>CAMRHE010000219.1:2220000-3457901 GCA_947044405.1 Leptodactylus fallax | reverse complement strand
CTATCATTATACTTCGGGGTCTGAAAAGACCCCGAGTATAATAATCGGAGGCCCAGAGTTGGTGAGGGAACATAAAAACAATGTACTTACCACTCCTGCGCTCGGGCCTGTTTCGGAAGCCCAGACGTCAGCCGTCGTCATTTTGCGTCGCGACACCGGTCCCGCATCACGTGACGCCGCCCTGGTTCGCACAAGAAGAGGCCGGAGTGTGCTGCACGGGCATGCACTGGAGCGAGGAACGTGTAAGCAACGTTGTTTTTTTATGTTTTGTATCCTCCCCTAGGTCTCCGATTATTATACTCTGGGGTCTGAAAAGACCCCACAGTATAATAATTGTTCATGGGTGGTCCACAATGGGACATATAATAGTGTGTGCAGGGACCACTATGGGGAATAATACTGTGTGCAGGGGCCCACTATGGGGCAAAATACTGTGTGCAGGGGCCACTATGGGGAGATAATACTGTGTGCAGGGGCCACTATGGGGAATAATACTGTGTGCAGGGGCCCCTATGGGACATGATACTGTGTGCAGGGGCCCCTATGGAACATGATACTGTGTGCAGAGGCCCCTATGGGGACATGATACTGTGTGCAGGGGCCACTATGGGACATGATACTGTGTGCAGGGGCCCCTATGGGACATGATACTGTGTGCAGGGGCCCCTATGGGACATGATACTGTGTGCAGGGGCCCCTATGGGACATGATACTGTGTGCAGGGGCCCCTATGGGACATGATACTGTGTGCAGGGGCCCCTATGGGACATGATACTGTGTGCAGGGGCCCCTATGGGACATGATACTGTGTGCAGGGGCCCCTATGGGACATGATACTGTGTGCAGGGGCCCCTATGGGACATGATACTGTGTGCAGGGGCCCCTATGGGACATGATACTGTGTGCAGGGGCCACTATGGGACATGATACTGTGTGCAGGGGCCCCTATGGGACATGATACTGTGTGCAGGGGCCACTATGGGACATGATACTGTGTGCAGGGGCCACTATGGGACATGATACTGTGTGCAGGGGCCCCTATGGGACATGATACTGTGTGCAGGGGCCCCTATGGGACATGATACTGTGTGCAGGGGCCCCTATGGGACATGATACTGTGTGCAGGGGCCCCTATGGGACATGATACTGTGTGCAGGGGCCCCTATGGGACATGATACTGTGTGCAGGGGCCCCTATGGGACATGATACTGTGTGCAGGGGCCACTATGGCACATAATAGTGTGCGCAGGAATGCGGTTTTTTTTTTTGGAGGGGGCGGTCCGGGGGGGAGGGGTCGGGGGCAGCGGTTCGGGGGGGGCCCATGTCAAATGTTCGCCTTGGGGCCCAGCCATTCCTAGTTACGCCACTGAGTCTAACCCTTCACCGTGATCATCCTATGTTTTATATCTCAGTTATATCTTGATTATTGTCATGTTACTTCATTTTTAGTGTGTTTTTTATATACGTACCTGCAGAGAATGGCATGAAGGCTTCATTCTTTCTGAAATTTCCCTTGGAGTCAAGAAAATGATTTGGATAAAACTCTTCTTTTTTCTCAAACTGTGTCTTGTCTCTCAATACCGAGGTCAATAATGGAACAATATAAGTTCCCTGGGTAAAAAAAATATACAGTAATTTATAAAGTATACTATAGCTTTATGTTACTACATGTGACTACAAGGGAAATAATTAGTTTATTTTTTAATTAACAAAGCAGAAGTTTTGTTAATTCCGGTGGTGGGAAGAGGAATGAAGAAGACGCCGAGGGACAAGCAAATGCCGCAATGGAGCCCAGGAAAGGTGAGTAAGCTTGTTGTGTTCACACTATCAATACAATATCACAACATGCTAACAAAAGCCTTGAAATGCAGACACTTCTCAAGAAATCATTATGTGGTTAACAAAGTTACTTAACTTGTGATAAACATATCTGGTCCAGCCAGAAGGACACAATTGTACCTGCAATGGTCATACATGGTACTTACTTTTTGGAATAAAATATCCTTTAAAGTTCACATCTTTGGTTGTTTCATGGCCCAAGCTAAGAGGCGCAATGTCAGCGAATCTCTGGATTTCATGTATTACTGCGTTCGTAAAAGCCATTTGTCCTCGATGTTTGTACATGGGCTGTGCCGATCCAATGACTGTTGAAATCTCTTCCTGAACTTTTTCTAAAAACACAAGAACAATTCAACAAAAATCAAGATGTTTCCAAATTGTTTCATGGTGTTTCTTGTAGAGACATTAGGTCGATCAAAGTCACCATCTTCATCAATCTTCATATCCCATGAACTTGGATAATAATAGTAGTTACAGATGTGCCCAACATTACCTTTGATTTTGGGTAAGAACTTAAATTTGTCATCAATAAAAAATTGCCCCATGTCAGCAAAACCCAATACAAACTGCAATGCATAAGATAACCACTTGGAGGCTGTGCTGGGTGTACCTAGGATAGATAGAGCACTGCAAAATCATGTTTTTGGAAAAGTTGGTCATCTCATGCCACACATCTTGGATATTGCAAGTCAACAGTAATGAAGATAGTGATTTGGTTTCATGCCTAAAAAATCATAGGACCAACTAGAGAATAGAAATGGGCGAATCGGTTGGCAATGAACCGTATTAGACCTGAATATTCCAAATCGTTTGTGTAAGGGTCTTGCCAAACGAAGCAATACCCTGACACTACTGCAGTGGTCTGGGAGGAAGGAAAGAGACAAGGGAGCCCTAATCTCACCCCAGCCACTGTCCCTTCCTATTGCCTCAGTTACCCTAAATAGTAAAAGGACAACCTGAAGACAAGCCCTATACTGGGTAAGTGACACACAGGACAAGACAAAACAACACAGAAGCAGAGTGAGCAAGCCAAGGGGTCAGTAACAAATGAGCAATTGCAGTACAAAATCTAAATCCAAGAGAATAGTCAAAGTCAAAGCCAGTGGTCAGAAAATCAGGTAACAAGGTAGCAAGGGAAATAATAAAGAGAGCAGGCAAAACACACGTGCAATAACCGGCGACTTGCAGAGAAGTGACATCCTGTATATAGAAAGTCTGGGCCCAACCCCACACCTGATAGGTACACAGGCTGTCAATCACACAAGCCAGGAAGAGATTAACTCTATACTGTCCAGAGAGAAATGCTTAGGACACGGGTGTGGTTAGAAATCCATTACACTGATTAGGACCATGTTCAGACTGAGCATTAAGAAACTTACACAAAGAACCAAATTGAAGACGCCTCCTTCGCCACAGCGTGCGAGCGGAGGGCGGCGCCGAGACCCGAAACGGCAGAGACGTTACAGTTTGTTTTTTAACAAAACCGAAATATTTGGGATTTGTCTCGGATGAACTAAAATGGGCTCCACAGGTAAATTATTATACTCTGGGGTCTCTTCAGATCCCAGAGTATAATAGGTGGAGGCCCAGGAGAGGATACAAAAATAAAAAAAAAATTATACTCACTTTCCATTACCTCTTTTGGGTCTGCTCGCAACGTCCAGCTCTCTCTGCCTCTACTTCCTTGTGATGTCATGCACCCAGGGTCATGGCTAAGGCCTGAGGTTGGACCTCATCGGTGACATGGGCACATCGAGCATCAGCTGGTGAAGTGCACGTTGGGGCACGGTGGTGTAATCTGTATGTTTTTCTCCTTTATTTCTCCTATATTATGTATTCCTTATGTGGGGGGTTTCTTGCTGCTGTATATGTACATGTTTCCTCCCTCCTCCTACCCTATTTATTGACATATTTTTTATGACGTGATTTTAAAAAAAGGATGAAATTTTATTATTACATTGTGTGTAAGAGTTTGAGTTGGAGGTGGAGAAAAGTCCTCTTTAAGAACCATACAAAGAGCCTAAGGATTACTGTGGCACAGAGAAGGAAATGTTCTCATAGGGATACACAAGTCTGGGTGCTGCGGGTTTTGGGCTTGTAACTTCCAGCAGATAAGGCTTGGTTCACACCCGCACCTGTATTCCGTTCGGGGTTTCCATCCCCAAACCTGCTTGCAAGCAGGAATTTTCTATCCACATTTTTAGAGCGGAAACCCGGCGGAAATCCGGTGGACATTATAGTCTATGGGGTCTGCAAGTTTCCGCGGGTAACAGCTTTTTAAGTGAGGCAGGTTTCCGTTCTTTGGGTCCCCAAGCGGACTCAAAGAATGGAAATCATAAATTCTAAGATTGTTCTCACACTTCATTAGACACATACAAGAACACATGGTGAAGTGATCTGGATTGAGCCAAATAACAAGCTAATCTCTGCTCCATCTGTACCTTGGATTTTTGGATATTTTGCCATCAAAAGAAGTCCCCAGGATAGTGTTGTGGCTGCTGTATCTATTCCTGCGGAGAACAAGTTTGTTACAACACGTGTCAGATTTCCATTGTGGAAATACGATTGAGGGTCTCCTGCTTCCTGGAAAATAAATCAGTATACTGAGTGAGTAATCCACGCCAAAATCCACTTAGAATTTACTGTACCTTGAATTAGGGCTACTCATGTAATGCAAAGGCAAGAGGTGGATTTACATGGACAATACAGCTGATTATTACTGAAATATAGAAAGGGATTTGCAAAAAGCCAACAGTAGCATGCAGAATTAACCCTGCCTGACCCTAGTTTACTCCTTGTCACTACTTCTTCAGGATTAATGTGAACACTGTTGCCCAGTGTGAAGCCGGAGAGACTTCTTCTCTGTATCTCAGCAAGAAATGTTTTAAAATATAATAACAATGCGTCTCACGTGAATAAATTGAGTTTTCAGAGCCTAATGCAAGTTTTATACTGATGACCTATCTAGTATCACTATCTAATTTGTAGGGGTTCGACACCCAGACCCCGCACAGATCAGCTGTCCTGAAAGTCTTCCGCAGTGCATGGGGAGTGTGTGCACTCTGTTCCTAGTCAAGTAACAAGTACAGAGCTGCAGCCCCATCCACGGTATAGAAAGGAACTGCAGCTCTGCTCCTATTACTTGAATATGTGCAGACTACATGAGCTCCCCATCCATTGTAGCAGCTTCTGGTGCCTGAAGTCTGGTAGAACAGCTTCTTTCTGCATGGCCCAGGTGTTGGACCCCCACAGTTCAGATACTGATGACCTGTCTTGTGGATAGGTTTTCAGTATGAAAAATGCATTGGGCCTGAAAAACTCCTTTAGGTTAAGGCCCCACGTGGCATCCCGCAGCAAAAAGCGCTGCGGGAGAAACCGCGGCGGGATCGCATCGCGGTTCTTCCCACAGCACTTTAGACAGAAAGATTGCAGAGTTTTCCTCTGCGGACTTTCTGTTTCAATTATACCTATGGGGAAACCGCCGGCGTTTCCGTAGGTATAATTGACATGCTAGAATCCCATCCACTTTGCTCTGACTGTAAAACGCCGTGATTTTTTCCATGGGGCATGGGAATCGCAGCGTTTACGCCACGTGGAGCCCCGGCCTTAAGCTAAACTCCCACATTGCCAAAACACAGCATTTTTGCCAATGCAGAAACCCTTTTACAGTACCTACAAACTGAATGTGATTCTGGCTCATTCCATCCACACAAGTGATGCGTTTCCACTGCAGTTTTTTCTGCAGCGATTTTTGCTGCGTTTCGTTACGTGGTGCCTTAGCTATTCTGCAATGGTCACTACTGGTCTTTGTTTATTCCCCTGAAGCAGAGGCCAGTGGTTTCCCGCAGTGTTCACTCAATAAACACCAGAAGGATCACTGGAGAATGGACACTTGAATGGTGGGGATTAAGCAGGTGAGTAACACTTGAATACCCCCTTTAAAGCCAATGTACATCTTAATTTTCCCACCATATAAGACTCAGAGCAACCAAAACCTTACTGTACCTCTTTTTGTCTGACAAGGAATGCATCAATTAAACTTCTTTGATCATTTTCATCCAACATCTTCAGATGTTCTATGAATGTTTTTGTAATAAAGTCACAAAGTTCCTCAACATTTTTCACAATTGTCTTGTGACTACCGGGGGAAATTCCAAGGAATGGGAACATGTTATAGAGCTGTTGAAACAATTAAAAAAAAAAAAAATCATAAACCTACGACTCAATATTTTCCTTTCCTTCCTGCTAAGAAGACACCCTTGCTCTTGCTAAGAGATGACATAAGGCATTGCTCCTTTTGATAACATTTTGAAATTTGAAAGCAAAAATGATTTTCTTTTTTGCAAAATATTTGATGACATAAACCAGTTTCAAAGGAGGCTTTAGCAACTTAATCTCTGATAACCATTGGATAAATGGGTTGACTCCTTTAAAAAAAAAAATCTGTATTTGCCTTTGTTAGGGATTTGGAGTTTTGTATTATAAAAAAAAATTGAACTTTTACTGTT
Source organism: Leptodactylus fallax (assembly GCA_947044405.1). Classification (NCBI taxonomy): domain Eukaryota; kingdom Metazoa; phylum Chordata; class Amphibia; order Anura; family Leptodactylidae; genus Leptodactylus; species Leptodactylus fallax. The sequence goes on along the minus strand of CAMRHE010000219.1, from coordinate 3,451,554 downwards.
ATAAAGCTACAGATGTGTCTACCTTATCTTGAATTTGGTTAAAGGGGTTGTCCAGGACCTAAAGATAATTGATATTGATGATCACAGGATAGGTCATCAGTATCAAATCATTCAAGGTCCAACATCGGAACCTCGTACTGATGAGACGATGCGGCAACTGGAAGACGTACACAGGTATACAGCTGGAAGCTGCCCTGCTTTTATTCAAGCCCTTCATGGGAGAAGGGCTGCAGTTCTCAAGTGCCACCACTAGTATATAGCTTCTGATGGCCATATGATACTCCTGTGGATAGGTCATCAGTATCAATTATCATCAGGTCTTGGACAGTCTAAGGACTCCAAGTTTTCATTCAACCAATTGATTACAAAATGGTGGCATGTTCACAAAACCCTTGAAAGTCTTCAAATAACAACACAACCAATGGGTGGCCATACCTAGACACACATAACATATCACTTTGTAAGACAATATCATAAACCAATATTGGCTTAAAAGGCTGTCATCTTGTCACACACATATCAGGACTTGTCCAGCCAAGAGGATAGGTAAGAAAGGATATATACCTATGTTAAAAATTAATTCTTAAAAAATATTGGACCTAATAGAGATGGAGATTGAGTTAGTCTACATTCCCATGACACAATAAAAATTGGCCATGAAAAAGGCATTACACGCTGCATTAAATTTAATGTGTGTGAACGGGGCTGCACACATGATGATTCATTTCATGGTCCGTCAAAAAATAAGTAATATTTTTTCAGAGACAAATCTATGTGTCCTTCGGGGTTCAAAATGGCTTTGAAAAAAAATGTAGGCATAAAGTCCTCCAAAATACCTCCAATTATAAAAAAACTTTTCATAAATGAATGTTATAGGTGAGTATAAGAAACTTTGTAATATATCTTATTAAAGAGATATGCTTCAATAAGGAAATTGGTAGGAAAGCAATTCCCCACCAGTAGCTGCTGGTGAACCCTGGGGGAAGGGGAACTATAAGACATTGAGCCCTAAGCTGGAACCCCCCCCCCCATCCCTGCCTACTTGCCTGAACTGTCCTAGGTGACAGACGACAACTATGCGGCAATCCCTTCTTAGATATGAGTGATGACACAAAACGCAGACAAACAAAGAAAGAAAAAGCACATGGCTCAAAAGAAGGCGCTCAACCCAGTTATGTATCAAAAATGTTAAATCTTTATTGGACAGTAAATAAGTTAGAAACAATTAAAAGAAGGCCAGTCAGTGGAATCTAGTAAATGGCAGGAAAACTTTATAGTTGTGGGTGAGGTCTATTCAAATCTGTATGTGCACACTATGTGTGGAATATGTAATCTATGAAGCTGACCCTGCCACAGCCCTACCATCTATACAAACAATTGGCATCTGTGAAATATAAGAAACGAAAGACAATGAATAAATAATACTGATACAAGTAACCACGTGATTTGTGATCAATATATATATAAATATAATGTGAAAATATATAAGAACAGGTCATACAACAAAGACAATATAAATCATAATATAAGTCACTATTGAAAAGACCTACATACCATGGATTTCACTAAAAATAATAATGCCTACCAAATAATAGATCCACCGCCATCACAAAATGCAGACAAGACAAACAACAACAAAAGGGAGGTCAGCTAGCCAAGGGGTCGGTATCAGTCGAGCAACACAGTACAGAATCGAAATGCGAGAGAATAGTCAAAGGTAAAGCCAGAGGTCAGGAGTCATTAAATACAAAACTATAACAAGAGAAGTGCTTAGCAAGGGACAAGTCTCAATAGCCAGCAAACATGTTTATAGGAAGTCCAGAATCTGCCCCAGACTTGATTGGTAGATAGGCTGTCAATCACACAGGTAAGGCCAAGATGAACTATTTGAGGATCGGAGGGAAACAAAGGTGTAGGAGATGGGTGTGGTGGAAAATCAATTACAGAGAAGAGGTAATAGAGCAGTGTTCAGACAGAGCAACAAAAACCCTAAGCAAGGAATCAAAACTGAACACGCCTCCTGTGCCACAGCGTGCGAGCGGATGGCACAGAAGTTCAAACGGCTGTGGATGTAACAGCTTCCTTCCTTCTCCACTTATTAAGTTGTTGTCCTCCTCCTTATCTTCTTTTGGTCTCTGCATTCAGTCTCATACAGTCTATGGAGAGGGGAGGTGTGAGGAGGAGGCTGGTAATTGATTTATTGTCTCATGTTGTGCAGCGGTAACATTGTATATTGAAAGATAACAGTGAAAAAGAGTTCCCTCACCCACAATGTGGCAGAGTTCAGCAGCTGTAGTTATTTGAGTACCATTTCTAGCAGCCCCAAACTACTCTTCCATAGACTTTTATGTAACTCAACTTGATAAAATGGGGAATAGATGTATCATTTTAATTTCTTACATTTGTCTGTATTATTCTTTTTTATATAAAACACTATTTTATAATTAGAATTATACTTTAAATGTTTAAAAAAAAATACTCAACACCATCAAGAGAAATTCTCTTCTCCATTGACTCATTCTGATTCATTGCAAATCTTAAACCTGAAAAATCAGCCCTATCATTTGTAACCATCCTTGTAATAAATAAGAAGGAAAACAACATTAATAACATTACCAAAACCATTGGAGTTCCCAAAAGTCTAACATTCTCATGTTCCAGGTGTTGCAGTCTCCTGAATTGGGAATTATCATAGTCCATTCGAATTCTTAGTAAAATTGACACTATTATATTTGCCACAGCAGCATGTAGAATCATAGAGTCGTCAAATGGCTTTCCTAAAGAGAGAACAAAGAAATAAAAAAAAAAATTACAAAGAAGTAAAATGTTGATGAGTGATTGAATAATTGTACTTCTGGGTCATGAAACAAATCTTATGAGGTTTGCCCATCAAGAGTGTTTTCGCACGCACAGTACTACTGGAAGAAGAAATAATGTTTACAAGTGCCCAATACCATATCCTTTTTTGTAGGTAGTAAAAAGTTTGGTATTTGGAAAGTGAATATGCTAAGGTCTTTTTAATTTAATTTAATTTATTTTTTTTAATATTTCTATTATTCCAATGCAAACAGTACTGAACAGGGCCAACAAATTCACAGGATATATCAGGCGGTCTAGTGGTATGAAGCTATAGTGCAAATCCAAAGGAGAATCAAAAAATTCAACAAAACATAACTTTTAACTGTAACGCAGGTAAAATATCATTATAAAACAATCCCTTTAAAAAAGGTATTCCCAAAGGTCAATACCTTTGTTTACGACAGAATTTTTTTACCACTGTTTTTAGAAAACAGGCAGGGGATTTGAGAAAAAGATTTAGAGTGAGAGGCTACCCAGATCGGGTGCTGCGCCCTGCCTTCCAACAGGTTCTGGCATGTAACCGGACGACCCCACTTACCCTTTTTCGACTACCGTCGTAATAGTACAGCGGATGTCGGGTATTTAAATATTGCAGCTGCTTAGTAGCTGAGTGGCCGCCATACCCGTCGGATCTCTGTTGTATTATACAGCAGAGACCCAGCACTAATGCCCATGATCAGTGGGCATTAAGGCCCCTGGCACCTCAGTCAAAGCTGACCAAAGCACCATTTTGGGTAGGATCGCAGGCACCTGGAACCAGATTCAGGACGGGCTTTATGTTGCCATGACAGCCGGAAGCCTATTGAAGGCTCCCAGGCTTGTCTGGCATTCAGATGTATGACAGGATGCTTTATACTTTTTTCAATGCATTGCATTAGTGATCAGACCCCATGGAGTTCAAGACCCCTAGGGAGTATAAAAAAAAAAAAAACTAAAAAAAAAATATATAGAAAAAATAAAAAGAATTAAAAATTCAAATCACCCCCATTTCCCTAAAACACATATAAAAGTGCTTTAAAAAGTTGTCCAGGCTAAACAATATTTTCTAATTAGACTGGGGAAGGTGAAAAAAACCCCCCCAAAAAAACAACAAAAAGAAAAAACATACTCACCTGTTCACGGTGCGCCAGTTTCCTCCCAGGGTGCTCCAGTCCTTCAGCTTGGCTGCCTTCTTGCTGTTGAATTTCTCATCAGCAATGACGTCCCTGGTTCCCTTCTTGAGGCCACTGATTGGCCTCAGCTGTTACGTGCAGCGGGTACTTCCGCCGGAAGACAACAACGGAGCTGCAGGATCAGACCACACGGGAAGGCGCCGGAAATCCTGTGACAAGTGAGTATGGTTTTCTTTTATTTCTTTCACCTCCCCCCGGCCCAATTAATAAATACAATTTTAGCTTGAACAACCCTTTTAAATACTGTGAAACACATAAACATTAGATATCCCTGTGTCCAAAAATGCACAGTCTACAAACTTATAAAAATATTTTTCCCTTACGGTGAACTCCAAGCGGGAAAAAAAAATCAAAAGTGCCAAACCGTCATTTTTTCGCTGTTTCACCCCTGATAAAAATCTCATAGATTGTAAGCTCTTGAGAGCAGGGCCCTCAGTCCCAGTGTGTGAATTGAATATTTCTTTGTAATGTATCTTTTTTGTCTGTACTTGAACCCTACAAATTGTACAGTGCTGCGGAATATGTTGGCGCTATATAAATAAAATGTATTATTATTTATTATTTGAATAAAAAGTGATTAACGCAATAAACATTCCCCAAAATGAGATAAATAAAAAGTCAAAAAAAGATGCCCTATACATCCCTGTACATGGAAATATAAAAAGTTCCAGGTGTCAGAATATGGCGACTTTAAGAAAAAAACTTTTTTGAAAAGTTTGGAATTTTTGCTAAGGGGTAAATAAAAGTATACAAATTCGGTATCCCCAGAATTGCACCTAGACATAGAATACAGGTGACATGTCATTTTGGCTGCACAGTGACTGCCATAAAAATGAAGCCTGTAAGAAAGTCGCACAAATGCAATTTTTCTCCAATTCCACCCCATTCTGATTTTTTTTTCCAGCTTCCCAGTACATTGTACAGAATAATAAATAGTACTATTATGAAGAACAATATGGCCCTTGTATGGCTCTAGAAATGTAAAAATAAAAAATTTATGAGGTTTGGAAGGTGGGGAGTCAAAAATGAAAATCGAAAAATGCCTCCGGCAGGACGGGGTTGAGGAGGTAGAAAGTTTCCAGAATCAGATTATAATAGATAATAGATAAATTGCTACCTCTGAGGGGGTTGCTAATATGGTGCAGGATATCATCTCTAAACAGTGGGGTATTCTTACCATGGACCCAGATATTGCCAATGTTAATGGTAGAAGCCCACAGATTACAAACGGGTAAGACTTTTACTAGTCATGTTACCGGTCCGGTATTTAAAGTGAGGAAGGTCATTGATTGGCGATCTTGCTCTTGCTGCATTGAATACATAGGCAAAACCATCAAAGAGTTCAGATGAAGAGTGGGTGAACATTTCGGTGACATCCAACACCAAAGGGATACACATCTCTAGACATGTGTACCAAAAACATCATGGGGACCCATCTTGTCTAAAATTTATGGACATTGATCTAGTTAATACCCAAGTCAGAAGAGGTAACTGGGACTGTCTGGTTACTCAGTGTGAAAACCGATGGATTTTTAAATTGAGGACCATGAATCCCAATGTCCTCAATGAGCAACTTAGTTTTACATGTTTTATGTAAAGTGGGCAAGTGCGCATGCGCGTGTGGTCTTACCTCACCCTTTGCAATCCTGAATTCTACCAGTTATTTTTATGTAGGCTCTTTTATTCAACAATAACTAGTTAAAGAGGTACTCATGTAGTGTATAACTCCACTGTGAGGTTTTTTTTAATTCTTAATTTTACTGAGCATCTTTTATGCAGCAAAAACGTGATAAAAAATATTAAAAGCTTCACCGTCTACATAGTGTTGTGTAGTGTATATAACTTCACTATATTTGTGTATTGTTTGTCTGCTTTTATGCAGGTACACAAACTATGCAGTGTTGTATAGTGTGTCTAAACACGCCCAATTTTAGTTAACAACTTTTAGTGAAAAAAATGAAATAGGGGTTGTATATAAATTTATCTGGTTTGGTCAAGGAAAAAATAACCAAATTATACCAGATAAATATAAAAAGAATGTGTTTGGCATGACTAAATTGTCTGCTCTTAGGCAGGGTTCACACTACCGTTGATGTCCATTCTGATAGTGTCCGTAAAAAAAAAAAAATAATGGACACCTATCAATAACAGACATTAACGGACACTAACTGATGTTAATGTGTCTGTTTTTTTTAACTGATCCAATTAATGGATTAGTTAAAAAAACGGACACATTAGCATCAGTTAGCATCAGTTAGTGTCCGTTTTTTAACACTGTCCGTTTTTTTTTTTTTCTGCTTTCTGAGCATGCGCAGAAAATAAATGGACATAAAATAATGGACAATATGGCTATCAGTTACTGTCCGTTATAAGTCCGTTACCCATAGACTTCAATGTTAAAAAAATAACGGACACTTGCTGTCCATCAAGAATCCGTTATTTGAAACGGACAAAAAAGTCCTGCATGTAGAATTTTTTGTCCGCAGAAAAAAAACGGACTTCTGATGGATTGGGTGTAAACGGACACAAACAGACACTAACGGACACAATATAAAAACCCATTGAAACGAATGGAAATTTTAATGGATTTCTGACGGCTCAGCTAGTGTCCGATGCTAAAATCTGGTAATGGACAATAGCAACGGACACAACTGACTGTCACCACGGTAGTGTGAACGCCCCCTTAGACATACATTCATACATACATAAATACATACAAACACAAATACATACAGTACATACAAACAAATCTATACATAAATACATACATAAATATATACATACATAACTACATACATACAAATATACATAAATACATACATACAACATAGACTGAATTTGAAATTGAATAAAAATACTGTACCTTTGAAAGATGCAAAATAATTAGTCAAGTGGGAACATTCTTCAATAATTTTCTCTTCTATGGTACTTTTTCCCATGCCAAAGTCCCGTAATGTGGATATTGCAAAACGTCTCATAGTTTTCCAGTTTTCACCTTGTGAAAAAGTAACTCCTGAAACATTAAGACTTATTAGTACTTCAGTATGATAGGTGATGGATGGGCAATCATTACATTACTTTCTGCCATTCCCCCTTCCTCACTATGATCTAGAGTTCTTATTTTTAATACTTGTTTCACATTCACATATCCACTGACTCCTGCTCCCCTACTTCCAGGATTAGACCCCTACTGCTGTATAAAGAATAAAGGGGACATGGCTCTTTGATGCCCCTATATTGTACTGATGGACAGTTTGTTAATAGAAGGCACTTATACGGGATTGTGGCACTCTGTATTCCCAACCTTTTATAATTTTTTTTTTTAATGTTTTACTTCCAACCTTCCAAAAGCCATAACTATTTTTTATTATTGTTTTCCCTTTCACAGAGCTTTAAGAGGGTTTATTTTTTGTGGAACAAGTAATACTTCATAATGGTACCATTTAATATTCTGTACAATGTAGTGGAAAGTTGAACAAAAAACTGCGGTGGAATTAGAAAAAAAGGCATTTGCACCATTTTATAGTTTTAAGTTTTATTTTTGCGCCATTCATTGTGCAGCCAAAATGACACGTTAGCTATATTCTGCATGTTCGGTATGATCATGTTTTAACACTTTAAAAAAGATCCAAAACTTTGAAAAAATATTTGAGCCATTTTTTTTAATATTTAATATTTCTATCTTTTTTGTGGGGCAAGGTGTATTTTTTTTATCTTCTATTTTTAGACCTCTTGGGGTCTGATCACCGGTACAATATAATGCAATACTAGTATATTGCAGCATATTGCGAGATCCATCACTAATAGGGTCCCAGCTGTCACAGTTTGCCATTGATCTCGCTCCAGGGGATGGAAATTCAGAAGAACATGGCAACGCCCAGCTCCGGCATTGTTATTGTGTCTTCACTGTGTAAAAATGCATACTCAGTCAAGTAAACACGTCTCTATGTGAGTTTGACAAAAAATAGCTAACATATGAACAAGCATTCAGCCAACAACTGTCTGAGGTGTATGTCCACCTTTAGTCTATTTAGCTTCCTCAACTGCCTATTTTGGTGTCAAGATACACTAGCAGATGCATAAAACATGATGTGAGCCACAGTGATGGCCAATGTATAGACTCAAATGTTAAAGGGGTATTCCAACGTACATAATTATTTTTAAATTTGTAGATCATTAAAAGTTAAACATTTTTGCAAATATAAGTAAACATTTTACAGAGTTTTAAAGATTTTCTCTAAATATCTTGTGGTCACAGTCTTATTGTCTCGATCAGTTGCTAATGGATATGACCATGAATGCAGGAACTTTCTAAGGTCAGAAAATCAGCAATGGGTTCCTTATCATGGTCGGGATATCTTCTGATACATGTAGTGTCCCTGCCTGATAACCCAGCTACAATAAGGAAATCATGGCTGGGTTTTTCACAAGTCCCAGACCATATAAAGTTTCTGCATTTGTGGTCGTATCCATTAGCAACCAATCAAGACAACAGTCTGTCACCACTAAGATAGTTAGAGGAAATCTTTGAAACTCTGCAGAATTTTTAAATACTTATATTTGCAGAAATGTTTAACTTTTAGTTATCTACAAATATAGATATGGTTATGTTCATGGGAATACCCCTTTAAGAACCACCAAAGTTTTGATTCATTTTAACAGAAGAATAAGTGGTAGTTAAAATGTAAAGGGGTTGTGCAGGATTAGAAAACATGGATGCATTCTTCTTCTCAGGAAGTGACTTTACATCCATTGGTCACAAGGCAATGCTACTTCTCTGTCCCATTAAAAGAATGAGACTGAACTGCAGCTTGGCCATGTGACCAACAGACATGATGTCACTTCCTGAGAAACATCATGTTTTCTAATCCTGTACAACCTCTTTAAACTTTATTACAAAGCATTAACAAACATATATTAATAGAAAGATTAAAAAGCAGCATACCCCCCCCCCCCCATATACTGTATATATTCCCTTTTTTGCCAAAAGGGGGAAAAAGAAAAAAAAAACTATGACTGACCAGTTCTAATATGATAAATATGAAGTGCAAAAGTATTCAGCCCCCTGTACTCTGATACCCCTAAATAAAATCCAGTCTAATCAATCACTGAATTAGTTAATAGAGTCCAGGTATGTATAATTTGGTCTCAGTATAAATACACCTGTGAAGGCCTCAGTGGTTAGAGAACACTAGTGAACAAAGAGCATCATGAAGACCAAGGAACTCACCAGACAGGTCAGCGATAAGGTTGTGGAGAAGTTTAAAGCAGGTTTAGATTATAAAAACATATCCCAAACTTTGGGCATCCCAAGGAGCACTGTTCAATCCATCATCCAAAAATGGAAACAGTATTCTACAACTGCAAACCTACCAAGACATGGCCATCCTTGTGCTGTCTCTAGTTGCTGTGAACAGGACATCCGTGAAGTCATTAGGTGACCCTATCTGGGGAAATGTAAGGTAGACCTGTGGAGTCCACTCAATTGCAAGTGAATCTCTATATAACAAGGTCCTTGCTTTGATCCTAGTCATTCTGAAAAGGACAACTTAATGATCCATTGATATATCCTTGTCCAGAGGAGTTACCTAATCTATCCCTGGCTGTCCTAAAAAGGACATTCTGATAGTCAGCTGAGGTCATACCAGTCTCTATCCCGATGCATAGAGGTGCCCTTACCTGTAGATAAGTGAGGTGAGGTCTCTGTAAATCCACGAGGTGCAAATTCCCGATCAGCGGCAAACATCTGGGTCCAGGAGGGAAATTCTGAACATGACTTTTTTTCCAATTTTTTAGGAAATTCAGGATATATAAAAGAGCCAAAACCAGCACAAAAGAAACTAAAGAGAACCCCAAATGCATAGTTATGAGTGGAGCTGATGCCAGTGCTGAAGTGTGGCAGCTGAAGATGACCAGTGCTGGTTGCTGGGTGGCTTTTATAATGCTTAGGCTCCACCTTTAACTTATTTACGTGATGAGTACAGAGTGTTCACAAACATTTGGAATACATATGGTATAAACTGAGGAACTATTGAAGGGACGGTGTCATGTGAGCATTTAATATGAGTCATTGGTACTGTCACTCTTTAGTATGGAATGTTTGTTTCAGTAAGTTCATTTGCCTTCAGCTATTCACATATAATAGATCTCAGTCTTACAAAAGTTTCTGCAAGTCCCTTACATTACATTGAGCAATACACTATGACACTATGCTGTGTCCATTGATATACACAATGCTGTATCATAAGTATAGGTAGTCCAAGCTAGCAAACGTCTCCAACGCATTTCTGAAGTGACACCTTCCTTTGCCAGGGACAGAGGCTTGTTTGTATGTTGTTCATTAAACAGACTCATACTGAACCAGACCATTTACAGGTGCATCTCAATAAATTACAATATCTTTGAAACGTTCATTCATTTCAGTGATTCAGTAATACAATCCATAATCAGCGTCTTCCATGATTGTGTGTCCTACTGAACCAGACTGAGGGACCATTTAAAGGCTTAGGAAACCTTGGCAGGTGACACACTGAATTTACAATACTGAACTTTTTTACAATATTCTAATTTTCTTAGATTTGAGTTTTCATTACCTGTAATCCATAATCAACATTTACAGAAATAAAACACTTGAAATAGAACACTCTGTGTGTAAAGAATCTAGAAAATATAGGAGGTCACTTTTTCAAAGATATTCTAATTTATTGAGATGCACCTGTAGATCTGCTGAGGGCAGTACTTCTCCAGGAATGTCATATACAAAGGGGTTTTCCCATGAACATAACCATATTTAAAACCCGTCAGTAACCTAGCCATGATGTCCTTATTGTGGCCGGGTTATCTTCTCATACATGTAGTGTCCTCCTGATAACCAGCCATGATGTCCTTATTGTGGTTACACAATAAACTGACACAGCAAGTCCTCTCGAGGATTTATGTAGCCTCGAGGTGGCGTAAACCTACCTTATTACTTTCCAAAATGAATAGAAAATATAGTCAAGACATTGACAAGGTTAGAAATAATGATTTTTATTTGAAATAATAATTGTCTCCTTCAAACTTTGCTTTCGTCAAAGAATGCTCCATTTGCAGCAATTACAGCATTGCAGAACTTTGGCATTCTAGCTGTTAATTTGCCGAGGTAATCTGGAGAAATTTCCCCCCATGCTTCCAGAAGCCCCTCCCACAAGTTGGATTGGCTTGATGGGCACTTTTTACGTACCATACGGTCAAGCTGCTCCCACAACAGCTCAATGGGGTTGAGATCTGGTGACTGCGCTGGCCACTCCATTACAGATAGAATACCAGCTGCCGGCTTCTTCCCTAAATAGTTCTTGTATAATTTGGAGGTGTGCTTTGGGTCATTGTCCTGTTGTAGGATGAAGGATGAAATTGGCTCCAATCAAGCACTGCCCACAGGGTATGGCATGGCGTTGCAAAATGGAGTGATAGCCTTCCTTATTGAAAATCCCTTTTACCTTGTACAAATCTCCCACTTTACCAGCACCAAAGCAACCCCAGACCATCACATTCACCATGCTGGCAGATGGCGTCAGGCACTCTTCCAGCATCTTTTCAGTTGTTCTGTGTCTAACAAATGTTCTTCTGTGTGATCCAAACACCTCAAACTTCGATTCGTCTGTCCATAACACTTTTTTCCAATCTTCTTCTGTCCAATGTCTGTGTTCTTTTGCCCATATTAATCTTTTCCTTTCATTAGCCAGTCTCAGATATGGCTTTTTCTTGGCCGCTCTGCCCTGAAGGCCAGCATCCCTGAGTCGCCTCTTCACTGTAGACGTTGACACTGGCGTTTTGCGGGTATTATTTAATGAAGCTGCCAGTTGAGGACCTGTTGAGGCGTCAATTTCTCAAACTCTAGAGACTCTAATGTACTTGTCTTGTTTCTCAGTTGTGCAGCGGGGCCTCCCACTTCTACTCTGGTTAGAGCCTGTTTGTGTTGTCCTCTGAAGGGAGAAGTACACACCGTTGTAGGAAATCTTCAGTTTCTTGGCAATTTCTCGCATGGAATAGCCTTCATTTCTAAGAACAAGAATAGACTGTTGAGTTTCACATGAAAGTTCTCTTTTTCTGGCCATTTTGAGAGTTTAATCAAACCAACAAATGTAATGCTCCAGATTCTCAACTAGCTGAAAGGAAGGTCAGTTTTATAGCTTCTCTAACCAGCAAAACTGTTTTCAGCTGTGCTAACATACTTGTACAAGGGTTTTCAAGGGTTTTCTAAACATCCATTAGCCTTCTTACACAGTTAGCAAACACAATGTACCATTAGAACACTGGAGTGATGGTTGCTGGAAATGGGCCTCTATACACCTATGTAGATATTGCATTAAAAACCAGACGTTTGCAGCTAGAATAGTCATTTACCACATTAACAATGTATAGAGTGTATTTCTGATTAATTTAATGTTATCTTCATTGAAAAAAACTGTGCTTTTCTTTCAAAAATAAGGAAATTTCTAAGTGACCCTAAACTTTTGAACGGTAGTGTATATTAGCGATTAATGTCTAAAAATCTAAATATGGCTATGTTTATGGGAAAACCTATTTAATGCTACGACAGGAAACTAACGTGTAGCAAAGAAGGCTATCCCCTTGGCCACAATAGGGAGTCAGTCTCCTAGCTTCCAAAGAGGTTACCAAAGGAGAGTGACAAGCATTTCATTCTGGCACCAACAGAGGAAGAGAGACCTTCAGAGCTGTACAACTTCCTGTGACATCAGAGACCAGATCATGAGGTCAGACTGGAGTTCTTCAGACACAGAGGTCGATAAATGCTCAGAACCCCCCCCCCGCCCCCCCCCACCACACCCCCCCCCCCCCCCCAACGGGGGGTGGTTGTGTGGAAAAAATAAAAGGTGAAAGGGGGGGGGGGGGGGCCCCCCCTTTTCTTTTTTTGTGCCCCCCCCCCCCCCCCCCGGGGTCTCCCCCCCCCACTCCCGCCCCCCCCCCCCCCCCCCCCTTTTATGGGGGGGGGGTGGCCCCCCCGGGAACTGCCCCCCCCCCAGAAGAACAGAAACCCGCCCCCTAGTGCCCCCCTGGCCCCCCCCCCAACCCCCCCATCCCCCTGCCCCTCCATCCACCCCCTACCTCGTCACTGTCTACCACCCTAACCATCTGTTCTGGCAGTGACCTTTGACTTGTATCCTCCATTATCCAAACATACCACTTCCATCTCCAAGACTTTTCTCGAGCTGCATTAATTCAGATTAATATTAAACTATGGCAGCTGTCATCATTGAATATGCCACGTGTTTGGCTAGGAAATACACAGGAGACACATGTGTATATGTGTGTATGACTCAGACACTGTATGTGACGTTGTAGCACCACCTGACTACCTCTCAGGCAATAGACATTGGTAGTTGCACACCTTATAGTGCTGATTTCAAATGCACTATATAAAGTTGTGCACTCATAATGAGCTTTTAGTTGCTGTAATGGTGGACATATGAATGCATCTATGATTCATCTCACTGCATCATACGGAGTGCAGTATAAATGTAGAATTGCAAAGACAGGATCCTTTCATTGCCAATAATCTAATTTTGTATGACAATTGTGCAATAGAGAAGTTTCATGTATATACACAGTCTTTAAACATACTTTTTACCGGTTAGTGAAAAATGTTTTGTTAAAGACTTTTTTGGGCAAGACTTTAAATTTTTTTTATTAAATACTTACCGCTGTTCTAACAGCAAAGCGTTGACTCCACGCTGAAAAAAACTTCAGTGATTAAAGTGTTTTTTTTTTGTTGTTTACCCAATATACAGTCAAACCTGTGTATATATACAGTATTGCAGTCTCTGCAAATCTAACAAGAGAATCTCCATTATTTAAGCATTTTTTGTGTGTGTGTTCACCTAACATACAGTCTAGCCTGCACTAATCTGAAAAAAAAAAATCTTGTTAATGTGAAAAAAATATTAATTGATTAAGAGATTACGTGCACATATATAATCAGTAGTGCAGGCTTCGCTAATCTAAATTTTTAAAAAAATCAATATTTAAGTGCTTTTTTTGTGTGGTGACCCAATATACAGTCTAGCCTGCACTAATCTGAAAAAAAAAACCTCTTCTCATTTCATGTTTTTTTTAATGCTCTATTCACCAAATACACAATGTGACAGTGGTATTAATCTGAAAAAAATATTCATTGCTTAAAAAAACAACACAGTGTCAAAATTGCCAAATCACTAAGCAGTGTACAGTAAAATGACTGGAAAAAACAGGGCAGGGGATAGGCAAAAGGAGGGGGAGGAGGAAACAGTGTGCAAGTACTACTACTAGCAATAAGAATGTGTATGGCAACAGCAACACTACTCTGGTCATGACAGCCCACCAGTAATTGCTGTGTCTTCATACCTCCTGAGAAAAAAGTTGTTTTTGAAAGCAGTAAAACACAAATGTTGACTTTGAGTCAGGGTTCTATGTGTTTCCCCTCTGTTGTAACTTGTAATTTACCATGCCTTCTCCTTTATCTTCACTGACACAAATCATATTCTCTAATAGTCATGTGGTATCTGCTGGGAAAGATATCGCTCAAAGCCCAATACTTTTTCTTCTTCCTTCTCTTTTTGATGAGTTGAATGAGAGCTGCCAGTGTTTTTTGGATATAGAGGAGGTGGAGATGGAATACACAAGTGTTGGAGGAAGTAGTGGTTCAGAGAATATGTTACTGCTAGGCGTACTGGTAGGGGCACTAGGGGGAAATTTGGAATTGTGAGGGCATACAGGAATCCCATTGCCACGATGAGTCAAAAAAGTGGAGAAGGTGATGACATTTTGTAATCTCATGACGATTCTATTACACATAAGACCTGGCAACCAGGTCAGGGTGACACAGGAAGAGGGTGGTAGCAACTGCAATAGTAAGATTTCCTCCAATATTCAAAAGACATGTTGTGTGCATGAGGACTTAAGGTAAGCACTATGCTCAGGGCTGCCTCCCAATTGCATTTGTGTTCTGCACACCTCCTGGGATCAGACCCTGCAGTGATCCTCTGGGCTATAAACTGCTGGGGTTGTAGTTCTCTAGATGCACATGACTGGGGCAATAGATGGCTGAACACTTCTGGGGCAATAGTTCTCTGAGTGTGTAGTCACATGCTATATTTCTCTGGGGCGGTGTATCTTTGTCTGCACTTATGTATTGGTCTGTGTATCTTTAGCTGCATACTCCTAGGGCTGTGTATCTTTGTCGGCACATACGTATTGGTCTAGGTATCTTTAGCTGCCGACTCCTAGGGCTGTGTATCTTTGTCGGCACATACGTATTGTTCTAAGTATCTTTAGCTGCAGACTCCTGGGGCTGTGTATCTTTGTTGGCATATACCTATTGGTCTTTGTGTATTTGGCAGCACACTGCTGCTCTTTAGCTACATCACTTCCTAGGTCTTATTTTCATTCCTCAACTCAGTTCATAAGTGCCCCTAGACTTAGATTACGTAGTTCTTGGGTCTTTCAACTGGGAAGCAACATGGATTCAGAGGCCATAGTGGCTAGTCAATTGCAGTGTTCTGGAGTCTGGA
This sequence comes from Leptodactylus fallax, assembly GCA_947044405.1. Taxonomy (NCBI): domain Eukaryota; kingdom Metazoa; phylum Chordata; class Amphibia; order Anura; family Leptodactylidae; genus Leptodactylus; species Leptodactylus fallax. The sequence continues at coordinate 3,435,974 of CAMRHE010000219.1, read as the reverse complement.
GAGTGTGATGTGCGGCCTGTTGTATGCTGCATAATGGATCACTTAGCACTTTACTTTGGGAGATCAAGCAAGGCCTTGAGAATCAGGAGAAGATGGTGTAAAACATTACCAATTTGGAGTAGTGGGTTAAGATGGTCTTGGCCTCAGAAATGTACAACTTGCTAAATTCTGTGCAGGCTGTCACTGGGCTGGTGTGACTAGGCAGATTAGTCAGCCTGACGGTGGTCAGTATGGAAGGAGATAGTCTACTGGAGCTATGAGAGACATCAAACCAGAAGGGACTTGTGACAGTAGAGGACAGATAGATGGCTGCCTTGAGGTCTGTAGTTTGGCCTGGTCTGTTCATTCTGGAAGCATAGTGGTCTGAAGATTGTGTGATAGCTGGTGAGTGAGGGAACCTTGGAGTAGGTCTACATTGTGTGAATCATGTTAAAGTTAATTTATTGGTTTGTTTCAAGTGCTGTGTGGAATCATTTTACTGTCTATGGGTTGGTGGAAGAAAATAGTAGACTGGAGACCCCTGTGAAGTCAACTGAGAAATAATTTTTGGTGGAGTACGTGCATTCTAGTGGTTACGTGTGTTCTGAATCATTTAAGCATGAGCGCCACCTACAGTGTACTGCAACAGAAGGCTTCTGAGCCAAATGTGAGATTTGTAACCATGAATAGCTGCTCTGTCTCTCTATTGTAAATAAAGAAATAGTAAAATTATTATTCTGACCGATTTAGCCTGCAACTGTTTCTTTAAAAGTGAACCACTTGAGCATCCTAAGTTACAATCATATAATATTTTCTATGTAGCTCTATTGGAAGGAGGTTGAAGACTGATGCAGACTTTCAGTGTTCTTCTCTACCTTAAAGGTGAATTCCCACAAACATAACTATATTTAGATTTGCAGACAATTACAAGTTAATCGACATCTGCTGTAATAGTACGGCGGAAGTTGGGTATTTAAATATGGCAGCCGCTCAGGAGCTGAGACATAGCGCTAATGGCCACGGTCAGTGCCCGCACTGATCACGGCCATTAAGGCCCCCAACCCCATTTTGACAGCAGCACCTGGGTGCCGCCCTTTTGCCAGGGATCACCGGCCCCGCAGCGTCCCATTGCCATGACAGCCAGGGGCCTATTGAAGGCTCCAACGCTTATCTGACATTCATCTATCATACAAATGCCTATATTTTGAAATTAGTGATCAGACCCTCAGACCCTCATGGGGGTCTAATAAATGCAATAAAAAAAAAAAGAATTAAAAGTTTAAATCACTCCTCCTTTCCCTAGACATATACATATAGATACATATAAAAGTGAAAACTTATTGTGAAACATACACATTAGGTATCCCTGTGTCTGAAAACCCCTGATCTACAAACTTATAAAAATATTTTACCCATACGGTGAAAGTTGCCATATTCTGACACCCGTAACTTTTTTATACTTTCGTGTACGGGGATGCATAGGGCATCTTTTTTTGTTGGGCCAGGTATACTTTTTAGCTATACCATTTTGGGGAATTTCTATTGCTTTGATCACTTTTTATTCAAATTTTTATCAGAGGCAAAACAGTGAAAAAACGGCGGTTTGGCACTTTTGATTTTTTTTCCGGACACAGGGATACCTAATGTGTATGTGTTTCACAGTATTTAAGTACTTTTATATGTGTTCTGGGGAAAGTGATGGGGTGATTTTAATTTTTAATATTTTTTAACCACTTTAGTAACAGGCCAATTTCTGGTCCAGGACCAGACACATTTTTGGGTATTTTGAGGGCTGCTACATTTTTATCATTTGGGTTATTCAACTAATTTCTGCATCTTTTTACGGTGACACATAGGGCTTTATTTTTATGTTGTTTTTATTTTTGCATGTTGTTTCATTTTTTTATATCTGGGAAAATATAAACAAAAGAGGAGGGAAAACTTACCTGTTTTTCACTTTTCATTTTTTTTTTTTTTTGCTGTACGGCAAAAAATTTAAATGTTAAAAAGCAATGCTAAATTATATGGGTTTTTTTTGGTTTTTTTTTTAAAGCCCACCCAGAAAGAGTTAATAAAATTTAGTCAATAAGATTAAGGCACCACCAAAATGGCAGCATTGAACATTTCATCTCATCCAGCAATAATCAAGCCCTCATATGGCCAGATCGCCAGAAAATATAAAAAAAATATATAGTTTGTACAATGTGAAGACAAAAAACCCCAAAATCGCCAAATCATTAGGAGAAAACTGGCTGTGGCAAGAAGGAAATGTATAAGATGTGCGAGCGTATATCAAGATACACCCCAGATTTAGAGCTTATGATTATGATTTAGAGCTTATACACCAGAACTGACCCCCAGAATGACACCCCCACCTGTGTCATAGTAAGAAAATAGTGTGGTATTTGGTGGACCCAATGTACTCCGCACAGCTTACATATTTGCTACTGGGAAACTAATACTCACTACACCCCTTGATAAATTTTTTAAGAGGTGCAGTTTTCAAAACGGGGTCATTTTCTGGCAGACTCCAATTTACAGCACCTTAGGGACCCTGCAAACATGACATGGTGTCCAAAAAATTAATCCACGTAAATCTACTCTCTGAAAGCCAAATAGCGCTTCTTCTCTTGTGTGCCTTGCCCACATATATGACACTGTTGTACTCGGGATATCCCTCTTAATTATTATGTGTGGGTACAAACTGCTGTTTGGACACACAGCAGGGTGCAGAAGAGAAGTAGTGCCATTTGAGTTTTGGAGATGGGTTGGTTTTTGGATGCCATGCCACTTTTGCAGAGTTCCTGAAACGCCAGCAGAGCAGAATCCCCTGACATGTGACCCCATTTTAGATACTACACCTATGAAAGAATTTCTGTGATTGAGCAGAAGTATAGGTAGAAGTATAAGAGCTTCCTAGTTATTTCTCATTCCTTTGTAGTCATTTTTGGATTTGGCTCAAAAAACTTCAGCAAAAGCTGCATAAAAAAATCTGTGTTTCCGCTAAGGCTTATTTTACAGGAGGGAAACGTCTAAGTACTTCCTATATGTTTTCCATTCCTTTTCAAGCCACTGTGTGAGACTAATATTGCAGATGTAGGCTGCCACTGGACTGTGTGCTGTTGCTACCATTAACTACCAGATTGGTTTATTTGCATGGATTATATTCTGTTGTACCAAGTTGTGTGCCTCTACAAAGAGTAAAACTGCCAAGACTTTGTACAGATGTGTAACTGCCAAGTATGTGCTCACTCTGAGAGACTATTTGTAACTGGCAAGATAATTGTCTCTTGTAATACAGTTGTAACCACTAAGCCTGTTGTCTCTTGGAAGTTGCTTGTAACCACCAAGCCTTTTGCCTTTTACCGTAAAAATAACCATTCCATCTTCGGCGTAGTGAGGCACATCTCTGGCACATGTAGGTTGGGCTAGAATTTTTCGACATGCTCAACATGTGGGAGTGGAATCTCTCGAAAAAGGGGTGTGGCATAAGTGCACCATGATGTGCCAAAATAGTGGCGAAAAAAATTCTGGGACAAAGTAAGCCAACTAAATGGTGGTATAAATATAGACTAGACAGTGTAAAGATATGCCAGATTTATCATCCAGCATCAGCCATTGTGAAAAACCTGGTGACTGCATGTCTAAGTTTGCACTGTCTAGCTAATAGTAAATGTGGGCCATTGTCTGTAAACTATTACTGTCTAACTTTTACACACTGCAATGCTAGACTAGACAGGCTTAAACTGCATCAGATTTTCCAAAGTATTTAATACTGTTTAAAAATCTGGCATAATTTACAATACTTGGCTTATTTTTCAACAAAATGTTGGTGCAATTTCCAGAATTTTGGCACATTTTCTATCTCACAGTTTTAAGTTCTGCCCCCTTTTCAACAAGCCCCTCTACCTGTGATGTGTAATTCTCAATATCTGCTCTTATTCTGTGTATATGGACACTGCACAGTACCACTTCTCTAGTCCTGTATACTGGTGTAATTCTCAATATCTGCTCTTATTCTGTGTATATGGACAGTGCACAGTACCACTTCTCTAGTCCTGTATACTGGTGTAATTCTCAGTATCTGCTCTTATTCTGTATATATAGACAGTGCACAGTACCACTTCTCTAGTCCTGTGTACTGGTGTAAATCTCAGTATCTGCTCTTATTCTGTATATATGGACACTGCACAGTACCACTTCTCTAGTCCTGTATACTGGGTGTAATTCTCAGTATCTGCTCTTATTCTGTATATACGGACAGTACACAGTACCACTTCTCTAATCCTGTATACTGGTGTAATTCTCAGTATCTGCCCTTATTCTGTATATATGGACACTGCACAGTACCACTTCTCTAGTCCTGTATACTGGGTGTAATTCTCAGTATCTGCTCTTATTCTGTATATACGGACAGTACACAGTACCACTTCTCTAATCCTGTATACTGGTGTAATTCTCAGTATCTGCTCTTATTCTGTATATATGGACAGTGCACAGTACCACTTCTCTAGTCCTATATACTGGGTGTAATTCTCAGTATCTGCCCTTATTCTGTATATATGGACAGTGCACAGTACCACTTCTCTAGTCCTGTATACTGGGTGTAATTCTTAGTATCTGCTCCTATTCTGTATATATGGACACTGCACAGTACCACTTCTCTAGTCCTGTATACTGGGTATAATTCTCAGTATCTGCTCTTATTCTGTATATATGGACACTGCACAGTACCACTTCTCTAGTCCTGTATACCGGGTGTAATTCTCAGTATCTGCTCTTATTCTGTATATATGGACAGTGCACAGTACCACTTCTCTAGTCCTGTATACTGGGTGTAATTCTCAGTATCTGCTCCTATTCTGTATATATGGACACTGCACAGTACCACTTCTCTAGTCCTGTATACTGGGTATAATTCTCAGTATCTGCTCTTATTCTATACATATGGACACTGCACAGTACCACTTCTCTAGTCCTGTATACCGGGTGTAATTCTCAGTATCTCCTCTTATCCTGTATATATAGACAGTGCACAGTACCACTTCTCTTGTCCTGTGTACCGGGTGTAATTCTCAGTATCCGCTCTTATTCTGTATATATGGACACTGCACAGTACCACTTCTCTAGTCCTGTATACTGGGTATAATTCTCAGTATCTGCTCTTATTCTATACATATGGACACTGCACAGTACCACTTCTCTAGTCCTGTATACCGGGTGTAATTCTCAGTATCTCCTCTTATCCTGTATATATAGACAGTGCACAGTACCACTTCTCTTCTCCTGTATACCGGGTGTAATTCTCAGTCCTTATTCTGTATATATGGACAGTGCACAGTACCACTTCTCTAGTCTTGTATACTGGATGTAATTCTCAGTCTCTGCTCTTATTTTGCATATATGGACAGTGCACAGTACCACATCTCTAGTCCTGTATACTGGGTGTAATTCTCAGTATCTGCTCCTATTCTGTATATATGGACAGTGCACAGTACCACTTCTCTAGTCTTGTATACTGGATGTAATTCTCAGTCTCTGCTCTTATTTTGCATATATGGACAGTGCACAGTACCACTTCTCTAGTCCTGTATACTGGGTGTAATTCTCAGTATCTGCTCTTATTTTGCATATATGGACAGTGTACTTCTAGTTCACGGTAATCAATGCACGGCCGCAAACCCCCATATTTTTTATCAACAAAAAAGAAACCAGCTCCCATGGGAGAATTAGATGTTCTTTCAAAAGACTATCATGGATATACTCCGGCATAGCCTCACATTCAGAAGCTGAGAGATTGAAGATCCTTCCCCTGGAATATTTGGAATCAGGAATATCACAATCATAAGGTCTATGCGGGGGTAAGCTGTAAGATTTTTGATCAAACACGTCCAAAAAAATCTGACAGGAAGTCAGGTAAGAGCATCTCCTCAGTGACACAATCCAATATATGCAAGGCTATACAATCGGAAGAACACTGATCTCCCAATTTCACCAACACCTGTATCGGACTCCACCCCTGGCCAATGGGGTAGAATTTGCTCCAGTAACTGACAATGGAGTGTCAATAACAATAACAGATCCAAACCCAATGCAGAAATAAATGACAAATCAACAAAATTAGCCCCAGCTCCCGAATCTACAAGAGCCTGGCCAGATACAGACTTGTCTCCATAGGACAGAGACACTGGCAGCATCACTTTATGATAATTTTCGGAAGGTACCTGATTGCCTGAGTGGGTCTTCCAAATACCACTCAAGCACTGGAGTTTTCCACCGATGTGCAGGGTTTTAATGAAGCAGTCTCGGATGAAATGACCCGATTTACCACAATACAGGCAGAGGTTATTCTGGAGACGGTATTTACGTCTAGCCTTGGCATCCAGTGCTCGCAGCTGCATAGGTTCATCACCAGTGGTGGAAGAAGGGGAAACAGACTTCATATGAGAGAGAAGGACAGACAGAGAATTGAGAGGAATCAGGCCCTACTCTCTCCTTGCGTCTGACCTGGAGTCTCTGGTCAATGTGAACAGCCAAGGCTGCCTGCTCTAAGTTAGTAGGATCTGGGTGACCTACCCAAACATCCTTAATGGAGTCATTAAGACCCTGTTTAAAAAGGGCCCTCAAAGCTGACTCGCACCAACCTGCCATAATACTATGTTTACGAAATTCAGAACAATACTCTTCGGCAGAGTGCCTGCAGTGCCGAATGGTGAGAAGCTGCAACTCCGCCAGTCCAATTTGGTCTGGCTCAGCATAAATAACACCCAGGGACCTAAAAAATGTATCTAAATCTGTCCACTAATCTGACTCAGGGGGACATTTAAGGGCCCAATCCTGTGGATCCCCCTATAGGAGAGAAATACTACTACTACCATTTGAGATTGCGACATATAGGGGTTAACCCGAAAATATAATTGACATGACTCCCGGAAAGTTTCAAATTGTTCTCGATCCCCTGAAAAAATGATCGGGAGTAACATCTTAACCCTGGGACTAGACAAGGCAGCAGGGGATGGTGCTGCAAGCTCAGCTTGGTTCTAGGAAAGGGTACGGACTTGGTTAGCTAGTTCAGACACCCGGCCTGCCAAACACTCCATGCAGGCCACAAGATCCTGAATAGAATCCATGTAAACAAAAAAATTGGTGGAAGGTTTTTTTTGGGGGGGGCTGGCTATTCTGTTAGGAATTGCCTGTAAGTAATTCCCAAGAGCAGCTGCTAGGAAAAGGGAAGACAGAGATAGTGAGCCCTAAAACTAGGCCTAGCCCCGTGTCCCTACTTATTTGCCACAACTCTCCTAATAATAGGGACAACTGAACAACAAACCCTACTCTAGATAAATGAACACAGAACAGGACAAGAAAACACAACACAGAAGAGGAGTCAGCAAGCCAAGGGTCAAGCCAAAGAGACAAGACAGTACCAAATCGCAATCCAAGAGAGTAGTCAAAAGTCAAAAGCAGAGGTCAGTAAATACAATACAAAAGCAAGGGAAAACGCTTAGCAAGGTCAGAGACACAATAGCCAGCAACCATTTGTGGGCTGATGGCCAGTTTATAGGAAGTCCAGAAGCCCCAGGCTTGATTGGCAGATAAGCTGTCAATCACAAAGCACACAAACGTTAACCCTTAACAGTGCCGACACAGAATGACAAGAGTCTGGGAGCAGGTAATCATGAGCAGACACGCCTCCCATGCCATACAATGCGGCCAAAGGATGAACAGGTGAGGACGTAATGCATGCTTAATGGTTGCAGAGATGTTCTTTTCCTGAAATCCTGTGCCCTTTTTTCTCCAAACACACCTTTGATCATTGTGGCCAAAGAGTTCTATTTTAAGTCCACAGGAATTGTTTCCAATATGCATCAGGCTTGTTTAGATGTTCTTTTGCAAACTTCTTACGCTGAATTTTATGGTGAGGACGCAAGAGAGGTTTTCTTCTGATGACTTTTCCATGAAGGCCATATTTGTGCAGTTATCGCTGAACAGTAGAACAACTCCAGAGTCTGCTAAGTCTTCCTGAAGGTCTTTTGCAGTCAAAAGGGGGTTATGATTTGCAATCCTATGAGCAGCTATCTCTGAAATTTTTCTTGGTCTTCCAGACCTTATCTTGACCTCCATTATTCCTGGTAACTGCCATTTCTTAATTACATTTCGAACTGAGGAAAGGGCAACTTGAAAATGCTTTGCTATCTTCTTATAGCCTTCTCCTGCTTTGTGGGCCTCCATAATTGTCATTTTCAGAGTGCTAGGCAGCTGCTTAGAAGAACCTATGGCTGCTGTTTTTTGGCACATGGTTAGAGGAGGCTGGGGATTTATAAAGTTGTAAAATTTGCATCACTTGGCCTTTCCTAACAATGATAGTAAACAAGCCATAACCCTAACTGGCTAATGAAGATCTGAGACCTTGGTCAAAGTTATTTGAGCACACAAATGTACAAGGGTTCCCAAACTTTTGCAAGGTACTCCTTTCCTTTTTTCACTCTAAAATTGTACTCAAACATAATAATACAGTACACTGATATTGCTTAAAATTATAGACAAGTGTGTTTAATCTTTAACCCCTTAACGACCCAGGGCGTAATAGTACGTCCTGAGTCGCATGACGATCTATGGAGAGCGCTCAGGAGCTAAGTGCTCTCCATACACCGCGGGTGCCGGCTGTATAATACAGCCAGAACCCGCCACTAACAGCAGCGATCGGTGCCTGCACCGATCGCGGCTGTTAACCCTTTAGATGTCGCGGTCAAACGGGACCGCAGTGTCTAAATTGCGCAGCCGCCACGGGCACCGCCATTTTTCCCTGATCGCCGCCCTCCAGAACGTCATCGGAGGGAGGCGATTGGTTGCCATGACAACCGGGAGCTGGCCCAGGCCTGTCATTACATTAGAGCTATTATACGATGCCAGAGGCATCGTCTAATAGCAATGAAGGCATTTTGCTATTCACTGCGATACAGTAGTACCGCAGTGAATAGTATGATCGATCAGACTCCCTAGGTTTCAAGGTCCCTATGGAGTCTGATCATACAAGTAAAAGTAGAAAAAAAAAAAGTTTTTAAAAGTATGAAAAAATTAAAAAAAACCACAAAAGTTCAAATCACCCCCCCTTTCCCTAGATCAGATATAAAAGTAAATCAACAAAAGTAAGCATGAACACTTTAGGTATCCCTGCGCTCCAAAATGCCCGAACTATTAAAATATTAAAATATTTATCCCATACGGTGAACGACGTAGCGGGGAAAAAAAATCAAAATGGCCAGATAGCGTTTTTTTCAACACTTTGCCTCCTATAAAAAATTGAATAAAAAGTAATAAACCATCAGATCTTTCCCCAAATGGTATCAATAAAAACATCATGTTGTCTTACCCAGCACCATACATGTAAATATGAAATAGTTACAGGTGACACAATATGGCGATGCAAAATTTTTTTTTCTATTTAGCAAAGTTTTTAATTTTTTAAAAGGTATCAAAACATTACAAATACTATATAAATTTGGTATCGCCGTGTTCGTACTGACCCGCAGAATATAGGTAACATGTCATTTTTACCACACAGTGAATGCTGTAAAAATTAAACCCATATGAATTTGGCGAAAATGCAGTTTTTCTCCAATTGCACCTCATTCTGAATTTTTTTTCCAGCTTCCCAGTACATTGCACAGCATATTGAATAGTGACATTACAAAGTACAATTTGTTTCACAATCAATAAGCCATCATGTGACTCTGTGAACTGAAAAATGAAAAAGTTATGGCTCTTGGAATGTTGGGAGGGAAAAACAAAAATGCAAAAACAAAAAATGGCCCGATCATTAAGGGGTTAATGTTATGTCTTTTAAAGATCATTTAATCTTCAACTTGCTTAACTGTTCACAATAACAGTCATTTTGACCAGGGGTGTCCAAACTTTTGCATGCCACTGTTTGCATACACAGAGGGTGGAGTCCCTGATTACTACACATGACAATTTCAACGATGAGCTCTTGAAACTGACCCTGCATTCACACGACTGAGTTGCAGCCGTGAAACATGGTCCGTGTGTTGGCTGGATTTTACCAGCCAGAACAATATGAACTTGCTTAACTGTTCACAATAACAGTCATTTTGACCAGTAGTGTGAAATCTTTTACATGCCACTGTATGCGTGTTGGCTTTAAGTGTGCACCAACACATAACTGTGACAAACATACACTCACCAGTCACATGTGTGTCTGCCAATCATTTATACCAATAGTGTAGGTGTGTCTTGGGACCTTAAATATTCCTGTCACTATATATGTATAACGCCAATGTAGCTCTTACCCATGACACACCTTTGTGTACCAAGTATGTATAGTTAACTCTTTATGTCCCATTCACATGAATATTGTAACTCATGATATTTAACAGTTGCCAATGGATATAACCAAGAATGCAGGAACTTTCTATGGTCTGGCACTTGTCAGAAGCCCATTCATTATATCCTTATTGTGGCTGGGTTACCTTCTCATACATGTAGTGTCCCTGTCTGATAACCCGGCCACAATAAAGACATCATGGATAGGTTTGTGGAAAATCTCAGACCATAGAAAGTTCCTACATTCTTGGTCATATCCATTGGAAACATATCAAGACAAACTGTTGACACCACTACGATGGTTAAAGAAAATCTGTAAAACTCTGGAAATTTTTTAACTATTTATATTTGAAAAACTGTTTATTAATTGTCTACAAATATAAATATAGTTAAGTTCATAGGAGAACCACTTTAAGTAAACAGTTGCAAACCTCTTTAACGTGACTTTTTTCCAATTGCTTCCAATGGCTTTTGTTGTGAGTTGCCTCAGATTAAAGTTTAAGAGGACTACATATATAAATGTGCGAGCATATGTTATCAATTTCTGTGCATTGCCTGACACATATAGTGTATGAATGTCCCCGATATAACCACTGAAAGTGAGAATATGATTCAGTACTGGTGTGAGAAGAGCAAGTCAGGTAATCCGAGTATATAATTCCATGATACACGAGCCCCAGTTCACCAAAAGGTGACAAATTGTTTTAGTAATGTGTTTTGGTCTTAATCCAAACCAATTTGTAATCTGCAAGGATTTAGTTCAGGGCGTGGTTCTATAGTATGTACAGGCCTGGTATGAACTATTTGAAATTTTTCTTTTTCTGCAAGAAATCCTTAAGACGGGAATATAATGTTTGCCCTTTACATGTGGTCTTAGTAGACCAGAAGTTGGACCATGACCTAGTTCCCAAGAAGGCCCTTAGCACAGTGGCTGAGAAATGTGTGTGTGCTGGTCCTGATGTGCATGCGAGTTTCTGTTATTCCAGTTTATCTGTCATGTCCATTTTAAGTCCTAGTCTGTTTTATGTTCCTGCCCTTGGGCCTCCTGTTACCTGTGTTTGTCCTATCTTGATCCCTAAACCAGATTTAGTAGCACAGCCTGGACCTCACCAATATTCATGTACCTGTTTCTATCCTAACTTATCCTAATTTATTTGTGTATTTTGTCTGACCTGTATGTGTGTAACCCTTTGGGCATGGGTCCCTTTGGGGTATAAACCTGATCCTGTATCTGAACTTGTTGATCCTTGGAGTATAAACCTTACTTACAGCTATAACCTGTATCTGAACTTGTTAACTGCCATAAGAGCCTTGGGGTATAAACTAGAGATGGGTGAATCTGTGAATCTCTGAATGTTCATTTTCTTTCATGTTTGGATGATTCGGCTCAAAGCTTCATTTCGGGCTGAGCTTGTTTGGATAGAGCCGGAAGTGAAAGTATGATATCATTGACAGGGACACATCCAATGAGAAACTTCCTGCATAACAGTAACGTGAATACCTGGTAATAAGTTTAGGTGGGACAAGCCACACAGTTGAAGACAAGCCTCTGATGTCAGAAGCAAACCTGCAAAACCATGGAGATGTCACTAGAAACCACCAGTGACACACTAAACATTTCTGACATCACCTTCCAAGGTTGCAACAGATTTTTTTTTGAGATGACACTAACAACAGTAGTGTCATGACCTGCTCCCAAGCTGACCACAGTAGAAGCAGGTCTGCCCTTGGCACTTTTTCTGTTTTATTTTTTTGTGTATGTCAACTCTGCTCTTTATAACTACAACCATCCTCCTTCTCCTATGTCATCATTATCTCCTTGTTATCCTAATTCAGTTTCCAGGTCCTGTACAAGACACAGTCATCATCATTGTCATCATCAACATCCCTGCCACTTTCCTCAGACTGATATGTCATGAACTCCTGGCATCCCTTATGATTCTTATGCCTATTTTTGCCCCAAGTGCCAAAACTATCACCACTAACACAGCTTTGCATTTCAGTTATATCCTCCATTTTTTCCTAATCCTCCTCTATAATTCTGTCCAAATGCTGACTGTTCTCCTACAACTCATCAATAGAAACACTATCTTGAATACCTTCCTTAGCACTTGGGGGACTGTCTCTCAGAAGAAAAGAAGGCACTCCAGTAGGATCAGTGAAGACAGAGATGATGAAATATAAATGCCCCTATAGGACTACAAAATAACTGTAAAGTAGGAAGTGGGCTAAACACTGGCTCAAAGTCACAGCATCACTGTCAGAGGTAACAGTGGAGGTGGCGAACAATTAAGGCCTGCTACCATTGGCTGCTGCCAACAGTGTTATTTATGTTACAACCACCCACATTCTTACTGGTGGATGACATGGCTGCACTGTCTTTTACCAGACATTTTATTTTTCAGTGAGGCACAACTGAGCCAGCATTGTTTCTTCTGACCAAAAGTTACAGTCTATCTACTAAAAGCGCTCTGTAATGTTCCTTTTTGCTGCTGTTATTGTTGCCTATGTTTGATGCAAAGCATTATATGTAAAATTTGGGTGGTACTATTAGTAATTAGATATATAAAACAATGAGTTACATCAGAGCCGTAATACCTGTATGAGCAGGCAATGGCACACTGTCAGCACGAGGATTAAAATTTATTTGACAAAAACTGGCATTATACACATACTGAAGTGAAGTATAATGGTGCTGTGCAAATGCTAACTTGATACAGGACAATATACCAGCAGGCATACTGAACATATACTGAAGTATAATGGCACTAAATGAGTTACAGCGATCACAAAAATTATCACTTGGACACAGACTGAACTGAAGTATTATAATTTTGTACCGTGTTAGCCATTGAAAGTAGTGGAAGAGTCAAGAAATCAGGCGATACCTTTTAGAGGCTAACTGAGTATATTTGATAAGTAAGCTTTCAAGAGCTTGCAGAGTTTGAAAATTTCAAACTCTGCAATTTGGACTTAATATTCATGCCAGCTTCATGTCACACTATGTATGAACTGTGAGGGTCACAAATCACCTCCTGATTACAAACAGATAACAGATCCCTCTGTCACGCACCACAACTTTCCAGATTGTTTTTTGACCGGTTGTAAATAACTTCTCTACTTAGATTGCATTTTGGTTTGGTTTTTTTAAGGACTCTAAAATCCTTTGAAGATCATGTGTATAAAAATCTGTGAATTTTCAGTTCTTGTATAACACCATGTCTGAAGAAGAGAGCTAGACTCTTGAAAGCTTTTAGGTGCCACTATATGCAAAAAAATTGAGTAACGTGTTTCAAAATTGTAACTTGGACACAGACTGAATGTAAGAATTGTATAGCTGCAGCTCCACTCATAGCAATGGCTGCCTTTTCCTGCCAATGCCTGCCTAACAAACTGACACTATATAGAAGAAAACCATGGCATCCATGTCTCGATGCGTAGACTACTAAGGTGAAATATTAATGATATACAACCAATGCAGCCTTCTGGCACTGGAGTCTTAGGTTCAAATCCAGCCAAGGACAATATCTGCAGCGTTTGTATGTTCTCCCTGTGTTTGTGGGGGTTTCCTCCGGGTACTCCAGTTTCCTCCCACACTCCAAAGAAATATTGATAGGGAACTTAGATTGTGATCCCTATATATAACAGTGTCTGAAAAGCAGAATATGTTGGAACTATACAAGTAAGCTAAATAAATCCATCCGCCAGTAAGTAAACAATAGTGTAAGTGATTTCACATCAATTGCGTGGTGACTTTTTGGTCAGAACTCTGACCTTTCTTAAGCTCAATATGTAGATGGGCGTAGAGCTATGGTGGTGTGATGGCCACCCCGAAACAGCTGTCTACAGATAGGTTTTTCTTCTGATGAGTCTCTAATTTAGATGACATGAGATAATTTGCAAACTTTTTTTTCCCATGGAGCATTGCCTGTAAATGTAAAAGTCTCTATAAACCTAATGGGTCTGTTTTTTGTTTTTACAAAGAGGATTTTTCAGAACTCCATCTTTATTCCTTACATGTTCCAATGATCAGGTAGATATGCTGTATATTAGACTGATGTTTTGTTTTTGAATGTTATTTTTGTCTGCAGCAAATCCTTTTATTATTGATTATTGATTCCAGATATTACGTATCAGTAATATTTGACCAATGATCCTGTTTGCTCTCATCGTGGCTGATCCTTCACTCCTGCAGTCTCTATTGGCTCAGCACCTGGACGGCTTAGAAATATCTGCTTACAGCTTTAGTGTTAGGTAATGTGAATCAGAACAGGTAAAAGAAGCTGAAGAGCAGGATACGGTCTACTCTCCATGTAAACATTACTGGGGACTGAGAGGAATCTTACTGACCACTGCAGAATATAAGGTATGATGGACTTAGAGATGTTCAGTACTTTGGCCAATACTAGGATGGATCGATAGATAGATAGATAGATAGATAGATAGATAGATAGATATGGGCACTCGGATTTTGCTGGATTGCTACTTTTTTTCCACTTATTTGATAGATAGAACACTGAACAATGCCAGCAAATTGGGGGAAATTTATCATCAGAGGAATCTTTAAAGTCAGTTTTACTGGAGTCTGCATTGGCGTAATTTGCCTCAAATTTATCAAATGTCGCGAGATGTTTGATAACTTGCATCTATAAGTATCACAGATCTGTCCTGATATATGAGTGAATTTGCAACAGTTGATAAATCTGGAGTATAGACATATATATTTTACCAACCACTTTTGAAAAGTGGAGTGAGTTGTACAGAAATAAAAAAGTTGCAAAATTTTTGTGCAAATGAGCTAAAAAAGCCACAAATACCTGCTTTACGACTTTTTTTACGGCAGAATTCTGGAGTTCAGAGCTTGATAAATTCCTCCATTGTATATCTTAGAACAAGGTGACGGCAGAAATAAATCACAATCATGAATTCCTTCATAGGAACATTGCTGCGCCCTCAAGCAGCTCACATTTAAAGAGGACCTCTCACGGTATTATATACCGCTAGCCAGTGTACTGAATTCAGCTCTGTCAGCTTTGATGGTACGTGCCCGGGTGCCAGAGATTTCGGTGTCATTAGTTTCAGGACCAATATGCCTTCATTGTCAGAAAGGTCAGCCTTATTGCTTAGGGTCATCGCTGGGCAGTAGGGAGCGCCCCCTTCGACAGTATAAGGCTATTGACGCTAGGCTGTAAAGCCAGCCTTTCTGACAATCAAGGCATGTTGGTCCTGAAACTAACGGCATCGATATCTCTGATTGCTACATTTCTTGATACTGTCTTCTACCTATGTTTATATTTGTATTTTTATAGAAACCTTTCCTGGCACCATGAACATTTCTGACCCCATCACATTGGTTTTGTCTATCATTCTATGTCTTTTTGTTGCCCTATTTTTGTATGGACGGAAAAGAAATAGACATTACAATCTGCCCCCTGGACCTAGACCACTACCAATCATTGGAAATCTGCACATTCTCGACCTGAAGAGACCATATCAAACATTTCATCAGGTAACAAACTCTATGGCTATTGCATCATGAAGGGTTCATCACTATATAATATGCTACGGACAGCACATAACGTAAATATTTTAAGGGATTGTCCATTTTATGTAATTTCTTGTGGGCACCAGCATTTATTGTGCCATGTGAGCATAGATCTAAGCTCTGGATTCCTAAATAAGGTTTACAGAGAGGGCATATTGTAAAAGGTTTGTACAAAGCCTGAGTAGGTGATCAGATTATCTTGCAACTCGAAAAGTGTCAGACTATCAGAATTTTCTGCTTCATTTTGTAGCTCTCTAAGAAGTATGGACCGGTGTACACAATAAAACTAGGAGAGGAGGAGGCTGTTGTACTATGCGGATATGAAGCAGTGAAAGACGCCCTTGTCAATCATGCAGATGAATTTTCGGGAAGACCAAAAGTGCCAATTTTTCATGAAATAGTAAAAGGACACGGTAAAGATCATATGGCTAGCACTGATTAGTGGATAGATTAATCTCTCTCCAATTGTGATTTCTGATATGGGTTATATGATTTAGAGAACCTCAGGTCAAGTTATGAGTTCTCCATAAGACAAGTTCATCACAAGGGGACTATAGGTTGGGATTCTCCAAGATCAATTTGAGGCAGCCATAATATATCTGCTTATTCTGCTTCTGATCTTTCAACCCCCCCCCCCCCAGAAAAGGATTACCAGCAACACTTCCCCTGATACAAATTTACTTGAAACGGTAAAAAAAACCCCTCAAAAACAAGTTAAAAATAAGTGTTAAAAAAGTGTTCCACCTTGTTTTTTTTCCTGGAGGTACTAGTACTAGTACTTAGAGCAAAATAAGGATCAAAACAGTGGTGGTCTTAAATCCACCTTGTATAGAAGTGTGGTGGATACAGGAACTATTGGACATCTCCATTTTCAAAGCAGTTATAATGCTGTTCTTATGGATAATTGGTCCATTGTACAGGGTGCTGTTCCCTTGATAATCCAGTAGATGTATGGGAAGAAAAACCTTGGTCTAGGCTGTAACCTTTTTGTGGAAGGAGATATCTAGATGCTTCAAATGTTAATATTCTAAAGAAGATTCTTTTATTGATCATAAAGTCTCAAAAATTCAACATATTTTGGGGTAAATATCTTTCCCTCAGATATTTCCTATCACAAAAGGGTAAGGATAGACCAAGGGTTTTCTTCATATACCTTTTTTTCTGGAGACAAACATTTTATCAACTCTGTCTTCCATCTTGTCCTGACCTTAGACATAAAAAATAGATAAATAAGTTCTTGCAGACTGACTGATCAGCTTTTTGCTTTTAGCTCTCATATCAGTGACCTTCTCACCATACTATACCAAAATAAATCCCCCATCCTGCCCAACTTGACCAAACACTGATATTTTCCTGACCTGGGATAAGCATAAAAGAAAAAAAATTGTTAGGTGACTGCACAAATTGGGATAATAAGATTTAGAAATTCCCAAAACCTAAGTAACGCCAGTGTGATATCATTCTGAGAAGACGTTAGTTAGTTAATCATATCAAAATTTTTCCATCTATAAAAATTTTTCACTGTTGGGTCTTTACAATGGATCTGAATTAAACAGAAATATTGGTCACCGTCTTGTATGTCTATTACTTTTCCCTCATTATGTAACATCCTCAGGAGTTATTTTTGCTTACGATGATAACTGGAGAGTGATGAGACGGTTTACTCTGTCAACACTTCGAGATTTTGGAATGGGGAAGGAAGCCATTGAAAACAAGATTTTGGAAGAAAGTGATTTTTTGGTACAGAGGTTCAGATCTTACAAAGGTTGGTGAATGGTTCCATCATACTTTTTGCATGTATTTTTCTTCATAAATTGAAGTTAGTAGTAGGTAATGTTGAAATGGAGTATAAGAAGTCCACCAAAGAAAATTATTCTGGAGGCCCATCATCCAGCTAAGGACTAGGCATGGGTGAACCTCACAAGATTCCTTTCTATGAATATTCATGGGATTCGGACCTTCTGTTTGTGTTGAGCTGAATTGTTTGGCACATACTGCAAGTGCTATTATTATACTCTGGGGTCAAAGTATCTTGACATTGGCGTGCCAATCACTGGCCTCAGTGGTGACCCCGGGGTGTGTGATGTCAGTCAGGGGTACATCGGCGATCAAATAACTTGTGTCATTTAGCATTTTGTACTTGGGGCAAGTCCTCATTAAATGATGTAACTAATATTCCTATGACCCTTGTCTTCTCATTGTACTTCCAGGTGAGCCCTTTGATAACACCATGATTCTAAATGCTGCCATGTCCAACATAATCGTCTCCATCCTACTGAGTAATCGGTTTGACTATGAAGATCCCACACTTGTGAAACTATTAAAGATTGTTAATGAAAATGTTCAATTAGTCGGAAGCCCAATGGCTATGGTGAGCAGCTCAACTCTATATTATGTTTAAAAGATTTTTTAGGAAATAACATTGATAACCTCTCACCAGAACCCAGCATATTAACCCAGTCCTGGTAGATACATAATGGTAACCTGAATCAAACACTCTTTTCCCCTTGTGAATTGGTGTCTCCATTGCAGAGATATTACTCTTTTTGTCAATATGCAAATAAGCTCTTTGGTGCAACGAGGATGTTGCCACTTACCTTGCATATTGACAAAAACAGTGCTATCTCGGCATTGGAGCTACCAATTGACAAGGAGAAAAGGGTGTTTGATTCACATGACCCTAATCTATCTGAGGGCTGGGTTGCTACACTGGGTTCTGGTGACCCTAATCTATCTCTCTCCGGGCTGGATTGCTACACTGGGTTCTGGTGACACTACCTTTAATACGGCGCCATTTGAGGATCTGTTACATCCAACAGAGGGCAAATGAGCTTCCCAGCTCCTTTTCCCATAATGCCTTGTGATACTACCTTTAATAGAAAGCAAAGATCTTAAAAATGGTGTGGAATTGAAACAGAAAGTATATTAGAAAGTTGCTTGACCTTCCACATCTTTACATGATTTTTCCCCTGCAGCTGTATAATGCATATCCATCTGTGATGCGGTGGTGCTCTACACTCAAGAATACAGTGGCCAGGAATGTGGATGAATTGCATGCGTTTATTCGACAGACCTTCACCAACCAGAAAAAACAACTGGATGTCAATGACCAGAGGAATCTTATCGACACATTCCTGGTCAAACAACAAGAGGTACTGAACACTGATACGTATGTAGTAGAGCTGAATTTATCATCTTATAGAGTGTATGGTGACTTGGAAATGTCTTATTTGTTATTTACATAGGACTGCAGGTAAACTTTACCACATTCCTTTCAGATGTGCATGTGACATATTTTATATCTTAGGAAAAGCCAAATCCTGAACTATACTTCACCAATGAAAACCTAACAGGTCTTGTTACAGACCTCTTTGCCGCCGGCATGGAGACAACCTCAACCACCCTGAGATGGGGTCTTCTGCTGATGATGAAATATCCAGAAATCCAAAGTAAGAGACCAACCTTTATTTGTGGAATGTATTATCATTAAAGTAGCATGATGGTTGAAGTAACCTGTAATTTCACGATGATCGCTGTGTACACAAAAGCCAGAGTGGAAGTCTAAACTAAATATGTCTTAAAAATAGGAAAGGTCCAAAGTGAGATTGAGAAAGTTATTGGGTCGGCCGATCCCCAAATTGCTCATAGGAAAGAGATGCCATATACTGACGCCGTCATCCATGAAATTCAACGTTTTGGAAACATTGTTCCAACTAACCTGCCCCACGCTACCACTCAAGATGTTAACTTTAGGGGATATTTCCTGCCTAAGGTAGGTAAAAAATAAACATTGAGACTTAATAGTCTTACTAGGGTACAGTGCCATATTGCGGCAGCTGCATATTGGCTTCTAATGGCTGCACAATTACTCATAAAACCATCCACATAGATTAATACTGTTGGTGCAGTTTTCAATGATTTACTCAAAATTTCATCCAATGGGTAAAAAAGAATATATGTGCATTTTTATGTGTTGTGTTCTTGTAAGGATACATTCACAATATGTCTTTTGCCATCTGCTTATTACAACAACAAGAAACAAAAACAACAATAACCTGGTCGCAGATTATTGAACTCTAAGAAACATTGACGGCTTCCAGGACTGTCTGTAAGGCTAAGGCCCCACATAGCGGGCCACAGCAATAAAAAGCGATGCGGGAAAAACCGTGGCGGCAATGCATCGCAATTTTTCCTGCAACGCTTTTCACAGAAATTCCGCAAAGGTTTCCTCTGTGGACTTTTTGCTTCCATTATACCTATAGGGAAACCGCCGGCTTTTCCGTAGGTATAATTGACATGCTGCAATTTCCAAGACTGCAGTGTTTTTGGAAATCGCAGCATATCCGCTGCAGGTATTTTTCCACAATGTGTGGATGGGATTCACTAGGGACTGTAAAACCAGCAAACCACACTGTTTACGCCTCATGGGGCCCCGGCCTAAAGCCCCACGTTGTGAAAACGCAGCGCTTTTGCCATGGAGCAAACGTAGTTGCAAAAAACGCTGTGTTTTACATTACCTGCAAAGTGAATGGGATTCTGGCTAATCCCATCCACACAATGCAGAAAAAAATCTGCAGTGGTAAATCACAATATGTCAATTATACCTGCACAAACACAGGCATTTTCTGTTTAGGAATAATAAGGGCAGAAAGTCTGCAGAGGAAAACTGCGCAAAGGTAATGAAAAATGCTGCGGAAAAAAACGTTTCTGCTGCGTTTTTGTCCACAGCATTTTTTTTGCTGAGTTTCGCTAAGTGGGGCCTTGGCTATATACAGTTTTATTACAGGCTGAGATTTCAGCAAGACGAGTAAAAAAGAAGCATCCTGCTTAATCTCGCCGTGGATTCCACGGTGTCCGCGGTTCGAAACACCCTTTTTTTTTCTAATTGCATCTCATTCTCAATTTTTTCTAAGTATCTTATATGGAATATTAAATGGTACCATTAGGTACTACAATTTATCCCGTAAAAATGAAGCCCTCATATGGCACTGTGAATGGAAAAATAAAAAAGTTGTGGCTTTTGGAAGGCAGGGAGTCAAAAACTGTGCACAGAATTCTGGATATGGTTTGACACAACCCATAAAAAAGTGGCACAAACACAGTTTTTTTTCTAATTTCACCTCATTCTGAATTGTTTCTAAGTATCTTATATGGAATATGAAATGGTACCATTACAAACTACAATTTATCCCATAAAAATGAAGACCTCATATGGCACTGTGAACGGAAAAATAAAAAAAGTTGTAGCTTTTGGAAGACGGGGAGTCAAAACCTGTGCACAGAATTTTGGATATGGTCTGACAAGTGATTTGTATAGATGCAGAACTATGTCAAGACCTTCTATTTCTCTCTTGATGCATCCCATGGTTTTGTTTGTCTCGGCAGCAGCTGCCTGGCACTGGTTGCTACAATTAAGTTTACTGTCAACCAATATCCCCAAGTCTTTTTCAGCAGAAGTCTTACCAGTGTTTTATGTAATACTTAATTGTAAAAATTGTTCCCATAGCCCAGGTGACTAACTTTACTTTTATTCATGTTAATATTGTATATTAGAAAGGACCCAATACTATGTCCTGTAAAACCACACTGGTGATTGTGACCCTATCAGAGTATGTACTATTAACAACCACCCTCTATTACCAATCCACTAGACCACAGGTGTCAAACACAAGGCCCGCGGGCCAAATCCGGCCCGCTGCCTTCTGTTATCCGGCCCAGCACTTATCTGGCCCGCAGGGCCGCTGCATTTTTTATTGTCTATGTACATTATGTAATGTAAACCAGCCCAGGACACGCCGCTTAAAAAAAAAAAAACAAAGCTACGCGACACCTGTCCTGGGCTGGTTTACAAGACCTCTGCATGTCAGCGCAGGCGGCGATACAATGACATCATCACGCCTCCTACGCTGACACGCAGACAAGAAGAGGAGGCGGCGGCTGCATCAAGGCATCGCAGCTAGGTGAAGATAAGTTTTTTTTATATATATATAAATAGGCCGTTGCCTGCTGGAGTATTCCCGGCATGTAACGGCCTATTTACTTATCGATCCCCGCTGCTGGTCGTGGCCGCCCCCGCTTCCCCTTCTGCTATGGGACGCAGAAGCGGCTGTGTGCAGGAGCGGGGATGGTAAGTGAGGCCGCGGCCGGCGAACCCCATCAAATACTACTATTATTATACTCCGGGGTCTGAAAAGAGTAGGAGTATAATAATCGGAGACCCCGGGGAGGTGATAAACATAAAAACCAGAGTTTCTCACCTCTCCGGCGATCCGATGCTGCTCCCAGCCGGCTTCGGCCTTCTTTGGTGACGTCCCAGGCGTCACGTGAGCCAGGCCGACGTCATTATGTTGCGACGCCGGTCTGTGCGACATTGAAGAAGGCCGAACGCAGGGAGAGCACCGGGGCCCAGGTAAGTAACACTGATTTTTATGTTTGTCACCACCTGGGTCTCCGATCATTATACTCTAAGGTCTGAAAAGACCCCAGAGTATAATAATAGTTCATGGGTGGAGGGGGGTCACTATGGGGCATAATACCATGTGCAGGGGCCACTATGGACTATAATACCGTTTGCAGGGGCCACTATGGGGCATAATAACGTGTTCAGGGGCCACTATGGAGCATAATAACGTGTGCAGTGGCCACTATGGAGCATAATAACGTGTGCTGTGGCCACTGGGACCGTGTGCAGGGGCAACTATTGAGCATAATACCGTGTACAGGGGCAACTATGGAGCATAATACCGTGTGCAGGGGCAACTATGGAGCATAATACCGTGTGCAGGGGCAACTATGGAGCATAATACCGTGTGCAGGGGCCGCTGTGGGGCGTAATACCGTGTGCAGAGGCAACTATAGAGCATAATACTGTTTGCAGGGGTAAACAGTATTTGTATAGTGCTTAATTTTTTATATATTCAGAAAAGGATGAGGATAGTATGTAACAATCCAATGTCTTAGGTTTTAACAATACATTATGTTCTTCCTGGTTGACCTCAAAGGGCTGATTGTAACAGTAGTAATGTACAAATGTAACTACTGCTTAATAGCTCGCTTATCTGTTAAGGAGAAGTTACTTTTATACATGTGTAAAATAATCTTGGCCCTTCAAGGTACCCCGTGAGGCTGAAGTGGCCCCCGGAGAAAATGAGTTTGACACCCCTGCACTAGACAGTTGTTAAAATAGTTACACATATTTTCCCCCAGTCCCGATATTCTCATTTTACAGTATGTACTAACCTTCAATACAGCCCCAGTCTCTAGTGGAAACTCCATAGGAATTGTAATACCAGTAGCTGGTTGCTGTTTAACCTTGTTCTACCTCAAGTAAAGACTGTCAGTTATGCTGTTCTACAAAAATTTTGCCTTATTCCTGCATGATCATCATGGGGACTTCAATCACCATCAGGCTCAGGAAGGCATACAACACCTAGGACATGCCCCAGGAGAAACACTATCTAAAGTCACTTTGTCTTAAGTCACGCAATTAAGACAAAACACACTTAGGATCCACAATCTTCCCACTCAGATTCAATGCAGGTTGCAAATGATTCCTCTGTTGTGATTACTGTCATTTAAATAAAACCTGTCACTAGGCCTGAAGAGCCTAAGGGCATATTCTACATCATCCAATGTCACCCTGACCATTTTGATGTTTTGTTCCCAATCGGTTCAGCCATGCCCAAGATATAAGCCCTTATGGGGTTGATGTAAATTAAGGTCTGCTAGCCAAATGGGAAGCAACATTACATGACATACAGCACATAGAGACCACGCCCCCAGAGAAACCACATAGTTGCCACCCACTTGACTAGTATACTCTAATTTGTATATGCTAAACCCTAAAAGAACTTATATTAGAGATCAGTGAACCTTACAAGATTTGTTTTTACTAATAATCATGAGGATTGACTCTTTGTTTCATTTCAGGCCAAACTTGTTCGGCATGAACTTGAAGAGCTATCATTATACTCTGGGGTCTCTTCAGACCTCAGAGTATAATAATTCAAAGCCCAGGGGAGGTGAGTAAAAATAACAAACTGTTCTACTCACCTTGCCTCTCCTTTCCTGGGAATCCTTGTGGAGTGTGGCGGCTCCCCGTGTCCTCTTCAGGCCTTTCTCCCAGCCTCTGACTGACATCACACACCTCTGGGCCAGTGATTGGGCCTGAAAAGGATGCCAGGAGTCTGTGAGATGCCCAGGAGAGGAGAGGCAAGGTGAGTATAAGTTTGTTATTTTTACTCACCTCCCCTGGGTCTCTACTTATCATACTCCAGGGTCTGTGGAGACTCCAGGATATAATAGTGTTTTTTGGGTGATCACAACACAACACCACAACAATTTTAGATTAGGCACGAACCCTAAACTTTTGGAAAATGCTGACAGGTCCTCTTTAAAGGAAAAGTAGTGCCACGTGCAGTACTCATCTTTTCATCGTCTCTTAACAGAGGCTCCAAAGTGCACTGCAAAGATAATTTTCGTTCTGAATATAATGAATTGTGTTCTATTGTAAATATAACTTATGACAATGTTGAATCCTCCAGGGCACCCATGTGATCCCGCTGCTGACCTCTGTACTCTATGACAAGGATCATTTCATTAAAGCTGATGAGTTTTACCCAGAACACTTTCTGGATTCCAGTGGAAATTTTGTAAGAAAAGAAGCGTTCATGCCCTTTTCAGCTGGTGAGTAATTCTATCAGGAGTCACCTACAGTCACAATGCTTCAAGGGAAGCTGTTGGTAGGACTTACCCCAATAAACTGCTACCTCCACCATTTCCAACCTGGAAATATCTTTCTAAATTACTGCACATCCATAACAAGTCATACATTAAAAAGTACAATGAAAAACTCCGGGGTGATGTGTAAAGAGTTTGTGTAACCAGATTAAAGCTAGCCATATACATTAGATTTTCATTAGTCTAGATGGCCATTTTGTCCAATAAGTGGCTGATGATCTGACATGTGGATGTCGCAAATGGATGCTTATGGCCAGCTGATGGCAGACTTTAGCTTGCTCAAAACAGATCAGCTATGCTGGATATTTTTGGCCAGCTTTCAAATGAAAATGTTTGGCATGATCAGTCGCTTTTGGCTGATCAGTAGGCAGCTTTTGCAGACTCACCATCCAAAAAAAGTATATGGCCAGCCTATGTTTCCTGGTCAATCTTCATATTGTCTATTCCTGGTCCATTGATTGGCATAATATAAAAGCAGGAGCATGTGCAGAGTGTTTGTTCTTGTGCGTGTTCACTTCTGGATCCTTGTGACCATCACATGGGCATGATAAACCTGATTACTCTACCCACACAAGGGAAAGTATCTGATCATGTGGTGTTTTCAACTGTACCATGCAAGCTACGGATTTTTATAGCATGCCCCAATATTGATTTATTTTTAATGAGAAATTAGAATTCATAACTAAATTTGAGCAATGGAAAAAGTAGATGCATCTATAAATAGGAATACCTCAAGGAGTATTCTCAATAAACAATGACAATGATCTTCGTTCACGTTGTGTGTGCTTTCTGAATCGTGACTTCTAGATGTTAATAACAACTGGCAAATTTACATTGATTAAATAGTCAACACATGGCAGTCCAGGAGCACCTGGGCATGCTTCATAGTCATCTAAGGTACTTTATGGGGTCATCTGTACACAGAACCTGAGGGACATCTGTGTGAGCAGAGAATAGTTTTCCATTTTTAAAGAAAAAGGACTAGGAAAATGTTCATAATGATTGGGTCACTTATGATATTGTAGCACTAGGCCCACAAATCAGGTTAAACTGCCAAATGTTGGAAGTATAATTTATTTACCCATGAAAGAATATCAACTTTTTATCCTTTACCTCATGTTTCATTGCTGTAGGTAAAAGAAGTTGTGCTGGAGAGAACTTGGCGAAAATGGAGCTATTCCTGTTCTTCACAAGACTACTGCAGAACTTCACATTCCAGGCTCCACCTGGGGAGACACTAGATCTCACTCCTGCACTTGGTTTCACAGCTTCCCCAATGCCCTATAAGATATGTGCTTTACCTCGTGTATAAAAATTAATGTTACCTAGTGTAGCTTGAAAATTCAAAAGTGAAGGACTGTCACCATGAACCGTGCCCCACTATCTCACCAACTTGTATCCTTACTGAATATTCATATGTACAATAAGTCTACAGTCCACAAAGTCGCTTTTTTGTCTTTGTATTTCTAACTTATCACAATGACCTAGATGTGTTATTCCAATAAAAATGGTGAAATAAACACTTCCTAGTTGGTCTAGTGGCCCAACAAGTTCAAAGTATTGACATTTCTGTTATGAAAAGATAATGCCTTCAAAACCAACTTCCAATGCCCTCCAAACCAATATCCTCATAGCTAACATCTCCAAAGCCATTTGTCAAACCATCTTTTATTGCCAATGTCTTTCAAGCCAAAATCCTCCAAGTTGGCATTATACAAGTCAATATCTTTGATTCAACATCTTCTAAGCTAAAGTCTTCCAACCCAACATCTTCCAAACAAGATTCTCCAAACCAATGTCCTCCATACAAATATGCTCAAAGACAACGATCTCCAAGTCATCACCTTCCAAACCAACAACCTCCAAGTCAAAAATTTTCCTTGCCAACATCCTCCATGGCAATGTCATCCAATAAACATCTTGAAAGCCAATATCCTTCAAACCAATATCTTCTCTCTATGCCAATGTCTTACAAACGACAGTTCTCAAAACTGATGTCCTCCAACTAAACAAACAAGGAACACTGCAAGGTCAATGTAATGATGATAATATTTTGAAGGAATTTGCTGAGTTTTTCTTATTTTTAATGCTAACATACTGGTAAGCTTAGAAGGGGAAAAGTGTAGACAACACTAATAATATATGTTAGCACCAGTGTGTGCTGGGAAACTAAAAAGATGCCAAGTTCTTCAATTTTCCATTTTGCTATGTGTAGAATGAAGAGTGTCAAAGAAAATCATTAGGAGTCTAATGGGCAGTTTTACTTCCTTTTATGAGCTATGTATACATAAATAACTGTCAATTATCAAAATGGTTTTCCCATAAACATAACCATATCTAAATTTGTAGACAATTAAAAGTTAAAAATTGTTGCATATATAAGTCATTTAAAAATTTGCAGAGCTTTAAAGATTTTCTGTAACCATCTCAGTGATGACAGACTTTTCTTTTGATAAGTTGCTAATGGATAAGATCATGAATGCCGGGATTCTCTATTGTCTGGGACTTGTCAGAAACCCAGCCATGATTTCCTTATTATGTACGTGTTATCAGGCAGGGACACTACATGTATGAGAAGATAACCCAGCTACAATAAACTCATGGCTGAGTTTCTGACTATAGAAAGTTCCTGCATTCATGGTCATATCCATTGGCAACAATCAAAACAACAGACTGTCAGCACTAAGCTGGTTAGAGAAAATCTTTAAAGGAATTATCCAGCTTCCAAAAATTATCTGCAAATACATCTACAGCAGTGCTCACTTTGATTGTTACCTTGTGCACCCTTTACTTGGCTTTATTTTATTTGTTTGCTTACAGTTATTTATGTGCAGTGAATCTGTAGACAAACTACATTTCCCATGATTTATCTGCCTGCTCTGACTCTCTGTGTACCCCTCCCTCCTCCACTCTCCACTGACATGAAATCACAGGTAATAAATCACTCCCACATCTGAGGTCATGTGCTGCTGTAATAATTTGTTAACTGCTTACTCCCCCTGCCCTCTGTGATCAGCAAACACAGAGAGTGAGAGCAGGCAGATGAATCACGGGAAATGTAGTTTGTCCACAGATTCTCTGCATGTAAATAACAGTAATACAAGGAGCAGCAAGTAAAATGAAGCCAAGCAAAGGGTGCACAAGGGAACAGTGAGCATTTAGCACTGCTGTTGAAGCTGGATAACTCTTTTAAAGCTCTACAAAATTTGAATTACTTATATTTGCAACAAAGTTTAACTTATAATTGTCTACAAATTCAAATATGGTTATGTTCATGGAAAAAAAAAAACTTTAAGTAGTACATATTTGATATGGCAGGTTAACTTTAAAAGTAGCTATGTCCATTATGTCCACCAAAATGTATATCGCTTGTATGTTTAGTATAAAGTGACCTAATGATGTGTAATATGGAAAAAAGTAGAATAATATGGTATAACTATAATGAAATTAAGCTACAAATAAAGTAAAGTAATACATTTATGTATGTACTGTACTTTTTAACTATAACGTTACTCTACCTGCTGTTGGGTAAAAACATTGCCAAGCATTGATTTTTTTTTTTTCTTTTGCACAACATTTGCCATACGTGTTCCTGGGTTGTCCATGGTACTGCAGCTCAGCTCCATTGAAATCAAAGGAGCAGAGTTGCAATATCACATAGAACCTGTGAACATTGCACTCCTTTATTTTCCAGATATGAGTGCATTGTGAAAAGTAAAGCATTGTGCAAAACCTCTAGGCAGGTGTGGGAAAAAAATGTTGCAAAGTAAAAATGCTTTCAAAAATAGAAGTATTAATAGTTTATTTTTGTCGAGTGAACAAAAGGGTCATCTAAATGAAATAAATATTTGATGTGAGTGCCCTTTTGCCTTCAAAACAACATCAATTCTTCTACATACACATGCAGACAGTTTTTGAGATAGATGAGCCTTGCAGATTTGCTTTGCAAATATTAGTGAAGCTCATCTGCCATTTTACTTTCAAACCAAACTTGTTTGCTCCGAACCTGAACTACTATTATTATACACTGGGATCCCTTCTGACCCCAGAGCATAATAACTGGAGGCCCAGGGGAAGTGTGGGAAAATAATAACCAGTCACTCTCACCTTCCCTCACCTCGCACCCTTGCCACATCTGGTGATCTGTCCCAAGCCTCCTATATATATCTCTTATATATATATAAAAATGAGTTTCTTTCTGTCTGTTCAACTGGACTGATCCTCACCAAATTTGGCACACAGGTACATCAGGTGTCCGGGAAGATTTTAAACTGGGTCTCAGTTCTCTAGGATGTACCGATCCTGAGATACAGTATTCCCAAAAAATGACCTGCATTAGCTAATACAAGCCTGCAAGTCTTTCACTCATATTCCAACTGCCATACACATGGTCACATGTCCCTTATCAGCCAATAAGAGCTCACAGGCACTTACTCTCCTCAGGCACACAGGTTTCCATAGCAACCAAGCTATTTATGACCTGTATTAGTCAATAGCAGTTCACAGGTCCTTACATATTCAGTCATATCACGTGTATCAGCCAATATAAGTTCACATTTAATTTACCAGATTTCCATAACAACACAGCCATAAATAGACTGTACCTATACTAGACTTAGTGGTGTAACTAGGAATGGCTTTGCCCCAAGGCAAACATTTGACATGGGACCCCCCCCCCAGCAACCGCCCCCCCCCCAAACAAACTGCATTCCTGCACACACTATTATGCCCCATAGTGGCCCCTACACACACTATTATGCCCTATAGTGGCCCCTACACACACTGTTATGCCCCATAGTGGCCCCTGCACACACTGTTATGCCCCATAGTGGCCCCTGCACACAGTATTATGCCCCATAGTGGCCCCTTCATATAGTATTATGCATACTCCCCGCTACCGCTTCAATGTTGGACCAGATGTCACGTGAACCAGGCATGCAACGCCAGGCATCGCGACGCATAATGACATCAGACTGGCCCACCGATGTCTGGGACGTCACCAAGGAGGCCCGAAGCCTGCTGGAGCGCAGGAGAGGTAAGTAACAGTGTTTTTTATGTTCCCTCAACTCCTCTGGGCTTCTGATCATTATACTCTGGGGTCTCAAAAGAGCCGCCTCCGCAGAAGTGCAGGTGGCCGTGAGCAGGAGCAGGGATCGGTAAGTAAATAGGGTCCATTACCTGCTGGTGTTACACCAGCAGGTAATGGCCTATTTAAAAAAAAAAAAAAAAACATCAGGGGCCTGCCAGGACCCCTAATGTCCTGGGCCCTGTGGCAGCCACTACCGTGGCTACCCCGATATTTACACCACTGACTGGACTGCCATACTGGATTTCAGCATTCTTATAAATTGAAACATTTTTAAACTATTCATGCCCCCTGCAGCAAAACGTATGGCTGTTGCTCGAGCTAATGAAAACTCTCAGCAGACCCAAGCCCGTCTCCAATCTGACAAGGTATGTCACAGTCAACAGCGAGCTGCTGAAACAACCCAGCAGACCCAAGCCCGTCTCCAATCTGACAAGCTATTTATGACCTGTATGTGTCAATAGCAGTTTGTAGGTCCTTAAATATTCAGTCATATGATGTGTATCAGCCAATATAGGTTCACATTTCATTTACCAGGTTTCCATAACAACACAGTCATAAATAGACTATACCTATACTGGACTGCCATACTGGATGTCAAGTGCAAAACTGGCCAATTCTTATGGGGCCACTACACAAACAAAAAATGAAATATACCCGTGCGAAGCCGGGTCCTTCTGCTAGTATACATATATAGGTAATATTTAATAACCACAAATACAGCTAAGGCTAGGTTCACATCTGCATTAGAGTTTCTGCTGGAGACTCGGTAGCAGAGACTGCTGAAAATTGGTAGAGAAAAAACTCTTGCACTTTTTTCTCTGCCACTTTCAGTTTCGAAATGACAGACACCCAGTGAACATCTGGCTGACCCCATTATAGTCAATGGGGTCTGCCGATCTTTGTGTGTAACCGATGTTGAAGAGGTCCCGCTCTCCATTGTTTGGGTCCTCCGATGGACCTGAACAACGAAGAGCCTGGCACCTGTGTTAACCTAGCATAAGAAACATTAGCAAATTAATTAAATAACAAAAAAAACCTCAGATGTGAATACAGTCACAACCATTTCATATCCGTTCCAGACATTTGAGCTTGGGAAATCAATGATTCAAACATATAGATCCAAATACATTTCTTGCTTGACTAGTAATCTCAAACCCTTATTTTTGGGGACTTCTTCTACGGGAATGACTCTCACTAAAGTCGCATCACAATCATGGTGTTGGGCAAAGTGTCTCCAGACACCATGTTTCATATATCCAGATGCAAGATTGAACCAAAGTTAATTTATCCACTATTTAAGCATCATAGTGAACCTACCCATATACCACATATCACAAGGGCAAATAATCACATAAATAACATTTTCACAATTACAGTTCAAGAAGTGTTTCATATTATATTTATGGCCCTTTTTATTTGTGGTATATATATTTAATATTAATTCATTTTAAAGATTTTTTTTACTGTAGTATGGATATATACATATTTAGGATGGTTAACATTATAAAGATTTGAAACATTTTATGTTTAGTGATAATATAGTAAAATGGTTTGCTTTTTGATTTTTTTATACAATTCTTGTTTTATTTTATTTGAAGTTTTATTTTATTTGATTTTAACTTTTTTGTTATTTCCATTTTATGATTTCCAACTAAAAGTTTGTCACCAGATGTCTAACAGATCTCTTTCTAACTCTACTGCTGTTGGGTAAAAGCATTGATTTTTTTTTTTTTTTTTTTCTTTTACAAAACATTTGCTGTACGTGTTCCTGGGTTGTCTCTGGTACTGCATCTCAGCTCCATTGAAATCAAAGAGTTGAGCTGCACTATCACATACAGTGCCTTGCGAAAGTATTCGGCCCCCTTGAACTTTTCAACCTTTTGCCACATTTCAGGCTTCAAACATAAAGATATAAAATTTTAATTTTTTGGTGAAGAATCAACAACAAGTGGGACACAATTGTGTAGTGGAACAAAATTTATTGGATATTTTAAACTTTTGTAAAAAATAAAAAACTGAAAAGTGGGGCGTGCCAAATTATTCGGCCCCCTTAAGTTAACACTTTGTAGCGCCACCTTTTGCTGTGATTACAGCTGCAAGTCGCTTGGGGTATGTCTCTATCAGTTTTGCACATAGAGAGACTGAAATTCTTGCCCATTCTTTCTTGGAAAACAGCTGGAGCTCAGTGAGGTTGGATGGAGAGCGTTTGTGAACAGCAGTTTTCAGCTCTTTCCACAGATTCTCGATTGGATTCAGGTCTGGACTTTGACTTGGCTATTCTAACACCTGGATAGGTTTATTTGTGAACCATTCCATTGTAGATTTTGCTTTATGTTTGGGATCATTGTCTTGTTGGAAGATAAATCTCCGTCCCAGTCTCAGGTCTTTTGCAGACTCCAACAGGTTTTCTTCCAGAATGGTCCTGTATTTGGCTCCATCCATCTTCCCATCAATTTTAACCATCTTCCCTGTCCCTGCTCAAAAAAAACACGCCCAAACCACGATTCTGCCACCACCATGTTTGACATTGTGGATGGTCTGTTCAGGGTGATGAGCTGTGTTGCTTTTACGCCAAACATATCGTTTTGCATTGTGGCCAAAAAGTTCGATTTTGGTTTCATCTGACCAGAGCACCATCTTCCACATATTTGGTGTGTCTCCCAGGTGGCTTTTGGCAAACTTTAAACAAGACTTTTTATGGATATCTTTGAGAAATGGCTTTCTTCTTGCCACTCTTCCATAAAGGCCAGATTTGTGCAGTGTACGACTGATTGTTGTCCTATGGACAGACTCTCCCACCTCAGCTGTAGATCTCTGCAGTTCATCCAGAGTGATCATGGGCCTCTTGGCTGCATCTCTGATCAGTCTTCTCCTTGTTTGAGATGAAAATTTAGAGGGACGGCCGGGTCTTGGTAGATTTGCAGTGGTCTGATACTCCTTCCATTTCAATATGATCACTTGCACAGTGCTCCTTGGGATGTTTAAAGTTTGGGAAATCTTTTTGTATCCAAATCCGACTTTAAACTTCTCCACAACAGTATCACGGACCTGCCTGGTGTGTTCCTTGGTCTTCATGATGCTCTGTGCGCTTTAAACAGAACCCTGAGACTATCACAGAGCAGGTGCATTTATACGGAGACTTGATTACACACAGGTGGATTATATTTATCATTATCAGTCATTTAGGACAACATTGGATCATTCAGAGATCCTCACTGAACTTCTGGAGTGAGTTTGCTGCACTGAAAGTAAAGGGGCCGAATAATATTGCACGCCCCACTTTTCAGTTTTTATTTTTTACAAAAGTTTAAAATATCCAATAAATTTCATTCCACTTCACGATTGTGTCCCACTTGTTGATTCTTCACCAAAAAAAATTTTATACCCTTATGTTTGAAGCCTGAAATGTGGCAAAAGGTTAAAAAGTTCAAGGGGGCCGAATACTTTCGCAAGGCACTGTAGAACCTGTGAAAAGGTGTGACAAAGTCTAAGTTGACTGTACAAAATCTAACTTCTGAACTGTTAGTTTTTCAACAGTGTTCTCTGTCTGTGGACTTTTAACTTTTTTTTTTTTTTATCTCCTGCTGTTTACGTTGGCAACTTGCAGACATATTACTTTATGTAATAAGTAATTATTAACTTTTTGGGGGAAATTATAATTACATTATAAATATCCATTGTCCCTAGATTTGTGGTTTGTAAGTAATTTTAATATTATATTTTTGTGACCATATTATTTAAATAGATTTTCTGTCACATTTATAACATATTGGTTGTGCCAATAGTTTCCATCTCGTGTCACTGCATTTTAGGCAAAACTACAACTCGCAGCATGTCCTGACTATTCAATAGTAATCCCTTTGCTTGATACTAAAGATACACTTGTCAGCAGGTATCATCCAAGCTTGGAGCTCACCATGCTTGCCATTGTGTCTGAGGGGCTCAGTTATTTAGTTTGCTGCCCCTCATTGTGAAGTTGGTTATCAGCGTTATAATCATCATCATATCTGCCACAATAAGTGTCTGCCACGTCCCCTAACTGTGACTGCACAAACTCCTCGTCTCGCTTCACCCCAATTTCTCATCATCCTGCTTTTCAAGTCCTAGCTTCTCATCCACCTTCATTTTGGCTTAAACAAGACATTATGCATGTAAGTTCTTGGCAGCCACAAGATGTCAAACTAGATGTAGAAGCTGTTCTTCTTCCCCCACACCTTATTACATGAGCGTGAGCATTTGTTGCAGTATAAATATGTTGCATCACCAAATGTGTGAAGTATGTAATGCAGGGTGCTTGTGTTGTATTCCCCAAATTTTTTTTTTTGAGCTTATATCAACAACAGCAGTGTCATGACATGCTCCCAAGCTGACCGTAGTAGAAGCAGGTCTGCCCTTGGAACTTTTTGGTGTTATGTATGTCAACTCTGATCTTTATCTCTGCCACCACCCTGATGTCATCATCACCTCTTTGTCACACTGATTCAGTTTGCAGGTCCTGTCCAACACACAATCAACATTTTCATCATCGTCATCATTCCCACCACTTTTCTCGAACTATGATGTGTCATAAACTTCTTGCACCCCCTCATGATTCCCATCTCTGTATTTGTCCGAGTACCATCACGGTTACCAGTGTCCCTACCAACACCACCATGTCTTCAAGTGTCACCACAACCACCACTAACACAGCTATTTATTTCAGTCATGTCCTCCACCTTTGCCTAATCCTTCTCCTCAATGCAGTCTAAACACTGACTGTTCTCATACAACCCATCAACAGTAACACAATCTTGAATATCTTCCTTAGCAGCCAGAGTGTTTTCTCTTAGAAGAAAAGAAGACACCCCACTAAAGGCCAGAGAAGACAGATGATGAAATTTAAATGCTCCTACAGGGCTGCAAATTAACTGTAAAGGTGGAAGTGGGCTGAACTCTGGCTCAAAGTCACAGCATCACTGTCAGAGGAAACATCGTCTGGCTGAGATGAAGTCATCCAGTCTACAATTTCATCTTTTTCCACAATAATCTGCCTACCAGAGGTGATGAACAACCGTGGTCCACTACTACTGACTGGAAGGCTGGTGCCAACAGTACTGCTGATACTTGCATTACGTTCACATACATTCTTACTGGTGGATTAGATTTCTGCTCTTTAATTAGACACTTAGATTTCTGTCTTTAACTAGACATTTTATTTGTAAATGAGGCAACACTGGTTTTTCTGAACACAAGGCCTATAGTTATGAATGAAAACATGCAGAAGTCATACAGTCCATCTATTAAAATACTCTGTATTGTTACTTGTTGCAGAACAATATGTGAAATTTGGGTGTCACTATTAGCAATTAGATACAGGTAGGTCCATAAATATTTGGACAGAGACAACAGACCTTTTATCTGCTTAATTGAGAATGACATAAGGAAGGAATTGCCCCCACCTGACCATGAAACAGCCACAGAGTCAATTGTCCAATTACTTTTGGTCCCTTTAAAAACAGTGGGGCACATGTTAAGGAGCTGAAACTCCTAAACCTCTCATCCAATTTTAATGTGGAAACCCTCAAATGAAAGCTGAAAGTCTGGACTTTATGTCCATGTTCATTATGTAACTATAACTTGAATATGTTTCAGTAAACAGGTGAAAAAATACAAAATTTGTGCCAGTATCCAAATATATATATGGACCTAACTGTATATTTAAAACAATGAGGTTGTGATTTTCATATCAGCAGGTAGTTGCAAACTATCAGCACCAGGATTCAAATTGAAATTAAAATTTATATTAAAAAAATATCACTTAGACACATACTGAAGTGAATCAGAAACTGTATAGAAATACATAACCAATCTGATTCTTTGATTCACTTATCTCTAGTAGATACATCTTGTATACCTTGGATGAAGCACAGGCTCAGGCTGGAATTTGGCATGGCAGGTGATTATAATAGTGTAGTAAAAGCATATTAAGGATAAGGCCCCACGTAGCAGGCTGCAGCAAAAAAGTTCTGCGGGAAAAACCGAGGTGGCAACGCATCGTGGTTTTTCCCAGAGTATTTTTGCCAGAAAGTCCACAGAGATTTCCTCTGTGGATGTTCTGCTTCCATTATACCTATAGGGAAACTGATGGCGTTTCCGTAGGTATAATTGACATGCTGTGATTTCCAAAACCGCAACGATTTTGAAAATCGGAGCGTGTCCGCTAAGCATATTTTTCCACAATGTGTGGTTGGATTCGTTACACTCCCATCCACTTTGCAGTGACTGTAAAATACTGCAGTTTTTGCCGCGGCCAAACTGTGGTGTTTAAGCCACCTAGGGCTTATTTCGATAATAGTTATGGTTTTACACTTCTCTAATTGTGTCTTCTGCCCATAGTATTGTGAAAAGAGACTTTTTTGGCAACCTGGGAATGTTGAAGTACTCCAGAGATCAAAACTAATGAAGGCTAGGTGTCAAGTCAACCAGGTGGAGTTAAAAAAAAAAAAATCTCAGAGTCCGGGGCCCCACGTGGCATAAGCACCAAGGTTTGGCCCCGGCGGAAACGGTGTTTTACAGTCTATGCAAAGTGGATGAGATTCTTGCAAATCCCATCCACACATTGCGGAAAAATATGTGCCGCGGACACGCTGCGATTTCCAAAAACGTTGCGATTTGGAAATCACAGCATGTCAATTATACCTACGGAAATGTCAGTGGTTTCCCTATAGGTATAATGGAAGCAGAAAGTCCACAGAGGTTTCCATTTCTGTGAAGAGCGCTGCAGGAAAAACCGAGAAGTCTTGCCACCGCATTTTTTACCGCAGTGTTTTTTTTTTCTGCAGCCCGCTACGTGGGGCCTTAGCCTTAAAAAATCTTAGATGGAATTATACAGACATTGATGAGCATTATGATGAGTTTTTAATTATTTTTATGTAATGTTGTAACTTTTTAGACTTCTGCATTGGGTTTCTTGCCTCTCATCAGGGCAAAGCATAGTACTGGTGGTCTAGGTGACATGCTGAGTGCAACTCAGGGGGAGGAAAGGTAAAATGGTACCTGTTGAAGAGATCCAGTCTATGTATGGAGACCTATTTACAGGCAATGATGCATGGCAAAAAAAAATACAAATTAACTCATGTCAGTCAAATCAAAAGACTCCTTTAAAATGAACGTAAACTCATATACCTAGCCAGTACATGGATTTGGGCTGACAACGTGCAAGACAGCTGTCTACAGGTGGGTCACTCTTCCTATTGGAGAAGCCTCTTATTTGACTGTCTTTCTACCTTCATTCCTTGCATGCTCCAATGATCAGGAAGAAATATATACTGTACATTAGATTGATGCCTTTTAACATTATTTAGTTGTTCACAGCAAATGCTATCATTTTTATTGATTCCCGAGATTACATGTCGATAATATTTGCCCATTGATATTTTTTTTTATCCTGTTTGCACTTACAAAATCAGTCATGTGTCAGAAATTGTGATTTTTTTTTTATGCCAGAAGCTGGAGTAACTACTTTTAAAAATTCCCCCAATAAGTTTGGGAAAGGGGAAAGGCTTAGATATTGTAGTATATGAATCGGTTAAGCCGTTACAATTTCTAGATACAATACCAGCCACAGAACAGTTGAGAAAAATCATCTGCTTGTAGAAGACAGTTTGTATTAAGCACACGTAAGGGCTTGTTGACTGACCAATCAGCACTGATTGGGTCCATAGGGGATAAGATTTAGGAAGTTCCACACCCCAAGTAACCCCAGTGTGGTGGCATCTTTCTAAAATATCTCATCCTGAAAAAAATGTACTTAATTACTCATGTTAGTTAAATTTTTCCATCTATGAGAATTTTTGACTGTTTACACTTACAGTGGCCGAACCCTCACCCCTGCAGTCTCTATTGGCTTGGCTATGTGTTTACAGTCTCAGTGTTAGGAAATGTGTATCAGAACTGGTAAATGAAGCTGAAGAGCAGGACACGGTCTATCCTCCACCTAAACATTTAAACATTACTGGGGACTAAGAGAGGAATCTTACTGACCACTGCAAGATATAAGGTAAGATGTACTTAGAGATGTTCAGTACTTTGGGCAGATAGATAGATAGATAGATATGAGATAGATAGATATTAGATAGATAGATAGATAGATATGAGATAGATAGATAGATAGATAGATAGATATGAGATAGATAGATATGAGATAGATAGATAGATAGATAGATAGATAGATAGATAGATAGATAGATAGATAGATGAGAGGATAGATAGATAGATATGAGATAGATATGAGATAGATAGATAGATAGATAGATAGATAGATAGATAGATAGATATGAGATAGATAGATAGATAGATAGATAGATAGATAGATAGATAGAATATTGGATAATAAAAGTTCACTGTTTAATAGAAAACTGATAAAAGCATTGTATATTCCTAGAACAAAGTGACAGTAGAAATAAATTCTTCCAATCATGAATTCCTTCATAAATAGTCCAAGAACAGATTAATACATCAATTCACACAATAAGAGTGAGGGCCCTGCTTGCAAGAGCTTACAATCTATGAGGTAGACGAGGGTGACACAAGAGGCGCTTATACAGTGGACCAGCCATTTTTATAGGATAAGGTTACACAAAAAAAAAAAAAATCGATATGAGCCACTCTCCAGCCAATGTCCTTTTATGTACAAATCTAAAGTGTCTAGGCATACAGGGTTACACGTGGGGGGAGGCGGATCTTGAACAGAGGAGGGTTAGTTTAATGAAGTGTTAGGTTAGGAAATGTAATTGGCCTGCCTAAAGTGATGTGTCTTTAGGATATGTTTGAAGCTGTATAAGTTGGGAGTTAGTCTGATTGTCCAGGCAAGCGCATTCCAGAGAAGTGGTGCAACTTGGGAGAAGTCTTGGAGAAGGGAGTGGAAGGTTCTGATAATAGAGGATGTTAGACATAATTCACTGACCAAACAGAAAGCAGGGTAGGGTGGTAGACAGAGGTGAGGCAGGAGATGTAGGGAGGTGCTGCATTATAAAGAGCTTTATGGAGGGTGTTAATTTTATATTGTCTTCTATAGAGGACAGGCAGCCAGTACAGTGACAGGCACAAACCAGAGGTATTGGTATAGTTTATAGATTGATAGATAAGTCTGGCTTCTGAATTCAGAATAGGTTGTAAAGGGTAGAGTTTAGTGAGGTGAAGATGGATTAGTAGGGTGGTACAGTAGTTAGCACTGCTGCCTTTCAGCGCTGGAGTCCTAGCTTCGAATCCGATACATTTGTATGGAGTTTGTATGTTTTCCGCATGTTTGAGTGGGCTTCGTTCTACACTCCAAAGACTTTAGATTGTGAGCACTTGGGACAGTGTTGATAATGTCTGTAAAGCACTGCAGAATATGATGATGCTATATAAGTAAGCAAAATAAA
The DNA here is from genome assembly GCA_947044405.1 of Leptodactylus fallax. Taxonomy (NCBI): domain Eukaryota; kingdom Metazoa; phylum Chordata; class Amphibia; order Anura; family Leptodactylidae; genus Leptodactylus; species Leptodactylus fallax. The sequence continues at coordinate 3,396,877 of CAMRHE010000219.1, read as the reverse complement.
AAAATAAATAAGTTCTGTAGCAGGGCAGGGGTGATGTCCTGAGAAGAAGTACTGTATACAGTATAGTTGGATGTCATCGGCATATAGATGTTACCAAAAGATAAATCTGCTGATGGTTTGTCCAGTGGGGCTGTGTAGAGTGAGAAGAAATGCATGTTTCACAGGATATGTTCTTTTTATGGTTGTTTTAATTGATTAAAAAAATTGAAATTTAATATTTTATTTTTCAATATGTCAGTATGTTTGTTTATATTTGTCTTTTCATAGAATCTTTCCTGGACCATGAACATCTCTGATCCCATCACATTGGTTCTCTCTATTGTTTTATGCCTTTTCCTTTACCTATTTTTCTATGGGAGGAAAAGAAATACTCACTATAAGATGCCCCCTGGACCTAGACCACTACCGGTCATTGGAAATCTGCACATTCTAGACCTGAACAGACCATATAAAACACTTCATCAGGTAATAGCCTCTATGACTATTTTAGCCTAAAGGTTTTGAGTTCTTTTCTCTGAAAAATAAGGGTATATAATAGCCTATGAGCAAAACACATAGTATATATTTAAAGGGATAAACCATTTTTTAAAATTCCTTGTGGGCACCATCTGTTCTTGTGGATATGAGCTGCTTTATGCCATGGATCTAAACTCTGATAACCTGAGTAGGGTTCCCAAACAAGGCATATGCAAAGTGTTTGTACAAAGACCTGGCAGGTGATCAGATTATATTGCAAATCGATACCAAAAATAAGTGGCAAATAACCAGAATTTCCTGTTTGATTTTGCAGCTCTCTAAGAAGTATGGGCCGGTGTACACAATAAAATTAGGAGAGGAGGAGGCGGTTGTACTATGCGGATATGAAGCAGTGAAAGACGCCCTTGTCAATCATGCAGAAGAATTTTCAGGAAGACCAAAAGTGCCAATTTTTCATGATGTCATAAAAGGATACGGTAAAGATCATATGGTTAGCACTGACTGATGGATGGATTATTCTCTCTTTTCATTTCGAATCTGAGAAGGTTTACCTGGGTTAAAACACCTCTGGTTAAGTTGTGGGTCCCCCAAAAGACAAGTTGATCGGAGAGGAACTCTAGGTTGGGATCAGTGGTGAACCTAGCCTCTTTGCTGCCTGAGGCGGACTATAGAAAGACGCCCCCCCAAAAAAAAAAAAAAAAATTATTGAGTTTCCATGCTACTAGCTTCCCATGTTGTTATTGTTGCACAATATATACAATACACAAAGTTATGAAACAGTTTTTAAGAATTCTTCTTACTGCATTACTTCAGTATCAGATCAACAACACGGCATTAACAATGAAAGTAACTTCACACATCTTCTGCTTGGTGGATGGACGAGCCCACATGGCCCCCATTCTCTATAATAGGAGCCCCGCAGATAGCTGAGTACTGGACTTCGGGTGTCTTCGGCACTCCCATTGAAGTGAATGAGAGCCACGCGGGTTCGTCCATCCACCAAGTGACACGTCTATATATATGGCTGCGGTCAGGCTGAATTCCCACCCAGTGGGGGGAAAAACACACAATTCTCAGGCTCAGTGGGGGTCTCAGCAGACAGACCCCCATCAATCAGGTATTTATCCTCTATCATTTAGGTGAATACAGGGCAGTAACATTTTGTGACTTACAGGTGACGTCTCTGACTAATCGGACACACTTCCCTTCTCTTCCCTTTGGACCGCCATGACCACTTCTTCCAGCTGTGACTTGTCTCTGTAAAGTTTGCAACACAGACATCTTTGGCTCCTCACATTTCCAGGCACCCGACCCACATTGTCCTCACTTGCACACCCATCCTGCTGCTACCCCAATTATAAAATATATGATATAACCCCCCCATAATGAATAATACCCCCAAGTGCATCTTTATATTAATAATGTCTGTGTGTATCCTGTATAAATAGTGCCCCTTATTAATAATGCCCCAGGTGTTAACTAATTAAAAGGTTTTCCAGGTCATTAATAAACTAATCAGTGGGGCTCAAAAACCCAGGACCCCCACTGATCAGCTGTTTGAATGAACCGTGGTACCTGTGTAAGTGCCGTGACTGCTTCTCTGCTTACATAGTGTCATTCATCTCATAGCGGCCATGTAATGTAACTACAGCCTCGTCCTATACACGTCCTTGTGACAAGGCTGTAATTACATCACATGGTCACTATAAACAGACAGCGTGTGATATAAACAGGCGCCATAGCCCCTGTTTATAGCGCCCCATTTTTACACACTATAATGTTCCACAGCAGCCCCTGCACACAATATTACGGCATGCAGTGGCCCCTACACACTGAATTATGCCTCGCAGCGGCCCCTCCACACAGTATTATGCTCCATAGTGGCCCCTTCACTGGTATTATGCTCCACAGTGGCCCCTGCACACAGTATTATACTCCATAGTGCCCCCTGCATTGGTATTATGCTCCATAGTGGCCCCTGCACACGGTATAATGCCCCAGAGTGGCCCCTGCACACGGTATTATGCTCTATAGTGGCTCCTGCACTCGATATTATGCTCCATAGTGGCCCCTGCACGGGTATTATGATCCACAATGGCCCCTGCACACGGTATTATGCCCCAGAATGGCCTCTGCACACGGTATTATGCTCCATAGTGGCCTCTGCACACGCTTTTATGTTCTATAGTGGCTCCTGCACTCGGTATTATGCTCCATAGTGGCCCCTGCACTGGTATTATGCTCCACAGTGGCCCCTGCACATGGTATTATGCCCCATAGTGGCCCACCCATGAACTATTATTATACTCTGGGTCTCCGATTATTATACTCCGGGGTCTGAAAAGACCCCGGAGTATAATAATAGTAGTATTTGAGGCCCACGGCCTCACTTACCAATGCCCGAGGCTGCTCACAGCAGCATCCACTTCCCCTTCTGCGTCCCATAGCAGAAGGGGAAGCAGAGGCGGCCATGAGCAGACGCGGGGTAGGTAAGTAAATAGGCCGTTACCTGCTGGGGACACTCCAGCAGGTTACGGCCTATTTATATATATATAAAAAAAAAGTTATCCTCACCTACCTGCAATGCCGTGATGGAGGCGCCGCCTCATCTTCTTGTCTGCGACGTCTGCGTCTCAGCGTAGGAGGAGCGATGACGTCATTGTATCGCCGCCTGTGCTGAGATACAGAGGTCTCGTAAACCAGCCCAGGACAGGACCCACTCAGCTTTGTTTTTTTTTTTAAGCGGCCTGTCCTGGGCTGGTTTACATTAAATAAATAGTAAAAATGCCGTCCCCCAGACAGTGACAGATAGTGCTGCCTGAGGCGGCTGCCTCACTTCGCCTCATTAGCGGTGCGCCCCTGGTTGGGATCCATCAAGATCAACTTGACGCACCATCTGCTTGTCCTGTTTCTGATCATGGAACTCCATCTCCCACTCTGTATTTTCAATTTTCCCTACTATGGTAACATTTAACACCATTCCCTCCAGTTTTAATAAATCACAAAAGATGTTACAATATTACCAGTAGGCGGTTGGAGTAGAAAGTGGAGTAACATCTCAGGACAGAAACACTAGACTTAAAAGATGCATGTACAGTAATTATTATTCTTTTTATACATTTGACACAAACAGACTTCAGCAAAACTGACTTTAAAAATTATCCTCATGGTAAATCCCCCCCATAAGCTATAATTTACACCATTTCCTGACATAAATTATAATATATCTTCCAGGCCACAAGAGACCACGCCCCATTCTGCTAAGACCTGTCCAAGACTTTTCAGAAACGTGTCATTTGTAAGGCCTGAGAAGTTGCAATTTTTGGCACAAAACCAGTCATGTGTCATAAATTGTGATTTTTTTTTTTTAGGCCAGAAGCTGTAGTAACTATTTCCCCCAATAACATTGGGAAAGGGGCAAAGCTTAGATATCGTAGTATATGACTCAGTTAAGCCGTTCCAATTTCTAGATACAGTACCAGCCACAATTTACTGTAGAACAGTTGAGAAAAACCAGATGCTTCACTGGCAGCTTTGTAGAAGACAGTTTGTATCAAGAGCACACGTAAGGGCTTGTTGACTGACCTATCAGCACTGATCAGGTCCATAGGGGATAAGATTTAGAAAGTTCCACACCCCAAGTAACTCCAGTTTGGTGGCACCATTCTAAAATATCTCATCATGAAAAAAATTTACTCTACTCATGTTAGTTAATTTTTCCATCTATGAGAATTTTTGACTGTCTGGTCTGTACATTGATCTAATTTAACCAGAAATATTGGTCACCGTCTTGTATGTCTATTACTTTTCCCTCATTATGTATCATCCTCAGGAGTTATTTTTGCTTATGATGATAATTGGAGAGTGATGAGACGGTTTACTCTATCAACACTTCGAGATTTTGGAATGGGGAAGGAAGCCATTGAAAACAAGATTTTGGAAGAAAGTGAATTTTTGGTACAGAGGTTCAGATCTTACAAAGGTTGGTGAATGGTTCAATCGTGCTTTTTGCATGTTTGTGCACTTCTTGAATAGAAATTACAATTGATAGAATTATTTATAGTAGCTAATGTTGAAATGGAGTACAATAGGCCCACCAAAACTCTGAAGGATCATCATCTAGCTAAGGTCCATTATCGCTTGTAATCACATGGTCACCTATATAGTTGTGACTGCACATATAATAATGAATGCTCTTTAATAATCCACTATAGGTAGAATAAAAATCCTATAATGGACCGTTATACTTTTATTCCTTATGTACACACTCAAGACATCGGGAAGAAGCTTTAAATGATGTAACTAATATCCCTATAAGCTTTGTCTTCTTATTGTACTTCCAGGTGAGCCCTTTAATAACACCATGATTATAAATGCTGCTGTAGCCAACATAATCGTCTCCATCCTACTGAGTAATCGCTTTGACTATGAAGACCCCACACTTGTGAAGCTGTTAAAGATTGCGAATGAAAATGTCCGATTAGTCGGAAGCCCAATAGCTATGGTGAGCAACTCAACTCTATATTATGTTTAAAAGATTTTTTGGGAAATAACATTGATGAACTATCCAAGGGGTTTTCCAACCCCAAATCAATTTTTCATACTGATGACCTATCCACAGGATAGCTTATCAGTATGTGATATGTGGGGGTCCGACACCCAGACCCTGCACAGATCAGCTTTTGCAGAAGGCTCCAGGTGCCAGAAGCTGCTAGTGGATGGGCAGTGCATGCAGCAGTGCTCCTATTCAAGGGTCTTGTCACTTATCTCTTTCGAGCAATGGTAACTTTTAGAGGCTAACTGAGTATATTTATAAGTAAGCTTTCAGAAGTGCACGCTTCCTTCATCAGACCATGTCTGATGAAGGAAGCGTGCACTTCTGAAAGCTTACTTATAAATATACTCAGTTAGCCTCTAAAAGGTATCGCCTGATTTCTTCACTCTTCCACTACTTTCAATGGCTAACACGTTACAACATTATACTACGAGCAATGGTAACGTCATCATTACGCCAAAGAGCTCATTTGCATATTGACAGATCTTGTAAAGGTGTGGAATTGAAACAGAAAGTATATAAGAAAGTTGCTTGACCTTCTACAATCATACACAATTTTTTCCCCTTCAGCTGTATAATGCATATCCATCTGTGATGAAATGGTTTTCTACAATCAAAGACACGGTGGCCAAGAATATGGATGAATTGCATGCGTTTATTCGAGAGACCTTCACCGACCAGAGGAAACAACTGGATGTCAATGACCAGAGGAATCTTATCGACACATTCCTGGTCAAACAACAAGAGGTACTGAACACTGATACAAATGTGGCAGAGCTGAACTTGTTATATTGTATAGTGCATGGTTACACTGCAATGTGTTATCTCTTATTTACATAGGACTGCAGGTAAACTTACTGCATTATCTATCTTCAGGGATCTAGCTTCTGATTAATATGTAATATATTTTATACCTTAGGAAAAACCAAATCCTGAACTATACTTCACCGATGAAAATCTAACAGAGCTTGTTGCAGACCTATTTTTAGCTGGCATGGATACAACCTCAACCACCCTGAGATGGGGTCTTCTGCTGATGATGAAATATCCAGAAATCCAAAGTAGGAGACCAACCTGTATGTGTGGGAATGTATTATCATTAAAGTTACATGATGCTTGCAGTAGCCTGTGATTTCACCGTACTTGAAGTCTAGACTAAATATGATCAGACTGAAAGATACAACTTTTCTACTTATTGTTTTATGTTTTGTTTTAAAAATAGGAAAGGTCCAAAGTGAGATTGAGAAAGTCATTGGGTCGGCTGAACCCCAAGTGGCTCATCGTAAAGAGATGCCATATACTGACGCCGTCATCCATGAGATTCAGCGTTTTGGAAACATTGTTCCATCCAACCTGCCCCATGCTACCACTCAAGATGTGAACTTCAGAGGATATCTCTTGCCCAAGGTAAGTAAAAAATAACCACTGAGACTTAATAGTCTTACTAGAGTACAGTACCATATAGTGGCAGCTGCATATTGACTGTTCATGGCTGTACAATTACCCATAAAACCATCCACACTCATTGATACTATTGATGCAATTTTCAATAGTTTATTCAGAGTTTCTTCCATGGCCAATAAGAATAGGTGTGCATATTTATGTGTCTCCATCTTGTAAGGATATATTCATTTCATGTTTTTTGCAACCCATTTATGTTTTGCCAAATGAAAACAGATTCTTTGGATTCCGTATAATAGAATAAGGTTATAGAATAAAACACCTGACTATCAACAATAGTTTAACATTTTATTAAGAAGAGTATAAGAAGATAGGAAAAGGTCTTACAACAAAGAAAAATGTAACAAATATTAGAAGGTATATCAGATCAAACCAACACTAGCTATAAAGCCAGGTATATTCAACACTAGCTATAAAGCCAGGTATATCACATATCAAAAGTCAATCAAACTATGATATGTATTCAACACTTACCATACAGCAGGTATAGTAAGGTAATCAAACTTAGTCAAACTGTGACTTAATCAACACTTGCCATACAGCAAGTATGGCAAGGTAATCAAACGTAATCAAAGTGTGATATAATTAACACTTACAACACTGCCCAGCTTCATTGATGAATTCCGATCAAGGTATCTTCAGGAAAATATCATCAAGCCATTTGTGACAGGTCATCAAGCAGCACCAGGCATCCCCAATCACTGCTGTCCAGATTTCAACACATGGCTGGGGGATATCATCCGTCTTTATATACCCTTTGTGTGTGTCATAGAGTGGGCAGGTTACAGAGGTGTATACACCTCTGTAAGGCTTTTCTCATCTCCAAGCTCACATTCTTGCGAAATAGGCCAGGTTTCACCAGAATACAGTCATATGAAAAAGTTTGGGCACCCCTATTAATCTTAATCATTTTTAGTTCTAAATATTTGGGTGTTTGCAACAGCCATTTCAATTTGATATATCTAATAACTGATGGACACAGTAATATTTTAGGATTGAAATGAGGTCTATTGTACTAACAGAAAATGTGCAATATGTATTAAACCAAAATTTGACAGGTGCAAAAATTTGGGTACCCTTATCATTTTATTGATTCGAATACTCCTAACTACTTTTTACTGACTTACTGAAGCACAAAATTGGTTTTGTAACCTCACTGAGCTTTGAACTTCATAGCCAGGTGTATCCAATCATGAGAAAAGTTATTTAAGGTGGCCAATTGCAAGTTGTTCTCCTATTTGAATCTCCTTTGAAGAGTGGCATCATGGGCTCCTCAAAACAACTCTCAAATGATCTGAAAAGAAAGATTGTTCAACATAGTTGTTCAGGGGAAGGATACAAAAAGTTGTCACAGAGATTTAACCTGTCAGTTTCCACTGTGAGGAACATAGTAAGGAAATGGAAGACCACAGGGACAGTTCTTGTTAAGCCCAGAAGTGGCAGGCCAAGAAAAATATCAGAAAGGCAGAGAAGAAGAATGGTGAGAACAGTCAAGGACAATCTACAGACCACCTCCAAAGAGCTGCAGCATCATCTTGCTGCAGATGGTGTCACTGTGCATCGGTCAACAATACAGCACACTTTGCACAAGGAGAAGCTGTATGGGAGAGTGATGCGAAAGAAGTCGTTTCTGAAAGCACGCCACAAACAGAGTCGCCTGAGGTATGCAAAAGCACATTTGGACAAGCCAGCTTCATTTTGGAAGAAGGTCCTGTGGACTGATGAAACAAAGATTGAGTTGTTTGGTCATACAAAAAGGCGTTATGCATGGTATCAAAAAAATACAGCATTCCAAGAAAAACACTTGCTACCCACTGTAAAATTTGGTGGAGGTTCCATCATGCTTTGGGGCTGTGTGGCCAATGCCGGCACCGGGAATCTTGTTAAAGTTGAGGATCGCATGGATTCAACTCAGTATCAGCAGATTCTTGAGAATAATGTACAAGAATCAGTGACGAATTTGAAGTTACGCCGGGGATGGATATTTCAGTAAGACAATGATCCAAAACACAGCTCCAAATCTACTCAGGTATTTATGCAGAGGAACAATTACAATGTTCTGGAATGGCCATCCCAGTCCCCAGACCTGAATATCATTGAACATCTGTGGGATAATTTGAAGCGGGCTGTCCATGCTCGGCGACCATCAAACTTAACTGAACTGGAATTGTTTTGTAAAGAGGAATGGTCAAAAATACCTTCATCCAGGATCCAGGAACTGATTAAAAGCTACAGGAAGCGACTAGAGGCTGTTATTTTTGCAAAAGGAGGATCTACTAAATATTAATGTCACTTTTCTGTTGAGGTGCCCATACTTTTGCACCGGTCAAATTTTGGTTTAATGCATATTGCACATTTTCTGTTAGCACAATAAACCTCATTTCAATCCTGAAATATTACTGTGTCCATCAGTTATTAGATATATCAAATTGAAATGGCTGTTGCAAACACCCAAATATTTAGAACTAAAAATGATTAAGATTAATAGGGGTGCCCAAACTTTTTCATATGACTGTATGTCTTGTGACACTTTACTTCATACAAGGTTAATCATTAAGCTGGTTTGTAAGTCTATGTATACCTTAAGTCAAACAGAGTTGCACTTTGGAGTTGATTTTTATGTCTTATGTAGACAAAGTCAAACAGAATTGATTCTTCAAGCTGTCCATGTAAACATCACATAGGACAGAGTTGAACTCTGATCTTGCTTTCTGTTTAACTAGACATTACACCATACAGTGTTGAAACTAAGGTGACATGACTTGACTTCTAGAAACATCTTGTCAGCCATTTTATCAAGGCTGTCATTTTGGTTCTTAGCATTACAATTTATTATGATAGACTAGGCTTTTGTGCCCAATTTAAGAAAAAATTGACAGCAATGGATAGCGTTTACTTTAACACTGCCTCTCCATAGGTATCCATTTGCATCCATATGCAAAATTGTGATGTGAATGTACCCTTAGGCGCAGTTCACATTTGCGTTATGCTTTCCATCTATAAAACAATGCGTGCATAGCCAGATCTAACAAATACCATTGGTGCCTGATGGACCTCTTTGACATTCTGTGGGACTCAATGTCTTCTATTCTGACTTCTGTCATTTAAAGCGAAAGCATAGTGCTACATGCTGGGCTATTCAGTCCATCATCTGCCGCCAGAGGGTCTGAACAAATTTGTGAAGATAACCATAGTGATGGATGTAAAGCTCCATTGTAAATATGACTTATGACAATGTTGAATCCTCCAGGGCACCCATGTGATCCCGCTGCTGACCTCTGTACTCTATGACAAGGATCATTTTATTAAAGCGGATGAGTTTTATCCAGAACACTTTCTGGATTCCAGTGGAAATTTTGTAAAGAAAGAAGCGTTCATACCATTCTCAGCTGGTGAGTAATTCTATCAGGAATCATCTACAGCAAATCTCACAATGCTTAAAGAGGACCATTTACCATTTCCACCAACTCCAACTCTATTCATCCTTTAATAGGAGCAATTCCACTGATTCTGGCACAGTTGGAATTTTTTTCTCTAGCTTCTTTCTGCTATAACCAAGGACGAAACATCTGACAGTATAGACAAAGATGTACCTTCCATGAGGTGACCTGAGGTGATGGCCTTAGGCTGCACTTCATGGAATAAACTGGGGGATGGCATTTCTTTTTCTAATCAGCAGATACTTATTGTATTATTGCATTACTCCTGTGCTCCGCTGCTCCCCCTAGGCGGCGCTGCACTTGCATCATGACACTGAAGGATGCCAGGGCGCTGTTCTGAACAAAGAATGACAATGATCATGGCTCCCACTGTGTGTGATTTATCAATGGTGACTTCTGAGAACATGATGTTTACTGAGGGAACAAGTAAGAACTTTAATAATAACTAAAGAGTTCACATTGATGAAATCCTCAATACATGGCAGTCCAACCCAGGAGCACTTGGAGCACTATATATATGAGAAACTCAGATGGGGCATGTTGGGAGTCAACTTAAGAAACTTTATGGGGTCATCTGTACCTGGAACCCTGAGGGGCTTCTGCGTAAGCAGAGAAGGGCTGTGCATATTTTACAATTTTAAATGTTGGGGATCATAAAAGTGTTCAAATTTGGATGGGCCACTCCTGATATTGTAGCACTAGGCCCACCAATGGGGTTGAACAGCCTTTGTTGAAAGTATGATTTTACGATAAAAGAATATCAACTTTTTATCCTTTACCTCATGTTTCATTGCTGTAGGTAAGAGAAGTTGTGCTGGAGAGAACTTGGCCAAAATGGAGCTGTTCCTGTTCTTCACAAGACTGTTACAGAACTTCACGTTCCAGGCTCCTCCTGGGGAGACACTAGATCTCACCCCTGGACTTGGATTCACAGCTGGACCATTGCCTTATAAGATATGTGCTTTACCTTGTGTATAACCTATGAGTATCATTGTACCTTGAAAATTCAAAGGTGAAGGACTGTTACCATGGACAAGGACCGCTATCATACCAATTTGTTTCCTGAATGAATATTCACATTTACAGTAAATCTACAATCGACCTCGTCTAGAGATAGGGGAACCTCATGAGATTCATTTAGCGAATATTCATGAGGTTCAACCCTCCAGTTTGCTTTGTACTAAACTTGTTCTGAATGAGAAATGCTATTATACTCTCGGGTCTCATCAGACCCCTTTGTATAATAAGTGGAGGCCCAGGGGAGGTGAGGAAAAGTAAAAAAAACACTTATACTCATCTTGTCTCACTTCTCCTGGGCACCTTTGTGGAGACTGGCGGTCCCTGCATCTATTTCAGGCCTCTTCTGGCCTCCATCTGATGTCAAGCACCCCCATGTGACCCAGGGGTGTGTGACATCAGACGGAGGTTGGAAAAGGCCTGAACAGGATGCTGCACAGAAGACGTGAGGCAAGGCAAGCATAAGTGTTTGTTATTTTCCCTCACCTGCTCTGGGCCTCCATTTATTATACTTTGGAGAGGAGACCCCAGAGTATAATAGAATTTTGTGGGTGATGAATCCCAAAAGTTTCATGTTTGGACAAAAAAATTAACTTTTGGAAATCTCGGGTCAAATCTGGTTCTAAATGAATCTGTTCACCCATCCCTAACATAGTCTATTTCATGCCTATGTATTTGTAACTTGTCGCAATGACAATAACAATGGGAAAAATGTACACTTACAAGTTGGTCTAGTGGCATATTGGGGCAGTCAAATTTTTTGAGGTAACTTTGTATAACATATTCTGTTATGAAAAAATAATGCCTTTAAAACCATCTTCCAGTGCCTCCAAACCAATGTCCTCATCTTCAAACCCATCTCTCAAACCATCAAGGTCCTCCAAGTCAATTTTGTCCACACTGATATTTTCCTAGACAGCGTTCTCCAAGCCAATGCATTTCAGGTTAATGTCTTCCAAGCCAACAACCTCTGAGTCAACATTTTCCATGGCAACATTCTCCATGCCAACATCCTCCGATCCAACAACTTCAAAGCCAAGATCCTCCAAGCCAATGTCCTGTGCGCTAATGTATTATAAGCCACAGTTCACAAAGCTGATGTTCTCCAGCTGAACAATCAAAGAACTCTGCAAGGTCAATCTAATGATGATTATATTCTGAAGAAATCCATTTAAACACTGCAGAATTTTCTTAGGTTTAACACTAACATATTGGTACGTTTGGAGGGAATAAAGATTAAACAAGACTAATAATCTATGCTAGCATCAATGTGTGCTCTATAAACATTTTTTTCTTAACGCAAGGAGTCTAGTAGGCAGTTCTTCTCAGACATTGAGAGCTTTCCTTTTATGAGTGTCAGTCAAGTAAACAGTTACAGATGTCTTCCAATGACTTTTGTTGTGAGTTGCCATACTGCAACAGATTCAAGACTACATCTGTAAATATGAGGGCATATGTTAACAACTTCTGTCCACTATCTAACACATATAGCTGCATCTCAATAAATTAGAATATCATTGAAAAGATAATTTATTTCAGTAATTGAAATAAAAAACTAACCCCCCTATAGTTTCTAGATCCATATTTTCTAGATTCATTACACATCGAGTAATCTATTTCAAGCCTTTATTACAGTGAATATTGATGATTTTGGCTTACAGTTAATGAAAACCCAGAAGTTATCTCAAAAAATTAGAATATTATTTAAGAAAAAATATGTACAGTATATGCACTCAATACTTGGTTGGGGTTCTTTTAGCATGAATTTCTGCATCAATGCCGATTGGCATGGAGGAGATCAGCCTGTGGCAGTGCTGAGGTGTCATGGAAGTCCAGTTTGCTTTGATAGCGGCCTCTAACTCATCTGCATTGTTGGGTCTGGTGTCCCTCATCTTCCTCTTCATAGATTCGCTCTGGGGTTTAGGTCAAGCGAGTTTGCTGGCCAATCAAGCACAGTAATACAGCGGTTATTAAACCAAGTATTGGTACTTTTGAAAGTGTGGACAGGTGCCAAGTGCTGTTGGAAAATGAAATCAGAATCTCTATAAAGCTTGTCAGCAGAGGTAAGTATAAAGTTCTCTGAAACAGCGGTCCCAGAGGCGTAGCTAGCGGGGGGGGGCAGAGGGGACGGCCGCCCCGGGCCCACTGAATTTTTGGGGCCCACCCCGGGGCCGCCATTAATACATCCTTTATTTCTAACTAGATCGGTGTCTGCAGACACCGATCTAGTTACAATGCTTCCTGGTGCTTAACTGTCTTGTAAACCGCAAGCCACTTCAGGCCTGCAGTTTACAAGACACCGAGACTACAGACCGATGTCTGCTTCTCAGTACGGGCGGCGCGATGACGTCACAACATCGCGCCGCCCGCGCTCAGACACAGACGTCATGCGCGTGGACTGGGAGGAAGCGTTCATGATCGCAGGTGAGTATGACTTTTTTTTTGTGGGTATATTAATAGTATAAGGGGTAGATAGGAGGGGGAAATATAACTATAAGGGAGGATTCATTAGTCGGCATTATGACGATGGGGGGGTCATTTATATAAGGGTTATTGGGGGGTATTATGAATACAAGGGGGAGGTTATTTATATAAGGGGCCATTAGGGGGCATCATTTATATTAGGAGGCATTATGAACATAAGGGGGTGGTCATTGATATAAGGGGTCATTAGAGATGCAGTATTTATGTCAGGGGGAATCAGGGGCATAATATGAGGGTCAATTAATTTAATTAACGTTGCACTTGCACCTTATTAAGACTAAGGCCCCACGTAGCGGGCTGCAGCAAAAAAAGCGCTGCAGGAAAAACCGCAGCGGTAAAGTGTTTTTTCCCGCAGCGCTTTTCACAGAAGGTCCGCAGAGGTTTCCCCTGTGGACTTTGTTTTCAATACACCTATATGGAAACCGCCGGTGTTTCCATAGGTATAACTGACATGCTGCAATTTCCAAAACCGCACCGGTTTTGGAAATCGCAATGTGTCTGCTGCACGTATTTTTCCGCAGTGTGTGAATGGGATTTGCTAGAATGTTGCGGTTTTTTTCAGTGGGTTTTCACCACATGGGGCCCACATCCCAAACCTACTTTGCAGTATAATATGCCAGCGGATAATCTGTGATTTCCAAAACAGTCGGTGTTTTGGAAATCGCAGCATGTCAGTTATACCTACAGAAATGCAGGCGGTTTCCCTATAGATATAATTGAAGCAGAAAGTCTGCAGAGGAAACCTCTGCGAACTTTCTGTGCAAATGCTGCAGGAAGAATCGCGATGCATCGCCGCCGCGGTTTTTCCCGCAGCTCTTTTTTACTGCAGGACGCCATGTGGGGCCTTAGCCTTAAGGCGTTTTCCAGCTCAGTTTTATTGATGATCTATCCTCAGAATAAAACATCAATAAGAGATCAGTGATTCCCCACTGATCAGCTGTATGAAGGGGTATGGCGCCTGTTTATATCACACGTTGTCTGTTTATAGTGACCGTGTGATGTAATTACAGCCTTGTCACATAGACGTGTATAGGACGAGGCTGTAGTTACATGACATGGCCGCTATGAGATGAATGACACTATGTAAACAGAGAAGGGGGCACGGCGCTTACACAGGTACCACGGGTCATTCAAACAGTTGTTCCTTGGGGGTCCCGGGTATTGGACCCCCCAAAAATTTTTTTTCCCTTTTTTTTCCTTTTTAATTAGGAAACACCTGGGGCATTTTTAATAAGGGGCAAATTATTTAAAGAGGACCTTTCACATCCTCATGTATATGCGGTTTTACATACCGCTAGAAAGCCGACAGCGCACTGAATTCAGCGCACTGACGGCTTTCCCGTTATATGCCCAGGGGCTGGAGATATCGGGGGTCTAAATTTCACCGTTCACTGTCAGAAGGGCGTTCCTGAATGTCTAGCTGCGCTGTGAGGAACGCCCTCCCTGACAGTTCTCGTCCATAGACTTGTACTAGGGGGGGCGTTCCTCACAGCTCAGCGTCATCACTGGGCTGAGTACACCCCAGTACAAGTCTATGGACGGGTACTGTAAGGGAGGGCGTTCCTCACAGCGCAACTAGACAGTCAGGAACGCCCTTCTGACAGTGAACGGTGAAATTTAGACCCCCGATATCTCCAACCCCGGGGCATATAACGGGAAAGCCGGCAGTGCGCTGAATTCAGTGCGCTGTCGGCTTTCTAGCGGTATGTAAAACCGCATATACATGAGGAATTGAAAGGTCCTCTTAAAGGGGTGCAAAGGGAAGTTATTAGTTTAAAGATGCACTTGGGGGTATTATTCATTATGGGGGGTTATATTATATATTTTATAATTGGGGTAGCAGCAGGATGGGGGCTTTGTGTAGGTGAGGACAATGTGGGTCAGGTGCCTGGAAAAGTGAGGAGTCAAAGATGTCTGTGTTGCAAACTTTACAGAGACTGGAAGAAGTGGTCATGGCCGTCCAGATGAAAGAGATGCGGAATGTGAACGATTAGTCAGAGACGTCACTGGTAAGTCACTAAATGCTACTGCCCTGTATTCACCTAAATCGTCTGCAGAGCCCGCTATATACCACTATACGCTCACCGTATACTGAAAGTATCGGTATACAAACATGTCCAAGTAGGGGGCCCACTTGGACATGTTCGCCCCCCCTGTGCTAAACCCCTAGCTACGCCTCTGAGCGGTCCCCAACTTTTTATTCACCATGGCCCGGCAAGGGGATTACAGGCGGTTTAGGAGCGGGGCTTTGGTCATATGGGGGCAGGGTTATACATTAAACAGCGCTGTAGACCAGGGCGTGCTGGCAGGACCTCGGTGTACAGCGCTGTAGACCAGGTCCCCGTCATTAGCTATGCAAGGAGCCACAACACTGTGGCTATATCGCTGCCCTGCCCCACATTTTGTGTCGGAAGCCGCGTTTACCAAGGCCAGCCCGCCACCCTGCGGACTGACAAAGGACCCCCAATGGCCCGGTCCCGGTCCGCGGAACGGTGGTTAGGGACCCCTGCTCTAAAATGCCCTGGTAGATGGCTGTACTGACTTTGAACTTAATATAACACAGTGGACCAACACCAGCAGATGACATGACTCTCCAAAGCATCACTGACTGCGGAAATTTCACACTGGATCTCAAGCAGGTTGGATTGTATCTTTTTCCACTCTTCCTCCAGACTCTGGGATCTTAATTTCAAAATGAAACACAACATTTACTTTCATCTGAAAACATTTTATGACAATGTTTTGCTTTTTACATGCAATACTTTATATCATTTTGCATTTTTTACAGTTACATTGCTTTATTATAGGGCAGTTACACATTTTTATGTTTTGTGAAATTTTATTAAAACTGTTTTGCTTGTTAACAACAGTTATTTATTTAATTTAGTTTTATTTTTACATTTGTATTTTTATAAACTTTATTTGATTTTGTTTAACATTTTGCTTATTCCAAGTTTTAGGCAATGATTCGCAACTCAAAGTATGTCACAACACCTCTACCAGATCTCTTCTACTCACTGTTGGGTAAAAGCATTGACAAAGTCATAGCTAGGTTATATGAAATTACCCTACAGACTTAGCCTTGTACTGTATGTACATACTCCAGGCAAGGCAGCAAGCATTGAATTTTTTTTTCCTCTGCAAAACATTTGTCATGCCTGTTCCTGGGTTCATATCTCTAGGCGAAGCCAGCGGCGAAACGCGCGCCGAGGTGTCTATTTCTTAGGTGGGTACCCTTAGAGTGTTTATTATATATGTGATATATGGATATCTTTGCACCTTCATTACATCATAACCAGAGGCAACCTTTTTAGATATTTATTATGGTTTATAAGCATATTCTTCTTTATACTTATGTATTTATTGTGGTTGCCATTTTGGTCAGTATAATTTATGTGTGCACTTCTTGATTAACCATATGTAACTACCATTTGGTCCCTTTGTTTTACCTCCCTATGTGATTTTTTTTTTTTGGTGTTGTTGGTTTATCCTTGTATTTTTTCCCCCGTATGTTTAAATATTTTTGTATATGTTTTTACCTATTAATAAATTATGAGATATTTTTATTCTTGTGTGATTATGATTTTGCTTTTTGCTGTTCCTGGGTAATGTCTGGTACTGCAGCGTTAAAGTTGAGGAGCTAAGTGACAATATGACATGCAACCTGTGATCAGCTGTGACAAAGGTTTTGCAAAATAAAAAAAAAATCTAACTTCTAAACCTGTTAGTTCCTCCCCTATGTCCTACTTCTGTGGACTTTTAACTTACTTTATCTCCTGCTGTTTATGTTGGCAACATGATGACATATTATTTTACGCAATAAGTAATTATTAACTTTTTGGGAAATTATAAGCAAGGAATAAATATCCAAAGCCCAAAGATTTGGGGCTTCTAAAGAATTTTAATATTTTTAATGCTCATATTACTTAAAGAGGAACTTTCGTCTCTTCTGACATTTTACAGTGTTACATATTACTAGAAAGCCAACAGCGCACTGTCAGCTTTCCCGATATGCTCCGCAGTGCTGCAGTTAGTTTCGGAACCAATATCTCTCCACTGTCAGAAAGGCAGGCCTTACAGCTTAGCGTTATTGCTGGGTTGTGAGCAACGCCCCCCTGACAGTGCGGTGACCAGATGGAAGGTAACGCTGCAGTTGGGATTGCGGGGGTGCAAACAGCGCAGACTTGTCACGGTCTCTGGGCACGAGGGCGCAGCGCTGGTGCTGTCCCACGTTACCACCACTGGTACCGGTGATGAGGGGGCTGCACAAATGTTGGTGGTGATTGTTCCCCCGGGGCGCTTCCCCTATACTGTGCCGACTGGTGGTGTTTGGGGCGCCCTGATGTTGTCGGTGCAGAGTCAGACACAGAAACGGTTGTAAAGTTGAACTTTTACTTCCATGGGTGTGGAGGCACAAATGCTTAAACAGTTTACTCAATACAAAACAACGGGGTACGCCTGGTGACACAGCAAAGTCCTGGGGTGCAGGGTAGACTTGATGAAAGGTGTTCCTAGCCCCTTATACTTCAGTGTTACAGCCCTGAGGTGCGTCTGGGCTCCTATTTGGCTCATAGGAGGATGCCCACCATGATACTAGTACATAATATTCCCCACTCACGTTATGTGGTCCTGATAGCTCAGAGTTTCGGGGTGCAATAGTCAGGGTGGCAGGATATTCCACAGGTCTGGCCTTGGCCCCTGGATCCTGTGATACTTGCTATGGAGCACGTGTTCCAGAATGTTCTCTCCACAGTCTCATGCTGACAAGATAATGATGCTTGACTTCCTTCAGGGCGATGGCTAGGCAGACAGGGGACAGGATCTTCTGAATAGCTGGAGTATGTCAGCTCTCCAACCCTCCTGGGCCTGTCTAGGACTTGAGATTCCTGCACTAAACTCACTGCTTTCTTCACAGGACATCACACTTATCTCCTCACCTCCTCCTCCTAACACTCCACACTTCTCACTCCTCACACGCAGGACCTTCCTGCAGGGGTGTTACCATGGGGACCCAGTGATCAGCTGACTCCTCCCCTTTTCCCAGGCAATGTCCTCCCATTGGACATTTGGTTACTATTCAATCCTATGGGAGGTGTAATGCATGTGTGAGGCTCACTAGGTGGCGCTGTGTTGTGTGAGACTCAGGACCCCCTGCTATGTCACACAGGCTATGAAGCAACAGGAAATAATACAATGCACAGAGATCACCCTCAGCCCAGCCATAGCCAGCTCTGGGATGCCACATACTCCCCCTCTTTCACTGAGCCGACCTCGGCGACGGGCTGGGGTGAAGGTGAGAAATGTAACATATCGTTAATAAATACGAATAAAGTGCAATTGTCACTAACAATTTAGAAAAATATAATACTTAGAAACTTGAGGTAAGACCTCCCGGCATAGTCCTGGAATGTCCATGAGAAGTCTGAAGGGTAACGGAGAGATAATTAAACTCAGACTTATGGAACCTTTTGGCGGTACCATCAGACAGTCCATATAGAAACAACAGTAGTGCAAATGGGTCCAGAGGCTCTCTGGCACAAATTTCGTGAGTGTCCATTATCATGAGAGTCTCTCTGAGAAACAATAAACATTCCTTTCTGTAAGGAAGAGTAGGCACTCTAGCACGAATGTCCATACCGCAATGGGGTAACAGAACTTCCTTGGCTCGGTGAGCCAGGCACTATGGCTTGGATTGTTGCATATAAATGTAAATACTATATTACATGGCAAGATATTATATATATACTGTATATACACACAGGAAAAACATTAATGTAATCAGTGCAGGAATAACATATATACAGAAGCAGAGACAGTTAACCTCTTTTACCCAAGGACAGCCATGGCATCACTATAGCGTGTTGGAGGTTTGCCTTTTGTGGTACGCTCAGAACGCCTAAGTGGAACGAGATTTGAATCAGGAACAGAGTCACTGAAATCAATTAAATCATCTGTCGAAGGGTTCTCTTGCACTAGAGCAATTGGTGGATAACAGCTAAATGGTAGTAGTTTAGGCGCCCACATAAGCTCAGTTAACGTTGGGGGTCTCTCTTTCGCTTCAGAAGGTGACAAGATCTCTGTACTCGTTGTCTCAGCTGGGAGCACCTCTGTGGGTAGTCCTTCTTTAAGGCACAGCTTCAGACGGTTTCGGTGTACTACTTGGGGCTGTCTCCCAGGTTTAGAGATCTCATACACGTCGGATTCAGGATATGGTATGGAGATGACACTGTATGGTTCTTTCTCCCAGAATGGATCCAATTTCCCATTCCGATGGTTATTCCTTAACCATACACGGTCGCCAACTTTCAGGGGCGCTGCATGGGCGCGATGGTTGTAATCCTCCTGTTGTCTCCTACGAACCTCATCCATGCGCGTTTCAACTATCTCTTTAGCTTCCTCCATACGTCGGCGGTGTTCAACAACCCAGTCTGTTATGGGTAGTGGATTGATGGTGTCAGGGACCTTCACACCAAGGGTTAAGTCTGAAGGAAGTTGACCTTGTCTTCCAAACATTAGATAAAATGGTGCGTATCCCGTAGATGTTTGGGGTGTGTTGTTGTAAATATAGGCCAAGTCCTTGATACGCTCAGGCCACTCAACACCAGGTGTAACTGCGGCTGTTCTTAGCATGCCGATGATCACTTGATTTGCCTTCTCGCACATACCATTCCCTTGAGGGTGATACGCTGTGGTTCGCAACTTCTTGCAGTCTTGGAACTGACACAGCTCACGGAACAATTGGGATTCAAACGCCGATCCACGGTCGGTGAGGATATGCTCAGGACAACCGTAATGGCGGACAAACTCTGCGTAGAAGGTCTCAGCCGTAGTTCTTGCTGTAAGATCTCTGACAGGCACGATGACAAGGAACTTGGAGTAATGATCCACCATTGTCAGAGCGTAGCTGTAGCCGGAACGTGTGGGACCCAACTTCACATGGTCCAGAGCAACAATTTCACACGGCTTTTGAGTCTTAATTGGATGCAGAGGGGCCTTCTGATCTCTTCGACCTTCCTTGCTGATACTACAGGCGGGACACTCTCGGCACCAACTCTCAATGTCACTCCTCATCCCAACCCAATAGAAGCGACGACGGATGGTAGCTTCGGTCTTTTGTACCCCGAAGTGACCGGATCTGTCATGATATGCCTCAAGTATCATCTGTGCGTCTCTTCTTGGTACGAGGATCTGATGAAGCCTTTCACCTGTGACAGGATCAAGAGTGTTTCTAAGTAGAAGACCTCGTTGGACAAACAGGCGCTTCCTCTGTCGCCAAAGGCGTTTTAATTCCACGTCATGAAGACCTCTCTTTACACGGGTTGGTATTCTTCCTGTAAGCAGGAAATCTGACAATTCTCCTAAAACTCTGCTCTCTTCTTGGAACGTTTTCCACAGAGATGGCTCCTGGAGGGATTCGGCAGCTGTTTTCGCCAGAGATTCTCCTTCTACAGGGACACCAATAGCAACCTGTTGGGCAAACTTGTTGTAGAATGGTGGCATCTCCACCTCTTCCCAGATGTCTTCTCGGGGTGGTTCTTCTCCCACAGGCAACCTTGAGAGTGCATCAGCGTTAGCGTTGGACTTGCCACTGCGATACTTGACAGAGAACTTGTAATTCGCGAGTCTTGAGGCCCACCGTTGTTCAAGGGCTCCCAGTCGAGCAGTGTCCAGATGCGCCAACGGATTGTTATCTGTGTACACGGTAAAGGGTGTGGCAGCCAGGTAGTCTTTAAACTTCTCTGTCACGGCCCAGACAAGCGCCAGAAGTTCGAGTTTGAAAGAACTATAGTTCTGGTCGTTCTTCTCCGCACCTCTCAGACTCCTGCTGGCGTAGGCGATGACTCGCTCTTTGTTGTCCTGAACCTGGGACAACACTGCACCCAAACCTTGGTGACTTGCATCTGTGTACAAGCGGAATGGCTGACTGTAGTCGGGATAGGCTAGAATTGGTGGTTGCGTCAGAAGTGCTTTAAGCGCTTGAAAGGCTTCCTCTTGACGCGCTGTCCAGTCTACCGGAAGCTTTCGGTTGCAGTTTTCTCTGGGACAACCGCGCAACAACTCGTTCAGAGGCTCGGCTACTTGGGCAAAGTGTGGTATGAAACGCCGGTAGTAACCTGCGAATCCAAGGAAGCTTCGGACTTCTTTGACGGTAGTTGGTCTTCGCCAGTTCTGGACTGCAGTGATCTTTTCAGGATCAGGTTGGACGCCTTGTGCGCTCACGACATGCCCAAGGTAGTGAACTTGGGGTTTCAACAGGTAGCACTTGGAGGGCTTCACCTTTAGGCCGTGCTGTATAAGTACCTTGAATACCTCGGACAGGTGACGAAGGTGTTCTTGGTATGTCCGGGAGAATACAATAACATCGTCCAGGTACAGTAGCACACTCTGGAAATTCTCATGGCCGAGGCACCTCTCCATAAGCCGTTGGAATGTGGCTGGGGCATTACATAGCCCAAATGGCATACTATTGAATTCAAAGAGTCCCATCGGGGTCGTAAACGCAGTCTTTTCACGATCTTCAGGCGCCATAGGGACTTGCCAGTATCCACTGGTTAAGTCCAGGGTCGAGAAACAGGTAGCTGATCCCAAAGCCGTTAGAGATTCCTCAATCCGCGGCAATGGGTATGCGTCTTTGTGCGTGACGTTGTTGAGTTTACGATAGTCCACACAAAATCGTAGGGTTCCGTCTTTCTTCTTGACAAGGACTAGCGGGGCTGCCCAGGGGCTGTTACTCTCCCTGATGACATCAGCATCTCGCATCTCTTGGATCAACTTTTTCACCGGTTGGTACTTCGCTGGTGGTATTGGACGGTGACGCTCCTTGATTGGATGGTGGTCGCCAGTCAGAATGCGATGTTGTATGGTCGTGGTCTTACCAAAGTCCAATGGGTGTTTGCTGAATGCCTGTTGGTAACGCTTGGCCACATTGCGAACCCCATTGATGTGCTCTATAGGGGTATTGGCGTCTCCCACGTTCAATTCATCCCACCAGGACTTCATGGCTCCATTCTGAATGTTCTCAGCAGCTTGGGTGGAACGCTGTGTGGCGGTAGAATCACCAGAGAGAATGTCTTCTGGTGCTAACCGGTGTAGCAGGGCCACAGAGTGGAACTTGTGGAGGTTCACGGGAGCATCGCCCAAGTTGACTAAGCGGACAGGAACACGTCCATTGGAAACTGTGACAAGGCTGCAGGCAGCCATGACAAGTGGTTGGCCATCTACCTGTATGGGTTGTAGCAAAGCCTCGTAGTCCTGATTTTCTATGCCCGGACGGGCACGGCACCACACCATAGTTTCTGTTCCAGGCTGTAGGGTTACTGGACGGGTATCGTGGATCCGGACTCGACCAATTTCACCTTGTTTGTTGGCGAACTTGTGCTGGGCATTGAGTACACGAATGGCCCGCTGAATGGTCTGCTGGTCACTGGGAGAAGCTGTAAGGAGAGAGGCATGCAAGGCATCCAACACTTCTGCAAAGCAATGGCGTAAAACATTCATGCCTAATATTACAACTGCAAACCTATCATCCTCTACATCAGTGACAATTACACCCTGTCTAGGCAGTTTCAAGTCCCCAATCTGGATAGTGGGTTCCCAATAACCCTGCTGTGGTATGGGCTGTCCATTGCTGGCACACAGATTTATCCATGTGTCAGGTGTTCTATTCAACACACCTAAGTCCCAATGTTCAAGGAACACCTGCTTGCGCAGGGTTGTTACCTGAGATCCAGTGTCCACCAACGCTGTCAGAGGGACGCCGTTCACCCGGATTGTGATGTGTGGGCAGGCTGAGACGAAGCGTGACAATGGCACTGAAGATTCACCTGGGCCCTTCTTCTTTCCTCCCGAGGGGCGGCCCGCTGCCTCGGGGGTGGCCCGTTTAACTGAAAACACTGAGGCCTGTTGTGTCCATATCTATGGCAATAGGTACAGTATGGCCTCTCACTCTGCGGAGGTTTCACTGAAGACGGACGTCTGGGTGGCGACTCAGGTGAGATGTTGAGACTTCGCAAAGGATCACTGGACGATGAAGACGGCTGAGTCAGACGATCTAGACGGACGGTGATCTGTTCCATGGCACGGGTCAGATGATCCACTCGGGCCAGAAGGTCATCTCTGGAGTCTGCTGGTGTAGTCTGCGCAGTTTGGGCAGCAGGTGAGGTACCCAGAGGTAGTGGCAGGACAACTGGAGCAATGCTTGTTGAGGGTCCAGGTGAGGGAGCACAGATGACTGGGCTCGGCTGGGGCTGCTCCTGTCCCAAGACCTGGATGGCAAGGGCCTTGAAGTCAGCAAACGTGATGCTGGGATGTTGTGCAGCAAGCATTCGCAACTGACTCTGGAGCAATGTGGTACCCGCCCCTTCTATGAAGCGGTCAAGCAAGATTTTATCAGAGTCCACATTTTCACGTGGATCCACTTGCACCACAGCTCTGAACGCCTCTTGGAGGGATAAAGCATAGTCCCGCAGGGTCTCACCAGGTAGTTGTCGTCTGGAAAAGAAGCGCATCTTTACCTCGGAGACAGATCGCACGTCAAAGTTCACCTGGAGTTTGTCCAGAATTTGCCCAGGGGTTCTTTTGTCAGAGGCAGGCCAGGATTTGACCTCCCTAGCTGCAGCACCCTCAAGCTGGCCCAGCAGGATCTGTATCTGCTGTTCTGTATTCAGAGGATAGAACTGGAAGAGAGACAGCATCTTCTCACGAAAGTCCCTGAGGGTATGCACCTCCCCTTTGTAGCGCGGCAGCCATGTGCGCCAGGGTAAAATGGCATGGAGAATGGTAGGCTGCTCGCCATGGGCACTGCTGGATCACTAGAAACAGATGGCACAATGTCACTTTGCTCAGTCATGTTGTTTGCAGGTATGACTGAAATTAGGTCGCCGTATCTTTAAGAAACTCAACTGCTTGCTGGAAGGGAATGGAGACTACAACTTGGAATGCTGTCCCTTTAAAGAATGCTGTAGCTATTAACAGAGTCACTGTGATGCAGGCTGACGGTGTGCTCCCCCTCTTTAATGGTGGCACTCCCCACGGACACTGTACACGGAAAACACTCGCTGGGGCCGTGGGAGGACTGAAGACAAGGACAGGGAGGCACAGTACTCACTGACAGCAACTGCAGCGTGGACCAGAGATCAGCGGTGCACAGCAGGGACGGTGATGCGGCACCGGAGAGTCAGAAATGGCGCCAGCACGTTCGCCTTTCACTTTCTTGTATGGGTGCGCTGGAGCATTGCGCTCAGCATTCTGGGCTCTCCTAAGATGGCGGCAGATGGGTCTCCTGGCCTCATGGGCAGTGCTAAAAATCTCCCGCACTTTTGCAAGGTACAGTTAACCCTTTGTGGGCGTTCTTACACAGCGATGTGGCGCAGCAAACAAGTCCTGGGCGTTTTAACTCTTCCAGGGCTGTAACCCACTGAGAGGACAGTCTTTAGGGCTTACTTCAGGGGTATAGGGCTCCCCCTCTTTGTGGCAAGCACTCTCAGGGAATAAACTTGATCTTAGCAAAGTCCACAATAAAGACCGATGCTCTGGAGACAATTTGGCGCACTTTTCGTGGCGACTTTCTCAAAATGGCACACACTCGTATCCTGTTCGTGACGCCAGTTTTTCTTGCGGTGACCAGATGGAAGGTAACGCTGCAGTTGGGATTGCGGGGGTGCAAACAGCGCAGACTTGTCACGGTCTCTGGGCACGAGGGCGCAGCGCTGGTGCTGTCCCACGTTACCACCACTGGTACCGGTGATGAGGGGGCTGCACAAATGTTGGTGGTGATTGTTCCCCCGGGGCGCTTCCCCTATACTGTGCCGACTGGTGGTGTTTGGGGCGCCCTGATGTTGTCGGTGCAGAGTCAGACACAGAAACGGTTGTAAAGTTGAACTTTTACTTCCATGGGTGTGGAGGCACAAATGCTTAAACAGTTTACTCAATACAAAACAACGGGGTACGCCTGGTGACGCAGCAAAGTCCTGGGGTGCAGGGTAGACTTGATGAAAGGTGTTCCTAGCCCCTTATACTTCAGTGTTACAGCCCTGAGGTGCGTCTGGGCTCCTATTTGGCTCATAGGAGGATGCCCACCATGATACTAGTACATAATATTCCCCACTCACGTTATGTGGTCCTGATAGCTCAGAGTTTCGGGGTGCAATAGTCAGGGTGGCAGGATATTCCACAGGTCTGGCCTTGGCCCCTGGATCCTGTGATACTTGCTATGGAGCACGTGTTCCAGAATCTTCTCTCCACAGTCTCAGGCTGACAAGATAATGATGCTTGACTTCCTTCAGGGCGATGGCTAGGCAGACAGGGGACAGGATCTTCTGAATAGCTGGAGTATGTCAGCTCTCCAACCCTCCTGGGCCTGTCTAGGACTTGAGATTCCTGCACTAAACTCACTGCTTTCTTCACAGGACATCACACTTATCTCCTCACCTCCTCCTCCTAACACTCCACACTTCTCACTCCTCACACGCAGGACCTTCCTGCAGGGGTGTTACCATGGGGACCCAGTGATCAGCTGACTCCTCCCCTTTTCCCAGGCAATGTCCTCCCATTGGACATTTGGTTACTATTCAATCCTATGGGAGGTGTAATGCATGTGTGAGGCTCACTAGGTGGCGCTGTGTTGTGTGAGACTCAGGACCCCCTGCTATGTCACACAGGCTATGAAGCAACAGGAAATAATACAATGCACAGAGATCACCCTCAGCCCAGCCATAGCCAGCTCTGGGATGCCACAACAGTACAAGGCTATATGGTAGAGTACAGTCGGTTTTCTCATTTTGTCTCTCATAGTTGAGGTCTACCTATGATGTCAATTACAGGCCGGCCTCATCTTTTTAAGTGGGAGAACTTGCACAATTGGTGGCTGACTAAATACTTTTTTTCCCCACTGTATCTCTGAGGACATTAAAGCTCCTCTATAAATAGGTTTTCTTACAAATGTTTATAACATATTGATAGAATAGTAGTCTCCTCCTAGCATGACCTTACTATCCAATAGTATCCACTTTGCATAATGCTAATGATACACGTCAGTAAGTAACCAAGCATGCAGCTTGACATGCTTTCCGACATGTCTGAGGGCCCAGTTGTTTAATTCTCTGCCCTTCACTGTGAGGTTGGTCATAGTCAGCGTTGACTTCATCATCATCATCATCATCATCATCATCATCATCATCATCATATCTGCCACAATAAGTATAATCTCTGTCCCCTGGTTTTGAAAACTCCACTGTTTTATAGTGGCTATGGCTCCTCAGTGAGCTCCCATCTACAGACTCTCATGATTGGCCAAGGAGAGCCTGCAAGACATTGTAGGGAAGCCCACTTGGCCGGTGGCTGAGGTCATGTGATCCTTCTTTGTGTTTACGTGGCAGCCACCATTTTTAGCAATAGTAAATTTGCCAGAATCAGAAACTTTTGGGAAATACATAACCCATTCATTTATTCGATTCACTTATTACTGCTAGACATGTCTTGTATAGTTTGGAAAAGTTCCAGTCTCAGGCTGTGATTTTATTAGAATAATAATATTTGAGCAGTGATCATTTACTGATCTTGTTTGTACTTATCTTGGCTAAACCTTCACCCCTGCAGTCTCTATTGGCAGTCTCTATTGGCTCAGCACCTGGACAGCCTACAAATATCTGTGTACAGTCTCAGTGTTAGGTAATGTGAATCAGAACTGGTGGATCAAGCTGAAGAGCAGGACACAGTCTACCCTCCATGTAAACATTACTGGGGACTATAGAGGAATCTTACTGACCGCTGCAAGGTAGGAAAAGTTTAGAAATGGTCAGTACTTTGGAAAATGCTTAGATAAATAAATAGATACATAGAAACATGTGAAACAATGACATCAAATGTATTAATGCAGGATAATAAGATCACATAATAGTTTTATTTTTTGCAAAGTTTTTGGACTGTAGAAAGAGAAACACAAAAATAGAGCGACACTTAATGCAAATATTAAGTACATGAGTAGCAAGCTGCACTACAGCTATGGTCATTGTCTGTGTGTAGAAATGTGAGGTTATTAGCATACTAATTGATCAAATTGTGAGAGCCATCTACCCCGACAAGGCAACCTCCTTCTGCTGGGAACCTGCACTATCCAATTTCCCTTACGTCCTACAGCAGCACAATATGGGGTATTTCTCCCCCTGTGTGTTGTTTAGGACAGGTGGAACTTTTAATTAGCACAAAAATGTGCTTACTAACCTGCCCTATAAGAGGGCACGAGAGACCTCCCTCACCTGTGTTTTTTTCTGTCCTGTGTGAGACAGGTGGAGGAGGTCTCTAGTGACCTCTCTAGAGTTAAGGGGTTTTTTCTTACCTTGAGGTGGTCATTTCCTTCTGTTGCCGGCCTGCGTTCCTTGTTCTCAGCGCTTCTGTCGGTAATTCTTCGGCCCGGAGGGTAGGTCGGACTTTGCGACGGCCGGAACCCTTCTCTGTGTCCGGGTTCCCGTGCGGACGGATTTCGCCAGACTCCTTCGCGCCTACTTCCGGTTCTCGGAAAAAGTGCGGTAAGTTTGGAAATTTAAAATTTAAAGGCAAAATATAGAATTGATTTTTGCTGCTTGTTGTTTGAGCCTCTGACTTAGGCTTTTGCTCCTCTATGTTTCATTATGGCATTTGACCCGTTTTGGTGTTATAAATCTCAGGAAGGTAAGTAATGTTTATTCATTCTTGTTCATATATTATATGAATGGTCGATTCATATCGCTGGCCTTGCTGCATGATTTCCTATGAATTTTTTCATTGTGGATTAGTTTTGTGTTTGGCTCCGCCTCCACTTATGGTTGCCTTTAAAAATGTCCCATAGTCCATTTCGGTTGGGCTGTGATTTTCTGGCTCTCCTATTGCTAAGGAGTAGAATTCTCCTCTGTGATTCAGAGATTACCCTATTTGATTATTGCGTGTACTGTTGCTACATTTTTTGCGACGACCGACCTCCTTAAGGTACCCCTCTCTTTCTGGTTCTGGTTGCGGTTTGTAATATTGGTATTGTTATTGCCTGTGACTTTTTGTGGTCTTTTTAGATGTCTTCTTCTGCTTCCGGCTCTGGTGATGGAGATTTTAGGAGGAAGAAATCCTCCAAGTGTAAACATTTAACCTGTTTAGATCGTAAGACTCCCTTGCCTGACGGCTATGAATTCACCCGCTGTCGCCAGTGTCGTGGCCCCCCTTCTGAGGAGCCATCCATATGTGAGGTTGTGACATGGGTGAAAGAATACATGGAGGACTCTCTCAAGGAGATCCGGAATTCTATCTCCCAGATCGCCAAGAGACCACATCTTGAAAAACATCCTCTCTTGCGGGTCTCGGACGAAGATTTTCAGGTTGTGGATGAAACTTTGTCTTCTGATGACTCCGCTGAAGATACCAGCAGACCTCTCTTCCCACTCGAGAAAGTCAATAGGCTGCTGAAGTCCATCCGGTCTAAAGACCGTGATGTTGATGGGGAAGCCTCCACGTCCACCTATAGAGGGCCTAGGGTCTTCCAAGTGGACGAGACATTAAGAAAGTTAATGTCTTCAGAGTGGAAATTTCCGGAGAAACCCTTTTTAACTACTGGTAGGTTTAAGGCCTTGTTCCCCATCGCAGAGTCTCAACTGGATCAGTGGGGTCCTCCCCCTAAGGTGGATATAGCGGTAGCCAAGCTATCTCGCCGCACTCTAGTACCATCTGAGGATGGAGCAAATCTGCAGGATCCTATGGACAGACGCATGGAGAGTACTCTCAAGAAGGCCTACTCAGCGGCCTCTGCTCAGACCTCTGTCGCTGTTGCGTCATGTGAAGTTTCAGCCAAACTACGGGCTGATTTGCTCCCGCTTGAGAGGGACATCGATTCTGGTGTCTCCAGAGACGAGTTACTTTCCTTCTTAACTTCGACTTCTTTGGCGGCAGAATTCCTAGCTGAGGCCTCCCATTATCAATTAAGGCTGGCGTCAAAGTCCTTGGCGCTTTCCACGGCGGCAAGGAGACCCTTATGGTTAAAACCTTGGAGAGCTGATTTTATCTCCAAGTATAACCTTTGTGCCTTACCATTTGAGCCAGGAAGAGTCTTTGGCAGTAGCCTGGATGAAATTTTAGAAGGCTTGGCTGATAAAAAAGGCAAGACTTTGCCTCAGTCTTTTAGGGGCAGATTTGGCCCTGGCCGCGGCAGAGGTTTTTCACCTCGACGTGGTCAGCAGTCCCGGAGGGGCTCTAGGTATTATTCTAGAGGCTCTGGACGGAGATTTCCCAAAACCGAAGATAGAAGGAGGCCCAGTTTCTGACATGAGGAGCTGTCTTCCTGTGGCCGAAATTCCTGTCGGGGGTCGTCTCTCCCTTTCTCAGCGCTTGGCAGGAAAAAATCCAGGACCCTTGGGTCTTACAGTTAATTCAGCGAGGTTATGCAATCGAATTTCTCTGTCCTCCCCGAGACCGGTTCGTCTTAACTCGCCGTCTTCCCTCGTCTCAGCAAGGTATTTTGGAACGCTCCATTCAAGAGTATATCCGCAAAGGAACTCTAGAAGAAATTCCTTCTCTAGAAGAAGGTTTGGGGGTTTATTCCCGCGTTTTTCTAGTTCCAAAGCCAGCAGGCAGATGGAGGATGATTATAGATCTGAGGTATCTAAACCGTTTCATCAGAAAAAAACGGTTCCGCATGGAAACCATAAGCTCAGTTTCTTCTTTTCTTCTCCAGGGCGACGTTTTTGTCACCCTAGATCTGAAGGACGCTTATTTGCACGTGCCAATTTACCCTCCGCACAGGAAGTTCCTAAGGATTGCGGTTATAGTTTCCGGCCACAGGAAGCATTATCAGTTCTCGGCCCTCCCTTTCGGGATCTCCTCGGCTCCCCACACCTTTACCAAGGTGGTAGCTCCCATAATAGCCGCCCTCAGGCTTCAGGGACTCTTTGTGGTCCCTTATTTAGACAACTGGCTGATAAAAGCCCAGTCAGTGTCTGTTCTGCTCCAGCATTTACAGATTGCCATATCCCTGCTTCAAAGCCTGGGATGGCTCATAAATTGGGAGAAGTCAGAAGTCGTCCCCTCAACCAAAAGGAAGTTTCTTGGTTACTTCCTAGATTCAGACCGGCTGGAAATCTCCTTGGCGACTGCAAGGAAAGAGAAATTAATTACAGCGGTTCGGCAACTTTTCAGGAGGCCGAGAGCATCCATCAGAACTTTGATGAAAATCCTAGGTCTGATGTCATCTTCCATCATGGCGGTTCCTTGGGCCTTATGGCATCTACGTCCTCTTCAGATGGAAATCCTAGGAATTTGGGATCGCTCTCTGCCCGGTCTCAACAGGAGGATTCGACTCTCCCCCAGGACCCGTCTTTCTCTCAGATGGTGGTTGCACCTCAAGGATGGAAGGTCCACGGTCCAACCTCGTTGGACCCTGTTGACTACAGATGCATCCCTTATGGGATGGGGAGCCCATCTGGACGGAAACTCCATAAAGGGAGTCTGGAGCGCTCCAGAAGGAAGGACGTCGTCCAACTGGAAGGAGCTCAGAGCTGTGTACCGTGCCTTACTCCATTTCTCTCCTCTTCTCAAGGGAAGAGCAGTCAAGATTCGCTCGGACAACATGACGACGGTATTATATGTGAACAGACAGGGAGGCACCAGATCATCATCCCTCCTCAGGGAGGCAGATCTGATTTTTTCCTGGGCAGAGAAAAATCTGACCCATCTATCCGCAGTTCACATCAAGGGCTCCCTGAACTCAGTAGCAGATCGGTTGAGTCGGTGTTGTGCCGTATCAAGAGAATGGTCACTCAATCCAGAAGTGTTTCATCAGATTACCCTGAAATACAGTCTACCAGAGATAGACCTCATGGCAACCCGACTCAATGCCAAGGTGGAGACATTCTGTTTCCTGTACCAGGAGGACAATCTCTTGGCAGTGGATGCCCTGTCCATCCCTTGGAGGTCCAGGCTGTCATACATTTTCCCTCCAATTCCTATGATACCCAGAGTATTGATGAAAATAAGACAGGACCAAGCCTCTGTAATAGCCATCATTCCATTCTGCCCAAAAAGAGCTTGGTTTTCCCAGCTCATGGTGATGAGTCGAGGGATATATTGGAGGCTTCCACCCACCCAGAACCTGGTTTCCCAAGGATCACTGAAGTGCCAGGATCTGAGGAGATTCAACCTGACAGCCTGGAGGTTGACCAGTCCCTACAAATGTATAGAGGACTGTCAGAAGCCGTCCTGAAGATGCTTTCCTGTGCTAGAGCTGAATCCACCAAAAGGAATTACCAGAGGACGGCTAAGATTTTTTTGGAGTGGTGCTCCAAAAGAGGCGTTGATATTTCTAATCCTTTGACTTCTGCTGTTTTGGATTTTCTTCAGGATGGCTTGGACAGGGGCCTTGCCCCTGCTACTTTAAAGGTACAGGTATCGGCTTTATCCGCCCACTTAAACAGACGGTTGTCCCAGGATTCCCTGGTTGCAAGATTCCTTAAAGGAGCGGCGAGGCTGAAACCTGCGGTATCCTCTCCTATTCCCCAATGGGACCTTGCGATGGTCCTTTCAGGCCTTTGTGGTCCTCCTTTTGAACCTCTGGAAGCTACGGAGCTAAAATTTTTAGCCTTTAAAACTACTTTTTTGTTAGCCATCACATCTGCCAAAAGGGTAGGAGAGCTACAGGCGCTCTCCTCCAAAGAACCTTATATTATATTTTTTTCGGATAGGGTCCACCTTAGGTTTTTGCCTGGCTTTATCCCTAAGGTTCCTTCACGTAATAACTATAATCAATTGATTTCTTTGCCTGTTTTCCTTCCAGATCCATCCTCAGAAGAGGAGTTAAAACTTCATACTTTGGATGTGGTGAGGTGTCTGCGAATTTACTTATCGCGGACACAATCTTTCAGGAGAGCTGAAAATCTCCTAATCAATATGTATGGTAAAGACAGAGGTCTTAAAGCTTCCAGACCCTCCTTGTCCAGATGGATTAAGGAGGCAATCAAAATTTCTTTCATTGCTCAAGGGTTGCTTCCTCCAGTTTTTTGTACAGCCCATTCGACCAGGGCTGTGTCGACTTCTTGGGCTGAGAATCGCTCGCTTCCACTGGATCAAATTTGTGCGGCTGCTTCTTGGTCATCCCAGCTGACTTTTGTCAAACACTATCGTTTGGATGTCCGCAGTTCCGAGGCGACTGCCTTTGGCCAGACAGTTCTTGAGGTTGTAAGGCGAGGAAACCCTCCCTAGGGGAATTACTTGCTATATCCCCATATTGTGCTGCTGTAGGACGTAAGGGAATTGATTATATTGTTAATCTGTTTTCCCTTAGTCCTAACAGCAGCACAAGGCTTCCCTCCCTAAAATCTTGTTTCTTTTACTTTATAATTTACACAGGTGAGGGAGGTCTCTCGTGCCCTCTTATAGGGCAGGTTAGTAAGCACATTTTTGTGCTAATTAAAAGTTCAACCTGTCCTAAACAACACACAGGGGGAGAAATACCCCATATTGTGCTGCTGTTAGGACTAAGGGAAAACAGATTAACAATATAATCAACGAATACCTGTCTTGGACTGGGGTTTAGGTTTACAGCTTAGGCCTATTAGGCAAATATACTCTAATTAAATTAGCCTTGGGCATATGGGAGGAGTACAAGTCCATTTTTACTATGGAGGTGCTGTCTTACCTAATGTGTTTTGTTTAGGGCAAGGGGTGGCTTCTTCTAGGTTGAACTTGGACTCCTTCCATCTGTTCAGGAAATGGATCACTGAACATTTATTAGACATCCAGAATCCCAATAACAACAATCCATTGGAAGCCTCACAACCTTTTCTGCATAAACACCATGAAAATATGCAATACATACAATACAATAACAATAGAGAGAAGGAACTTTTCTGAACAGAGAAAAGTCAAGTTAATGTTTGCTGGACCTGATCATATAACTTTTTAGTTGTAATGTTGGACTTTGCTAAACCTTTATACTGTATTTAGTAATTATACCCATCATCAACTCCTTGTAGTATTTCTATTTTACTATTTCTTATAATATATGTATTATATATCATAGATATAAGTGTGTATAGGGTTAACAATCACTGGGATACAGGCACATGCGACCATAAATGCGGGTGTTTTTATTGGAAGTATCGTGTGGTAAATATGTTATCATTAAAAATTCACTATGAGAGTTTAATTTTTTTTTTTTTTATATATGTGCCCTTTTTGTAAAGTATAAAACTTTGTTGATGTAATGATTCAGTGGACAAGTGGATGATATTTTTTAAATAAGACCTTTCACCACCTTGAACAAGTCCAGTTCTTTACATCTTTTAATAGTGGCAGCTCCGCTGATTCTGGGACATTTGGAATTTTCTCTCTAGCCCCCACCATTCCTGAGCAAGCAATGTTGTTAGTTTTGTTACCTTTAGACTCTGTACTATCAGGAGGGCGGTGTCAGGCAGGAGGAGACAAGGGGTGTGATTCTGAGCTCTGACACACCGCATGCCTAACACTGACCTTCTGTCATAGCACATCAGGCACCAAAACTAACTGTGTTTGTTACTCAGGAATGGTGAGGGCTAGAGAGAAAATTCCATCTGCACTGGAATCAGTGGAGCGGTCACTATTAACAGATGCTAAGAACTGGAATTGGTGGTAGTGGTGAAAGATCCTATTTAATATAATATAAATAATCTCTTAATATAATATTATATAATCTCTTACCTATACAATCATGTTTATATTTGTCGTTTCATAGAGACCTTTCCTGGTACCATGATCATGGCTGATCCTACCATATTGGTTCTGTCTATTGTTTTATGCCTGTTTGTTGCCTTATTTTTCACTGGCCGGAAAAGAAATGCTCACTATAAAATGCCCCCTGGACCTAGACCACTACCGATCATTGGAAACCTGCACATTCTAGACTTGAAGAGACCATATCTAACATTTCATCAGGTAATGGATTGTATGGTCATTGCATCCTAAAGGGTCCATCAGTATATAATATGCAACATACAGCACATAGAGTATCTATTTAAAGAGAATGTCAATTTATGTCATTTCTTGTGGGCACCAGCAGTTCTTGTGCATGTGAAATGCTATGCCATGGCTCTAAGCTCTGGCTACCTAAGTAGGGTTCCTTAACAAGGCATTTGTAAAGAGTTTTTGCAAAGACTTGGTGATGATCAGAATATCTTGCAAATGGATATCCAAAATAAGTGTCAGATTGTCAGACTTTCCCACTTCACTTTGTAGCTCTCTAAGAAGTATGGACCAGTGTACACAATAAAATTAGGAGAAGAGGACGCTGTTGTACTATGCGGATATGAAGCAGTGAAAGACGCCCTTGTCAATCACGCAGAAGAATTTTCGGGAAGACCAAAAGTGCCAATTTTTCATGAAATAATAAAAGGACATGGTAAATATAATTTGGTTAGCACTGATTGGTGGAGGGATTAATCTCTTTCCCATTTTTATTTAGATCTGATATGTTTTTTCTTGTTTAAAGAACTTCAGATCAAGTTGAGATCAAATTGAGGCAGTCATAGTACATCTGCTTGTCCTGGTTCTGATCTTGGAACCCTTATATCCCTCTCTGTATTTTCAAACTTCCCTAGTATGGTAAAATAAAGTTGCCATAACAAGGGGTTAATGATACGACATCCCATTTACAGAAGAAAAAAATAAAAAAATCGCCTCGCAGTATGTCAGCAAAATTTGGGGCAACACAGAGGTGGTTTGAAACACCGTGCTCTCCTTGTATAAT
The DNA here is from genome assembly GCA_947044405.1 of Leptodactylus fallax. Lineage (NCBI taxonomy): Eukaryota > Metazoa > Chordata > Amphibia > Anura > Leptodactylidae > Leptodactylus > Leptodactylus fallax. Next base: position 3,361,713 of record CAMRHE010000219.1, on the reverse strand, counting down.
TGGGCATCTCCAGTTTTACAGCTGCTGTAAGGCTGTTCTTATGGACGATTAGTCCATAGTACCGGGTGCTGCCTCCTTGATGATGGGTAATCTAGTAGGTTTAGGAATGCCAAATGGTGATGAGTAGGTATATGGCTCTAAACTTCTTGTGCTAGGAAATATCTGGATGCTAGTAATATCCCAAACAATATTATTACTATAAGAGAATATTATTTATTGGTCATAATTCTCAAAATACAACATGTTTTGGGTTGAATATCGTTGTCTATGTCTCATTTTTGCCTGAGAAAGGAGTATTCTCCCCTCAAAGTGTGTTGCATTTTTGAGACTTTATAATCACTAAAAGTGTATTCTTTGGAATGTTATCGGGATATTTTCTACCACAAAAGGATTAGCACATACCGTAGATGAAGGTTTTTTTTTTTCAGAGTGGAGATGCACATGCCTCTTAATACATTAGGTGAATTTCTTCCCAACTGTTTACCAGAAACTATAAGAAACTATAGAGGGATTGTATCAAGCCCTGAATGTCAAAATTTGGCATCAAACATTCAAAAATGGGATTTGCAACTTACTGAATTTATTTCTGCAAAAATTTTGTGGCTTTTTAAGCCACTGTCTCCACTTCTAAGCATTTACACAAACAGTTAAGATTTTCTCAGGTTGGGTTGGAGAGGGGAGTAGAAAGTGGAGTAACATCTCAGGACAGAAATACTAAACTTGAAGATGCACAAAATTAGCATCCATTTGATAAATATGGCACAAATTTGTCAACACAGGATACAGCAGAACTGACTTATGATGCTCCCTCCTGCTAAGCCCTGCCCCAACTTTCATGAAAGTGCCCTGTGTGAGGCCTAAAAATATGCACATTTTCGCACAAGATCATTCATTTGTCATAAATTGTAACTTTTTGTTGCCCAAAAACTGGAGTAACTACTTTACAAAATCCCCCAATAAGTTTGGGAATGGGTCAAGGCTTCAGCTTTGTAGCCTCTGGGTGGCAGTAACTTTCTTCCAATACTATACCAAAATACTTCTCTCTATCCTACCCCACTTCTCCAAAAACTGTCATCTCCCTGACCTGGGGTGAGCATAAGGTAACATTTTTTGGTTGGAAATGTCTAATCCTACAATGTAGACAGCACTGATTGAAGGATGAGATCAAGAAATCCCCATACCCTAAGTACCTGCAGTGAGACATCCTTTTAGAATGTCTCATACTGAGAAGACTATACTTAGATAATCATGGCAGAATCTTTCCATCAATGAGAATTTTTGACTGTTGGATCTGTAGGGTGTTCTGAATTCACCAGAAATATTGGTCACTGTCTTGTATGTCTTATTACTTTTCCCTCATTATGTAACATCCTCAGGAGTTATTTTTGCTTACGGTGATAACTGGAAAGTGATGAGACAGTTTACTCTGTCAACTCTTCGGGATTTTGTAATGGGGAAGGATGCCATTGAAAATAAGATTTCTGAAGAAAGTAATTTTTTGGTACAGAAGTTCAGATCTTACAAAGGTTGGTTAATGGTTTATCTGTGTGTGGTTCTTCTTGAAAATTGAAATTACAATTACTATTATTAGTAGCAGATAATGTTGAGATGAAGTACAATAGGCCCACCAAAGGAAATGATTCTCAAGGCCCATCCTCTAGCTAAGGTCCATCCTTGACTTGTAGTTACATGATCACCTATACAGTTATCACTACACATATATATAATAAGGAATACTCTTTAATAATCCACAAAAGGCAGAAAACAACTCCTATAATGGCCCGATACACTGTTATTCCTTTTGTACACACTCAAGACATCCCAAAGACTCATCCGTTTAGGTAAGCTTTAAATTATGCAACTAATATTCCTATGACCCTTATCTTCTCAATATATTTCAAGGCGAGCCCTTTGATAACATCATGATGATAAATGCTGCCGTAGCCAACATAATCGCCTCCATCCTACTGAGTAAACGGTATGACTATGAAGATCCTACACTTCTAAAGCTCTTAAAGATTGTAAATGACAATGTCCAATTAATCGGAAGCCCAATAGTTATGGTAAGCAGCTCGACTCTATATTATGTATAAAAGATTTTTTGGGAAATAACATTGGCGGGCTGTCTCTAACCACTTCAGGACTTTTTCGCTTTTTTGGTACATGCACTTTCGAGGGCTATAACATTTTTTTTTTTTTTTCAGTGGGATTATTCAAAATATTTTTTCGATGATACATGGGGACTTTTTTTCATATTTTTTGCTTTTTTTTAATATCTCGGACAATATAAACAAAAACAGACGTAAAACGTGTCTGTTTTTAAATTTTTCATGTTTTTTTATTTTAAATTTTAAAATGCTGCTAAAAAAATTAAACTAAAACTAAATATAAATAGTTTCCCCTCTCTGTTACAGTAATTTTTATGTAGGTAACGCATGGGGTTGTGTCACTGGGGCGGGGCAAGAACTTGTGATGTGGGTGTGGCATTGAAAGTTTTATTATTTTACATTATTTAATTTTTACTTGTCTTTTTATTTGTTTATTTACTTATTTATTTATTTTTATACATTGTGTCCCTCATGAAGTTAGAATTAGAGATGAGTGAATTTTCCAAAATGATTCAATTCTATCCAAATTAATTTGCGGCGAATCGCGTTAAAAACAGCTATTTCCTGCCGGCAGAGAGCCTGTATAGTAGTGTGGAACACTGTGTGTCTTGCAGTAACACGCATAGGGAGTCTGCTGATGCTGATGGAGTTGATACTGCTCCTGCCCCCCACAGCAGCCATGGCAGCCATGGCAGTGCAAGATGAGCGCTCAGGACCTCCCTGGTCAGACCTGTGAGAGGATGGACAATGGTGCAGATAGGCAGTGGCCAACTGACTATATAGGATGTCTCTATAGTAGTTCAGTTTGTCCTCCATCTCAGCGGGTGTAAAAAAGGCCCCCATTTTTGACCAATAGCGAGGGTCTAACATGGTGCAGAGCCAGTTGTCATCCCTCTGCCGAATGGTAATAATTCGGCTGTCACTACGCTAGCAAGTGAGCATGCATTGGGCTATTTGCGCAAGTGACTCGGAGGGACTCCCTGCATCCATCACCACTACATACTGCCATGGTGTGTCTGGGTCATCTGCCTTGTCTTCCTCATCTCCCTCTTGCTCTTCCAGCTGCTCCTGCTCCTCCTCTCCTCTCACCTGTGTAGAAAACCACCCATTTTTCTACACATTGCTTGTGCTCCAATGTCCTCATCCTCCTCCTCCAGTTAAGCCACCAGGGCTCATGTGGCCGTGAGATGCAGGTGCCACGTCTCCAGTCCCCTGACCAGCCAGATTTACAAGCATCTTTTCCAGGATATTAATCAGTGGAATGACGTTATTCATCCCGTAGTACTGGCGACTGACAAATAAAGTGGCCTCCTCATGAACAAACGGCATGTGTCATGCATGAGCTGCCACTGGCTAACATTGAAGTTACACAGGGGAATACCTCTGTCCGCTTGGATCATCAAGAAATCGTTTATGGCCTTTCTCTGTTCATACAGTTGGTCCAACATATGGAGGGTGGAATTCCAACTGGTGGAAACGACGCATATTAGTCTATGTTGGGGGACGCCGTTCTGCCGCTGCAGCTCAAGGAGGGTGTGCTTGGTGGTGTACAAGTGTCTGAAGTGCATGCAAAGTTTCCTGACCATTTTTAGGATGTCTTGCAGATGGGTGGAAGACTTAAGGAAATGCTCGACAACCAAATTGAACACGTGCGCCATGCAGAGCGCATGGCTCAGCCCTCCTTGGCGCAGCGCCGACATAATATTCTTCCCATTGTCGGTCACCATGGTTCCAATTTTGAGTTGTCACGGACACGGACCAGTTCCTCCCCTGTGTGACTCCATTCACCCAGGCAAACGAGGTGTAGAACAGCATGACACCGTCGTGCCCTGCACATGTGGTATGCTGGAGGAGCACTGTGAATTGTCCCTGCAGTGGAGGCTGAGGACCAAGTAGAGGATGAGGTGGACATTGTTGCAGGACTACCAGCGTGAGAACATGGAGGCGGAAGCCGTGTCACCTGGCCAAGTTGCTAGTGTGTCTGGGCAGGAACCACATTCGCCCAGTGGGCCATAAAGGACATATATTGTCCTTGACCTTAGTTACAGCTCCAAACCTCGACGCCGCCGTGCAATTTGACACACACCGACAGGCTCAAGGACTGGCCCACCTTCTGTTCTACATATTTTTGCAGGGCTGGTACTGCCTTTTTGGCAAAGAAATGACGGCTTGGGACTATCCACTTTGGCTCAGCACAGGCCATCAGTTCTCTGAAAGGTGCAGAGTCCACCACTTGGAAAGGAAGGGACTGCAGCATGAGCAACTTGGACAGGAGCACGTTCGGCTTCTGCACCATTGGATGAGTGCACGAATACTGTTGTCTCTTCAAAATCACTTCGGTGATTGATTTCTGACGCGATGACTGACTAGGAGGAGGAGGATCAGGAGCATCAGCACCAGCAGATGATGGGAAGGAAACACAGCTTCCTTCGGCTGAGGTGGTGGAGCCTTGACTGCCTGAAATGGGGTGCGTGCCACTGGGTGATGCAGCAGTTGCTGCGGCAGGCTGGACCACCACATTGGAGCCACTGTTCTCTCAGGCTATTTTATAGTAACGCTGCATATGTTGACGCAGGGCTGTGGTGCCAACATTGGCACCCTGGCCTTGTTTCACCATCTGCCCACAGATTCGACATATGGCTATTTTCAACTTCCCCGGCGGATTAACAAAAAACTGTCACACCACAGAGTAGATGATTTTATCCCCAACACTCCACACTGACTGACTGCTACCACCACTGCCTCCATGAATCCCTGCACCACTGCTTTCCGGGCAGATAGGCTCCTGCGAAGTGAGTGGTCTATCCCGGGCACATTTAGCTCCCGACCTCCCACTGCTTCCACCCTGCTGACTCCCGGCCATGCTACCAACTTGCTGGCTCCGCTGCTACCTCATGCGCAGGCTGCCACCCTCTTCTCCCGATGATGATGAAGCCCTTTGGTCACCCGGCTCCCAATTGCGATCGGCTACATCATCATCGAGTACTATCTGCATGTCACTGATGTCTTCCTCAACGGTCTCTGAGCCAGGAGGAGCCTGACCACTCACAACACCAGCTCCCACGCCATTCTCCTCATCACTACTTGCCCGCCTACAGGAGGAAGTGGCAGATGTCTCCTCCAGATCTTGGCTGGGCAGTAGCTGCTGACTGTCCTCTAGTAGCTGTAAGGTAACAAAATGTGAAAAAGTTCAAGGGGATTGAATGCTTTTGCAAGCCACTGTATATAGTCAAGGGACAATCAGCAAGTGGTTAAAAATCAATGGGATTATATACGTTAGTGTGCATATAAGCACTTATTCAGCAACCCCTAACAAAGTGAAGGTTAAAATCTTTGCAAACATGGAGGGGTTGGACAGTTCTCAGTAAGTGGACAGCATACGTCATCATCTGCATCTAGCCAGTAGATGGTAATAGACTATTTGGTATTCGCTAGCTTAGGCTGATACATTGTAACAAACTGCATCGATATAGGTTTTATACTAGTATAGTAAATATATTTCAAATCACAAACAGAAAGCAGACATCGTGAAAATATTCTGGAATTGAAACAAAAAGAATATTAAAAATTTGCTGGTCCTTCTACATCCATATATGATTTTTTTTTTTCCCCCTGCAGCTGTATTATGTATATCCAACTGTGATGCGGTGGTGTTCTACAGTCAAAAATACAGTGGCCATGAATGTGGAGGAAATGCATGCGTTTATTCGAGAGACCTTCACCAACCAGAGGAAACAGTTGGATGTCAATGACCAGAGGAATCTTATCGATACATTCCTAGTGAAACAACAAGAGGTACTATACGCTCATACAAATGTGGCAGAGCTGAATTTCTCATCTCGCACAGTGCAATGTGTTATTTTTTTTTTTTTTTATTTACAAAGGATTGCAGGTAAACTTACTACTTTACCTTCAGTGGTTTAGCTTCTGATTTGCATCTGATATATTTTACGTCTCAGGAAAAGCCGAATCCTAATCTATACTTCACCAATGAAAACCTAACAATGCTTGTCTCGGACCTATTTGGCGCTGGCATGGAGACAACCTCAACCACCCTGAGATGGGGTCTCCTGCTGATGATGAAATATCCAGAAATCCAAAGTAAGAGACCAGCCTATGTGTGTGAGAACATATTATCAATAAAGTTACATGATGGTTGCAGTAACCTGTGACTAGAGATGGATGAACCTTGCGAAAGTTGTTTCGCCAATTATCATGAGGTTCACCTGCCAGTTTAGTTTCGGACTGAAACAGAACTGCTATTAAAATAGTAAGGGGTCTCTTTAGGGGAGGTGTGATAAATTAATAAACTCTGATACCTTTCCTGGTGCTCCACTGTGGTCCTCTTCTGGCCTCTTGGGTGACATAATAGGACTTGGGGGACAACCATTATTTGGTCTCAGCAGTCATGTGGCATGAACCAACAACATAACAACATAATATTTGACCCCAGAGTAATAATGATTCATCAGTAGCAAGCCCCTAAAATCTTGGATTCTGATGAACCTGAAAATTTTTGGAAAATTTGTAACATACCCAACTTGTTACGAACTGGTTCATGAATCTCTACCTGCAGTGGTGAACCTAGCCTCTTTGCTGCCTGAGGCGGACTATCGAAAGATGCCCCCCCCCCAAAAAAAAAAAAAAAATATATATATATATAAAATTGCGTTTTCATGCTGTTAGCGTCACACGCTGTTATTGTCGTACAATAAACATACACAAACTTATAAAACAGTTTTTAAGAATTCTTCTTCCTGTATTACTTCAGTATCAGAAATCAACAACACGGCATTAACAATGAAAGTAACTTCACACGTCTGCTTGGTGGATGGACGAGCCCACGTGGCCCCCATTCTCTATAATAGGAGCGCCACAGATAGCTGAGTACTGGACTTCGGCTATCTTTTCCGCTCCCATTGAAGTGAATGAGAGCCACGCGGGTTCGTCCATCTACCAAGTGACACACCTATATATACGGCTGCGGTCAGACTGAATTCCCACCCAGTGGGGGGGGGGGAAACCCAATTCTCAGGCTCAGTGGGGGTCTCAGCAGACAGACCCCCATCAATCAGGTATTTATCCTCTATCATTTAGGTGAATACAGTGCAGTAACATTCTGTGACTTACAGGTGACGTCTCTGACTAATCGGTCACATTTCCCTTCTCTTCCCTTTGGACCGCCATGGCCACTTCTTCCAGCTGTGACTTGTCTCTGTAAAGTTTACAACACAGACATCTTTGGCTCCTCACTTTTCCAGGCATCCAACCCACATTGTCCTCACCTGCACACCCATCCTGCTGCTACCCCAATTATAAAATATATGATATAACCCCCCATAATGAATAATACCCCCAAGTGTATCTTTATATTAATAACATCTGTGTGTACCCTGTATAAATAGTGCCCCTTATTAATAATGCCCCAGGTGTTAACTAATTAAAAGGTTTGCCAGGTCATTAATAAACTAATCAGTGGGGCTCAAAAACCCAGGACCCCCACTGATCAGCTGTTTGAATGAACCGTGGTACCTGTATAAGCGCCGTGACCGCTTCTCTGTTTACATAGTGTCATTCCTCTCATAGCGGCCATGTCATGTAACTACAGCCTCGTACTATACACGTCTATGTGACAAGGCTGTAATTACATCACACGGTCACTATAAACAGACAGCGTGTGATATAAACAGGCGCCATAGCCCCTTCATACAGCTGATCAGAGGCGGGATCCACTGATCTCTTATTGATGATCTGTCCTAAGGATAGAACATCAATAAAAATGAGCTGGAAAGACCCTTTAATAAAGCCCAAGTGCCACATTAAAGGGGTTGTCCAGGATAACCACTTTTTTAATATGAGACTGGGGGAAAGTGCTCCGGTGTCTCCCAGCGTGTTCCAGTCCTGCTGCTCCGGTGTTTTCATTCCCTCAGTGGTCATGTGTGGTGGGGACTTCCGCCAGAAGAAAACACCAGAGCAGCAGAACCAGACTGCGGTGGGAGACATCAGAGCACAAGGGACAGGTGAGTAGGTGTTTTTTTTTTTTTTAATACAGTATTACACAGTATTATGGACTACAGCGGCCCCTGCACACGGTATTATGCCCCGCAGTGACCCCTGCACATGGTATTATGCCCCGCAGCGGCCCCTGCACACAGTGATATGCTCCATAGTGGCCCCTGCACATGGTATTATGCCTCATAGTGGCCCCTGCACACGGTATTATGCTCCATAGTGGCCCCTGCACTCGGTATTATGCTCCACAGTGGCCCCTGCACACAATATTATGCCCCGCAGTGGCCCCTGCATACGGTATTATGCTCCATAGTGGCCCCTGCACTCGGTATTATGCTCCATAGTGGCCCCTGCACTCGGTATTATGCTCCATAGTGGCCCCTGCACACGGTATTGTGTCCCATAGTGGCCCCAGCACTCGGTATTATACTCCATAGCGGCCCCTGCACACGTAATTATGCCCCATAGTCAGTAGTGAACCTAGCCTCTTTGCTGCCTGAGGCGGACTATAAAAAGACGCCCCCCCAAAAAAAAAAAAAAAAAAAAACTGAGTTTCCATGCTACTAGTTTAACACACTGTTATCGTCACACAATATACACAATACACAAAGTTATAAAACAGTTTAAGAATTCTTCTTCCTGTATTACTTCAGTATCAGATCAACAACACGGCATTAACAATGAAAGTAACTTCACACATCTTCTGCTTGGTGGATGGACCCCGGAGTAGGAGTAATAGGAGCCCCGCAGATAGCTGAGTACTGGACTTCGGGTATCTTTGGCGCTCCCATTGAAGTGAATGAGAACCACGCGGGTTTGTCCATCCACCAAGTGACACCCCTATATATATGGCTGCAGTCAGGCTGAATTCTCACCCAGTGGGGGGGAAAAACCCAATTCTCAGGCCCAGTTGGAGTCTCAGCAGACAGACCCCCATCACTCAGGTATTTATCCTCTATCATTTAGGTGTATACAGTGCAGTAACATTTTGTGACTTACAGGTGATGTCTCTGACTAATCGGTCACATTTCCCGACACTTTCCTTTGGACCGCCATGACCACTTCTTCCAGCTGTGACTTGTCTCTGTAAAGGTTGCAACACAGACATCATTGGCTCCTCACTTTTCCAGGCATCCAACCCACATTGTCCTCACCTACACAAAGCCCCCGTCCTGCTGCTACCCCCAATTATAAAATATATGATATAACCCCCCATAATGAATAATACCCCCAAGTGCATCTTTATATTAATAATGTCCGTGTGTACCCTGTATAAATAGTGCCCCTTATTAATAATACCCCAGGTGTTAACTAATTAAAAGGTTTTCCAGGTCATTAATAAACTAATCAGTGGGGTTCAAAAACCCAGGACCCCCACTGATCAGCTGTTTGAATGGTACCTGTGTAAGCGCCGTGACCGCTTCTCTGTTTACATAGTGTATTTAATCTCATAGCGGCCATGTAATGTAACTACAGCCTCGTCCTGTACATGTCTACAGTATGTGACAAGGCTACAATTACATCACACGGTCACTATAAACAGACAGTGTATAATATAAACAGGTGCCATAGCCCATGTTTATAGCGCCCCATTTACACACACTATAAAGTTCCACAGCAGCCCCTGCACACAGTATTACACAGTGTTATGGCCCGCAGCGGCCCCTGCACACTGTATTATGCCTCTCAGCGGCCCCTGCACACGGTATTATGCTCCATAGTGGCCCCTGCTCACGGTATTATGCCCCGCATTGGCCACTGCACACGGTATTATGTTCCGCAGCAACTCCTGCACACAGTTTTATGCCCCATATTGGCCCCTGCACTGGTATTATGCTCCATAGTGGCCCCTGCACTTGTATTATGCTCTATAGTGGCCCCAGCACACGGTATTATGCTCCATAGTGGCCCCTGCACAGGGTATTATGCTCCATAGTGGCCCCTGCACTGGTATTATCCTCCATAGTGGCCCTTGCACTGGTATTATGCTCCATAGTGGCCCCTGCACTTGTATTATGCTCTATAGTGGCCCCTGCACTCGGTATTATGCTCTATAGTGGCCCCTGCACTTGTATTATGCTCCAGAGTGGCCCCTGCACAGGGTATTATGCTCTACAGTGGTCCCTGCACAGGGTATTATGCCCCATAGTGGCCCCTGCACTCGGTATTATGCTCCAGAGTGGCCCTTGCACTGGTATTATGCTCCATAGTGGCCCCTGCACTCGGTATTATGCTCCAGAGTGGCCCTTGCACTGGTATTATGCTCCATAGTGGCCCCTGCACTCGGTATTATGCTCTATAGTGGCCCCTGCACTCGGTATTATGCTTCAGAGTGGCCCCTGCACAGGGTATTATGCTCTACAGTGGTCCCTGCACAGGGTATTATGCCCCATAGTGGCCGACCCATGAACTATTATTATACTCTGGGGTCTGAAAAGTCTTTTCAGTCCCCAGAGTATAATGATTGGAGACCCAGGGGAGAATACAAACATAAAAATCAGAGTTACTTACCTATCCTGGACACCGGTGCACTCCTTGCAGCTTTCGGCCCTGTTTAATTGCGCACACACGTCACGTGATCAGGCCGGCGACGCGACCTGATGACGTCACCACAGGCCTCAAGCCTGCTCGGAGTTACATCGGATTGCAGGAGGTGAGTAACACTGTTTTTTATGTTCCTTCACCAACCCTAGGCCTCCGATTATTATACTCCGGGGTCTGAATAGATCCCGGAGTATAATAATAGTAGTATTTGCGGCCCGCAGCCTAACTTACCGATGCCCGCGGCCGCTCACAGCGGCATCCGCTTCCCTTTCTGCGGCCCATAGCAGAAGGGGGAAGCGGGGGCTGCCACGAGCAGATGCGGGGTAGGTAAATAAATAGGCCCTGACCTGCCGGGGATACTCCAACAGGTTACGGCCTATTTATATAGATAAAAAAAAGCTATACTCACCTGCGATGCCTTGATGCAGCCGCCGCCGCCTCCTCCTCTTGTACGCGACGTCTGTGTCTCAGCATAGGCGGCGTGATGATGTCATTGTATTGCCGCCTGCGCTGAGATGCGACGTCTTGTAAACCAGCCCAGGACAGGCCGCGCTCAGCTCTGTTTTTTTTTTTTTTTAAAGCGGCCTGTCCTGGGCTGGCTTACATTAAATAGTAAAAATGCCGTCCCCCGGACAGTGCCGCCCGAGGCGGCCGCCTCACCTCGCCTCATTAGCGGTGCGCCCCTGCCCATAGTGGCCCCTGCACACAGTATTCTGCTCCATAGTAACCCACCCATGAACTATTATTATACTCTGGGGTCTAAAAGACCCCAGAGTATAATGATCGGAAAACCATGTAGTAACAAACATAAAAACCAGTGTTACTTACCTGGGCTCCGGTGCGCTCCCTAATTTTGACCAATGTCACACAGACCGGCATCGCAACTTAATGACATTGTGCTGGCTCACGTGACGCCTGGGACGTCACCATAGAAGGCCGAAGCCTGCTGGGAGTAACATCGGATTGCCGGAGAGGTGAGTAACAATGGTTTTTATCTTTATCATCTCCCCTGGGTCTCCGATTATTATTATACTCCAGGTTCTGAAAAGACCCCGGAGTATAATAATAGTAGTATTTGGCCTCACTTACCGATCCCCGCTGCCGCTCACAGCCGCTTCTGATTCCCCCTTCTGCGTCCGATAGCAGAAGGGGAAGCAGAGGCGGCCACAGCAGGTGCGGGGATCGATAAGTAAATAGGCTGTTACCTCTTGGGGATACTCCAGCAGGTTACGGCCTATTTATATATAAAAAAAAAGTTATTGTCACCTACCTGCAATCCCATGATGGAGCCGCCGCCTCCTCTTCTTGTCCGCGACACCCTGCGTCAATGTATCGCCGCCTTCGCTAACATGCAGAGGTCTCGTAACCCAGCTCAGCTTTGTTTTTTTAAAAGCAACCTGTCCTGGGCTGGTTTACATTAAATAAATGGTAAAAATGACGCCCCCCAGACAGTGATGGATAGTGCCGCCTAAGGCGGCCGCCTCACTTCGCCTCATTAGCAGTGCGCCCCTGTCTACCTGTGATTTTACTACAATTGTCATGCAACTAAAACCTGCACTAAATATATCAAACTTAAGGATGCAACTTTTTAACAAATTATCTTTTCTACTTATTGTTTTATGTTTATTTGCTTTAAAAATAGGAAAGGTCCAAAATGAAATTGAGAAAGTTATTGGGTCGGCTGAGCCTCAAGTGACTCATCGGAAAGAAATGCCATATACTGACGCCGTCATCCATGAGACTCAACGTTTTGGAAACATTGTTCCATCCAACCTGCCCCATGCTACCACTCAGGATGTTAACTTCAGGGGATATTTACTGCCTAAGGTATGTAAAAAAGGAAAATTGAGGCTAAAAGGGATTTTTCGGGGCTTTTTAAATGATGATCACTCCTTAGTCTCATTCAAGTGAATGTCCTGAGCTGCAATACCAAGTACAGCCACTGCATAAAGGTATCGTGCTGTGCTTGGTGAGTACTGAAGAGGCTGCAGCATTTGGGTGAGCATCAGACCCCTGCCTATCTTTAATTGATGACCTATTCTAAAGATAGGTCATCAATTATTTAACCTGGAAACCTGTTTTAATGGACTTGCAAGGGTACAGTACCATATAGTAGCCGCTGCATATGGACTGCTTATGGGTGCACAATAACCCATGAAATCATTCACATTCATTGATATTGTGGGTACAAATTTAAATAGTATGATCAAAGTTTCTTCCAGTTGCCAAAAAGAGTAGATTTTCATATTTATCTGTTGCCTTCTTGCATTGGTACGTTCACATCATCTTTTTTACCATCTGTTATGCTAGACTGCACTTTTTAAAAAACAAAAAGCAAAACTATTATATATGCATATGAAAGCACATAGTGGTAGGTTGATTAAATTTAGACATCCACCAAAGGATGAATTAGACCCCTCCTCCACACTGCCAAATACAATATAACCTTTATTTCTAACTCATTAAAATTGCCTCGAGAAATGTTGTGTAACTGAAATATTTAGTTCCATCCTTCCTCTAGTGTTACGGTCGTGACCGACCCGTTTTAGGTTTTAAATGCATACAAATTCTACATACATTTGTTTATTGCATCAAGACTTTTTGACTTTTTCAGGAACTTATTTTTAAACAAAATACAATAAAATAAAACTATTTTACTAAATTGTAAAATGCTCTTATTAAAATTATAACATTTGTGTTGTTGGGGTCAATTTCGACCCAGGTCTAATATAAGAGTAAAAAAACAATAATAAGTCCCAAAACTGAACTCATAAACACAATATAAACCAACAGCCTACAGCCAGCTCTACCTCCAACAACTTGAGTTAGGGACATGTCCAGGCATGTATGGCCAAATCAGCTTACAGTTGGTACTTTGCAGAGTATACATCTTCAGTTTACACCATGCAACAATGAGCAGAAGATTAGATGCAAGCCAAATTCTGGATTATATCTTGGATGATAATGAATCAGAGGACATACAGCAGCAAACTGATACAGATGAACAGGTTTCTGAGGAGGAAGATGATGTGGAGTATCAACCGGAAGACACAGACAGTTCTGATCAGTCTGATGAGGAGGTCACCGGTGCTGAAGCTGCTCCCGCTGAAAGATTCAAATCCAAAAGTGGCAAGATCATTTGGAGCTCAGTACCTCCAGATGTACATGGCAGGGCAGATGCTGCAAATGTCATAAAAATGACCCCTGGGATCACAAGGTTTGCTGTGACAAGAGTAAGTGACATCAAGACATGTTTTGATCTGTTTATGCCATTGTCAATAAAAAAAGTCATTATTGCTATGACAAACCTTGAAGGAAAAAAAAGTCCACGGCAACATGTGGAATGACCTTCATGATGATGACCTGGATGCCTACATTGGTGTTCTTCTCCTTGCTGGAGTGTACAAATCCTGCAATGAGGCCACTGATAGTCTCTGGGACGCATCGACAGGCAGGAATATTTTCCGGGCAACAATGTCACTTCAAAAGTTTCAAATGATATCAAGAGTCCTCAGATTTGACAACAGAGACACCAGAACAAAATCTAACAAACTTGCTCCCATCAGGGATGTTTGGGAGAAATGGGTGCAGCTCCTTCCACTGATGTTCAACCCAGGGCCAGAGGTGACAGTAGACGAACGTTTTCTCCCTTTCCGCGGAAAATGCCCCTTCCGGCAATACATGCCAAGTAAGCCAGGCAAATACGGCATAAAAATCTGGGCAGCCTGTGATGCAAAAACTAGCTATGCATGGAATCTACAGATTTACACAGGCAAGTCTGCAAGCGGCATCCCTGAAAAAAAACAAGGAAAACGTGTAGTCCTCGATATGACTACTGGACTGCAGGGTCACAACATTACTTGTGACAATTTTTTTATCAGCTATGACCTTGGACAAGAACTTCTCAGGAGGAAAATCACCATGGTGGGCACAGTGAAAAAAAACAAACCTGAGCTGCCCGCTGAATTGTTGCAGATGAAGGACAGGGCTCCACTTTCCTCAAAGTTTGTTTTTACAGACACCACCACTGCTGTTTCATACTGCCCCAAAAAACGACGGAATGTGGTACTGATGTCCACACTTCACAATGATGCAGCTGTGTCATCAGGAAGTGACAAAAAGCCCAGAATCATCCTGGACTATAACAAAAACAAAGGACGAGTGGACAACCTGGACAAGCTGACTGCCACCTACACTTGCCAGCGAATGACTAGGAGATGGCCAATGGTTGTATTTTCCAACATCCTTGATGTGTCAGCATACAATGCATTTGTGTTGTGGACCCACATTCACCAAGGATGGAATTCAAAGAAAAAAAATAAGCGGAGGATGTTTCTTGAGGAACTAGGAAGATCCCTTGTCAAGGCGCACATTGACCAAAGGGAACGGGTGCCCCGAGACCCAGCCGCTGCAGCCTTGGTCCGACAACTCCAGAGCTCAACAAGTGCTTCGCCCACACCCACAGCAACACAAAGAGCATCATCACCAGCATCCTCCTCAACCAGCCCTGCCTCAACATCAACCACAACAGCCACAACCCCAGTGAGACCACCTGATTCTAAAAGAAAGAGGTGTCAGGTCTGCCCTAGCAATAAGGACAGAAAGACAAACACATCGTGCAAAAAATACCTCTGCAAAGAACACACAAAAAGTGTCACTTTTTGCCACACATGCATCTAAATACTAATGCATCTAAAAACTAGTACTTGATTTCTGTTGATTTGATTTGCTTGATTGATTGTTGTTTGTTTGACCTAGAAAATCTACTTTTTATTATTATTGCTATTAATGTTAATATAATTTTCATTTTTTATTTGTATTAAAGTTCTATAAAAAAAAAAAATCTGTTTTTTGCCTTTTTCATAAAGTAGTTAGATATGGGTCAAAATTGACCCGTAACACCATAGATGTTACTAGAGTTAATAATATAAAATATATATATGTATATTTGTTTTACATTTAAGAAATGTGTTCTAAAATCTTCAGTAATAGTCAGGTAATATAACAAACTTTTTTAAGTTTATATTATTCTCTTGAGGTTCATTTGACAATATTTTTATATTGAAAATGAAGGGTATGCTCTCAAATGAAAGGCCCAGGGGGCCACAACAAAAATATTAAAATCAATCCTTCCATGGATGAGAAACCCTAACAAGGTAACTAAGAGGTAAGAAGCAAATTGGATCATAAATAACTGTTTTTAGGGTATCCTAGGGGTGATTTAAGACACGGGTGAAAACCGACCCGTTAACATAAGAAAGAGTAACAGAAAGCTAACACTAGAGGAAGGTTAAGTTACATTGCAGATTTGACTTATGTAAATGTTGAATCCTCCAGGGCACCCATGTGATCCCTTTACTGACCTCCGTACTTTATGACAAGGATCATTTCATTAAAGCGGATGAGTTTTATCCAGAACACTTTCTGGATTCCAGTGGAAATTTTGTAAGGAGAGAAGCGTTCATGCCATTCTCAGCTGGTAAGTAAATCAGAAGTCACCTTCATTGAATTTCACATTGCTTAAAGGGAAGCTGTTAATAAGATTTTCCCCTATAAATTGCTACCAATACTAGAAATAAGAAAACTAGTTTTAACAAAATCAAAGCTTTTGCAATTTGTCACTGATTAATTAAAATGTCCCCCGCAAGAGCAGAGGAGGAGGATCACATGATCTCTGTGACCTAGGCGAGTTTCTAGCATCACCTGACAACCTCTCAGCCAATCATAAGGGGTAGGTAGAGAGGTTACAGTGCTAATGTCATATCAGAATATAGGATATTACACAGTAATAAGTAGTCATTTTGTGATTCTGCAAGATATGGTAAAGATGTGTTATCATTGCTTGATCCAAAAAAATTGCTGTTGTCAAAAATAACACCAATAGGACTACAGAATTAAAGGAGAGAAGGAGCACAGTTTAGTTAGATTTAATCAATTTTAGTCAGGCAAAAAAATCATAGGAGTGCAGAGAGAAGCTCTACACTGTGCTGTGGCTGTAGTGTCCACCATGTTACACATATACTAGCTAGGTTACCCTTTCAGTGGCAAAAATCACATTTTGTTAAATTTTCTTTGTAATAGTTGTTTTTTTAAATATAGTATCAGATCTGCCATTAGTGATGCACCATGATCTGTAACTGTACGCAGAGAGTCTTTCACTAGTTTGGCTGGCTAAAAGTAAGCTCTTTAAGTGCAAAATCTCATTTTGTTGCGTTTTTTTTTTGCAATTGATATTTGTACAAGTAAATACATAAAAACTATCATTGTCACTCCCAAAATCCAATGTGACAGTAATGCAATGTGTTCTACTGTAATATTCACTGGCCAGGTTACCCTTTCAGTTTTTCATCTCATCTTCTTGTTAAGTATTTTTTGCATCAGTGTTTTTTTGTTAAAAATTCAGAAATACTGCCATTGTTGCTCCAAAAATCCAAGTTGATTGTGACACAGTGTGTTCTACTCTCACTTTCAATGGTGAGGTCATCCTTTCAGCGCCAAATGTGATATCTTTCCTAATTTTCTTCAAAAAAATACACACAGTCTCAGTATCATCATCAATCAATTTTACATAAGCAGTGCAGTAGTAGTACTGGAAAACAAGGGCAGGGGACAAGCTAAATTAGGAAAAGGAGGAAACACTCATGCTACTCTCACACCATTCACCACTGCAAGTACTAACAAGAATGTGGTTGGCAACAGCATCACTACTTCTGGTTTTGGTAACTGCCAGTAGCCGCAGGGTGCTTGTACTTCTTGAGACTAAAGATAAAATTTTTTATTACCTTTTTCGCTCTTCTCAGTAAGAGCAGGATATAAGATCTGACAGCAGTGAAACATAAATTTTGAGTCAAGGTTCAGGGTGCTCCTCCTTTTAATGAACCACACTGTGATTCTGCACTGTGTCCTTTAACATGCAGATGGTGCCTGGACATATAAAGTTACAGTCTGATACGGCATCATATCTTGTGGGGTATTGCGGGAGCGTGAACAGTGGAGGGTTAGTTTTAGGGATTCTAACTGCAGAAGAGTTTACATTAGGAGTTGTGATAGGCCTGTCTGAAAAGATGAGTCTTTAGTTTGCGCTTGAAACTGTAGAACTGGGTAGTTAATCTGATTTTCTGGGGCAGAGCATTCCAGAGAAGTGGTGCAACTCGGGAGAAGTCTTGTATACGAGCGTGGGAGGTTCTGATAATAGAGGATGTTAGTCTTAGGTCATTGAGTGAACGGAGAGTATGGGTTGGACGATAGACAGAGATGAGGGAGGAAATGTAGGGAGGTGCAGCATTATGGAGAGCCTTGTGAATGAGGGTGATAAGTTTATATTGTATTGTGTATTGAATAGGCAGCCAATGTAGTGACTGGCACAGACTGGAGGCATCGCTATAGCGTCTAGACTGATAGATGAGCCTGGCCGGCGCATTCAGAATAGATTGTAGAGGGGAGAGTTTAGTAAGGGGAGAGTGAATCAGGGTGACAATAAGTGTCTGCAATGTATGCCTCTTTTCTCAACGTATCCTGAGATGTGGGGTACAAGATAATCATCTCACAAGATACCTATCCTATTTGTGTCTAGATAGGACACCATCGGTAGTTATATTGTAAGCCAAGGCCTGTCAAGAGTTTTGCTAGCAAATAACAATATTAAATTGGATTTGTTTCGTGAGAAATTAGAGTCCTGAACCAAATTTGAGCTAATGAAAGCGTGGACACATCAGTAACTAAGAGTACCTCAAGGAATGGCAAGGTTAATTTCAGGCCTCAATAATGAAGGACAAAGACCATGACTCCCACAGTGTTTGATTTATCAGTGGTAACTTCTCCTTCTCAGGCTTATTGAGGTAAAACTAAGAATCTGAATAATATCTTATGAATTCATATTGAAGTCATCTAAGGAACTTTATGGTGTCATCTGTCTGAGAGGAATCTGTGTAAGCAGAAATAATTTTCCCATTTTTCAATTTTTAAATTTCGAGGTGTAGGAAAATGTTCATATGGGGCTAGCCTGCACATGGCATTGTAGTACTAGGCCAATAAATGAAGTTAAACAGACAAATGTTGTAAGTATGATTTACCCATAAAAGAATATCAACTTTTTTTCCTTTACCTCATGTTTCATTGCTGTAGGTAAGAGAAGTTGTGCTGGAGAGAACTTGGCCAAAATGGAGCTGTTCCTGTTCTTCACAAGACTACTGCAGAACTTCACATTCCAGGCTCCTCCTGGGGAGACACTAGATCTCACCCCTGCTGTTGGATTAACAGCTTCCCCAATGCCCTATAAGATATGTGCTTTACCCCGTGTATAACCTATGAGTATCACCTACTGTACCTTGAAAATTCAAATGTGAAGGTCTATTACCATGAACAAGCCTCCTGTAACATCTCTGCCTGTTCGGGTCTCTGCGCCACCCTCCGCTCACATGCTGCGGCGAAGGAGGTGTGTTCAGTTTGGTTCCTTGCGTAGGTTTCTTGTTGCTCAGACTGAACTCGGTCCTAGACAATGTAATTGATTTTCTGTCACACCCGTTTCCTTCACCTTGGTTTTCTCTGTTCCACTAATAGTTAATCTCAGTCTTGCCTGTGTGATTGACAGCCCGTCTACCAATCCAGTCTGGGGCTTGCCCAGACTTTCTATAAACAGGTTGTCAGCCCTCACATGGTCGCTGGTTATTGCTTTTGCATTCTGGCTAGTATTCCTTGCTGTCTTGTTACTGGTACTCGTATTCCAGACCCCTGACCCCTGGCCTTGACTTTTACTATTCTCTTGGATTTTGATTTTTGTACTGCATTGCTCGTTTGTTACTGACCCCTTGGCTTGCTCACTCTGCTTCTGTGTTATTTTGTCTTGTCCTGTTCTTTGTGTCACTTACCCAGTGTAGGGCTCGTCTTCAGGTTGACCTTTTACCGTTTAGGGTAACTGAGGCAATAGGAAGGGACAGTGGCTGGGGTGAGATTAGGGCTCACCTGTATCTGTCCTTCCTCCCAGACCCCTACAGTAGTTTAGGGTATTGCTACGTGGCAAGACCCTAACACCTCCACTGTCTCACCATCTTGTATTCCGAATGAATATTCATATGTACAATAAGTCTACAGTCCATATATTTTCTTTTGTTTCTAGATATTTAGAGCTTGTTTCAATGACCTAGTAGTGTTTTTCCAATAACAATAGGGAAAATGTACACTTCCTAGTTGGTCTAATGGCCCAATGAGTTCAAAGTATTTAAGGCACACTTGCATGACATTTACTGTTATGAAAAGAACATTTTTTCAAAACCAACTTCCAATGCCCTCTAAACCAATGTCCTCATCAACATCTCTGAAGTCTTCTCTCAACTATCTTCAATTACCAATGTCTTTCAAACCAAGTGTAACATCTTTGCCCGTTCAGGCGTCTGCACCATCCTCCGGTCGCATGCTAAGGCGCAGGAGGCGTGTCCATTTATGATCTTCTGCTCCTGTTGTTTAGCGCTGCTGAGTATTCATTGCTGTGTGTCAGTCCAGCCAGTGCTTGAGCCCCTCTGGTTACTAAGGAGTTAACACTAGTAGATCTTTGACCTAATTACTTGCTAATCAAGCCTGGGACTGGGTCTTGTTGCTCTTTATATTCTTTTCCAGACCCATCTTGGTTGTTTGCTATTGCCTTGTTTGTGCTGGTGGTATACTGTTTTGCTATCTATATTCCTATTTCTGACCTTGGCTTTTTCCTCTGACTACTCTTTTGGATTTCGACTCTGTACTTCGCTTCTTGACTGGTTCTAACCCCGTTAGCTAACTGACTACCCGTTTGTTGTTGTTTGTCTTGTGTGCGTTCTATGTTATCACTTGTATCATAGGAAGGGACTGTCGCCAGTTGTCCTCTACCGCTTAGGGTAGTTAACGCAAATAGGCAGGGACTGGGAGAGGGTTAAACATTAGGACTCACTGTCTTCTCGTTCCCTTCCTCCCAGGTTTCTCCAGCAGCTACTGGGGAATTTCTCATCTAGCAATTCCCTAACGCCAAGTTAATGTTCTACATGTCAATATCCTCTACGTCAACATCTTTTCACTGAACATCTTTTAAGATAAAGTCTTCCAATCCAATATTCCCCAAGCTATGGCCCTCCAAGCCAATGTCCTCCATACAAACATGCTCCAAGACAATGTCCTCCAAGTCAATAACCCCCAATTCAAAAATTTCCATGTCAACATCCTCCATGCCAACATCCTTCAATCCAACATCTTCAATGTCAACATTCTCCAAGCCAATGTGCTATGTGCCAATATCTTACAAGCTACAGTTCATAAAGCTGATGTCCTCCAATTGAATTATCAAGGAACATTGCAAGGTCAATGTTATGGTTATTATATTCTAAAATCTGCAGGGTTTTCTTATGTTTAACACTAACATACTTCTAAGCTTGTAAAGGACAACATTTACACAACACCTTTATGCTAGCACCAATGTGTACTCCAGAAACAAAAATGTACCCAGTTTCTTTAATTTTCCATTTTGCTATGTGCAGAATGAAGATCATCAAAGTAAATCATGAGGATTCTAGTGAGCAGTTCTACTCAAGGATTGAGAGCTTTCCTTTAAGGAAGTCTGCTTACAGAAATAAGTGTCAATCATTAAAGGAGTTCTCCCATGAACATAACCATATCTAAGTTTGTAGACAATTAAAAGTTAAACATTTTTGCAAATATAAAGATTTTAAAGTTAATAATGCGTCTGTTACCATCCTCTCGTATAGTTTGGAATTATTCCTTCTTTTTAAGTGTTATATGAGTCACACGCAATAGTATTTGTATGAAAGTAAGAAGAGAGATTAATACAGTATATATCAGTATACATTGGAGATACTTGTACACTGAGATAGTGTTGTCAGTGCTGAGGAGCCTGCAGATCATCAATCAACCAGATTTACTGCCCCCCTACCCCAGAGGACCTTGCTTGTTGGTGAAACATTTTGGGGGCATATTCTAAGATTTTAATTAGTGTTGACACTGTGTTAGTGTGAATGCAATATTGTTACACTGGGGTTCAAGCTGATGGATAGTCTTCTGGCTCCTCAGCACTGACAACGCTATCTCTGTATACAAGTATCTCTAGTGTATACTGATATGTACTAATCTGTCTCCTTGGTTTCATACATATACTATTGAGTGTGAAACATATAGCTCTTAAAAGGGAATAATTCCAAGCTATATGAGAGAGTGGTAACATATGTATTATTAACTATTGGCCAGGTAACAACTCACATAGCACAACACGCTGTTTTTGGATTAATTTATCAGGTACTTAATAAAAGTTAAGTTTTATTTCTTATACATTGGTGGGAAAATGGGAATTTGTTGTCAAAAAGCAATTTGGTCTGTATGATTATTATAAAGTGACCAAATACTGTATGATATGGAGAATTGTAGAGTACATGGTATGATTGTCTCAAATCCAGCTATAAATAAAATGAAGTGTAGTAATGTTTCTGTGTGTGTGCTTATTAACTATGGTCTACATGGTATTTTGTATCATACAGTATACTGCATTGCCACTGAATGACATGACATAAATATTCTGTAATAGTTTTAGGAGCGTTCACACAGAATATATACAACATATTGGACACTAACATTTCAATTCTCACTTTTCACCATCCATTGCATTTTAGTTTTTGGGAAGCATCACTAGGGTCTAAATAATCTCTTGACAAATTCCTGGAGGGATGAAGTTTATAAAATGGGGTCTCAATGGTGTAATTAAAAAAAATAAAATAAAATAGTGCATTCATTTTTGGAAATCAAAAGCAAGTGTTTCCAAACTGGGGTCACTTTTGGGGATTGCCATAGTATTGGTATGATGGGAGCTCTACAAATGATAAATGGCACCCAACTGTTCAAGCAATATATTCTGTCTAAAGCCAAATAGCGCTCCTTCAGCCCCATTGTCTCCCCAGACATCCATTTACAACCACATATGGGGTATTTCTGTTTTCAGGAGAAATTGTGTTAAAAATTCTCACCCCTTGTGAAAATGAAAAAAATTGGGGCAAAAGTTTAATCTCTAAAAAAGTAATTTTCAGGTCACAATGCTTACAATAGCCCTTGATGGATTCTTCGAGAGGGGTGTAGTTTCTAAAACAGGGTCATTTATTGGAAGTTCACACTGTTCTAGTCCTTCGGGAGCTGCAAATGTGTCATGGCACCTGAAAACAATTCCAACAAAATCTGCCTTTCAAGAGCCCAATGGTGCTCCTTCCCTATTGTGCCCTGCTATGTGCCCAAACAGCAGTCTACATGCACATGTGGAGTATTGAGGGGAAATTGTGTAACAAACTATGTGGTGATTTTTTTTCTCCTTTAACCCCTTGTGAAAATGAAGTGTTTGGGGCTATATCAACATTTTATTGTAAAAAATATAATTTTTCATTTACACAGTCCAAGTCAATGAAACGGCTATCAGCTCAAAATGCTAATATCCCTAAATAAATTCCTTGGGGTCACTTTTGAGGGTTTCCACTGTTCTGGCACTCCAGAGGCTCTGTAAATGCAACATGTCACCTGAAGACCTTTCCAGTACAATCTGACCTTCCAAAGTCCACTGACTCTACATCGCTTCTGTGCTTGCCATGTGGAGTATTTACATCCACATGTGGAGTATTTCTCTACTCCGGAGAAATATCGCAACAACAGCATTTTCTAACTTTCAATTCCATTTTCTTTTAATTCCTGTAGAATGCGTAAAGCATAAACTTACTACATGTTACTTTGAATGAATAGAGAAGTGCAGTTATGAAAACAGAGTAATTTTTGTAATAATCGCTGGGCCCCTTTCCATTAACAATATGTATAGTGGTCAGGGAACCAGGCTTTCCCCATCCGTTATCATGGACTAGACTATAATGGGGTCTGCCGGGTTTCCGCCATATTCAAAACCGGTGCAGAGAAAAGTCCACCTTGCTGGACTTTACTCTCTGCCGATTTTAAGCCGAATCTGCAAGACAGTCTCCAACGCAGATGTGAATCCAGCCTTAGACTTACATGTTAGTCACGTCTTCTGTCAAATTAAGCTCCCTATAACATGGGACCACTTTCAGATTTTTTCCAGGGTCACTTAAAGTATCCATTGGGTGGTGTGACGTATCTCTCTGAAACGTAGAGCAATTGAAAACCTATGAAGTATATATGGTACGTTTCTTTTTTCAATCCCCTCCTGGTTTTGACTTCAAAAACTGCATCAACAAAAACTTGACATGTATGTCTTTAACCATAAGGACTTTCTCTTCTAGACTGTTTATGGCAGGAATCAATATCTGAAAGAGTAAATACAGAATTATGATGCCACCTTCTGACCAATTCATGGTTATTACAATCATTAGAAGATCCTCTTGAGTTGCAAACAAGACCACAACTTTTTGTTACACTTTAGCTCCTCTTACTTAATAAGCTTTTTGCTAAATGTTGTACATTTTCTGCAAAAACATCTAAAAAAACAAGCAATGAATTATATTCATGTGTAAAAGAGAACTTCATGAAACAAATTAAGGAAATAAAGCATTACATAGTGTTTTGATTCAAGTCAATGGGTTGTCTCCGTAATGCAGGAAAGGACATCTGCTATAATGGACTTCACACAGATGTGCAGTATTCCAATATGTTTATTAATCACCGGATCGGTATAAAACTAAGCAGGTAAATCCAACAATGTTGTTACAGTATATCACAGACGTTGTAAAATATTCATGCAGTACAGTAAGTAGAGTAAAGGACAGGACAGGTTCTTTAGACCAAGAGATATGCCTTGTAAGCACCCTTCGCACTGGCCAAGGAATGGGAAGCAGAAGAGTGTCCTCCCCCTCTCTTAGCTATCTAAAAATCCAAAACTGGCCATAATACACTCAATCATGGCTTGGCCGTATCACCGCAGTAAAAGTTGCCCTCTTATTCCCTTGAAGATAACAGCCAGTACACTTAGGGGCATGCAACCTCTTATAATGAAGTTCATATGGGGATGACTCCAAGTACAAACATGTACCCTATGTAAATCCAAAATCAAAGGGGGATTGGGGATATTGGAGTCCCCAATATCATTCAGGAGTAGAACACATCTAACAGAAATAACTGATTTCCTAGACCTTACTGTCCCCAATGGTTGGATATAGAGGGAACCTT
Source organism: Leptodactylus fallax (assembly GCA_947044405.1). Taxonomy (NCBI): domain Eukaryota; kingdom Metazoa; phylum Chordata; class Amphibia; order Anura; family Leptodactylidae; genus Leptodactylus; species Leptodactylus fallax. The sequence continues at coordinate 3,336,907 of CAMRHE010000219.1, read as the reverse complement.
TAGAGTCACAGATATGGCTAAAGTTGGCACAGTGACAGGGGATGGCATTTTTTCCCTCCATCAACACTTCACTTGAGGTGGTACATGGTCCAAACACTCCTTTCTCGCAAGCATCCTACTGTTGTCTCAAGTTGTTCAGACAATGGGTGGGTCAAGGGCTCATGTTCTCAAAGTGCCCGGTAGTATCTCAAATTTTGAGAGAGGTTTATCAATTTATCCATTCTGTGAAACATGTCTCACCCCCAATGGATGCTTCTACGGCTTTACTAAAAGGTCCCATCTATATAGAAATATTAGTATAATTTATTGGTAGCTAAGATAACTATTGCTGACATACTCCTACTCACTGGCCCTGTTGACTATGAAGGTCTTGTGGATCATTTGTCCTTCATCCTATCTGACACATTGTGCAAATTTGAGAAGGTCTGGGGGTCATAGAAAAGGTTGGAACTTATCCTCCCTACCCCTTTTACCTTGTGTCTGTTAGTAACCGTTATACACCCAATCCGTAACATATCCGTTTTTGGCAGACAAAAAATCCTACATGCAGGACTTTTGTGTCCGTTAAAAAAAAAAACGGTTTCATGACATCAAGTGTCCATTATTTCTTAACATTAAAGTCTATGGGTAACGGACAGTAATAGATGGGTGTCCATTTTACTGTCTGTTATTACTGTTCGTTTATTTTCTGCGCATGCTCAGAAAGCGGAAACAAACAAAAAAAATACAGACAGTATAAAAACGGACCCTAACTGATGCTAATGTGTCCATTAAATGGATCAGTTAAAAAAACACACACATTAACATCAGTTAGTGTCCGTTAATGTCTGTTATGATAGGTGTCCATTTTTTTTTTTTTTTTTTTTTTAACGGACACCATCATAACGGATATCCAACAGTAGTGTGAACTCACCCTTACTGGGCATTGTCTATCTTTGACTTTACATACTTTTTATTGTAAATACTGGGTGGCCATGTTGGCCTCTTTATTTCCTTGTTCTTTTCGTCTACCCGACCTTGTTATTTATAAAATATTCAATAAATATCTACTGAAACATAAAGATTCACACCATGAAACTCTACAGTCCTTTCACTGTTTTCACAAGCCTTACAATCTTCACAGGAAAACATCACGTTCTTTCTCGGAGGAATATAGTGGCTATGGGCTACTATGTCTGTCAACTTCTCTATCCTTGAATGACTTTTGGGTAGGGAGGGAGATGTTTTCTAAGCACGGATTCTGCCAAGAGAACTTTCAATGTCTGTTCAAACTATCCCTCATTTCCTTCCATTGTGTAGTGTAGTAAACAGGAGTTCCTGATCCTTCTCTTTCCTTCTAATCCTGTTATTGTGTTTTGTTACAGCTTAGCAGAGTAGCTCTAGATGTATTCTTAGCTCTTTTATAGCCATTTTGTAATCTTTTTGTTTCTAGAACCTCTTTCCGAAAAATGCTTAACCAGATCTCTTGATTCTTTCTATTTTCCTCATTTGAGTATGTTTTTCATATACAAAATTTGGCCCAATGTAAAACTTTGCTATTGTTTGGATGGGATAGGATGAATCTGCATGAAGTGAGGGAATTGAGAGATGTTCTTTTCTTAAAAACAAAAAAAAAAGTTCAACTCTCCACACCAGGGCACTTGCATATAGCCTCCCATATCCCCACTGTCAGCATTGATCTGCTGACACTGGTCACAATAACAGTATAGGAGACATTTTTTTTTTTCACAGTAAGGAATTTGACGCTGAATTTGTCAAGCAGTAAATTTCTGGTTCAGGAATTTGAAGCAGATTTTTTCTGCTTGTCAAAAACTGACAAGGATTTAGACGCTGAATATGAAGCTGAATTTAAAGAAGAATGTGGAGAAGAATGCCACTGCATTTTGCCTATTTTACCTTTATTGGGCAGGGCCAAATTCCAAATTCGGCACCAATGGAAAAGATGTATTTTCTGCCTCCCATTCATTTCAATGGGAGTTCTCAGGCGGAATTTGCATGAAGAACAAGCAAGATACTTATTTATTCCCCTAGCTGAAAAAATTCAGCTACTGCCTCCCATTGAAATCAATGTGAGGCAGATTTTAGGCGGATTTTGAGGTGGATTGCGCCTCAAATTCAGCATCAAATTCCTATGTGTGAACACCCCCTTAGAATCAACACAGGAGACTTATCTGATTTATTTTTTTACATTTTGTGGAAACCTACTTACCTCGGGTCTTCACTGAAAACCGGTAATGCTTCTCTTTCAGTTTCCATTGCAAAGATGTCTCTATTCTCCATTTGTCATGTAACTTTTATGAATCAATGTTCCCGCAAATAAATGAATTTTGGAGAAAAAAGCTCAGGCCTTTGGTAAATTTCCTACTTTTTCTCTCTTTATCATCGTATTCTCCACAGTCAGTATAATTGTGACCGTTTTTTGGTGCAGATTTTGTTGCGTTTTTTTGAGCCAATCCCAGGACTGACTACAAAAGTAATGAGAAATACTAAAGACACACTTATACATCTCCCTTCCACACCTGGCTTTGGCTCAAAAAAACAGCAGCAAAATCTGCAGCAAAAAAATCAGTTTTTCTGCAACGTAAGGCCATAGCCTTAGTGCCAAAGGCTATGGCCCCAGGAGCCAAAATGAATACAAGACTACTCATATCAAACCAGATCAGTCTCAAGATTTGTGGTATATTTGCCCATATTCATATGGTTATGAACTGGAATATATCTCCAAATGGACCCATATAATATGTCTGAGGGCACCTAAAGTATGTCCAAAGACACCTCAGAAACACCTTATGTGTTTTCTCCCTCTAAAAGTACAGGTCGGGGTTCATTAGAGGTGTTATTACATCAGAAGGAGAGGGGAAGCCATTACGTTTTTAAGTACAGGATTGATTATTCCCCATTTAGACTTCCTCCTCCCCTTCCCCAATTTCCGATGAGAGTAGTATATAGTGGGCAATAGGACATGCCCACAATGGCCGCTCTAAAATGCAGGCTATTTAAGACTTAGAACGCTCCTAGGGCTGAACCAAGGCTCCCCTTGTCCAAAGAAGTGATGCCACCTCATCAAGCCAAGGCCATGTCCGTCATAACGCGGAACCAGCACATTGACTGGCAGCTGCATGTGTGCCTCATGATGCGGCGCTTCTTTGGACAGGTGAGCCTTGGTCCAACCCAAGGAGTGGCCTAGGTCTTAAATAGCCAAAGTTTTAGTGCAGCCATGTACTAGTGCCGACTATATGCTGCTCTCACCAGAAATTGGGGAAAGGGAGGAGGAATTTTAAATGGGGAATAATCAATCCAGTAAATTGCCAGAAATGTAATGGCTACCCCTCTCCTTCTGATGTAATAACGCCTCTGATGAATCCCGATCTGTACCTTTAGGGGGAAAACGCGTCAGATGTTTTTGAGGTGTCTTTGGACATAGGTTCCCTCGGACATATTATAGGGAGTCCATTTGGATATATTCCAGTTCAGCCCAGGTTGAATATGATGAAAATAATATGAATATAGGCAAATATACCACAAATCTAGAGATGTAGATTCATGAGATCTAGTATATCATGGCCCATTTAGCTCTGGTTTGATATACCTGAGAAGTTTTGTATTCATTTTTGGCCTAATGATTCCTGTTGTTAATGGAATTTAGTATAGTTATTTAGATTTTACAAGTGTACTCTTGGGCAGGATTTCATGCTCACTTTTTAGTCTCATAGATTTTTGGGAATAAAAACCCTTATACCAATACCGTACTCCTTCGTTCTTCCATAGAATTGGCTGCATCCTTGAAGGGTCAGTCCTGCTCATTTAGAAATTCTGGCGAATCTAATATCAACCTCTACGAGATGCTCAAAAATCAACTTAACCTAGTCCTGCTCACACAGCTGTAGTCTGTTACAATGTATTAGTGAAGGTAGACTTGAAGATGCACAGAAGAGAGATTTGCGTAGCTGCTGTTTAACTCACCAAGCATTGACTATGTAAGAAGGACATGTTAACCCCTCTGGGCCTATTTGAGACTGTTGCACTGTAATAGTGTGCACTAGACATTGCTTTCTGGGTGCAGCTTCATGTCTGGACAATTTACATTTTCTAGGCTGTTTTAACAAGTTTTTCACAAGCCTAAGGGGTGGCTGGAATAGAGCCCAGTAATGGAATAACGTCCTTGGGGAACAAATCCTGATTTTGTAGCGCTATACAGATGAGCTACCATTGTTACCTGTTTCTGTGAGAGCCTACAGAAACCATTCAGTTATATATAATGTTCAAGTACAGCATCTCTCTAATGGAAGACTGTCTTCCACCTCTTTGAGGCCATACTACTGGGCATTGGTAACTCCATGAAGAAAATGTGGTTGCATCCCATGTAGGCCATGTCCATTCCTTCACTACACGCCCAACACTACAGCCTGCATCTGCTGTCCTGATGCTTGTGATACTTCCCTCCATCCCTCATCACTTTTACAGCTTTCATGAGAGGGGCTCCCAGAATGAATTAAATGGTGGCACATCCTATCTAAATGTCCCTTAAAACCTGGATCAAGGACTTCCAAGAGAAGTCCCACAACGTTGGGCTGTGCCAAAATAACTATAGGCTGTCAGCCCACCATTCCACTGTGGGTCTTTGACAGGCTACCTTTTGCCAAAGTCTGTCCCAACTTGGATGAATATTTTTTATAGTGTTCTTAGGGTGTAATAGATTATATGTTCTTATTCTGTATATATGTACACTGCACAGTACCACTTCTCTTGCCCTTTATACTGGGTGTAATTCTCAGTATCTGCTCTTATTCTGTATATATGGACAGTGCACAGTACCACTTCTCTAGTCCTGTATACCGGGTGTAATTCTCAGTATCTGCTCCTATTCTGTATATACGGACACTGCACAGTACCACTTCTCTAGTCCTGTATACTGGTGTAATTCTGAGTATCTGCTCTTATTCTGTATATATGGACACTGCACAGTACTACTTCTCTAGTCCTGTATACCGGGTGTAATTCTCAGTATCTGCTCTTATTCTGTATATATGGACACTGCACAGTACCACTTCTCTTGTCCTATATACTGGGTGTAATTCTTAGTATATGCTCTTACTCTGTATATATGGACACTGCACAGTACCACTTCTCTTGTCCTGTATACTGGGTGTGATTCTCAGTATCTGCTCTTATTCTGTATATATGGACAGTGCACAGTACCACTTCTCTAGTCCTGTATACTGGTGTAATTCTGAGTATCTGCTCTTATTCTGTATATATGGACACTGCACAGTACCACTTCTCTAGTCCTGTATACCGGGTGTAATTCTCAGTATCTGCTCTTATTCTGTATATATGGACAGTGCACAGTACCACTTCTCTAGTCCTGTATACCAGGTGTAATTCTCAGTATCTGCTCTTATTCTGTATATATGGACACTGCACAGTACCACTTCTCTAGTCCTGTATACTGGGTGTAATTCTCAGTATCTCCTCTTATTCTGTATATATGGACAGTGCACAGTACCACTTCTCTAGTCCTGTATACTGGGTGTAATTCTCAGTATCTCCTCTTATTCTGTATATATGGACAGTGCACAGTACCACTTCTCTTATCCTGCATGCTGGCTTTATTTCTCTGTATCTACTTCTGTTTTATAGATGTGGACATTGTAGAGAACCATTCCTCTTGCCCTTTATGTTGGGTGTAATTCTCAGGATTTGTGCTTATCTCTATATATACACTATACAGTACTACTTCTCTAGTCCTGTATGCTGGGTGCAATTCTAAATATTAGAGATGAACAAAGTGGTTTGGATCGAACCAAATTCATCCTGAACTTGGTGGTTTGTCACCCACTAGCTGTAAGTAAAATTATTATACTTGGCTAAAGAAGTGGTACTGTGTAGTGTACATACAGTCATATGAAAAAGTTTGGGCACCCCTATTAATCTTAATCATTTTTAGTTCTAAATATTTGGGTTCTTGCAACAGCCATTTCAATTTGATATATCTAATAACTGATGGACACAGTAATATTTCAGGATTGAAATGAGGTTTATTGTACTAACAGAAAATGTGCAATATGCATTAAACCAAAATTTGACCGGTGCAAAAGTATGGGCACCTCAACAGAAAAGTGACATTAATATTTAGTAGATCCTCCTTTTGCAAAAATAACAGCCTCTAGTCGCTTCCTGTAGCTTTTAATCAGTTCCTGGATCCTGGATGAAGGTATTTTTGACCATTCCTCTTTACAAAACAATTCCAGTTCAGTTAAGTTTGATGGTCGCCGAGCATGGACAGCCCGCTTCAAATTATCCCACAGATGTTCAATGATATTCAGGTCTGGGGACTGGGATGGCCATTCCAGAACATTGTAATTGTTCCTCTGCATGAATGCCTGAGTAGATTTGGAGCTGTGTTTTGGATCATTGTCTTGCTGAAATATCCATCCCCGGCGTAACTTCAAATTCGTCACTGATTCTTGTACATTATTCTCAAGAATCTGCTGATACTGAGTTGAATCCATGCGACCCTCAACTTTAACAAGATTCCCGGTGCCGGCATTGGCCACACAGCCCCAAAGCATGATGGAACCTCCACCAAATTTTACAGTGGGTAGCAAGTGTTTTTCTTGGAATGCTGTGTTTTTTGGACGCCATGCATAACGCCTTTTTGTATGACCAAACAACTCAATCTTTGTTTCATCAGTCCACAGGACCTTCTTCCAAAATGAAGCTGGCTTGTCCAAATGTGCTTTTGCATACCTCAGGCGACTCTGTTTGTGGCGTGCTTTCAGAAACGGCTTCTTTCGCATCACTCTCCCATACAGCTTCTCCTTGTGCAAAGTGTGCTGTATTGTTGAGCGATGCACAGTGACACTATCTGCAGCAAGATGATGCTGCAGCTCTTTGGAGGTGGTCTGTGGATTGTCCTTGACTGTTCTCACCATTCTTCTTCTCTGCCTTTCTGATATTTTTCTTGGCCTGCCACTTCTGGGCTTAACAAGAACTGTCCCTGTGGTCTTCCATTTCCTTACTATGTTCCTCACAGTGGAAACTGACAGGTTAAATCTCTGAGACAACTTTTTGTATCCTTCCCCTGAACAACTATGTTGAACAACTATGTTGTTTTCAGATCATTTGAGAGTTGTTTTGAGGAGCCCATGATGCCACTCTTCAGAGGAGATTCAAATAGGAGAACAACTTGCAATTGGCCACCTTAAATACCTTTTCTCATGATTGGATACACCTGGCTATGAAGTTCAAAGCTCAGTGAGGTTACAAAACCAATTTTGTGTTTCAGTAAGTCAGTAAAAAGTAGTTAGGAGTATTCAAATCAATAAAATGATAAGGGTACCCAAATTGTTGCACCGGTCAAATTTTGGTTTAATGCATATTGCACATTTTCTGTTAGTACAATAAACCTCATTTCAATCCTGAAATATTACTGTGTCCATCAGTTATTAGATATATCAAATTGAAATGGCTGTTGCAAACACCCAAATATTTAGAACTAAAAATGATTAAGATTAATAGGGGTGCCCAAACTTTTTCATATGACTGTATATACAGATAAGGACAGATACTGATGGGTGAACCTCTGAAAATTATTTTTCTTTCTGCCCAAGGATTTGTTTCGGGTTGAATAAGTTCATCAAAAAACAGAAGTGAAATTACTATACTCTTGCGTCTCTTCAGACCCCAAAGTATAATAGGTGTGCAACCCTAGCAGCCTGAACCCACCAGCATATACACACATGGACAAAACTGTTAGTACCCCTCGTTTAATGAAAGAAAAACCTACAATGATCGCAGAAATAACTTGAATCTGACAAAAGTAATAATATATAAAAATTCTATGAAAATGAACAAATGAAAGTCAGACATTGCTTTCCAACCAGGCTTCAACAGAATTTGTTTTAAAAAGAAAACTCATGAAACAGGCCTGGACAGAAATGATGGTTCCCCTGAAAATAATGTGACCAGAGGGACATGTTACATCAAGGTGTGTCCACTAATTATCATCCCAGGTGTCTACAATCTTGTAATCAGTCAGTGGGCCTGTATATAAGGCTACAGATACTCGCTGTGCTGTTTGGTGACATGGTGAATACCACACTCAACATGGACCAGAGAAAGTGAAGGAAAGAGTTGTCTCAGGAGCTTAGAAAGAAAATTATATACAAGCATGTTAAAGGTAAAGGTTATAAGACCATCTCCGAGCAGCTTGATGTTCCTGTGACTACAGTTGCACATATTATTCAGAAATTTAAGATCCATGGGACTGTAGCCAACCTCCCTGGACGTGGCCGCAGGAGGAAAATTGATGACAAATCAAAGAGAAGGATAATACGAATGGTAACAAAAGAGCCCAGAAAAACTTCTAAAGAGATTAAAGGTGAACTTCAAGCTCAAGGAACATCAGTGTCAGATTGCACCATCCGTCGTTGTTTAAGCCAAAGTGGACTTCATGGGAGACGACCAAGGAGGACACCATTGTTGAAACCAAATCATAAAAAAGCCAGACTGGAATTTGCCAAACTACATGTTGACAAGCCACAAAGTTTCTGGGAGAATGTTCTATGGACAGATGAGACAAAAATTGAAATTTTTGGCAAGGCACATCAGCTCTATGTTCACAGACGGAAAAATGAAGCATATCTTGAAAAGAACACTGTCCCTACTGTGAAACATGGAGGAGGCTCTGTTATGTTCTGGGGCTGCTTTGCTGCATCTGGCACAGGGGGTCTTGAATCTGTGCAGGGTACAATGAAATCTCAAGACTATCAAGGGATTCTAGAGAGAAATGTGCTGCCCAGTGTCAGAAAGCTTGGTCTCAGTCGCAGGTCATGGGTCTTGCAACAAGATAATGACCCAAAACACACAGCTAAAAACACCCAAGAATGGCTAAGAGGAAAACATTGGACTATTCTGAAGTGGCCTTCTATGAGCCCTGACCTAAATCCTACTGAGCATCTTTGGAAGGAGCTGAAACATGCCGTCTGGAAAAGGCACCCTTCAAACCCGAGACAACTGGAGCAGTTTGCTCATGAGGAGCGGGCCAAAATACCTGTTGAGAGGTGCAGAAGTCTCATTGACAGTTACAGGAATCGTTTGATTGCAGTGATTGCCTCAAAAGGTTGTGCAACAAAATATTAAGTTAAGGGAACCATCATTTCTGTCCAGGCCTGTTTCATGAGTTTTCTTTTTTAACCCCTTAACGACCCAGGACGTAATAGTACGTCCTGAGTCGCATGACGATGTATGGAGAGCGCTCAGGAGCTGAGCGCTCTCCATACACCGCGGGTGCCGGCTGTATAATACAGCCAGGACCCGCAGCTAACAGCAGCAATCGGTGCCTGCACCGATCGCGGCTGTTAACCGTTTAGATGCCGCGGTCAAACGCGACCGCGGCGTCTGAATTGCGGAGCCGACAAGGGCGCCGCCATTTTTACTTCATCGCCGCCCTCCGGAACGTCATCGGAGGGCGGCGCTTGGTTGCCATGACAGCCGGGAGCCTATTGAAGGCTCCCAGGCCTGTCATTACAGTATAGCTATTACGCGATGCCAGAGGCATCGTCTAATAGCAGTGAAGGCATTTTGCTATTCACTGCGATACAGTAGTATCGCAGTGAATAGTATGAGCGATCAGACTCCCTAGGTTTCAAGGTCCCTAGGGAGTCTGATCATACAAGTAAAAGTATAAAAAAAAAGTTTTTAAAAGTATGTAAAAATTAAAAAAAACAAAAGTTCAAATCACCCCCCTTTCCCTAGATCAGATATAAAAGTAAATAAACAAAAGTAAACATAAACACATTAGGTATCCCCGCGCTCCAAAATGCCCAAACTATTAAAATATTAAAATATTTATCCCATACGGTGAACGGCGTAGCGGGGAAAAAAATCAAAATGGCCAAATAGCATTTTTTTGAACACTTTGTCTCCTATAAAAAATTGAATAAAAAGTGATCAAACCATCAGATCTTTCCCCAAGTGGTATCAATAAAAATGTAATGTTGTCCCGAATAAAAAGACGCCTTACCCAGCTCCATACATGTAAATATGAAAAAGTTACAGGTGACACAATATGGCGATGCAAAATTTTTTTTTCTATTTAGCAAAGTTTTTAATTTTTTAAAAGGTATCAAAACATTACAAATACTATATAACTTTGGTATCGCCGTGTTCGTACTGACCCACAGAATACAGGTAACATGTCATTTTTACCACACAGTGAATGGTGTAAAAATTAAACCCATATGAATTTGGCGCAAATGCAGTTTTTCTCCAATTGCACCTCATTCTGAATTTTTTTCCAGCTTCCTAGTACATTGCACAGAGTATTGAATAGTGACATTACAAAGTACAATTTGTTTCGCAAACAATAAGCCATCATGTGACTCTGTGAACTGAAAAATGAAAAAGTTATGGCTCTTGGAATGTGGGGAGGGAAAAATGAAAATGCAAAAACAAAAAATGGCCAGGTCCTTAAGGGGTTAAAAAAATTCTGTTGAAGCCTGGTTGAAAAGCAATGTCTGACTTTCATTTGTTCATTTTCATAAAATTTTTATATATTATTACTTTTGTCAGATTCAAGTTATTTCTGTGACCATTGTGGGTTTTTCTTTCATTAAACAAGGGGTACTAACAGTTTTGTCCATGTGTGTATATGCTGGTGGGACGGCTGCTAGGGTTACACATCTATTATACTTTGGGGTCTGAAGAGACAATTTTGTCCACGTGTGTAACACCTACCAGCAGGAATCGCCAGTACCTTTGCTACCTGCAGTCCTTTTACTTTAGTTCACTTGAGGGCGCTCCTGAGCTAATCCCTGACAGCTTCTGCCCATATTAGTCTGCTCATCCCCCGGCAACATTGAACCTGCTGCTTCTGATTCTGCAAGGGTTCTGTACTACTCTGCATGTGGATTATCATTTATTGACCTCGGCTTGTTTGTGACTATGCTTCTGATTCTGTGCTGCTGCCTACCCATGTATGACCTCAGCCTGTCCTGGACTACTGAACCTGAGATGCCCGTCCTGACCCATTGTCTTGCCTCATACCAGAGTCCATCTGGTCGCTAGTCAGCAGCCACCTATACCAGGACCTCTCCGGGTGGTTGCACAGCGAGTCCACACATCTGCTCCCCATTACAAGGTGGGGCCCAGGGATTGTGTAAAAAAAAAAAAAAGTACCAAACTGTTATAGTCGCCTTCCCTAACCTCTTCCGGGCTTCCTTGTGACATCTGATACACATGTTTTTCTGCTTGTAGGTCTGAGCAGGTTCTATTGCATTCTTGTGTATCATGGTCTGCTGTCCTTTTGTTTGTTGAGCTATGCTTTAGTCATTAAATGAGGGGTACCAACAATTTTGTCCATGTGTGTAACACCTACCAGCAGGAATCGCCAGTACCTTTGCTACCTGCAGTCCTTTTACTTGAGGGCGCTCCTGAGCTAATCCCTGACAGCTTCTGCCCATATTAGTCTGCTCATCCCCCGGCAACATTGAACCTGCTGCTTCTGATTCTGCAAGGGTTCTGTACTACTCTGCATGTGGATTATCATTTATTGACCTCGGCTTGTTTGTGACTATGCTTCTGATTCTGTGCTGCTGCCTACCCATGTATGACCTCAGCCTGTCCTGGACTACTGAACCTGAGATGCCCGTCCTGACCCATTGTCTTGCCTCATACCATAGTCCATCTGGTCGCTAGTCAGCAGCCACCTATACCAGGACCTCTCCGGGTGGTTGCACAGCGAGTCCACACATCTGCTCCCCATTACAAGGTGGGGCCCAGGGAGTGTGTAAAAAAAAAAAAAAAGTACCAAACTGTTATAGTCGCCTTCCCTAACCTCTTCCGGGCTTCCTTGTGACATCTGATACACATGTTTTTCTGCTTGTAGGTCTGAGCAGGTTCTATTGCATTCTTGTGTACCATGGTCTGCTGTCCTTTTGTTTGTTTGTTGAGCTATGCTTTAGTCTTTGTCTGTATTTCTATTTTTATCATGAACCCTTCTGCTTCTATGTTTTATCTCTGTCTGCATGTTGAGTCTGAGTATTACTGAATACTCGGAGTCCTGGAGAATTCCTTCCCCTGAATGTGTCTTATCTTGGGGTCTGGAGTTGGGCCTACATCTTGGACCTTGTCTCCCTTACCCTGGAATCTGTGTCTTATGTCCCTGGCTCCACTGTTGCTTCTATTATCTTGACTCTCATATCTCTGATACCTTCCTGGCCTCCAGCTCTTCTGTTAAGTATGTACTTGTGCTATGGTGTCCTGCTTTGAATTCTGTTATCTGGCCTGTTCTTTTTAGAGTACCTCTCGTATCAGTCCTGAACACCTATTTATTCTCTGTGCATGTATGCTGTCTGCTATGGCCTTAGCTGTATTCACAATCTGCTCTTGCTGATTCTTTAGTGCACTGCACCGTAGTCCCTGATCAGCTGTCAGCAACACCACGACCTCCCCAAGAGGTAGTAACCTGGAGTTTTCTGAAAACACAGGACTGATGTAAATTAGAAAGGGGGAACTAACTCGTAACAAACCGGGTTTGACCCAAATATTCTAAATTATTCAGGTTTTTAGGAAACCAAACAAATGGAGATTCACCTTAGAAGAACTAAAATGGCCACTGCATTATACTCTGGGATTTTTTTCATACTCACATTCACACTCACCTTCTGTTACCTCTTTTAGGCCACCTTACGGGGTCCAGCACTCTTCTGGTGACATCATGTGCCCCAGGTCATCGCTGAGGCCTGTAATTGGTCTACCAGTGGTCTCATGAGCATGCTGAGCATCATGACGCTTGGCGTACCCATTTCACCACTGTGGTCTCAGTGATGACCCAGGGGGCATGACGTCACTGAGGAGGCAGAGAAAGAGTGCTGGGCACTGTGAGGAGGCCCAAAAGAGGTAAGGAAAGGTGAGTATGAATGTTTTTTTTTATTTTTTACACCTCCCCTGGGTCTCCACCTATTATACTCTGGGGTCTGAAGAGATCCCATAGTATAATAATGTTTTTTTTCGCTTTGACATAACTTTGGCTGTGTTTGCCATACAGAGCTAGAGATTGGATAGATAGGTTCCTAGGAGCCCTAAGAGTATTCTACACTATGTTTTATAGATAGGTTCCTAGGAGCCCTAAGAGTGTTCTACACTATGTTTTATAGATAGGTTCCTAGGAGCCCTAAGAGTGTTCTACACTATGTTTTATAGATAGGTTCTTAGGTGCCCTAAGAGTATTCTACACTATGTTTTATAGATAGGTACCTAGGAGCCCTAAGAGTATTCTACACTGTTTTATAGATAGGTTCTTAGGGGCCCTGAGAGTGTTCTACACTATGTTTTATAGATAGGTTCCTAGGAGCCCTGAGCGTGTTCTACACTATGTTTTATAGATAGGTTCGTAGGAGCCCTAAGAGTGTTCTACACTATGTTTTATAGATAGGGTCCTAGGAGCCCTAAGAGTGTTCTACACTATGTATTATAGATAGGTTCCTAGCAGCCCTGAGCGTGTTCTACACTATGTTTTATAGATAGGTTCATAGGAGCCCTAAGAGTATTCTACACTATGTTTTATAGATAGGTTCGTAGGAGCCCTAAGAGTATTCTACACTATGCTTTAAGCCAATTTAAGTTGTGGTTCATGCTGAACTTGTTCAACCCAAAGCAAATCTGGCCCCCGAGCCGCCAAACCCAAAATTAATCAAATTCTGAGAGGTTCGCCTATCTCTTATAAATCTCTAATGTGTGAATAAGGCATTTTTCAATTGCATTGAATTGCATTTTTGTGTGTTATCATCACTGAATTGTTATCAGATGCAAGATAAGAAAGGCTAAATGTGTGTATAATTCCATATTACACAAGTCCCAGTTCACCAAAAGATGACAAATTGTTTAAGTGCTTTATTTTGGTCTTGATCCAAATCCACTTGTAATCTGATAGGATTTAGTTCAGGGTGAGGTTCTATAGTGCGTTCAGGGCTGGTATGAGTTATTTATGTTTTTTGCAATAAATCCTAAAAGGGATGTTCCCTCCAAAACAAGTTATCCCCTATCCATAGGAAAGGGGATACCTTGCAGATGTGGGGCCCTACACAGTAGCATATGCTTCACAGTGGGGCCCCACACAGTAGTATATGCTTCACAGTGGGGCCCCACACAGTAGTATATGCTTCACAGTGGGGCCCCACACAGTAGTATATGCTTCACAGTAGGCCTGTACACAATAGTTTATATTACTTACCTAGTCCCATGAAGAGCTGCAGTCCCACGAAGAACATCCTCCTCCTCCTCCCGCTCGCCTGCGCTGATGACTGACGTCATCACGCCTGCGTCGGGGCAGAGGTTACACTCTGCAGTCAGTGTAGGCCACGGTCCGGACCGCGGCCTACACTGACAGCTCGGCCGAAAGACGCAATCGCTCACTAATAGGGAATCCTGTACCGGATTCCCGGTTAGTGAGCGATCATGGCGACAGCGCGCGTACCAGCTGAGAGGGCTCTGCGTGCCCTCTCTGGCACGCGTGCCATAGGTTCGCCATCACGGGCCTAAGACATGAAAATATTGTTACTCAGCAATTTTAAGTTGAGGGACTGGAGAACTGGAGAATCACATGTGGTTGTGGTAGACCAAGCAAGAGATCATAATTATAAGGAGCAGCAATATGAATTGTGATCTGAAATGTGTTTCTCAATGTTTCTTTTATTTTAGCAAGCCTTTTCATCTGGCGTCTAAGCTTATATTACTTCAAGACTCAGGATCTCACTCCAAGATAGTGTCATAGATACAAATCTAATAGGAAATGTCATTTTAACAAACTTTGCATAAATGAATAGTACAGGCAATTGTAAGAATCTTTGCAATGTATCTTATCTAAGAGAAACGCCTCTTTCTGCTCTTATTAGGCTGCCTTTGTTTCTGACAATCTCTGCTATATCAATCTAGAGTCAGACTGAATGTCACAAGACTCTGGACTATGGAGAGGGAAGGGGGAAAGAGTGAGCGTGAAATGCAGGAATAAAAGAAGAAAGACGCTGAATAGGATCTGTCTATCACAGCCAAAGCATCGGTACATATCAGTACTTCTCTATATATGTCTTGTATGTTCCAGGAACTCTTTCTGGGTGAGAGACAGTTTTAGAGTAGATTTTCCTCTACTCACTGTGTGCAGTCTATGGCAGCTAGCCTACACCCACCAGCTCATACTAGAATGCAAAGGACAAAACTGCAGAATATACCTCAACATTGACAAGAAATAGTTTTACTCCTCATGTACATACACATGGCAGCCTATCCTGAAAATTCACCTGAAACACAGGTACTCTTTGAATAAGTTTTCTGCCACACCTGCGGCACCCCATATGGTGTCCTCCTGAATGAGGTGTCCATGGTTAGTTGTTCTCCACTCTAGATAACAGATGGGTGTCCTGAACAGGAGATCACTCTCTATTAAAGGGACTATATGAGGATGAAAACTTTTCATAGCCTCATTATACTGGATAAACATCCTTACTTTGTAGAAGAGGGCCCCCTGGCATCTCGATTTTTAGCTTTACAGGGTGCAGCGGGGAGTTTGTGCATCTCTGTGCTCAGCCTGCCCTGCTGCTGCTTCTAGGATCACTATGATGTCACCAACAGGTAATTGTGAAGGAGGGAGAGGGCAGAGTGACCCGGGGGGCAGAACACTGCTTCAAATCACATGACCCTAAGGTTGTGACATTTCCATAACCCCCTGGTCCATCATTTGTGATCTCCAGAACAGGTAAGTAGATTACAACTCCCCAAAAATCCCTCAACCTTAACGTATCCCTTAACTCAAACTTTCCATCTAAGGAACGTCCTCACTTGAGAATGGTGCTTCAACCCTTTTACATAAACTATTGTTGTAGGCATACTTACCAACTCTCTTGGGATGTCCAGGAGGCCCCCAAAAAAAGGAACAGTCATTTTATACGTGGTCAAATCCAAAAAGGGCACTTAGGCAGCACATTTTGTGCCCACGTCACTGGAAAGGGTAAGTGACAATGTCCATTAGGAGTGTGGTCGCATCCATAGCGTGCATGGCCTCCCTTGAAAATTTTTGTGGCACACTGATCATGCCATTCTCTTGTGCTCCTCTGCCTCAATGCTGGCAAGTATGGTTGTAGGTGACCTAGTATGTTCTAAGAAAGGTCTAACAATAAGCAGATCACAGAATGTCCCACTGCGAGGACCTCTGTGAGTAGAAAACAGTAGTTGCGATTTTGGTGGTGCAGTGGGCACATACACTCTCCACACACGATACAGTGGTATACGACATATGCTATTTAGTAAAATCAGTCTTATACTCATATTAACCAGCATAGAACAAGGTACTGTAGTTTTAAGGCAAAGTCTCTCAACAGTGTTAAAAGATCTAGAGGCACAAACATGACATGACACAGGGAGAGTGGATACACTATTTTATAAATAGGCTCGTGAGTCTCTCTCTCTCGTTTTATATCTACCTTTCAACGAAGCTGCTTCAGCTGTCACCAAAAGGTGACAATTTGTTTTAGTACTGTGTCTTGGTCTTAATCCAAATCCACTTGTCATACAATAGGATTTAGTTCAAGGTGAGGTTCTATCCTGTGCACAGGGCTGGTATGAATTTATTCTTTTCAGAAAGAAATCCTTAAAAGTGAAATAATTTTCCATAAGTGACTTTAAGTTAAAGGGGTATTCCCATCTCAAGGATCCTGTGTATACTGCTAGCTCATGTAAATTCAAGAGTTTTCCTAAATACATTGCTTTGGAAATGCTACTCCGTTGGCTTGTATCTCACAGAAAATAAATGGTTTCAAACGATAAAACTTAACTTTTAATATTTTAATATAAAAAATACACAAAGGACGTCCACTAATCTACTAAAAGACAGATCAATGTGGTCTGTGCCTGCCTATTCAAAGTTTATTCAGGATTTAAATGTTAGACAGTATTCACACTCTCCAACTTTCCACTGGACCTAGGGTGTAATAAGATACTTTCACCACCCTTAGACTAAGGTTATAGTATCACGGCTGCATCATACAACAGGTCAGTATTTTGTCAGTTGCTCTTAGTGCTAGGAAAACCCAAACACCTGGTCCCCACACACATAATTTGTAAAGCATCACTGACTAGACTCCTGCACAGCCATGATATACCTCCACAACCCTAGTCTGTAGTATGTACATATGCCAGTAATCTAGGTACAGGTCACAGTAACTTCATTTCCTGTCATTAACATGTTATAACCATAAGGGAAACTATGATATTCTGACCCTTATACTCAATAAACACCTATATTGCAGCCATTACTGATATCCCCTATGTTGACTCCAGGGATATACAGCTACCATTTCCATTAGTGACTCAAGTTCCACCAACTAATCTCCAGGCTAATCAGACTGCCCCAGTCTCCTGTCAGTCCTTCATGCCCCCAAGTGGTATGGCTTGTGGTCAACTAACTCAAAAATAGAAAATAAACTTGCTCTACGCGTTTCCCCTGTGTTATCTGTATCAGGTTCATCAGGAGCCAATGCTAATAAACTTATCAATTGGTCTAAGCTGCTATACATATTTTTCAAAAATGCAGTTACAACTGCAGTTCCTGGAGCACTGATGGTGTGCTCCAGTGTATAGAGTAGTAGTATATAGGGTCGGCTACTCTATACACTGGAGCACACCATCAGTGCTCCAGGAACTGCAGTTGTAACTGCATTTTTGAAAAATATTTATAGCAGCTTAGACCAATTGATAAGTTTATTAGCATTGGCTCCTGATGAACCTGATACAGATAACACAGGGGAAACGCGTAGAGCAAGTTTATTTTCTATTTTTGAGTTAGTTGACCACAAGCCATACCACTTGGGGGCATGAAGGACTGACAGGAGACTGGGGCAGTCTGAGTAGCCTGGAGATTAGTTGGTGGAATTTGAGTCACTAATGGAAATGGTAGCTGTATATCCCTGGAGTCAACATAGGGGATATCAGTAATGGCTGCAATATAGGTGTTTATTGAGTATAAGGGTCAGAATATCATAGTTTCCCTTATGGTTATAACATTTTAATGACAGGAAATGAAGTTACTGTGACCTGTACCTAGATTACTGGTATATGTACATACTACAGACTAGGGTTGTGGAGGTATATCATGGCTGTGCAGGAGTCTAGTCAGTGATGCTTTACAAATTATGTGTGTGGGGACCAGGTGTTTGGGTTTTCCTAGCACTAAGAGCAACTGACAAAATACTGACCTGTTGTATGATGCAGCCGTGATACTATAACCTTAGTCTAAGGATGGTGAAAGTATCTTATTACACCCTAGGTCCAGTGGAAAGTTGGAGAGTGTGAATACTGTCTAACATTTAAATCCTGAATAAACTTTGAATAGGCAGGCACAGACCACATTGATCTGTCTTTTAGTAGATTAGTGGACGTCCTTTGTGTATTTTTTATATTAAAATATTAAAAGTTAAGTTTTATCGTTTGAAACCATTTATTTTCTGTGAGATATGAAGTAATAGGGAATGGTGTAGAACCCGCTGTGAGTCCGTTGGCTTGTATTGTGAAATTATTTCTCCCATTGTTTGCACATAGTTGTCAAGGAAACTGGCCTGTTATCTGATCTCAGGTCGGATGACATGATCTCAGGCACTATAAAACATAGCAATTTGTGCTGTTGTGTGAAAGAGGAGATTCTCATCTTTCATATGATACTGTTTGCAGTTCTACATATATTATTTCCAGAGATATCATCACTTGGAAACACAGTCGGAATTGGGATATTTCTATGTAGCTGCAGCTGTTCCCAACCCCAACTGTATTTTCAACTGCTATTTCTGGAAATACAGGTAGAACTGCAATCTTCTCCTCTTCTCCTCTTTCTCCACAACAGAATCAAGTTTCTACATTTGACCTTTCCCCTCCTTTATTTTCTCCCCATTACACACAACAATACACAGTGAGAAGCAAGTGCAGTTTCCAATAGAGAAGCAAGGCGAAGAATAAAGAAATGCAGGATTTCACAGAAAGGAGACAAATCTGTTAATTTAGTATATTACAAAATGTATTATTGACACAAACACTGCCAGAAAATCAAAAGTTGTTTGAAAGTTTAGTTAAACTTTAATTCCATAACAGTCACATTGCAAAAACCCTCCCGAAAACTTTTTTATTGCAGATTTTAAATTTATGGTGCAAATAAATATTGCTGGCATATAACTCCGATGCCTTATATGCATTTTAACCCTTTAGCGATCAAACACATTTTAGCCTTGAAGAAGACCTTTCACGTCCTCTGGCATCAGAGGTATTATATACTGCTAAAAAGCTGACTGTGCACTGTTTTCTTTAGTTTCAACACCTATGTCTATCCACTGTCGGAATGACGGGCCTTACAGCCTAGCATCATTGCCGATCAGTAAGGAACGTGTTCCCCCAACAGTACTCTTTCATACCTTTGTACTGTCAGAGGGGGCGGTGATGACACTGAGTAGTAAGGCCCGCCCTTCTGACAGTGAAGGGATATCGGTGCTGAGACTAACTGCACTGATATCTCCGGCACCCGGGTGCGTACTGTCAAAGTTGACAGCTTTTTAATGGTATACAATACCGCCAATGCCAGAGGATGTGACGGGTCCTGTTTAAACCACAGGCATTCCAGCTTTCGTAACTTTTTACATTTCATTTCAATGTAATTTTACAAGACCTTGTATTTTGTGGGTACATAAGAGTTTTTGATCAGTTTTTATTACATTTTGTTTTTGAGAGGCGAGATCAATAAACATCAATTCTGGCATCTGAATTTTAAGGTTTTTGGTGATTATCATGTAGAATAAATAACATACTCATTTTATTAGTTAGAAAATACTTATGAAGCAGCATGCTGTATCTGAATATGATAAAGCTCAGGAATGTAAGTAGGTTATATCCAAAGGTGAAAAGCGCAAGCATGAGGACAACCATATTTTTCAGAGAAGTCATGCAAAAACATTTCATTTTATCCCTGTGCCTAGTGTAAGGCTGATTTACAACAGATTGAAGACTATCATTAACCATGGTTATGTCATCCAATGTCTGCTGGTTTGGGAGCTTTTATTTTGATGTTCCTAACTTCTCCCTTAAGAGTCCAGAGATGCCTTTCTCACTTTTACGCCTTGCCCCCTGTTGTATAAGAATTCCACAGAGAACACATTTAAGCATCTCCCCTTGCATTAGGAGTGGAGTCCTTTGGTCTAGTGAAGGGTGGGACTCGGGGACGTGACAGGTAGTGACATCTCCGGGTCCCTTCCTTTGGCCACTGAGGTTGCTGATTAATCTCAGTGGTCACGTGCGGTGAGGACTTCAGTCAGAAGAAAACAACGGAGCTGCAGAACCAGACCGTGCTGGGAGACAATAGAGCCCCAGGTACAGGTGAATGTTTTTTTTTTGTTTTTTGGTTTTTTTTTTTCACCTTCCCTAGCCTAATTAAAAAATACAATTTTAACCTGGACAACTTTAAGTTTCCAGTTAGATAAGTTCTTCACTGAATAAGGGAACAGAAAAAATGTAAAAGCTTGGGCATGATGTGACCATAACACAGACCTCACTGCTCACTGGGGTCATGGCCTGCCATGTGAGAAGGTGATGAGATGACTCAGTAAAAAGTAGCCCAGACTGCGATACTTATTTTACAGAGTAGAGAAATACATGTATTCTCCTACGCGGGGGCGAAGATCCCTCCAAACATTAACAAATTGTAGGGTATGGCACGTGGAAGCAAGGGCCGCATCTGTGATGGGAACATAGAACTCCTTTCGAAGAGGAATCCAGTTGTCTTTCAAGAATGAAATTGAAGTCACCCCAAGTGATGAGTAAACCCTTAGCAAGCTCCTCCAACTTATGCAAGGACTTGCATGTTCTCATCTGATCCTATGAGGTAGGTTCAAATTTGCAAAAGTGAAATTTTTTGTCTTGAATAGAAAGCTTAACCAACATGAATCTCCCCTCTGCATCATACTGCACATCCAAGTGAGAATGTGGAGGGGACTTATGAATGACACTACTGACCCCTTTTGAGTTTGAGTGCAAGTTAGCGCTGTGGTGCCAAGTGGCTCAGTTAGGAATATGGGGAACATGGCCAGTATTAAAATGTGTTTCCTGTAAGATAAGGATCTGTACACGTTCCTTGTGCATGTAATAACTAATGTGTGAGCGTTCTCTGGAAGGTTCAATCCTCATACATTCGAAAAACACAGAGCGAGTGTGGCGAGAAAGAGAGCGAGAAGAAGGAGAGGGGAGTAGATGAGGAGAGTATAAAGGGGCAAAACAAGAGAAGAAAGGAATAATGCAGAAAGAAAAAAAAAAGAAAAAATCGGTGAGAGGAGTTCACCCATGAGAGGCCAGATGAAGGGTAGAAAAAGTAGGGGGAATATTAAACTCGAAAGCATGGTCAGAGGAACAAAGACCAAGAATACTAAACCAGAAAGGTAAGGAAGTGATAATACAGTGTATACATATAGTATACAGTAGATATATTATACAGTATATGCATAGTATAAACCAGTGTCCAAAAAGCCTAAAGGATAGGCTCCCTCCTAATCCCGATACTATTTAACCACTGCCAACTACCATAGTTGTACCATCATAAGAACATCAACAAATCACATGACATTAAATGTTTTCTTTAAAACATGTCAAAACCTTTGTGACCGCCCATTTATACTATTAACATGTATACTGATATTAACTATTCCTGGGATATTTAGAGAAATACATATTCAATGGAAAAAGGTGACACTCTAGAGATGGAGGGGAATATGGAGAAAATAATAAAAACATAAACTTTAGAACATAGATTATTATAAAATATTTGGACATGGAATGTTATCAGAATTTATTTATTTGTATTCATTAATCTTTGGTGAAATGACGAGTTGAATTGTTAACAATGAGTTAAACTACACAGGCCTTGTATGCCCTGGAAGAAAGCCAAGATCAGTCTGTTACTAGCCAAGGCGCAGTATAATGACAGCACAGTTCTTGTTGTTATGGTCTTACACTATGCCTGACTGTTTCTGCTGTTCATAGTATTCTGGTAATCCATGAACATCTTCGTGGAGTACTACAGGGATCAACAACATTAGTGGCGGCAAGGTGAGGAGGCAACCTTAGACTCTGACCTATCCTTCAAGCCGCATATTCAAACTCTTAACACCTCCTGCCACCTCCAACTCAAGAACATCCAACGAATCCGCTCCTTCCTCACCCCTGAAACTACAAAGATGCTAGTCCACGCCCTCATAATCTCCCACCTAGACTACAGTAGCACCCTTCCCCATGGCCTCCCAGCTAACACCCTCGCCCCCCTCCAGTCCACCTTAAACTGTGCTGCTCACCTCTCCCCCCGTTCTTCATCGGCCACCCCCCTCTGCCAATCCCTTCACTGGCTACCCGTTGCCCAGCAAATAGAGTTCAAATTACTATTGCTGACATACAAAGCCATCCACAACCTGTCCCCTCCATATATCTCTGACCTAATCTCCCGCTACCTGCCCTCACGTAACCTCCGATCCTCCAAAGACCTCCTACTCCACTCTGCTCTTATCCACTTTTCATACAAAAGTCTCCAAGACTTCTCCCATGCATCCCCCATACTCTGGAACTCATTACCAAGACATATAAGACTGTCCCCCACAGTCACAAGCTTTAAGAAGGCCCTGAAGACTCACCTATTCAGGAAGGCCTACAACCTCCAATAACACTACTGTCACCACACCACCACCTCTGTACAGCCTCTACCCCCATCTTCTGTCTCTATCCCTCTTCCCTCATAGACTGTAAGCCCTTGCGGGCAGGGCCCTATATCCCACTGTGCCAGTTGGTCACTGTTTGTATTATCTGTTTTGTATATCTGATGTACCGTATGTAAATCCGCAAATGTAAAGCACCATGGAATTAATGGTGCTATATAAATAAACAATAATAGTAATAATAATACATTAAATGGGCAGCACGGTGGCTCAGTGGTTGGCACTGCAGCCTTGCAGTGCTGGAGTCCTGGGTTTGAATCCTGCAAAGGACATCTGCAAGGGAATTGTATATATGTTTGCATGGGTTAGGGAATGTACTGTAGATTGTGAGCCCTATAAGGAACAATGACTGTAAAGTGCTGCGGAATATGATGGCGCTATATAAGTAAGAAAAAAATACACACATTTATACTTTTGTACACTCATACATGCATTCATACACATTTATATACTCATACACACATTTATACACTCACACACATTTATACACTCATACACACATTTATATACTCATACACACATTCATACACTCATACACACATATACTCACACACATTTATATACTCATACACGCATTTATACTCTTATATTTATTCACTCATATACACATTCATATACACATTTATACCATATACACACATTTATACACTCATACACACATTTATACACTCATACACACATTTATACTCTTATATTTATTCACTCATATAGACATTCATATACACATTTATATACTTATACACACATTTATACACTCATATACATTTATACACTCATACATATATTTATATACTCTTATACACTCATACACACATATACTCATATACACTTTTATACACACATTTATACACTCATACACACATTCATATACACATACACACATGTACACTTATAACAGAGGACCCAGCACTGACCCCTGGGGTACACCACTTATAGCTTGGCAGCCTCAGTATTTGAAGAAGGTGCGTGGTTTGGGTGGCACTAGCACCCCATGAGCATCAGACCCTGCGCACTTACTAAATCTGCCACTTCCAGAGCAGTAGTTTTCAGCCACAGCATGTACCCCTTGAGACTACATGGCGTGCCCCCTAGGGTACACTTACCACAGGTTGAGAACCTCTATGTTAGAGTGAGGGCTGCAAGGCATTATGGGGAAGTCCATCTGACAACATGCAATCTTTCGTGTTGGTCGTTTTCTGAGTTGTAAAATGGTAGTCGCCAATTTTGAATGATTTCTGCAAATCCTAAAAGATTTGGATTCACTAAAATCCGAACCTCTTGGAAAATTCGCAACAAATTGTATTCAAACCAAATCGATTCACTCACATCTAGTGCTTTGTCCAGGCTCTTACTCAGGAAGGCTTCAATCATAGTGCACAAGGTACAGAAGTATAGCGCCGCCTTCTGTCACAGCACATGACTAGTCTGCAAAGTTCACAACAGATCTCTGCAGGAGGAGGGGAGGGGGAGGGGGAGGAGGGGGAGGGGGAGGGGAGGAGGGGAGGGGAGGGGAGGGGAGGGGAGGGGAGGGGGGGGGTGGGGTGGGGTGGGGTGGGGTGGATTTCATTCAGCCAAAGCCTGGTGTGGTTGTAAACACAAGCGAGAAGCTCGGAGTACAGAAGTGAAGAGGACACTTAGTTTTCAGTGCAGCGGAGGACTCAGGAGCGAGGTATTATGTATGGGGATCCGTAAGAAGCCACAGATTAGATACAAAGTACTCTGCGCAGAAAGCAGGATGTTATGTTATGTCTTATGGTGCCCACCCTCCCTCCTCGGGAGATTCTGGTGGTGCTGCAATGTCAGTGTCTCAGGTTCTGTAGTTTCCAAGTATACAGTAGCTGCCAGGTATAAAGTAAAGGATATAGTCTCCTTTGCCCTGTATGCCCAGTGGGGGGCCCTCTACCTCTTACTATCCCTGTATTTGTCAGTAAGATTTCATACAATGTCCTGCACAGATGTCTGCTCCTCCTGCACCCTGCTCCTCTGCTCAGAGCAGGAGTTAACCCTGTACATGCCTCTCCTTACTAGATTATATATAGCCCATCTTTGTGTAAAGTAGCACTGGCCCTATGCTGAGGGGTTTAGTATTCAGTAACTTCTCATAATCAGGCTAAAAATTACATCTATGTGTTGCTTACATTTCCTGACCCGACTATGGCTCATATCAATGGAACTTGCAGCATGGTACTGATTCATGTGAGCTTCAGAACAACTCTAGCTCTGCTAAACCGCATTCACATGATGTCCCATTCATATAAGACACATTGAGGGCAGCAAATAAGATAATATAATTCTTTAATAGTCTCACCATGGGGAAATGTGACTGACACACATGTGAAAGACCCCTTAGGACGAGTCCACATCTGTTGCAGAGGTTCTGTTAGGAGCCACCACTGGAGATTTTATCAGCAATACCAAAATATGTACAGAATTGTAGGCCACATTCAGGATACTAGCTATAGCTGAGGTGTGTATTATGATGTTTTGCAGCAGCTGAGGTGTGTATTATGAGGTTGTGCAGCAGCTGAGGTGTGTATTATGAGGTTCTGCAGCAGCTGAGGTGTGTATTATGATGTTCTGCAGTAGCTGAGGTGTGTATTATGAGGTTCTGCAGCAGCTGAGGTGTGTATTATGAGGTTCTGCAGCAGCTGAGGTGTGTATTATGATGTTATGCAGTAGCTGAGGTGTGTATTATGATGTTCTGCAGCAGCTGAGGTGTGTATTATGATGTTCTGCAGCAGCTGAGGTGTGTATTATGATGTTCTGCAGCAGCTGAGGTGTGTATTATGAGGTTGTGCAGCAGCTGAGGTGTGTATTATGAGGTTCTGCAGTAGCTGAGGTGTGTATTATGATGTTCTGCAGCAGCTGAGGTGTGTATTATGAGGTTCTGCAGTAGCTGAGGTGTATTATGAGGTTGTGCAGCAGCTGAGGTATGTATTATGATGTTCTGCAGCAGCTGAGGTGTGTATTATGAGGTTCTGCAGTAGCTGAGGTGTGTATTATGAGGTTCTGCAGCAGCTGAGGTGTGTATTATGAGGTTCTGCAGTAGCTGATTTTATGTATAATGAGGTGTTGCAGCAGCTTAGGGGGGCCCACTCATAAATCTTTTGCACTGGGCCAACCAATGTGTTAAAACAGCCTTGATCTTCCTGAATAGAGAAGCTCTATGGATATTAAAACTACAGCAAATACAAGGTCCTCTAAGGGCTTGTCCGGCCCCAATTGAATTGTCACACTGATGACCTATCCTGAGTATGTGATCTGTCGGGGTCCAACACCAGGACCCCACACAGATCATCAGTTCTAGCAGCCCCCAGGTGCAGGAAGCTGCTAGTGGACGGGCAGCGCATGCAGCACTACTACTATAGAAGTAATTTTACCGGCGTCAGTCCAGCTTGGATAAAGTAGGAAGATCAAAGATGGTATGCATGTACAGTGGCGAAAAAAAGTATTTAGTCAGCCACCAATTGTGCAAGTTCTCCCACTTAAAAAGATGAGGCCGGCCTGTAATTGACATCATAGGTAGACCTCAACTATGAGAGACAAAATGAGAAAACATATCTAGAAAATCACATTGTCTGATTTTTTAAAAATGTATTTTCAAATTATGGTGGAAAATAAGTATTTGGTCACCTACAAACAAGCAAGATTTCTGGCTCTCACAGACCTGTAACTTCTTCTTTAAGAGGCTCCTCTGTCCTCCACTCATTACCTGTAGTAATGGCTCCTGTGTGACATTGTTATCAGTATAAAAGACACCTGTCCACAACCTCAAACAGTCACACTCCAAACTCCACTATGGTGAAGACCAAAGAGCTGTGGAAGGACACCAGAAACAAAATTGTAGACCTGCACCAGGCTGGGAAGACTGAATCTGCAATAGGCAAGCAGCTTGGTGTGAAGAAATCACCTGTGGGAGCAATAATTAGAAAATGGAAGACATACAAGACCACTGATAATCTCCCTCCATCAGGGGCTCCACGCAAGATCTCACCCCGTGGGGTCAAAATGATCACAAGAACGGTTAGCAAAAATCTCAGAACCACACGGGGGGACCTAGTGAATGACCTGCAGAAAGCTGGGACTAACGTAACAAAGGCTACCGTCAGTAACACACTACGCCGCCAGGGACTCAGATCCTGCAGTGCCAGACGTGTCCCCCTGCTTAAGCCAGTACATATCCGGGCCCGTCTGAAGTTTGCTAGAGAGCATTTGGATGTTCCAGAGGAGTATTGGGAGAATGTCATATGGTCAGATGAAACCAAAGTAGAACTGTTTGGTAGAAACACAACTCGTCGTGTTTGGAGGAGAGTGAATGCTGAGTTGTATCCAAAGAACACCATACCTACTGTGAAGCATGGGGGTGGCAACATCATGCTTTGGGGCTGTTTCTCTGCAAAGGGACCAGGACGACTGATCCATGTACATGAAAGAATGAATGGGGCCATGTATCGTGAGAGTTTGAGTGCAAACCTCCTTCCATCAGCAAGGACATTGAAGATGAAACGTGGCTGGGTCTTTCAGCATGACAATGATCCCAAGCACACCGCCAGGGCAATGAAGGAGCGGCTTCGTAAGAAGCATTTCAAGGTCCTGGAGTGGCCTAGCCAGTCTCCAGATCTCAACCCCATAGAAAACCTTTGGAGGGAGTTGAAAGTCCGTGTTGCCCAGCGACATCCCCAAAACATCCCTGCTCTAGAGGAGATCTGCATGGAGGAATGGGCCAACATACCAGCAACAGTGTGTGCCAACCTTGTGAAGACTTACAGAAAACGTTTCACCTCTATCATTGCCAACAAAGAATATATAACAAAGTATTGAGATGAACTTTTGTTATTGACTAAATACTTATTTTCCACCATAATTTGCAAATAAATTATTTAAAAATCAGACAATGTGATTTTCTGGATTAGTTTTCTCATTTTGTCTCTCATAGTTGAGGTCTACCTATGATGACAATTACAGGCCGGCCTCATCTTTTTAAGTGGGAGAACTTGCACAATTGGTGGCTGACTAAATACTTTTTTTCCCCACTGTATTGTGCGTAAACAGGAGACTGTATATGTAGGTAAATGAGTAGTTATGCGCATAAGCGGTGCATAGATCATAAAGATGCTACTACACCAGCATGAATGCCGCTGGATTGGCATAAACAGATACAGGGAGGAGATGCTGTTAGTTGGGCATAGCCGTATTGCTGAAACAGCAAAGAAAAAATTATATTGTCGCTGTATCTGTAATTCGACTAATTCCGTATTATGTGTGTATTATATCTGATAGACATAAGTGTGTATAGGGTTAAGGACCACCAAGATACAGGCACGGGAAGGCATGGGAATCTGTCACCAAAACCCAGCATACCAACCGCTATCGAATGGTGCTTTCTGCTTGTGAATTGGTGTCTCCTCCATTGCTGAGATATCACTGGTTTTGTAAATATGACTTAGTTGGAGCAACAGCCATGCCCTCATTGCTCCAAAAAGCAATGGAAGGAAGGGGGAAAACGCCATACTGATTCAGGTGACCCTAACCTATCTATCTGGGGCTGAGTTGATATGCTGAGTTCTGGTGACAGACTCCCTTTAATGGGAAGTCCCTTGTAAATTCCTTCTCATAGGATGTGTTCTATTTCTACTGTTTATTAATTGATGAAATAGACTTTGTTAATTGTTAGATATAATTTCTTGATACCATCGATATGTTTCTATTTGTCTTTCCACAGAAACCTCTCCTGGCACCATGATCATCGCCGATCCCACCGTATTGGTTCTGTCTATCCTTTTGTGCCTTTTTATTGCCCTATTTTTCTATAGACAGAGAAGAAATGCTCATTCTAAGCTGCCCCCTGGACCTACACCACTGCCCATCATTGGGAACCTGCACATGCTAGACCTGAATAGACCATATCAAACACTTCATCAGGTAACAGACTGTATGGTTATTTTATCCTAAAGGGTTCTGATTCAGTCCCCTTGAAAGTAAGAGCAGGAATAATAGGCTACCTGCATTACATAGAGTGAATATTTAAAGGGATTGATCATTTTATGTCATTTTTGTGGGCACCAGCAGTTCCTCTGGATGTGAGCTGCATTATACAGTTTCTCTAAGCTCTGAATAGGGTTCCCAAACAGGTCATATATAAGCAGGTTGTACAAAGATCTAGTAGGTGATCAGATTATCTTGAAAATCAATATAGAGTATCAGAATTTCCACTGTTTCACTTTTGCAGCTCTCTAAGAAGTATGGACCGGTGTACACAGTACAGTTGGGAGAAGAAAAAGTTGTTATGCTGTGCGGATACGAGGCAATAAAAGACGCCCTTGTCAATCATGCAGATGAATTTTCAGGAAGACCAGAAATGCCACTTTTTGATGATATAGTAAAAGGACATGGTAAAGATTGTATGGTCAGCACTGAATGGATTAAGGCCGGGGCCCCACGTGGCGTAAAACACCACAGAAAAAATCACGGCGTTTTACAGTCACAGCAAAGTGCATGAGATTCTAGAGAATGCCATTCTGACTTTGTGGGAAAATACGCAGAGGCGACACGTGGCGATTTCCAAAACCGTTGCGGTTTTGGAAATCGCAGCATGTCAATTATATCTACGGAAATGCCGCCATTTTCACTATAGATATAATTGAAGAAGAACGTACGCAGAGAAAACCTGTGCGAACTTTCTATGCAAAGCGCAGCAGGAAGAATCGCAATGCATTGCCATAGTGGCTTTTTTTTTTTTTTTTTGGACGCCACGTGGGGTCTTAGCCTAAATGGGTTTTCTCATCTCAGGATTTCTGCTGCCCTCCTGTCTCCTCTCCCCTTCACTTCCTGGTTTTCAGCCCAGTCCAGCAGCATGATGGGGCTTGTTGTAAACTGTACAGTTATCTTTGGCTTTACATACACTGATAACAAAGATATTGATCAAGAAACTTTACTAGAACTTATCAGGACTAAAAGTAGTATGCAGAGAGAGGGAGAGAAGAGAATATGTGTGGTCAGGAGCTAGGACTGAGTTTTAAGCCCAACCTAAGAGCAGGTCTGTAACCTAGGCAACCAGCTGTAAACATTGAGGAGAGAGATTTAGGTCTATCGGAAAAAAAAGCAAGATAGATAAAGCAGTGTATTGGGTAAAACACTTCAGTCAGCTTAAAGGGGTTGTCCGGGATAAAATGATTTTTCTACACTAAGCTAAACACCCTCCCCCCACCTACTTTCTAACTTACTTAGTTTACAAAAAATATATATTTACCTAGATCGCAGGGGCGGTCATGTGACCGCCCCAGGCACATTTTCAGATTTTTCGGTGACGTTCTGTTTCCCTGTTTCTGGAGACAGAAAGTTTTGTATACTAGCCCCACCCTTTCCTACTTACCTGTCTTCCTGTCCGGATCTTCTGGGAACAGAACATCACTTCCTTCTGGGGGGTGGTTCCTCCTCTTCTAGATGTCTGTTGGCACCTGCACAATAGAGGAGGTAAGTAGGAAGACAGGTAAGTATGATGGGGTGGAAGGGTGGGTTGAGTTAGTTGGGAAGGGCTAGTATTAGGCGGGCTAGCTAGGGAAACAGGGAGGGGTGTGAGGGAGTGAGAGAGGGAGGGGGAGTGAGTGAGAGGAAACGTAGTGTGAGTCAGCTCAATGCATTATGGTAGTTGTAGGAAAACAGAGGAAGCTACCTATGTAAACAAATGCAGAAGATGCCTGGAGCTCACATAGAAACCCAGAAATCACTCAGAACACTGCTAAAGGTATTAGGGTGCACTTATTAACCTGTTAATATCACTAACTGACCTTTTTTGAAAAATTATTTTTTTTGCCCAGAAAACCCCTTTAAGCTATAAGTCTGAATATGATTGCAATGGAAATACCCCTTTGATCTCTATCCCTTGTTTATTTTAATTCTGATATAGGTAACTAGATTAAAGTAGATACAGTACCAGACAGAAATTAGACTATGTGAGAGGTCATCTGCTTCACTGGCAGGTTCGCAGAGCTTACATAAGGCACTGCAGACTGACCCATGCGTATATGGCTTAATTTTTTTTTTAATAGTCACTCATTTATTGGTTTCCAGTTTCTTGAGTTCTTATTACAGTGACTTTCTTCCCATAATATACAAAAATAATCTCTCTGTCCTGCCCAGGTTCTCCAAAAACTGTCACATTCCAAATGCTGACGTACAATGAGCACGAGAAAAATTGTTGATGGGAAAGTTATAATCCTACAATAGAAGAAAGCAATAATAATAATAATAATAATAGTCCTTTAATAGTCCCACAGTGGGGAAATTCAGTGTGTTACAGCAGCAAAGATAAGATAAGCAGATACAAATACAAATACAACATGTACAGGAATGTTCCAAGGTGAGAGGCATTACATTAATAGCAGACAGACAGATAGGACGTAGCAGAGGAGGGGGGGGGGGGATTTAACAGGCAGAGAGATATTTCAGTTCTCTGAATGTAATGATCTCCGCTTAGGTCGGTGTTGGTTGTACAGCCTAACCGCGGTGGGGAGGAAAGACTTCCGATAGCGCTCCTTCTCACACCTAGGGTGGAGCAGTCGGTCACTGACAGTACTGCCCAGCGCGATCACAGTCTCATGCATGGGATGGGAGTTATTCTCCCGCATGGAGCTCACCACGGACAGTATCCTTCTGTCACCCACCACCTGCACTGGGTCCAGTGGGCTCCCCAGGACAGAGCTGGCCCTTCTAATCAGCTTGTCAAGTTTATTTCTGTCCCTGGTTGATATACTGCTCCCCCAGCAGGCCACTCCAAAGAAGATGGCTGATGCCACTACCGAGTTGAAGAAAGTCCTAAGAAGTGCCCCCCGGATTCCAAAGGCTCTCAGCTTCCTAAGCAGGTAGAGCCTGCTGTGGCCCTTCCTGTACAGGGCCTCCATATGATCTGCCCAGTCCAGCTTATTATTAAGGAGCAGACCCAGGTACTTATAGGTGTTCACAATCTCGATGCCCGTCCCCAGGATGTCCACTGGTTTTGGAGGGCATCTGCCTTTACGGAAGTCCACCACCATCTCCTTGGTCTTCCCCGCGTTAATCTTCAGGTGGTTCTGGTGGCACCAGTCCACAAAAAACCGGTTCAGTTCTCTGTACTCCTTGTCATCATCGTCTGTGATGAGACCCACTATTGCAGAGTCGTCAGAATACTTCTGTAGGTAGCAGCTGGATGAGTTGCACCTAAAATCAGCAGTGTACAGTGTGAAGAGGAAAGGGGCGAGAACCGTACCCTGAGGTGCCCCCGTATTACAGATCACGGTACCTGACACACAGTCTTGGGCTCTCACGTATTGAGGTCGATTTGTGAGGTAGTCTAGGATCCAGTTGGAGAGGTGGTGGTCCACTCCAGCAAGGCCCAGCTTGTCTCTCAGTAACCTGGGCTGTATGGTGTTAAAAGCACTGGAGAAATCAAAGAACATTATTCTCACCGTGTTCCCTGGTTTTTCCAGGTGAGACAGAGCCCTGTGCAGAAGGTGGATGATGGCATCATCTACCCCAATGCCCGGTCGATAAGCAAACTGGAGAGGGTCCATAGCGGAGCTCAGTAGAGGGCGAAGATGTGTGAGAACCAATCTCTCTAAGATCTTCATCAAGTGGGATGTCAGTGCTACAGGTCTGTAGTCGTTGAGGTCCATAGGGTGAGGTTTCTTTGGAACTGGTACCACACAAGAAGATTTCCATAATTCAGGGACTATTTCCTGCCTCAGGCTCATATTATACATATATGTAATTATACCACACAGCTGGTCCCCACAAGTCTTAATTAGCCTTGCACTGATGTCATCTGGCCCTGCGGCTTTCCTCGCCTTGATCTTTTTCATCTCCTTCCTCACCTGGGCCCGTGTGAAGGTCAGACTGTGGTCAGATAAAGACAGATTTCTGGATTTACTGGTCTGTTGGGAAGTAGCCACATGGGGAGAAGTCATTGTGGTGGGGGGAGCTGAAGGACATACTGGGGTGGGAGGAGCTGGTGTGTGATCAAATCTGTTGAAGAATAGGTTTAGTTCATTAAGCCAGTTAACATCTGCCTCAATCTGGCAGACAGACTGTTTATGACCCGAAATTGACTTAAGCCCCTCCCAGACCCCCCTTATGTCTTTTCTTTCCATTTGCTTTTCCATTTTTTCCTTATAACTGGCTTTTCCTTGCCTGATTAGATGCCTCAGCTCCTTTTGTACTTCCCTCAACCCCTCCTTATCTCTTGTCCTGAATGCCATCTTTTTCTCCTTAAGTAGTGTTTTTATATCAGAGTTAATCCATGGTTTGTTGTTGGAGAAGCACCTCACCACTTTTGTGGGTACTGTGTTGTCCACACAAAAATTAATGTAGTCCGTTATGCAGTGTGTGAGTCCTTCTATATCTTCTCCATACGAATCCTGCAAAACTTCCCATGCGGTTGTGTCAAAACAATCCCTCAGAGCCTCATCACTCTCCTCGGACCATATCCTCACTGTGCGGGTGACAGCTGATTGGTTCTGTGGGATCTAAGATTTAAAATCTTCCACACCCTAAGTAACTTTAGTGTGACTTTCTTCTAAAACGTGTGATCCTGAGAAAACATTAGTTAGTCATGACAGAATATGTCATCTATGAGAATTTTTGACACTGTGCTCTAAACTAACCAGAAATATTGGTCACCACCTTGTATGTCTATTATATTTCCCGTATAATTTCACATCCTCAGGAATTATTTTTGCTAATGGTGATAACTGGAAAGTGATGAGACGGTTTACTCTGTCAACACTTCGAGATTTTGGAATGGGGAAGAAAACCATTGAAAACAAGATTTCTGAAGAAAGTGATTTTTTGATAAAGAAGTTCAGATCTTACAAAGGTTGGTGAATGGTTCCATCATACTTTGTTGCTTTATGAATAATAATTACAATTCCTATAATAATAGGACTGGTAACAAAGGACCCACCAGAACAGTTGATTCTGAAGGTCCAACCTCCAGCAAAGTTTACCCTTACCTCTGAAATTACTCGGTCACCTATAAAGTTATCATTACACACATACTGTATATAATAAGGAAAACTCTTTAATAACCAAAAATGCATAAATCACAGTTGTCTTCTGCTAAATTTCATGGAACTGTTATGGCCAGTCTTTGATATTCTGGTAGAGAATCCAATCCAACCTTGTTCATAACCTCTTTGTGTATTTACGTTTAGGAAATACTAAGGCTACATGCACATGTCACTGACCCATACACTGAAATGAATGGAATGAGCCGAAAATATGGACAGGCATAGGACCTGCACCATATTTTGCAGATCTTCACTACGGCCTGGACACACAGCTGAAAAAACTATGGTTGTGTGTATGGGCCCATAGAAAAGAATGTTTGATCCTCATTTCCAAATCCACAATTGCGGATAAAAGTTCATGTGCATGTGGCCTTAATATTTAGGTGTTCTATCTCACCCCAAGTGCTTTATTTACATCAGGACTGCTCAGTATACTTCTATAATGGACTCTATGCTGCTTTTGAGTGAGTAAGAGGGAAAAATCTCCTGCATCCTCCACTAGCTCATGGATAACTAAGAGTTAGATTAGAGAGGAAAAAATACCATATGTAGATAATGGGAAAAATAGTTATACTCCTCATGTATACACACAGCAGCTTGTAAGCGGTTAATGTTGACTACACCCTATTGTTTTGTTGAACATGATACATGTTCACCTATGACACTGTGTTTGGGTTGGTTTCGGGGCAGGACTGTCTGTTTAATGTGTAGGGCTTTGAGATGAGAGAGTGCAGTACCAGAATAGTTTATGCTTGTTGGGTTGCGAGGGCGATGGACATTGTATCACCTATAGAGGTAGAGTACAGGGGTCCTGCATTTATTAGTTTTTAGCTTTTATTACTGAGATATTTCACACCAGTAGTTAGTTGAGGCAGAGACTTGAAAGTATCAGAACCAAACTCCATCACGACTGAGTCAAGCCTGAGAGACCATGGTGCTCACTGTGAGAGAGCTGGGAGATAATAGTCCATGGAGAGTACTCTGAAGTACATGTGATTCAGCCTGTGTTCAGGTCTAGAGCAAGTACATGAGACAGTATAGTCAGCGACCTGCAGCCGATACCTGCTTATTGTTTACAAGTTACTAACGCTAGGTTCATACCTGCGCCTGGGTTTTCCTTTGGTGCACTTGGGGACCCAAAGAATGGAAACCTAACCCGCTTAAAAAGCGTTTATATGCTAAAACCCGCAGACCACATAGACTATAATGGGGTCCGCTGTGTTTCTGTCTGAAAAATTCAGAAAAATTTCTGAGAGAAAAGTCCTGCTTACATGGAAACCCCGAACGGAATTAGGCACTGGTGTGAACCCAGCCTAAGGCAGAACCTCTGTGTATTAGAGAAGAAGTGTTGTTCAAGTAAATGAAGTGTTGTTTATTGCACAAAGTGGCCTTTTGCCTTGTAACTCCTACAGAGTCTGTGTCTACTTTACAAGCTTAACCTGAAAAGTCCTCCGAATGTTTAGCTACATTTTAAATTATGCAACTATGACTTTTGTCTTTTCATGTATTTCCAGGAGAGCCCTTTAATAACATCATGATAATAAATGCTGCCGTAGCCAACATAATCGCCTCCATCCTACTGAGTAATCGCTTTGACTATGAAGACCCCACACTTGTGAAGTTATTAAAGATTACTAATGAAAATGCACGAATATCTGGAGAACCAATGGCCGTTGTGAGCATCTCCACTCCATATTATCTATATATATACAGCTGCAATCAAAATTATTCTAATCTCGCCCCCACTCCTCATTCCAAATTAGGTTTATTAGCAAAATTTTCCAAACTTTCAGGTGTTTGCAAAAAAAAGAATCAAAAAGTTCAATTTAATAGCCCAACAAAACCACCAGCAATCTGTAATTTCCGATTTAAATTTTTTACTCCCTGCCTCCTTCCAGAAGATCATAACATTTTAACTTTCCATTCACAGAACCATATGAGGCCTTCATATTTTTTTTTTTTTTTTCAATTTTTGAGGGGCAAATTGTACTTCATAGTTGTACTATTTAATATTCCATATAATGTACTGGAAAGCTAAAAATAAATTCAGAATGGGGTGGAATTTGAGAAAAACTGCACTTGTGCAACCTTCTTAGGTGCTTCATTTTTACGGTATTCACTATGCAGCCAAAATGACCTGATACTTGTATTCTGTGGGTCAGTACAATTATGGAAATATCAATTATGTATAGTTTATTATTTATTTATTTACATTTTAACACCTTAAAAAAAATTCCAACTGTGCTGGCATTATTGCAGGAGAACTTATTGAAGGATGCAAAGTGTTGGAGTTGGTGGAGGTGGTGAAAGGTCTTCTTCAGCAGCCACGGAGTAAGCGAAGCCCAGTGTAGGCCAGTAAGGGCACTTGGCAAAAGACACAGTCAGTCAGCACTTCCTAACAAGGCGAATTACAGATGTGTCCGTTCTTACCTTTTCTTGAATTTGGTTAAGTACAAGTGCAAATAATTGGAAAGAAATAAGAGGCACTGAGCCAGTCACCTGGAAGTGCCCCGTGTATAGCCATCTACACTTGACCACTAGGTGGTATAAGAGAGGCCAGGACGATATGGGTTTTTTAGTAGTAAAGATAAAATTATATTAGAAAGTTGCTTGACCTTCTACATCCATACATGACTTTTTTTTCCCCTGCAGCTGTATAATGCATATCCATCTGTGATGAAATGGTTTTCTTCAGTCAAAAATACAATGGTTAAGAATGTGGAGGAAATGCATGCGTTTCTGCGAGAGACCTTCACCAACCAGAGGAAAGAACTAGATGTCAATGACCAGAGGAACTTTATCGACACATTCCTGGTCAAACAACAAGAGGTAATAAACACTGAAACATGGTTACATTGCAATGTGTTATTTGTTATACATAGGACTGCAGGTCAGCTTACCGCATTACCTTCAGGGGTCTAGCTTCTTCTTTGCATGTGATATATTTTATATTTTAGGAAAAACCAAATCCTGAATTATACTTCACCAATGAAAACCTAACAATGCTTGTTAATGACCTTTTTGATGCTGGGATGGAGACAACCTCAACCACCCTAAGATGGGGTCTTCTGCTGATGATGAAATATCCAGAAATCCAAAGTAAGTGACCAACCTGTATGTGCGGGAATGTCTCATCCTGTTGAACGGTGACCTGGGACGAGAACGTCATGACTCAATTCAACTTTGACATAACTTCGGCTATGTTTGCCTTAGAGAGCTAGAAATTGGATAGATAGGTTCCTAGGAGTCCTAAGAGTGTTCTACACTATGTTTATAGATAGGTTCCTAGGAGCCCTAAGAGTGGTCTACACTACGCTCTATAGATAGGTTCCTAGGAGCCCTAATAGTATTCTACACTATGTATTATAGATAGGTTCCTAGGAGCCCTAAGAGTGTTCTACACTATGTTTTATAGATAGGTTCCTAGGAGCCCTAAGAGTATTCTACACTATGTTTTATAGATAGGTTCCTAGGAGCCCTGAGAATATTCTATACTATGTTTTATAGATAGGTTCCTAGGAGCCCTGAGAATATGCTATACTATGTTTTATAGATAGGTTCCTAGGAGCCCTAAGAGTGTTCTACACTATGTTTTATAGATGGGCTCCTAGGAGTCCTAAGAGTATTCTACACTATGTTTTAAGCCAATTTAAGCTTCGTAACAAACTTGTTTGACCCTAAAAAAAATCAGGCAGTCGAGATGCCAAATCTGAACACGAATCTTAAGAGGGCCATCTCAATGTTTTTCTATGGGAAAAAAAGTCAAACAATTTGTGATAATGGCAAAAAATGAATGAACAGTTGAGTTGCACTAACCTGTGATTTCACTATATTCACCATACAAACAAAAGCCTAACTCTAGACTGAATGTGATCAAATTTAATGTCGCAATATTTTTTTAAATGATCTTTTTCATTTAGATTTATGTTTTTGTTTTGAAAATAGAAAAGGTCCAAAATGAGATTGAGAAAGTTATTGGGTCGGCTGAACCCCAAGTGACTCATCGGAAAGAGATGCCATATACTGACGCCGTCATCCATGAGATTCAACGTTTTGGAAACATTATTCCAGCTAACGTGCCCCACGCTACCACTCAAGATGTGAACTTCAGGGGATATCTTCTACCCAAAGTAGGTTAAAAGGAAATATTGAGGCTTATTAGTCTTTCTAAGGTAGAATAGCAAGTAGCAGCGTCCATAAATAGACTGTTAACGATAGAACGAACTTAAATGTAAACAGATGTCCTTCCTGGGAAAAAACGTAACCAGTCGTTGCAGTTTTTTCACTTCACATTTTCTTGAAGACGATTTCAAGATATTTATGTGTTGCCTTCTTGAGGGGCTATGTTCACAATTGCTTTATGGTTTCCATGTATAAAATAGTCAGATCTATCGTACAATGTATACTATTCTTGACATTCTGAGGGATTTGATCGCTCTTGTTGAGGGGAAGAATGGTGCTGCATGCAGACCTCCTCTTTAATCACTAAGGTTAAAGGGAACCTGTAAGGGCATTTTGGGACACTGAACCATCCATATGTCCGTAAGGACTGTGGTTTAGTGTCTCAAATTGCCCTGTTATACTCACCTATAGACTGTATTTCCCGTGCCGGTGCAGTTCTTCAGTGAAGCAAGAGAAGTACATCTCAGCTTCAGTGCACATGTGCTGGACCTGAGGTGCATGCGCAGTATATACGGGGTGTACAACTCTCACGTCACTGAAGAACAGTGCAGGTGCCATGAGCACCAAAGAAGAGTCCATGAGAGTCATCGGACTCTTCTCTAGGTAAGTATAAAGCTTTTTTATTTTTAGTAGCGATACCATGTATTACTGCTTTGCCGTACTGTCACCTATTGAGGTTGAGCACCACTGAAGTGTCTGTATAAAGGTCCTTCCATGTGCTGGTTATAAATGGAAAAGGAACTGGATGTATTTCAGGACTGTTAGCTGGGCTGTTCTGTGCTGTTCTTTGGATGGTTGTGGCTTTTTTTTAAATTTAATTACGCACATAGATTGAGTTATAACAGGACGATTTGAGATGCTAAACCCCCAGCCCATAAGGACTCGTGGGTGGTTTAGTGTCCTAAATCACCCTTATGGGTTCTCTTTAAGTCCTACTGTTAATATGATTTTTGCCAATGTTGAATCCTCCAGGGCACCCATGTGATCCCGCTGCTGACCTCCGTACTCTTTGACAAGGATCATTTCAAAAACGCGGATGAGTTTTATCCAGAACACTTTCTGGATTCCAGTGGAAATTTTGTAAAGAAAGAAGCGTTCATACCATTCTCAGCTGGTGAGTCATTCTATCAGGAATCATCTACAGTAAATCTCACAATGCTTAAATGGGGTTATGTGGGGAGAGTTCAGTCTCTCCTGCTGCTGCTTCTGCTTTCTGTGACTTCATCGACTCTGCTCTACTCCAGCTGCTTTCACAAATAGTAGAGCAGAGTCGGACATGTGACCAACAGTCTGAGTGTCAGCAGGGGAAGCAGAGGTATGAGAATTTGACCCCATCACCACCACTACACTGTGCAAATGTATTAATTGGGGCACTGAGAGACAAAAAGAGAGAAAAAAGCACAGGCTCCCAATATAATATTGCACATCTATAAAACCTCTTTAAAGGGAATCTGTCACCATAAAAAAACACATATCAACCCATACATGCAGATAGATTCAGGGTGACCCTATAATGGTGTTTCTCCCTTATGAATCGAGTCTAAGATATCATCATTTTTGTCTATATGCGAATGGGCGCTATAGAACAACAATGACATTGCTAGCTACATCATTGAAGAAATGACAACACCCTGATTGCTCCAAAGAGCTCAGTTCCATAGTGTCAAAACTGGTGATAACTCAGCAATGGAGACACCGATTCACAATGGAAAACAAGCAATTGATTCGGGTGATTATAATCTATCTACAGAGCTGGGTTGATATTCTGGGGTCTGGTGACACTCCCTTTAAGACCACCAATAATGGTATTCAATTTTTGGGTTCCCTACTCTAAAAAGGATATATAGGAGAACTAGTGAGGGTTCAAAGGCAGACAACCAGATTATTAAATGGAAGGTGTGATTTATAATGAGAGGCTGGAAAAACTGGGCTGAAAGGATGGCTGTGCCTGTTTTCCATTTTTAAATATAATGGACTATTAAAAAAAATTTTCAAAATTTCATGATATTGTAGCACTAGACTGACCAATGTGCTTAAATAGCCCATATTGGAAGTAAGATTTGGCAATAAAAGAATCTAAACTTTTTATTATTCATCCCATGTTTCATTGCTGTAGGTAAGAGAAGTTGTGCTGGAGAGAACTTGGCCAAAATGGAGCTGTTCCTGTTCTTCACAAGACTGTTGCAGAACTTCACGTTCCAGGCTCCTCCTGGGGAGACACTAGATCTCACCCCTGCTGTTGGATTAACAGCTTCACCAATGCCCCATAAGATCTGTGCTTTACCCCGTGTATAACCTATGAGAGCACTGGCGTCCGTGGTTTCCATTAAGAATTAAAAATTTTGGTTCATCTGATCACAGTTTTCCATGTTGCCTGAGTCTAGATACAGATCACACACTGTAGTACAATAGTAGTGGTGGCCGTGGTACTGGTAGTGCATCCTGTGCTAATGTAGAAAAAAGAATCTGTTATTTTAGAAGGATTTTTTTGTGTGTTTCCTAAATACAGTCTAGGCTGCTCTAATGTTAAACAAAACATGTAGGAATAGGAATTTCATGTTTTTTGTTTTTTTTTATCTGGTCTGAAGTCTGATCCTTACACAGTGTGAAGGAGGCCAAGCATTGTTGTAAATCTGAATGAAATATTTTAATAGATAGGTTCCTAGGAGCCCTAAGAGTATTCTACGCTATGTTTTATAGATATGTTCCTAGGAGCCCTAAGATTATTCTACACTATGTTTTATAGATAGGTTCCTAGGAGCCCTAAGAGTGTTCTACACTATGCTTTATAGATAGGTTCCTAGGAGCCCTAAGAGTGTTCTACACTATGTTTTATAGATAGGTTCCTAGGAGCCCTAAGAGTGTTCTACACTATGCTTTATAGATAGGTTCCTAGGAGCCCTAAGAGTGTTCTACACTATGTTTTATAGATAGGTTCCTAGGAGCCCTAAGAGTGTTCTACACTGTGTTTTAAGCCAATTTAAAGTGTGGTTCTTACTGAACTTGTTCACCCCAAAATGAACTTCGAACCCGAGCCGACAAACCCGAAGACAAAACGAATCTTGAGAGGTTCCATCTCTATTGTTGTGCACTGTGTTGTGTTTTATGTCCACTATTGTATTGTCTATATCTGCTGTACCCCCCCACCCCCATATTGTGCCATGTTTAGTGCTGCACTGTCATACAACCTAGCAATTGTTATCCACCCCCCATTGTTCTTATACCTTTTGTATTCCCTGAACCCCCCTTATATTCTCAGCCCCCACATTCTTGTTGTTGCTTTGTGTTGTACTGCAGTACCACCCTGAATTTTCCATACCTCTACTTTGCTTTATCCTATTTTGCTATACCCCTACCTCCCATTATGTTTGTGCTCTTTGCTGTACTGCTGTATGGACCACCCTAATCCTTATACTGTTTTTAGCAGTGAAACCAAACATAAACATCCACATAAATCACTGAACCACCTTCTGTCTCTGTCCATTTTGCTCCTCCTAGCTGCTGGGGACATCTTTCCAAACCTTGGCCCTCCTCCTCTCCCTAATTTTTCCTCTTCCTACACACATAAATCCTACAAACCTAATCAATATTTACTGTGTTCCCTCTCCTTATCTTTCTCCTGTCTCTTTTAACTGTTCTCTCTGGAATGCCGCTCAGTGTGTAACAAACTAGAATATATTAATGACTTATTCCTCAGTAAATCTCTCAACATGCTTGCCCTTACTGAAACCTGGATCCAGCAGTCTGATACGGCCTCCCCTGCTGCTCTGTCTCATGGTGGCCTACAATTCTCACACACCTCTAGGCCTGACAACAGGAAGGGTGGAGGGGTAGGGTTTGTCTGTCACCGCAATGCACTTTTCAGGACATCCCACCGATACCCTCATTCACATTCCCCTCATTTGAAGTACATGCTATCAGACTTTTTCCGCCCACTCTCCTTACGTGTAGCTGTGACCTACCGCCCACCCGGCTCACCCTACCAATTTCTAGATCACTTCGCTTCTTGGCTTCCCCTCTTTTTATCCAGTGAAATTCCTACCCTCATCATGGGTGACTTTAACATCCCCACTGACACCCCTGTCTCCTCAGCTGCCTCACAGTTTCTCTCAATAACCACATCTTTTGGTCTTTCATAACTTTCCTCTTCCACCACACATGTAGATGGCAACACCATTGATCTTGTCTTCCATCGACTCCTCACAGTT
This sequence comes from Leptodactylus fallax, assembly GCA_947044405.1. Taxonomy (NCBI): domain Eukaryota; kingdom Metazoa; phylum Chordata; class Amphibia; order Anura; family Leptodactylidae; genus Leptodactylus; species Leptodactylus fallax. The sequence continues at coordinate 3,294,691 of CAMRHE010000219.1, read as the reverse complement.
TCTAAATTTACTAACTCTTCTCTGCCACTCTCTGATCATAACCTTCTGTCTCTCACCATCAGTGCTTTCGCTCCTTAACAGGACAAACCTACTCATCATACATATAGGAATTTACATGCTATTAACACCCAACACCTGTCAGATACTCTACAGTCCTCTCTGTCCCCCATATCTTCACTGTCCTGCCCCAATCTAGCCACCAGTCACTATAATGAAACCCTTAAGAAACCCCCCCCATTCAAAAGGTTAGACGCAGGAGGCAGCAACCCTGGCACACGCCACAGACACGTTTTCTTTAGCGGTGCTCTAGGTGTGCTGAACGTCTGTAGAGAAAATCACATACACCTGCAGACTTCCTCACTTTAAATTTATGCTTAAAACCTATAATTCTGCCCTTCACCTAGCCAAACAAGACTATTTCACCACTCTCATCTCTTCTCTCTCCTGTAACCCTAAAAGGCTATTTGAAACTTTTCACTCCTTACCCACTCCCAAGGTGCAGATGCCATTCATAGACCTTAGCGCAGATGACCTGGCCACTTATTTCCATGATAAAATTCATAAGATCCGTCAGGAAATAACTGGCAAATCCCCAGGTGTCACTGACCCCCTCACCAGCCGCACTTCAGACTGTTCATTATCATCTTTTGAACCTCTTACAGAGGAGGAAGTATCTCAGCTACTTTCTTCTTCTCGCCCTACAACCTGTAGTAGTGACCCTTTCCCCTCACACCTTCTCCAGTCTCTGTCGCCTGCCGTCACGACTTACCTTACTAAAATTTTTAACATCTCTCTCTCTTCTGGAATTTTCCCATCCTCTTTCAAACATGCTGTCATAACCCCACTACTAAAGAAATCCTCCCATGACCCGTCCTGTGCTGCTAACTATCGACCTGTCTCTAACCTTCCTTTTTATCTCCAAAATCTTGGAACGCTTAGTCTATTCTCATTTAATCCGCTATCTTTCTGCTAACTCTCTTCTTGACCCCTTACAATCTGGCTTCCGCACTCTGCACTCTACTGAAACGGCCCTCACAAAAGTCTACAATGATCTCCTGACGGCTAAATCCAAAGGTGATTACTCTCTTCTTATTCTTCTAGATCTCTCAGCAGCATTTGACACTGTTGACCATCAACTCCTCCTCACTATGCTCCATTCTGTCGGCCTCACAGACACTGCTCTCTCCTGGTTCTCCTTTTATCTCTCTGACCGCACTTTCTGTGTATCATTTGCAGGCTCTGTTTCTTCCCCTTGCCGTTGGGGTTCTTCAGGGCTCGGTCCTAGGTCCCCTGCTCTTCACCCTCTACACAGCCCCCATTGGACAAACCATTACTAGATTTGGCTTCCGGTACCATCTTTATGCTGATGACACCCAATTATATACGTCATCCCGTGACATCACCCCTGCACTAATACAGAACACCAGTGACTCCCTCTCTGCTGTCTCAAATATCATGTTTTCGCTTTATCTGAAACTGAATCTCTCAAAGACTGAACTACTGCAGTTTCCACCATCTAACAGATCTGTCCCTGATATCTCCATTGCAGTCTCTGGCCTTACCATAACTCCTAGGCAGTATGCCCGCTGCCTCGGGGTTATGTTTGACTCAGACCTTTCCTTCACCCCCATATCCAATCACTCGCACTCTCATGTCATCTCCACCTCAAAAACATCTCCAGAATCTGCCCTTTCCTTACCACAAAAGGAAGACACTTATCGTTGCCCTGATTCACTCTCGCCTTGACTACTGTAACTCCTTACTAATCGGTCTTCCCCTTACTAAACTCTCCCCTCTACAATCTATTCTGAATGCGGCGGCGAGGCTCATCTATCAGTCTAGACGCTACAGCGATGCCTCCGGTCTGTGTCAGTCACTACATTGGCTGCCTATTAAATACAGAGTACAATATAAACTTATCACCCTCATTCACAAGGCTCTCCATAATGCTGCACCTCCCTACATTTCCTCCCTCATCTCTGTCTATCGTCCAACCCGTACTCTCCGTTCACTCAATGACCTAAGACTAACATCCTCTATTATCAGAACCTCCCACGCTCGTATACAAGACTTCTCCCCAGTTGCACCACTTCTCTGGAATGCTCTATCCCGGACTATCAGATTAACCCCCAATTTCCACAGCTTCAAGCGTAAACTAAAGACACATCTTTTCAGACAGGCCTATCACAACTCCTAATGTAAACCCTTCCGTAGTTAGAATCCCTAAAACGTACCCTCCTTTGTTCACGCTCCCGCATTACCTCACAGGATATGATCCCGTATCAGACTAACTTTATATGTCCAGGCACCATCTGCGTGTTAAAGACACGACTGGTGACGGCTCATACAGCTTATATATGTGTAATGACAGTAACCTCTATTACAGAATTGTCTGACCATTGTATAAGCAATGCTACCTCCGATGCCGCCCCTGCTACCTCTTGTGTCACCCCCTCTACCTCATAGATTGTAAGCTCTTGCGAACAGGGCCCTCAGTCCCAGTGTGTGAATTGACTATTTCTTTGTAACATATCTTTTTTGTCTGTACTTGAACCCTACAAGTTGTACAGTGCTGCGAAATATGTTGGCGCTATATAAATAAAATGCATTATTATTATTGTTATGGACTGTATTGTGCCTACTCTCTGTATCTTATCTATTCAAAACCAGCAGGACTTTTCTTAGCAAATTTAACGCTAAGATATTGGTAAACTTAGAAGGTACAAAGAATAGACAACACTAACCCTAAAATCTGGACAACACATAATCATCTATACTGACAGGAGACACCGATATGTTTATTAACTTTCCATTGTGCTATGTTCAAAGTCAGATTTGGAAGCCATTTGAGAAGTTATTTGATTAAATGATTATCAAAGTAATTAATTATGAATGTATTTGAAAGGGTTAATTTAAAGAGTAAACTTTCAGACAACTTTTCTGGCAGTATTTGTCATTAATAAATTTTGTGATATACTTTAATAACCATTTTTTTTAAATAAGGGTAGGGTCACTTCAAAGAGTTATATTTGGGGTGGGTGCATATTATTTCCTGAGATATCACTGATTGAAAACACAGTCGAGATTAGGGTATTTATGTGCACCTGTATAATATATATGATATAAATATCCCAATCCCAACCTGTACTTTCAATCAATGATATCTCTGGAAATAATATAATAGGACTGTACCTTAGTGTAAAGTTTTTACAGTGTAGTGGACATCAGGCAGTGTCACTAGACGGTGGCTGCCTTTGCTCCCTGTCTTTTTCTTTCCCAGACCTCCTGATGAAGCATGTACAACAGAAACGCGTTGGGTCAGGGAAAGTCTAGAGACAGTTTACATTAATACAATGGGAAATTAGATTTAGCTTCACAGGGACTGAGTGGATGCAGATACCAACTGATCGGGGGCAGTTTAGTACATCTGATATCTGACACCTACAGCTCCTTTTTATCAGATTATCCTCTGGTTGCAGCCTTTGAGAATTCAGCCTTTACTGTAGGTGGCTATAAATAGTCTGGGCAGTCTGAAGTAACGGCTTAAACATACCTGCGCAAACCACACCGCGACTTGTACTGTCGCCACGGTGACTATCAGGTTTTTTTTCCTAAAGCAAACACATTTTTATTTTTTTTGGTCAGGGGAGAGCTGGTCTATTCACATCATAGGGAAATTTCTGCATTGTAGCAACATTTTGCACGGTGCCGACGTTGTGATACACTTTTTAGTCTCCTCCTGTGCACATTCACGCTCCACTGACTAAATAGCCCCATTATCACTTATAGCTCAGTAATATTCTTTTGGGCATACATTGGAATTTTATTCTCCCTTCACATAATTTTACTTAGTGATTATTAAATGTGATGTTTTAGTTGTTTCATATTCTTTATTAACCCCTTCCTGCCAAACACATTTTTCAATTTTCATTTGTGACTCCCCGCCTTCCCCATAACTTTTTTTTTTTTTTTCCATTCACAGAGCCATATGAGGTCTTAATGTTTCCAGGACAAATTGTTCTTCATGATGTTACCATTTATTATTCTGTATAACGTACTGGGAACTTGAAAAAAAAATCAGAATGGGGTGGATTTGAAGAAAAAGTGCATGTGTACGACTTTCTTATGGGCTTTGTTTTTACGGCATTCACTTTGCCGCCAAACTGACATGTCACCTGTATTCAGCACAATTCCGGGGATGCCAAACGTATATAGTTTTATTTACATTTTAACCACTTAACAAAGATCTAAAACTTTGCAAAAAAAAATTTATCTAAAAGTCGACATATTCTGACACCTGTAACTTTTTTATACTTCCATATACGGGGATGCATAGGGTGTCTTTTTTTGTGGGGCCAGGTGTACTTTTTAGTTATATCATTTTGGGGAATTGCTATTGCTTTGATCACTTTTTATTCAAATTTTTATCAGAGGTGAAACAGTGAAAAAACGACAGTTTGGCACTTTTGACTTTTTTTTTCCCGCTACGGCTTTCACTGTATGGGAATAGGGATACCTAATGCTAATGTGTATGTGTTTCACAGTATTTAAGTACTTTTATATGTGTTCTAGGGAAAGGGGGGTGATTTGAATTTTTAATATTTGTTATTTTTTATATGTATATTTTTTTAACTTAAATTTTTTTTTTTTTCATTTATTAGACCCCCTAGTGATCTTGAACTCCAGGGGGTCTGATCACTAATGCAATGCATTGCAAAATATCGCCATTTGTATGACAGGCTACATAATGCAGCCTGCATACAAATGAGAGACAGACAAGCCTGGGAGCCTTCAATAGGCTCCTGGCTGTCATGCCATTGGGACCCTGGCCCCGGATCTCGCTTCGGGTTCCGGCTATACCCGGCAAAATGGCACCTCAGTCAGCTTTGACCGAGAAAACACAGAAGTTTGATAATAAATGGCTTCAACCAACCACTAACCATGAGTGAAGAAAAAGTTTTTTTATCATCATTCATATTCTCTGAAAAAAGGCCAAAAAAACCAAAAAAATCTGTCGGGGAATGTAAACTTTTTAGCACAACTGTATAACAGAGGACCAGTCTGAGCTGCAGTGATTAGCCACAACTCTCTGGATACGTTCCTTTAAACCAGTTTTCAATCCAATTGCAAACTATTTTGTCCAAGCCAATGAGCCTGATTTTACCCATTAAACATCTATGAGAAATGGTGTCAAATGCCTCTGCAAAGTCCAGGAACACTATATGCACAGTCCCCCCTCCTGTCCACTATATCCACAGCTTCCCCTCTGTCCTCTATATCCATAGCCTCCCCCTGTCCACTATATCCATAACCTCACCTCTGTCCACTATATCCACAGCCACCCCCTTGTCCACTATATCCACAGCCTCCCCACCGTCCACTATATCCACAGCCACCCCCTTGTCCACTATATCCACAGCCTCCCCACCGTCCACTATATCCACAGCCTCCACTTGTCTACTATATCTGCAGCCTCCCCCCTGTCCACTGTATCCACAGCCTCCCCACCGTTCACTATATCCACAGCCTCCACTTGTCTACTATATCTGCAGCCTCCCCACCGTCCACTATATCCACAGCCTCCACTTGTCTACTATATCTGCAGCCTCTCCCCTGTCCACTGTATCCACAGCCTCCCCACCGTTCACTATATTCACAGCCTCCACTTGTCCACTATATCCGCAACCTCCCCTCTGTCCACTATATCCACAGCCTCCACTTGTCCACTATATCAGCAACCTCCCCTCTGTCCACTATATCCACAGCCTCCCCTCTGTCCACTATATCCACAACCTCCCCATCGTCCACTATATCCACAACCTCCCCATCGTCCACTATATCCACAGCCTCCTTCCCTGTCCACTATATCCGCAACCTCCCCTCTGTCTACTATATCCACAGCCTCCCCCCTGTCCAGACTTCTACTCACCTCTTCATAAAAGCAAATCAGGTTAGTCTGACAACTTCTGTCCTTATTAAAACAATGATGTCTGTCACTTATAATGTTACGTAGTTATATACTCCTGTATATAGTCGCTTAAGAGCCATTCCCCACAATAGTCTGTAATTACCTGGGGTAGACCTAGAGCCCTTTTTGACAAAAGGCACCACATTAGTCTTGTGCCGGTCCCTTGGCGCTGTATCAGTCACTAAAGAATCCCTAAAATTTAAGAATGGAGTACAGCAATGACTGGACTGAGTTCTTTAAGTATTCCTGAGTGTAATCCATATGGACCTGGATCCTTGCTCACTTCATTAATTTAGCTTGGCTTGGACCATTTCTATGTTTATTCAGCTTAGTATATTGGTTGATGTATTACCAGCATTGATGACACCTACACCTGCCTACACATCAACTACACCCTGTTCTTCTGTATATACAGTGCTAAAGAACCCATCTAGTAGCTCTGCTTTTAATTGATCCTGCATTATTAGAGATGGTCAGATGCAGCACAGCATCCCCTCTAGCTCGATCTTCTACAAGCTGGATCATAAAATTTTCCTCCAAAAAATTAATGAAATTCTGCAGCACTTTACAGACAGACACTGTCAATCACTGTCCCATACCAGTCTCAAAATCTACATTCCCTATCATTATGTCTTTGGAGTGTGGGAGGAAACCAGAGTACCGGAGAAAACCCATCCAAACACAGGGAGAACATACAAACTCCTTGCAAATCTCATCCTTGGTAGGATTCGAAGATGCAAGGTTACAATGCTAGCCACTGAGCCACCGTGCTGCCCTAATATAAAAACTCCTATCAAGACCACTATAGCCGCCTGTGCCGCTCACTCAATTTGCTTAAACAACTGACCCTCTAACTCCTCGGTTATATTGGGGGGGTCTATAGATTATGCGAAAAAGTATTTTATCAGTGGTCACATCTTTATGCAATTCCACCCACAAGGATTCCACATCCTCACAATTAGAGATGAGCGAATTGATTCTGCAGAAGTGGAATTTGATCCGAATTTCAGGAAATCTTCGATTCGCCACGATTCCGCATTTCCTCACGCTTCGATGCATCGAATCGCATTTTTTTATAAAATGGCCGTCGCAAATGTTAGGACAAGGGGGAAGGGACTCTGGGAACGCGGGATCACCCACAATGCCAAGCGTGCAGCTAATCAGCAGCCAGCCGACCCTGTGATGTCACAGCCCTAGAAAAACCCTCGGCCATTTTAGGTACAGTCATTCCACATCGCTCTTACTGTTGGAACAGACATTGGCAGGAGCTAGGGAAAGACTTAGAAAACATATAGAAGTTCAGGGAAAGAGGCTGAGCCTTTGAACTGTAGGGAAAGGATAGAGAGGAATTGAAAGAAGAATTTGGGGTGGTTGCAGGCTCATTTACAGCAAGAATTTGCAGCATAATTCACATTGCAGCACTCACTGCTGTTATACTGCTGCTCATTACTCATATCAGTGTCATCTCAGTGAAACACAACAAGCCTTTTGCAGTGCAGTACAGCAAAAAAAAAAAGTGAAATATACACTAATATCTGCACGTATCTGTAAAAGAAGCCTTTTTAAAGGCTTTTATTATAAAGGGCTTATTCACTGTTCTTACAAGGCATAACATTATTCAGTATTATTGTGCCAAGGAAAACTGAATTATCATCCAATAATATCTGCACTTATCTGTAATAAGTACACTTGTACACCGCCAAGCACACCCTCCTTGAGCTGCAGGGGCAGTACGGCCTCCCACAACATAGGCTGATATGCGATGTTTCCACCCGTTGGAATTCAACCCTCCATATGTTGGATCAACTATATGAACAGAGAAAAGCCATAAACGATTTCTTGATGATCCAAGCAGACAGAGGTACTCCCCTGTGTAACTTTAACGTTAGCCAGTGGCAGCTCATGCGTGACACCTGCCGTTTGTTAGTTCCCTTTGAGGAGGCCACTTTGTTAGTCAGTCGCCAGGGCTACGGGAAGAACAACGTCATTCCACTGATTCACATCCTGGAAAAGATACTTATCAATCTGGCTGGTCAGGGGACTAGAGATGTTGCATCTACATCTCAAGGCCACAAGAGCCCTGTGGGGGCTGAACTGGAGGAGGATGAGGAGAACATTGGAGCACAAACAATATGTAGTCAAATGGGTGGAGAGGAGGAGCAGGAGCAACTAGAACAGCCAGAGTGAGAAGAAGAGGATGAGGCAGATGACCCAGACACACCGTTGCAGTATGCAGTGGAGATGGATGCAGGGAGTCCCTCGGAGTCACTTGCGCAAATGGCCCGATACATGCTGACTTCCTTGCACAGTGACAGCCGAATTGACAGCAGGTAGACACAGAGCAGAAGTTGAACCAGCAGGTGGTGGCATACTTAGGGTACACCCTGCCACCCGTCATCGAAGATCTGTAGTGTGGAATCAGAGTGGGTGTTTAGTGTGGCGGGGGCCATAGTTACCCCAAGGAGAACTCGCCTGTCCACCCAAAATTTGGAGAGACTGACCTTTGTGAAGATGAATCAGGCATGGATCAGCCAGAACTTCCACCCACCAATGTCTGATGCAGCAGATTAAATGATCAATGCTGCCTCAACACACTCTGCCACTGGTTCACTGTATGGCCTCCTAAGGCTGTTGCTACCTAAACATTACAGTATATAACCTTGCCACTCTGTGGCCTACTCACGCTGCTGCCACCTCCTCACTCTGTCACTGGGTCACTGTATGGCCTACTAAGGCTGTTGCTACCTAAACATTATATCACTTTGCCACTCTGTGGCCTGCTCACTCTGCTGCCACCTCTGCATTCTGCCACTGGGTGACTGTATGGCCTCCTCACACTGCTGCCACCTTCTCACTCTGCCACTGGGTCACTGTATGGCCTACTAAGGCTGCTGACACCTCCACAATGTCACTAGGTCACTGTATGTCCACCTCATGCTGCTTCCACTGGGTCACTCTGACACAGGGTCATTGTATCACCTACTAAGGCTGCTGACCCTTCCACACTCTATTACCGGGTCACTGTATGACCTCTTAAGGCTGTTGCTACCTCCACCTCTGCCACTGGGTCATTGTATGTCCTCATCATGCTGCTGCCACCTTCTCACTCTGCCACTGGGTCACTGTGTGGCCTACTAAGGCTGTTGCTACCTACACATTATATCACCTTGCCACTCTGTGGCCTACTCACGCTGCTGCTACCTCCGCACTCTGCCACTGGGTGACTGTATGGCCTCCTCACACTGCTGCCACCTCCTCACTCTGCAACTGGGTCACTGTATGGCCTACTAAGGCTGCTGACACCTCCACAATGTTACTGGGTCACTGTATGCCCTCATGCCACTTTCACTGGGTCACTCTGTGTCCTCCTCATGCTGCTGTCACCAGGTCACTGTATGGCCTCCTCATGCCACTTCCACTGGGTCACTCTGTGTACTCCTCATGCCGCTGCCACTGGGTCACTGTATGTCCTCCTCATGCTGCTGCCACTGGGTCACTGTTTGCCCTCCTCATGCTGCTACCACTGGGTCACTGTATGGCCTCCTCATGCTGCTTTCACTGGGTCACTCTGTGTCCTCCTCATGCTGCTGCCACCGGGTCACTGTATGGCCTCCTCATGTTGCTGCCACTGGGTCACGGTATGGCCTCCTCATGTTGCTGACACTTGGTCACTGTATGGTCTCCTCATACCGCTGCCACCGGGTCACTGTATGCCCTCCTCAAGCCGTTTCCACTGGGTCACTGTATGGCCTCCTCATGCCGCTGCCGCTGGGTCACTGTATGGCCTCCTCATGCTGCTGCCACTTGGTCACTGTATGGCCTTCTCATGCTGCTGCCACTTGGTCAATGTATGGCCTTGTCATGCCGCTGCCACCGGGTCACTGTATGGCCTCCTCATGCCACAGCCACTGGGTCACTGTATGCCCTCCTCATACTGCTGCCAACTTCACATTGTCACCTTGTCACCAGCAACTTGGCCAGGTGGCGCCGCTTCCGCCTCCACGTTCTGACAACGTTGGTCCTGCAACAATGTCCACCTCATCCTCCACTGTTTCCTCAGCCTCCACTACAGGGACAATTCACAGTGCTCCTCCAGCATACCACATGTGCAGAGCACAGCAGTGACAGCAGCACACTGTTCTATACCACTGCCAATGGGTCATTGTATGGCCTCCTCATGTTGCTGCCTCCTGGTCACTGTATGGCCTCCTCATGTTGCTGCCACTTGGTCACTGTATGGCTTCCTCATGCCACTGCCACTGGGTCACTGTATGGCCTCCTCATGTTGCTGCCTCCTGGTCACTGTATGGCCTCCTCATGTTGCTGCCACTTGGTCACTGTATGCCCTCCTCCTGTCTTTTCCACTGGGTCACTGTATGGCCTCCTCATGCCGCTGCCACTGGGTCACTGTATGGCCTCCTCATGCCGCTGCCACTGGGTCACTGTATGGCCTCCTCATGCCGCTGCCACTGGGTCACTGTATGGCCTCCTTATGCTGCTGCAAACTCCATATTATGTCGCCTTGCCACTCTGGTTTCTTGATGCTGTTGCCAACTCCACATTATGTCGCCTTGCCACTCTGTAGACATATATGTGGACCCTGGAGGAGTTATACACTAGGATTAAAGATGCGCGCTCCCTGGAGTATCTGACGGCCCTTCTTAATAATGAGGAGGAGAGGTTCTGCCTGATCTGGAAACCGTGGGATGAGTTTTGGGCGGTCCGGCCTCTCTGACCCGGCTGGTGTGTGGCCCCTTACTTCCTGGTTGTCTTTCTGTCACCCCTCTGTCCTCCTGTCTTGTCTGCCCCTGTTTGTTGTCGGATTCCTTTGCTTTTTTGGGGCCATTTTTGGCCAGTTTGTTTAAGACTCTGTAATTTATTGAGAATTCTGGGTAATCCCTGTCTGTTCTATGTTTCAGTTAACTTCAGTTCTCTTATGTTTCTCGTATATTGTTATTCCCTCTGTATGACAAAAACTTTTAAAATAAACAATTGAAAAAAAAAAAAAGACATATATGTGGAATCGACAGACGACGGTGTAAAAGGAGTGCGCTCTTTCACTCTACAGTAGGATGTTGGGTCTTTGCACGGTTCTTTCTACCTGGAACTAACATGGACCTGTAAGGCTGGGTTCACACTTGAGTTAGATGGTCAGTTTTGGCCCCGTAACTGTCCAAATAAGTGAAGTGTGCATCGATTCTAAGAGCGACGTCTGTCATGTGCATGTCATACTGACTCACAGCATTGTTTGACTACCACAGTAGGCTCCCTATGCGTGTTACTGCAAGGCATAGTGCACTATACAGGCTCTCTGAAGCTAGGAAATAGGAGTTTTTTAGCGATATTCACCACAAAGTAATTCGGATAGAAGCAAATTTTTTTGGAACTTCAAATCGAACTGGCGAATCGAATTTTTGAGAAATTCGCTCATCTCTACTCACAATCTTCACCTACATTTGCCTCTTTCACACTCACTTTCATGACACTTCTGACATACATACACACTCCACCTCCTTTCCTTCTAGCCCTGTCTTTGAGAGAGTGTAAAACCTGGAATATTAACAGTCCAATCCTCTAATCTTTGGTGAATTGGCAAATTGAATTGTTAACAATGAGTAAAACTACACACGCCTTGTACGCCCTGGAAGAAACCCAAGATCAGCCTGGAACTTGCTGAGACACACAGTTGACAGCTCAGCTCTTGTTGTTATGGTCTTACACTATGTCTGACTGTTTCTGCTACTCATACAGTAGTATTTGTGAGAAGAATCTTCTGGTAATCCATGAACATCTTCTTGGAGTACTAAAGGGATCAACAGCATTAGTGCCAACAAGGTGAGGAGGCAACAAGGAGGAGTTAAAAGGACATCTCCTAAAAAGTGAATGCGATAAGTGGATGTGATAATACACAGACGTTGATGAGCAGCAAGGTAACGATATTATTTTATGTGGATAAGCGCATATCAGCCAAACCACAGAAGACAGCGTGACCTAGCTATAAGTAATTTTTCACCATTCAATCTTAAAGAACAAAATTCTGCCTTACTGGACACACCCTGGCATGAGGTATTAGGTTCCTAACTTAATAGACTCCAGCTAAGCAATTTCTCTTTAAGAGAGTGAATTATTGTCAGCTAGACGTTGTACCTGTTCCTTAGTGAAGTGAAAAATTATCCAGGAACTAGTTTATATCCACTGGGGTGTGTTGGGGGTGGGCAGGGTGTTCCAGTATCTTTATATAAGTTATATTGTATAGAGAGAGTTGCCATGTTCTAACAAATCTGCAATCTCCATAGAATTCACGATCTTTGTGTAAACAAGGAGGCTTTTCAGTCTTTGAGATTTGATTTTCCTATTGTTTGTACGTAGTGTTCCTGCTCTGTTCCCATGACCATAATACTGGGCCTTTGTTCATATAATAGTATTAATGGTTATAATGATACAATAGAGAGTTGAAGAGAGTTGTAGAACTGAAAGTAAAGATCTCCGGGTTATTTTTATGTACTTGAGAATGTTATTTATTTTAAGATATTCTGCTCCCCGGTTCTGGAGATATCAGTGCCGTTATTTTCGGCACTGATATCTCCCCCTCTGTCAAAAGGGCGGGCCTTACAGCCTAGTGTCATCGCTGGGCAGTAAGGAACCCCCTCCCTGACAGTACTCTTCCATACACAATGCATTGCTGCCGCGGTTTTTCCCACAACACTTTTTTGCTGCAGCCCGCTACGTGGGGCCTTAGCCTAAAAGACCGACCTCATGTATACTGTGTATACTATTATATTTGACTAATTCCGTATTATTTGTGTATCATATCTGAGACATAACAGTGTATAGGGTTAAAGATTACCAAGATACAGGCACACATGACCAGCAATGCAGATGTTTTTAAAGGGAATCTGTCACCAAAACCCAGCATACAAAGTCCTATCGAACCCCTTTCCTCTTGAGAATTTGTGCTTCCGTTGCTGAGATATCACGGATTTTGTAAATATGACCTCTTTGGAGCAACAGCAGTGTATACTGATCAGGTAAGGTTCTCCGGTTCAGAGTTCTGTAATCCACACATAGGGGAATTGCTCCAGATTTTTTTCTTACCACCACAATAGGTGAGGCATAGGGGCTCTTACTGTCCACAATGATCCCCTGTAGAGTCTGTCTTAACTCATCAACATCCTTTGGAGCAACTCTCCGTGGTCGCTCCCGGAAGGGAGTAGAATCGGTCAATCGGAAAGTGTGTTGAGCACTTTTAGCACAACCTACATCCATATCATCCATGGAGAACACTTCCGATAATTCAGACAACTTCTATGTCAGTCGCTGATTCCAGGCCTCTGGTAAATGTGGATCACTCAAGTCAAGATTGAGATTAGGGATTGCATCTCGGATTTGAATCCTGCACACTTCAGCGTATGGATTTACTCCAAGCACAGGGTAGCAGTGGGCCACATTCTGGTATGGTCCAATTACGATCGGATGCGGTGAACAGTTCCTCACTGTCACACAGGTAGATAACTCCACTTTATTTCTCCAGTCCTTTCTCTCTGGGATCACCATCCAGCCATTCTGGTTAATCATTTCTTCAGGGGTTTCCATAAGGACATAACTCCCCCCTTCAAGCAAATTGGGAGCAATGCTGGAGGCTACTCTCAGAACTCTCTCCCCGCCGGCAGGAACTTCCACGGTTCTCTCACCGATATGATATACCATTCCATGTCGATAGCCAGTAGACAGGGCATCACAGAGTTCTCTAAGATCAGAAGATATATTCACCGGCTGAGCTGCAGGGTTCCAATCTCTTCCAAGAAACTTCTGAAAAGCATAATGCACTGCGGGACAATTAGTGCCAAGTATCACAGGAGCTGCACAAGAATCCCCTGTATCAGGGCAGACAAGAGCCGTAATCTTCATGGGAGCGACACTCTGATCTTCTAATTCAGGGACAGCTATAACTACTTGTAGGCTGCCATCTACAGGATATGATCCTGAATTAAGCCCCCACAATTTCATTTGTCCCGTAGACTGAAGAGGTATATCCCTCAGATACTTTTGGTAGAACGAGCGATAAATCAGGGTCACTTGAGATCCTGTATCAAACAGGGCAGGAGCGGCATGACCATTGACAGTGACTTTGACAACGGACCTGGAGCCCGCGATAGCGCCTCTGGTCTTTACTCGGCCCGCCTTCCTTCGGTGTCTTTGATTCTGAATAGAGAAGACAGCACTGTGTCCCAATCCCTCACTGTCCTCCGTACACTGTCTGGCAGTATGGCCCGTCTGACCACATTTATAACAGGTTCTAGCATCCTTCCTCCATTGAGTGGCAGTGGGTGCAGTGGCGGACTGTCTAAGTTCTGACCGCTCCGCTGGTTTGTCCTTGTTTGAATTAGGAACAACATCTTCTTTACAGATGCTTTTCGCTTTCTTAGGGGTACTAAAACTAATGTCAGCTTCTTGTTTCTTCACTAACTTCATTAAGTCAGGAAATGGAAGGACTCTATCAGATAGTAAGACCTTGAGTACTTGAGCAAGAGGATGATGAGGTTGTAACCCTCTCACCAACTGACTGGTTCTCATAGCGTCTACCTCTGAAGTAGATATAGCTGCGTGGTACACCAGACGTGAAAGAAGTAGCTGTAAACGGTTAATAAAAGTAGAGACATTTTCCCCTTCTTTTTGACGAACCATTTGGTAATCAGCAACCATCTGGGCAAGGTCATAGTATGGCTCAAAGTGATCAGACAGTACTTGTATATAGTCCAATGCACTCACTCCTTCATGAGAGTCTCTGTACAAGCGGATCAATTCTGCAGCAGGAGACCGCAAACTTTCACTGATACGCTGCCGCTTGCCTTCTTCAGAGCAAGACCATTCCTTCAGGCATTGGAGAGTATGTTCTTTCCATATCTCAAAGTTTTCCTCCCCTTGTGGTACTGGGACATTACCAGAGAATACTTTTAGTTTCTTGTAGTGAGTGGCCTGCAGGCCCTGAGCTAACATTTCAGTCAGCCTGGCTAAAGTGCTAATAGCACTGTCACTAGAGGAACTGCTAGCGACGGCCATACTGGGGGGGTAACTGGCTGAGCGGGGTTCTTCCTTTACCTGAACCAGTGGAGGAACAGGAGGTCGGTAATCCCATGTAGTAGCTAGTGGGAGGTTCCCCTCTGAGCTATATCGCTTCTCCATATCAATGACTATTCCCACTTCTAAATCTCAGCAGTGCCTCCAAATGTAGCCCTATTTGGGGGGGGGGGGTATGAGTATTATCCCTCCCGCAACAGACTCTGGCGCTGACCTGTGTGTATAATGGGACCTGAAGCCTTCGCTGAAGGGAAGAGTGGGAACATATATGAAATATATCAGTGCCTCCACCCAGGATAGAGCCTCTGTATTACAGGGAGGATCTCTTCCTGGGACTTACCCATGAAGTACAGTTAGTAGCCTTAACAAGGATCACTGTACTAATCTCACAGTCTGAAGAATACATACAGATACCACATAAGGTTATAACAGTAGCTTTATAAGAATCAACAGGGTAATAATACATACATAAAATATACTCAGAACACAGCAGTACTACAACAACCAGCAAGTCCTCAACCGTCTTAGGTTATATACCCGGGTATATATATATAGATATATAGCAAGAGTCCGGTGCACAATACCTCCAGGCAACAGAAGAGATGCAGGGGCCCCTGTGGATGACTGTGGATCCTCGGATTCTTCCAGGAGATGACAGACAGCCGATCAGGAGATGATGATGATGGTGAGATTCTTCACAGGCCTCAAACAGGGCGACGGTGACGGCAGTAGATGCAGGCCTGAATACCCTAACACTGAGTCCTTAACCTGCCAGCTAAACTACTAGTGCCACCGGGCCTCTAACTAGCTAGTTGGCCTTCGGAAGCCTAACCTATCACTGCCCTGAACTGTATATATATATATGGATCCCTAACTACGGTTACTAGCTAGGTCCTGTGAGTATATAGGGGGTAACACATACCTAACTATATACTGTGAAGTAAAGAGGAACAAGTGGCTCTTAGACTCCCCCAGACATAACATGTCTGTCTCAGCAGCTCTGCTCACATCTCTCCCCCCCAGCAGCTCTGCCTCACATGTGTCTGACTCACTGTATTTACAAAACAAAACTTGCACTGAATGCCTGGGGTCTCTGAAGCCAAACTGCAGGGGCAAAGAAGCCAGATACATTATATACTAGTAAAAATGGCAGTTCCCTACACACACCTTAACTTATCTTAAAACATAGTGTAGAACACTGTCAGGTCCCCTAGAAACCTATCTATAAAATATAGTGTAGAACACTGTCAGGGCTCCTAGGAACCTATCTATAAAACATAGTGTAGAATACTCCTAAGGCTCCTAGGAACCTATCTATAAAACATAGTGTAGAATACTCTCAGGGCTCCTAGGAACCTATCTATAAAACATAGTGTAGAACACTCTTAGGGCCCCTAGGAACCTATCTATAAAACATAATGTAGAACACTCTTAGGGCTCCTAGGAACCTATCTATAAAACATAGTGTAGAATAGTCTTAGGGCTCCTAGGAACCTATCTATAAAACATAATGTAGAACACTCTTAGGGCTCCTAGGAACCTATCTATAAAACATAGTGTAGAACACTCTTAGGGCTTCTAGGAACCTATCTATCCAATATCCAATTAGCTCTATAAGGCAAATATAGCCGAAGTTATGTCAAAGTGGAAGTGAGTTATGACGTTGTCTGTTACCAGGTCATCACTCAACAGGATACATACAGACATTCCCACACATACAGGTTGGTCACTTACGTTGGATTTCTGGATATTTCATCATCAGCAGAAGACCCCATCTTAGGGTGGTTGAGGTTGTCTCCATTCCGGCATCAAAAAGGTCATTAACAAGCATTGTTAGGTTTTCATTGGTGAAGTATAATTCAGGATTTGGTTTTTCCTAAAATATAAAATATATCACATGCAAAGAAGAAGCTAGACCCCTGAAGGTAATGCAGTAATCTGACCTACAGTCCTATGTAATAACAAATAACACATTGCAATGTAACCATGTTTCAGTGTTTATTACCTCTTGTTGTTTGACCAGGAATGTGTCGATAAGATTCCTCTGGTCATTGACATCTAGTTCTTTCTTCTGGTTGGTGAAGGTCTCTCGAATAAACGCATGCATTTCCTCCACATTCTTAAGCATTGTATTTTTGACTGAAGAAAACCATCTCATCACAGATGGATATGCATTATACAGCTGCAGGAGAAAAAAAAATCATGTATGGATGTAGAAGGTCAAGCAACTTTCTAATATACTTTTATTTTTACTACTATACAACTCATATCGACCTGGCCTCTCTTATACAGTTTTTTACAGTATATATCAGTCTAGGCTAGAGGAGAAAACTTAGGCAGGGTTCACACTACCGTTGGAGTCCGTTATGAAAGTGACGGTTAAAAAAAAATAAACGGACACCTATCATAACGGACCCTAACTGATGAGCATCAGGTAGTGTCCGTTTTTTTTAATGTCACATATCGCTAGAAAGCCGACAGCGCGCTGAATTCAGCGCACTGCCGGTTATCCCGGTATGTGCCCCGGGGCTGGAGATATCGGCATGTTTTACTTTACTTACTGTTTGAAGGGCGCTGTGAGGAACTCCCTCCCTGACACTTCTCGTTGGTCCATAGCGCTGTACTGAGGGGGCGTTCCTCACAGCTCAGCGTCATCGCCGGGCAGTAAGGAACGCCCCCTCTGACAGTACAGGGCTATAGACCAGTACAGAGAGAGGGGGCGTTCCTTACAGGCCAGTGATGACGCTCAGCTGTGAGGAACGCCCCCTCATACAGCGCTATGAAGGAACAGAAGTGGCAGGGAGGGCATTCCTCTGACAGTACCCGGCGATAGACGAGAACAGAGAGAGAGGGCGTTCCTTACAGCCCAGCGATGACGTTCAAGCTGTGAGGAACGCCCCCTCAGTACAAGTCTCTGAACAAAGAGAAGTGTCAGGGAGGGAGTTCCTCGCAGCGCCCTTCTAACAGCAAAACATTACACCGCCGATATCTCCAGCCCCGGGGCACATACCGGGAAAGCCGGCAGTGCGCTGAATTCAGCGCGCTGTCGGCTTTCTAGCGGTATGTAAAACCGCATGTGCCTGAGGACACGAAATGTCCTCTAACACTGCTAGTTTTTTTTTGTTTGTTTGTTTCTCCTTTCTGAGCATGCGCAGGGAAAGTAAACGGACATAAAATAACGGACAGTAACTGATGTCCGTTACACATAGACTTCAATGTTAAAAAAATAACGGACAATTGCTGTCTGTCAATAATCCGTTTTTTTCAAACGGACAAAAAGTCCTGCATGTAGGATTTTTTGTCCGTGAAAAAATAACGGACTTCTGACGGATTTGGTGTAAACGGACACAAACGGACACTAACGGACACAATATTAAAACCCATTGAAATGAATGGAAATTTTAACGGATTTCTGACGGTTCAACTAGTGTCCGTTGCTAAAATCTTGTAACGGACAATAGCAACGGACACTACTGACGGACACCAACGGTAGTGTGAATGCTCCCATAGTTCATCACCACCTAGTGGTCAAGTGTAGATGACTATACATGGGGCACTTTCAGGTGACTGAATCAGTGCCTCTTATTTCTTTCCAACGATTTGCACTTATACCTAACCAAATTCAAGAAAAGGTAAGAGCGGACACATCTGTATTTCACCTTGTTAGGAGATGCCGACACCGATCACAGCTGTTAACACTTTAGGTGCCGTGGTCCAATGTGACCGCAGCATCTAAAGTGCACGGCCGCCATGGGCATCGCCATCTTTGAACAATTGCCGCCCTCCAGATCGCCATCGGAGGGCAGCGATCGGTTGCTATGACACCTGGGAGCCTATTAAAGGCTCCCAGGCTTGCCATCATATCCCTTCTATTACAGGCTGCCAGAGGCAGCCAGTAATAGAAGGCAATGTATTTTACTATTCACTGCAATATATTAGTACTGCAGTGAATAGTATCAGCAATCAGACCATCTAGGGTTCAAGGTCCCTAGGTTGTCTGAAAATAAAAGTAAAATAAAAAATAAAAAAAGTTTTTAAAAGTATAAAAAGAACCACAAAAAATATAAAAGTTCAAATCACCCCCCCCTTTCCCTAGATCATATATAAAATAAATAAACAATAATAAATATAAACACTTTAGGTTTGCCAAAATGTCTGAACTATTAAAATATAAAAATATTTATCTCATACGGTGAACAGCGTAGCGGGGTAAAAAAATGAAAATGGAAAAATGGCGATTTTTTTTTTCTTAGACACTTTGCCTCCTATAAAAAATGGAATAAAAAGAGATCAAACTATCAGAACTTCCCCAAAATGGTATTAATAAAAATGCCATCTTGTCCCACATAAAAAGACGCCTTACCCAGCTCCATATACAAAAATATAACAAAGTTAAAGGTGTCAGACCATGGCACATTTTTCTCTATTTTGTAAAGTTTTAAATTTTTTAAAAGGTATCAAAACATTACAAATACTATATATATTTGGTATCGACGTGATCGTACTGACCCACAGAATACAGGTAACATGTAATTTTTACCACATAGCGAATGCTGTAAAAATTAAACCCATAAGAAATTGGCGCAAATGCATTTTTTTTTCCAATTCCACCTCATTCAGAATTTTTTTCCAGCTTCCCAGTACATTGTACAGGATATTGAATGGTGCCATTACAACATACAATTTGTCCCGCAAACAATAAGCCATCATGTGACTCTGTGAACTGATTGCAAACAAATAACAGCAAGAATTACTGATCCCTCTGTCACGCCCCACAAGTTTCCAGATTGTTTATTTCTTGATCTCTTGTAAATAACTTCTCTACTTATATTGCATTTTGATTTTCTTTAACCCCTTAATGACCGGGCCATTTTTTGTTTTTGCATTTTCGTTTTTCCCTCCCCACATTCCAAGAACCATAACTTTTCATTTTTCAGTTCACAGAGTCACATGATGGCCTATTGTTTGCGAAAAAAATAGTACTTTGTAATGTCACTATTCAATATGCTGTGCAATGTACTGGGAAGCTGGAAAAAAATTCAGAATGAGGTGCAATTGGAGAAAAACTGCATTTGCGCCAAATTCATATGGGTTTAATTTTTACAGCATTCACTGTGTGGTAAAAATGACCTGTTATCTGTATTCTGCGGGTCAGTACGAACACGGTGATACCAAATTTATATAGTATTTGTAATGTTTTGATACCTTTTAAAAAATTAAAAACTTTGCTAAATAGAAAAAAAAATTTTGAGTCGCCATTTTGTGTCTTTGGTAACTTTTTCATATTTAGATGTATATAGCTGGGTAAGGTGTCTTTTTATGCGGGACAACATGTCGTTTTTATTGATACCATTTGGGGAAAGATCTGATGGTTTGATCACTTTTTATTCAATATTTTATAGGAGGCAAAGTGTTGAAAAAAACGTTATTTGGCCATTTTGATTTTTTCCCCGCTACGCCGTTCACCGTATGGGATAAATATTTTAATATTTTAATAGTTCGGGCATTTTGGAGCGCGGGGATACCTAAAGTGTTTATGCTTACTTTTGTTTATTTACTTTTATATCTGATCTAGGGAAAGGGGGGTGATTTGAACTTTTGTGTTTTTTTAAATTTTTTCATACTTTTAAAAACTTTTTTTTTTCTAATAATAGCTCTAATGTAATGACAGGCCTGGGAGCCTTCAATGCCTGTCATGGCAACATCTAAAGGGTTAACAGCCGCGATCGGTGCAGGCACCGATCGCGGCTGTTAGCGGCTGTTAGCGGCGGGTCCTGGCTGTATATGGCACCCACTGTGTATGGACAGCGCTCAGCTCCTGAGCACTCTCCATACATCTTCATGCGACTCAGGACGTACTACTACGCCCTGAGTCGTTAAGGGGTTAAAGAGTCTAAGATCCTTTGAAGATCCAGGTCTTGTGTGTATAAAGAGTGTGTGAATTTTAAGTTTCTAGTATGTCTGAAGAAGAGAGGTAGACTCTCGAAAGCTTACTATCAAATATACTCAGCCTCTAAAAGGTATCGCCTGATTTCTTCACTCTTCCACTAGCCTAACCAATGTCACATTCCATGTCCTAAGTATAGTCCATCTATCATCCCATCTATCATTCCATCTATCATTTCCCATAAGACTCCTTTATATATAATATGGAGTGGAGCTGCTCACAACGGCCATTGGTTCTCCAGATATTCGTGTATTTTTATTAGTAATCTTTAATAATTTCACAAGTGTGGGGTCTTCATAGTCAAACCGATTACTCAGTAGGATGGAGACAATTATGTTGGCCACGGCAGCATTTATAATCATGATGTTATTAAAGGGCTCGCCTAAAAATACATGAAAAGACAAGAGTCATAGTTACTTCATTTAAAATGTAGCTAAACTTTTGAGGGACTTTTCAGGTTAATCTTGTAAAGTTGATGCAGGCACTGTAGAAGTTGCAAGTCAAAAGGCAGACTGGAGGGTGCAATAAACAACACTTCTTCTCCAATACAGAGAAGTTAGTGCTATACCGACACAAAGTAGCAGATAATTGTGAAGTGGAACGAAAATGATTGGAACAAGGTTTTCAAAATTTTGATCCAGTAAAAATCTGAAAAGTATGACATGCAAAAGTATTCAGCCCCCTGATACCCCTAAATAAAATCCAGTACAAGCAATTGCCTTCAGAAGTCACTTAATTAGTTAATAGAGTCTGGATGTGTGTAATTTAGTCTCAGTATACACCTACACCTGTTCTGTGAAGGCCTCAGTGTTTTGTTAGAGAACATTAGTGAACAAACAGCATCATAAAGACCAAGGAACTCACCAGACAGGTCGAGGATAAAGTTGTGGAGAAGTTTAAAGCAGGGTTAGGTGATAAAAAAATATATCCCAACCTTTGAGCATCCCAAGGAGCACTGTTCAATCCATCATCCAAAAATTGAAAAAGTATTCTACAACTGCAAGCCTACCAAGACATGGCCATCCCCCTAAACTGACACATCAACAAAGGAAAGCACTGGTCAGAGAAGCAGCCAAGAGGCCCATGGTCACTCTGGAGGAGCTGCAGAAATCCACAGCTCAGGCGGGAGAATCTGTCCAGAGGACAACTATAAGTCATGCACTCCACAAATCTGGCCTTTATGGAAGAGTGGCAAGAATAAAACCACTGTTGAAAGAAAGACATAAGAACTGCCATTTGCAGTTTGCCACAAGCCATATAGGGGACACAGCAAACATGGAAGAAG
Organism: Leptodactylus fallax; assembly: GCA_947044405.1. Taxonomy (NCBI): domain Eukaryota; kingdom Metazoa; phylum Chordata; class Amphibia; order Anura; family Leptodactylidae; genus Leptodactylus; species Leptodactylus fallax. Next base: position 3,272,413 of record CAMRHE010000219.1, on the reverse strand, counting down.
GTGCTCTGGTCAGATGAGACAAAAAGTTTAACTTTTTGGACTAAATGCAAAGCGCTATGTGTGGCGGAAAAGTAAACCTGCTCATCACCTTGAACACACCATCATCCCTACTGTGACACATGGCAGGGGCAGCATCATGCTGGGGGAGGCTTTTCTTCAGCAGGGACAGGGAAGCTGCTCAGAGTTGATAGAAAGATGGATGAAGCTAAATACAGGACAATCCTGGAAGAAAACCTGTTGGAGGCTGCAAAAGACTTGAGACTGGAAAGGAGATTCACCTTCCAGCAAGACAATGACCCTAAACATACAGCCAGAGCTACAGTGGAATGGTTTAGATCAAGGAATATTCCTGTGTTAGAATGGCCCAGTCACAGTCCAGACCTGAATCCCATTGAGCATCTGTGGCAAGACATGAAAATTGCTGCTCACAAACGCTCCATCCATTTTGCACAGTATGAATTGTAATCTACAAATTGTTAGCAGTATTTTCCTCTTTAGTCTCTAACTCTGTTATCCATGAGCTAGTGGGTGGGGACCAGCTGCATTGATATCTCCCATAGACAGCACATGGACAAAGCAGGAGATTTTTCTCTCTTACTCACTCAGAAGCAGCATAGAGTACATCATAGAAGTATACTGAGCAGTCCTGATGTAAATAAAGCACTTGGGGTGAGATCGAACACTTAAATAAGGCCTCATGCACATGATGATATTTTTTATCCGCAATTACGGATTCACAATTGAGGATCAAAGTATGGAGGAATTCATTTCTATGGGGTCATGCACATAGCCATAGTTTTTGCAGCTGTGTGTCCAGGCCGTAGTGAATAGCCACAAAATATGGAGCAGGTCTATACCTGTCCGTATTTGCGGCTTGGTCCATTAATTTCAATGGATGGGTCAGTGAAAATCATGGATGACACAGAGATACCAATCTGTACTTCATCCATGCCATTTTTACTGACTCGTACCCTGCACACACTCACGCCTATGTAGCCTTAGTATTTCCTAAATGTAAAATATAGGAAACGGTTATGAACAAGGTTGGATTAGATTCTCTAGCAGAAGATCAGATATCGGCTGTAACAGGTCCATGAAATACACCAGAGGACAACTGGAATTTATGCGTTTTTGGGTAATAAAGAGTTTTCCTTATCATATACAGTATGTGTGTAATGATAACTGTATAGGTGACCAAGTAATTTTAGAAGTAAGGTTAATCTTTGCTGGAGCTTAGACTTTCAGAGTCCTCTCTTCTGGTGGGTCCTTTGTACTCAGTCCTACTATTATAGGAATTATAATTATTAATCATAAAGCAACAAATAAAGTATAATGGAACCATTATCCAACCTTTGTAAGATCTGAACTTCTTTACCAAAAAATCACTTTCTTCAGAAATCTTGTTTTCAATGGTTTTCTTTCCCATTCCAAAATCTCGAAGTGTTGACAGAGTAAACCGTCTCATCACTTTCCAGTTATCACCGTTAGCAAAAATAATTCCTGAGGTTGTTAAATTATAAGGGAAAAATAATACACATACAAGATGGTGACCAATATTCAAGGTTTATTTAGAGCACAGTGTCAAAAGTTCTCATAGATGACATATTCTGCCATGACTATCTATCTAAAGTTTTCTCAGGATCGCACATTTTAGAAGAAAGTCTGTAAGGGAATTGCTAGAGGAGCGATTCCCCAGTAGCTGCTGGTGAACTCTGGGGGGAGGGGCACGACAAGACAGTGAGCCCTAAGATGACCCCCCCCCCCACTGTCCCTGGCTACTTGCAACTGGGCGTCAATCCCTTCTTAATATAAATGATAACAGAGAACGCAGACAGGATAAACAACAACAAAAGGGAGGTCAGCTAGCCAAGGGTGTCGGTAACAGTCGAGCAACGCAGTACAGAATCAAAATCCAAGAGAATAGTCAAAGTCAAAGCCAGAGGTCAGGAATATGAATACAGGTAACCAAGCAGCAAGAGTATATAGCCAGCACGCACAAGGCAATAGCAAGCGCCAATGTGAATGTGAGCAAATAATAAATAGGAAGAAAGAACCCGCCCTAGACTTGATAGGAGAGTAGTCTGTCAATCACACAGGTAAGGCTAAAATTAACTATTAGAGGATCAGAGAGAAACGTGCAGAAAGGTGAAGGAGACGGGTGTGGCGAAAATCAATTAAGGAGGTGAGGGAATAGGACAGTGTTCAGACAATACAAAAAACCCAAAGGAAGGAATCACAACCGGACATGGCTCCTGCGCCTCAGTATGCACCCAAGGGATAGCGCCAAAGCCCGGACGGGCAAGGATGTTACAAAGTCACACTAAAGTTACTTGGGGTGTGGAAGTTTCTAAATCTTAGACCCCCACTGACCCAATCGGTGCTTTTTTCTATGGTAGGATTATAAATTTCCGATCAACAATTTTTCTCGTGCTCATCCTAGGTCAGGAATGTGAAGAATGTTACAGGAAGAAAGTCACTGTAATAAAAACTCAAGAAACTGGAAACCAATAAATGAGTGACTATTAAAAAAAAATAAGCTATATACTCATGGGTCAGTCTGCAGGGCCTTATGTAAGGTCTTGTTCACACTGTCTTCTACAAACCTGCCAGTGAAGCAGATGACCTCTCACATAGTCTAATTTCTGGCTGGTACTGTATTTACTATAATCTCGTTACCTATATCAGAATTGAAGTGAACAAGGGATAAAGATCAAAGGGGTATTCCCATCTCAAGGATCATATTCAGACTTGTAGCTTAAGCTGACTAATGCATTTTACCCAATACACTGATTTATCTATCTTGCTTTTTATCATATATAGCTAAATCTATCTCCTCAGTGTTTACAGCTGGTTGCCTAGGTTACAGACCTGCTCTCAGATTGGGCTTAAAACTCAGTCCCAACTTTCGGCCACATATATTCTCTTCTCTCCCTCTCTCTGCTTTCAGTCTTTGAGCCCTGATAAGTTCTAGTAAAGTTCTAGTAATCAATGTCTTTGTTATCTGTGTATGTAAATCCAGAGATAAGTGTGCAGTTTACAACAAGCCCCAGCAAGCTGCTGGACTGAGATGAAAACCAGGAAGTGAAGGGGAGAGGAGACAGGAAGGCAGCTGAAATCCTGAGATGAGAGAACCACTTTAATCCATTCAGTGCTAACCATATGATCCTTACCGTGTCCTTTTATTATATCTTCGAAAAGTGGCACTTTTGGTCTTCCTGAAAATTCGTCTGCATGATTGACAAGGGAGTCTTTTACTGCCTCGTATCCGCACAGCATAACAACTTTTTCTTCTCCCAACTGTACTGTGTACACTGGTCCATACTTCTTAGAGAGCTGCAAAAGTGAAGCAGTGGTAATTCTGACACTCTGACACTTTTACCATCGATTTGCAAGATAAACTGATCACCTACAACCTGTTTATATATGACCTGTTTGGGCACCCTACTCAGAGCTTAGAGTCACTGCATAAAGCAGCTCACATCCAGAGGAACTGCTGGTGCCCACAACAAATGACATAAAATGGTCAATCCCTTTAAATATTCACTCTATGTAATACAGGTAGCCTATTATTCCTGCTCTTGCTTTCAAGGGGGCAGAACCAGAACCCTTCAGGATAAAATAACCATACAGTCTGTTACCTGATGAAGTGTTTGATATGGTCTATTCAGGTCTAGCATGTGCAGGTTCCCAATGATGGGCAGTGGTGTAGGTCCAGGGGGCAGCTTAGAATGAGCATTTCTTCTCTGTCTATAGAAAAATAGGGCAATAAAAAGGCATAAAAGGATAGACAGAACCAATACGGTGGGATCGGCGATGATCATGGTGCCAGGAGATGTTTCTGTGGAAAGACAAATATGAACATGGTTTATCGACGGCATCGAGAAATTATATCCAACAATTAACAAAGTCTATTTCATCAATTAAAAACAGTACAAAAAGAACACATCCTATGAGAGGGACTTCCCACTAAAGGGAGTTTGTCACCAGAACCCAGCATATCAACCAGATAGATAGGCTAGGGTCACCTGAATCAATATGGTGTTTCCCCCTTCCTCCATTGCTGAGATATCACTGTTTATGGCAATATGAAAATGAACTCTTTGGAGCAATGAGGGCGTGACTAGATGGTGGCTGCCCTCGGTCCCTGTCTTTGTCTTTCCCGGACCCCCTGATGAAGCATGTACAACAGAAATATGTTGGGTCAGGGAAAGTCTAGAGACAGTTTACATTAATACAATGGGCAATTAGATTTAGCTACTGTACATAGGAACTGAGTGGATGCAGATACCAGCTGATCGGGGTCAGTTTAATGCAACTGGTATGTGACATCTACAGCTCTTTTATAGCAGAGTATCCTTTGGTTGCAGCCTTTGAGAATTCAGCCTATAATACAGGTGGCTATAAATAGTCTGGGCAATTGGCCAGCAGTGTGTAGTAACGGTGGAGATATACCTGAGCAAACCGCACGGCGACTTATTGTACTGTCATCGCAGTGAATATTTATCAGGTTTTGTCCTAAAACAAATAAATTATTTTTTTTTTTTTTGGTCAGGGGGGAGCTGGTCTATTCACATCATAGGGAAATATCTCTGCTCTAACAATATTTTGCATGGTGCTGATAATATATTCACAACTTTATAGAGTTTCGTCCTATGCATAGTCACGCTCCACTGACTAAATAGCCCTATTATCACTTACAGCTTAATGCTGTTGGGCATACATTGTTACATACCAATTAGAATTTTATTGTCCCTTCACATACTTTTACTTAGTGACTATTAAATGTTATGTTTTAGTTGTTTCATATTCTTTATTAATATTTATTAACATATTTTGTAGAAACGATACACCATTTCTATCACATTTACTTCTTTTAGATCATTTGTCATGTGGATGCCCAAAGACTCAGTCTGTCCAAGTCTGCTTGTAATCTACTCCCAACCTCCATAGACTGCACTGTACTACACCTCCCATCTTCTATATAATTAATAAATAAGTTATATAACAGAGCACTGAGCCCTGGGGTACACCACTTATAACAGAGGACCCAGCACTGAACCCTGGGGTACACCACTTATAACAGAGGACCCAGCACTGACCCCTGGGGTTCACCATTTATAATAGGGGACCCAGCACTGAAGCTGAGCACATGGAATTAACAGAATGTGACTATGTAGTAGGTGCAATATTTCAACATTTGGGGCCCCGCTTTTAATTTTGCCCAGGGCCCCACTTTGTCTAAAACTGGCCCTGCCTGGGGTACATCACTTATAACAGAGGACCCAGCACTGAACCCTGGGGTACACCACTTATAACAGCGGACCCAGCTCTGAATCCTGGGGTACACCACTAATACCAGAGGACCCAACACTGACGCCTGGGGTACACCACTTATATCAGAGGACCTAGCACTGACCCCTGGGGTACACCACTTACAACAGAGGACCCAGTACTGGATCCTGGGGTTCACCACTTATAAAAGAGGACCCAGCACTGAAGCTGAGCACATCGAATTGACAGAATGTGACTATGTAGTAGATGCAATATTTCAACATTTGGGGACCCACTTTTAATTTTGCCCAGGGCCCCCCACTTTGTCTAAAACTGGCCCTGCCTGGAGTACACCACTTATAACAGCGGACCCAGCACTGAACCCTAGGGTACAGCAGACCCCCCTGTCCACTATTTCGACATCCTCCCCCCTGTCCACTATATCCACAGCCTGCCCCCATCCACTATATCCACAGCCTCCCCCCTGTCCACTATATCCACAGCCTGCCCCCATCCACTATATCCACAGCCTCACTTCTGTCCACTATTTCGACATCCTCCCCCCTGTCCACTATATCCACAGCCTTCCCCCATCCACTATATCCACAACCTTCCCCCATCCACTATATCCACAGCTTCACCTCTGTCCAGACTTCTACTCACCTCTTCATAAAAGCAAATCAGGTTAGTCTGACAACTTCTGTCCTTAGTAAAACCATTCTGTCTGTCACTTACAATATTATGTATAGTCACATACTCTTGTATATATCCATTTAAGAGCCCCTGAGTTTCCCCACAATGGATGCTAAGCTCATCAGTCTGTAATTACCTGGGGTAGACCTAGAGCCCTTTTTGACAATAGCCACCACAGCCTTCGCCAGTCCCTTGGCACTGTACTAATCACTAAACAATCCCTTAAAATTAAGAATAGGGGTACAGTAATGACTGGACTGAGCTCTTTAAGTACTAGTGGGTGTAATCCACCTGGACCTAGAGCTTTGCTCACATCATTTGTTTAGCTTGGCCTGGACCATTTCTGTGTTTATCCAGTATAGTACATAGAATCATGTATTACCAGCATTGGTGACACCTACATCAACTACGCCCTGTTCTCTTGTATATACAGAGCTAAAGAACCCATCTAGTAGCTCTGCTTTTTCTTGATTCTGCATTATTAGAAATAATCAGATCCAGCAGAGCATCCCCTCTAGTTCGATCTTCTACAAGCTGGACCATAAAATTGTCCTGCAACAAGTTAATGAAATTCCTCCCCTTTGTAGAACCATGAACCTAGTCCTGGTAGTTTATTTATTTTGCTTACTTGTATAGCGCCATCATATGCTGCTGTGCTTTACAGACACTGTCAATCACTGTCCCATATAGGGCTCACAATCTACAGTCCCTATCATTATGTCTTTGGAGTGTGGGAGGAAACCGGAGTACCCGGAAGAAACCCACGCAAACACGGGGAGAACATACAAACTCCTTGCAGATGTCGTCCTTGGTCGGATTTGAACCTGCAAAGGTACAGTGCTATCCACTGAGCCACCATGTTGCCCTAATAAAAAAAAAAAGCTCCCATCAAGACCACTGTATCCGCCTCTGCTGCCCACTCAGTCTCCTTATACAACTGGCCCTCTAACTCCTTGGTTATATTGGGGGGTCTATAGATTATACCAAAAAGGATTTTATCAGTGGTCACATCTTATGCATTTCCACCAACAAGGATTTGACATGCTCACACACCCACACAACTCGCTTTCATGCCATTTCTGACATACATACAATCCACCTACCTTCCTTCTAGCCCTGTCTTGGAGAGAGTGTAAAACCTGGAATTTTAACAGCCCAATCCTTTATTCTTTGGTGAAATGGCAAATTAAATTGTTAACAATGAGTTAAACTACACACGCCTTGTAATGCCCTGGAAGAAACCCAAGCTCAGCCTGGAACTTGCCGAGACGAACAGTTGACAGCTCAGCTCTTGTTGTTATGGTCTTACACTATGTCTGACTGTTTCTGCTACTCATAGTATTTGTGAGAAGAGTCTTCTGGTAATCCGTGAACGTCTTCTTGGAGTACTACAGGGATCAACAACATTAGTGTGGAGGAAACCAGGAGAAGTTAACAGGTCACTTCTTAAAAAGTGGAACGTCTTGGATGTGATAATACACAGACGTTGCTGAGCAGCAAGGTAACTTTTTATTATTTTATGCGGATAAGCTCATATCAGCCAAACCAGAGACTTCTGTAGAAGACAGAGCGATCTATCTATAGGTAATTCTTCCCCAGCCTACTTGTGTCAATCTTCAGGAATAAAAGTCTGTCTTACTGGACACACCCTGACATGAGGTATTAGGTTCCTAACGTAATAGACTCCAGCTAAGCTATTACTGTGTACCACAGAACTTATGGTGCTTGACTTCAGCTTGGTCACTGACTTTATCTCTCTCTCCTGCTACTCTCTTCTGACTAATTGTTTCTGACTCCAACTTGTTCCTGACCACTGAACCTCTGCTGCCAACCCAGACCTCGTGCGTGTTTACCCACCCTGTGCAAACTACGCCAGCACTGAACCCTTGGTGCTCTGCACATAGTCCCTGGTCAGCTGTCACCAACATTCGAGCCAGGGAAGAGGTAACAACTTGGTGGTCTCCCTGCAGCCAAGTCCAGATCTTTGTCCAGGGTTAAGGGTGCAGACCAGGGAGGCCGCTTGGTCAATGCCCTTAGGAGTGTCCCTAAGCCAAACTACTAGCACTCTCAGGAAGAGATTAGAGCAGTGAACTGGCCTGTTTAGGACTAAGGAGAGGGTTGATAAGAGGAGACAGAAGCAATTTCCTCTGATAAGATATATTACAGTTTCTTACATTCACCTGAACTGCTGAATTATAACGCTGATGCCCCATGTTGCGGAAACGCAGAGTTTTATGCTTCAGATTTTGCTGTGTTTTTTTTAGCCAAAGTCGGCAGATATTAGAAGAAGTCTAAGAGCTTAGTTTATATTTTTCATTCCTTTTCAATCCACTCCTGACTTTGGCTCAAAAAAACACAGCAAAATCTGCAACAAAAAAACGCTGCGCTTCCTCAACGTGGAGCCTTAGTCTAAAACAGTTTCTCTCTTTAAGAGAGTGAATTATTGTCAGCTAGACTTTGTACCTGTTCCTTAGGGAAGTGAAAAATGATCCAGGAACTTGTTTATATCCATCGGTGTGTGTGAGCTGTTCCAGTATCTTTATATAAGTTATATTGTATAGAGAGAGTTGCCATGTGTTAACAAATTTGCAATATCTTTAGAATTCAATATCTTTGTGCAAACAAGGAGGATTTTCTATCTTTGGGATTTGGTGTTCATATTATTTGCAAGTAGTGTCCCTGCTCTGTTCCCATGGCCATAATACTGGGCCTTTGTGTTCATATAATAGTATTCATGGTTACAATGATATAATAGAGAGTTGAAGAGAATTGTAAATTTGAAAGTCAAGATCTCCGGGTTATTTTTATGTACTTGAGAATGTTAGTTATTTCTTCAGCTTGTTTATCAGCTTGCTTATTAATTTTTTTTTTTAAGTTTAGGGTTTGAAAGTAGATAATTTTTTAGTTTCCAATGGAAAAAAGGAAGGACAATTAAAATGTTTGGAGACAGGGCATGGTCCGACCATGCTAGGATCTTTATTTTAGTTGACATAATTTTTTTTTAAAAATCCAGTTATCTACTAGACATAAAGAGGACCTTTCACATCCTAATAGATGTGTGGTATTATATACCACTAAAAAGTTGGCTTTCCCGGTATGTACCCTGGTGCTGGAGATATCGGTGCCGTTAATATTGCAACCGATATCCCTTCACTGTCAGAAGGGCGGATCTTACTTGTTCTATTGGGGGATTCCATACCATATTATGATGTTCTGCAGCAGCTGAGGTGTGTATTATGATGTTCTGCAGTAGCTGAGGTGTGTATTATGATGTTCTGCAGCAGCTGAGGTGTGTATTATCAGGTTCGGCAGTAGCTGAGGTGTGTATTATGAGGTTGTGCAGCAGCTGAGGTGTGTATTATGAGGTTCTGCAGCAGCTGAGGTGTGTATTATGATGTTCTGCAGCAGCTGAGGTGTGTATTATGGTGTTCTGCAGTAGCTGAGGTGTGTATTATGAGGTTCTGCAGTAGCTGAGGTGTGTATTATGAGGTTGTGCAGTAGCTGAGGTGTGTATTATGATGTTCTGCAGCAGCTGAGGTGTGTATTATGATGTTCTGCAGCAGCTGAGGTGTGTATTATGATGTTCTGCAGCAGCTGAGGTGTGTATTATGAGATTGTGCAGTAGCTGAGGTGTGTATTATGAGGTTCGGCAGTAGCTGAGGTGTGTATTATGATGTTCTGCAGCAGCTGAGGTGTGTATTATGAGGTTGTGCAGCAGCTGAGGTGTGTATTATGATGTTCTGCAGTAGCTGAGGTGTGTATTATGATGTTCTGCAGCAGCTGAGGTGTGTATTATGAGGTTCTGCAGTAGCTGAGGTGTGTAATATGATGTTCTGCAGCAGCTGAGGTGTGTATTATGATGTTCTGCAGCAGCTGAGGTGTGTATTATGATGTTCTGCAGTAGCTGAGGTGTGTATTATGATGTTCTGCAGCAGCTGAGGTGTGTATTATGAGGTTCTGCAGTAGCTGAGGTGTGTATTATGAGGTTCTGCAGTAGCTGAGGTGTGTATTATGATGTTCTGCAGCAGCTGAGGTGTGTATTATGAGATTGTGCAGTAGCTGAGGTGTGTATTATCAGGTTCGGCAGTAGCTGAGGTGTGTATTATGATGTTCTGCAGCAGCTGAGGTGTGTATTATGAGGTTGTGCAGCAGCTGAGGTGTGTATTATGAGGTTCTGCAGTAGCTGAGGTGTGTATTATGAGGTTCGGCAGTAGCTGAGGTGTGTATTATGATGTTCTGCAGCAGCTGAGGTGTGTATTATGAGGTTCTGCAGTAGCTGAGGTGTGTATTATGATGTTCTGCAGTAGCTGAGGTGTGTATTATGATGTTCTGCAGCAGCTGAGGTGTGTATTATGAGGTTCTGCAGTAGCTGAGGTGTGTAATATGATGTTCTGCAGCAGCTGAGGTGTGTATTATGATGTTCTGCAGCAGCTGAGGTGTGTATTATGAGGTTCTGCAGTAGCTGAGGTGTGTATTATGAGGTTCAGCAGCAGCTGAGGTGTGTATTATGATGTTCTGCAGCAGCTGAGGTGTGTATTATGATGTTCTGCAGTAGCTGAGGTGTGTATTATGATGTTCTGCAGCAGCTGAGGTGTGTATTATGAGGTTCTGCAGTAGCTGAGGTGTGTAATATGATGTTCTGCAGCAGCTGAGGTGTGTATTATGAGGTTCTGCAGTAGCTGAGGTGTGTATTATGAGGTTCTGCAGTAGCTGAGGTGTGTATTATGAGGTTCTGCAGCAGCTGAAGTGTGTATTATGAGGTTCTGCAGTAGCTGAGGTGTGTAATATGATGTTCTGCAGCAGCTGAGGTGTGTATTATGATGTTCTGCAGCAGCTGAGGTGTGTATTATGATGTTCTGCAGTAGCTGAGGTGTGTATTATGATGTTCTGCAGCAGCTGAGGTGTGTATTATGAGGTTCTGCAGTAGCTGAGGTGTGTATTATGAGGTTCTGCAGCAGCTGAGGTGTGTATTATGAGGTTCTGCAGTAGCTGAGGTGTGTATTATGAGGTTCTGCAGTAGCTTAGATGTGTATTATATCAAAATAAAAAAAAAGGACTTTAAAACAAGCGCTGCCAGAATCTAATTTATTTTAAAAAGACGGTTGACATAAAAAGATAAAAATGGCAACACGTTTCGGCTGCCTTTCTCAAGCCTAATTAATGATATACATACAGAGAGAGAGAGTGCGCCAGCCGGACCAGAAGATAACAGGAAGAAGTCCCTTATCCATGAAAACTGTCTGCAGAGGTCGAGTACACCAGGACACCCAAAACAAACAGAAAAATGTAAAGTATAATAAGTATCTACGAAACATTATTATATGTATATATTAGTTGTATCCGAAATAATAAACCAAACATATCAAAACATAATTATTAACAATTCTATAAATGAAATCATTATGGTTTATATATCAATTAATAATTAAAAAACACTATAAAAACACAAGTTTGATAAGCAAATATATGAATACATATATTATATATGAATATATCTTAATAGTAAATCTATTGTATTATCATTCTATCTAGCTAATACATATTTCTCAGCAAACTAGACAAATATCAAAAGATGTGTATTATGAGGTTCTGCAGCTGTTGTGGTGTTTAATATGATGTTCTGCAGCAGCTGAGGTGTGTATTATGAGGTTCTGCAGTAGCTGAGATGTGTATTATGAGGTTCTGCAGCAGCTGAGGTGTGTATTATGAGGTTCTGCAGCAGCTGAGGTGTGTATTATGAGGTTCTGCAGTAGCTGAGGTGTGTATTATGAGGTTCTGCAGCAGCTGAGGTGTGTATTATGAGGTTCTGCAGCAGCTGAGGTGTGTATTATGAGGTTCTGCAGTAGCTGAGGTGTGTATTATGAGGTTCTGCAGCTGTTGTGGTGTTTAATATGATGTTCTGCAGCAGCTGAGCTGTGTATTATGAGGTTCTGCAGCAGCTGAGGTGTGTATTATGATGTTCTGCAGCAGCTGATTTTATGTATAATGAGGTGTTGCAGCAGCTTAGGGGAGCCACTCATAAATCTTTCGCACTGGGCCCACCAATGGGTTAAAACAGCCCCAATCTTTCTGAGTAGAGAACCTCTATGGATATTAAAACTGCAGTAAATACAAGATCCCCTAATGGCTTGTGCGGCCCCAGTTGAATTGTCACACTGATGATCTATCCTGAGTATGTGAGTTCTAGCAGCCCCCAGGTGCAGGAAGCTGCTAGTGGAGGGGCAGCGCATGCAGTATTACTACTATAGAAGTAATAGAAGAGGTGCTGATGTTCTCCGCAACCATTGCTATGCTGTGGACAGGGCTGCTGCTCTACTCCTATTACTTGTATATTAGCAGTGCCTCATGTGCCACCCATCCACTAGCAGCTTCCAGCACCCGGAGGCTGCTAGAATAGATGATCTGTGCAGAGTCCAGGTGACAGATCCCAACAGATCACTGTTTTTAGGTCATAAGTATGAAAATTCTACATGGGGCTGGAAAACTCCTTTAAAGACTGACCTCATGTTTACTGTGTATACTATTATATTTGACTAAATCATTATTATGTGTGTATCATATAGACATAACAGTGTTTAGGGTTAAGGATCACCAAGATACAGGCACACATGACCAGCAATGCAGATGTTTTAAAGGGAATCTGTCACCAAAACCCAGCATACAAAGTCCTATCAAATGGTGCTTTCCTCTTCTGAATTGGTGTCTTTGCTGTTGCTGAGATATCACTGGTTTTGTAAATTTTACTTCTTTGAAGCAACAGCCACGCCCTCAGTGCTCCAAAGAGTTACAGTGGGGAAAAAAAGTATTTAGTCAGCCACCAATTGTGCAAGTTCTCCCACTTAAAAAGATGAGGCCGGCCTGTAATTGTCATCATAGGTAGACCTCAACTATGAGAGACAAAATGAGAAAACAAATCCAGAAAATCACATTGTCTGATTTTTAAAGAATTTATTTGCAAATTATGGTGGAAAATAAGGGTTTGGTCAATAACAAAAGTTCATCTCAATACTTTGTTATATATCCTTTGTTGGCAATGACAGAGGTCAAACGTTTTCTGTAAGTCTGCACAAGGTTGGCACACACTGTTGCTGGTATGTTGGCCCATTCCTCCATGCAGATCTCCTCTAGAGCAGGGATGTTTTGGGGCTGTTGCTGGGCAATACGGACTTTCAACTCCCTCCAAAGGTTTTCTATGGGGTTGAGATCTGGAGACTGGCTAGGCCACTCCAGGACCTTGAAATGCTTCTTATGAAGCCGCTCCTTCGTTGCCCTGGCGGTGTGCTTGGGATCATTGTCATGCTGAAAGACCCAGCCATGTTCCATCTTCAATGCCCTTGCTGACGGAAGGAGGTTTGCACTCAAAATCTCACGATACATGGCCCCATTCATTCTTTCATGTACACGGATCAGTCGTCCTGGTCCCTTTGCAGAGAAACAGCCCCAAAGCATGATGTTGCCACCCCCATGCTTCACAGTAGGTATGGTGTTCTTTGGATACAACTCAGCATTCACTCTCCTCCAAACACGACGAGTTGTGTTTCTACCAAACAGTTCTACTTTGGTTTCATCTGACCATATGACATTCTCCCAATACTCTTCTGGAACATCCAAATGCTCTCTAGCAAACTTCAGACGGGCCGGATATGTACTGGCTTAAGCAGGGGGACACGTCTGGCACTGCAGGATCTGAGTCCCTGGCGGCGTAGTGTGTTACTGACGGTAGCCTTTGTTACGTTAGTCCCAGCTTTCTGCAGGTCATTCACTAGGTCCCCACTTGTGGTTCTGGGATTTTTGCTCACGTTCTTGTGATCATTTTGACCCCACGGGGTGAGATCTTGCCTGGAGCCCCTGATCGAGGGAGATTATCAGTGGTCTTGTATGTCTTCCATTTTCTAATTATTGCTCCCACAGGTGATTTCTTCACACCAAGCTGCTTGCCTATTGCAGATTCAGTTTTCCCAGCCTGGTGCAGGTCTACAATTTTGTTTCTGGTGTCCTTCCACAGCTCTTTGGTCTTCACCACAGTGGAGTTTGGAGTGTGACTGTTTGAGGTTGTGGACAGGTGTCTTTTATACTGATAACAATGTCAAACAGGAGCCATTACTACAGGTAATGAGTGGAGGACAGAGGAGCCTCTTAAAGAAGAAGTTACAGGTCTGTGAGAGCCAGAAATCTTGCTTGTTTGTAGGTGACCAAATACTTATTTTCCACCATAATTTACAAATAAATTCTTTAAAAATCAGACAATGTGATTTTCTAGATATGTTTTCTCATTTTGTCTCTCATAGTTGAGGTCTACCTATGATGTCAATTACAGGCCGGCCTCATCTTTTTAAGTGGGAGAACTTGCACAATTGGTGGCTGACTAAATACTTTTTTTCCCCACTGTATATCAGTAATGGAAGGAAGGGGGAAAACACCATACTGATTCAGGTGACCGTAACCTATCTGGGGCTGAGTTGATATGCTGAGTTCTGGTGACAGACTCCCTTTAGTGGGAAGTCCCTTGGAAATTCCTTCTCATAGGATGTGTTCTATTTCTACTGTTTATTAATTGATGAAATAGACTTTGTTAATTATTAGATATAACTTCTTGATACCATCAATATGTTTCTATTTGTCTTTCCACAGAAACCTCTCCTGGCACTATGATCATCGCCGATCCCACCGTATTGGTTCTGTCTATCCTTTTATGCCTTTTTATTGCCCTATTTTTCTATAGACAGAAAAGAAATGCTCATTCTAAGCTGCCCCCTGGACCTACACCACTGCCCATCATTGGGAACCTGCACATGCTAGACATGAACAGACCGTATCAAACATTTCATCAGGTAACAGACTATATGGCTATTTTATCCTGAAAGGTTCTGGTTCAGTCCCCTTGAAAGTAACACCAGGAATAATAGGCTACCGATACTACATAGAGTAACTATTGAAAGGGACTGACCATTTTACGTAATCTCTGGTGGCAACCAGCAGTTCTTCTGGATGTGAGCTGCTACAGTGCTGGCTGAAAGTATTGGCACCCCTGCAATTCTGTCAGATAATACTCAATTTCTTCCACAAAATGATTGCAATCACAAATGCTTTGGTAATAATATCTTCATTTAATTTGTCTTCAATGGAAAACCACAAAAAGAATTGTCAAAAAGCCAAATTGGATATAATTCCACACCAAACATAAAAAAGGGGGTGGACAAAAGTATTGGCACCCTTTGAAAAATCATGTGATACTTCTCTAATTTGTGTAATTAACAGCACCTGTTACTTACCTGTGGCACATAACAGGTGGTGGCAATAACTAAATCACACTTGCAGCCAGTTGAAATGGATTAAAGTTGACGCAACCTCTG
The DNA here is from genome assembly GCA_947044405.1 of Leptodactylus fallax. Classification (NCBI taxonomy): domain Eukaryota; kingdom Metazoa; phylum Chordata; class Amphibia; order Anura; family Leptodactylidae; genus Leptodactylus; species Leptodactylus fallax. The sequence continues at coordinate 3,257,096 of CAMRHE010000219.1, read as the reverse complement.
TCCTGTGTCCTTGTGTGTACCACATTGAGCATGGAGAAAAGAAAGAAGACCAAAGAACTGTCTGAGGACTTGAGAAGCAAAATTGTGAGGAAGCATGAGCAATCTCAAGGCTACAAGTCCATCTCCAAAGACCTGAATGTTCCTGTGTCTACCGTGCGCAGTGTCATCAAGAAGTTTAAAGCCCATGGCACTGTGGCTAACCTCCCTAGATGTGGACGGAAAAGAAAAATTAACGAGAGATTTCAACGAAAGATTGTGCGGATGGTGGCTAAAGAACCTCAACTAACATCCAAACAAGTTCTAGCTGCCCTGCAGTCCGAGGGTACAACAGTGTCAACCCGTACTATCCGTCGGCGTCTGAATGAAAAGGGACTCTATGGTAGGATACCCAGGAAGACCCCACTTCTGACCCAGAGACATAAAAAAGCCAAAACTTACCTGAGAAAGCCAAAAACTTTTTGGAAGAATGTTCTCTGGTCAGATGAGACAAAAGTAGAGCTTTTTGGGAAAAGGCATCAACATAGAGTTTACAGGAAAAAAAAAGAGGCCTTCAAAGAAAAGAAGACGGTCCCTACAGTCAAACATGGCGGAGGTTCCCTGATGTTTTGGAGTTGCTTTGCTGCCTCTGGCACTGGACTGCTTGACCGTGTGCATGGCATTATGAAGTCTGAAGACTACCAACAAATTTTGCAGCATAATGTAGGGCGCAGTGTGAGAAAGCTGGGTCTCCCTCAGAGGTCATGGGTCTTCCAGCAGGACAATGACCCAAAACACACTTCAAAAAGCACTAGAAAATGGTTTGAGAGAAAGCACTGGAGACTTCTAAAGTGGCCAGCAATGAGTCCAGACCTGAATCCCATAGTACACCTGTGGAGAGATCTCAAAATGGCAGTTTGGAGAAGGCACCCTTCAAATCTCAGGGACCTGGAGAAATTTGCCAAAGAAGAATGGTCTAAAATTCCAGCAGAGCATTGTAAGAAACTCATTGATGGTCACCGGAAGCGGTTGTTCGCAGTTATTTTGTCTAAAGGTTGTGCTACCAAGTATTAGGCTGAGGGTGCCAATACTTTTGTCCGGCCCATTTTTTGGAGTTTTGTGTAAAATGATCAATGATTTGACTTTTTTTTTCATTCTCTTTTGTGTTTTTTCATTGCAAGCAAAATAAATGAAGATATTATTACCAAAGCATTTGTGATTGCAATCATTTTCTGGAAGAAATTGAGTATTATCTGACAGCATTGCAGGGGTGCCAATACTTTTGGCCAGCACTGTATATGCAGTAACTCTCTGCTCTGTATACCTGGGTAGGGTCCCCAAGCAGGGCATATATAAACAGGTTGTACAAAGATCTGTTAAGTGATCAGATTATTTTGCAAATAGATACCAAGCATAAGTGTCAGAGTATCAGAATTTCCACTGCTTCACTTTTTTAGCTCTCTAAGAAGTACGGACCGGTGTACACAGTACAGTTGGGAGAAGAAAAAGTCGTTATACTGTGCGGATACGAGGCAGTGAAAGACGCCCTTGTCAATCATGCAGATTAATTTTCGGGAAGACCAGAAATGCCACTTCTTGATGCTATAATAAAAGGATTCGGTAAGGATCATATGGTTAGCACTAAATGGATTAAAGGGCTGCCCTCCTGTCTCCTCTCTCCTTCACTTCCTGGTTTTTAGCTCAGTCCAGCAGCGTGCTGGTGTTTGTTGTAAACTGTACAGTTATTTATAGATTTACATACACAGATAATTAAGATATTGATCAAGAAACTTTACTAGAACTTAGCTGGGCTCAAAGACTGAAAGCGGCATGCAGAGAAAGGGAAAGAAGAGATTATATGTGGCCAGGAGCTGGGACTGAGTTTTAAGCCCGACCTGAGAGCAGGTCTGTAACCTAGGCAACCAGGAGAGAGTTTTAGCTGTATCTGGTAAAAAGCAAGATAAATCAGGGCTCAAAAACTGAAAGCAGTATGTGGAGAGAGGGACAGTAGAAAATACGTGTGGCTGGGAGCTGGGACTGAGTTTTAAGCCTGACCTGAGAGCAGGTTTGTAACCTAGGCAACCAACTGTAAACATTGAGGAGAGAGTTTTAGCTGTATCTGGTAAAAAGCAAGATAAATCAGGGCTCAAAAACTGAAAGCAGTATGCAGAGAGAGGGACAGTAGAAAATATGTGTGGCCGGAAGCTGGGACTGAATTTTAAGCCCATCCTGAGAGTAGGTCTGTAACCTAGGCAACCAGCTGTAAACATTGAGAGATTTAGCTGTATCTGGTAAAAAGCAAGATAGATAAAGCAGTGTATTGGGTAAAACACAACAGACAGCTTAAGCTACAAGTCTGAGTATGATCTCTATCTCTTGTTTATTTCAATTCTGATATAGGTAACTAGATTAAAAAACTGTTGCTCAAATTGTGGGTCCCTCAAAAGAAAATCTGATCACAGCTGGATAAGGATACTCTAAGATTATCTTAAGGAGGTCATAATATGCATACTATGTATTTTCAATTTCCCCTACTATGACAAGTAGCAATGAATTAATGACAACAACATCTCTTTAAGGCCAGTTTCACATGTTTGAGTTTGAACCAGAAGACTCAGTCCATCAGGGGTGTAAATGAAGTCTCACAGGACCTACACAGCTTCTCTTCACAACCATCAGCTGTGCCCCGTCTGTGCATTTTAGCAACAATTACATTTCCCTTTCCTTCATTGACCATGATGACTAACTGCTATTTTTTGACAATAAAGCACTCATTTTCTCCATTTTGATAGTGGAAGGCTGTGTATCATAAATCTTCTCACTCCAGAGCACCAGAGGGAAGGGGTCAAAAATTTATGATGCACAGACTGTCATCCACCAAAGGAAAGCAATAAAGGAGATTACATAAATTTAGCCTTTATGTGGTGAGGTCGACCCATGGGGCCCCCCTGGCTTCTGGGCTCGATTGCAGCTGCCACCACTGCAACCCTTATACTTATACCAGTGTGGCCCTTGTATTGGGTAAACTTGCTGGTCTCAATCCAGTTTAGCTGAAGCTCAGCATGTTAGTTCATTTCAGTTGAGCAGTGTTTAGGCTGGTAAATCCAGTTTCTCGGGCTGTCTGAAACCAGCTTTAGGCTAAGGCCCCACGTAGCGAGGCGCAGCAAAAAAGCATTTTTTTTTTGCAGCGCTTATCACAGAAAGTCTGCGGACTTTTTGCTTCCATTATACCTATAGGGAAACCGCTGGTGTTTCTGTAGGTATAATTGAAATGCTGCGATTTCCAAAACCACAAAGGGATTGGATTGGGATGGGATTTGCTAGAGGGACAATAACAGTGAAAACAAAACAAGTTCTAGCAACATTTTCCCCGATTTGCACATTCAGTGCAGTAAAAAAAACTGGAACTCAATCAGGAAAAAGTGTTCTATATTCTTTTTTTCTGGAGGTACACATTTTATCTTACCTTCTTTCCACCCTGTTCTGAGCTTAGATGAGCATAGACAAGCAAAACAGTGGCAAGACTGTTGTTTCCTATGCCAGTCTTGATCTCGGCTGCGCCAGAGTAGAGATGTGCCGAACAGACACATGCCTCTTAAAAATGAAGTCAATTTCTTTCCCTAAGTGCATCAGAAACTATGTGGTGGGGGGGATTATGAAGCCCTGCAGTCAAGGATTATGGCATCAAAAAGTTGCAAATGGCATTTGTGAAATTTTGTGCACAATTGCCAAAAAAAAAAAAAAAAAAGTTGAACTTTTTAAATTTTACACATTCCCCTCAATAAGATTAGGAAAGGGTTTAGGCTTAGGCTTCCCAATAATTGGGAGGAAGTAGGGTTGCCATAATACAAAATAAACAGCACCCGCTAAAATAAGTCTTTCCCATGCCTCAATACAGTACCTGTACTGTTTCATCTAGACATAATCCTACGGTTTCATGTAGATTGTATTATTTGTAATCCTCTGCTGCCACCTACTGTCCTTTATCTGTATGACAGCCCACAGTTAATTAATTCTGTACATGCCCCTCCCTTGCCGAGTCAAAGGACGGCTTCCTCTTCCTGTTACTGGCATTGTTTTAGTCTACATTTTCTCTGGGAGAGACATGCTTTTGGACTGGGCTGTACAAGGCATCAGTTTTCGACCACCACACACACACACACATTCTTAATTGCTCACTTGCTGTAACACCCTGCTTGTTGCACTTGTATTTCTGGAGAATTACTGCATTACCATCATATGCTGTATGAACAGTCTTCCAAATAAACGAGTCTGGACTTGACAATCCCTGGTGTGCATCATCTCTCTGGACGCTGAGCAACATGGTCCTGTCTGCCCTGCATTGAGGAAACGAAGGTAGGACCTCTCCCAGCCCCTATTCACTAGCCACATCTTTATTCGCCTCATGTGGGGACAGAACAGTACCAGCTAGACATTAGACTATGTGAGAGGTCATCTGCTTCACTGGTGGGTTTGTAGAAGACAGTGTGAACAAAAGCTTATATAAGGCCCTGCAGACTGACCCATGAGTATATGTCTGTTCTATGGTTTAATTTTTTTTTAATAGTCACTCATTTATTGGTTTCCAGTTTCTTGAGTTCTTATTACAGTGACTTTCTTCCCATAATATATAAAAATAACCTCACTATCCTGCTCAGGTACTCCAAAAACTGCCACATTTCGAATCCTGACCTAGGATGAGCACAAGAAAAAAGTGTGACTTTCTTCTAAAATATCTAATCCTGAGAAAACGTTAGTTATTCATGGCAGAATATTTCATCTATGAGAATTTTTGACACTGCTCTAAATAAACCAGAAATATTGGTCACCATCTTGTATGTCTATTATTTTTCCCTCATTATGTAAGGTCCTCAGGAATTATTTTTGCTAACGGTGAAAACTGGAAAGTGATGAGACGGTTTACTCTGTCAACACTTCGAAATTTTGGAATGGGGAAGAAAACCATTGAAAACAAGATTTCTGAAGAAAGTGATTTTTTGGTAAAGAAGTTCAGATCTTACAAAAGTTGGTGTATGGTTTATGAATGAAAATTACAATTATTATTATTATTAGTAGTAGTAGTAGTAGTAGCTAGTAGTACTGGGTATAATGGGATTACCAGAAGAGTTGATTCTGAAGGTCCAACCTTCAGTTAAGGTCATTCTTGCTGTCTGTAGTTACTTGGTCACCTATACAATTATCATTATCATACTGTATACAATAAAGAATACTCTTTAATAAGCCTAAAATGCATAAATCCCAGTTGTCCTCTGTTATATTTCACGGATATGTTATAGTTGATCTCATCTTCTGGTAGAAAATCTAATACAACCTTCTTCATAGCCTTTTAGTATATTTTATGTTTAGGAAATGCTTAATATTTAAGTGTTCTATCTCACCCCAAGTGCTTTATTTACATCAGGACTGCTCAGTATACTTCTATGATGCTTCTGAGTAAGAGTTAGGGAAAAAATCTCCTGCTTCCTCCATGTGCTGTTTATGGGAGATATCTGGCCCCCACCCAATATCAAAAGGATAACTGAGAGATAAGAGACTAGAGAGGAAAAAAATGCTAAAACCATGTAGAATACAAGTCATTTAATGAACACAAATAGTATTACTCATGCTTGTAAGCGGTTAATGTTGAGTACACCCTAGTGTTTTGTTCAGCACGATACATGTTCACTTATGACACTGGTTTGTTTGGTTTCGAGGCAGGACTCAGTTTAATGTGTAGGGCTTTAGGACTAGGGAGTGCTGTACCAGAATGGTTTATGCTTGTTGGGATGCAAGAATGGTGGACACTGTATCACCTACAGAGCTAGGGTTTAGGGTTCCTGCATTTATTAGTTTTTATCTTTTATTAGTGAGATATTTCACACCAGTAGTTAGTTGAGGCAGAGACTTGAACGCATCAGTCGTGATGGAGTTTGGGTCTAAGTCAAGCCTGAGAGACCATGGTGCTCACTGTGAGAGAGCTGGAAGATGATAGTCCATGGAGAGTACTCTGAAGTACATGTGATTCAGCCTGTGCTCGGGTCTAGAGCAAGTACATGAGACAATACAGTCAGGGACCTGCAGCCGGAACCTGCTTATTTTTTGCAACTTATTAAGGTAGAACCTCTCTGTATTGGAGAAGTGTTGTTCAAGTAAATGAAGTGAAGTGTTGTTTATTGCACCCATTGACCTTTTTCCTTGTAACTTTTACAGAGTCTGTGTATACTTTACAACCTTAACCTGAAAAGTCCTCCAAAACTTTAGCTACATTTTAAATGATGTCTCTATGACCCTTATCGTTTCGTGTATTTCTAGGCGAGCCCTTCGATAACACCATGATTCTGAATGCTGCCGTAGCCAACATAATCGTCTCCATCCTACTGAGTGATCGGTTTGACTACGAAGACCCCACACTTGTGAAGCTGTTAAAGATTACTAATGAAAACATACGAATATCTGGAGAACCAATGGCTTTGGTGAGCAGCTCCACTTCATATTACCTATAAAGGGGTCTTTCGGGAAATGATAGATGGAAATGATAGATGGAAATGATAGATGGAATGATAGATGGAATGATAGATGGAATGATAGATGGGATGATAGATGGACTATCCTGAGTACATAGAATGTGACATTGGTTAGGCTATACATATACACAGTTGCAATCAAAATGATTCAAATCCCAAAAAAGCTATTTAAATAGCCCAACACAACTAATATAAGACTCGGGTCTCGCAGGGCGATTTATTTACGATTTATGCCATTTTATAAACACAGCAAAAAACACATATGAAAAAACGCATGCGTTTTTTTGGAAAACACATGTTTTGTTTTTTTTAAATTAACCCCTTCCTGTCGTAGCAATTTTATTATTTGTTTTTTGTTCCCTGCCTTCCAAAAGCCTTAACTTTTTTATTTCTCCATTCACATATTTCATAATGGTACCATTTAATATTCCATACCATGTACTGGGAAGCTAGAAAAATATTCAGAATGGGGTGGAATTAGAGAAAAACTGACTTTGCGCAATCTTCTTAGGGGCTTTGTTTTCACTGTGTTCACTATGCAGCCAAAAGGATATGTCACTTGTATTCTGTGGGTCACAGCAATACCACATTTGTATAGTTTTATTTACGTTTTAAAACTTTAAAAAAAAATTCAAAACTTTGAAACGAAAAATTCTTGGAGTTTCCATATTTTGATACCCATAACTTTTTTTTATATTTTCGTATACAGGTCTGTATAAGGCGTCTTTTGTATACCATTTTGGAGAATGTCTGATGTATTGATCACATTTGAAATTTTCATGAGAGGCGAAACAGCAAAAAAATGGTGGTTCGACTCTTTTTTTTTCCACTACCGCATTCAACATTTTTATAAGTTTGCAGTGCTTTTTCAGATGCAGGGATACATATTGTGTGTGTTTTACATTGTTTATTTATTTTTATAGCTGAGCTATAGAAAGGTCGGTGATTTGAACTTTTAATATTATATATATATATATATATATATATATATATATATATATATATATATATATACACATACATACACACATAAACACACACATATGGATTTTTGTTATTTAATTTTTACAGGAATATCACTAATATAATACACAGCAATGCTAATGCATTGCAGTGTATTATAAAATCTTTCTAATTCTATTACAGGCTGCCTAGAGAAACATCTAATAGAAGTAATGTAATGACAAGCCTGGGAGTCTTCAATAGGCTCCCAGCTGTCATAGTAATGGAGATGGTACTCAAAATGGCCACTACGGTAAGGTACCATGAAATGGTACCAAAAATGATACCACGGTAAGGTTTGAAACACCACCACCCCACCATTCCTGAAGAATCATTTCTGTTAGTTTCAGAACCCAATATACTAGTTAGGTTCTCTACTGTCTGCTCCAGCCAAGAATCTGACAGTAGAGAGCCAAGCTAACCTAGGAACACTAATTTTTCAAGAATGGTCAGGTTTAGAGAAAAAAATCCCAACTGTGCTGGAATTATTGGAGGGGAACCTATTGAAGGATGCAAAGTGTTGGAGTTGGTGGAGTTGGTGAAAGCTCTTCATTAGCATCTACAGAGTAAGCCAAGCCCAGTGTAGGCCATTAAGGGCACTTGGCAAAAGATACAGTCAGTCAGCACCTCCTAAAAAGGTGAAATACAGATGTGTCCGCTCTTACCTTTTCTTGAATTTGGTTAAGTACAAGTGCAAATCATTGGAAAAAAACAAGAGGCACTGAACTAGTCACCTGGAAGTGCCCCGTGTATAGTCATCTACACTTAACCACTAGGTGGTGATGGATAATTTTTTCTCCCCTAGACTAGAATCATATATCTTGCAAAAAAAACTTTATAAGAGAGGCCAGGTCGATATGGGTTTTATAGTAGTAAAAATAAAAGTATATTAGAAAGTTGCTGGACCTTCTACATCCATACATGATTTTTTCCCCTGCAGCTGTATAATGCATATCCATCAGTGATGAAATGGTTTTCTACAGTCAAAAATACAATGCTTAAGAATGTGGAGGAAATGCATGCGTTTATTCGAGAGACCTTCACCAACCAGAAGAAAGAACTAGATGTCAATGACCAGAGGAATCTTATCGACACATTCCTGGTCAAACAACAAGAGGTAATAAACACTGAAACATGGTTACATTGCAATGTGTTATTTGTTATTACATAGGACTGCAGGTCAGATTACTGCATTACCTTCAGGGGTCTAGCTTCTTATTTGCATGTGATATATTTAATATTTTAGGAAAAGCCAAATCCTGAACTATACTTCACCAATGAAAACCTAACAATGCTTGTTAATGACCTTTTTGATGCCGGAATGGAGACAACCTCAACCACCCTAAAATGGAGTCTTCTGCTGATGATGAAATATCCAGAAATCCAACGTAAGTGACCAACCTGTATGTGTGGGAATGTCTCATCCTGTTGATTTCTATGGGAGAGTGTTGGAGGCATGGTCTGTGACATGGAGAGAATGGAGGAATTGCGCCATCTCCACCATCTACTGTTAACAGTGGATCATTAGTGATCTACTGTATCTCCAACTTCATAATACAGATGTTATCTGTCATTGTTATGGTATCTTTGATGAGAAAGAGATGTCCACTGACTCTTTGGTCCATCACATGACCATGGACCATACGTCACATGACCATAGGCTGATTTTTATCCACTGGACATAAGCAGAATGAATGACAGCAGGGATCTAGAAAACCATGCGGAATTGATACAGAAACTATATTGGAAAATTGTACAACTTTTTATTATACAAATCATAGTATTTGTCTTGCAATATTGGTCTGAAAGTAGACAACCCCGATGCAACACTATTTAAATGATCTTTTTTATTCATAGATTTATGTTTTTGTTTTGGAAATAGAAAAGGTCCAAAGTGAGATTGAGAAAGTTATTGGGTCGGCAGAGCCCCAGGCGGGTCATCGGAAAGAGATGCCATATACTGACGCCAGTATAATGTTGTACCGTGTTAGCCATTGAAAGTAGTGGAAGAGTGAAGAAATCAGGCGATACCTTTTAGAGGCTAACTGAGTATATTTATAAGTAAGCTTTCAGGAGTACTCGCTCCCTTCATCAGACATGGTGTGATACAAGAACTGAAAATTAACAGATTTTTATACACATGGTTTTCAAAGCATTTTAGAGTCCTTAAAAAAAATTGCAATCTAAGTAGAGAAGTTATTTACAACAGGTCAAAAAAAACAGTCTGGAAACTTGTGGTGCGTGACGGAGGGATCAGTAATTCTTGCTGTTATCTGTTTGCTATCAGGAGGTGATTTGTGTCCCTCACAGGTCATACATAGTGTGATTTGAAGCTGGCATGAATATTGAGTTCAGTTCATGGTTCAAACATAGTGTGACATGAAGCTGGCATGAATATTAAGTCCAAATTGCAGAGTTTGAAATTTTTGCATAAATTTGTACTCCATTTCTTTCCTTTTCTCCTGTGTCTTAAAATGTCCCATTAAAACCACAACCCGCAAATCTTCAATAGAGTGGTTTTCTCCGGAGAAATGTGCGGCCACTGGGAGATCGGTTCTGCTGTTATTAATGGTGGATCTGTGTGAGTTCATTCGTTGACTGAGTCTCTGCCCTGTTTCCCCCACATAGAGGCCTATGGTGGGACATTGCACACACATTATGAGGTACACCACATTGGAAGACCTACAGGAGAATGTCCCCCTAATTCTGTGCATCCATGAGATTCAACGTTTTGGAAACATTGTTCCAGCTAACTTGCCCCACGCTACCACTCAAGATGTGAACTTCAGGGGATATCATCTACCAAAGGTAGGTAAGAAGGAAATATGGATGCTTATTAGTCTTTCTGAAGTAGAATAGCAAGTACCAGTGTCCATAAATAGACTGTTAAAGGTAAACAGATGTTCTTACTGGAAAAAACCGTAACCAGGCGTTGCAGTTTTTTAATATTTCATTCACATTTTCTTGAAGACAATTTGAAGATAGTTATGTGTTGCCTTCTTGTGGGGCTATGTTCACAATTGCTTTATGGTTTCCATGTATAACATAGTCAGATCTATAGTACAATGTATATTACTGGTGCCTCATTTTTGACAATGTTGAATGCTCCAGGGCACCCATGTGATCCCGCTGCTGACCTCCGTACTCTTTGACAAGGATCATTTCAAAAAAGCTGATGAGTTTTATCCAGAACACTTTCTGGATTCAAGTGGAAATTTTGTAAGGAAGGAAGCGTTCATACCATTCTCAGCTGGTGAGTAATTCTATCAGGAGTCATCTACAGCAAATCTCACAATGCTTAATGGGGTTATGTGGGGAGATTACCAGCTCAGCCTCTCCTGCTGCTGCTTCTGCTTTCTGTGACTTCATTGACTCTGCTCTACTCCAGCTGCTTTCACATAGAGTAGATCAGAGTTGGACATGCGACCAACAGTCTGAGTGTCAGCAGGGGAAGCAGTGGTATGAGATGTTTCCCTCCGCCCCACTGTGCTGTGCAAATCTAATAATTGGGGCACTGGGGTGTTTAAAAAGAGAGATAAAACACAGGCTCCTAATATAATATTACCAATCCATAAATCACCTTTAAAGGGAATCTGTCAGGGCAATTTGGGACACTAAACCACCCACATGTCCATATAACCCTGGGGTTTAGTGTCCCAAATCACCCTGTTATAACGCAATCCATAGCTGCATTAAAAATAAAAAAAAGCTTTATACTCCCCCCGGCCACTGTACTCCCACGCCTGCGCAGTTCTTCAGTGAAGCCAGAGGAGTACACCTCGGCTTCAGTGCGCATGCCCCGCTATTACGCAGTGAAGCCGGGGTGTCCATCTTTGGCTTCACTGAAGAATAGCGCAGGTGCCGGGAGGCATGCCTCATGAATAAGCAGGACTGCTCTCGCAGAAGAGCGTCGATCGGACACTTCTCTAGGTAAGTATAAAGGTTTTTTTATTTTTAATGCAATGGTGGATTGCATTACAACAGGGTGATTTGGGACACTAAACCCCAGGTCTATAAGGACCTGTGGGTGGTTTAGTGTCCCAGATTGACCTGACAGATTCCCTTTAAAGGGAGTCTGTCACTAGAAGCCCGCATATCAACCCAGTTGCACAGATAGATTGATTCAGATGATCCTAACCTAATTATATTTTCGCCTTGTGCATCAATGCCAAGATATCATCATTTTTGTCTATATGCGAATGAGCTCTATGGAACAACAGTGACATTTCCAGTTATAACTTTGGAAAAATGGCAACACCCTCATTGCTCCAAAGAGCTCAGCCATGGACTATGAAAATGTTTCTATTGGGCTGGCCCACTCATGATATTTTAGTACTAGACTGACCAATGTGGTTAAATAGCCCATATTGGAAGTATGACTTTTCCATAAAAGAATCTAAACTTTTTATTAATTACCTCATGTTTCATTGCTGTAGGTAAGAGAAGTTGTGCTGGAGAAAACTTGGCCAAAATGGAGCTGTTACTGTTCTTCACAAGACTGTTGAAGAACTTCACGTTCCAGGCTCCTCATGGGGAGACACTAGACCTCACCCCTGCTGTTGGATTAACAGCTTCACCAATGCCCCATAAGATCTGTGCTTTACCCCGTGTATAACCTATGAGATCTACTGTACATTGGAAATTCAGTGAAACCTTATTACCATGAATGAGGCTCTATTATCTCATCAACCTCTACTTTACAACCCCAATTCTAAAAAAAAGTTGGGACACTATGTAAAATGTAAAGAAAATAAGAATGCAATTATTTAGAAATCTCATCTATCCAACCATATCTTATTCTCAATAGAACACATATCAGAAGGTGAAAGTTACACAATAGGGCATAGAATAGATATCAGATAATGATGGTTACATAATAGAACATAGAACACATATCAGAAGATGAAAGTTACACAATAGGACATAGAACACATATCAGAAGGTGAAAGTTACATAACAGGACATAGAATACATATCAGAGACTGAAAGTTAAACAATAGAACATAGAACACATATCAGAAGGTGAAAGTTACATAATAGGGCATAGACCACATCTCAGAAGGTGAAAGTTACATAATAGGGTATAGAATAGATATCAGATAATGATGGTTACATAATAGAACATAGATCATATATCAGAAGGTGAAAGTTACACAATAGAGCATAGAACACATATCAGAAGGTGAAAGTTACACAATAGAGCATAGACCACATATCAGAAGGTGAAAGTTACATAATAGGGTATAGAATAGATATCAGATAATGATGGTTACATAATAGAACATAGATCACATATCAGAGGCTGAAAGTTAAACAATAGAACATAGAACACATATCAGAATACACAATAGAACTGTTTTAGAACTCATACTCGTTTAGAAATTGATGGCAACAATACATCCCAAAAAACTTAGGACAGGACCATGTCTATCATTATGTAGCAGTCCCTACAGCCTGTAAATGTCTGGGAGATGAGGAGACCGATTGCTGGAGTTTTGGGAGGGTAATGTTGTCCCATTCTTGTCTGACATAGAATTCTAGTTGCTCAACAGTCCTGGGTCTTATATACCAGAGCTTTTGTTTCATAATTTCCTGAATGTATTCTATTGGTGAATGGTATAGACTGAATCTTTTGAGGATATTATGTACTGTAATGGTGGGATAATTAAAGTCTTTGCAATTTTACATTAAGGGGCATTCTTCACAGTTTTTAACTGCTGTCTCTCACATTTTGGTGAACCTCTGACCATCTTTGCTTCTGAATGGCACTGAAAATTGACCCTTCAGCTGTTTTTCTTTAATACCATTTACTTTTCCAGCCTTTTGTTAACCTTATCCTTATGTTGCTGCCATCAGTTTCTAAATGAGTTAATTTTTTCAAATAAAATGGAGAGATGTCTATCTTTCATCTTCTGATATGTGTTCTATGTTCTTTTGTGTAACTTTCACCTTCTAATATGTGATCTATGTTCTATTATGTAACTTTCACCTTCTTATATGTGTCCTATGTTCTATTGTGTAACTTTCACCTTCTGGTATGTGATCTATGTTCTATTGTGTATTTGTTAGGGAATTGCCTGTTGAGCAATTCCCCAATAGCTGATGCTGAAACCTGGGAGAAAGGGAATGACAGAGACAGTGAGTCCTAAACTTGACCCAGCCCCTGTCCCTACCTATTTGCCTAACTGTCCTAATGACAGGAACAACTGGGCGACAGTCCCTTCTCTAGATAAGTGTAAACACAAAACGCAGACAAGACAACACAACACAGAAGAAGAGTCAGCAAGACAAGGCTCAAAACCAGAGAGACAAAGCAGTACCAAATCACAATCCAAAAAGAGTAGTCAAAAGCCAAAAATCAGAGGTCAGTAATACAATAATGAGCAAGGAGAAATGCTTAGTAAGGACAGTCACAATAGCCAGCAACCATGTGTGGACTGGTAGTTTAACCCCTTAATGACCGGGCCATTTTTTGTTTTTGCATTTTCGTTTTTCCCTCCCCACATTCCAAGAGCCATAACTTTTTCATTTTTCAATTCCCAGAGTCACATGATGGCTTATGGTTTGCGAAACAAATTGTACTTTGTAATGTCACTATTCAATATGCTGTGCAATGTACTGGGAAGCTGGAAAAAAAATTCTGAATGAGGTGCAATTGGAGAAAAACTGTATTTGCGCCAAATTCATATGGGTTTAATTTTTACAGCATTCACTGTGTGGTAAAAATGACATGTTACCTGTATTCTGCGGGTCAGTACGAACACAGCGATACCAAGTTTATATAGTATTTGTAATGTTTTGATACCTTTTAAAAAATTAAAAAAACTTTGCTAAATAGAAAAAAAAATTTTGCGTCGCCATATTGTGTCACCTGTAACTTTTTCATATTTACATGTATGGAGCTGGGTAAGGCGTCTTTTTATGCGGGACAACATGACGTTTTTATTGATACCATTTGGGGAAAGATCTGATAGTTTGATCACCTTTTATTCAATTTTTTATAGGAGGCAAAGTGTTGAAAAAAACGCTATTTGGCCATTTTGATTTTTTCCCGCTACGCAGTTCACCGTATGGGATAAATATTTAAATATTTTAATAGTTCGGGCATTTTGGAGCGCGGGAATACCTAAAGTGTTTATGCTTACTTTTGTTAATTTACTTTTATATCTGATCTAGGGAAAGGGGGGTGATTTGAACTTTTGTGTTTTTTTTTAAATTTTTATATACTTTTAAAGACTTTTTTTTTTCTACTTTTACTTGTATGATCAGACTCCCTAGGGACCTTGAAACCTAGGGAGTCTGATCGATCATACTATTCACTGCAATACTACTGTATCGCAGTGAATAGCAAAATGCCTTCACTGGTATTAGACGATGCCTCTGGCATCGTGTAATAGCTGTAATGTAATGACAGGCCTGGGAGCCTTCAATAGGCTCCCGGCTGTCATGGCAACCAAGCGCCGCCCTCCGATGATGTTCTGGAGGGCGGCGATCAGGTAAGAATGGCGGCACCCGTGGCGGCTGCGCTATTTAGATGCCGCGGTCCCGTTTGACCGCGACATCTAAAGGGTTAACAGCCGCCATCGGTGCAGGCACCGATCGCTGCTGTTAGAGGCGGGTCCTGGCTGTATTATACAACCGGCACCCGCGGTGTATGGAGAGCGCCTCAGCTCCTGAGCGCTCTCCATACATCGTCATGCGACTCAGGACGTACTATTACGCCCTGGGTCGTTAAGGGGTTAAGGAAGTCCAGAACCTTCCACAGGCTTGATTGGCAGAGAAGCTGTCAATCACAAACAGCTGCAAACTTAACTCCGTGCTAAAACAACAGGAGCAGAGGATCATATGTGGACACGCCTCCTGCGCTGCAGCATGCGGCCGGAGGATGGCACAGAGGTCCAAACAGGCAGGGATGTTACAGTATTTTTCACCTTCTGATATATGATGTGTGTTCTATTATGTAAATTTCACCTTCTGATATGTGTTCTATGTTCTATTGTGTAACTTTCACCTTCTGATATGCGTTCTGTGTTCTACTGTGTTACTTTCATCTTCTGCTATGTGTTCTATGTTCTATTGTGAAAAATATGGTCAATCAAGATTTTCAAACCATTTCATTCTTGTTTTCTTTAAATTTAAACAGCATTTCAACATTTGTGGAATTGAGGTTGTGAATTAATATTCATATGTAATTGTACAACCCACCATGTGAATTTCTTCCTTGGTTATATTCATAACCTGTTGAAATGACTTAGGAGTGTTGTCTGCTTAACAACAGGAAAATTTTAATTTCCTATTTGGTCTAGGGGCCCAACAATATCAAAGGAGTATTTGAGGTGCCCTTGTATGACATATTCTTGTATGGAGATATAATGCCTTTGAAAGCCAATAACCAAATCAATGTATTCAAGGCCATCTTATATACCATCTAAGCCAATATCTTCCAAACCAACATCCTGCATGCTAATGTCCTCAAAGTCTTCCCAATATTTTCTAAGCAAAGATCTTCCAGCCAAACAACTTCCAAAGTTCTCCAATATCCTCCAAGTCAATACGTTCCAAACAATGTCTTCCAAGGAAACATCCTCTTGGCCAAATTTATTACAAGCCATTATCCTTTATGCCAACCTACTACATGCTAACAAACTCCCTGCCATCATCAAAGTCAATATCCTTCAAGTCAACGTCCTCTGTGCCAATATACTTCAATCCACAGTTCTTAAAGCAATTTTCATTCATCTGAATAATCCAGAGCGGAACACTGCAAGGTCAACCTAATGGTGATTATGGAAAAATTGCATTACAGTGCGCCGTAATGGCTGCACGTTCCTCTGGCAGCTGAACACCCCCCCACAAAAAAATTTCCTTTAATTCGCCTCAGTGTCCCTTGACACTGTACCAGTCACTAGGGAATCCCAAAAAAATTAAGAATACGGGAACAGCAATGACAGGACTGAGTTCTTTAAGTACTTGTGGGTGTTATCCATCTGGATCTGGAGCCTTGCTCACGTTTAGTCCGGTTAGCTTGGCCTGGACTATTTCTATGTTTATCCAGTTTGGTATATGGGTTGATGTATTACCAGCGTTGGTGACACCTACATCAACTACTACCTGTTCTTCTGTATACACAGAACTAAAGAACCCATTTACTAGCTCTGCTTTTTCTTGATCCCCGGTGACCAACTCTCCATTACCATGATTTAGGGGACCTACTTGTTCTGTCCTGGGTTGTTTTGCATTTATATATTTAAAGAATTTTTGGGGTTAGTCTTGCTTTCCATGGCTACCTGCCTTTCATTATGTATTTTAGCTGATTATTCTTTCCTTTTACAGATTGTATTAAGCGCTTTGTAATTCTCATAGGCTACAGCTAACCCTTTGGATTTACATTTTTTAAATACCTATTTTTTATAGTATATCGCCCCTTTTAACCAGAGCTGTAAGCCATGAAGGGTTTAATTTAAGACATTCATACTTGTTCCCTATTGGTATACATTTTGTTATATACTTGCTCAATGTAGATGTCTCCCACTTACCTCTGTATCACTATCTGACAATCGCTGTTCCCAGTCTATATCCTGAAGTGTGCCCTTAACCCGGCAAAATTGACTTTTTTTAAATAGGTTTTTGCATACCTTACCTGTGTTTGTTTTTTACAATTTAAGCAGAATCTGATTATATTATGGTCACTATTACCAAGGTTTTCACCAACAGTAACATTCCCAACAACATTATTAGAGATGATCAGATCCAGCAGAGCGCCCCCTCTGGGTGAATCTTCTACAAGCTGGACTGTAAAAATTGTCCTGCAACAAGTTGATGAATTGTCTCCCCTTTGCAGACGATGCAGAACCATGACCCCAGTCAATATCTGGGTAGTTAAAATTTCCCATCAAGACCACTGTATCCACCTGTGCTGCCCACTCAATTTCCTTATACAACTGACCCTCTAACTCCTTGGTTATGTTGAGGGGTCTATAGATTATACCCAAAAGCATTTTATCAGTGGTCACATCCTCACAATCTTCACCCACGTTTGCCTCTTTCACACTCCCTTTCATGCCACTTCTGACATACATTCACTCTACATCCCTTTCTTATAGCCCTGTCTTTGGGAAAGAGTGTAAAAACCTGAATGCTTACAGCCCACTCATGTGAGGGATCTAACTACGTCTCAGCCACACCAAGTACATCAATAAGTTCCTTTTGGACAAGGGCCTCAAACTCCCCTAGTTTGCTTGCTAGGCTTCTGGCATTTGTGAACCTATACTTTAACTTGCCATCCAAGTTCAGATGTTTGCTTCCAGAAATGTGCATTCTTGAAGTCTGATGAAAAACTGATAATTATCAAAGTAATTCATTATGAATGTATTTGAAAGGGTTAATTTAATTGTTCATTGTGATTCTTCCACTTCAGTATTCTTAGCTTCTTCACCATTAGTTATGTCTTAGCTTTGGTTTAGCGTTTTAGAAGAGAGGAACCCTGGAATGCCAGGTACCAGGCTGCATTGCCAAGGAGGTAGCTTCATACTGCATGTGTGTGTACTATATACTTATTTTGATCTGGAAAGGTCTATACCCATCCTAGTTTATGCCCATCTAGTCTATAAGAATACATCAGGGAGTTAGGTGGGTATATACGTCTGTGTGTGTCATAGTAGGGGGCTCATATGATTTACACATCTACTGGAGTTACAACTATCATTAAATTGTAAAAAACACATAAAAGAAGAAAAAAAAGAAAAAACAGGTTGGAACTACTTAACTTTTGCTGGTTGAATTAGGAGGTCTGCAGTTGCTTGTAAATTCCGAGGTGTTCAGCCTCATGTCTCCCAGGACAGTCCATCGAAACACAACTTGGGACCGGAAGAAGCGTGGAGACGCGAAAGAGCCGTTGTTCAGTTTGTGTTATTGGCATATTGCAATACCGTGGATTTCCTGCTATGAGACACTAACAAAGCGTGAAGAAGTTTTAGATTACAGTGAGTGCCGCTTTGCTTTTTTCTATCTCACATGTGTATCATTAAATTGTACAGATACTGGGCATCGGTACGTACAATGTAACAGCTTCCCAATAGAGACCTGACCTGAAGCTAAGTGACTACGTATCTACTATATATTTGCTTATTATATATATAAGTGAAATTGTATTCATCACAATGTATCATTTGCTTTCCTTTGCTGTATTGGTATAATATCTAGTAAAGTCACTGTGTTTCCCTGAAATTACTGTTGTGCAGCATCCTTGTTCTCACAATCCTTTGGACATAATGTAAAACGAGGGGGTCAAGGAGTTCTGAAATTTACAATTAGGTAATGGGTTGACACTCATTGACAAACTTAACAATGATAACAATGACAACACTGGCCATAACCAACTACAGTGGGCAAAAAAACTATTTAGTCAGCCACCAATTGTGCAAGTTCTCCCACTTAAAAAGATGAGGCCTGTGATTGACATCATAGGTAGACCTCAACTATGAGAGACAAAATGAGAAAACAAATCCAGAAAATCACATTGTCGGATTTTTTAAGAATTTATTTGCAAATTATGGTGGAAAATAAGTATTTGGTCAATAACAAAAGTTCATCTCAATACTTTGTCATATATCCTTTGTTGGCAATGACAGAGGTCAAATGTTTTCTGTAAGTCTTCACAAGGTTGGCACACACTGTTGCTGGTATGTTGGCCCATTCCTCCATGCAGATCTCCTCTAGAGCAGTGATGTTTTGGGACTGTCACTGGGCAACATGGACTTTCAACTCCCTCCAAAGGTTTTCTATGGGGTTGAGATCTGGAGACTGGCTAGGCCACTCCAGGACCTTGAAATGCTTCTTACGAAGCCACTCCTTCGTTGCCCTGGCGGTGTGCTTGGTATCATTGTCATGCTGAAAGACCCAGCCACGTTTCATCTTCAATGCCCTTGCTGACGGAAGGAGGTTTGCACTCAAAATCTCACGATACATGGCCCCATTCATTCTTTCATGTACATGGATCAGTCGTCCTGGTCCCTTTGCAGAGAAACAGCCCCAAAGCATGATGTTGCCACCCCCATGCTTCACAGTAGGTATGGTGTTCTTTGGATGCAACTCAGCATTCACTCTCCTCCAAACACCACGAGTTGTGTTTCTACCAAACAGTTCTACTTTGGTTTCATCTGACCATATGACATTCTCCCAATACTCTTCTGGAACATCCAAATGCTCTCTAGCAAACTTCAGATGGGCCCGGATATGTACTGGCTTAAGCAGGGGGACACGTCTGGCACTGCAGGATCTGAGTCCCTGGCGGCGTAGTGTGTTACTGACGGTAGCCTTTGTTATGTTAGTCCCAGCTTTCTGCAGGTCAGTCACTAGGTCCCCCCGTGTGGTTCTGGGATTTTTGCTCACCGCTCTTGTGATCATTTTGACCCCACAGGGTGAGATCTTGCGTGAACCCCTGATTGAGGGAGATTATCAGTGGTCTTGTATGTCTTCCATTTTCTAATTATTGCTCCCACAGTTGATTTCTTCACACCAAGCTGCTTGCCTATTGCAGATCTGTTACATCCAATAGAGGGCGCATGAGCTCCCCAGCTCCTTTCCCATAATGCCTTGTGATATGTAGATGTTAAGTAGAGGGCGAAAGGCAATTAAAATCTCTACACACCTTCACTGGTGCTCTCCTCAATGTGAGAGATTCTTGTCCCTAACCCACTCGTTGCCTCCCACTAAGCCAGCCAATTCACTTTGCTCTGTACTGATGAAGGACAACAATCCGGAAACAGCGCTGTATGCAGATAAGTGAAATTGGCTTGGCTAAGATCCCTTTTGCTGTCTCAAGGCTCGGTGAGTCAAAAGCAAATTGAGGATCTGTTACATCCAATAGAGGGCGCATGAGCTCCCCAGCTCCTTTCCCATAATGCCTTGTGATATGCCTATTGCAGATTCAGTCTTCCCAGCCTGGCGCAGGTCTACAATTTTGTTTGTGGTGTCCTTCCACAGCTCTTTGGTCTTCACCATAGTGGAGTTTGGAGTGTGACTGTTTGAGGTTGTGGACAGGTGTCTTTTATACTGATAACAATTTCAAACAGGAGCCATTACTACAGGTAATGAGTGGAGGACAGAGGAGCCTCTTAAAGAAGAAGTTACAGGTCTGTGAGAGCCAGAAATTTTGTTTGTTTGTAGGTGTCCAAATACTTATTTTCCACCATAATTTGCAAATAAATTCTTAAAAAAAAAAAAAATCAGACAATGTGATTTTCTAGATATGTTTTCTCATTTTGTGTCTCATAGTTGAGGTCTACCTATGATGTCAATTACAGGCCGACCTCATCTTTTTAAGTGGGAGAACTTGCACAATTGGTGGCTGACTAAATACTTTTTTTTCCCCACTGTATCTTATAACATTCCACTGATGCATCTTTCCCATAGTATACATTAAATGGAGATCATAATCGTCAAGGGCCATATCAGACCTATGTAAATCAACTGCAATACATAATATCCTACTCATTTATACACTCATGTACATATTTATACTCATATACACACATTTATACACTCATCTACATATTTATATACGCATGCACACATTTATACACTCATACACACATTTATACACTCATACACATATTTCTACACAAATTTATACACTCATGCACATTTATTTACTCATGTACACATTTATACTCATATATACACAGTTATGCATTATATATACAAACAGTCTTTTCACTTGGCACCTGATGTCACTATCTCACTGTAGTCTGTGACAGTTCTTTCTTTTACATTAGTCTTACTGGCCAGGTCACCCTTTGAGTGCCGAATCACTATTTTTTAACCCACAGCATCAGTGGAGCACTCGGGATATTTTTACACGCTAGCTTATCCACTCATTTATTTCTTGCAGTGTCCATTACTAATGTGCCAGCTAGGTAGGCTAGCTGTTTACACATTTATCTTTTACAGTGCCTGTTACTTACAAGCATGTAGGTACATTTACAAGGAAATTTTTACATTGTCCACATGGTAACTTTTTTGTCCTGCAAAGAAGTGCCAGGCCGCAAGTTACACCAAAATTTTGAATATAATTCATTCATAGGAAAAACTATTATATAAGCAGTGCAGCAAAATGTCTGGAGAAAGACAGGTCAGGGGACAGGGCAAAGGAGGAAGAGGAACACCTGTGCTACTGTCATGCCATCCACCATTGCAAGTAACAATAAGAATGTGGGTGGCACTGGAAACAGCAACACTACTTCTTGTCTTGGTAGTATTTACAGTAACCGCAAGGATGCTGTAGTTCCAGAGAATGAAGATAAAAATCTTTAATACTTAGCTGTTCATCTCGGTCTCAGCAGTCTGACAGTGATGCAGTCACTTTGAGTCAGGTTTCTGTGTGTTCTTTCTCATCCTCTATTGTTGTAGCACTTAATTTACTGTGCTTTCTTACTGTTCTGTCGGCCATGTCATCTTTACTGACACTGATCCTTAGTAGTCTTAGTTATCCCTAGTAGTTGTAGGGATCCCTAGATAGCTAGCAGTCTTTTTCTTCTTGATGAATTACATGAGAACAGGTGGAAGACATGACTGTTGTGGTGGAGGTAGTAGTGGCAGGGGATGGGTTATTGATAGCTGTACTGGTATGGGCATTCAGAGGAAATCTAGATGTGGAAATTATGAGGGTGTGAAAAAATCCCCATGGCGAGTCTGAATAAGCATGACATTGCCAATGATGATTCTATAATTCTGTTGCGGACAGAACCTGGCAAATGGGTCAGGATGATAAAATAAGCCACTGCCATGCAGACACAAATGTACCAACTATGTTTTTCCATACTCACATGAAAAGGCAGTATCAGATCATTTGGCAAAATAGAATTGTCAGATGATCTCCACATGTAAGGCCATATCCATACCTAGCACATGGTTGTTATTAACATCATCTTCATCTGCTTCTCCCCTCCTCCTACTCCTCATCCACCATTCCATGGTCAGACATCCATAAGGGAATGTGTGTCCAGGAAACAGCATTATGCACCCAGTCATCAGGCAGTTCAGCAACTTAAGTCACACCTGGTCAAGTTGCTGGTGGTGCAGTCACTGCTGTATCACTTAGTGGATTCCAGAGTTTTACTAACTCTGCCTAGAAGCCACTATTATTTTTCTCAGAAAGCTGTCCATGCTTTCTATTGCCATGTGTCAAAGAATGTAGGTCATATGTCACTGTGGGGAAAGGTGTACTTCACCATTGAGGTGGAGCAGTAGTTATGAGCAAAGATACTACGTGACTTTCCTGGCCCACCGGTTCAGTGATTTGAGCAGCAGCAGCATCAGAATCATCAGTTCACAAAATGAACAAGGCCCGGTGCTAGTACTGACATAATCGTTGATTGTAATGTCAATCTGTATTCCCTTAGTCCAGACAGCAGCACAATATGGGGTATCTCTGCCCCTGTGTGTTGTTTAGGACAGTGGAACCTTTAATTAGCACCAAATTTAAGGTGCCTCCTACTAGCCCTATAAGAGGGCACCTGAGACCTCCCTCCACTGTGTAAATTATAAAGTAAAAGGAAACAAGCTTCTAGGGAGGGAAGCCTTGTGCTGCTGTGAGGACTAAGGGAATACAGATTGACATTACAATCAACGATTCCCCTTACGTCCGACAGCAGCACAATATGGGGAGATAGCAAGTAATTCCCCTAGGGAGGGTTTCCTCGCCTTACAACGTCAAGGACTGTCTGACCAAAGGCAGTTGTCTGGGAACTGCGGACGTCTAAACGATAATGTTTGACAAAGGTCAACTGGGATGACCATGATGCAGCCGCACAAATCTGGTCCAAAGGTAAGGACCGGTACTCAGCCCAAGAAGTCGACACAGCCCTGGTCGAGTGGGCCGTAGAAAAAACTGGAGGGAGTAACTCCTGAATAAGGAAGGAAGACCTAATTGTCTCCTTGATCCATGTGGATAGAGTAGACTTGGAAGCCTTGAGGCCTTTGTTTTTACCCTGCATATTAATTAGTAGGTTTTCGGCCTTCCTAAACGGTTGAGTGCGGGATAGGTAAATCCGCAGACACCTTACCACATCTAAGGTGTGGAGCTTTTCTTCCTCCTCAGAGGTTGGAGTGGGGAAAAACACTGGTAGCGAAATTAGCTGATTGCTATTATAGCATGAGGGGACCTTAGGGTTAAACCCAGGCAAAAATCTAAGGTGCACCCTATCTGCAAAAAACACAATGTACGGTTCTCTAGAAGAGAGAGCCTGGAGTTCCCCTACTCTTTTGGCAGATGTAATAGCCAACAAAAAAACGGTTTTGTAGGCCAAATATTTTAGCTCCGTAGTCTCCAAGGGTTCAAATGGAGGACCGCACAGGCCTGTAAGGACTACCGCAAGGTCCCACTGGGGAACTGGAGATGATACTGAGGGCTTTAGCCTCATTGCCCCTTTAAGGAACCTTGCAACCAGAGGATCCTGAGACAGACATCTGTTCAAATGAGCGGAGAGGGCCACAATCTGCACTTTCAAAGTGGCAGGGGCAAGGCCCTTATCCAAACCGTCCTGAAGAAAATTTAAAATATCAGCCGTTGAAGGTTGTAAATTATTAATACCCTTCTTGGAGCACCACTCCATGAAAATCTTGGCTGTCCTCTGGTAGTTCTTATTGGTAGAGTCTGCTCTTGCAGAAGAAAGGGTCTTCAGGACGGCCTCTGACAGTCCTCTATCCTGCTGTAGGGACTGCTCAACCTCCAGGCTGTCAGGTTGAATCTCCAGAGATCCTGGCACTTCAGAGATCCTTGGGAAACCAGGTTCTGGATGGGGGGAAGCCTCCAATATATCCCTTGACTCATCTCCATGAGTTGGGAAAACCAAGCTCTTTTTGGCCAGAATGGAATGATGGCTATCACAGAGACTTGGTCCTGTCTGATTTTCATCAATACCTTCGGTATTATCGGAATTGGAGGGAAGATGTATGCCAGCCTGGACCTCCAAGGGATGGACAGGGCATCCACTGCCAAGGGATTGTCCTCCTGGTACAGGGAACAGAACGTCTCCACCTTGGCGTTGAGTCGGGTTGCCATGAGGTCTATTTCTGGAAGACCCCACTTCAGGGTAATCTGATGAAAGACTTCTGGATTGAGTGACCATTCTCCTGATACGGCATGACCCCGACTCAACCGATCCGCTACTATGTTCAGGGAGCCCTTGATGTGAACTGCGGATAAATGGGTTAGATTTTTCTCTGCCCATGTAAATATCAGATCTGCCTCCCTGAGGAGGGTTGGTGATCTGGTGCCTCCCTGTCTGTTCACGTACAGCACTGTGGTCATGTTGTCTGACCGGATTTTGACTGCTCTTCCCTTGAGAAGAGGCGAGAAATGGAGTAAGGCACGATATACAGCTCTGAGCTCCTTCCAGTTGGACGAGGTCCTTCTTTCTGGAGCGCTCCAGACTCCCTTTATGGAGTTTTCGTCCAAATGGGCTCCCCATCCCGAGAGGGATGCATCTGTAGTCAACAGGGTCCAAGAAGGTTGGACCGTGGACCTTTCGTCTTTCAGGTGCAACCACCACTTGAGGGAAAGACGGGTCCTGGGGGAGAGTCGAATCTTCTTGCTGAGTGTAAGAAGGGAGTGATCCCAAGCCTCTAGTAACTCCTTCTGGAGGGGACGTAAGTGCCACAAAGCCCATGGGACTGCCTCCACTGAGGAAGACATCAAGCCCAGGATCTTCATCAATGTTCTGATGGAGGCTATCGGCTTTTTGAAGAGGTGCTGGACTGCACCGACCAGTTTCTCCTTCCTTGCTGGTGTCAAGGAGACCTGCAGGCGGACTGAATCCAGGAAGTAGCCGAGGAACTTCCTTCGGGTTGAAGGGATCGTTACCGACTTCTCCCAGTTTATAAGCCATTCCAGACTCTGAAACAGGGACACGGCTGTCTGTAGATGCTGGAGCAGAACAGACTCTGACTGGGCTTTTATCAACCAGTCGTCTAGATAAGGCACCACGAATATCCCCTGAAGTCTGAGGGCGGCCGCTATAGGAGCCACTACCTTTGTAAAGGTGTGGGGAGCAGAGGAGATCCCGAAGGGTAGTGCTGTGAACTCAAAATGCTTCGTGTGGCCGGAAACTACTACGGCAATCCTTAGAAACCTTCTGTGTGGAGGATAAATAGGAATATGCAAATAGGCGTCTTTTAGATCCAAAGTCACGAAAACATCGCCTTGGAGGAGAAAAGTGGTGACAGACTTTATGGTTTCCATACGGAAGTGCTTCTTTTTGATGAAGCGGTTGAGGTACCTTAAGTCTATGACCATTCTCCACTTGTCTGCCGGTTTTGGTACCAGGAAGACTGGAGAATAGACACCGGATCCTTCTTCTAGAGAAGGGACTTCCTCCAGAGCTCCTTTGTGAATGTACTCTCGGATGGAGCATTCCAATGTAGTCTGCTGCATTATAGGCAGGCTGCGAGTTAACACAAACCGATCCTGAGGAGGATGGAGGAACTCGATTGCATATCCTTTTTGGATTACCTGCAGGACCCATGGGTCTTGAATTTTTTCCTGCCAGCAGTTGAAAAAATGGGGGAGACGACCCCCGACAGGAATCTCGGCCACAGGAAGACTGCTCCTGATGTCAAAAGCTAGGCTTCTCCTTTTTATCATCAGACTTCGGGAATCTCCGGACGGCGCCTCTAGAGGAATATCTAGAGCCTCTTTGGGACTGCCGTCCACGACGAGGCGGATAGCCTCTATCACGGCCAGAATTAGATTTACCTCTAAAGGCCTGGGGTAAAGTTTTACCCTTCCTATCAGCCAAGCCCTCCAGGATCTCGTCTAGGGCACTGCCAAAGACTCTACCTGGCTCAAAGGGTAATGCGCACAAATTATATTTTGAGGGGAAATCAGCTCTCCAGGGTTTTAACCATAGAGGTCTTCTTGCTGCAGTGGTAAGTGCCAGAGATTTGGCCGCCAGCCTTAATTGATGGTGGGAGGCCTCCACTAAATATTCAGCTGCCAGGGAAACCGAGCCTAGAAACCCTAGCAACTCATCTCTGGAGACTCCAGAATCGATGTCCCTCTCGAGATGAACCAGGTCAGTGCGTAATTTGGCTGACACTTCACAAGACGCAACCGCCACAGCGGTCTGGGCCGAGGCAGCTGAATACGCCTTCTTGAGGGTATTGTCGATGCGCCTGTCCATGGCGTCGTGCAAATTTGATCCATCATCTGATGGTACCATAGTGCGGCGGGACAGTTTGGCCACCGCCATATCCACCTTGGGAGGAGGACCCCATTGATCCCATTGAGCAACTGGGAATAAAGCCTTGAACCTCCTAGAAACCACAAGAGGTTTTTCAGGACATTTCCACTCTGAAGACATTAATCTTTGTAATGTCGCGTCCACTTGGAAGACCCTAGGCCCTCTATAGGTGGACGTGGAGGCTTCCCTGTCAACATCACGATCCTTAGACCGGATGGACTTCAGCAGCCGGCTTAATTTTTCGAGTGGGAAGCACGGCCTGCTGGAATCTTCAGTGGAATCGTCAGATGAGAGTGTCTCGTCCACTATCTGATAATCTTCGTCAGCGACGCATAGGGAGGACTGTGTCTCAACCCGTGGTTTCTTGGCAATCTGGGCGATGGAAGAACGGATCTCCTTAAGAGACTCCTCCATATAGTCCTTTACCCAGGTGACAACCTCTCTTATAGAAGGTTCTTCTGACGGAGGTCCGCGGCATTGGCGACAGCGGGTAAAATCATAGCCGTCAGGTAAAGGGGTATTGCAATCCAAACACATTAGGTGTTTACGTTTAGAGGACTTTTTCCTCCTAAGCCCATCGCCGTTACCTGATGCAGAAGATGACATCTGAAACATCAAAAGCCACATGACAATGTAGAATAGAAGATTGCCAAGCATCGATTACAAGAAGAAAAAAACCAAGGGGTACCTTACTTTTTTAAATCGGTCACTTGAAAAAAAAGATCCCGTCAGGAAAAACCCAGACACCGCAAACCGCAGCAGAGGAGCTAGTAACCACGAGCTCACCCAGTAAAGGACTGAAGCCCTTTTAAATGTAATACAGCAGCGAGGGGAGGAGCCAAACAAAGAAAATATTCATACAGCGCCAAACAAGGTCAAATGCCATAATGGAACATAGAGGAGCATAAGCCTAAGCCAGAGGCTCCACATACAAGCAGCAAAAAACAAATCTATATTTTGCCATTAAAATTCCAATTTTCAAACTTACCGCACTTTTCCGAGAAAACCGGAAGTAGGCCGCGGTGGTGCACAAAGGCTTCCTTCCCCGGGGGAACACGGGACCGAAAAAAGGTTCCGGCCGAAGAGGTTCCCCGCTTACTTCCGGGATCGCGCTGCCTGCAGAGCGATGAGCCGGGTAACGCTGCGCTGCGGGGCGGAAAAAGGCCCGAAGGACCGGAGGATCTTAGGAACGTAGGAGAGGACCGAGGTACCCCAAAAAGGTAAGCCAGGAGCTTTTTTAGGAAAAAAACCCCTAGCAACGGGAGGTCACCAGAGACCTCCGTCCACCTGTCCCACACAGGACAGAAAAAAACACAGTGGAGGGAAGTCTCAGGTGCCCTCTTATAGGGCTAGTAGGAGGCACCTTAAATTTGGTGCTAATTAAAGGTTCCACTGTCCTAAACAACACACAGGGGCAGAGATACCCCATATTGTGCTGCTGTCGGACGTAAGGGGAATGTCTATTGTGCAGTCCCAGTTGCATCACCGCGTGGCCCATATTTTTTAAAAACTGGATAACCCCTTTAATGAGCCTGGATTAGAGAAGCCACACAGTGGAGGAACTACTCCGCTGTATCCTGCAGCAAGTACCCGCTGGAAGGCTCCCTCCCAGCTATAACAGGGGAGTGGTTTTATTGTGGCTACACTGCAGCTGGGTAGAATACCACATTGTCCCTGCATGGCACATGTGTAAAATGAATTTTGGGCTGCATTATAAATACATATATTGGCTTAAAAAAAGGTGCTGCTCATGGTCAGAAAGGTGTCTGCACTTTTCAGCAGTTGTTCTTATATGGCTGAACCTTCAGGCTAGGTTCACACCTGCACCTGTATTCCCTTGGGGATTTCGGTCCCTGAATCCACTTAAAAAATGTGGAGAGAAAAGTCCTGCAAGTAGGAAATGGGCAGAAACCTCGCGGACCCCATTATAGTCTATGGGGTCCATGGGTTTCCGCAGGTAACCTTCTTTTTAAGTGGGTTATGTTTCCGCTTGGAAACCCGAATGCAACTGTGAACCTAGCGTCAGTCACAAAATGGCCGTTCCTTGCACACCCTCAACTGCGAATTACACATTGCACATGCTTGAGTGTTTGTGTGAGCAACAGAAGATGGTGAATGATTACTACATGCAGCAACCACAGGCACAACGTGTTATTTTGAAATGTGCCTTTGGAGTCTTATGAAGAAATTGTGTCAACTTCTGAAGCTATTTGAGGAGGCCACCGAATTTGCAGAGACAACTGTGTGACAGCTCATCTACAGTCTGAGGCTGCTCTGCAGTCAGGAAAGAGACAGTGCCACACTGCTGACATAATAAGAAAAAAAAAAACAGAAAAAACATTGCTTCTTCCAATTACCATCTTGCATTTTGTTGGTGCATGATTATTCTCCCATTAAGTGATAATGGTGTTTGTTCTTCACTTTTCAACTATGCATTGTGAGAAGGTGACAGGAAAAGTGCTGGACTCACGGTATATCGCCCCCAGGTTTCTGACATATGTGTAGTCCAGGGCGTGTCTTGAGTAGGCCTCAGCCCAGGTGTGGGTCCTAAGACTCGTTACTGGCCCATAAAAGGTTGCAGCCCATAAAAGGTTGCAATGCCTACACTTCAGGGCAGATCCTGGGAGGGAAAGGTGGCATCTGGGTCTGTTCTGGAGAGCTGAGTTATTTGGTGAGACCAAGCTGGGACTTGTGGTAGTAGTTAGAGCTCGGACGAGCAGGAGTTTTGTTTTGCCTTTTTGCATGAAATTAAGGCTGTATTTTATTTTGTCTATTGGTTCCTTGAATGAAGGTCTTTTTATTTTGCAGTTTTTTTTTTTTAATTAAACCTATTAGCACTGGACTTTTGTGTCCCTGCCTCTCACTGTTTGGGTCCGCACCGTTGCTTCTACCGAGCTACCTTGCCCACAGCGTCAAAAGTACATATATAAAAAAGTGACAGCTCAGCACATGGTTAAATAAGCAGTTTGTATCCCCATTTCCAAAATATAAACACACTTCCAGGCTATGTAAGGGCTATTTATCCAAGAAGAAGAGTAATGGAGTGCTTCGTCAGATGACATGGACTCCACAATCTCCCAACCTAAACCCAATTGAGATGGTTTGGGATGAGTTGGACTGCAGAATAAAGGAAAAGCAGCCAACAAGTGCTCAGCACCTCTATGAACTCCTTCAAGATTGCTGGGGAACCATTCCAGATGACTACATTATGAAGCTGATTGGTGGGAATGCCAAGAGCAAAGCTGTTATCAAGACAAAAGGGGACTTTAAAGAATCTAAATTATAAAATATTCTGCTTTAACACTATTTAATTCCATATGTGTCCCTTCATACTTTTCATGTCTTTAATATGAATCTACAATGTAGAAAATAAAAAAACAATAACCATGGAATGAAAAGGTGTCCAAACTGGTACTTTTTTCCATACATGTTTCTGGGTCTATATCTGAAGGAAATAGACTAGCAGACTCTATAAAACTACTCACAGTGCATTCGCTGCATTGGATAAACATCCTTACAGTATACTGTATACAGTAAGAGGGTCCCCTGGCATCTTGATTATTAGCTTTGCAGAGTACAGCGGAGGGTCGTGCATCTCTGTGCTCAGCATCCCCTGATGCTGTTTTGGTTCTCTGTGATGTCTCCAACTCTGCTCTACTCATGTTGCTTTTACATAGAGTAGAGTCGTAGAGACAGCTGGGGAGGCAGAGGAACAGGATATTGAGCCCCCTACCATCTAATTGGAGTGCTGAGGGACCCTCTTTTATACAGTAAGAATGTTTACCCAGTGCACTGTGAAAAGTTTTCTATCCTCTTATACCCCATATACCCCCTTTAATTCTAATTTGAAAATGGTGCTTCAACGTAAATTCTTGCCATAGGTGACTGAGTGTCTCTAAAGAAAGACCTAACAAAAAGCAGATCACATAAGGTCCCACTGCAAGGACCTCTGTGAGTAGAAAACATTAGTCGTAGTCGTGGTGGTGCAGTAGACACAAGCACTCTCTCCTACCCAGGGTATTGCAAGCATTCAACTTGATTAACTTTATCTGGGTATCTTCATCTGTGTGTAACTCCCATTGTTATGAAGGTTAGCCCTTATACAATGGGAGTTACACTCAGTTCAAGACACAGTCGCGATATACAGCATTTAGATCATATACAGCCTGACATACAGGACTTTGAAGTGTCCCTTTCCAGCTTCAGTCTCACATTAGTGGGTATAATGGACGAGAGGCAAAGGGGGAGCTGACAGGCTGCAGTGATAGGAGAGTGGTAACAATACAATCATTGGTATAAACCAATGTATTTTAGGAGGGAATGTGTCCAGAAAGGCTAGAGAGTAGGCTCCACCCCAGTCCTGACGCTATTCCCCCACTGCCAACTACTATCGAAAAAACATCATAACATAACAAATTCCGGATGATTTTTCAATAAATCATTATTTATATAATTATATATTCTATAATATTTGGACAGGAAGTGTTTTGTCATATATATATTTTAGTTATTTAAAATTTAACTTAACAATGAGTTAAACTATACACGCTTTGTATGCCCTGGAAGAAACCCCAGATCAGGATGGAACTTGGCGAGCCACAAAAGTTTCAAGAAAACACAGTTCTTGTAAAAGTTGCTCTGGTTATTTACTATGCCTGACTGTTTCTGCTGTCATCTGTAACATAAGACGACAGCTTTTGTTATGTTTTTTATATGTTTTTTTATATGGAGGTCATTGCAGGCGGACACAAAATGGAGTGAGGTCCATCTGCATCTGTTGTTTAATGTCCACTGCTCTCATCCTGTGAACAGAAGAGCGCGGAGCCCAGGAGAGGTGATTTACACTGTTTACACATCCCCAGAGAATTTGTTCATTATACTCTGGGGTCTGAAGAGAACCCAGAGTATAATAATGGTTCGTGGGCGGCGAACCACAAGAATTTGTAAAGAAAACCATATGAGCCACTATAGGGCATTATAGTGTGTGGAGCGGTCACTATGGCACATTATACTGTGTGAAGGGGCTACTGTGAGACATTATACTGTGTGGACGGGCCATTATAGGACATTATACTGTGTGGAGGGGCCACTATGATACATTATTCTTAAAGAGGTTGTCCAAGAATTGGTTCAAAATATTTATTTCCTATTTTTATCCTCTAAAACCTAGGTGCGTCTTATTATCAAGTGCGTCTTATAAAGCAAAAAATACAGTAGATAGATAGATATGAGACTGATAGATAGATAGATAGATAGATAGATAGATAGATAGATAGATAGATAGATAGATATTACAGCACATTGGTTGTACTACAGTAATGTTCTGCTCCTGCCATCATACTACTTGTCCCAGCAGGAAAGGATGCCAAGCCCTGATTCCTGATGCCGCTGTTCGGTCTGCCCATGGGGTCGGCAGACTCCCTTTTACTATGCATGCCAGTAAATCTTCCCCAGCCTACTTCGGTCAATCTTCAGGTCTAAAAGTCTGCTTCACTGGACACACCCTGGCAAAAAGGTATTAGATTCCTAACTTGCTAGACTCCAGCCAAGCTATTTTTGTGTACCGCTTGATTTACAGTCCTTGACTTCAGTTTGGTCATTGACTGTCTCTGACTGCTGCCACTCTCTTCTGACTACCTGTTGCTGACTCCAGCTTGTTCCTGACCACTGAACCTGCCAGCCCTAACCTCCTGCCTGTTCACTCTTTCTTCTTGACCTCTGCCAGCACTGATTATTTACCTGTCCTGTGACATCACATGTATACTGCTAGCCCTGATCTCGGTCAGTATTCAGACTCTGCTTTTGCTTGAATGGATCAATGAATATTTAGTAGATGTTCAAAAGCCCAATAAAACACAATCCATTGGGAGACTCACAATATTTTCTGCATAAACACCATGGACATATGGATTACGAGTAGCAGCAATTGAAAGACTACAATAACTAAAGAGAAGGTGCTTTGTAGAGATGAGTGATATTCCCTAAATTTGTGTGGGGTCCGATTCAATCAATTTGGTCACCAGACTCTATTCAGTCCAAATCAATTCAGTCTGAACTAAAAGTGCAAAATTGCACTGAAAAGTCATGTTTGAAACTCTGTGGTCTGCAGTAACTTAAAATGTAAGCTTTATTGTATTGTATTTAGAATGTAACCAAATATTCCAGTTTTTAAGACATTGTGGAAACCTGTTGAGAGAGAATAAGGGTGGGGGAGGGGGCTTTGGTCATATGGGGGCAGGGTTATACTCTAAACAGCGCTGTAGACCGGGGCCGTGCTGGCGGGACCTCGGTGTACAGCACTGTAGACCAGATCCCCGCCATTAGCTATGGTAGGAGCCGCAGCTCCCGGCATAATGTGGTGGGAGCCGCGTTTACCCAGGCCGGCCCGCCGCCCTACGGACCGGCCAAAGACCCCCAATGGTCCGGTCCCGGTCCATGGACTGGTGATTGGAGACCCGTGCTTTAAATGGTCCCTCAGTCTGGTTCAGTAGAACACACAATCAAGGAAGACGCTGATTATGAATTGAATTACTGAAATGAATGAACGTTTAAAAAATATTCTAATTTATTGAGATGCATCTGTATCTATGATAGGAGTCCATGCTTCCCACATCTTTGATCCAGGAATTACAGTCAACATCTGGTCCATGTGAATCAGGACACCTTAGGGCAATGTACTCCAATTTCCTCCCACACGCCAAATACATACAGATACGGAATTTATACTTTGACGCTGGGTTCACACTAGCGTTTCAGGTCTCCATCATTCTGGTCCACTTCAGGACCTGAAAGACAGAGACCCTGTCCGCTTAAAAAGCGGTTACCCACAGACTCGAAAGACATACTGATAGGGAACGTAGATTGTGAGCCCTATATGGAAACAGTGACTGACAATATCTGTAAAAGTGCTGCGGAATATGATGGTGCTATACAAGTAAGTTAAATAAATAAATAAACCCACGGACCCCATAGACTTGCAGGACTTTCCTCTCATCCGATTTTAGGTGGAATTTGCGGCAGAGTCTCCTACGGAGACTCCAATGCAGATGTGAATCCAGCCTAAACCCTATATGGGACAGTGCCTGGCAATGTTTGTAAAGCTGTGGAATATATTGGCGCTATATAAGTAAGAGAAATAAATAAGGAGCAAAGCTTTCCAAAATGTATCCATTTCCACTTTAATCTCTGTCAAAGTGTGAAAAGTAACTGTTTTAAATTCATGGGGAAACAAAATCAAGGATAATAGGCTTTGTAAAGAGGGGAAAACAATCTAGATTTTATAGATCACAGTTGGTCCCACAACTCAACCATATGTGCCCCATTCCATCCACCATTCCATTTGGCGTCCCAAATGTTTGTTTTGCTGGATCCATGGTATAGGTTTGCTTTTCATTAAGGCTACGTTCACATTAGAGCCTGTCTGGCGTAAAGTGCATATAAAATTGCTGACAAAAAGGACCTGCAAACACAATTTTTTTTATCTGGCATTGTGACTTTGTAGACAACAGTCAGTAGTCAATGGGGTCCCTGGGGATCCGTTGTTATCCATCATTAGAATTATCTGTCTTTTTTGTTAATTCCTTCCTGGCCCACAATGGACCAGAAGAACAATTAAACAACGTAGATGTGATGCACCATAACTCGGATCCTTTTCCGCTTCCTCTCTCCCTGCTTACTAGACTTCTATCAACTGCAGCCTGTGTTCAGTGAAGACAGTCTGAGCAGTGAATTGAGGCAGGAGATGGCTGATAGGAGGAGACAAAAGCATTTTCCTCTGATAAAATATATTACAGAGTTTCTTATATTCACCTGAACTATTGAATTATCTAAAAAAAAAAAAAAAATTCATTGATGAGGACTCTTTAATAAAGTAAATTATTGCAGTAACCTCTAGAGGTGAAATAAGGTCAGCTAGACTTGGCACTAATTTGGGAAGTGAAATATATCCAAGAACTTGCTGATATAATCTGGAGATGGGTGGGATGTTTCACTATGGTTATTTATGTTACACAGTACTAGTGGAGTAGTAATGTCTTAACAAATCTACCCTCACTTAAAGGGGTATTCCCATGAACATAACCATTTTTAAATTTGTAGATAGTTAAAAGTTAAACATTTTTGCAAATATAATTAAATATTTTGCACAATTTTAAAGATTTTTTCTAAATATTTTGTGGTCACAGTCTTGTTGTACTGATCGGTTGCCAATGGATACGACCATGAATGCAGGAACTTTCTAAGGTGAGAAAATCAGCAATGATATCTTTATTGTGGCCGGGATATCTTCTGATACAGGTAGTGTCCCTGCCTAATAACCCAGCTACAATAAGAAAATCATGACTGGGTTTTTGACAAGTCCCAGACCATAGAAAGTTTCTGCATTTGTGGTCGTATCCATTGGCAACCGATCAAGGCACTACTAAGGTGGTTAGAGAAAATCTTTAAAACGCTGCAGAATTTTTAACTACTTATATTTGCAAAAATGTTTAACTTTCAATTACCTACAAATATAGATATGATTATGTTCATGGGAATACCCCTTTAAGGACTCATGACCATACTTTGTAAACAAAGAGAATTTCTGTCTGTGGGATAAGGCTTTAATGTTGTTTGCCAGCTGTATTTCTGCTCTGTTCCCCGAACCACAATACATGTGTCTGTGTTTGTTTTCCTATAATAATATTCACGGTTATGTTGATGTAATTGAGCATTGAAGAGAGTCGAAGATCTGTGGAGTTTGTCCTGTGGACATGGTTTGTTCTTATGTACTTGGTCCAGCTCAATTATTTTAGACAGTAAATTATTAGTCTGTAGTTTTTATTCTGAGCCACCAGTGTAATACAAATGCCTCATATAACATCATTATAAGAGCACAGAATCAAAGTGTCCGAGACATCTGGAGTGTTATTTAATGCAAAGTGTTCTAAAAAAGTCTTCCACTTTTTTATTTTTGTTTTATTTTTAATTTTAGGATTTGATAACTGGTCATTGTTTAGTTTCCAAGAATAATGGCAAGGCTAACAGAGACAGGGATATGGTCAGACCATGTTATGGTTATTATTTTAGATTGTGTTATTTTTTGTTAAATCCATCTACTAGGATTAAGGGCTGTTTAATGGGAACGGTGCCATCCATGAAAGAAAATAGGCAGCACACGGACCCATTATAGTCAATGGAAATATTCACACTTCCTGTTTTTCTCAGACCTATGGTCCGTCAGAGGAAAAGTTTATTGCATGCTGTATTGCTTTCCCTTTTTTCTACTCGAAATGGTCATTCTATGGGGTCGTGAAAAAAAAAAATAAATAATAATACAAATCAGACATGGATCAAATATGAAAATACAATTTTAAGATGGACGATGTCTGCTTTTTTTAAAAAAAAACAAAAAACCTCAAAATGGATGAATTGTGTTAAAGCAGCCTTAGGCTATAATGTCACAAAGGTCAAAAAAGGCTGTCACACTTTTTTTTTACGATCACATTGATTTCAATGTGTCTATTCACATGTCCATTTTTGATGGCCTGTTTTGATGAACCCTCAAATAATAGAACATGTGCTATTATTGTTCATGGATGCCTCAATTGGCTGAAGTCTATGAAGGTTCAGTGAAAACGGATCTGAAACCGAGTAGTATGCCCCATAGTGGCCCCTGCACACACAGTAGTATGCCCCATAGTGGCCCCTGCACACACAGTAGTATGCCCCATAGTGTCCCCTGCACACACAGTAGTATGCCCCATAGTGGCCCCTGCACACACAGTAGTATGCCCCATAGTGGCCCCTGCACACACAGTAGTATGCCCCATAGTGGCCCCTGCACACACAGTAGTATGCCCCATAGTGGCCCCTGCACACACAGTAGTATGCCCCATAGTGGCCCCTGCACACACAGTAGTATGCCCCATAGTGGCCCCTGCACACACAGTAGTATGCCCCATAGTGGCCCCTGCACACACAGTAGTATGCCCCATAGTGGCCCACCCACACACAGTAGTATGCCCCATAGTGGCCCCTGTACACAGTAGTATGCCCCATAGAGGCCCACCCATGAACAATTATTATACTCTGGGGTCTTTCCAGACCCCAGAGTATAATGATCGGAGACCCAGGGGAGGATAGAAAAAAAAAAAAAAAAAAAAAAAAAAACAAACAATGCTAATTACCTGTTCCTTGCTCCAGTCCACTCCCTGCTACCTTGCCCTTCAATGTTGGACCAGGCTGGCATCACGTGATCCGGCCGGCATCGCAGCTCAAAATGACGTCAGCTGACGTCTGGGATGTCACCAAATAGGCCCGAAGCCTGGAGAATCGTAGGAGAGGTAAGTACATTGTTTTTTTATGTTCCCTCACCTCCCCTGGGCCTCCAATTATTATACTCCAGGGTCTGAAAAGACCCCGGAGTATAATGATAGCAGTGATTGTGGGGTTCAGCCTGTGGCCTACTGATCCCAGCTACTGCTCAGTCGCCTCCGCAACAGCCTATTTAAAAAAAAAAAAAAAACCCAGCATCGGGGGCCAACACCATGCAGATGAGTGGCGGTTGTTCATAGACTCATCAAAAGTTAGTTTAAAAGCCTTTCTTTTGCATAATGGCAATTCCTTACTGTCAATATTGAAGGACATTGCTTGGGTTGCAACTAGGATACACAAAATTCTGCCGTTTATGTGATCTGGATAGGAAATCTCATATTAGGAAGGAATGGGCCTAAACGTTAATCTCTTGTTCCTGGACAAAATAAATGTGTCAAATGTACCTTTAATGAATCCTTCATAAGTATATCTACCTCCACTGCATATTAAGCTTGGATTGATGAAAATTTGTAAAAGCAATTGCTAAAACTTCTGCTGCATTTATGCATTTGAAATAAAAGTTACCAAAAGTTAGTGATGCAAAACTCAAGTCAGGCATTGTTATAGGGCCACAAATAAGATCGGTCATGGATGACAAACAATTTCAGGAACTGTTAAATCCATTGCAAAAAGCAGCCTGGCTGTCCTTCAAAAATGTCTCCTCTTTTCTTGGAAATCATAAAGCAGCAAACTACAGTGATATATTGCGTGATCTTATGAAATCATACCAAGCTATGGGATGCAACATGTCCTTAAAACTTCATTTCTTGGACTTCCACCTGGACTTCTACCCAGAAAATATTGGTGCTGTCAGTGATCAGCATGGGGAGAGTTTATCAGCAGATTTCTACAATGGAATGAAGGTACCAATGCAAGTGGAGCACCACCATGCTGGCTGACTATTGTTGGACTACAAAGACAACCCGGATGCAAAATATTCCTGTAAATCATGAAAGAAGCTGTGTTTTAAAAAATCTTGATTGAGTAGGTATAATTTTACTGGTTTCCATTAAAGTTTAAATGCCTGTCAAAAAAAACTGCCTGATTGAAAGAAATCTAGAAACATTTGAAGTCAGCCCAAAAACAAAAAAAAATAAAAATCAACCACATTGAAATCCGCATATTTTTGTTTGTGAAAAAAACAAAAATTTTTTGTAGAACAGTGTTATTCATGTTCCAGATACTGTATGGGGCCTAGCTGCTCACCTTTATGGGTTGTGAAGGGGTCACAACTCACAGAAATAATACTGTATGAAGATGGGTCTGTAGTAACTGCTAGATCACAGGACATCCATGGAATAAATGCAAAAAGGACCAATTCCAACCAGTGGAATAAGAAATATCCTGCCAATTGTACACTTGAGAGGGGCATCTTAGCTCAGAAACGCGTTTAGGAAATTAAGGAAACTTTCTACATGCATTAGGTAAGCATGAATATTTCTTATTCCACTAGTTGGAATTGGTCCTTCTTGCACTTGTAACTGTGGCACTGGCAGAGGAGGTGGAGCGCTGCTGTGGGGGAGAGTCATAGATCACTGCAAGTGGCTGGTTACATTGTAGTTTCCAGTCATGTCACAAAAACACACTACTTCCTACATCATGTGATAGGCAAGAATTAATAGAAACAGTAAAAATTCAAAGTATAAACAGGCAACACAAATTAATCTAAAAATACTTTATGTTTCCAGACAACCCCTTAAACGTAGTCCAAGGCCTAGAGCACAGAATGTCGAGAAGAGGGGTCTTGGGAGAGGAGTATGTTACACAGCAAGTACTCCTCACTTCAAGTCTGCTGCCAGTGTCTGTACAGTTGGTACATCATGTTTCCTAATGTGGTTTCCTCTCAGGGGAAATATCCAGTCAAAGCAAAGTACCACCCCAAAAGCCCAGGGGAGCTCCAGGGCCCTTGAGCCTTCAGTAACACCACTGCTGTCAATCCATAGTCACCCAGCTTCACATGGCAGCAATCCATGTCCACCACTGTCAGTCTTCAGGTCTCTCTGGACTACAAGCAAGGAAGAGGACTGGTCTAGAGACCTTGATACTTGCACTGCACATCTCCTTACTGCATCCTCTGTCAACACAACCTGCAGAAGTCAGATCATCATCATGAAATATATATTATATATGGAAATACACAAGTATAGGACTGACAGATGTTGATGTGGTTGGTCCAGCATAGTTGGAATTTTCTCTAGTCCCCAACATACCTGAGCAATCAATGCTTTTAGTCTTGGTGTCTGATTGCTATTTAGGCTCTGTACTGTCAGATGGGCAGTATCAGACAAGGGGACATGACTGAGCTCTGACACTGGTTGCCTCTGATTGGAGCTCAGAAGACACAAGAGGTAGCAGGGGCAGCATCGGAGGTAGCATTGCTTATACAATGGAATGGTCAGACAATTTTGTAATAGAGGTTACTGATCATTACACATATATAAAGCTGTATGAGCCATCACCAGTCGTATCCTTTATCACGCAGATGGTGCCTGGATATATAAAGTTAGTCTGATATGGCATCATATCCTGTGAGGTAATGCGGGAGCGTCAACAGAGGGTTCGTTTTAGGGATTCTAACTACAGAAGGGTTTACATTAGGAGTTGTGATAGGCCTGTCTGAAAAGACGTGCCTTTAGTTTACGCTTGAAGCTGTAGAAATTGAGTTAATCTGATTGTCTGAGAGCGCATTCTAGAGAAGTGGTGCAACTCGGGAGAAGTCTTGGATATGGGAGTGGAAGGTTCTAATAGAGGATGTTAGTCTTAGGTCATTGAGTGAACAGAGAGATGGGCGGTAGAGTTGAGGGAGGAAATGTAGGAAGGTGCAGCATTATGGAGAGCCTTGTGAAATGAGGGTGATAAGTTTATGTTGTATTCTGTATTGAATAGGCAGCCAACATAGACAGAAAAGAGACATCGCTGTAGCGTCTAGACTGATAGATGAGCCTGGCCGCCGCATTCAGAATAGATTGTAGAGGGGAGGGTTTAGTAAGGGGAAGACCGATTAGTAAGGAGTTACAGTAGTCAAGGTGGGAGTGAATCAGGGCAACAATAAGTGTCTTTAGTGTATCTATGGTAAGGAAAGGGCGGATTCTGGAGAGGTTTTTAAGGTGGAGATGACATGAGCGTGCGAGTGATTGGATATGGGGGGGTGAAGGAAAGGTCTGAGTCAAACATAACCCCGAGGCAGCGGGCATACTGCCTAGGAGTTATGGTAAGGCCAGAGACTGCAATGGAGATATCAAGGACAGATATATTAGATGGTGGAAACAGCAGTACAGTCAGATTCAGTTTGAGAGCGAAGACAAGATATTTGAAACAGCAGAGAGACAGTCACTGGTGTTCTGTATTAGTGCAGGGGTGACATCACGGGAAGATGTGTATAATTGGGTGTCATCAGCATAAAGATGGTACCGGAAGCCAAATCTGGTGATGGTTTGCCCAATGGGAGCTGTATAGAGAGAGAAGAGCAGGGGACCTAGGACCGAGCTCTGAGGAACACTAACAGCAAGGGGAAGAGGGCAAAGAAACAGAGCTCACAAATGATACAAAGTGCAGTCTGAGAGGTAAGAGGAGAACCAGGAGAGCGCGGTGTCCATGAGACTGACAGAGTGGAGCATAGTGAGGAGGAGTTGATGGTCAGTGTCAAATGATGCTGAGAGATCCAGAAGAGTAAGAGAGAAGTCACCTTTGGATTTAGCCATCAGGAGATCGTGCAGTAGAGTGCAGAATGCGGAAGCCAGATTGTAAGGGGTCAAGAAGAGAGTTGGCAGAAAGATAACAGATTAAACAAGGATAGACAAAGCATTACAAGATTTTGGAGATGAAGGGGAGGTTAGAGACAATTCGATAGCAGCA
The DNA here is from genome assembly GCA_947044405.1 of Leptodactylus fallax. Classification (NCBI taxonomy): domain Eukaryota; kingdom Metazoa; phylum Chordata; class Amphibia; order Anura; family Leptodactylidae; genus Leptodactylus; species Leptodactylus fallax. The sequence goes on along the minus strand of CAMRHE010000219.1, from coordinate 3,216,145 downwards.
CAGGATGGGTCAAGGGAGGATTTCTTCAATAGCAGGGTTATGACAGCATGTTTGAAAGAGGGTGGGAAAATTCCAGAAGAGAGGTTAAATATTTTAGTAAGGTAAGTTGGAAAAGCAGGCAGAGACTGGAGAAGGTGTGAGGGGAAAGGGTCACTACTGCAGGTTGTAGGGCAAGAAGAAGAAAGTAGCTGAGACTTCCTCTTCTGTAACAGGTTCAAAAGAGGAGAATGGACAGTCTGAAGTGCGGTTGGTGATGGGACCAATTCCACCTGGGGATTGGGCAATTATTTCCTGACGGATCTTATCAATTTTGTCATGGAAATAAGTGGCCAGGTCATCAGCACTAAGGTCTGTGAATGTAACCTGCACCTTGGGAGTGAGTAAGGAGTGAAAAGTTTCAAAGAGCCTTTTAGGGTTACAGGAGAAGAGATGAGAGTGGTGAAATGGGCTTGTTTGGCAAGGTGAAGGGCAGAACTATAGGTTTTAGGCATAAATTTGAAGTGGAGGAAGTCTGTAGGTGTACATGATTTTCTCCACAGACATTCAGCACACCTAGAGCATTGCTAAAGAAAACATGTCTGTGGCGTGTGCCAGGGTTGCTGCCTCCTGCGTCTAACCTTTCAAGTGGAGGGGGGAGCTCCCTCATCCAATGCACTCTTAAGGGTTTCATTATAGTGACTGGTGGCCAGATTGGGACAGGAGAGTAAAGAGATGGGGGACAGAGAGGCCTGCAGAGTATCAGAGGTGCTGGGTGTCAATAGCACAAATTCCTATATGTATGATGAGTAGGTGTGTTCTGTGAAGGAGAGGAAGCACTGATGGTGAGAGACAGAAGGTTAGGATCAGAGTGGCAGAGAAGAGTTAGTAAATTTAGAAACTGAGGAGTCGATGGAAGACAAGATCAATGGTGTTGCTGTCTACATGTGTGGCAGAAGAGGAAAGTTGCAAAAGACCAAAATAAGTGGTTGAGAGAAATTGAGGCAGCTGGGGAGATAGGGGTGTCAGTGGGGATGTTAGCCATGATGAGGATGAGGATAAAAAGAGGGGAAGTCAAGAAACGACGTGATCCAGAAATTGGTAGGGTGGACAGTAGATCACGACTACACGTAAGGAGAGTGGGCGGAAAAGTCTGATAGCATGGACTTCAAATGAGGGGAATGTGAGTGAGGGTACCGATGGGATGGCCTGAGATGTGCACTGTGGTGGCAAGTATCCCTATGCCTCCACCCTTCCTGTTGTCTGGCCTAGAAGTGTGTGAGAATTGTAGGTCACCATGAGAGAAAGCAGCAGGGCTGTATCAAACTACTGGATCCAGATTTAAGTCGTTAATATGTTCTAGTTTGTTACACACTGAGCGGGCGTTCCAGAGAGCTGTTAGACAGGAGAAAGATGAGAGGGAACACATTAAATATTGATGAGGTTTATAGGATTTCTGTGTGCACCGGAAAAGGAAAAAGAGGGCCAAGGTTTGGAGAGATGTCCCCAGCAGCTAGGAGGAGCAAAATGGACAGAGACAGAAGGTGCTTCAGTGATTTATGTGGATGCTTATATTTGGTTTCACTGCTAAAAGAAGTATAGGGATTGAAGTGGTTAAAGAGTGAAAACTGTGAGAGTTGTACATGGGAAAAGGCAGAAGAGAGGGACTGATGTGGATAGTGCGCACTGGTGGTAGAGATGGAGGGGAGTTCTGCAGTAAGACAATTGCTAAGATAATATGTGACAGTGCAGCTCTATCATACCATGTGTTAAAAGTGGTTTTGTGTTTAGTAGGTCATGAAGTGGTTGACGCGATGGCCAGGGACTGTAGGTCAACAAGGGGTTAAAGTTCTGAAAAATGCTGGAGGGACAATCTGCCAACTGTTGGGGTGGAATTTAGGTAAGAGTATAAATGCCAGAGGCGGGAAGCGGACTTGCCCTTCGCAGTCTGACAGCAGGAACATACCCTCCTATCCTCCCTGGTTTTTTGATGGTTTCCAGTATCTCTTGCTGGTCTCTGGTTTTCCATAGGTCAAGAATGATGGTTTGAAAGACCTGTTCTGCTTCTGAACTCTGTCACAGAGGTTGTCAGAAGTCCATGCCCAGTGTAAGAAGGCATCAGTCCTCATGCCCCGCTGGTTACCAGCGGTGGCATTCGGATGAAGTTTTAAAAACAGTTTATCATATTTTGATGTTTTAAAAGGTTAAAGGGCATGGATTTTATGTTTAATAAAAGCTGTGGCCAACCACACATAACCAGAAGTAGACTGCCCTGCATCATTTGGAGGTCACTGATGGTTGGGAGAGGACAGTGATTGTGTTGGAAGCTATTAGCATACCTGCAGTGTAAGTTTACCTGGCGTTCTTCCATGGTTTGCTTGTCTCATTCACTGTCTCATTGCACTTTGTTTAATAAGCACTTAGGTGAAAATGGACACTGCATTAGAAAACGCCTCCCTGCACTGGAAAATATACATTATGTTTTATTTGATGATTATTGTAATTTGAGAAATTGGTTTTGCCCATTACCAAGATTAGTGTACAGTACATGCATATCCGGGTTTATTTTTGACATTAATCACATACCTATTATTTGGCCTTCCACGATCAATACTTGTCCATGTGATCCCTGACCCAAGATCTCAATGACGTTGTAACATGTCCTCAACCTTCAGTTAGAATGGCATTATCCATTACAGATTTATGGCCTATGGAACAGAGAGACAACATTACTCAATAGGAACAGACAGTATATGGAGGATTACAATATGTTCATGTTGTCCAGATCTACAAGCATTTGCATTCACAACGAATGCTACATCAGAAATAGAAATGGGTGAACCGCTTCAATACAAGCTGGTTTCAACCCCAATATTCCAAATTGTTTTTTCCCTAAAAAATTTGGGATTCCTCACGAACAAACTAAAATGGCCTCCACAACATGTATTGCAATAATTATACTCTGGGGTACCTGAAGACCCCAGAGTATAATAAGTTTTGGCCTAGGGGAGGTATATTAAAAAAAAAGAAGAAAAAAAAAAAAAAAAAAAAAAAAAACACAAACAAACACCCCATTTATACGCTCCTTCCCTCATCTATTTTGGGCCTCCTTGCAATGCCCAGTGTGCTCCTCCGTGAAGCCATGCACCCAGGGTCACCACTGAGGCCTGTGATTGAGCACACAGAGTCCACTAGTGGAGGGATATGGAGAGGGCCGAAAAATTTTTATTAGTTTTTTTTTAGTCCCAGCCTTCCAAAATCCATAACTTTTTTCTTTCAGTTCAGAGCCGTATGAGGCCTTAATTTTTGCATGACAAAGTGTACTTTGTAATGGTAGTATCCCATATGATTTACTGGGAAGCTGGAAAATAAGTCAGAATGAGGTAGAAAAACTGCATTTGCAACATTTTCTTATGAATTTTGTTTTTACAGCCAGATTATTAACAAGGTGTGAAATGCACTCCGTTTCAGGGTGTGGAAGTAGGGTTCCAGTCCGTATCACAAAGTAGAAGAAGGATTTCCATTGCAAAAGTTTGTTTCCAAACAATTGTGTTTATTCATCACACGAGGCAAGACTCATGTTTCGGCCTGTGTCAGACTCTACAAGATATAGTACACAGTATATAGACCGTGAGTGTGGGTACAAATCTATACAGGTAAGTAATATACAAACATATATATATATATATATATATATATATATATATATATATATATATATATATTACTGTATAGGGTATATACTGTACCATAGTCACATCAATAAAGCAGTAATAAGTTACTCTGACAGCAGGGACATCCCGCCTGGACATCATTGCACAAGAGACAAATGCAGTTATCACGATATCTTTGTCATGGGTCTGATGAAGATAATCTCATATATATATATATATATATATAAAAATGAGTTTGTCTGTTCTTTATGCGCGACCAAACGACTGGACTGTTCCTCACCAAATTTGCCACGCATGTACATCAGGTGTCTGGGAATATTATAGACTGGGCCTCAGCTCTCTTGGACGTACCGTTCCTGAGATACAGTATTCCCAAAAAATGACCAACATTAATACAAGCCTGCAAGTCTTTCACTCATATTCCAACTGCCATACACACAGTCACATGTCCCTTATCAGCCAATAAAAGCTCGCAGGCGCTTACTCTCCTCAGGCACACAGGTTTCCATAGCAACCAAGCTATTTATGACCTGTATTAGTCACAAGCAGTTCGCAGATCCTTAAAGGGGTATTCCCAGGAATATTTTTAAATTTGTAGATAATTAAAAGTTAAACATTTTTGCAAATATAAGTAATTAAACATTTTGCAGAATTTTAAAGATTTTTTTCTAAATAACTTGTGGCCACAGTCTTGTTTTGATTGTTTCCAATGGATACGACCATGAATGCAGGATCTTTCTAAGGTCAGAAAATCAATCATGATGTTCTTATTGTGGCCAGGATATCTTCTCCTACATGTAGTGTCCCTGCCTGATAACCCAGCTATAATAAGAAAATCATGGCTGGGTTTTTGACAAGTCCCAGACCATAGAAAGTTTCTGCATTTGTGGTCGTATCCATTGGCAACCAATCAAGGCACTTCTAAGATGGTCAGAGTAAATCTTTAAAGTGCTGCAGAATTTTTAACTACTTACATTTTCAAAAAGGTTTAACTTTTAATTACCTACAAATATGGATATGGTTATGTTCATGGGAATACCCCTTTAAATAGTCATATCACGTGTATCAGCCAATATAAGTTCACATTTAATTTACCAGGTTTCCATAACACAGCCATAAATAGACTGTACCTATACTGGACTCAGTGGTGTAACTAGCAATGGCTGGGCCCCAATGCGAACATTTGACATGGGACCCCCACCGGCAACCGCCCCCCTGCACAAACTGCATTCCTGCACACGCTATTATGCCCAATAGTGGCCCCTGCACACACTATTAGGCCCCATAGTGGCCCTTGCACAGAGTATTCTGCCCCATAGTGGCCCCTGCACACAGTATCATAGTGGCCCCTTCACATAGTATTATGCGCACTCCCCGCTACCTCTTCAATGTTGGACCAGATGTCACATGAGCCAGGCATGCATCGCAACGCATAATGACGTTGGACTGGCCCACCGTCTGGGATGTCACCAAGGAGGCCCAAAGCCTTCTGAAAAGACCCCAGAGTATAATGATAGCAGTGTTTGTGGGGTTCACGGCCCGCAGGCCTTACTTACCGATGCCCGCTCCTGCTCACAGCCGCCTCTGCAGAAGGTGAAGCGCAGACGGCCGTGAACTGGAGAGGGGATCGATAAGTAAATAGGGCCCGTTGACGGCCTATAAAAAAACAAAAAACAAAAAAAAACACAATCAGGGGCCCGCCGGGACCCCTAATGTCCCGGGCCCAGTGGCAGCCGCTACCACTGCTACCCCGGTATTTACACCACTGACTGGACTGCCATACTGGAATTCAACATTCTTATAAATTGAAACGTTTTTTTAAACTACTCATGCCTCCTGCAGCAAAACGCATGGCTGCTGCTCGAGCTAATGACAACTCTCAGCAGACCCAAGCCCGTCTCCAATCTGAAAAGGTATGTCACAGACAACAGCGAGCTGCTGAAACAACCCAGGAGACCCAAGCCCGTCTCCAATCTGACAAGACATTGTCAGCCACATGCACACAGCTGCACGCCATGTTTCAATAACCCAGCCATTTTTCTTCACTGCTGTAGGTCAGCTTTAAATGGGCAAGGCGCTGTGGATGACACTGTTACACAAGGTCACATACACACAGCTTTACTCCAGGTTTTCCCATAACCGATCGCAGATCTTTCACTGATATCCAAACTGAGGTACACATGATCACATGACACTTATGGACCAATGGAAAGTCACAGGTTCTTCAGTCTTGACACAGCTTTACACCAGGTTTCCATAGCAACCGAGCTATTTATGACCTGTATGAGTCAATAGCGGTTCGCAGGTCCTTAAATATTCAGTCATATGACATGCATCAGCCAATACAAGATCACATTTCATTTACCAGGTTTCCATAACACAGCCATAAATAGACTGTACCTATACTGTGCTGCCATACTGGATGTCAAGTGCAAAACTGGCCAATTCTTATGGGGTCACTGCACAAACAAAAAATGAATTATACCCGTGCGAAGCCAGGTCCTTCTGCTAGTATAATATATAATGGGTTGGAACATTTGTAGTTAATGATAGAATGGTATAAGAATCCATGTGATCTAAGAGATATGGAGAATATCTGGGATAAATTAATTGAGGAGACCAGTTATAAAGAGGATAGATATGGTAGTAAGATATATAGTATACAGCCAAGTGTAGGTAATATGGCTAAAGGATTCATTAGGTAAATGGCATAAAAACATATGTATACATAGATTGCAAGATTTTACCGTAGCCTAGGATAGGATTGGCGCTGTTAGCATCATTGATGGCATAGTGTAGGATCGCGCAGACACACTGTTCGCGCCATCCTGAAATGAGATCGGAGGACGTCAGTGTCATCGGACGCTGAGTGCCTCACATCTGTGCAGTGAGACGCTGACAGGGGGTCTTGCAATAGCTGGACCTCTTGCACATGCACATTGGTCTGGGTTAGGAGTTGCGGAATTGCCACACACCTAACCTGCCAGAAGTGGTGCGGAAGTGCCCTTGTTGGTATACATCTATGTATAGGAAAAAGGGGGGACGGTGTATACCTATAGAGTCCCAATAACCGTAAATCCACAGTTATTGGAACTCTATAGCTTACACCATCCCCTTCCCACCTTTGAAACAGTGATAAAACAATGGTTCAGCCTTTCCCTGCTATGGCATTCACCATGTGGGAAATTTTTTTTATTTTTATTTTTTTTTATATTAACTCGGCTGTCATAGTAACAGGATTGCCCCCCTGTGATCTCTCTGGTCAAGTGTTATCCATCCTGCACCGGAAAGGGTATCGGAGTGGTAGGGGGCACTGGAAAGGGGGGAGAAATCAAGAGCCATAATAAGATGGAAAATATATATATACTGCAGAGGATTTAAAGGCTCCACAAAAAAAAAAACAAAAAAAAAAAAAAACAGACTTTCCACTTCGTGTAATATAATTGAGATAAATGTAGCAAATTGTGATGAATTTAGTGCAATCTAAAGAAGGGTGGTCTTTTAGGAAATATGGCAATAATAAGGCAATGAAATAATGATTTTTCACCATCTCTTGTAAAAAAAAAAAATGCTATAAAAAGTGATCAAAAAGTCCTATTTACCCCAAAACAGTACCAATAAAAAGCACAGGTCATCCAACAAAAAATAAGCTCTCAAAAAATAAAAATTGCTACACATTTCAGAAGATGGCGATGCAAAAATAATTGATTTATGTCCCAAATGGGTTTTTGTTCTGCAAAACTAGTAATGAATATAAAAATAAAACAATATAAATTAGATATCGCTGTAATTGTACTGACCTGCAGAATAAAGGAAACATGTTATTTATGCTATACCCTGCGTGGAAAAAAAGTTAAGGTAAAAAGCAATACCAGAATTGATGGGATTTTTTTAATCCACCAAAAAAGTTGTGAGACAGCTTGGGGAAATGAAACTCAAATGGTGGCTTTTCCTGGTCCAGACAGCGGTCGTTCGTGGTACTGGGCGCCGGAAAGATAGCTTTCAGACGGTCCGAGTGTAAATAAAAGTGGCTTTTATTCAGCTTAAACTGCAACGTAACAAAACAATAAACACCTAGGCCGCCGTTAGGGCCCTAACTCACTTATAGAGCCCCTCACTAGCCTGACTCTTGCTCAGCTCTAGCAAAGAGTCTCTGTGGGACCCAGCCCTTCTGGACAGAGCCTCTCTCTGTCCTAGCTGGTCCACTTGAGCAGCCGGACTAATGCTCCACTCAGCAAAAGTCCCCTGTGGACGCCAGCCCTCTGGCACAGACCGTCTATCTGTGCCGCTGGTCCACCACCTCCTGCTCCATGCAGGATACTCCAGCCTTCTGGAGTTACACGCCACACCCTCAAAGGTGTGGCTGAAGGCCTTTTCAGGGCTGGGCCTGGGTCACTCCACAGCGCCCTCTGGCTCACATACCTACAGTTAATAAAATTAAGTCAAGTTATAAGCACCCAAAAACGGTGTCATTACAAAACACTTAAAAAAAAACACATCCTCATATGGCTACATCACCAGTAAAAAAAAAAATAAAAAAATGATAGCTTGTACAATGTGAAGACAAAAACCCCCAAAATCACCAAATCATTAAAACACAATTGGCTGCAGCAGGAAGGGAATGTATAAGCTGTTCAAGCGTATTTCTGTAGACACACAAAATTTACAGCTTACAAGGGAAAATAAGTGACCCCCATCATAGAAGCTAGTGGGGAAATAGTAGGGAATTTAGTGTTTCCCATGTACTCCGCACAGCTTACATATTAACTTTTCAACAACCGCTTTGCATTCACATCTGGGATACTAATGCTTATTACACCCCTCTATTAAATTCTTTGAGGGGTGCAGTTATCAAAATGGCGTCACTCTCGGGGATTCCACTTTACTGGTACTTTAGAGGCTCTGCAAACATAACATGGCGTCCAGATACCAAACATCTAAATCGGCAGTCCAAAAGCCACATAGCGCCCCTTCTCTTCTGCGCCCTGCTGTGTGCCCAAACTACAGTTTATGCCCACATGTATGACACTGGTGTACCCAGGGTAACGTACATAATGTCATATGTGGGTATAAACAGCTGTTTGGGCACAACCAGGCACAGTAGGGAAGGAGCACTATTAGGTTTTTGGAGCACATATTTAGATTGTTTGGTTTTTGGGCACCTGAAATGCCAGTAAAGTGGAATCCCCTGACCTGTGACCCCATTTTGGAAACTGCACCCCTGAAGGAATTTATTCAGGGGTACAGTGATCATTTTTAACCCCCAAGAGTTGCATTAATTCATTCTCCAGAAAAATATGCAGCAGATGGTGAAAGGTGAAAATGGCAAATTTTCCAGGAATACATCAATTCATTGCGTAATATGTTGTGCCTGACTTGTATCAGAGACAAATGCTCCAAAAGCTGTTGTGCCCGGGACACCCACTTAACAGTTTTTGGAGTGTGTGTCTGCTGACATGTTGGGCACAACATATTGAGCATGGAAATGGCGCATCTCTGGAAAAAAAAATATAGCATTTTTCACTTTTTATTATCAGCTGGGTATTTCTGGAAGTTAAATGAATTTAATGCTCCAGGGTTAAAAATGCTCACTACCCCACTTGATAAATCCCTTGAGGGGTGTAGTTTCCAAAATGGGGTTATGCACCTGCGGGTTCCACTTTACTGCCTGCTAATTCAGGGGTTCTGCAAAAAAGAGCCTGATGTCCAAAAAAACAAACTGTGCTCCAAATACCAAAGTAGCGCTCCTTCCCGGCTTTGCCCAAACAGCAGTTTATACCCACATATGACACTGTTAGGTACGTTATCTTGGGCACACCAGTGTTATACATGTGGGTATAAACCGCCGCTTGGGCACACAGGAGGGGGCAGATGTCAAGGAGCGCTATGTGCTTTTGGACTGCTGATTTAGATTGTTGGTTTTTGGACGCCATGTCACATTTGCAGAGACCCTAAAGTTGCCCCTAAAAATGGGGTCACTTTGGGAATTCCAATTTACTGGCACCTCCAGACAACATGGCGTCCAGAAAGTCCCTCTAAATCTGTACTCCAAAAGCTAAAGAATGCAGTGTTCCTTCCCTTCTGAGACCTGCTGTGTACTCAAGCAGCAGTTTACACCCACATAGACAGCTTTTTTGTCCCCAGGTATAGCCCACTTAATAGTTTTAGGAGTGCATGTCTCTGATGACACAAACTGGGTGCAATGTATTGGGCACTGAAATGGCATATTTCTTTAAAAATTTCAGTTTTCATTTTGAACATTAATTTTTGGGCTTGATAATACCCCTTGATATGTTCTTTGAGGGGTGTAGTTTCTAAAATGGGGTCACTTTTTGGGGGTTTCCATTGTATTGGTACTTTAGGGGCTCTGCAAATGTGACATGGCACCTGAAAACTATTCCAGCAAAATCTGCCCTCTAAAAGCCAAATAGCGCTCTTTCCATTCTGAGCCCACCATGTACCCCTGCAGCAGATTACAACCACATATGGGGCATTTCTGTGTTCAGGAGAAATCGTGTAATACACTGTGGTAGGTTTTGTTTTTTTAACCACTTGTAAACAAAAAAAATGGCGCTAAATGGATAGTTATTTTTGATTTTCACATCGCAATGTTAATAAAATCTGTGAAACAGCTTTAGGGTCAAAATGCTCATTATATCCCATGATAAATTCTTTTAAGGGGTGTAGTTTCTAAAACAGGGTCACTTTTGGGGGTTTCCATTGTATTGGTACTTTAGGGGCTCTGCAAATGCAACATGGCACCAGAAAACTATTCCAGCAAAATCTGTCCTCCAAAAGCCAAATAGCGCTCTTTCTATTCCGAGCCCACAATGTACGCATGCAGCAGTTTACAACCACATATGGGGTATTGCTATGTTCATGAGCAATTGTTTAACAAACTGTGGGTGCTTTTTCTCCTTTAACCCCTTGTGAAAATGAAAACTTTGGGGATAACGTTACATTTTATTAGTTTTTCATTTGCACATCCCAATGTTAATAAAATCTGTGAAAAGGCTGTGGGGGTCAAAATGCTCACTATACCCCTTGATAAAGTCTGTGACGGGTGTAGTTTCCAAAATGGGGTCACTTTTGGGTGGTTTCCATTGTATTGATACTATAGAGGCTCTGCAAATGAGACATGGCACCGAAAACTATTCCAGCAAAATCTGCTTTTCAAACATCCAGTGTCTCTCCTTCCCTTCCGTGCACTGCCATGTGCCCAAACATCAGTTTATACCCACATGTGGGGTATTTGTGTTCGGGAGAAGTTTCATAAGGTGTGAGATGCATTCTCTATTAACCCTTTGTGAATGTGTTAAATGTATTGAAAAAAAAAAATAAATAAATGTCTAAATTTCACTTGTTTATGGTAAATCTTTTCAAGGTTATTGCCATATAAAGTAACATGTCCGTTTGGAAAAATGAGGCCTGGTCATTAAGGTACTTTTAGTATGTCTTCAAGGGATTAAAAACTGGCGTAATCTATCATCTATCAATTAGCACAACTATTGTAATGGGACTTTTTGGTGCAATGTGTGTATAATGCAACCTCTTAGGAGTACACACCAGGGTTGGGCAGTTGAATACAGAGTCAAATTAAAAAAATTTTGACTAATTGCTCAGTGTCATGCTGGCCATGTCCACTTTCTTGAGAAATTATGAATACTAGACAGGTGCAAAACTGTCAAAGTAGCGTAAATTATGATTAATAGAAATGTTCATAGATATTATGAATAAAATTAGAAGCGAGTTAAATTATTCTTTTACTGCAGCCCGCTACGTGGGGCCTTAGTCTTAATAAAGCCCAAGTGCCACCTTAATTAAGTTAATTGACCCCTCATACTATGCCCCTGATTCCCCCTGACAAATCCTGCACCCCTAATGACCCCTATATGGGGGCCTATTCGACTATTTATAAGGGAAAACCATTACTGATAAGAGGAACTATTACTGTTAAGGGGACCATTTATAAACCGTGACTATTTAGAAGGGAGCATTTGTATTTATAAACAAGAAATCCTATTTATAATGGCGGCGATTACCAATAAGGGGGCAGTTCCTTGTGAACACGAAGTATTTATAACCGTAACTTATTTCATAAGAGCGTTATCACTGATAGCCCCTGCTTATAAATAGTTCCCTTATTTATAAGGAGGGACTATAAAAATGATGAGGGGGTACAAATCTGTTAGGCAGTTCAAGTGTGGTTATTTGTATGGAGTGTGGGCAAAATAGGGGCTATTACTGTTTTAGGGTCAGAAAGGGGGAATTATTTCTACTTTTATTTAGCCGATTATAGGGCACTATTACTTTTTGGGGTACATAAGGTAGCACTTTTACTTTGGGGAGCAGGACGATTGTGTATCCTGTTCAGTAGTGGTCCCTAATTCTCCCTAATATTGCCGGGTTAATTCAAAAATAGATATAGCTTTATGAATCTTTTTGTTCCCCTAATCTGTTACGACCCTGGCAATGCCAATGGAAGTGCTGCACTGCCTTCTGAACTGAGTATGATGGTGCTGTTGGTATGTTAGCATTTGGGGCCATACTTTATCTACAACCAGCCCTGCCTGCTGCCAGGCTAAGCCCCCAGGGTCTGAGCCACCCCCCAAACACAGCAATAACAGCCACCTCCACACCATGTGAACAACTCTCAAAAAGATCACCTTACCATATGGCCTGAGTCAGAGGATTAAGCGTTAGTAGGTGGATCCCTTATATAGTCTGCTGCTTATTAAAATCACCTGAGCCACATGGGAGGAGCGCTAGGACCCAGGCAACACAAAATAAGCCTACTAGTCACTTCACGGTGACTTCTGTATAGTGGGTCCCTAAGTATTTATCTAAAAATACAGCAATACTCCTATCATTTTGATCATCCTGTTAATTTTTACATTTTGTTCATTCATTTTTTTCTTTTTTATATCATTTGTGCAGTTTATGCTATTCGAGTAAATTTTTTTCATATTTTACGCCGGGCTGCACATTTTACATGTTTTACAATCTAGCGAATCATATCCACACCTTGCAACAAAATATGTGCTGCGGACACACTGCGATTTCCAAAACCACAACGGTTTTGGAAATCTCAGAATTACCACTGCTCGTATTTTTCTGCAATGTGTGGATATGATTCACTAGAATTCCATCCACTTTGCAGTGACTGTAAAATGTCGCGCTTTTTTCAAACTGCGGCATTTACACCACATGGGCCCCCCGGATCTACGTCCAGGCAGATTCGTCAGAAATCACTGGCCAAAAAAAAAAAAAAGATTCTGCAAGCCCAACTTTTTTGTCTAGCGATTTCAATTCAAAAAACCCCAACACCCAATGGATAGATATACAGTATATTAAAGATATTAACATATAACCATATAAACATAAAAAATAATGAAGATGCAGAAATGATAATATTACAATATTATTAGTGCACCACTCACGCCTGCCACATCTGCGCTGTTCTTCGGGTCTGTTGGACAATAATGGACCCCAGACACGAGCCTGAGGGACCCCACTGACTATGTTCATACATAGTCAGTTGGTACATAGTCAGTGGGGTCCCTCAGGCTCGTGTCTGGGGTCCATTATTGTCCAACAGACCCTAAGAACAGCGCAGATGTGGCAGGCGTGAGTGGTGCACTAATAATATTGTAATATTATCAGGGGCGTAACTATCGGGGTAGCAGTGGTGGCGACTGCCACAGGGCCCAGGACATTACGGGGCCCCGTGGGCCCCCAAAGCGTTTTTTTTTGTTTTGTTTTTAATAGGCCGTTACCTGCTGGAGTAACCCCAGCAGGCAATGGGCCCTATATGCTTACCAATCCCCGCTCCTGCTCACGCCCGCCTGCGCTTCTGATTCTGCGGAGGTGCCTGTGCGCAGTAGCGGGGATCTGTAGGTAAGGCCGCGGGCCAATCCCCACAATAATCGGAGGCCCAGCGGAGGTGAGGGAACATAAAAAACAATGTACTTACCTCTCCTACGCTTCTTCAGGCTTCGGGCCTGTTTGGTGACGTCCCAGACGTCAGAGGACGTCATTTTGCGTCGCGACGCTGGCCGCATCACGTGACGCCGGCCTGATCCAACATTGAAGAAGGCCGAAGTAGCAGGGAGTGGACCGGAGCGAGGAACAGGTAAGTAGCATTGTTTTTTTTTTATGTTTCTATCCTCCCCTGGGTCTCCGATCATTATACTCTGGGGTCTGAAAAGACCCCAGAGTATAATAATTGTTCATGGGTGGTCCACTATGGGGCATACTACTGTGTGCAGGGGCCACTATGGGGAATAATACTGACTCACCCTAAAGGATGATAAGAGGAACTACACTAAGAATCTTAAAAAGTCTTCATTACTTTACTTATAAACTGTTAATAAAACATATTTTCAGGTTCGCTATTATGATTTAAAGGGATTATCCAGATTGATCCCAAACTGATGTAAATGTGTGGGCATATGTGTAAATCTTCTTTGTACTGGCTTACACATATATTATATGTTAGAATGTCCCTGATATAACAACTGAAAGTGAGGATATTGGCGTGAGAAGAGTAAGTCAGGTGACCCGAGTATAAGATTCCATGATACACGAGCCCCAGTTGATCAAAAGGTGACAATTTGTTTGTTGTAATACTGTGTCTTGGTCTTAATCCAAATCCACTTTAGCTCAGGTCGCGGTTCTATAGCAAAAAAAAAAGCAGCGGAAGTGCATTGTGTTTTTCTCCACAGCATTTTTCATTGCATTTTCGCAGAGTTTTCCTCTGCAAAAATTATTATATGTATACAGAAAATGCCAGCATTTCCGTAGGTATAATTGCAATTGCATAGGTCGCAATGTGGACATTTTTTAAAACGCAGCTTTTCCACTGCAGATTTTTTTTCTGCAATGTGTGGATGGATTAGCCAGAATCCCATCCACTTTGCAGGTACTGTTAAACGCAGCGTTTTCGCAACGAGGGGCTTCAGCCTAATGCTAGGTTCGCACTTGCACCTAGTATCCGTCCGCTGCCAAACCGTTTAAAAAAAAAAAAAAAGGAATGGTCCAAAAAGGATTCCAAACGGTTAAACAGCAGATACCCGAATCTGTTATCTTTTAAGACGGATTAGTCAATGAGTGTCCGTCAAAAAAGTATGTCCGTTTGTGTCTGTTTTTGACAAATCCGTTTTTTTTTTTTCAACCTACTTCATTCTGAGCATGTGCAGAGGCAAAAACGGATTGCAAAACGGACACAAACACATTACTATCCATTTGTGTCCTCCTTCCATAGACCTCAGTGTTAAAAAAACAGATTTGTTGCTGTTCGTATCATCTTTTGGACAGAGAAAAAGTCCTGGAAGTCCGACTTTTTTCTCTGCCCAAAAAAGCGGATACCAAATGGAAATGATACAAACGCTCACCTGCGGATGGTTTTTATTGTATAACCCATTGAAATCAGTGGATTTTAAAACAAACTGTCCAAAATCACTTTTTGAGGATTTTTAGACTGTTTCAAAAACTGATTTCGCACAGAGAGTCAAACACAGATGTGAACCCAGCCTTAGCCATGAAAATATTACTTTCCATAAGTGACTTTAAGTTGTGGAACTGGAGGACTGGAGGATCCCTTTACATGTGATCGTAGTAGACCAGGAGTTGAAGGGGTTTACATTTTCACCAAAAATGTACCACTTTGTCCATTTGTCCTACTCGTCACTTTAGATGGGCGGACCAGGACGTGAGTTACACCTGAAAATTACGCTGGTCCCTGACTGGCGTAGATATCAGTTATGGCTCATGGAACCTCTCATGGTGCACCAGAAATCTGCATCTGCCAAATAGTGCACCCAATATTGAGACTGGCGTAGAATCATCTGGTCTTAATAAATGTCCCCCCTAATGTCCACCCTTAATTTAGCTTGCATTCAATAAGGACATTTTCCCATTAAACCAATTTAGGACAATATTGTGACATGGTAGCAAAACCTTTGAAAAGCTTCGATTCACATCACAGCCACAGGGTGATCACACATAGACACGTATAGCATATCGCGTGGTGTCACCGCAGATCTAATATTGGATAACTGGATAACCCCATTGAAATCAATAGGCTGTGTTATTCATGGACATGTTGGGTCCTCCAGACAGTAATCCTACATACACACGACCGTGGTGCAAAACGGCCATGAAAAATGTACCCAAGGGGCGGACGTTTTCACAGATCCCTCCTACATTACAGAGGAAAATGGAGGAAATAATGAAAATACTAAATTTGGGTTCATAAATAAATTATGGCGACAACATGATTATTGTATAAATCATGACAGTTTTCTCATAATTTAAAGTATGGTGCAAAAAATTTAGGCAGGTGTGGAAAAAATGCTGCAAAGGATGCTTTCAAAAATAGAAATATTAATATTTTATTTTTGTCGATTAATAAAATGAAGCGAATAAAGAAAAGAGAAATGTAAATCCCATCAATATTTGGTGTGACCTTTGCCCTTTGCCTTCCATCAGTTTTTCTCGGTACTTGCAGAGAGTTTTTGGAGGAACTCGGTAGGGAGGTTGTTCCCGCCATCTTGGAGATCTAAGCACAGATCTTCTGTGGATGTAGGCTTGCTCCAATCCTTCTGTCTCTTACTGTCATCCTAGACAGAATGGATGATGAGATCAGGGCTATATCTGTGGGGGCCGGATCATCACTTCCAGGACTCCTCCTCCAAAGGACAAAGGTCACACCAAATATTGATGGGATTTAGATTTTTCTCTTCGTCATTCACTTCATTTTGTTAATTGGAAAAAATAAACTATTAACTCTTCTATTTTTATTATTCCATTTTTTATTATATTTTCGAAAGCCTTCTTACCCTGCAGCATTAGTACCACCCTGTCTAAAACTTTTGCACATAATTTATTTTTGAATTCAATCTTTATTGCTAGTGGGAACTTGAGTTGTTAACAATGAGTTAAATCCGATTTGCCTTGAATGCCCTGGAAGAAGCACAGGAACAGGGTGGGACTTGGCAAGACACATGATATTAAGAGTATAATCCCAGTATAGTTCTTTTAGCAGTAGTTGTAGTTTACACTATTGTTTCTGCTCCCCGTAGTGTTTGTGAGAAGAGAGTTTTGTGGTTACCCAGGATCATCTTTTGGAGCACTACAGTGATCAGCAACATTAGTGATGGCAAGGTGAAGAGGCGACCAGATGGAGATAAAAGGACGTCTCTGAAAAAGGAGAAAGTCTTGGCTGGTATAACATACAGACATTGCAAGGCGACTTCATGAGAGACTCCACTAAAACACAGAGTGACCCATCGATGTATGAAGGTTCTTGCGTCTCGCCACTACAGAGCATGATCATTTATTGACTTTGCACTTAACAATGCTGAATGTGGCTGCGCCCACCCTCCTGGCATCTCTATAGGCTGGTATCTGATATCTGGCTGGCATACAATTTTTTGTTGACAGTTTCATTGTTAGGTAATGTGACTCAGAACTGGTAAATCAAGTTGAAGAGCAGGGCACAGTCTACTCTCCATCTAAACATTACTAGGGACTAAAGGTGGGATCTTACTGACAACTGCAAGATTTAAGGTAAGACGGATTTAATGATTCTCTTTGGCCACTACCAATATAGATAGATAGTAAGATAGTTGATAAGGTTGGGTAATGTCACCCTGCTGACCCAGAGGAAGGCAAAAAAAAAAAAACATGAAGTGAATCACAAATGCCCCATATTGGGAGGAAAAATTCCTTCCCAATTCCAGACATGGCAATTGGGCTAAATCCATGGATCAACAGCCTATCCCAAAAAGTCTAGTTTCCATAACCTGTGATATTTTGCACTTGTATAAGTTATCAGTTCTCACCACATCTTGTGGCAATGAGTTCCATAACCTCACCGCTCTGTTAAGAATCCCCATCTATGACTATGTTGAAAACTTTTTACCTCCTAGATGTAGAGGATGCCCATTGTTATAGTTACAGTCCTAGGTCTAAACGGATCGTTGGGAAGATCTTTGTACTGTCCATTCATATATTTGTACATTATTAGGTCTCTTTTATCAAAACTGAACAACCCCAGGTTTGATAACCTGTCTTTATACTCAAATCCTCCCCTTAATTTCCTTGGTCACCCGCCTCTGCACCCACTCTAGTTCAGCTATGTCTTTCTAATATACAAGTGCCCAAAATTGTGCACAGCATTACATATGTGGTCTGTCTAGTGATTTGTATACAGGCAGAACTATGTCCTTGTCATGGGTTTCTATTCATGCATCCCATGATTTATAATTGTCTTGGCAGCAGCTGCCTGGCTCTGGTCGCTAAAATTAAATTTACCCTCCACCAATATCCCTAAGTCTTTTTCAGTAGTAGGTTTTCCCAGTGTATTATTTATTATACATACACAGATGCAGAACTTTACATGTATCTACATTACATCTCATTTGCCATTTCTCTGCCCAAGCTTCTACTTTCCCAATTCCCACTGTAATATTACACTATTCTCCTCTATATTATACTGTCCTCCTCTGTAATATTACACTGTCCTCCTCTGTAATATTACACTATCCTCCTCTGTAATATTACACTATCCTCCTCTGTAATATTACTGTCCTCCTCTGTAATATTACACTATTCTCCTCTATATTATACTGTCCTCCTCTGTAATATTACACTATCCTCCTCTGTAATATTACACTATCCTCCTCTGTAATATTACTGTCCTCCTCTGTAATATTACACTATCCTCCTCTGTAATATTACACTATCCTCCTCTGTAATATTACTGTCCTCCTCTGTAATATTACACTATCCTCCTCTGTAATATTACACTATCCTCCTCTGTAATATTACACTATTCTCTTCTGTAATATTACTGTCCTCCTCTGTAATATTACACTATCCTCCTCTATATTATACTGTCCTCCTCTGTAATATTACACTATCCTCCTCTGTAATATTACACTATCCTCCTCTGTAATATTACTGTCCTCCTCTGTAATATTACACTATCCTCCTCTATATTATACTGTCCTCCTCTGTAATATTACACTATCCTCCTCTGTAATATTACAATATTCTCCTCTGTAATATTACAATATTCCCCTCTGTAATATTACACTATTCTCCTCAGTAATATTACACTATTCTCTTCTGTAATATTACTGTCCTCCTCTGTAATATTACAATTTTCTCCTCTGTAATATTACACTATTCTCCTCTGTAATATTACACTATTCTCCTCTGTAATATTACACTATTCTCCTCTATATTATACTGTCCTCCTCTGTAATATTACACTATCCTCCTCTATATTATACTGTCCTCCTCTGTAATATTACACTATCCTCCTCTGTAATATTACAATATTCTCCTCTGTAATATTACACTATTCTCCTCTGTAATATTACAATATTCCCCCTCTGTAATATTACACTATTCTCCTCAGTAATATTACACTATTCTCTTCTGTAATATTACTGTCCTCCTCTGTAATATTACAATTTTCTCCTCTGTAATATTACACTATTCTCTTCTGTAATATTACTGTCCTCCTCTGTAATATTACAATATTCTCCTCTGTAATATTACACTATTCTCCTCTGTAATATTACAATATTCTCCTCTGTAATATTACTGTCCTCCTCTGTAATATTACTGTCCTCCTCTATAATATTATACTATTCTCTTCTGTAATATTACTGTCCTCCTCTGTAATATTACAATATTCTCCTCTGTAATATTACACTATTCTCTTCTGTAATATTACTTTCCTCCTCTGTAATATTACACTATTCTCCTTTGGAAGAGTGAAGAAATCAGGCGATACCTTTTAGAGGCTAACTGAGTATATTTGATAGTAAGCTTTCGGGAGTACTAGCTCCCTTCATCAGACATGGTGTTATACAAGAAACTGAAAATTCACAGATTTTTTTATATGATTTACCTTCTTTATATCGATGATATGCTTGTTATCTGGACTGCAGGTGAGGAGGCCCTACTTCAATTCCATAATGACTTCAATGACTTTCACCCGACCATCAACCTTAAACTTAGCTATTCAGAGAGTGAAATTCACTTTCTGGATACCACAGTATACATCAAAGCCCACTGGCTACTCACATCGATATACCACAAATCCACAGACAGAACGGCCTACTGAGAAACGACAGCTTCCACCTCAAGCACACAAGACAATCTATTATTTACAGCCAGGCAATACAATACAATCATATTTTCTCCGACAAAGCAGACCTGGACAAGCGCCTCCTGGATCTGAGGATGAAATTTCTCCGATTGGGATACAAACCAAAAGTGACGGACAACCAATTAAACAAAGCGGCAGCCATTAACAGAGACAGTCTGCTGACATATAAAGAGACCCAGAATGAAGCCCGAGTGCCCCTAGCTGTCACTTACAACCCACAGCTGGAGATCCTACGAAGGATTGCCAAGGAGCTCCAACCTGTGCTACATAGGGACAACAGACTCAAGGACATATTTCCAGTCATATTTCGACAACCACCAAACCTGAGGTGTGTTATTGTCCAGAGTGCCCTGAAGGCCCCAACTGAAAATGGCACTTCACCTTGCCTACACAAAAGGTGCATGACCTGCAAGCACATCCACACCGCTGACAGTGTACCTGTCCCACAGTCACAACAGGTGCACAGAATTAGGGGGACATTTTGCTGCAGGTCTTCCAATGTGGTGTACCTCATAATGTGTGTGCAATGTCCCACCACAGGCCTCTATGTGGGGGAAACAGGGCAGAGACTTAGTCAGCGCATGAACTAACACAGATCCACCATTAATAACAGCAGAACCGATCTCCCAGTGGCCGCACATTTCTCCAGAGAAAACCACTCTATTGAAGATTTGCAGGTTGTGGTTTTAATGGGACATTTTAAGACGCAGAAGGAGAGGAAACAATGGGAGTACAAGTTTATGCAAAAATTTCAAACTCTGCAATTTGGACTTAATATTCATGCCAGCTTCATGTCACACTATGTATGACCTGTGAGGGTCACAAATCACCAACTGATAGCAAACAGATAACAGATCCCTCTGTCACGCACCACAACTTTCCAGATTGTTTTTTGACCGGTTGTAAATAACTTCTCTACTTAGATTGCATTTTGTTTTTTTTTAAGGACTCTAAAATCCTTTGAAGGCCATGTGTATAGGGTATAAAAAATCTGTGAATTTTCAGTTTCTTGTATAACACCATGTCTGATGAAGGAAGCTAGCACTTCTGAAAGCTTACTTATAAATATACTCAGCCTCTAAAAGGTATCACCTGATTTCTTCACTCTTCCACTACTTTCAATGGCTAACACGGTACAACATTATACTACTACTATTCTCCTTTGTAATATTACACTTTTCTCCTCTGTAATATTACAATATTCTCCTCTGTAATATTACCCTGTCCTACTCTGCAATTTTACACTATTCTCCTCTATATTGTACTGCCCTCCTCTGTAATATTACACTATCTTTCTCTGTAATATTACACTATCCTTCTCTGTAATATTACACTATCCTTCTCTGTAATATTACACTATCCTTCTCTGTAATATTACACTATCCTTCTCTATTTTATACTGCCCTCCTCTGTAATATTACACTATCTTTCTCTGTAATATTACACTATCCTTCTCTGTAATATTACACTATCCTTCTCTGTAATATTACACTATCCTTCTCTGTAATATTACACTATCCTTCTCTATTTTATACTGCCCTCCTCTGTAATATTACACTATCTTTCTCTGTAATATTACACTATCCTTCTCTGTAATATTACACTATCCTCCTCTGCAATAGTGTACTGTCCTCCTGTGTAACATTACACTGTTCTCCTCTATAATATTACACTATTCTCCTCTGTTATGTTATACTATTCTCCTCTAATATTATACTGCCCTCCTCTGTAGTATTGCACTTTTCTCCTCTATAATATTACACTATTCTCCTTTATAATATTACACTGTCCTCATCTGTTATATTATACGTTTCTCTTCTGTAATATTACACTATTCTCCTCTGTAGTATGTTGGGGAGGTAGCTTGGTAGCAGCACAGTTACGGACGGACCCAAACAGTCAGAGACAGAGACACAAAGCTCTGGTGCAACAGGTTTATTTAAAAAAAAAAAACAGCAAAAATAAGTAAACCTTACGTCAGGTACAAAATAAAACACAGCCTTAACTTCAGGCAAAAAAATAAATAAATAAAAATCCTGCTCGTCTGAGCTTCTAACTAAACATAAACAATCCTATCTATACGTGTGGCTTGCTCCAGCCACACGAACAAAACAAAACAGTAGTCAGGCACAGGTCTCACCAGACTCTCAGCACCAGACAGACCCAGGCGCCTCCACTCTCTTCCAGGGTCTGCCTTGAAGTGTAGGCTCTGTAGGCTTTTATGGGCCAGTAATGA
The DNA here is from genome assembly GCA_947044405.1 of Leptodactylus fallax. Lineage (NCBI taxonomy): Eukaryota > Metazoa > Chordata > Amphibia > Anura > Leptodactylidae > Leptodactylus > Leptodactylus fallax. The sequence goes on along the minus strand of CAMRHE010000219.1, from coordinate 3,194,073 downwards.
GGCCCAGGGCTTCCACCTAGGCTGAGGCCTACTCAAAAACCCGGCCTGGACCAGACATATTTCAAAACCCGGGGGCTGATATACTGTGACTCCAGGACTTGGCATGTCACCTTCTCGCAAGAATTACAAAATTCTTCTCTACAATATTATACTGTCCTTCTCAGTTATATTACACTATTCTCCTCTATAATATTATGATGCCGTCCTCTGTAATATTACACTATTCTCCTTTATAATATTACACTGTCCTCATCTGTAATATTACGCTGTACTCATCTATAATATTATCAAATCCTTGTACTACTAGTGAGACGTGCCACAGCCAGGCCTCAATAGTAATTTTGCCATGGCATGCCTGGGAGCCTTCGGAAGGCTCCTGGCTTTCATAGCAACCAAACAGCTCAAATGACCTTGCCACACGGAGCTGTTTGGTATGGAAAAGTAAAATGAAAGTGATTGGAACCACACACATGCCGCGGCCACACCTGACCATTGCATCTGAGTTCCACAATCATATATGTCTCTGATCGCAGACACTGCCACTGGGCACCATCTTTAAATGTCTGACATCTGCTGTAATAACAACTTTTTGTTTTTCATGAGCCAGGTTTAAAGCCAGTTATACATATTGTACCCTTGTCCCAGCATTCTTATTGTATGTACCAACCTTATATGTGGTACAGTATCACCTTTGGTACAGTAAACACCTTTGAAAAGTCCAGATACACAAAGTCCACAGTTTCCATCTGGTCCCATCTGGAATTTACCTCTTCATAGTACCTGATCAGATTAGTCTAAAAGGACTGATGCCTCATACACCATGCTAGTGCTATGTTATAAAGTTATTACCATTGAAATACCCCAGAACAGCATCTCTTAGAAACCCTAAATAAGTTTCCTACAACAGAGATTAAACTTACAGGTCTATAGTTTTCATGCACATTTTTTGCCCCATTTGGAACAAACTTGGTCATTACTAAATCCCTAAAGGGGTTGTCTGGAGAGTTACAATGACCTCAGTTATTTACGGAGGATTCTTGATGATGGACCTGGAGGTGTCCGATCTGGTTTTGCGCCTCTCCCCCAGGTCACGTGATCAGAATAAGCCCCCAACACCAGGTTCACTCCAACTTCTCCCTTCTCTCCTGTGCTATGGGGCTCGCTGACTATAATAAAGTAGCTTCTCTACTAAACATCTTATTATCAGATATATAAAAACTTATGTTATGGTCACAAATATCTAAATGACAACTGACCTCTAGTAGAGACTCGCCTCTTGTTGGGTTCTGCACTAGTTGTGAAAGGTAATTGTCTTTTATTACCAACAAAAACCTGTCACATTTGTTAGACCGGCCTCCAAATTTATATCCGGGTAATTGAATAATTACTTCATCTATTTGTCTTATTAGAAGATTTTCTGCTTTTTCCATAATACTTGAGGACTAAACCTCTACCAGTATTTTATTACTCTTTATCCCTCCCCTTATTTCCACCCATAAGGACTCGACATATTCATTTTCCTCCCATATGTCATGGTGCAGAAAAGGTTTAAAGGGGTTGTACCGTTAAGGACGATTATCCCCTACCCTGTGTCCGATTGCTGGAGGTTCAACCGCTGGGTTTCCTAGTGCTGAGAAGAATGGGGGACCGAAGCTCCCACTAAAGCATCTTTATGTATGGAGCCTTAAGTGACCATCACTCCATTTACTGCTATGGGGCTGCCAGAACAGTAATCTCCAGCGGTACCCACAGCCCTATACATAGAAGTTCTCAACCCTCCCAACGCTCCACCCCTAGATACATTATTTGGTCTTGGTTTACTGTCTACACTATCTTGCCCTCTACATGTGATGTTTTTGCCTTTGTCCCAGTCCCTAGTTTAAACACCCTTCCAGCCATCTTCACAAACAACACAGCTGCACCCTCCCTCTTGAGGTACAGTCCGTCCCCCCTACCATAGACCCTGTAGCCCACAGCAAAATTGGTCCAGTTTTCCAAGAACCCAAACCCTTCCTTCCTTCCACCAGTTCTTGAGGCACTTGTATACTCACTAATCTCCAGCTGCCTCTCCTGTATGGCCTGTGGAATAGATACTATTTCAGAAAATACTAGTTCTGAGGTCCTTGCCTTCAGTTTATGGTGTAAGTTCAAGAAAATAATTTTCAGGACCTTCTACCTACCTCCGACTTTGTCATTGGCATCAATGTGCACCATGGCCATTGGATCCTCTCCAATAAGCGCCTGTATGGCAACCATGAGATCTACTCCAAAATGCTCCCTGCACTTTAAGTCCCCATGAGAAAAGCACATTACAAATGGCTGTCATTGTAGAGTTAAAAAAAAAAAAAAGTTAGCTGTTGGCTCTCAGCCAGGAGTTGACTCGCATCATGTTCTGCGATTAGATATATAGATACTGTATGTGTTATATGCCTAGCACTCAGCGACAGGATCGGTGAACATTTATTAAACATTAAAAATCCCAATAAAAATAATCCACTGGGAGACTTGCAACATTTTCTGCAGACACACAATGAAAATTCGAATTATAAGTACCGATGGGCAAACCTTGCAAGATGTATTTCACAAATATTTTTGAGGTTCGTCCGCCAGTTTTGTTTCCCAAACCAAAAGTGCTTTTATTATACACTGGGGTTTATTCATACCAAAGCCCATGGGTGGTGAAGAAAATAATAAAAACTTATACTCACCTTTCCTGGGCTCCCTCGCAGCGTCTGGTGCTCCATGGTGGTCCTCTTCCATCATGTTTTGGAGTCCTGGTGATGTCACAAGCCTCAGGGAACCGCTGAATGCTGTGATTGTGGCGCTCGTTGTCGCAATGAGACTTGTGTTAATGCATCATCGAGACAACACGCGCCACAATCACAGGCCTCAGCAGTACCCTGGGATAACAACCAAGAGGCTAGAAAACAATGGAAGAGGTCTGCAATGGAGCACTAGGCACAGTAATGGAGCCCAAGAGAGGTGAGGGAAAATGAGTGGCGAAGCCTGTGTTGCGAAACACGTGTAGGGAAGCATGCATCCTTGTCGATCAGTAATATGGCTTACTTGTTTATATCATGATGCATTATTCATTTCATTATGTCTCTTTAGGATGCTTTTGACTTTAGCTATTATTAGCACTTGCATGCATATTGCACTGGTAAGTTTCCATTGTCTGGCTGCATTTCTGCTACAAACTCTATTTACTGTATCTAATTGTGCATATATACATTTAATACTGTATCTATAGCACATATAACTTGTTTGTGGACTAGCTAATTGTATGTAGTTTGTTGCATTGTCATAATTTGCAATGATCTTTATCTTTATTGACCTCTTAAGATCACTTTCATTTGTGGCTTTTGTTCCATGCTATTACTCCTTTAATATATACCGTGTTTTATTCTTACATTTTATAAATATTAATATTATATTTGTACTTAGTCTGGTTAGTTTTTCATAGAGACTTATAAGTGTGTATAGGGTTAAGAATCCCCAGGATACAGGCACACATGACCAGAAACGCGGTTGGTAGAATTGGAAATCTGTTAAAAACGCATTTTCCTAGGATGGTTCCTTTTGTACTATTGGGTATCACTTATGTTTGTCTTTCCACAGAAACTTTTCCTGGCACCATGATCATTTCTGATCCCATCACATTGCTTCTGTCTATTGTTTTATGCTTTTTTGTTGCCCTTTTATTCTATGGACGGAAAAAAAATTCTCATTGTAAGCTTCCCCCGGGACCTAGACCACTACCGATCATTGGAAATCTGCACATTCTAGACCTGAAGAGACCATATAAGACACTTCATCAGGTAAAGATAGAGATGGGCGAACCTTGTGATATTCGATTTGTTCGGTCTGAACCAGAAGTGTTATTATTACTCTCTTCAGACCTCAGAGTATAATAAGCGGAGGTGCATAAAAATAATAAACACTGATACTCACCTTCTCTCACTTCTCCTGGACCCAATCACAGGCCTTAATGGTGACCCCAAGGCCGATGACATCACAGTAGAGGCCCGAAGAGGTACAGAGACACCGGGGAATGCACACTGGATGCCACAAGGGAGCCCATTAGAGGTGAGGGAAGGTGAGTATTAGTGTTTACTATTATTATGCACCTCCCCTGGGCTTCTGCTTATTATAATCTGGAGTCTGAAGAGACCCCAGAATACCCAGAATATAATAATGATTCGTGGGTGGCAAACCCCAAAAATCTCTGGCTCAGCTGAACCCGAGATTTTTTGAAAATTCGTAACCAACCTAGCTCATCTAGTAAAAGATTGTATGATTATTTTATCCTAAATGGTTCTGATTCCTTGAAAGCATATAAGTATATAATAGGCTATATACATTGAATAGAGCATACATAGAGTAAATACTGAAAGGGGTTGTCCATTTTTGCAGGCTCTTGTGGGCACCAGCAGTTTTTGTGCATGTTAGCTTCTTATGCAGTGGCTCTCTGCTCTGGCTACCTGAGTACTGTTCCCCACCGCCACCTGTAAAGAGAATGTACAAAAACCTGGGAGGTCATCATATTATCTTGCAAATTGATACCAAAATAAGTGTCAGAGTATCAGAATTTCCTTTTTCACTTTACAGCTCTCCAAGAAGTACGGACCGGTGTACACGATACAATTGGGAGAAGAAAAAGTTGTTGTACTGTGTGGCTACGAAGCAGTGAAAGACGCCCTTGTCAACCATGCAGAAGAATTTTCAGGAAGAGCAAAAGTGCCCATTATTGATGAAGTAATAAAAGGACATGGTAAAGATTGTATGGTTACCACTTATTGCTGGATTCATTAATCTCTTTCCCTTCTTCATTTCAATTCTGAATACTTTGTTGGGTCCCCTAAATACAATGGGGAACCAAGTTGAGATCCTCAAGAATAACTTGAGCTAATCACAACACAACTGCTTATCCTGGTTCAATCTGGGAACCAATATCTCCCACTCTAAATGTGCAACTTGCCCTATTCAGGCATATAACATGGGTCATGAGATGACACAAAAATGTCTTTGAAAGGAACACAAGCATTTTTAGAAAATATACCATGCTAGCAACATTCCCCACTGTACCTATTAAGTCAAAATGATAGCAAACTAAAAATCAATGAAGAAATGGTGTTTTAGATTTTTTTTTTCCTGGAGGCACACATCTATCTCCCTCTCCTTCCACCTTGTCCTTAGCTTAGACAATCAAAACAAAAAGTTTGAGATAAGGATGAGGTTTAGGCTTTCTAACCTTTCATTGGGATTGGTACAGGAGTTGGTTTTCTATACTATTATGAGAACAAAATAAATGACATTGACTTAATGAAGTCTTTCCCATTCCTAAATATCGTACATGCTAGAATTTGGACTAGACGAGAAAGACCATCTGCTTCACTGGAAGGTTTATACAGGAAAGTTTGTTCCCGGAACTTACACAGGTCCTTGCAGACTGACCATTCTCCAAGTGTTTCCTCTGGTTTTTTTTGCATTAATTTATTGGTTTACAGTTCTTTTGAGTTCTTATTACAATGCCTTTCTTCCCATGTTATGCCAAAATAACCTTCCCATCCTGCCCAGATTCTTCAAAACTGCCACTTTCCAGATCTTGGAACAGCATAAGAGAAAAATTTTTGATTGAAAAATTATAAACTTTAAGACAACACAGATTTGGGTCCATGAGGGATAAGATTTAGAAATTCCCACGCCCTAAGTAACTCCAGCTTGACTTTCTTCTAAAATGTCTCATCATGCGAAGTCTTTAGATAACCATGGTAGAATTTTTTTTATGTAGAATTTTTTTTTTTTTTTTATCCTGGTCTAAATTAACCAGAAATGAACCATCTTGTATGTCTATTATTTTTCCCTCATTATGTAACATCCTCAGGAATTATTTTTGCTTACGATGATAACTGGAGAGTGATGAGACGGTTTAGTCTGTCCACACTTCGAGATTTTGGAATGGGAAGGGAATTCATTGAAAACAAGATTGCGGAAGAAAGTGATTTTTTGGCACAGAGGTTCAGATCTTACAAAGGTGGGTGAGTGGTTCTATCATACTGTACGTTGTTTGTTGCTTCATGAATGGAAATGTCAATCACTATAATTATTCGTAGCTAATATAGGGATGGGTACAATGGGCACACCAGAAGTGATGATTCCGAAGGTACATCCTCCAGATAAGGTCCATCCTTGACTTGTAATGACTTGGTCACCTATACAATGAATACTCTTTGAGGCTACGGCCCCATGTTGCGGAAACACAGCTTTTTTTGTTGTGGTTTTTTGAGCCAAAGCCAAGAATGGCTACAAAAGGAATGGGAAAAATATAGGAAGTTCTTATACTTCTACCTGCTGCTAAATCCACTCCTGGCTTTGGTTCAAAAAACCGCAACAAAAAAAGCTGTGTTTCCGCAATGTGGGGCCGTAGCCTAAAGGGGTTTTCTGGGCAAAAATGTTTTTTATTTAAAAAAAGGTCTGTTAGTGCTATTAATGGGTTAAAAAGAACACCCATATACCTTTAGCAGTATTTTGAGTGATTTCTATATTTTTCTGGGAGCTCCTGGCATCTTCTGCATTTGTTTACATGGTGTAGCTTCCACACTAAATCCCTCTCACTGTCCCCCTCCTCTCACTCCGTTACACCCCATCTCTGTCTCCCTAGCTATCACGCCCTCTACTAGCCCTTCCCAACTAACTAACTCAGCCAACCCCCCCCCCACCACATCATACTTACCTGTCCTCTTCTCTGGGAGACGGCTCCTCCTTTTCTTTCACTGTGCGCAGGCTGGAGACGACTCTCTTCCTCTCTGCAAGCTTGTACACAGACTGGAAGTACATCTGACGCCTGCGCAGTAGTGATGGAGTGCCATCTCTACTGCGTATGTGCCGCAGGCACCTCCAGATTGCGTAAGCGCTGGCACAGAAGAAGAGGGGAGGAGCTGTTCCCGGAGAGGAAGATACGTAAGTATGATGGGGTTGGGGGGAGTAATGGTGACATTCCGTTTCGGAAATGGCAAAACGGAATGTCACCGGATTATCAGAAAGTGTGCCTGGGGCAGTCACATGACCGCCCCAGGGATATGGGTAATTATAGATTTTTTATTTATTTATTTTTTTAATACAAGTAAAGTTGAAGTTAGGCAGGGGGAGGGGTTTAGTTTAGGAGTTAATTTTTATTTCATCCCAGACAACCCCTTTAATAATCTACAAGATGCAGAATACAAATCATATAATGGCCATTATATACACATGGTATATTGAAAAGTCATCCAAAAGTTTAGGTACACTTTAAATGATGTAAGTAATATTCCTTGTCTTCTTCTTGTATTTCCAGGTGAGCCCTTTGATAACACCATACTTATAAATGCTGCCGTATGCAACATAATCGTCTCCATCCTACTGAGTAATCGCTTTGACTATAAAGATCCCACATTTGTGAAGCTATTAAAGATTGTCAGTGAAAATATCCAATTAGCTGGAAGCCCAATGGCTATGGTGAGCAGATCGACTCCATAGTATATTTTAAAGGATTTTTTTAGGAAAATAACAGTGTTGGACTATCCCTAGAAAATGAAATGTGACATTGGTTAGGCTCCAACCTTTAACCCTTTAAGAATGCAGGGTAGTTTGGCTGTTAAGGCTCGGTGACTATTTTTATTTATAACTTTTTTTATTTTTCTGTCAGCATAGCAATATGGGGCCTTATTCTTTGCCCGATGAGTTGTATTTTTAGTTGGCACCACTTTGGGGTACATATAATGTTTTTATTTTCTTTTTTTATTATGTTTGGAGGTGCACGAGAAAAAAACGTACAATTCTATTATTTTTTGCACTTTTTGTATGGAATTCACTCTGCATTGTCCAACAGATCATTATGATTACGGCGATACCATGTTTATAGATCAGTGTTTTTATGTTTTAATACTTTTAGGAAATAAACCCCATTTTACGAAAATAAATTATTCACCTCGCGATACTGTATTCTGACATCCATAACTTTACGCACACCATGAGATCAAATATATTTGTTTAAACTTTTTTGTGTACATTTTTTGTTAAAATGGGTGAGTTTTTTTTTACTTATTTTTTAGACTTTTTGCTTTTTAAATTTTTATTTTTACCTTATTCTTTATTTTTTAAAGTTTTTAATTTTATTAAGTGAAAAAGAATAGGCATCCATTGAAAATCTGGATCACCTTTTGAAGCAGCAGCAGTGTAACAAAACAGATTCCACATACTGGAGGTCTAGGAGCTTTCCACTTGGACTGGAGCTGAGTTTTTAGATGGCACTTCCCAGATGTGTGGGTGTCACTAAGAGGGCATTATACTTTGTGTGGAGGCACTGAGGGGGCATCATACTGTGTGAGGTAGAACTAAGATACTGTGCTGGAAAGAACTAAGAGGCATCAAGCTGTGTGGGGGGCACTAAAGGAGCATCATACTGGCACAGTTTTTGGTATACAGTGTCACGTCCTAAGCCCTGTCTCTTTTCCAATAAGCCACATCCCTTTTCCAGAAAACCATGCCCTTTTTTATGCAAGTCGTGAAAGTATCCAAACACTTAATGAATATAACACAAAGCATATTAGACTTGGCATTTTTGGTGCAAAATACGTCAGAATTCTGGCACATTTTACTTAGTAAATATCCCCCATCCTAGCAAACTACAATGAACAGAACGCAGAGATCTTCAGAGTAGTGTGGATTGAAACACAAAGTTGCTTGACCTTCTACATCCATACATGATTTTTCCCCTGCAGCTGTATAATGCATATCCATCTGTGATGCGGTGGTGTTCTACAGTCAAAAATACATTGGCCAGGAATGTGGAGGAAATGAAAGCATTTGTTCAAGAGACCTTCACCAACCAGAGAAAACAGCTGGATGTCAATGACCAGAGGAATCTTATCGACTCATTCCTGGTGAAACAACAAGAGGTACTACACAATAATACATATGTGGCAGAGCTGTGCTCATACTCAGTAAAGGATTTAGGATAGATTGGCTAGGTAGATAATTTAATAGCCACTAATACATTCCTCCTAACCATCAGCTCCCCGCTTCACTATTCACCCTGCGACCATTACCGTCACAGCTTGATCCTCCCTAGGGCACTAATAGGGCATTATACTGTGCTAAGGACACTAATGGGGCATCATAGTGTCAGAGAAAGCTGCATCATACTGTGTCAAGAACACTTAGGGGGCATAACAGTGCTTGGAGAGGCACTAAGGGGGCATCATACTAGGAGTTGACACTAACAAAGTATCAATGGGTGATTGCAGTAAAGAGACATTATACTTTGTGCAGAGGCACTGATAGGGCATCATCCTGTGTAACACTAAGGGGGCACCCTATTCTGTGGGGAAGTACTAAGGTGGCATGATACTGTGCTAGAAAGAACAAAGAGGCATCATAAAGTGTGGGTGGCACTTAAGAGACATAATACTGTGTGTGGAGGCACTAAGGGACATCATACTGTGTTGGGGGTTGTAATACTGTGTGGGTAGCACTAGGGGGGCATCATAGTGTGTAGAGGGCACTAATGGGGCATAATACTATGTGGGAGCACAAAAGAAGCATTATAATGTTTGGGGATACTAAGGCAACATCATAGCGCTGTCCCTTCCTAGAATGTTGGGAGGTATCCTATTATATTTAGCATAATAAATAAGAGGTTTCCAGTTTGGTTTATTATAGAAGGATATTCCATCTTGATATAACATGCAATCTTTTGATGTGATATATTTTATATTTTAGGAAAAGCCAAATCCTCAACTATACTTCACCAATGAAAATCTGACAGAGCTTGTTATGGACCTTTTTGGCGCTGGCATGGAGACAACCTCAACCACCCTGAGATGGGGTCTTCTGCTGATGATGAAATATCCAGAAATCCAAAGTAAGAGACCTACCTCTATGTGTGGAAATGTATATTTTGTTTTGCTTTTACCCATTAAAAGCAGGCACTGATGTATACATCATTCTTTTCATCTCATTTGTTTTCATTTCCTAGTAGTACTGTAGATTTTTATTTTTTGTACATCATTATTGTGGCAGTCATCTTGCCTGAGCTGCTGCTCTGAACCACAGGTCACAGATATGTTTTACAGCAGTTACACTGGCTATAATGAAGCAGCCCAGATGCAGCAAGGCCAGGAGGTTGGGAGTAGTAGTCTCTGTGGTCACAGTGACAAGGATCTTGACCAAATCTTCAGATGCGGCTCCTGGGGTGGTGCAGTGTTGAGGGGGCCTGCAGGGTTTATAATTAGAGATGGTCGAATATCTCAAGATTCATGTCGTGTCTGGTGGCTCGGGTCCCTGATTCGTTTCGGAGTAACAAGTTCAGTAGAAAACCACACTTTAAATTGGCTTAAATCATAGTGTATAACACTCTTAGGGCTCCTAGGAACCTATCTATCCTATCTATCTAGCTATAGTCTGGGGTCTCTTCAGTAGCCTGTAATAGACCTATGGTAATGACAGGCCTGGGAGTCTTCAATAGGCTCCTGGCTGTCGTGGCAAATAATCACCACCCTCTGATGATAATAGCAATTGTTAAAAATGGCGGAGCCCATGGTGCTTGCACTTAGATGCCACGGTTGTGTTTGGGATGTCGCAGCATCTAAAAGGTTAACAGCCACAGAGCCGGCACTGATCGTGGCTCGCAACGGCAGGTGCTGGCTGTATTATACAGCTGGCATTCACCATGTATGGAGAGGGCTCAGTTAAGGGGTTAGACTCCACAAAATGGCACAAGGATAACTCTAAACTTCTTCTAGCAATTAATAGCAGCTTACTTCTCCCTGTCTCAGGGGCTGCATTGCAGTTACACAGGCTTAGCTCTAACTTCCACATTTTCCTCACTCAGAGCTAACTACGACACTTTGGAAGCTGGATGAAGACTCTTGATCTCCTTCCCCTTTTCAGAACTTTGCTGGATGGACTATACCATTTGCTCTTAGCTCCCAATTCCCAGTGGGTCAACCTATTTAAGGGTCAACACACAGTGTTCCATATAAAACTATATACACAGTGGCAATATAACAAGTTTTGTGGTGTCCACTGGGAAGCTGCACAGACACCTCAGGGATGCAGAGACCTGGCTATTCCCATTTCAATCATAACATGAATAAAGAATAAACCTTTTAATGATGGAACTTTTTAATATACTATCTTTTTTACTTATTGTTTCATTTTTTTTTTTGTTTTAAAAATAGGAAAGGTTCAAAGTGAGATTGAAAAAGTTATTGGATCGGCTCAGCCCCGAGTGACTCATCGGAAAGAGATGCCATATACTGACGCCGTCATCCATGAGATTCAACGTTTTGGAAATATTGTTCCAGTTAATCTGCTTCATGCTACCACTCAAGATGTAAACTTCAGGGGATATCTTCTACCCAAAGTAAGTAAAAATGGAATGTTGAGGCTTTTTAGTCTTACTAAGGTACCACTTGGAAGCGGCTGCAAATTACTTGTCAAAAGCCGCACAATTGTGAAGGTAAACAGTAATTTTACCTGCAAAATTGTAACGTTAGAGGTGCAATTATTTAATGTTTTACTCAGTTTCTTCAATTCAATAGGCTAAAAATGTAAGTGATATCTCTGGATAGGCCCTGTTCACACTTGCTTCATGGTTTCCATTAATAATGGTAACTATGATCCATAGCCACATCCATCACACAACAAATACTACTGGTGTCTGATAAATCCCTTGATATTTTGTGGGATTCAACAGGTTCTTTCATCCTTTGTGTCATTCTGAGGGGAAGAATAGTGTTGCCTGCAACCCAGTTCTCTACCGACAGAGGCTCCACTACCCACCATTCTGAAGATAACCTTAGTTATGAATGTATTGAATTAAGTTCCATTGTAAATATGACTTATGCAAATGTTTAAACCTCCAGGACACACAAGTGATCCCGCTGCTGACCTCCGTACTCTATGACAAGGATCATTTTATTAAAGCTGATGAGTTTTATCCAGAACATTTTCTGGATTCCAGTGGAAATTTTGTAAGGAAAGAAGCGTTCATGCCCTTTTCAGCTGGTGAGTAGTCCTCTCATTTTTTTTCTGTTAGCACTTCGGAGGAGGTCAGATGAAAAAATTTCTCCACCATGAACCTAACAAATTCAGAACAGTGAACTCTTATCAATATACTATATTATCTGCATATCACAAGGTAGAAAATCACTGGAAGTTCTTTATTTTCCCAACATTATCATCAATAATATTGGAATCAGTTAGAATGACCAGGAGTCTATGAAAATGTTCATATTGGACAGGCCCACTCATTGGAGGGAATGTATTAATCCCTCTAAGCCATTTTTTGGCCCACCAACGTGTTAAGAGTCATTCACCACAATCCAGCATATCAACCCAGACCAACAGATAGATAAGTTAGGGTCACTTGTTTTAAACAGAGTTTCCCTTGTGAGTTGGTACCTCCATTGCCGAGACATCACAGCTTTTGTCAACATTGTCCATTATGAGGCCTTTACTATTGCTCCAACACCCTCATTGCTCCAAAGTGCTCATTTGCATATTGACAAAAAATAAATAAATACTTTGAAGTGCAAAACACCATTTGATTGAGGTGACCCTAATCTATCTGCTGGGTTGGGTTGATATGCTGGTTCTGGTGACACTAACCTATCTATCTGCTGGGTTGGGTTGATATGCTGGTTCTGGTGACACTAACCTATCTATCTGCTGAGTTGGGTTGATATGCTGGGTTCTGGTGACCCTAACCTATCTGCTGGGTTGGGCTGATATACTGGGTTCTGGTGACAGGCTTCCTTTAAAACAGCTTAGGTTGGAAGCTTATGATTTCCTGTGATTTACACATGAAAGAATACCTATTTTTGTGTTTTACCTCATATTTCATTGCTGTAGGTAAGAGAAGTTGTGCTGGAGAGAACTTGGCCAAAATGGAGCTGTTCATGTTCTTCACAAGACTACTGCAGAACTTCACATTCCAGGTTCCTCCTGGGGAGACACTAGATCTCACCCCTGCGATTGGAGTCATAACGGGGCCATTGCCCCATAAGATCTGTGCTTTACCTCATGTATGACCTATGAGTTTAAGTGAAGGACTCTTACCATGAACATGGACCCACTGTCTTTCCAACTTGTATCCTGAATATTCGCACAATACACCAAGTGTTTTTCTTGACTGTGTATTTATAACCTCTTACAATGACCCAGAAGAGTTGTCTCCTTAACAAAAAGAAAAATGTATTCTTCCTTGTTGGTCTAGTGGGCCACAGACTTCTAAGAAGAATTCTGAGGTGCACTTTCATAACATATTACATGCAAAAGTAAAAAACTGCTAGTATCTTCATGAAAATGGAATGCTTTTATTGGAAAATAAACATCTCCACTCCATGAATCAACCCATACAAGAGTCTTCATCAAGTGCAGAGTTGATAATGACTCCTGTATGGGTCAACATGTGGTATGGACATGTTCATTTTCCAATAAAAGCATATATTTTTATAAAAATACTGGTAACTTTTTATTTTTTTTGTTACATAAAGACTGGGTGTGCTTCCTTTGCATCAGTGGGACATCCCCTGTTGTTGTTGGTGCAGTTAATGTGTATATTTTTTCAAGACATTCTGTTGTGAAGTAATAATTCCTTCAAAACCAACATCCTCCAAGCCAATGCCCTCCAAGCATCTTCCAAGCCAATGCTTCCAAGCCAACATCTTCAAAGTTATCTTTAAAGCTATCATCAAAGCCAATGTCCCTCAAGCTAATTTCCTTTAAGCCAACATCCTTCGACCCAACATCTTCTAAGCTAATGTCTTCCAAGGAATGGGCGATATATAGGAACCTCTTATACTTCTCCCTTCTGCTCAATCCACTCCTGGCTTTGGTTCAAAAAAATTCAGCAAAATCTGCAACAAAAAAAGCTGCGTTTCCACAACGTAGGGCCTCAGCCCCAAAGTGTATTACTGTCACATTGAGAGACACAATAATGCTTGCCGTTGCAGGACACAAGGTGGTGCAATTTCTTTAATTTTGCAAACAAAAGGATCCTGCTGTCATACAAGGATACAAATTTCTTAAAGGCTCCCAATACAACACCTTTTAACTGTCATGTTCCCAAAATCTGGTCTAATCCAGAACTGAACTACAACACTACATCCTGCAGGGCCTCCACTGAGCCTGTCTCACTAGTCCATTAAACCGGGATCCTCCCATCTCCCACACAGAACCAGACTACTGCCTACCTGCAGGAGCTGGCTTCCATATTGGATGGAGTATTCCCCATACCTCCAGAAAACTCCCATGAGCTAACCACATGACTCATTCAGACTGCAGTCTACATAAAACAACTCACCATTCTGTGAACCATAGTCCATGCATTGCTTGTCAAAGCAACTGTACTGCTCCGCTTTCAGTATCCGCTCACTCCTTGTAGGCTTCATTTTACCATACATAGTTTGTAATACATAGGTGCAAATCACAATCCCCTAGCCTCTTGTCTCCTCCAATTTTAAGCAGCCTTTGTTCCCTTCCACATCGCCGGAGAACCACCATTTTCCAATAGATTGACCAGTTTCCAACACATGTACAGAACAACAGTCCAGAACCTCATACAGATCTCTGCTCAACACCAAATGCACCAAGCCTACCCCCTTTATGAGCTCTTCCCCCTCACAGAAGTGTTGTGGGGTTGCTTATCGGTGTCACTGCAGTCTGTTCCCATCTAGTACCAGGCTCTTTCTCTGCTTAGCCCATCTATTGTACCTCTCCCTGGAATTGTCTCCAATAATTGTCTCCCACCAATTAAAGCTAGTTTCACATCTGTGTTGGACACGCAGAGAGAAAAGTCCTCCAGTATAAAACCAGCGAAAACCCGACTGAGCTCCTAACATTATAGTCTATAGGGTCCATGAGTAACCGCTTTTCTAGGCAGGGTTCACACTACCGTTGATGTCTGTTCTGATAGTGTCCGTTAGAAAAAGAAAAAAAAAAACAAAAAAAACAGACACCTATCATAAAAGACATTAACGGACACTAACTGATGTTAATGTGTCCGTTTTTTTAGCTGATCCAATTAATGGATTAGTTATAAAAACGGACACATTAGCATCAGTTAGCATCAGTTAGTGTCCGTTTTTTAACACTGTCCGGTTTTTTTTTCTGCTTTATGAGCATGCGCAGGAAAAAAACGGACATAAAATAACGGACAATAACTGATGGCTATCAGTAACTGTCCGTTATAAGTCCGTTACCCATAGACTTCAATGTTAAAAAAATAACGGACACTTGATGTCTGTCAAGAATCCATTATTTCAAACGGACAAAAAAGCCCTGCATGTAGGATTTTTTGTCCGCGAAAAAAAAACGGACTTCTGACGGATTGGGTGTAAACGGACACAATATAAAAACCCATTGAAATGAATGGAAATTTTAACGGATTTCTGATGGTTCAGCTAGTGTCCGATGCTAAAATCTTGTAACGGACAATAGCAACGGACACTACTGACGGTCACCAATGGTAGTGTGAACGCCCCCTTAGAGGACAGGCTTTCAGTCTTTCGGGACCCATGCGAACCTAGCGTAAGAGTGAACTACAAATTATAGATACAGTATGTGGCCATAAGCTATGGCCCCACATAGCGAAACGCAGCAAACAAAAACGCTGTGGAAAAAAATATAGCGGAAATGCATTGCATTTTTTTCTGCAGTGTTTTTCATTGCGCTTTTACAGAGTTTTTCTCTGTGGACTTTTTACCTATATTATACCTATAGGGAAAACGCCAGCGTTTCCGCAGGTATAACATTTTTGAAAATGTAGCTTTTCTGCTGCAGATTTTTTTCTACAACATGTGGATGGGATTAGCCTGAATCCCATTCACTTCGCAGGTACTGTGTTTTTTTGCTGTGGGGTTTCCGCAGCGGCAAAAACTCTGCATTTTTGCAACATGGGGCTCCAGCCTAAAGTGGACCTTTCACCACCTCCAACTGTAACTCTCAGTTACTCTTCAATAGCTGCTGCTCCACTACTTCTGTAATTGCTTGAACCTAATTAAGATTGTGCTGTGTATGATGACATATGTCACTTTATATGGCAATAACATTCAGATGCTTTAATTTACACAAGTGATTTTGAGATTGTTTTTTCGTGAAACATTGCACTTCATGTTAGTGGTAAACACTAATCAATATTTTTGTATTTTTCTTATGAAAAAAATAGAAATTTTGATGGACATTTGGAAAAAATTGCAATTTTCAAAATGTGAAATGCTCTGCTTTTCAAACAGTCATACCACCCAAATACATTAATAAATATTACCTACCATACTGTATCTCTGCTATATATTGGCATCATCTTTTAATCGTCCTGTAATTTATTTTGGATGTTGGAAGCCTTACAAGTGTAACAGCGATTTTCCAGATTTACAAGAAAATTTCCCAAACTAATTTTTTAGGGGTAAAGATTGTTACAACCAGGAAGATATAGATGATGGTGCACTCAATGAGGAGGTATACTGTATTGCAGCAGATACTGTACATCATGAGTAAGTGGGAATTCTTAGGCTATGTTCACACGGAGTTTTTGTAGGCGGATTTTAACGCGGAATCCGCCTCAAAATCCTCTTGAAAAAACGCCTCCAATTCATTTCAATGGGAGTCAGTAGCAGTTTTTTTTCCTCTAGCTGATTTTTTCCACTAGCGGAAAAAAAAAGCGACATGACCTATCTTCAGGTGGATTCCGCCTTGAAAAACCCATTGAATTCAATGGAAGGCGGAAAAAACGCGACGTGGTTTTTTTTGCTAAAACCGCATCAAAATCCGATAGCATTTTTTAAAGAGAAGTTTCCAGGTCCATACAGTGTGCTGGAGCAAAAAAACCGTGGCAAAAAAACGCGACAAAAACCGCAATGGAAAATGCGACAAAAAAACGTTTCCTAATTCCTGAAGCAGATTTTTCTGCTTGCAAAAAACTCCGTGTGAACATACCCTTAGTGTGAAAGGTTTTAAAGGTGACAACCAGACAGGTAGCTTGAGATTTCTGGGCTATGATGCAAAATTTGTAACAAGCTCCCATGTGCCATGTCTGGTGGCTTATGTGGCAGAAACACACAGACAACAGTTCAAGGCTGCAACTTCTACACCACTGAATACAACAACACATGGAGGTGTTATGGCTGCCTTTGAACGTCCTGCTGGGGCCAATTTGCAAAGTAAACATGAATGACACCAGAGAACAATGTCCATACTATAACAATGCGTCACACAATGCACAATCTGTTCAGGTTGTGCCTGAGAGGTCACTGAACTGATATCTGAGTAAGTTTTGTTTATGGGTTATTGACCTTTTTATATTAGAAGACACTTTATGAGATTTTTTTTACACATTGATTATGAACTACTGTTATTAGAGAAATATACGTCGCCCATAGGTTTTTATGTTAAAAAATGCATCCCAGCAAAGGTGTAGCTAGGGGTTCAGCACGGGGGGGGGCGGCGAACATGTACAAGTGGGCCCCCAACTTGGACATGTTCGTATACCGATACTATGAGTTTACGGTGAGTGTATAGTGGTATATAGCGGCTCTACACAGGGCTTTGCAGACGATTTAGGTGAATACAGGGCAGTAACATTTAGTGACTTACCGGTGACGTCTCTGACTAATCCTTCACATTCCCCATCTCTTTCATCTGGACGGCCATGACCACTTCTTCCAGTCTCTGTAAAGTTTGCAGCACAGACATCTTTGGCTACTCACTTTTCCAGGTACCTGACTCACATTGTCCTCACCTGCACACCCATCCTGCTGCTACCCCAATTATAAAATATATAATATACCCCCATAATGCATAATACATCTTTAAATTAATAACTTCCCTGTGCACCCCTTTAAATAGTTCCCCTTATTAATAATGCCCCAGGTGTTTCCTAATTAAAAAGAAAAAAAAAAAAAAAAAAAACAAGGGGAAAAAAAATTATTGGGGTTCCAATACCTGGGACCCCGAGGATCAGCTGTTTGAACTGTACCTGTGTAAGCGCCGTGACCCCTTCTCTGCTTACATAGTGTCATTCATGTCATAGCGGCCATGTAATGTAACTACAGCCTCGTCCTATACACATCTATGTGATAAGGCTGGAATGACATCACACGGTCACTATAAACAGACAGCGTGTGATATAAACAGGCGCCATAGCCCCTTCATACAGCTGATCAGCGGGGAATCACTTATCTCTTATTGCTGATTTATGCTGAGGATAGACCATCAATTAAAATGAGCTGGAAAACACCTTAAGGCTAAGGCCCCACATGGCGTCCCGCAGCAAAAAACAGATGTGGGAAAAACCGTGGAGGCGACGCATCACGGTTCTTCCTGCAGCACTTTGCACAGAATGTTTGCAGAGATTTCCTCTGTGGACTTTCTGCTTCAATTATATATATAGGGAAACCGCTGGTGTTTCCATAGGTATAATTGACATGCTGCGATTTCCAAAACTGCGACTGTTTTGGAAATCGCAGCGTATCTGCTGGGTGTATTTTACTGCAAAGTGGGGATGGGATGGGGCCCCATGTGGCGAAAACCCACAGAAAAAAAACGTGGCATTCTAGCAAATCCCATCCACACACTGCGGAAAAATACGTGCAGCAGATACACTGCGATTTCCAAAATTGTTGCAGTTTTGGAAATCGCAGCATGTCAATTATACCTATGGAAACACCGGCGGTTTCCATATAGCTGTATTAAAAACAGAAAGTCCACAGAGGAAACCTCTGCAGACCTTCTGTGAAAAGCGCTGCGAGAAAAACCACAATGTTCAGCAACGGTTTTTCCTGCAGTGCTTTTTTTTCTGCAGCCCAGTACATGGGGCCTTAGTCTTATTAAAACCCAAGTGCCATTTTAATTAAATTAATTGACCCTCATATTATGCCCCTGATTCCCCCTGACATAAATACTGCACCTCTAATGACCCCTTATATCAATGACCACCCCCTTATGTTCATAATGCCTCCTAATATAAATGATGCCCCCTAATGGCCCCTTATATAAATAACCTCCCCCCTTGTATTCATAATACCCCGTAATAACCCTTATATAAATGACCCCCCCATCGTCATAATGCCCCCTACTGAATCCTCCCTATATAGTTATAATTCCCCCCTCCTATCCACCCCTTATACTATTAATATACCCACAACTGCACTAAAAAAAAGAAAAAAAAAGTCATACTCACCTGCCATGCTGATGAATGGAGCCGCCGCTTCCTCCCTGTCCATGCACAGGACGTCTGTGTCTGAGCGCGGGTGGCGCGATGTTGTGACGTCATCGCGCCGCCTGTGTGAGAAGCAGACATTGGTCTGTGGTCTCGGGGACTTGTAAACCGCAGGCTTCATGTAGCTTGCGGTTTACAATACTGTGAAGTTGCAGGATACGTTTTATAGAAATCCACTGTGCAGTTCGATACAGTAAAAGCAAATGGTATACCACATATACCAGCTTGACAAAGGCCAGCATGATGCTCACCTAACCTCTATAGGGTGAATGGGGGCCTATACATATCTCCAATCTCTATAGAGTGACCAGACAGCAGAGCAGTGTCCATTTATTCAAATGGGAGCTAAGCTGCAATGACAGTTCTGTGCACTAGACAGAGAACTGGGCTGTCTGCTACCTGCTCCATTCTCTGGGTATCATCTGCTGAGAACAACTGATCGAGACCGGTGTTGAGTGTTGGTCCACCAATCTGATAATGAAGACTAGAGATGAGAGAATTTCTCAGAAGTTCGATTCGGCAGTTCGATTCGAAGTTCAAAAAAAATTTGCTTTGATCCGAATTACTTCACGGCGAATAAACAGCTATTTCCGGGCTGCAGAGAGCCGGGGTGGGCGGCAAAATGGCGGAAGCCCTTGGATGCCGCGGTCATGTCTCTGTCTCTCTCTCCAGCACGGACAACTTTTATTCATGTGGAAGGATCTGCTAACAAGCAAAGACACGCCTACCCAATGACATCACTAGAGAATATCTTGTGACCATCTGATGTCACAAAGGTCCTTACTAAATATTCGTCCTTACTAAAAATCCGGAATCATGGCGAATCGAAGATTTCCTGAAATTTGGATCGAATTCCAATTCTGCAGATTCGCTCATCTCTAATGAAGACCTATCTTTAGGATCAGTCATGAATATTTTTAGCCTGGAAAACCCCCTTAACATGTAAAGTTTTTTAACCTACACTATGAGAAGCTGTAATAAAAAAAAAAAAAAAATCACATTGTTGGGTTTTTTGGTCACCTCATCTCCCTTCCCAAAATAAATAGAATAAAAAAAACGATAAGGTTGTAAATGGTACCAAAATGATAGCAGTAAAAACTACAGCTTGTCAAGCAAAAAACAAGTCCTAACACAGATTTGTCCATGGAAACATTAAAAAGTCATGACTGTCTGAACATGGCGACACACAGAGCAATTTTTTTCCAAAGTTTTTTATTTTTTTAAATATAACAAAACCATATAAATCTGGAATTACTGAAATCTTACTGACTCGCAGTATAAAGTTACCATGTTATAACTACATATAGTGAATATCAACAGTTTTGGTTCGGAGCAGTTTTTGGCCCAGAGGTTGTTGAACTGGTTTCTGTCTAGTAAAATTAAAAGTAATTTTCTCCAAAGTTCATGTGATAAGGTCAAGGGTCATTGAACTTTTTCTGCACAAGAGGACACTTTCATGAGTCATAGGTTTGTAGACATCGATCTTGGCTCAATAATCAAAAACACAAGAATATAAAAGATACAGAAACAAAAGCTAGGCTCCTCCTAGGCCTTCTTATATTATCGCCTTTGACAAATATGTACTCAAGATCTTTACCGCTCTGAATTTTTTCAGTGCTAGGTTTCATGCACGGAACCGAGTGTGCATGCCGAGTGTCATCCAAGTTCTTTCCATGCTACATTTATTTCTATGGGGTGGTTATGTTCCGTTCCGATCCAGGATAGGACCTATTCTATAATTACTGGATCGGAACAGAACATCAGAGCCCCCTTGGATGGCACACTTAGTCGCGTGCATGAAGCCTGAAACTATTGGATAAATTAAAGTAAGATTGTCTTGATTTTTTGCTAGGCATTTCCTCCTCGCCTCCTATTCAGTCCTCAGTTATTAAGGAATTTTGTCTAACCATACTAAGACTGATCCAAAGACTCTTAAGACTTGCTAAGACAATTATTTTAACTTCAGAGACCACTTCTAAATATGGAAGATGGGAACCGGATAACAATGGGAGGCAGATTCAGGACAGAATTTAGTGCTGATTTTGAGGAGGAATTTGCCTCAAAATCAGCGCCAAATTCTTCTGTGTGAACATACCCTAACTTTGTGATTGATATTGCTGTTGAAATAGGTCCAGATTTGACCAAAAAAATTGGTATTACATACAGACCTCTATCTACTCATCCATTTGCCTTGAAGGATATATCATTTTACTAATAAAGTAAGTTAACCTGATAAGCATAACTGAGAGTGCTGTGGAATTTTCCCTACTCTATCAACTCTATCAGAGCCCTAGACATAGATTACTATATCAGAAATCAACCTTAAACACTTGCTAACATTTCAACAAATTTGCATAAATCAATAGTATAGGTTATTATATGAAGTTTTGTAATACAGTATATCTTATTAGAGGAAAATGCTCTTTTCTTCTCTATCAGGCTGACACTTCCTTTCCTGTTGCCCTGTACTTTCTCCCTCTGCTAAACTGATTTTCACTCTTAAAATCTCTGATACATCCATCTTGACATGTACTACAGGTCACATAACTCAGATTATGCATGGTTCAAAACCATGTTTCTGAGTGGGTTATAAAGCAGATTCTCCTCTACTGACTGTGTGCAGTGTATGGCAGCTAGTCTCTACCCACTGCTAAATAATGCCGAACACAAGTTATATAAAGGTCATAAATAATGTTATTCCCCATGTACGCACTCTGTACTATTGATCTATGCAAAGTTTTTTTTAATGGTTAATAGTCATACAGCTGATAGAACACTGCCAGGGGCCATGGAGAGATGACAGAAGTGGCTTTTACCACTTTTGTCTTATCTGTTCCCACATAGTATTAACATACACCAATGTGTCTAATGTGACTGCCTAAGTTACTGTTCATTTACAAAATTATAGTGTTAACTCTTTAACCACTTCTGGACCGCCCATAGAGTATTTACGTCTGGAAATGTTTGTATTGTTCTGCAAGGATGTACTGGTACGACCTTACAGTTTTAAGTAGCTGGCTGTTACTACAGCCGGAGCTCCCCTAGAGAAGGCAGGGAAGGTTTATTACTGTCCCTGCCTTCCAGATCACCGTGTACACCGTGATCAATGAGTGCTGTATATACAGCTATGGGAGCCGCCATGATTCGGCTCCACTCTGACCTGGTGGTCACATGATCTGCTGGGATCAGAGCTGTTAGAGCTGCTAGAGGACCCAGATTATCTCTATAGTTATGGGCAGGAGGCTATATTCCTCTAAGGTATCAGCCCCAGTTACAGGGGAAATCAGCCCCCCCCACCAAAAAAAACTGTGATCAGATGTCACCAAAGGTCTATTATGACCTTATGGGGACCCAATGTAAATAAATAAATAAATAAAATGAATAGAAAAGCAAAAAAAATAAAATAAAAGTAAAATACTTAATAATAAAAAAATAAATAAATAATATACCAATAACACGCCTTTATTACAGGTTCTAGCCCCACCCCCAACGACACCATACAAAATAAAAATTACCATAACAGAGAGAAAAAACTATTTTAAAAAGTTGTTTTAGTAGCACTTTGTGCTATTAAATAAAAAAAAAATGAAAAGTGAAAAACAGACCCGTTTTCCCTCCTCTTTTGTTTATATTTTCCCGGATATAAAAAAAAAAATTAAAAAACATGCAAAAATAAAAATTATCGTAACGGAGAGGAAAAACTATTTTAAAACGTTTTTTAGTAGCACTTTGTGTTATTAAATAAAAAAAAATAAAAATGAAAAGTGAAAAAAAGACACGTTTTACCTCCTCTTTTGTTTATATTTTCCCGGATATAAAAAAAAAAAATTAAAAAACATGCAAAAATAAAAACAACATAAAAATATAGCCCTATGTGTCACCGAAAAAAGACGCAGAAATTAGTTGAATAACGCAAATGATAAAATGTTATAACCCTCAAAACTGCACATACAAAAAACCCAAAAATGTGTCTGGTCTGACATCACAAGTATATGTATGGCAAACGCAGGAAAGGACAATGAAACTGCAACATACAAGGCTATGTTACACAGCTGACACCCTATGTCAGCTTCAGGGATTGGAGATAACTCTGATTCCAGAAATTTAAGAGAACAGTTAGTCAGAGAGATAGGGGCCTAGCTCCTACAATGGTGGGGTGCCAAATGGTTGTCTTGGTTGCCAGTGGCCTTGTAAAGGTTCCTAGACCTGCCATCATAGTAATCCTATTAGGTCCTGCGAGAGGAAGACGTTGCTCCATAAATACCAGTCCACCTAGTCTCCTAGAGGGTCTAAAACAAAGGAAAAAAAATATGTGAAAAAACAGCAAGTAATGAAACTTAAAACAACCCTCTTTGTTATTTAACATATAAAAAATAACTATAAAAATTAACACAATTGATATCATGACATTCAGAAATGTTTGAACAATTAGAGAAGTTCTTGGCCTAGAGGTCTTTGAACTGGAATCTAGTAAAAGTAATTATATTAGTTTATATAATATTTTTTGGCTATTATTTTGCTGCACATTCTGAAATTGTATAGATATAAGTGTATAATTATTAACTAAAATATTACTTAGTCTACTTATGTTTATGACTCAATATTACATCATTTACTACCAATAGGTTCTGGGAGGTGGATCCTCCCTTCTCCATATATTAAAAACCTCACCTTGCACAACACTGCATCTTACCTGAAGGACTGCAGAAGCTCTTTTTCTGTAAGTAATGTGCATGCTGCTGCTGTGGTTTTATGCAGGGTTATGTCCTATATTGAAATGAATAGAAACCCAAAGAAGAGATGTTTATATTGCTACTGTAGCTCTCTGGCTGCTTGTGGGTTACCATGTACTAGGCTGACCATATAGGTAAGAAACCTGTGTGGTCAGCTTCCTCCGCTGAAGGGGGTGTCACAATTGTCTTGCAGAGATTTCTGACCACAAAAAGTATTAAAGGGGTAATCTGGGACTACAGAAAATAGTGAGCCATCCTTAGGATATTCCATCTATATCAGATACATGAGGGTCTAACTTTCAGCATCTGGGCACAGCTATATTTTTTTTGGTAAAGTGAAAGGATCATTGCAATGCCAGGTGCAGCAACTACCAAAAGTACAGAATTGTGACTGTTTAACAATAAATACGTCTCCGACCCTTCAATCTGCTGATCGGCAGGGGTGTCAACAGCTAGACCCCCACAAATCAAAATCGTATTCCTGGTAAACTTTAATATTAGTTGCATACCAATATTGTTTTGACATTGTATAGCACTGTTATGTGGTCACTGTATATTGGTATTATTTGAGCATTGTATGGTATTTTTTCATTGCAGCGAATGGTGCTGACTTATCTGTATAGCATCGTTATTTTCACAACTACTATATATAGAAGTGTTAGCTACTGTATAGGTCTTATTCACACATCCGCACTCGTGGTCCATGGCGAGAATGAATCTGGGCAACAATAAGGGTCTTAATGTTTCCATGGTAAGTAAAGGGCGGATTCTGGACATGTTTTTTGAGGTGGAGATGACATGAGCGTGCGAGTGATTGGACATTGGGGGTGAAGGAAAAGCCTGAGTCAAACATAACCCCGAGGCAGCGGGCATACTGCCTAGGAGTTATGGTAAGGCCGGAGACTGCAATGGAGATATCAGGGACAGATCGATTAGATGGTGGAAACAGCAGTAGTTCAGTCTTTGAGAGATATTTTATGGTCATGTCAAGTACATCTGTTGTTTTAGGCTAGGTTCACATGGCATAATTTGTAGCTGATTTTGAGGAGGATTCCACCTTAAAATCAGCTCCAAATTTCAGCTGGAATCTGAAAAAAAAAAAGAAGCGTCTCACTCAATCTTCCTTCAGTTTACGCGGCAGATTCAGCTGCATAACCCATGGCATGAGGCTGACGTTGATTGGTCCCGTTGTGTCTATGGTTAATCAGTGAGCGAACTCATGGGATCCACATGGATGGAATTTTTCAAAGAATCTGAGGCAGAAGATCACCTGAAATACTCTTAGGGCTCCTAGGAACCTATCTATAAAACCTAGTGTAGAATATTCTCAGGGCTCCTAGGAACCTATCTATAAAACATAGTGTAGAACACTCTTAGGGCTCCTATAAACCTATTTATCTCATTTCTAGCTCTCTAAGGCAAACACAGCCAAAGGTATGTCAATTTGAAAGCTCTCTTCAGACCCCAGTGTATAATAGGTGGAAGCCCAGAGGAGTTGTAAAAAATAAAAAAAAACATTCATACTCACCTATAAATTTTTATTTTTTATAACTCCCCAGAACCTCCACTTATTATACTCTAGGGTCTGAAGAGACCCCTGCGGTGGCTATTTTAGTGTGCCCGAGACGAATCTCCATTTGTTCAGCTTCGTAAAAAAATGAACAATTTGGAATATTCAGGTCAAACCTGGCTCGCTACGAACCAATTCGCCCATCTAAGTCATCAATATCATAATACTGGAAAACTCTCTTAGGTTTTACATAAAAACCAGGAACATCATTATACTTTGCAATAGCAGTCTGGGTTTGGGGCCTTCAGTAGACTCACAGAGAGCTTATGGCATCAACTCATTGAAGGGTCTGCCCAAAAAGATGTGTTATAGGTCTCTCATATAACTACAGATATTGGGAATTTATTTTTCTGGGGTAGCGAATTCCAGAGAACTGATGCAGCACAAGAAAAGTCTTGGAGACCAGAGTGGGCAGATCATATTATGGAGCAGGTTAGTCTTAGGTCATTGGAAGAACATTGAGCATGAGAACAGAGGTAGACAGAGATAAGGGAGGCAATGCAGAGCAGTGCTGCGAAGTTAAGAGCTTTCTGAGTGTAAACTGTATTATACAGTTGATAACCAGTGCAGTGACGGGCACAGGGTGGAGGTCATAGTGTAGCAGCTGGATATAAAGATGAGCCTAACTGATGCATTCAGGATAGAGTGGAGTTAGTGGAGTTTAGTGGGTGGAAGATCAACTAGTAGGGAGTTACAGAAGTCAAGATAAGAATAAATCAGACCAATAATAAGAGTTTTGTCTGTTTCTACATTTTTTTCTGATTATTGACAGGTCCTATTGGAGGTGATGGAATATTCTGAGATTGATATAATGTACATTTTCTGCATACCAAAGGATCTTTTTTTTTTTTTTTTTTTAAAAACTATGCAGGTGTTATTCTTGCTAATGGTGAAAACTGGAAAGTGATGAGGCGTTTCACCATGTCAACTCTCCGGGATTACGGAATGGGGAAGAAAACAATTGAAGATAAGATTATTGAAGAATGTGATTACTTGGTTAAACATATCTGCTCATTCAAAGGTAAATATTACACTTTATAGTTCTATAAAAGATATACTGATGGTATAAGATCACATAAAAAAAATTGTGATAAAAGTCCATGGTTTGTTGATTCAACAATGGAAATTGAGAAGAATGTTTTTTTCATACATATTAAAGGAACAATCTTGTGATTTACTTTAGCTTATTATATTTATTATATTGTCTGAAAGTTGTCTCCTCATATATTGTAATAGTTGTCTCCTCATTGTGTCTTTCTTTATCCTGTTTTCGTCTTCTTCAATAAGTCACATGATCACAATTTGACCACATTTTTCTAGCATGGGTTTCTATATATGCCAAAGGTCTCTCTCAGCTACCTGCAGATACTATTGAGGGAAATCATGTGACTTCAGATTCATCAAAGTCCCACCCCCTGTTTTTCTGCCCTACCTCTTCTGTCAAAATGGCTCCCTGCTCCCCCTTTGCCTCTCACATAATCTGCCACCTATAGCTCCCTCTCACTCTTACTACCCATAGTCCCCCCCCTGTCACACTCAGTTCACAATGCCACTACCCTTACCACTGTTATACTTTACAAGGACTCTTGGATTCATCACCCTCACAGTCTCAGGTCCTGGAAAGTCCATGCTGGTATTAGCTTTGCAGTATTTTGCAGAAGTACATGGGTGCAGGTATTAGACATGGGTGCAGGTACTAGACATGGGTGACAGCATCAGTAATAGCATATCTTGAATTTACGTCAATGACTACCTTGCATAGCTGAAAGAAAAAATGCCGAAATGTTGCTTTAACCTAAGAAATTTTAATGCAAATTCCAGGAGAAGCTTTCCAGGACAATGAGTTTCTGAATGCCACTGTAGCTAATATTATTGTGTCCATTGTTCTTGGCCATCGGTTTGATTATCAGGATCCAGCGCTTCTGAGGTTACTAAAGTTATCCGATGATAATCTCCAGGTTGCAGGCAGCCCTATGGTCTTGGTAAGTCCACATGTGTACATTTAATTCATTGATGCACGAATATTCTGTGTACATGCACGCACAGCTCACCTCTTAATAATGAAAGCCACTGCCAGACACCCATATTGGTGGCATATCTATCATCAGAAAAAAAAAAAATCAGGCATGTTGAAATTCAACAATTCGACCCAAAAAAAACAGAAGGGTCGACGGACATTAATCTAATATTGTACAAATATAATATATTGTACGACATGTGGACAGGTGTGGAACTGTATTTGAAAGAAAGCAGCCATGTTTGTCCAATGAAAGACAACCACATTAATGCTCTACACTGCCTGGCATCTGCAGACCTCTCCACCTAAATAGTAAAATGTATATGTGCTTATGAATATTCCTTTTCTCTTCATAGTATTTATAGACTAGATTTTTGGTAATCTTAGTCAAGAAATTACAACCATTGTCAGCCATTTTGGAGCTACATATTTTAGTCACCTTTCTAAAAAAAAAAAAAAAAGTATACAGAAACTCTGCTCTTTACCAATTTTTAAGTACCCTATTAAAAAACTCTGTGTCAACACAAGGGGGTCCCCATTCACTACCCTTACTTATTAGCCAGAGCAGCTAAAAGGAGAACCTTTCACAGTGGATGACCCAACACCTATCTGAAATCCATAGGCAGTCTATTAGTTCCTGTGTAGTTTTTGTGTAATACTTCATTTCCCCTGTGGAGGCACTGCAGGGAAATTGAACTCTTACAGTTGGATTCGCCCACATATTACAGCTGATCACTGGGGGTCCCAGCAGCGTGACATCTTGTAATCAGCTTATTATCTGTAGATTATTCTAAAAAGATTGTCCAAAAGAGCTCAGATGTCCCTTATGTAGATCCTTGGGCTTCTACATCTACTATGTCACATTAATGCAGTCTTATTTTATAATCTTTGTTAGCTCTAAAATACTTTTCCATCCGTGATACGTTGGCTTCCTGGAAGTCACAACAGCATTAACAAGAACGCAGATGAACTCAACAGGTTTGTCACAGAGACCTTCACAAACTACAAGAAAAAGCTGGATGTCAATAATCAGAGGAATCTCATCGAGACCTGCCTGGTGAAACAGCAAGAGGTACTGTACGGAAGCACTGCAACAATTCTACTGCCATAACTGTTGCTACTGGTATCTGGAATGCAATCTTTTGGTTTGAGGTTCAGGTTGGCATACAGTGGGGAAAAAAAGTATTTAGTCAGTTACCAATTGTGCAAGTTCTTCCAATTAAAAAGATGAGGCCGGCCTGTAATTGTCATCATAGGTAGACCTCAACTATGAGAGACAAAATGAGAAAACAAATCCAGAAAATCACATTGTCTGATTTTTTTAAGAATTTATTTGCAAATTATGGTGGAAAATAAGTATTTGGTCACCTACAAACAAGCAAGATTTCTGGCTCTCACAGACCTATAACTTCTTCTTTAAGATGCTCCTCTGTCCTCCACTCATTACCTGTAGTAATGGCTCCTGTTTGACATTGTTATCAGTATAAAAGACACCTGTCCACAACCTCAAACAGTCACACTCCAAACTACACTATGGTGAAGACCAAAGAGCTGTGGAAGGACACCAGAAACAAAATTGTAGACCTGCACCAGGCTGGGAAGACTGAATCTGCAATAGGCAAGCAACTTGGTGTGAAGAAATCAACTGTGGGTGCAATAATTAGAAAATGGAAGACATACAAGACCACTGATAATCTCCCTCCATCAGGGGCTCCACGCAAGATCTCACCCCGTGGGGTCAAAATGATCACAAGAACGGTGAGCAAAAATCCCAGAACCACACGGGGGGACCTAGTGAATGACCTGCAGAAAGCTGGGACTAATGTAACAAAGGCTACCGTCAGTAACACACTACGCCGCCAGGGACTCAGATCCTGCAGTGCCATATGTGTCCCCCTGCTTAAGCCAGTACATATCCGGGCCCGTCTGAAGTTTGCTAGAGAGCATTTGGATGTTCCAGAAGAGTATTGGGAGAATGTCATATGGTCAGATGAAACCAAAGTAGAACTGTTTGGTAGAAACACAACTCGTCGTGTTTGGAGGAGAGTGAATGCTGAGTTGCATCCAAAGAACACCATACCTACTGTGAAGCATGGGGGTGGCAACATCATGCTTTGGGACTGTTTCTCTGCAAAGGGACCAGGACAACTGATCCGTGTACATGAAAGAATGAATGGGGCCATGTATTGTGAGATTTTGAGCGCAAACCTCCTTCCATCAGCAAGGGCATTGAAGATGAAACGTGGCTGGGTGTTTCAGCATGACAATGATCCCAAGCACACCGCCAGGGCAACGAAGGAGTTGCTTCGAAAGAAGCGTTTCAAGGTCCTGGAGTGGCCTAGCCAGTCTCCAGATCTCAACCCCATAGAAAACCTTTGGAGGGAGTTGAAAGTCCGTGTTGCCCAGCGACAGCCCCAAAACATCCCTGCTCTAGAGGAGATCTGCATGGAGGAATGGGCCAACATACCAGCAACAGTGTGTGCCAACCTTGTGAAGACTTACAGAAAACGTTTGACCTCTGTCATTGCCAACAAATGATATATAACAAAGTATTGAGATGAACTTTTGTTATTGACCAAATACTTATTTTCCACCATAATTTGCAAATAAATTCTTAAAAAATCAGACAATGTGATTTTCTGGATTTGTTTTCTCATTTTGTCTCTCATAGTTGAGGTCTACCTATGATGACAATTACAGGCCGGCCTCATCTTTTTAAGTGGGAGAACTTGCACAAATGGTGCCTGCCTGACTAAATACTTTTTTCCCCACTGTATGTACTATTTAAGGGGAAACAATAATACTAAGGAGGTTGTCTATATTAGATGTACCAATTCAATTGCCATGTTGGGGCATATGAATGTCATAGAATGTCTTACGAAGAAGTAAGCCCACATTTACTGGAGTAAAATAGTCGCAAAACTCAGGTATGCAACTTGTGAAAATTTTGGCCACAGGTGCCATTTTTACACCACCCTCACCACTTTCCCAAATGGGTGTACTGTGAGCAGGACCATCATCACACGTAAATAATGACTGAAATATATGTCAACTATGAGTTGGCGTAGATTTTGATCAGGAATATGGCCTGGTGGAGGATGTCCCAGATTTATAATAAGAACTGTGCCTTGTCATAAATCAAGCTAAACCTTCAGCAGCAAAGAAATCATCAAGACCTACATATTGTACATCCCCCCCATTGAGCTTGACTACATTGAGCTTATGTGAACAGGGATTATCCAATGTAGAAATCATAGTTTACCGGGGCTCTGCAGGATTAGAAAGACATGACTCCTGTGTTCCAAAAGCAGCACCATACGTGTCCACGGATTGTGACTGGTCATACAGCTCAGCCCCATTCACTTGAGTTTCAGTTCTGGCCACAACCCTTGAATAAGTGTGACGCTATTTTATGGTATGATGAAGCCATTATTTTCTTATCCTGTACAACACTTATAAGGAATTGCATTGGCATCCCACCGCAAATCGGTGAGGTATGATGTGAAATGTGGTTGTGACATTGCTGCTTTACTATGTTAAAGGGTCACTTTTATTTCTACGTCTCTGTCCCTAAGTTTGGAGTGACAGTTGGCATATTGGTTATACAATTGCCTAGGCAAGCATACAATGTATAAAGTGTACCAGCAGACTACTCAAATTAAAGGGGGTATCCAGTTTTTAATAATGATAGCCTATCCTTAGGATAGACCAGAAATATTAAATCTGCAAGGGTCTCAGGTGTCGGCCAAAGCCCTCAATAAACACCCTTCTAAATAAAGACTCCTTAAATACAGACCCACAGGCAAGTCCCATAAATAGAGACCCTTCTAAACACAAACCCTCAGACAGAACCCTCTAAATACAGACTCTGAGGCTACTACACACAGCTTTCAACCTTATATACCTGTCCAGAGAATGCACAGTAAAATGGTGCATACATGGGAAGGGGCCCAGTGCAGGTTCCATAGCGACCCTTGTTGTAATGCTGGTTGTACTGCCCAACATGCCTGCAAATGTCAGGAAGGAGACAGCAAGACGACAAACGGATAGTGACTCTTTACGCCCAATGTATATAATGCACTTGTACTGTACAATACTGTATGTCTGTCTCTTGGCTGTGGACCAGATAGAATGGCATTAAAGGTTGCGTATGGTTGATATTAGCCTAACTACATAGTCTTGTACTTCTCATCTTGTAGGAGAAGCCTAGCCCTGACTTGTACTTCAACAACAAGAACCTGACGCTACTTGTGACGGACTTATTTAGTGCTGGGATGTAGACCGCCACCTCTACTTTGAGATGGGGCTTCCTGCTCATGATGAAATACCCAGAGATCCAAAGTAAGTTTTCATATATCTCTGCTCTATTGTTAGATTGTTCTTCATCTTATAATAGGCTTATATTATGGAATGGCTATATTCGCTTCAGCAGTATACTCTGCCAGCCAGAGACACTACAACACGGAACTAAAAAGCCTCATGATCCCTCCAAGCCACTGACTAGAAAAAACTATCTAAAAGGGCTAAATTTGAGCTTTGGGACATAAAATTGGGGTTCCCCCTTAAAGTAGGAACAACTCCCAGTGTTGCTGACAGTGACTACGGCTGTATTCACACTAGCGTTGGAGTCTAGGTAGGAGAATCCAGAATCCACCTAAAATCGGCAGAAAGAAAAGTCCTGCAAGAAGGTCCCAATGCGGACCCAAAGGACAGAAACCCAAACTCTAGTATGAGCCTAGCGTAAGGCTTACTATGTGTTACATGAAAGCCCATTCATTTCAATGTCTGACCTGTAATACAAGTCCTGCGGTGGCTGTTGAAGGGAAAATGTAGCGCAAGACAAAACATACAGTCGAAGAAAAGATGGACTACATGAGACAACCCCTTTAAGGAAGTCTGCATACACAGTATAAGCCCTGGGTCAGTAATGTGAGGGATTAGTGGCCATTGTGAGATCTGCAATATTTTACACAGATTGTAGCATGGAGAATAACAGAAACAAAACCACCAGAATGCTGTTCCCCAATCCCTTTTCGGCAAATAATTATAATAACTTTCTTTATTTACTTTTTCCTTTCATGGCAGAAAATGTTAACAATGAAATAGACAAAGTCATCGGAATGGCTGCTCCTCTGGCGATACATCGCAAGGAAATGCCCTACACTGATGCCGTCATCCATGAAATCCAAAGGTTTGCAAATATTCTCCCAACCAACCTCCCACACGCTACCACTCAAGATGTCTCCTTTAGAGGCTACTTCCTTCCTAAAGTAAGTGCTACAGATACAAGTATCTTTTGTTTTTGCTACCTCTTGTTTTAATTGGGTGTCATCATGGGGGGTACAAAAAAAAAAAAAGAGGCCGATGGCAAAAAATACAATTGGGTTCAGCCCTGATATTGGTATATAGTAATCTGTGTAGTGCATATAGGAGTAAACATAATTTCACTTCCTTGGTATATGCTGATCAATGTAAAATAGATTCCAGGTGTTTCCAGGTTCCTGTTACATTCTTGTAAAAAGGTCTTTGTCTCCAGTCAGCACTATGTTCTGTTAATGTATGTATGCATCATATATTGTTGGTGGTTTTGATTGGAGGAGATGCCCTAAAGGGACCATTCCCATTGAAAGAGATATGTAAGGGCAAGCCCCAAAGTTATTGCTACTGTATAAATTAAAAGTATTGCTGGAAAGTCAGAGAGAAGACTTCACATATGCCACAGTCTTGTGTTGTCTTTCTGGTCAGAATGTTTCCTTCCCCCCAAAAAGATACTTAAAGAGAACCTGTCAGATTGATTTGGGACTCTAAACCACCTACAGGTCCTTATAGACTAGGGGTTTAGTGTCCCAAATCGCTCTCTTTTAAATCAATCCGTGCCCGCATTTTAAAAGAATTACCCTTTATGCTTACCTAGAGATGAGCCCGATCAGTCTCATCAGACTCATTTCTGGTGCTCCCAGCACCTGCGCAGTTCTTCTTTGAAGCCGAGAACGCACACCCCGGCTTCACCACGTAAGTGCCAGCCTGCCTTGAAGACGACGTGCACTCCTCTTGCTTTAATGAAAAACTGCACTGTTGTAGGGAGTACAGTACAGGGTGAGTTTCAAC
Organism: Leptodactylus fallax; assembly: GCA_947044405.1. Classification (NCBI taxonomy): domain Eukaryota; kingdom Metazoa; phylum Chordata; class Amphibia; order Anura; family Leptodactylidae; genus Leptodactylus; species Leptodactylus fallax. The sequence continues at coordinate 3,160,387 of CAMRHE010000219.1, read as the reverse complement.
AGCTTCTAGTGAAATTGGTGTTCAGAGGAGTATGCCGGCACCACGAGTGGTGTAGTCCGAGCAAGTCACCGATTTTCAGGATAAATTCTGGCTCTTTCACCCCGGAGGTGGAAGACTAATGGCCTGGTCAATAAATTGTGTGACTTTCACGTAGGTTTGTGCAGTTGGTTTGGTTTAGCGGTGACTGTGACATCTGAACCATGGTCGGATGCGAGAAACCGTTTCTGACGCCAGAGCCGTAAATCGGACTTGGGAAATTTTGATATTTTTAGTCTGTCTCTTTGAGACAATCAATTTAAGACCTGAGTCGACCCTCCTACACCCACAAAATGGACATTTCTGTTGCTCCCATCACCCCAGCTATGTCCATATTCTTTTCTTGAGGGGTCAAAATTGCTGACAAACTCTGTGATGGGACAACCTCTTTAACTGCTGAATTACAGAGTTTTTGCAGGCATTATGACAACCATAAGACAACAACCCAACTCCACGTTCTCTGAGTAACTGGCTTTCACTGGTTTCCAAAAATACTTTTCTAATGGTTTTTCCTTTTAGGGAACATACAGTACATTATTCCACTATTGACATCAGTCCTACGGGATAAGAATTACTTTGTGAAACCAGAAGAGTTTTACCCCCAACATTTTTTGGATTCCAAAGGAAATTTTGTAAAGAACAAGGCCTTCATACCATTCTCACTTGGTAAGCTAATAGAATCAGAAAGAAAAATAGGAGAATTCCAGCTTCATCTTCTGATATGCCATGAAGGTCCATGAATAGACTGTGGTAGTCCGGTTGACGGGTTGCAGAGAAGGTTAAGGGAATTGCAAAAATATTTTCCGGGACATCACATAGATAGCTTATTTTTAGGATAGGCCGTTAATACTTGATTGGTTGAACTCATGGCCACTTTGCCGATCAATAAGAGTTCGGCTAGTTGGACCCCCATCAGTCAAATACATGAGTACTTCTCAGGTCAATGGTCTCCAACCAAAGTTTCATGCCCCAAAGTATGTGTAGTTGTAGTTGACATATTGCATGCCAACAGGTTGAGGTCATGAGTTCCCTTGGTACTTCACACCATGAAAAAGAGATGTTCAGGCATAGAACATGCAGTTATATCATGAGATTGATGAGATACTTTTGGAAACAGGTGGATAACTGCCACCACGATGCCAAGCTTTCCACTTCATCTAAATAACTTCTAAGGCTGGCCATATAATTTAGATTTTTTTTTCTGCCAATGAAATGAGCATCCAACATAGTTACCGTATTCCTCACAACAACTCCTAACCAAGCATGCACGTGTTTTCAATACAGAGACTTGACTACACAACTGTCAGACATTTCTGGTGGCGATCGATCTCCCCCCTATCCCTGACATTGGGACACCATCATACACATTAGATCGGCAGGTTTGGCTGATCTAATTACCACCTTCAGAACTCTCGATAGAACCTTGAGGTTCTCCTGCACCTAGTTTGAAGAACATACCCTAAAATATTAACCGAGAAGCCTACAAAGCTGGAACTTGTATATTAAATGTTGTTCCCTTCCTTTATTAGGTAAAAGGAGTTGTGCTGGGGAGAGTCTGGCAAAAATGGAGCTCTTCCTCTTCTTCACGACCTTGCTACAAAAGTTCACATTTGAAGCCCCTCCTGGTGAAAAGCTGCAGCTCATCCCGGCAGTAGGATTGACAACCCCTCCTGTAAATTACAGAATACGTGCTATTCCTCGCAACTAACATAAATTTACATTAAAAAAATATGCAAAAATCTGGCTGCCTGTTTCTAGCCAAGACCAGATGAGAAGTGAAGGAGGCAAAAAATTTGATGTCGGCCAAGGCCACTTCACTTATCATGTCATATAATAGGTTTCTAACTTAAGCTGGCCATAAAAGAATAATTGTTAGTGGATTTTACCAAAATCTGCAGGAGCTGTGGAGAAGCTAATGTGTATTATATGGAGGGCTATTCTTCTGAATGACCGTCATATAATACTACATTAGTCTTGAAACCACAACTGAAAGACAAATATATGGCTGGTCGTTGCTTTCCCTGGCAAAATCTGCTGTTTGTTAAGAGTTGTCAGGGATCACAACCACTTAGGATATTTTTTCAGTATCAGTTTGGTGGTCATCTGACACCTGGCACCTAAGCCAATCAGATGTTTGAAACTGTTGAGGCGCTTGGGTCAGGGTCACCTACACGTCAGAAGCCAGTGACATCATGTTCATTGGTTACATGGCCTCTTTGCAACTTAGTCCCATTCAAATGAATGGCGCTAAGCTGCAATACCAAGCACAGCCACTATGCAATGGCGCTGTGATTGGTAAGCAGGGAAGAAGCCACATTGGCCTCTTCACTGCAGTCTCAACAACTGATAACCTATCCTAAGAAGTTTCAAAAAAATCCATTGAAGCAATACTTGGTTTTGGGCCCATTTAGAAGTAAGATAATCACAAAGGTGGGCAAATACTTTTATTATCACTACTTCTAGAAAATTGTTAACATTACTTTGCAAATTCTTTCCGTTATTGTGATGGTGGCTTATACTATAAACTTTGTATGCTAAAAAAAATGTGCATGTTGTGTATTTTTCCCTTGCACATGGTCACATCCCTGATACGTAAGATAATGTCAGGACATGGTAAAACACACCTCAACAGTATTACCTGTGACCAGGCAACCAAGCTGGCCCCATGGGAAACAATAGATTGGCTGCCTTAGACTTCATGCACACAGCTGTATTTTGGATCTATGGTATGGTGTTGATAAATTTCCATGGGCTCATAATGTATTCCATTTTATGGGTACAAAGTTGGTTTATTTGCAACAGAATGGTTTGAGGTATGGCCTCAAAATACATATACTTGGGACTTATGATGGCCATACACAAGTTAAAATTCAGCTGTGATTCTGCCAATCGATTTATGGTGGGATCATTCTGGGGCGTATGCAGGATTGACAAGGGGAGAGGTATATCGTGGGGGGCTGAGATTCATACACACATCCTCTTTATTGCCCCCCACACCATATAATGCCACTTTACTGGCCCCCACACTGTATTTCACCCCCTTTACTGGCCACCGCATAGTATATTGTACACCTTGTTAGCCCCTACACAGTATACTGCCCCCTTTATTGGCTCCCACACAATATATTAGCCCTTTATTGGCCCCCACACAGTATATTGCAACTTATATTGGTCCTCACAGAGTGTACTACCCTTTTTATTGGCCTCCACACAGTGCGTTGCCCTTTTCTTGGCCCGCACACTCGGTATACTGGCCCCATCGAACTAAACTCCCCAATCAAAACTCAAGAGTGCACGCAAAATGGCAAATGTTTTTTTTTTTGCAAACTATTCTGATAGTTTATGGTAATTTTTAAAACCCTCATTGATTAAAATGGCCAAGTAGCCCATTTCAACTAACAAGTGTATGGCCGGTTTTATGGTAGGTATAGATACAAACAGGGGCAGATTGGGACCTGAAAGTAGCCCTGGAAAGAAATTTAAAAGTGGCCCCATTATATAGGCAGTGCAAGTAGGTGGAGTCAATACAAATAGGCAGGGCCAGCACAAGTAGCTCCTCCCTGTAAAGCAGTCCTGTGTAAAGTTAGTATGTTAGACTAAAACTGTATGTTACACAGGACTTTTGCTTCTCACTCCATGTAAATTTCTGTTACATAGGGCTGCCTTCTTTATATGTAAAGGCAGAAGTCCTATGTAAGTAAAGTTAAAGGCAGTGGGGTCAGGGTGGCAATGAAAGGGGTTATCCAGCTTCCATAATTATCTTCAAATACATCCACAGCAGCGCTAAATCCACACTGTACCCTTGTGCACCCTTTGCTTGGTTTTATTTTACTTGCTGCTCCTTATATCCTTATATTTACATGCAGTGAATCTGTGGACAAACTACATTATCCATGATTCATCTGCCTGCTCTCGCTCTATGTGCTTGCTGCTCACAGGGGAGAGAGGTAGTGGGATTGCAAAAGAAACATCACAGTATCATGTGACCTTGGATGTGGGAGTGATTTATTACCTGTGATTTCATTTCAGTGGAGGGAGGAGAAGGCAGGGGTACACAGAGAGTAAGAGCAGGCAGATGAATCATGGGAAATATAGTTGTTTCACAGTGATACAAGGAGCAGCAAGTAAAATAAAGCCAGTCAAAGGTTGCACAAGGGAACAATGAGGATTTAGCTCTGCTGTAGATGTAGCTGCAGATAATTTTTGGAACCTGGATAACTCCTTTAAACTGTAGCTGCAGAACCAGCTGCTATCAAACATTTCAAAGACTCCTCAATTTAGAGGCTCTCAGGATTTGGACCTGAGGCAGTGGACCTGTGGGACTCGGGTAAGTGTGGTACCATTAACTATGATAGATGGATCAGGTAGGGGGGCTATGCGAGGTGGGGGGAAGATGATGAACTCCATTTTCCCCATGTTGGGTTTGAGAAAACGAGAGGAGAGGAAGGAGGCTACGTCTGCTAGACACTCTGGACAACAGTGCGGTTATGTCTGGGCCAGAGAGACCACTCTTCAAATTATTATGCAAATGTTATTTTTCTATGATTTTCCTAAATGGTCAATGCAAATGACAGTCAGTATAATGTTCACATCTTCAACCATATAAATCACATTTTATTAGACAAACTTCCCAATCATAAAAAAATATTTTCACAAATCAAAAAATCACAAATCCACTGTTCCAAATTATTTAGATTTTATAGGTTGTAAAGAACTGAAAATGGTCATTGATTTTGCAGCATTAAGATGTCACATTTACTGACATCAACAGCTATTTCAATCAAAAAAATCTTTAACAGGTTAAGTAACACGATAACATAGGACCTTCTTTGATATCACCTTCACAATTCTTGTATCCATTGAACTTGAGTTTTTGGATAGTTTCTGCTTTAATTTCTTTGCAGGGTGTCAGAATTGCCTCCCAGAGCTGCTGTCCTGATGTGAACTGTCTCCCACCCTCATAGATCTTTTGCTTGAGGATACTCCTAAAGTTCTCAATAGGGTTGAGATCAGGGGAGGATGGCGGCCACACCGTGAGTTTCTCTCCTTTTAGGCCCATACCAGCCAATGACTCAGAGGTCTTCTTTGCTCTATGAGATGGTGAATTGTCCTGCATGAAGATGATTTTGCTACGGAAGGCATGGTTCTTCTTTTTGTACCATCGAAGAAAGCTTTCAGTCAGAAACTCTATATACTTTACAGAGGTCATTTTCACACCTTCAGTGACCCTAAAGGGGATACCAGCTCTCTCCCCATGATTCTGGCCCAAAACATGACTCCCTCATCTCCTTGCTGACGTCACAGCCTTGTTGGGATGTGGTGACCATCCACCGACCATCCAGGGTTGCACGGCACTCATCAGTAAACAGGACTGTTTCAGAATTAGTCTTCATGTATGTCTAGGCCCACTGCAACCGTTTCTGCTAGTAAGCACTGTTTAGGGCAGGCCGGATAGTAGGTTTACACTTCTACAAGCCTCTGTAGGATCCTACACCTTAAGATTCATGGGACTACAGATGCAATAGCTGCTTCAAATACCTGTTTGCTGCTTCGTAATGGTATTTTAGGAGCTGTTCTCTTAATCCGATGAATTTGTCTGGCAGAAACCTTCCTCATTGTGCCTTTATCTGCACAAACCCATCTGTGCTCTGAATCAGCCACAAATCTCTTCACAGTACGATGATCAGGCTTAAGTTTTAGCGAAATATGTAATGTTTTTTTATACCTTGTCTAAGACATTGCACTATTTGATGCTTTTCAACATCAAAAAGATCCATTTTCTTTCCCATATTGCTTGAAACTTGTCGCCTGCTTAATAATGTGGAACGTCCTTCTTAAGTAGGTTTCCTTTAATTGGGCTCACCTGGCAAACTAATTATCAAAGGTGCATAAGATTGATTACAGTGATCCAAAGAGCCCTGAGATACAAAACCATCCAGGAGTTTAGTTGAAAAACAAAAAATTAAAGTGTAGCTCCCATTTTTCATATTTTTTTTGGGGGGGGGTGAACTTTTTTGAAATATACTTTATTAATCTATCACATTTCCTTTTAATAGAAAACAGGCTGTAGAGTACCCATTAGCGATGCTCTAACCATGGGAGTCTCTGTTCTTACACCTGTACTCAATGCAGCATGTTGAGCTAAAGCATTTACCTAAGGAGATGGTCACTTCACATGGCTGTATCTCCGGGTTTATACCAGCTAGATAAATGGTGGTAGTATCATAAGAAAGCTGAGATTGAGGTACTAGCTGTAAAAGAATTAGAGATACCACCAGGTAAAACCACAGTCAGGAATGCTGCATATTAAAGAGGACCTTTGACGTCCTCTGGCACCGGCGGTATTATATACCACTAGAACAAGGGTCGGCAACCTTTTTTGTATGGTGCACTGATTTAAAAAAAAAAAAAAAAATCAAAGGTAACATAGTCAGTGTGCCAAGCTATAAAGATGTTAACCTCTACATGCAAGTCATAAAAAACAATCCATACATATGATCAGTCTATGAGTTGACTATACTTATATTTCAGCGTGATCCTTCTCTGGTGATTGGATCGGCTTACAGATGAGAGGACACCCACTTTAGGCTAAGGCCCCACGTTGCGGAAACGCAGCATTTTTTGTTGCAGATTTTGTTGCGGCTTTTTGAGCCAAAGCCAACAGTGGATTGAGGAGAAGGGAGAAGTATAAAAAGCTTCCTATATATTTCCCAGTCCATTCGTAGCCATTCTTGGCTTTGGCTCAAAAAACCGCAACAAAATCTGCAACAAAAAAAGCTGTGTTTCCGCAACGTGGGGCCTCAGCCTTAGTGTGTTCTTCTGCCACATTATACTTTTGCACTTGCTTCAAGGTACAAAAACAATTGCTGCCCTCTCACTAGGTTAGCTCATGCCCAGACGCTAAAGTGTCCCACCACATGCTTCCACTCTTAGTAACTTCTCCACTGGAGAGCCTTGTGCCAAGTAGATATGCCTGAAGTGCTGAACCACAGGTGCCAGAGGTTGCTGAGCCCTGCCCTACAAAATGTGCTGAATTCAGATATCAGACTTGCTGGTATGTGCCCCAATGCCGGAGATATCGGTGCTGCTACTTTCGGCACCGATATCTCTCCACTGTCAGAAGGGCTTGCCTTACGGCCTAGCGTCATACAAGTGTGTACAGGCTTTCCTTAGTAACAGCTCAGTTAGAGGGTTGCTAAGGAGAATGTTACACCCTGTTTTATAATAAAAAGGAAGATAGCTTAATAAAGTATATTATAAAAATGGTCACCAAACACCAAAAAAAAAAAAAAAGGTAGTTACGCTTTAAATCTTTCTGAAACGTAAATAATTTGGAATACGGTGTATTTGAGGGCGATAGTTGGCTGAAGAGGACGGGACAAGGGATGGTTTCTTAAGGATGGATTTGACAGTAGCATTTTTAAAGGCAGAAGGGGGGTGTAGAAGTGTGTTAGTTTCCATATTGGGGGCTCTGTTACAGAGGAGAGGGATGAGAATATTAGTAAGTTGTCGACAGTAAGCGTGGTGGGAAAGTTTGAGAGGTTGGCTAGGGAAAAGAGACGGGTGAAGATCAGATCAAGCTTGTGTGTCCCTCTTTGGGAGTGACAGAGGAGGACCACTGTAAGGGGCCAAAGGAAGTGGTGAGAGCTAGGAGTTTGGAAGCAGAAAGATGGTTTGATTCAATGAGGATGTTGAAATTACTCATGATGATAGAGGTCAGTGGAGAAGAAGAGCATTAGCCAGGTGGTGAAGTGGTCAATGAAGGAGGAGGTAGGCCCTGGTGGTTGATATATGACAACCACTTGGAGGTTGGATGGTGAGTAAATGTGGACAGAGTGCAAGTATAAAGTATATAGGTAGTATAATGTACAAGTGATAAGAGGATTGCAAGTTCAATTCCCCTAGGGGGACTAAAAATAGTATTAGTATTATGAGGATTTGATTTTTGTGTGACAACTTGTACTTCAAAATGAGACCATTTATTATTCTGTACAACGTACTGGGAAGTGGGAAAAAATTTAGAATGAGGTGGAATTGAAAAAAAAAATGCAGTATCACCATATTCTTACAGATTTTGTTTTTACAGCTTCCCCTGTGCAGTAAAAATGCTATCTTAGGGGGCGTTCACACTACCGTTGGTGACCGTCAGTAGTGTCCGTTGCTATTGTCCATTACAAGATTTTAGCATCAGACACTAGCTGAATCCGTTAAAATTTCCATTAATTTCAATGAGTTTTTATATTGTGTCCGTTAGTGTCCGTTTACAGCCAATCCGTCAGAAGTCCGTTTTTTTTCTACAGTATTTCCAAATCACTGCACACACCATAGATATTCAGGTGAAAGAAGTGTACTATTTATTTATTTTCACACAGTGTAAGTGCATTATGCTATATATTCTATTCCATATATCACAACGTCATGTAGTATAGGACATAGATTACAATAGGATCAGAAAAATCGTGCTACGTTTCGTTCTAAACAGCGAACTTCATCAGTCATGATCCATAGGTGGTCCAGAGGGGTTGCTGATAGCGTTGGTGGAATAGAGGGAAGTTAAGCAAGCCAAATCATTTTTTTTACACAGACAAAAAATCCTACATGCAGGACTTTTTTGTCCGTTTGGAAATTTCCATTCATTTCAATGGGTTTTTATATTGTGTCCGTTTACACCCAATCCGTCAGAAGTCCGTTTTTTTTTTCGCGGACAAAAAATCCTACATGCAGGACTTTTTTGTCCGTTTGAAATAACGGATTCTTGACGGACAGCAAGTGTCCGTTATTTTTTTAACATTTAAGTCTATGGGTAATGGACTTATAACAGACAGTAACTGACAGCCATCAGTTACTGTCCGTTATTTTATGTCCGTTTTTTTTCTGCACATGCTCAGAAAGCAGAAACAAAAAAAAACAAAAAAAAAAACGTAGTGTTGAAAAACGGACACTAACTGATGATAACTGATGCTAATGTGTCCGTTTTTATTAACTGATCCATTAATTGGCTTTATTCTCCGGGTCAGTACGATCACGGTGATACCAAATTTACATAGTTTTTTTTATGTTTTAATTACTTTGCAAAAAATCTAAATTTGGAAGAAAAAAAAAATTTCTTTGAATCACTATATTCTGACACCTGTAATTTTTTTATATTTCAGTGTGCTGAGCTGCGTAAGGTGTCTTTTGTGCCGGACAATATGTCGTTATAGTGATAACATGTTGGGGAATGTATGATGATTGATCACTTTTTATTCCATTTTTTTTTTTTTTTTGGAGGCAAAGCGGCGAAAAAACACCAATTCAGCCATTTTAATTTTTTTTTCCTGCTACAGTGTTTATCATATAGGACAAATGTTTTTATATTTTAATAGCATTTTTGGACTTAGGGATGCTGAATATGTTTCTATTAACTTTTATTTATATTTATCTGTGATCTAGGGAAAGGGGGGCGATTTAAACTTTTAAGTTTTTTTTATTTTTTAAACTTTTTGATTTTTTTTCCCCTTCCCAAAAAGAGTTCATAAAAGTTAATTAATAAGGTATATCTCCCCCAAAATAATGCCATTAAACACTACCCCATGTCCTGCAAAAAACAAGCCCTCAACCAGTTACACTGAAAGAACAAGAAAAAAAGCTATGGGTCTTTGTATATGCCTATGGGCAAAAAAAAATGGTTCGGTCATTAAGGACCCACATTGTGGAAACGCAGCTTTTTTTGTTGCAGATTTTGCTGCAGTTTTTTGAGCCAAAGCCAGGAGTGGACTGAGCAGAAGGGAGTCATATAAGAGCTTCCTATATATTTCCCATTCCTTTTGTAGCCATCCTTGGCTTTGGCTCAAAAAACTGCAGCAAAATCTGCAACAAAAAAAGCTGCGTTTTGAAACGTTTGAGTATTAGCCTTAGGTACGAAACAGGCTGGTCACTAAAAAGTTAATAAACAACGAGGCTGCGTCTTTGTACCTAAAATAAACAGCGGTCTTATTTATTGGATCCAAAAGATATGTATACATATACTGTCAGCTCTTTTGGTTCCAGGTCAGGATTTGGCTTACAAACTGCACTGAAAATAACGCCATACCGTCATGTGTGAATCCAGTCTTAAAAAAATATAGCCTGGGGCATAGCCAGCCAGTGCCTGCAAACTATGGCTAAGCTAATACCACGTGAGGCTGGAGCAGTCGCTCACACAATACTGAGGTGATGATACACCTCTATACAGACTGACACTCAGCACTGGCAGGAGTGGGCGTGTCAGGCGGAACCCAATCAGCAGTCTCATTGCCCCGGGAGGAGCAGGTAGGATGGACGCTGGAAGTGACGTAGGTTGCACTGGAGCACGTCGGGATTTGTAGTCCAATGTTATTTCCTGACGCTATCCGGCTATCAGGACTTAAGGTGAGAGTGTCAGAGGGTTATGGGAGTCCTGAGTGTCCTGTTATTAGGGGACAGGACAGTCTGAGCGCTAAGTTCCTGTCATTATGTGATTAGATAGACACCTGTTCAGACCTCTGGTGATGCAGCGTAGTCGTGCGTCTACTAGTAAACATGGTGATGTGTGAATGTGCAGCTGTTTATTTCCACATTAGTAGGGGACTGCATAGTGTTACGTGATCAGGCTGACCTGTTTGCAAGCGCTTGTGTCCAGGTTGTCACCCATCCTAATGATACACCTCTTTACACACATTTAAAGGGATTGTCCAGTTTTGTGTTTCTAAATCTTTGCAGAAAGAAAAGTTTAGAAACTTTCTCATCTACTTTGTGTTTCAGTTCCTCACCATTTGCTGTCAGTGAATGGAAACCCCTTTATTCACATTCAGGCATTGTTCACACATTGACTTAAAATTAGTCATATATTTGTGAGGCAGAAACCCAAGTCTTACCTTATATTCACACTGTTTTTAGCTGTTTGTTTTTTATCAGACGTCGCAAGGCCACATTCATTTCAATATCTGTAAATGGAGGCTATTCACGTCATGTTTTGACGGTCTGTTTTCATGGACTGTCAAAATATAGGTCATGTTCTGTTTTTGCCCGTTTTCACGGTTCCCTCCAAACACTGCAACGTATGAAGGATCCATGAAAAAGGCCAGAGGGGCAAAACGGCCATGAAAAATGAACATTTATTCACCCATGTGTGGTTGTGTGAATGTAGGCTTAGGGCATATTCACACGACTACAAAAAACAGCAGTGTGACGGCCGCTATTACAAAACAGTCACAGCCGTCGCATGGCTATTATTCACTGCCATGCTTGCACGGACCCTGGGATTTCTGGGTAGCAGCAGATCCACATGAGGATTAGCCCGGTCTTCGTTCAAAGTGGTTAGCCTGCAGATGTGACATGTCAGTTGTCATCACACATGACAATACGTTGACAAAGTATTACAGTGGGTGTGGAAAGTATTCAGACCCCTTTAAATGTTTCACTCTTTGATTCATTGCAGCCATTTGCTAAAAGCAAAAAAGTTGATTTTATTTCTCATTAATGTACACTCAGCACCCCATCCTGACAGAAAAAAAAAAAGAAATTCAGATATTTTTGCAAATTTATTAAAAAAGAAAAACTGAAATATCACATGGTTATAAGAATTCAGAGCCTTTGCTGTGACACTCATATTTAATTCACATGTTGTCCATTTCCTTCTGATCCTCCTTGAGATGGTTCTACTCCTTCATTGGAGTCCAGCTGTGTTTAACTAAACCAATTGGACTTGATTAGGAAAGGCGGACCGCTACAACAGCGGTCACATACGGAGCTCGACAGACCCCATTAACTACAGGTGCATCTCAATAAATTAGAATATCTTTGAAAGGTTTATTTCTTTAAGTAATTAAATAAAAAAGTGACCTCCTATATTTTCTAGATTCTTTGCACACAGAGTGTTCTATTTCAAGTGTTTTATTTCTGTAAATGTTGATTATGGATTACAAGTAATGAAAACCCAAATCTAAGAAAATTAGAATATTGTAAAAAAGTTCAGTATTGTAAATTCAGTGTCACCGGCCAAGGTTTCCTAAGCCTTTAAATGGTCCCTGAGTCTGGTTCAGCAGGACACACAATCATGGCAGACGCTGATTATGGAATGTATTACTGAATTACTGAAATGAATGAACGTTTCAAATATATTCTAATTTATTGAGCTGCACCTGTATAATGGGATCCGTCAGGTGTCTGTTCTTTAAAACTGAAACCGCTGGACAAAAAAGTCGGACTTCCAGCAGTTTCTCATCCTTTGATTTTGGGCGCACACTGCGACGGAGTCTCCAGCACAGATGTGTACGTAGCCTTAGCCTGTTGTGCAGCTAATCTATGGCATTTCCATGCTGAATCTCTGTGTAGAATGAGCATTGTTGTTCTTCCTGCATTTTTTATTTTTTTTGCATGATGCAGATAAAAAAGAACCACAATAATTTTTTTTTTTTTTTGTGAGGAGTTTAGTGCAGAATCTGTGAAAAAACCTCATCAAATTCTAAAGGTGTCAATGGTCTGGTGTGAAAAATGATGTCCCTTCTCTAGAGGATAGTCACACATGGATTATACACTGTCACCCGCACAGTGAGGATATGGTCTGAGGAGAGTGATGAGACCCTGAGGGATTGTTTTCACACAACCGCATGGGAAGAGTTGCAGAATTCCTATGGGGAGGACATGGAAGGACTCACACACTGCAAAACGGACTACATAAAATTTTGTGTGGACACCACGGTACCCACAAAAGTGGTGAGATGCTTCTCCAACAACAAACCATGGATTAATTATGATATAAAAGCTTGTCTTAAGGAGAAAAAGATGTTATTTAGGTCAGGAGACAAGGAAGGGCTGAGGGATGTACAAAAAGAGATGAGGCGTCAAATCTGGGAAAAAAAAGCCAATTACAGTAATACCTCGTACATTCGCGAGGTTAGGGTCCAGAACCGGTCGCGGATCGCAAGGAATCGCGAATGTTTGGTACAAGCGCTTAGAAGCGCTTACAATGCCGGTTTCTAAAGTTTAACCCCTAAATACCAAAAAACTTTACCCTACAGTACTGTACAGTATACTGTACAGTATATTAATACATTAATTAATTCATTCATTTGTCTTATACACTCACAGTAAAATGAAACCAATTACCGGGTACGTAACGAACAGGACACTACTACCCAATAGCGAAGGTTTTTTTTTTTTTTTTTAATTCACAGATATGTGAAAAACAGCAAAATCTATATATGTTAGGTTCCAATAAAAATATCGCGAATCTGTGAATTCGCAAATACGGAAACGCGAGTGTATGAGGTATTACTGTATAATAAAAAAAATGGAAGAGCAAATGAAAAGAAAAGACATTAGTGCTGTATGGAAGGGTCTTAAGTCAATTGACCTGACTGCCAGATAGAAGGAGATGTTAATTGGCTTAATGAACTAAATCTATTCTTCAATAGATTTCATCACACATCAGCTCCTCCCACTCCAGCATGTCATTCAATCCCTTCTCCCACACTGACCTCACCTCCTGCTGTTAGTTCTCACCATACCAGTAATTCTAGCAATCAGTCATCTGGCTACAGTCTGACTTTCACACGTGCCCAGGTGAGAAAGCAACTGAGAAAGAACAAGGCAGGGAAGGCAGCAGGGCCAGATGTCGTTAGTGCCAGGCTACTTAAGACTTGCAGGAACCAGCTGTGTGGTATTATTACATATATGTTCAATATGAGCCTGAAGCTGGGAATGGTACCGCAATTGTGGAAATCATCTTGTGTGGCACCAGTTCCAAAGATACCTCATCTGATGGACCTTAATGGCTACAGACCTGTAGCATTGACATCCCACTTGATGAAGGTCTTAGAGAGATTGGTTCTCACACATCTCCGCCCTCTAGTGAGACCCGCTATGGACCCTCTCCAGTTTGTTTATCGGCTGGGCATTGGGTTGGATGATGTCACAAGGTGACAGAAGGATACTGTCCGTGGTGAGCTTCATGCTGGAGAATAACTCCCATCCCATGCATGAGACTGTGATCGCGCTGAGCAGTACTGTCAGTGACCGACTGCTCCACCCTAGGTGTGATAAGGAGCGCTATCGGAAGTCTTTCCTCCCCGCTGCGATCAGGCTGTACAACCAACACCGACCTAAGTGGAGATCATTACATACAGAGAACTGAAAGATCTTTAAGTTGTGATATCCCTTGTGCTACTTTTTTTACCTGTACCTTTTTATCTGTACCTACTGTCACTGTAATGCCTTTAGCTTTTTGTATACAGTGCCTTGCGAAAGTATTCGGCCCCCTTGAACTTTTCAACCTTTTGCCACATTTCAGGCTTCAAATATAAGGATATAAAATGTTAATTTTTTGGTGAAGAATTAACAACAAGTGGGACACAATCGTGAAGTGGAACGAAATTTATTGGATATTTTAAACTTTTGTAAAAAATAAAAAACTGAAAAGTGGGGCGAGCCAAATTATTCGGCCCCCTTACTTTCAGTGCAGCAAACTCACTCCAGAAGTTCAGTGAAGATCTCTGAATGATCCAATGTTGTCCTAAATGACTGATGATGATAAAAAACGGCCCCCACAGATATAGCCCTGATCTCATCATCCAGTCTGTCTGGGGTGATATGAAGAGACAGACGGATTGGAGCAAACCTACATCCACAGAAGATCTGTGCTTAGTTCACAAAAATAAACTATTAACACTTCTATTTCTGGAAGCATTCTTACTATGAAGCATGTTTTCAACACCTGCCTAAAACTATTGCACATCATTGTACAGGTGAATGGGGTTTCCATTTGTATAGGGTTTTTTGTCCATGGTGCCAGTCATCGCGTGGATCTGTGGAGCATTCACTGCACAGTCTTGGTAGAGATCTGAGCATTGGCCTTGGATTTCTGCCACGGGATACTCTAATAAATATATATTAGATTTGCAAATCTGCCACATGTGAACGCGCCCCTATAGTCTTGGTGCAGTCCGTATTGGAATGGTTCTTGGATGACTTCCTAAGGTGTCAGATTTGTGTGTTCTCCCCTTACTTGGTGTATGAGGAGGAGCCTGCCTGTCGTAGTGATGCCAGGCTCCTCGCTGCCCAGTATTACTACACACAACTCATGGCAGATGATCTTCAGGTCTCTATGTCAGGGTCACAAGGCTCCTCCCAGGGTCCCAGGACAGTCTATGTGTCCAGCTGCTGCTGCAGGTGAGCGGTGAGGCTGCCCCCTACCTCGTGTCCTTGGCAGTAGTGAATGTATGTGACTGCTGTGAATGGATCCTGTGACCCTAATGTCCATCAAGAATCAGTGACTGGAATAAGCGATGGCAGTGAAATAGAGCGAAAGACTGTAATGTCAGGAATCAGCGGGTGAGGGTTATATTATGTGCTGGGAAGCCGAGGGCGAGGTCTCCTGTAAGAAAAGAGCATGTACAGCAATCCCCTCATAGGCTTCTATGGTAAGTAAATCCACGTATGGAGCAGTCTGGATGATAAATCATTTAGAACAGACAGCGCCCCCCCTGGTCTGTTACTGCAGCTCAGCTGTACTGAGGGAGAGATGCAATGAGGGGGGACATATGTAATGTATGTACACAGTGACTGCACCAGCAGAATAGTGAGTGCAGCTCTGGAGTATAATACAGGATGTAACTCAGGATCAGTACAGGATAAGTAATGTAATGTATGTACACAGTGACTGCACCAGCAGAATAGTGAGTGCAGCTCTGGAGTATAATACAGGATGTAACTCAGGATCAGTACAGGATAAGTAATGTAATGTATGTACACAGTGACTGCACCAGCAGAATAGTGAGTGCAGCTCTGGAGTATAATACAGGATGTAACTCAGGATCAGTACAGGATAAGTAATGTAATGTATGTACACAGTGACTGCTCCAGCAGAATAGTGAGTGCAGCTCTGGAGTATAATACAGGATGTAACTCAGGATCAGTACAGGATAAGTAATGTAATGTATGTACACAGTGACTGTACCAGCAGAATAGTGAGTGCAGCTCTGGAGTATAATACAGGATGTAACTCAGGATCAGTACAGGATAAGTAATGTAATGTATGTACACAGTGACTGTACCAGCAGAATAGTGAGTGCAGCTCTGGAGTATAATACAGGATGTAACTCAGGATCAGTACAGGATAAGTAATGTAATGTATGTACACAGTGACTGCACCAGCAAAATAGTGAGTGCAGCTCTGGAGTATAATACAGGATGTAACTCAGGATCAGTACAGGATAAGTAATGTAATGTATATACACAGTGACTGCACCAGCAGAATAGTGAGTGCAGCTCTGGAGTATAATACAGGATGTAACTCAGGATCAGTACAGGATAAGTAATGTAATGTATGTACACAGTGACTGTACCAGCAGAATAGTGAGCGCAGCTCTGGAGTATAATACAGGATGTAACTCAGGATCAGTACAGGATAAGTAATGTAATGTATGTACACAGTGACTGCACCAGCAGAATAGTGAGTGCAGCTCTGGAGTATAATACAGGATGTAACTCAGGATCAGTACAGGATAAGTAATGTAATGTATGTATACAGTGACTACACCAGCAGAATAGTGAGCGCAGCTCTGGAGTATAATACAGGATGTAACTCAGGATCAGTACAGGATAAGTAATGTATGTACACAGTGACTGCACCAGCAGAATAGTGAGTGCAGCTCTGGAGTATAATACAGGATGTAACTCAGGATCAGTACAGGATAAGTAATGTAATGTATGTACACAGTGACTGCACCAGCAGAATAGTGAGTGCAGCTCTGGAGTATAATACAGGATGTAACGCAGGATCAGTACAGGATAAGTAATGTAATGTATGTACATAGTGACTGCACCAGCAGAATAGTGAGTGCAGCTCTGGAGTATAATACAGGATGTAACTCAGGATCAGTACAGGATAAGTAATGTAATGTATGTACACAGTGACTGCACCAGCAGAATAGTGAGTGCAGCTCTGGAGTATAATACAGGATGTAACTCAGGATCAGTACAGGATAAGTAATGTAATGTATGTACACAGTGACTGTACCAGCAGAATAGTGAGTGCAGCTCTGGAGTATAATACAGGATGTAACTCAGGATCAGTACAGGATAAGTAATGTACTGTATGTACACAGTGACTGCACCAGCAGAATAGTGAGTGCAGCTCTGGAGTATAATACAGGATGTAACTCAGGATCAGTACAGGATAAGTAATGTAATGTATCTACATAGTGACTACACCAGCAGAATAGTGAGTGCAGCTCTGGAGTATAATACAGGATGTAACTCAGGATCAGTACAGGATAAGTAATGTAATGTATGTACACAGTGACTGCACCAGCAGAATAGTGAGTGCAGCTCTGGAGTATAATACAGGATGTAACTCAGGATCAGTACAGGATAAGTAATGTAATGTATGTACACAGTGACTGCACCAGCAGAATAGTGAGTGCAGCTCTGGAGTATAATACAGGATGTAACTCAGGATCAGTACAGGATAAGTAATGTAATGTATGTAGACAGTGACTGCTCCAGCAGAATAGTGAGTGCAGCTCTGGAGTATAATACAGGATGTAACTCAGGATCAGTACAGGATAAGTAATGTAATGTATGTATACAGTGACTGCACCAGCAGAATAGTGAGTGCAGCTCTGGAGTATAATACAGGATGTAACTCAGGATCAGTACAGGATAAGTAATGTAATGTATGTACACAGTGACTGTACCAGCAGAATAGTGAGTGCAGCTCTGGAGTATACTATATGTAAGTTGGTGTTGAAAACCGTGGTCAGTATAAGCTATTATATATAAGGTTAATAATAAATATATGTAATGTGTGTGTATAATTATTGAATAAATAATAATGATATAATACTATAGCTAGTCTTTGAAAGCAGTTGGTTGTGTTTATTCTTGATCCGTGAAGGGGTTAATATCTTCTACTTTGTGTTGCCAGCTCCACCTGCTCGGACGTCTGGTCATCTTCAGATCATGCTGAGAGCGAGAGCGCAGCATCTGCTGCTGGGGAAGATCTGCAGAAACCAGCATCCTGGTCCGACCAAGCTTCCAGCCCCCCTCACGCTCGGCAGCGGCCGCCTCACCTCCGTACGGAGCCATCAAACCTTACATCCAGAATGGGCAGCCCTGGCCAAGAAACAGCTAAAAGGGAAAGATCCGGAGAGTCTGAGATGGCACACTCCAGAGGGTATAGTGATAAAGCCTCTCTACACCAAGAGAGACACGACAGACCTGCCCGAGGAACTGCCAGGAGTCAATCCATTCACCCGAGGACCTTACCCCACAATGTACACACACAGACCCTGGACTATCCGACAGTACGCCGGATTCAGCACCGTGGAGGAGAGCAACAAGTTCTATAGGGACAACATAAAGGGTAAGGCTCTGTTTGCCTCAGATTTCACACTGCACAAAGGTGCCAAATGAGTGTAATATGCTGTAGGGCTACAGATGGAGACCAAAATGATCACTAATGCAACTTAAATTTTGCAAATGCAAAAGTTTGTTCTATGACTGTATAAGTCTTCATACATGGTGTCCTATCAGCTTTTCTGCTGCTAATAATCACATTATGGCTGCAGCACATTTTCTATTTGTCTCTGAGGCTGAGGCCATGGCAGTCTGCCCCCTCTGCCATCCATTATAACTACTACGGGTTTGTTTACATTTAATCTGCCAGGAATAACTGTACAATAGCAAATTACTTAAGAAAAGCCCAAGTGACCATCATATAGAAGATCCAGGGGACACTGGACTGCAAATACAGGACAAATACATGCAGGAAAAGAGCAATCTATGAGCACAGTCAGTAAAGCCGCTGCTGTCTGTGAATAATACCCCATCTGTAATCACACAAGCAGCCAGAAGTAGCTACAACTACATAAAAGACTTTTCTTACATTGTAAGCTTTGAGATGTTTGCAGAATGTTCATTCCAGTGCATAGAGAAAGCGGTTTGCAGACATATGTGGAGTCTGTAAGGAGAATCAATTCCTCCTATCTTCATTCACTGTGTGAAGAGAGAACAGTCCCTCCTCCTTCCACTCACTGGGAAGCTGTCTTGCATCTATGGATGGAATGTTCCTAGTAATGGAATGAACAGCAAATTAGCTAGAAGGGAGACACCTAGTGGCAGGAACTTTAGAGAAGTTTCTCAGGCAGAGCTCTGTGGGAAAGAGGCTTGTTAAATATTACTTTTTATTTATATGGAACAACTACTATGTGAGGGCCCCCTGGGAATATTATACTGTGTGGGGTGGGCCCCTGGGGAACACTGTACTGTGTTGAGGAGCCTCAGGTTTATTATATTGTGTTGTGTTGGGGCCCTAGGAAGCATTATACTGCAGATTGGGGCTAATGGGGAGTATTATACTGTGGGGGGCCTGGGGAACATTATACTGCGGATTGGGGCTAATGGGGAGTATTATACTGTGGGGGCCTGGGGAGCATTATACTGTGGATTGGGGCTAATGGGGGAGTATTATACTGTGGGGGCCTGGGGAGCATTATACTGAGGATTGGGGCTAATGGGGAGTATTATACTGTGGGGGCCTGTGGAGTATTATACTGTGGATTGGGGGAAATGGGGAGTATTATACTGTGGGGGCCTAGGGAGCATTATACTGAGGATTGGGGCTAATGGGGAGTATTATACTGTGGGGGCCTAGGGAGCATTATACTGAGGATTGGGGCTAATGGGGAGTATTATACTGTGGGGGCCTAGGGAGCATTATACTGTGGATTGGGGCTAATGGGGAGTATTATACTGTGGGGGCCTGTGGAGTATTATACTGTGGATTGGGGGAAATGGGGAGTATTATACTGTGGGGGCCTAGGGAGCATTATACTGAGGATTGGGGCTAATGGGGAGTATTATACTGTGTGGGCCTAGGGAGCATTATACTGAGGATTGGGGCTAATGGGGAGTATTATACTGTGGGGGCCTAGGGAGCATTATACTGTGGATTGGGGCTAATGGGGAGTATTATACTGTGGGGGCCTGGGGAGCATTATACTGTGGATTGGGGCTAATGGGGAGTATTATACTGTGGGGGCCTGGGGAGCATTATAATGTATTCAGTGGGCACTGAGGAGCATTATACAGTTTGGCAACACAAAATGTTTTGGCTGTTAGATTTTTCAGTTTAGGAGCCGTCTGGCGCACAGTATGGGTGGTGTTTTCAGAATTTCCACAAATACGTGAATATGGGGGTATAATGGCAGCAGTACCGTATATCTGCACCCTACTGCAGCATTCCACATCAGGGAACTCTCCGATCCAGAGAGTTTAACCCCTTAGATGCTGCATCGATAGCCACTGCTGCATCTATGGGGTTTTTCACAGCCGTTGCCTTCCTTATCCTTCATGACATCTTTTTTGCTTGCAGCCGGTCAGCAGGGATTATCAGTGGCTTTTGACCTGGCCACTCATCGTGGCTACGACTCTGACAACCCTCGGGTGCACGGAGACGTGGGCATGGCTGGAGTGGCCATCGACACCGTAGAAGACACTAAGATGCTCTTCGATGGAATTCCTTTGGAGAAGATGTCCGTATCCATGACCATGAATGGTGCCGTCATCCCTATCCTGGCCATGTTCATTGTCACCGGGCAGGAGCAGGGCTGTCCTCAGGAGAAGCTGACCGGGACCATCCAGAACGATATACTGAAGGAGTTCATGGTCAGGAACACTTACATATTCCCTCCAGAGCCCTCCATGAGAATCATTGCTGATATCTTCCAGTACACGTCACAGGTTAGACCTCTACTTGTCCTTCAAATCCTGGATTAGAAAAACATGGCCACTTTTTGTGGAAAACAATGCCACACCTGTCTACAGGTTGTATTTGGTAATGCAGCTGTATTCACTTCAATGGAGCTGTGCTGTAATACCAGACACAACCCATGGACAGGTGTAGTGCATGTTTTTCGATTTATGGACAACACCTTTAAGACACTTAGGCATATTCAATTACATAAATTCAAGTAATGTTCCCTTCTAAATCTACAGGCACCAATTTCTTATTTGTGGGATGCTGTTAGTCAAACTTAATATTTTACTTGCAGTCTGGCCTTTCGGTCTTCTAACCCAGCCTACATACTTATATGTATGTAGGCTTGTTACCTGGGCTTTCCTCTTTCTCTCTCCCCTCATGCTCATGTCTCTTAATGTGGTTGCCATCCCATTGCCACACACTACTACAAGTAGGTCTGGGCACTGAATTTGTATAGTGATGTCATTGAGGTGAAAGGTCCTTGAAGGAAGATGGTGTATGGTGATGTCATTGAGGTGGAAGGTCCTGGCAGAAAGATGGTGTATGGTGATGTCATTGAAGTGGAAGGTCCTAGCAGGAAGATGGTGTGTGATAATATCATTGAAGTGGAAGGTCCTGGCAGAAAGATGGTGTATGGTGATGTCATTGAAGTGGAAGGTCCTGGCAGGAAGATGGTGTATGGTGATGTCATTGAGTTGGAAGGTCCTGGCAGAAAGATGGTGTACGGTGATGTCATTGAAGTGGAAGGTCCTAGCAGGAAGATGGTGTGTGATAATATCATTGAAGTGGAAGGTCCTGGCAGAAAGATGGTGTATGGTGATGTCATTGAGGTGGAAGGTCCTGGCAGGAAAATCGTGTATGGTGATGTCACTGAGGTGAAAGGTCCTGCCTGAGAACATAAATATCACATTCCCGAATTGTTTTTAACTAGTGATTTCTCTGTTTCTGTTATAGCTAGGGACAAGAATCTCTCACATTGAGGAGAGCACCAGTGAAGGTGTGTAGAGTTTGAATTGCCTTTTGCCCTCTACTTAGCATCTACATATCACAAGGCATTATGGGAAAGGAGCTGGGGAGCTCATGCGCCCTCTGTTGGATGTAACAGATCCTCAATTTGCTTTTGACTCACCGAGTCTTAAGACAGCAAAAGGGATTTTAGCCAAGCCAATTTCACTTATCTGCATACAGCGCTGTTTCAGGATTGTTGTCCCTCATCAGTACAGAGCAAAGTGAAAAGGCAATTCAATCTCTACACACCTTCACTGGTGCTCTCCTCAATGTGAGAGATTCTTGTCCCTAACCCACTCATTGCCTCCCACAAAGCCAGCCAGTTCACTTTGCTCTGTACTGATGAGGGACAACAATCCTGAAACAGCGCTGTATGCAGATAAGTGAAATTGGCTTGGCTAAAATCCCTTTTGCTGTCTTAAGACTCGGTGAGTCAAAAGCAAATTGAGGATCTGTTACATCCAACAGAGGGCGCATGAGCTCCCCAGCTCCTTACCCATAATGCCTTGTGATATGTAGATGCTAAGTAGAGGGCAAAAGGCAATTCAATCTCTACACACCTTCACTGGTGCTCTCCTCAATGTGAGAGATTCTTGTCCCTAACCCACTCATTGCCTCCCACAAAGCCAGCCAGTTCACTTTGCTCTGTACTGATGAGGGACAACAATCCTGAAACAGCGCTGTATGCAGATAAGTGAAATTGGCTTGGCTAAAATCCCTTTTGCTGTCTTAAGACTCGGTGAGTCAAAAGCAAATTGAGGATCTGTTACATCCAACAGAGGGCGCATGAGCTCCCCAGCTCCTTTCCCATAATGCCTTGTGATCTGTTATAGCTAGAGCTGCAATGATGGTAGCGACTGAAACCTGAGACTTTCAGCTTTCAAAATTCTTAAGAAACACTTTTCTAAACAGTGTAAAACTGGAGACACAGCCATTTGAAGTGACATTCTGTTTGGAATTTGCTGTATCTGTATAGACTGGCAACACAGGGTGAATACAGGACAGATCTCCATAGCAGGGCTTAGTTATTACGCTGTTAGGGAGAACTTTAGAACTTGTTTTCTGCTAAAGGAAATACAATAGGTTAATAAAGTCTATTACAAAAATGTTCAGCAAATCCCTCCCTATACAATATAGCCAAAAAATGTGAGCTCATACTTACACTTTAATTGATGAATGAATTGACATCTTAAAACTTGCTTTCCTTTTATTCTCATAGTGTAATTGGAAGATTCTAGAATTATTACAGTAGATTACATTCGGTAAATGACATCTTACCTTACTGCTTATTTTTAACCTCTTTCCAGAACATGCCAAAATTTAACTCCATCTCGATCAGCGGGTATCACATGCAGGAAGCCGGAGCCGATGCTGTCCTGGAGCTGGCGTACACTGTAGCTGATGGTCTGGAGTATTGCCGAACAGGGCTGAAAGCCGGGCTGACCATTGATGAATTTGCACCCAGGTAAGAACAATGGGTGCCCGTTGCATCATCAGGGGGTGTCAGCTGTAATGTATGTACACCATATAGAATAGTGAGTACAGCTCTGGAGTATAATACAGGATGTAACTCAGGATCTGGACAGGATAAGTAATGTAATGTATGTACACAGTGACTGCACCAGCAGAATAGTGAGTGCAGCTCTGGAGTATAATACAGGATGTAACTCAGGATCAGTACAGGATAAGTAATGTAATGTATGTACACAGTGACTGTACCAGCAGAATAGTGAGTGCAGCTCTGGAGTATAATACAGGATGTAACTCAGGATCAGTACAGGATAAGTAATGTAATGTATGTACACGGTGACTGTACCAGCAGAATAGTGAGTGCAGCTCTGGAGTATAATACAGGATGTAACTCAGGATCAGTACAGGATAAGTAATGTAATGTATGTACACAGTGACTGCACCAGCAGAATAGTGAGTGCAGCTCTGGAGTATAATACAGGATGTAACTCAGGATCAGTACAGGGTAAGTAATGTAATGTATGTACACAGTGACTGCTCCAGCAGAATAGTGAGTGCAGCTCTGGAGTATAATACAGGACGTAACTCAGGATCAGTACAGGATAAGTAATGTATGTACACAGTGACTGCACCAGCAGAATAGTGAGTGCAGCTCTGGAGTATAATACAGGATGTAACTCAGGATCAGTACAGGGTAAGTAATGTAATGTATGTACACAGTGACTGCACCAGCAGAATAGTGAGTGCAGCTCTAGAGTATTGCACAGCTCTGGATCACTGCAGGGTAAGTAATGTAAGTTATTTATATTGTATATACTCTAGGTAAGTATACATGTTCACACACTAGGCATCAACTTTCTACAGTAGGTCCAGCTTTAAGTATTTGGTCTTGTGATTTGCTCTCCTTCAGGTTGTCCTTCTTCTGGGGTATTGGGATGAATTTCTATATGGAAATAGCCAAAATGAGAGCAGGACGGAGGCTGTGGGCACATCTGATAGAGAAGAACTTCCAGCCCAAGGATAAGAAGTCTCTGTTACTCCGAGCACACTGTCAGACGTCTGGATGGTCACTTACAGAACAGGTGAGGACACCTCAGGAGTGCCATGTGTAGAATAGCACTGTCTGAGCCCCTTGTGGTGGCTGAAATGTTATCATGTAAGTCTTGATGGGAAGTAGGGGGCACTAATATCCGATATTCTGCCCTGGTCACATTACTCCTTTTGTACATTGGCAGGACCCATATAACAATGTCATCCGCACCGTGATTGAGGCCATGGCCGCTGTTTTCGGAGGCACCCAGTCGCTCCACACTAACTCATTTGATGAGGCTTTAGGTCTGCCCACTGTGAAGAGCGC
Organism: Leptodactylus fallax; assembly: GCA_947044405.1. Lineage (NCBI taxonomy): Eukaryota > Metazoa > Chordata > Amphibia > Anura > Leptodactylidae > Leptodactylus > Leptodactylus fallax. The sequence continues at coordinate 3,135,755 of CAMRHE010000219.1, read as the reverse complement.
GCGGATCGCTCGTAACACCCAAATTATAATTCAGGAGGAGTCTGGCATCCCCAAGGTGGCGGACCCCTGGGGTGGGTCCTACATGATGGAGAGTCTTACAGAGGACGTCTACCAGGCTGCTCTGAAGGTGAGGTTACCATGTGTTGTGTCTGTGTGGCGATATAGCAGAGCTGAACTCCACTTCATCCATTGCTGCAGCTTTTTTATATGCTTTGTATCATTTCCTTATCATTTTCACGATCGTTCCCTGTCAGTGAATGGAAACCCTTAGAGAGCCAGATATGACCGACTACTAGATGTAAACCCTTCATGAACGTCTTACCTGGATGCTATATATACTTTGCCCAGGGCTTTATTTAACCCATTAGTTATCTGATGTCAGTGACTGACTTAGGAGTCACACTGTGGTAGGCATTAACCCCTCGTTTGTCTTCTCTCCTCCATGTATTGATGTTCTCTGTGTCCTGGCTCAGCTTATTAATGAGATCGAAGAGATGGGTGGAATGGCCCGAGCCGTGGCTGAGGGAATCCCAAAACTGCGCATCGAGGAGTGTGCGGCCCGGAGACAAGCCAGGATTGATTCAGGTGAGAATGACTGTGATATATTATGGGGATGATGGCTGAAACCTAGAAGTGAATGGTGAGAGCTTCCCATGTGCCGCCTCCCCTCCATTCTCTGCGGCCATGGCACCAGTCGGGAAGTTTTGGGGACCCCTGTTCTGGAAATAGATGCAGATTTCACCTTGTGGACTTGCATCTATCATTTACATCATACCATAAAAGTCTGCGATAGGAATACCCCTTTAGTGGTGTTTTCCAGGACATTTTAATTGATGACTTATCCTTAGGATAGGAAGATCCATGGGGGTCTGATACATGGGACCCCTGTGGAGCAACTGTTTGATGCGACAGCTGCTTCCACTTCAGAAGCCGTGTGACGTCACATTTATCACTCATATGGCCTGTCTGCAGCTCAGTCCCATTCAAGTGAATGGGGCTGAGATGCGATACCAGTCTCAGCCTCTATGCAATGGACAGCACTGTGCTTGGTAAGTACTTAAGAGGCTGCATCAATCATCTGAATGCCAAAGCCTCTTCAAACAGGGGCCGATTTTTGGCAGTTTCTGCCAGCCTTAGTGACAACAGGAGCTCCCCAGTCACAGGTGCCATCTGTAGAAATCTCATCTTCCTCTATAACACCTCTTTAGGTTTCTCTTTAACACTTAGATATACTGTACAGGGAGTAAATATGTGTAAATGTAGATTTTGACCAGTAGATGGCAGCGTGGCAACATAAGTATGAAGTGCATGCAGTGTTCTAGTTACTACTAGCTCTGCTACATCTGCGTGGTCTGGAGCGATAGATGTGCTCAGTGAAGGGTTGAGTTAAGCGCAGAAACTCCAGAACTAAAGTTATACCTTTAACCCCCCCTGCAGTTCTAAACAAGCAGGACCCAGAGCTTGAGCAAAGTGTCTCTAGCCCCCATAGATTTAAAAGATATCACTGGTTAAAGTGAAGCTGTATATACTCGCACTATCACTTTAACCAGTGTACAGGAGAACATGAGCAGTTGACCGTGCAGGGAGGGAAGAAAATGATTTTATTATTCTCCTGTCCCTGTCACTTCAGATGACCCCAAGAGAGAAGGGGGTACCTCGGGTTTTTGTTCATGATATTACTCCCCTCCCCCCATTATCAATCAGAAGCATACATGCCATGTATTATTGTTTTATTTTATTTATTTTTATTATTTTTATATATATTTATTTGTATTATTTATTTATTTATATTATTTTTACATATATTTATTAGTATTATATATTTTATTTTCTATTATATTATTTATATTTTATTATATACTGCGGTCAATGCTGACTGTAGCCCCTAAGTCATTTTACAGAAAAAAGTAAAAATAGACTTTTTTTTTATTTTTTTATTTTTTTTTACGCCTTGTTAATGAGAAAAAAAAAACACACCATTGTTATCACCACATCCGTAACAACCCCTAAAATAAAATTAATATGTTATTTATTCTACATGATAAACGCCATAAACATTAAAATTCAAATACCAGAATTGATGCTTTCTGATCTCGCCTCTATTACAAAAAGTAATAAAAACTAATCAAAAAGTCATATGTACCCACAAAATACAAGGTCTGGTAAAGCTACAGTGAAATACAATGTAAAAAGTTATGAATTGGGGAATGCTGAGAGGGATAAAATGTTACTGGTATAAGGCTAAATGTGTTAGATCTCTAAAGGGTTAAAATGTACATAAAGCAGCGGCGTAATGTACCAGGAATATAAATTTCAGCCATAAATTCAAATTCTACAATAAAAAAAAAAAGGTGACAATTTCGGGAGAGTTTTTGTAATTTTAATGTGACTGTTTAGGGGGTTAAAGGGGTTTATCACGATTTAGGTAGGTCACCAATATGTGATCGGTGGGGGTCCAACACTCAGGACCCCCACCAATCAGCTCTGTGTAGAGGCCACAACAATCAAGAGTGCCGCTGCCCTGTACCAATAATGTCACTTTTATCGATCACAAGGCACAGCAACAGCAGCTCAGTCCCATTCACTTGAATAGGGCTGAGCTGCCATACCAGGCACAGTCACTATACAATGTACGGCGCTGTGCTTGGTATTCACTAAAGAGGCCACAGTGATCTCTGCAGCCCCTCTGGCCAGCTGATCAGTGGCGGTCCTCGGTGTCAGAGCCCCCATCAATATGTACATCCTGGAAAAACCTCTTTAAATCAAGGATCTGGTTACATTACATGGCATTACATACAGTCTTTGGTAGGATAATGTGTGCTAACATATAGTGCTGCCAGTTTCTGCATTTTTAACCAATCACATGACCAGTACCAGACCCTAGCGCATGAATCTAAATTATTCTGTAAAGTAACATTCTCATAGTAGCTCTGTTTGTGTCAGTCTTCACTGTAGTTCTGGCATTCTACTCCTGAGCTAAGTGGCTGAGGATGATTATTATAATTATAGTGTCCATTCATCGATCAGTCTGTCATGTAATGTTATTGTCAAATTAAATCTGCAGGTTCTGAAGTGATTGTCGGTGTGAACAAGTACCAACTGGAGAAAGAGGAGTCTGTGGAGGTCCTTGCCATTGATAATACAGCTGTCCGCAACCGACAGATTGAGAAGCTAAAAAAGGTACAACATATATACTACATACAGCAACAGAAGTGGAGGTTGTGTCCATGCACTTACAGAGGACCTTTCATGTCCTCGGAGATGGGCGGTCAGCTGTCAGCACTGTAAAGGATATCGGTGCTGTTCGTTTCGGCACTGATATTCCTCCACTGTCAGAAGGGCGGGCCTTACTGCTCAGTGACATTGCTGGGTGGTGAGGAATGCCCTCTTTAACAGTACAAGGCTATGGAATAATACTATCCGGGGAGGGCCGTTTCTCCTAGCCCAAAGATGAGCAGTAAGGCCCGCCCTTCTGACAGTCAAGGAGTATCAGTGCCGAAACTAACCGCACCAATATCTCTGGCACCGGGGCGCATACCAGTTTTCTAGTGTTATATAATACCGCTGATCTGCGAGGACATGAAAGTTCCTTTTTAATGTTTTTCTGACATTATACTTTGTGCCACAGTCATAACCTTCCACGGGATAAGCGTCTGATCATAGGACACGGCTTATACTTCCACCGTTCACAAGATGGTCCTGTGAATGGAGAAACAGTAAAGTCTATGGGACTGACAAAAGTAGCTAAGTCCTGTACTCAGCTATCTCTGTTATTCACGTAGAGGTTTAAAGGGGTTATCCATTTTCTAATATTCATGGCCTATCCTTAGGAAAGGTGATCAGTCTTAGATCTGCGAGGGTCCAACTGCCAGGACCCCACAGATCAGCTAATTCGGGACAGCACAGCTTCCAATAATGTTTACATGCCATACAAAGTGTAGTGGTAGCTTTAGGTACTGCAGCGCTTCCCATAGACTTCACTACACTTTGAACGGCAACTGAGCAACGTGGCTTCAGGCATGTAAACACTAGCAGGAGCTGTGCTGTCCCATAGATCTGTGGGGGTCCTGGGTGTCAGACCCTCACAGATCTAAGATGTATGATCTATCCTAAGGATAGTCCATCAATATTACAAAGTGGATAACCCCCTTTAATGAAGTGGGTAATAAGTTGGAATTTGTGGGACAGCCTGTTAAATGTTTATGGCCATTTAGAGGACATGTGCTGCCCCTCATGGTCTGTAATGTCTACGTTGTAGGTTAAAGCTACCAGAGACAGTGCTGCTGCGGAACGCTGTTTGGCTGCGATCACTGAAGGTGCTGCCACTGGCCAAGGAAACCTCCTGGGACTTGCGGTTGAAGCCGCCCGTGCAAGGTGACCCTTTTATGTATTTTAATCAATGAAACACGGTTTTGTGTGTGGCAGCATTTTACATCGCAACCTGGGCTGTCCTCTCCTTACTATGATGTTAGTGGATATGTCACTGCCTGCCGCAGAGTCAGCATACTCTTCTTCTGCTGTCAGTATCATAGTTCAGCTACAGGATATCAGATAACAAATAAACATGGCTTTGTGTGTAATAACATTTTGTATCACAGCCTGTGACATCCTGCCCTTACTATGGTATATGTGAATATGTCACTGTCTGTCACAGGGTCAGCCTACTCCTCCTCTGCTGTCTTCATCATAGTCCAGCTACAGGATATCTGATAACAATGAAACACTGTTGTGTGTGGCAACATTTTATATCACAGCCTGTGCCGTCCTGCCCTTACCATGAGATTTGTAGATATGTCACTGTCTGTCACGTGGTCAACATACTCCTCTTCTGCTGTCCTAATCATAGTCCATCTACAGGATATCTGATAACCACGAAACACTCTTTTGTGTGTAGCAACATTTTACACCTCAGCCTGCTCCGTCCTGCCCTTACTATGATATATGTGGATATGTCATTGCCTACCGCACAGTCAACATACTCCTCTTCATCTGCTCTCATCATCATCATCGTCTAGCTACAGAATAGTCTCGTCATGTCCTTATGAATCCTTTGCATGCAAAGACATAAAAAAGCGCTTGTAAGAGTCCGTCAGTTTCATCTGTAAACCAACCCATTTTATGTTGACTTCCCCAGCGTCACCTGCACTCCTCTCCAGATCTAACACTGCAGTGAACTGGCGCATGCGCATTGGAAACTCACTAGGCAGGGGCTTCAATTCCCTTCTGTGCTTTTTTTCGTCCCCATCTACGCTCTGTGTCCAGATATAGACCGGGGCAGGTATTGATGGACGTATAGATGGAGATTGAGGAGGAGAGCCTTGCCAGTACTCGACACTCCCGTAATCGATGGTGCCGCTTGTACAAATTCGATCGCTTTGTACCCGACGTCCTGACAACATCTATCTACTGTGCTGTGTTACAATCTATAGGTAGTGGATGGATTGTGATGGACACAATAAGGGTGGGTTCTGATGGTGAGTTTGGAAACCGCTAAAACCGCATCAAAGCTGCATTCAAAAAATTGCATGTGGTTTTTGGTGCAGTTTTTGATTTTATAAGTGAAATGTTTTCACTTGTAAAATTACGAAAAAACTGCAACTAAACCGAATCAAAACTGCGTGCAATGTGCTCTTATACAGTTTTAACTGCTCCCAACCTGACTGTCTGAATGCACCCTGAGCGTATGTTCACACGGCAGAATTTGAGGCAGAATTTTGGTCGCTGATCAGCCCCAGACACTGGAGATAGTGTGAGCCTCACGCCTGGGGATCTGCGGCTGAATCAGCCGAAAAATCTGTGGCAAGATTGAGCAGCATGTTTATTCTTTCAGCGTCCTGAAATAGAAGTCTCCATCAATGGGCTTCGGATTCCAAGTGGAATTTGGTGCTGATTTTGAGGCAGAATCCACCTCAAAATCAGCTCCATATTCCTCCGTGTGAACACTCCCTTAATCCTCAAAAGCAAGAGCTGCTCTTCTCAGTAACATCCCATTCTTTTGTTCTCAGGGAATAGAAGCCATTACCAGAGGTCTTACCCGTCTCCCTATTTAGAACACATGCATGCTTGGCCGAGCTGAATGTGTATGGGAGGGAAATTAGGAGAGATATCTGTTGACAGCCAGGGGTGTAAATACCAGGGTAGCAGCAGTAGCGGCTGCCACAGAGCCAGGGACATTAAGGGGCCCAGAGACCTGTGGCAGCCGCTACTGCAAACCTCACAAACACTGCTATCATTATACTCTGGGGTCTTTTCAGAGGGGCCCAGGGGAGGTGAGGGAACATAAAAAACACTGTAGCTTACCTCTCCAGCTCTCTACAGGCTTTGGTCCTGTTTGATGACGTCCCAGACGTCAGCCGACGTCATTATGCGTCACGACACAGGCCTGGCTCACTCGAGATCTGGTCCAACATTGAAGATGGCCAAAGTAGTGTGCCGGAGTGCATCGGAGTCAGGGAGAGGTAAGTAGCATTGTTGTTTATGTTTGTATCCTACCCTAGATCTCTGATCATTATACTCCAGGGTCTGAAAAGACCCCAGAGTATAACAATCATTCATGGGTCATGGGTGGTCCACTATGGGGCATAATACTGTGTGCAGGGGCCACTATGGGACATAATACTGTGTGCAGGGGCCACTATGGGGCATAATAGTGCGCTCAGGAATGCGGTTTGCGTGGGGGGGGGGGGGGTTTGGGGGTGGCAGGTCGGGAGGGGGGGCCCCATGTCAAATGTTCGCCTTGGGGCCTAGCCATTCCTAGTTACGACACTATCGACAGCTATCTAATGTGTATAACCAGCCTTACATCAGTCCTTATATATGCCCTAAACTACAAATTCCCCATAATACTGTGTCTACTGTATAAACCTATAATTGTTTCTTGTAATATGGCCGGTTTGCAGTTATATGGTGTCTCATTATCGACCCGCTGGCTGGCGCGGTCTCTTCTGTCTCTGTGACTCCTGACACTTCTATGTGAGCAGAGTAATCAGACGGGCAGTGAGTGACGGGTGATGATATCTCCGGATGGCCTGAGTGACCCCTATGTGATATACACAGCTGTACCTAATGTCACCGCCATGTGTCTTGACATCCCCGTGTATAAAGAATGTAGGCACCAGGCAAACAGGCTGTAATATGGCGTGATCGCGCCCGCATCGCTCAAAAAATCCCCTGCAGATAGAAGTCCTTGTGTCGTCCTCTGATGTCAGATTGAGGGATATTCTATTTAATCGTGTTCTTCACATTTGTGCCTGGGAAAGCTGAGTGACTGATGGTAAATCTGCCTGGTAGTAACCAGTACTGGTGAGGTATCACCGCATGTCAGGGCACCTTTACCGTGCAGAAGTCTGGGAAAGCTGGAATGACAGACCATATTGCAACATACAAAGATAAAAATTATTTTATATCTGTTTTTGAGAAAGCTGGATATGACAGCCGTGGCCACAGCTACAACTTTCCTAGAGTACTAAGTGGCCAGTCTTTCTACAGATTGAGGTGGTTATGCCATTCAGGGGTCAGGAAAAGTTGTGTGACATCAGTGCAGCATAAAGGGAAATAAAAAATATCCATTATGTATAAATTCTATTAATCCATGTTCTGGGAAGGCTCAATGACAAGCACTAAAGCTACAGCTTTCTTAGGACTCTGAATGGCAAGTCTGCCTAGACTTACAGCCATGTGCTAGGCATCTGTCAAGGCGTTTCTGCCATTCTGGGGTCTGGGAAAGCTGGGTTTCAGCAAATGATAAAAAATGTCCATCCCATGGTCCCTTCAAAGCTTATGTAGATGAATAGTAGAGGTGAGTCTAGGAAACGTCATATATGCTATTAAAGAAAAATGCTTCTTTCTCCATTTATCATACTGCTCTCCTCCCCATCATTACACACAGGACATGCAGGTAACTAGGACACCTGGACAATTCAGATAGATGCCCCAAAGCAGGGCCCCGATATGGCGTGTGCTGTGCCCCTACATGGAACGTTCTGTGCTCTGGCATTTCCCATTCCATAAGCCAGGCTTTGTAGTTATGGAAATCCACAATGAAATGTCATCTGGTCGGGATAGTAATAAAAAAAACCTTACATATCCATCCATGAAAGAACTTATCACAGTGATGGAGTCTTATCTAAACTGTCCTGGTAGAGATAAGAAATGTCACAGGGGCCAGTGTGATGAATAGTGTATTATCTATCAGCCCCAGCCCCGGAGGTGCTGACAGTACCTTGTGTCTGAACTGGGATGTAAAGGAAAATGGTGTTATCAGTCATTACATGACTCCAGTGCTGAAAGGCAATAATCCATACTGGTAGCAAGAAGTGATGTACACATAGCAATGGCAGTATTCACACAAGGCACCAGAAATATTATAGCAGTTATATTCTTGTGCATAGGAGCGGTATTACAGTAGTTATATTCTTGTGCATAGGAGCAGTATTATAGTAGTTATATTCTTGTACATAGGGGGCTATATTATAGTAGTTATATTCTTGTACATAGGGGCAGTATTATAGTAGTTATATTCTTATACATAGGAGCAGTATTATAGTAGTTATATTCTTGTACATAGGAGCAGTATTATAGTAGTTATATTCTTATACATAGGAGCAGTATTATAGTAGTTATATTCTTGTACATAGGAGCAGTATTATAGTAGTTATATTCTTGTACATAGGAGCAGTATTATAGTAGTTATATTCTTATACATAGGAGCAGTATTATAGTAGTTATATTCTTGTACATAGGAGCAGTATTATAGTAGTTATATTCTTGTACATAGGGGGCAGTATTATAGTAGTTATATTCTTGTACATAGGAGCAGTATTTTAGTAGTTATATTCTTGTACATAGGAGCAGTATTATAGTAGTTATATTCTTGTACATAGGAGCAGTATTATAGTAGTTATATTTTTGTACATAGGAGCAGTATTATAGTAGTTATATTCTTTTACATAGGAGCAGTATTATAGTAGTTATATTCTTGTACATAGGAGCAGTATTATAGTAGTTATATTCTTATACATAGGAGCAGTATTATAGTAGTTATATTCTTGTACATAGGAGCAGTATTATAGTAGTTATATTCTTGTACATAGGGGGCAGTATTATAGTAGTTATATTCTTGTACATAGGAGCAGTATTATAGTAGTTATATTCTTGTACATAGGAGCAGTATTATAGTAGTTATATTCTTGTACATAGGAGCAGTATTATAGTAGTTATATTCTTGTACATAGGAGCAGTATTATAGTAGTTATATTTTTGTACATAGGAGCAGTATTATAGTAGTTATATTCTTGTACATAGGAGCAGTATTATAGTAGTTATATTCTTGTACATAGGAGCAGTATTATAGTAGTTATATTCTTGTACATAGGAGCAGTATAGTGGGTTTTATTAGTTATATTTTGTAAGGGGAGTATTATAGTAGTTATATTCTTGACAGCTTTATAGTAGTTATATTCTTTTACATAGGAGCAGTATTATAGTAGTTATATTCTTGTACATAGGAGCAGTATTATAGTAGTTATATTCTTGTACATAGGAGCAGTATTATAGTAGTTATATTCTTTTACATAGGAGCAGTATTATAGTAGTTATATTCTTTTACATAGGAGCAGTATTATAGTAGTTATATTCTTGTACATAGGAGCAGTATTATAGTAGTTATATTCTTTTACATAGGAGCAGTATTATTATATTTATTTTTTTTTAAAAAAAAAGGAATTTTTTTATTTTTATTTTTTTTTAAAAAAAAAGAATTTTTTTATTATTATTTTTTTTTACATAGGGGGCAGTATTATAGTAGTTATATTCTTGTACATAGGAGCAGTATTATAGTAGTTATATTCTTGTACATAGGAGCAGTATTATAGTAGTTATATTCTTGTACATAGGAGCAGTATTATAGTAGTTATATTTTTGTACATAGGAGCAGTATTATAGTAGTTATATTCTTGTACATAGGAGGCAGTATTATAGTAGTTATATTCTTGTACATAGGAGGCAGTATTATAGTAGTTATATTCTTGTACATAGGAGGTAGTATTATAGTAGTTATATTCTTGTACATAGGAGGCAGTATTATAGTAGTTATATTCTTGTACATAGGAGCAGTATTATAGTAGTTATATTCTTGTACATAGGAGACAGTATTATAGTAGTTATATTCTTGTACATAGGAGCAGTATTATAGTAGTTATATTCTTGTACATAGGAGGCAGTATTATAGTAGTTATATTATCTTGGACTCATGAAATATAGTGGAGAGATTGTTTCTTCTTCCCTAGGTAAGCTATTGATAAATCTGCAGTGTATGAATGGGACCTTAGATGTAAAGACTTTGGATAGAGTGCCCCATTACCAGTATCATTAGTATTAGTCTAGATGTGATTTATGGTCCATGGTTTCTTCATCTTTTCTTCTCCTGCTCTGACCTCCTCCTAGGTGCACTGTCGGAGAAATCACAGACGCAATGAAGAAGGTGTTTGGTGAGCACAAAGCTAGTGACAGAATGGTGAGCGGAGCGTATCGCCAGGAGTATGGGGAGAGTGAAGAGATCGCCCTTGCGCTGAAGAGGTAAATACAATTGAAGCTGGACATTGAGGGAATTTATCAAGACCTGCATATCAGAATTCTGGAGTCATGAAGTGACATTATAGGTTTTAGCCACTTTTGGGTTTATTTACCACAAGAGTATTGAATACTGATGACCTATCCACAGGATAGATCACCAGTATTTGCTCAATGTGGATACGACATCCGGACCCTGCACATCTGATCTGCTCATCCTGCTGCCAGAAGCTGTATACACTGTATATGGCCAGAAGCAGAGCCCGCCAGAGCGCCAGCCCTACTGATCCCTGTAGACACATGTAAAGCACCCGCAACAAACACTCAGCTAATCCTGTCTGACAGCATTGGGGTGACATTTGGATATTTTTGGAGCCATGTTGTGCGATTCACAGTGCTATGTGTAAGTGTGATCGGAGCGGCTCTGCTGTCTGCCGCTGTCTTATAGAATTAGCCGGCCTGTCCATTCATCACATCACTTCTAATACTTCTGAAGGTACTGGGGGATGGGGGTGGTCATAGACTCCGGGATCTACTGCTTGTCTCATGAATTCCTATCACGAGACAACCTGTAAACTTTCCATATGCAACAAACAGATGTAGCAGAGCTGAATTTGTCATTGGCAGTTTCTGTACACAGTGATAAGTCTCAAAGTGTGGATCATGTTGTATTCTTCCATATTACATATGGTGAGCTGTACCAAGTGGCAAATTCCTGGTCATTTTATCAGAGGCTGTTACAGGCGTAGAAGAGTTGAGTTTATCATGCGGCACAATAGATGCTGATGTCTGTTTTTTCCCTTTACCTAGTAAACTATATCAATGCGCTCAGAAAACAGAACATGATCTTGTCATCTGGATCTCCATATATTCCCCAGTTACTGCTCAATGTAGCAGAGTTGAGTTTGTGTTTGAACATATAATAGGTTTACATTCAGTCACATATAAATTCACAGCATGGCCAAAACTCAGCTCTGCTACACCAGGATGTAGATGATTATCAGGTATTGTAAAGCCGACCATGATTATTAGACTTCTGACGGCTGCCCGATCAATGATGGGATCATTCGCACGTATCATCAACATCAACAACGAAACTGCCCAGTCAGATGGATGGGTCCAATGTTCACCAATTGGCAGATGATTGCCCAAAAAATGTCTTTCATGTTCACATCTGCGCCAGAGTCTCCATTGGAAATTGACAGAGAGAAAAGTCCTGTATGAAATCGGCATAAACCCGGTGGACCCCATTATAGTCTTTGGGTTCTGCTGGTGTCTGCGGGTAACTGCCATTTTAGCTGTCCGGCTCTCCGACGCATATGTGAATCTAGCCTCAAACACTGATATTTTTGGCTGACCACAAACTATATAAAATATCCAGATCTTCTTTGAGGCAGACTAAAGTCGGCCGTCGTATTTTCATGACTTATTGTCTGCCGATGAAAATCAAATGTGTATAGCCAGCTTAAAGGGGTTTTCCAGGCTAAATAATTAATGACTTAAAGGGGTATTCCCATGAACATAGTCATATCTATATTTGTAGATAATTAAAAGCTAAACATTTTTGCAAATATAAGGAGTTAAAAATTCTACAGAGTTTTAAAGATTTTCTCTAACTATCTTAGTGGTGACATCTATTGTCTTGATCGGTTGCCAATGGATACGACGACAAATGCAGAAACTTTCTATGGTCTGGGACTTGTCAGGAACCCAGCTATGATTTTCTTATTGTAGCTGGGTTATCAGGCAGGGACACTACATGTATCGGAAGATATCCCAGCCACGATAAGCAAATCATAGCTGATTTTATGACCTTAGAAAGGTCCTGCATTCATGGTCGTATCCACTGGCAACCGATCAAGAGAACAACTTGTGACCATAAGATATTTAGAGAAAATCTTTAAAACTCTGCAAAATGTTTAATTACTTATATTTGCAAAAATGTTTAACTTTTAATTATCTACAAATATAAAAATGGTTATGTTCGTGGGAATACCCCTTTAACCCTTTAACCTTAGGATAGGTCATCAATTAAAGACCGTCATGGGTCCAACACCCAGACCCTCGACCGATCAGCTGTTTGAAGAGGCTGCAGTGTTTGGCTGATCGCTGCAGTCTCTTCAGTACGTACCAAGTGCAGCGCTGTACATTTGTTCATCGGCTGTGCTTGGTATCGCTGCTCAGCCCGTTCACTTACATAGGACTGAGCAGCGAAGAGAATGTGCGACCAATGAATGTGATGTCACATGACCTGTGAATCTGCCACTTCAAACAGCTGATCCACTAGGGTGCTGGATGTCAGGCACCCACAGATCTTCAGTTGATGACCTATCAGTAGGTCATGAATGTAAAAGTCCCAGTAAACCCTTTTAAGGGTATGTACACATGACAGAATCGGGTGCCGATTTTGCGGTGGATTCAGCCTCAAAATTGGGATCAAATTTTCCCTTGATTGTTTTCAATTGGAGGCAAATATCAAAGCAGAACGCTTAAAAAATAAGCACCCTACTCGATCTTGCTGCGGATTCCGTAGCCGATTCACGGTACAGTCCACGACACAATATTCCTCTTCGATTATGTTTATTCATCTGAGCCTGATCAGCCTGGGAAAGCCGTGGCAGAAAGCCAAAGTTCTGCTTCAGCTCTCTGCCACGGGGAGCCCGAGGGCCATAAAATGGGAATGAATCTGAAGCAGATGTTCACCTCTTCCTTTACCACCTGTGGGCGGTTTGGTTTTTGTGTCAGATCTTTTCCAATGCAACAAGTTTAACCCTTTAGATGCTTTAGTCAACAAAGACCATGTCATCTTAGTGGTTAGTCCAAGGGAGGGGGCTCCATCCCTCAGCCCAGAGGTACCTCAATAACATGCTGGATGAGTTGCCATGGTCTAACACTAGTTTATGTATTAGGCAGAGTCTAATAGGCTGCCTGCGGTATATAACTAGCATAATACATTGCAGTAAATAATTCCCATATGCTAATAAAAAAATTATACATCAAAAAGTATGCAAAAAAAATGTAATGAACAAGTCCTATGCACCAATGAAAAGTAAAATTTGTCCTGCAAAAAACAAGCTCTGTCAATGGAAAAGGTTATAGCTCTCAGAATGTCTTTAATGCTTACATGTCACGTAACGCAGATGGTGAGTTTCATGGGACCATTTGTTGCAGAGTACAGTGTTTCATGGAGAGAGAAGGACGGAGACCTCGTCTGCTTGTGGCCAAAATGGGTCAAGACGGCCATGATAGAGGAGCTAAGGTTATCGCCACTGGGTTCGCAGACCTGGGCTTTGATGTGGATATCGGACCCCTTTTCCAGGTGACTTTTATTAATACTCGGTGGTCTGTGTAGTCCGGTACTGACATGTTCTAGTTACCTCTTCTGTTCCTCTTCTGGCATTGTAATGCAGCATTGGGTGCAGTTTTGCTGAAGGTTTGGATGGGCATCCTGTATGGCTCACGCACTAGTACTATACTGATAGTACAGCCTTATGGCTCAGCTAACACCTCCCATGTAACTGCAAGAAATGCACCCTCTACCTTGTGATCAAAGGGATATTCCCATCATCGACATTTATGGCATATCCCTCGGGATTATAGAGGTTAGACCATCGCCTGCCTCCAGAACAGGGGTTCCTCGACCTCTGCCCTACCTGGTGAGGTGGCCATCTCTTGCAGCATCCTCCTGGCTGTGCGCCTGTCTCCCTTCATTTATATGGGGATTATGGAAGCAGCCGGGTGGGCGTCCATGATCACTATACCTCAATACATTTTATATTTCATTTACATAGAATAGTGTGGTGGGCTGTATAAGGGCATGGCGTACTGAAAGTTATCCTTTTTATTATGGGATATGGTCAAGAGTCTGTGTGCCTATATATCTATATATGGGTGTACGTCAGGTCAGAAGTTTCAATTAGAAGTGTACATTGGGAATATTCTCCAACCTTTACCTATGATACCTGTAAACACAGTGTGAAATAGGGCCTTACAAGCAACTGAGGGTGGGGCATGTCTAAAATATAGTAAATCAATGGCATTTACATGGGTTTTCTGGTCTTAAAGAAGACCTTTCACCTCCTCCAACAAATCACTTAATAGCTGCCATTCCACTGATTTTGGCACAGTTGGAATTTTTTCTCTAGCCCCCACTGTTCCTGAGCAATCAATGCTGTTAGTTTTGGCGCCTGATATACTGTTTAGGCTCTGTACTGTCAGAAGAGAGGTGTCAGGCAGGAGCAGAAAAGGGGTGTGGTTCTCAGCTCTGACACTGGCTGCCTCTGATTGGAGCTCTGAATCACGCCCCCTGCCTGACACCGCCCTACTGACTTTACAGAGCTTAAACAGCACATCAGGCACCAAAACTACCTGCACTTGTATCTCAGGAATGGTGGGGGCTAGAGCAAAAATTCCAACTGCGCTGGAATCAGTGGAACGGCGCCTATTAACATATGCTAAGAACGCAGACTTTGCGTTTTTACTGTGTATGGCTTTAGCCTTAGGCTGATTTCACATGCTGCATAATGTGAAATCAGCCTAAGCCCATGTGGATATGGGTTTTAAATGAATCCTGGAAGGTTGACCATTTTAGACACGGACCATTTAATAATAAGATGGGATAGGAACAGAAGGAAAATCTAGAAGGAAGCTTATGACACGCTGGCTGCTTATGATGTGGCCATTAGCAGGGTGATTATATAGCGGGTCACATACGGGGCAGCCCTCCATCCCCCGGAGGTGCAGACACATTTGTGATAATGGACTCACTTCCAGATCATTAACACAATCCTGTACATCTGGAGTCACTTAGTCTCTACAGTCACTTTATAGGTAGGAAGTTTTTGTTATTTTTTTAATTAATTTTTTTAAAGGGAAATTCTACAAACTGCGCAAGACAAAGCCTCATCTCATAAGCTTACAGCACCTCTTTATCCTAACTGTGGAAAGATGAGTATATGAGGATTGTATTGTGAGAGTCCGGGGGCTAAGACACTTGCCGATCACTAGGGATTTGGGGTCCGCACCATGCCCCCTTGGCTTGTATGGTTGTCAAAAAGACGCAAGGGAAGTGAGAGAAGCTTGCTGATCTAGAAGAAGCGGTCGCACCAAAGTTATCTTATGACTTGAGAAATAATACTGTAAAATGGAGCTCCTCTTTAAATATAACCTAGTTTTAGCCAGGTTAGTAGTATGCCAGAGTAACCATTACATCTCTGTACCTCATGCCTGACCAATACTCCCTATATAAAGGGCATATAGACTCTGGCGCCATATTGGAAGATTTTCTACAGCTACAAGCATATAGGACCCAAGATTAATGTCTCATTGACTGGCCCAGGCAACCTAATAGCATGCACAGTTTTATAACCGTGCATGCTATTCAGTATGCAAATGAGCAATCTGGGGCACCAAGGGCAGCTCTGTTGCTCCACATCGGTGTGAGAACACAGGACCAGGCGAGATTTCAGCTTAACTCCCTGGCCTTGACCCTCAAAGAAGGGAGGGGGGAAGGAGGTCGTTCCTGGACAGTGCGGTGCAACGGAGCCGCCCTCAGTGCTCCAGACTGCTCATTTGCATGTAATGGTTATCTTTATGAGATAGACGTTTTACCTCCATGTTGCGGGCACATGAGTTATACCCCACCGTCCGCAGTGGGTATCAGTTGTATATTACAGTTGCAACATCCAGAAGTTTAGCCTCTAAGACACTGCAGTCATTTTCATGGCCTTATGTATATGTGCTTATTCACACAGCAGGGTTTTCCAGCCTCGTGATAGACATTGTACTAATGGCCTGCATATGGCCCCATAGACATTAATGAATCTATTCGCACAACGTTTTTCTAACAGTCCGTGTGACCGATTTAATAATCCTTTGGATAGGACAGGTTATGACACCACCGGAGTGCCTGTGAGCGTCACTTTCACTTCTTAGGCTATGTGACATCATGTTCATCAGTCATGAGTTTGCAGCTCAGTCCTGTTTAAAGGGCACTTGAATTTTCATGAACAGTTGAAATACCTCCAGAGTCTTGCTTGGCAGTCTGCTCTATGACTATATAAGCCTTCATACATGATGCTCCTTTTTTCTGCTGCTAATAATCACATTATGGCTGCAGCACATTTTACATTTGTCTCTAAGGCTGTGGGCATGTACAATAAGGAGTAGTGTGCCCCATCCATTACTGATACTGTTTTGCTATAATGCCAAAAGTAACTGTACAATAGCAAACAAATAGCTGAGAAAAGCCCAAGTGACCATAATATCAGAGATCCAGGAACACTGAACTGCAAATACATGCAGGCAAGCAGCTAAAAACACAGGAAAAAAGATCAATTTATGCATACAGTCAGGAAAACTGCTTGCTGTTTGTGAATAATATCCCATCTATAATCACACAAGCAGACTCAAGTAGATACAAGTACATATAATATTTTTTTTTACATTGTAAGCTGTGAGATGTGCGGAATGTTCAGTGCTTTGCACAGAGCAACAATTTGTGTGGAGTCTGTGAGGAGAATCAACCCCTCCCATCTGCATTCACTGTGTGAAGAAATCCAAGCCTCCCTACACTGGTTGTGAGCTCATCTTATCTAAGATATCTATGGACAGACCTTGGCTAGCAACAGGGAGTGAACTGCAAATTAGCTAGAAAGGAGACAACTAGTGTCACGAACTTTTAGAGGTTTTTTTAGGCAGACATATTTTTAAAGTGCATTACATGTTGGTCAAGAATCACATGCTCTATGAAATGAGACTAAGTTAGTGACCATTTATGTGAGTGGGGCTGAGCTGCAATACCAAGCACAGCCACTAAACAATGTACGGCACAGTACTTGGTCTTCAATGAAGAGGATGCAGCACTAATCGGAATGCTACAGTCTCTTGAGTCAGCTGATCTGACACATGAGACCCCTGTCCATCTTCGATTCATGACCTATCCAAGACTTATGAATAGTCTTTCCCTATAAGTGTCATGCATACCTGAGCACCATTGATTTTAATAAATATTTTACCGCAAAATACCAACAAACTGGAGACGCTTGTGGATATTGTTGCAGATGCCAAAGTCATTCATTTGTGAAAGTGCAAATTAATTTTTCACATAAATACATTAAAAAAGTCACACGTTTGTAATAGATTTTTATTGTGTATATCACGGGTGGACGATCTGTCAGACGCCGGGGGACTGACCTGTGATTTTTACATGTAATTATTATTTAATACGATCCGTCATTAGGGTTAATGGTGTGACACAAGTACTAATGGCGGATTCATCTCTCTCCAGTCTCATTCACTCAGAATTGTCCACTTGTCATAGCTATATACTGATTTGTCCAGGAAAGCTTGGTGACAACCAGTATGGCTGCCAATAAGGCTCCCACTAACGTCATGACCCTACTTGAATGGCGCATATGCCTTGGTGTGCTGTACAATGATACAGTGTTCACCTGCGTCTCACTAGGCAAGCAGGGTGACCACTGCTATACTGTTATGACTGCCATCTTAGTTGTTACCCAGCGCTCCTGATAAACCTTTTTAAATGCTATACCCCCCGCCCCTTCCCAGGCCCTGCACTAGGCATATCAATTTTGCCTGAAATGTTCCTTTAAGTTCTAGAATATCTGCTGCAGATGTGACCTCCTTCCCCTCCATTTGTCATCATGTTCTTATGATGATGAGGTCCCGATAGGCACAAACACTAATGACTTTTTCCTTTATCTTCTTCCTCTGATAGACTCCTCGAGAGGTGGCACAGCAGGCCGTGGATGCTGATGTACACAGTGTTGGCGTGAGCACACTCGCTGCAGGACACAAAACGCTCGTCCCGGAGCTTATCAAAGAGCTAGGTGCTTTAGGACGACCAGATATACTGGTGATCTGTGGAGGAGTCATCCCACCTCAGGTAACTGTACAGCAGGGTCTGCACGTATTGGGGGGAATTTACAAACCCATGTACACTAGTTTTCTGGCATAGATGGGTGTACACGTGACACATCTTTGGCACGCAGGCCCTTTTTGTGCTAAAGGTGCACCACATTGTTCCTTCTGTGCTCCACTCACCACTTCTACATAAGTAGGTAGAGCAGGGTGGAGGCCAAGTCAGGCCAGGGCGGGGAAGCGTGGCCCAACAAATTTACTATAACCCACGCCACATCTACTGACTCTTAATAATTCAGGCACATATTGCACCAGCCTGGAACTTTACTAAGACTGGAAGAGCTTATGGGGGGTGGGCTTGTGCTTATAAACAAGAGACAATCAGAACAGGCAGAGCTGCAGTGTAAAATTTGGTGGACACAGAACAGAACAGCCACCTCAGATGAGACAGGAAGAAGCCTGAAGACTACCTCAGACTCCATTAGGCAATGCACCTGAGCCCCTTGGACTTTTTGTGTTTTGTTATGTCATAGCATATGTACAGTCATTACACTTACTCATTTTGGGGCTCGAAGAAAGAAAATACAGTGGGGAAAAAAAGTATTTAGTCAGCAACCAATTGTGCAAGTTCTCCCACTTAAAAAGATGAGGCCGGCCTGTAATTGACATCATAGGTAGACCTCAACTATGAGAGACAAAATGAGAAAACAAATCCAGAAAATCGCATTGTTTGATTTTTAAAGAATTTATTTGCAAAATATGGTGGAAAATAATATTTGGTCAATAACAAAAGTTCATCTCAATACTTTGTTATATATCCTTTGTTGGCAATGACAGAGGTCAAACGTTTTCTGTAAGTCTTCACAAGGTTGGCACACACTGTTGCTGGTATGTTGGCCCATTCCTCTATGCAGATCTCCTCTAGAGCAGGGATGTTTTGGGGCTGTCACTGGGCAACACAGACTTTCAACTCCCTCCAAAGGTTTTCTATGGGGTTGAGATCTGGAGACTGGCTAGGCCACTCCAGGACCTTGAAATGCTTCTTACGAAGCCGCTCCTTCGTTGCCCTGGCGGTGTGCTTGGGATCATTGTCATGCTGAAAGACCCAGCCACGTTTCATCTTCAATGTCCTTGCTGATGGAAGGAGGTTTGCACTCAAAATCTCACGATACATGGCCCCATTCATTCTTTCATGTACACGGATCAGTCGTCCTGGTCCCTTTGCAGAGAAACAGCCCCAAAGCATGATGTTGCCCCCCCCATGCTTCACAGTAGGTATGGTGTTCTTTGGATGCAACTCAGCATTCACTCTCCTCCAAACACGACGGGTTGTGTTTCTACCAAACAGTTCTACTTTGGTTTCATCTGACCATATGACATTCTCCCAATACTCTTCTGGAACATCCAAATGCTCTCTAGCAAACTTCAGACGGGCCGGATATGTACTGGCTTAAGCAGGGGGACATGTCTGGCACTGCAGGATCTGAGTCCCTGGCGGCGTAGTGTGTTACTGACGGTAGCCTTTGTTACGTTAGTCCCAGCTTTCTGCAGGTCAGTCACTAGGTCCCCCCGTGTGGTTCTGGGATTTTTGCTCACCGTTCTTGTGATCATTTTGACCCCACGGGGTGAGATCTTGCGTGGAGCCCCTGATGGAGGGAGATTATCAGTGGTCTTGTATGTCTTCCATTTTCTAATTATTGCTCCCACAGATGATTTCTTCACACCAAGCTGCTTGCCTATTGCAGATTCAGTCTTCCCAGCCTGGTGCAGGTCTACAATTTTCTTTCTGGTGTCCTTCCACAGCTCTTTGGTCTTCACCGTAGTGGAGTTTGGAGTGTGACTGTTTGAGGTTGTGGACAGGTGTCTTTTATACTGATAATGTCAAACAGGAGCCATTACTACAGGTAATGAGTGGAGGACAGAGGAGCCTCTTAAAGAAGAAGTTACAGGTTTGTGAGAGACAGAAATCTTGCTTGTTTGTAGGTGACCAAATACTTATTTTCCACCATAATTTGCAAATAAATTCTTAAAAAATTAGACAATGTGATTTTCTAGATATGTTTTCTCATTTTGTCTCTCATAGCTGAGGTCTACCTATGATGTCAATTACAGGCCGGCCTCATCTTTTTAAGTGGGAGAACTTGCACAATTGGTGGCTGACTAAATACTTTTTTTTCCCCACTGTATGTATATTTTTTTTGTTTTGTTTCTTTCAATATTTCTTTAAAAATGGCTTATAATATAAAAATACAATGTTGGAGATTTATCAAGACTGGTGCACGGTACGATCACTGTGCACAGATTCATTAAATGGGCATCCAATGTATCTGCCCCAGGCAGACCTGGCGTTGTTTTTTGACACTTATCACAGTAGGGATAAAGAAGTTATGCTCATTGTGACTATTGCAGGTTCCCTGTCAGTGACAAAAAAGGTCACTTAAAAAATAAAATTTAATTAACTAAGTAAAAAAATGTAAATTTTAAAATACGCAGACGTTCCTGTGCTTCAATGTAATGTTTATAATGTTGATCCAGGGTAAGACAAGACCAAAAAAAAATAAATGAGGGTAAAATCCCTTCCTGTCTGTGGGTCATCAAATATATAATATATACCTGTGTATATGTATATATATATAATTTTATTTTTCCTCATTTATATAGAGCATACATATTCCACAGCAAGTCCCAGCATGGGCTCACACAGTTTTAGGGTGCGTTCACATTGTCCGTCGCAGGACCACAAGAAAGGGTCAAACATTAAAGACTGTCCGTCTAATGACATATCACAAGGCATTATGGGAAAAGGAGCAGGAAAGCTCATAATCCGTAGTCCATAGTCCGTCTAATGACAGACAGCAACAAATCCACAGGGACCCCATTGACTATAGTTTTCTTCCTGACATCGGCAGACAAAAAATTCCAAGACATTGCTGGCTTTACCTGTTAATCTGGTATGAGACTATTTATAGTATCACTCTGGATTATTGGGTGGCGTGCCATCAGATATCGGATTATTAGAATTCCCCTGCACTCTATGTAGCTTTGCTTGGACGCTGCTCTGTACAGCAGGGTGGCTGCTGCTGCTTCACTGACAAGGAAGGTGACCCTATGCTAAACTATCTGTGTCCCTCTCTGTGACAAGTCCGGAGACTGCGGCTCTAATATGTGAGATGTAACTCTGCATTTATGTATGAAAAGCAGAGCCCACGGCAAGAGAGTCCATGATGCTTCATCCAGTGCCCAAAGAACCTGTCATAGACTGCGGGAGGTGCAAAATAGAAGCCGAGACATTCACACTGTCAGAAATCACAAACTCTCTCCTATTTTTTACAGATATATATATATATATATACACACACACACACACCCAGTACTGTGCAAAAGCTGGTGTGGAAAAAAATGCTGCAGAGTAAGAATGTTTTTAGAAATGGAAGGGTTATTAGTTTATATTTGT
This sequence comes from Leptodactylus fallax, assembly GCA_947044405.1. Classification (NCBI taxonomy): domain Eukaryota; kingdom Metazoa; phylum Chordata; class Amphibia; order Anura; family Leptodactylidae; genus Leptodactylus; species Leptodactylus fallax. Next base: position 3,113,851 of record CAMRHE010000219.1, on the reverse strand, counting down.
CAATTAAAAAAATGAAGTGAATGAAGAAGAGATATCTAAATCCCATCAATATTTGGTGTGACCTTTGCCCTTTGGAGGAGGAGTCCTGGAGGTGATGATACGGCCTCCACAGATATAGCCCTGATCTCATCATCATCCAGTCTGTCTGGGATGACATGAAGAGGCAGAAGGATTGGAGCAAGCCTACATCCACAGAAGATCTGTGCTTAGTTCTCCAAGATGGCGGGAACAACCTCCCTGCCGAGCTCCTTCAAAAACTGTCTGCAAATACTGATGGAAGGGAAAGGGCAAAGGTCACACCAGATATTGATGGAATTTACATTTCTCTCTTGATTTTGTTAATTTACAGAAATTAAGTTTTAAAACTTCTATTTTTTTTTAAAGCAAACACTGATTTTTTACACACCTGCCTAAATCTTTAGCACAGCACTGTATATGTAAGCCATGTACGGAAAAAATGACTATAGACTTTAGTAGCTAGTTTAAAGTCCCCAAGGGGAGGCCTGACAATAAAAACTACCACGGGCAAAAACCTCAAAAAATTGGTAACCTGCAGCAACTTACTAGATGGATTGGATAAACTGTGAAAATTCATATCGAAAAAAATCCACAAAAGGTCTACACTAAGACCTTACACGGAAGTGGCCGTGGTAAACCCTGCAGTAGTGCAACCTCAGGTATGTAATGCCAGATGATTCCGGCCTCATTGTAGATCATCCCAGAATATAGGACAAATGTGTTTCCATGTTGAGCACCACCGTAACAAGAGCCCCCAGAAACAACCCTTCACGGGAGTTGAGACAACATGTGTCTCCTCCATTCATGAAATATCTTGGTTGTGTTTCTTACATTCTTTTCTCTCGGCAGGACTATGAATTCTTGTATGACTCTGGAGTATCAAGCGTGTTCGGACCTGGAACCCGAATCCCTAAAGCTGCAGTACAAGTTATTAATGACATAGAAAGAAGCCTGGAGAAGCGTCAACAGTCATTGTAACTTAGCAGGACTCCACATTGTAGCCTCCTGCATTGCCGAACTGTGATATGCAGAAGGTGGAGAACTCTTGAAAATAGTTAGAAAAGGATTTCCATCTCAAAAGACTTTTTGCCTTATGGCGTCAAATGTGATCAGATGATCGGTGTTCGTGAGATTTTCACTATATATACAATGTTAATTTAAAATAAAACACTTTTTTGTAAATATCAAATTTTTATGAGTTTCTTATGGTGCAATCCAAAAATATTCAGATTTTAAAGGGAGTGTGCCACCAGAACCCAGCATATAAACCTAGCCCCACAGACAGTGTTTTCCCCTTGTGAATCAGCGCCTCCATTGAGGGGAGATCGCCATTTTTGCCCATATACAAATAAGCTCTTTGGACCAATGAGGGTTTGAGGGATCCGAAGAAGTCCCATCCACAGATGCACACGTGACAATGGATGTGAAACGCGAACTTTAATTCCACACTCACCTATCACACTAGGCTACAATGGAGTGACATGACCCGAACATCCACACAAAGAGCTACCACCACCTGCCGCGTACCATAGACAAGACACTAATATACCCAGACCACTCACACCTGCACCGTTCTGCCACCACACACGCTCTAGCGCACTGGCGTACAGAAGGTAACAAAGCTAAGCAGTGTTTTCCCTCTTTGGAATTGTGGGGACACTACAAAGAAAAAGATGTAATAAAAAGACATACACACTAGTACAACAGTAACAGATCTCGCACTAAGCCTGACTGTGGAGATTGGTGGAGGGATTTGGACAGATTACAATCTTGGTTGCATCTCCTAGTATCTGACCATTGAAACCATGGGACTCAATGATCAGATACTTGGAGATGCAACCAAGATTGTCATCTGTCCAAATCATGCTCAATGTAGAAGTCTGGACTGACTAGGTCATGCAAGTCAACAATGAAATTACTTATTTTTGGAATATGTCAAAACTCTGTGTGGATACCTCCTATAGAAATGTTTTTACAAGTCCAGGCATACCAAATATTAAGATGAAATCATACTCCTTTCAGCAGAAAGATAAATTTGGATGTTTCTGGAGGTTATCATTCCAGGTGCTTTGGTCCAGAGAAGCATCTGTGTTCCCTGGCCATATACTTGTACACAGATGATTATAAAACATGAATTATGACACGGGTGGCTTTGAAGTTAGATTTTTTTCCTTTGTTCCATACAGTGATTTCCCTAGGTATCAGGCTGCCAAGGAATCATGGTGTCTAGTATGACCCCAAACCCACAGGGCTGGGTTGATATGCTGGGTTTTGGTGACAGGCTCTCTTTAAGAACTTCTCAAGGATGGGAGCATTGTGGTCAGTTAATGTTAGTGATTATGACCATAGGGCAACAATTATCAGTCAGTATATTTTTGGGGGCCACATGATTGACCACCACGTAGAAGAATATGGAGGATAGTTACTGAGTGGGCAGCACGGTGGCTCAGTGGTTAGCACTGCAGCCTTGCAGCGCTGGAGTCTTGGGTTCGAATCCTGCCAAGGACAACATCTGCAAAGAGTTTGTATGTTCTCCCCATGTTTGTGTGGATTTCCTCCCACACTCCAAAGACATACTGATAGGGAATGTAGATTGTGAGTCCTATATAGGACAGTGACTACTGTAAAGCGCTGCGGAATATGATGGCGCTATACAAGTAAGCATAAAAAAAATAAAACGATACCCTTAGTAGACAGCTATATAAAGGGCAAAGTCAGCACTTCAACAAAGTAGAATTGAAGGGTAGGTAGGGGCAGAAGTACAGTGATCCTGGGAATCCCAGTTATTGAATACCCTGTGGTTGTACATTTATCACCTATCCAATAGATAGGGATTTGTCATGGGATAAATCCATTTCACCTCATGGCTGGGGATTTGGAACAATGGATGAGAAAGACAGAACTTTGACATTTCTTAAGATATTTTAAGAAAATAGGCACAAAATATTGAATCTAAAAAGTGATGATAAAAGTCAGATATTAAGTTAAAGAAGTATAGCCATAAAACGTGAAGTGTTATCGACCGATGTGACACCTAAGCATAAGAGTCTGTATTAGAAGCGCCGCACAAGTCCATTATCACAATAATCACATTAACGTCATGACATTCGCAAATGCTGGAAGAATGGAAAATGGGTTTGTTAGTGCTGTCACCCGATGTGAACCCACTTACCACCTGTTCACACCTTGTCCTCGGGTGAATGTGTTAATTTCAATGTTCTCTTTTGCTTCTTACGTCTATCCTGATCCCAGGGTTTATGTAATAGCGGTCATATGGGCCAATTTTATATAATAATAGTTTTATCCATAGATGGTATTATTAAAGAGTAGTTTTGAGGACGTGCTTAAAGGGATTGTCTAAACTTGTGACCTCTTAAACACCACATGCTATAACCAGTCCAGTAAGCCCCTATAATCTAAAGCAGGGTTCACACTACCGTTGGAGTCCGCTATGAAGGTGTCCGTTAAAAAAAAATAAACGGACACCTATCATAACGGACCCTAACCGATGAGCATCAGGTAGTGTCCGTTTTTTAATGTCACATACCGCTAGAAAGCCGACAGCGCGCTGAATTCAGCGCACTGCCGGCTTTCCCGGTATGTGCCCCAGGGCTGGAGATATCGGCGTTGTGGAGTTACATGTTTTACTTTACTTACTGTTTGAAGGGCGCTGCGAGGAACTCCCTCCCTGACACTTCTCGTTGGTCCATAGCGCTGTACTGAGGGGGCGTTCCTCACAGCTCAGCGTCATCGCCGGGCAGTAAGGAATGCCCCCTCTGACAGTACAGGGCTATAGACCAGTACAGAGAGAGGGGGCGTTCCTTACAGGCCAGTGATGACGCTCAGCTGTGAGGAACGCCCCCTCATACAGCGCTATGAAGGAACAGAAGTGTCAGGAGGGAGTTCCTCTGACAGTACCCGGCTATAGACGAGAACAGAGAGAGAGGGCGTTCCTTACAGCCCAGCGATGACGCTCAAGCTGTGAGGAACGCCCCCTCAGTACAAGTCTCTGAACAAAGAGAAGTGTCAGGGAGGGAGTTCCTCGCAGCGCCCTTCTAACAGCAAAACATTACACCGCCGATATCTCCAGCCCCGGGGCACATACCGGGAAAGCCGGCAGTGCACTGAATTCAGAGCGCTGTCGGCTTTCTAGCGGTATGTAAAACCGCATGTGCCTGAGGACACGAAATGTCCTCTAACACTACTAGTTTTTTGTTTTTTTTTGTTTGTTTCTCCTTTCTGAGCATGCGCAGGGAAAGTAAACGGACATAAAATAACGGACAGAAACTAATGGCTTTCAGTTACTGTCCGTTATATGTCCGTTACCCATAGACTTCAATGTTAAAAAAGTAACGGACAATAGCCACGGACACTACTGACGGACACCAACGGTAGTGTGAATGCTCCCTAATATTAGGAATTGACCTAAAAAAGATGCCAAGGAGCAGCCACAAAAGCAAATCAGTTTTTGGTCATCATAAGAATCCAAGCCAAATATAATATTGTTCCCTTGTTAGGCGTTAGTTTCAACATGAGGTGTCATTTTGGGCTTCACTGTATAAAAAATGATATAGGTATTAAAGTGTTCTCCAGACTGGGAAAATTACCAAAATTTATACAAAAATTGAGTAAAAAAAATGAACCGAGTAATACCAATCTCCTGCCGATGCTTTTCCTCCTCTTCCCACATATCTGCATTCTGGCCTCCAGTGATGACGTTGCAGCACAGACATGTGACCTTTCCATCCAATCATGGACTTGGAAAGCAGCGGCACAGGATCGCCGGGGTATCAATAAGTTGGGATTTCAAGTGACTTGACAACCCCTGTAAACTGCATGCAACTAGATTAACAAATGCAATGCAAGGTCTTTTTAAGGACATGGACCATTCACCACCGGTCACAGAAAGGCTTTCCCAGTTTTATCCTCAGTACTTACACTGGTGTCCTTTCACCTCCCCACAATATTAAAGGGGTTGTCCAGGCAAAAATGGACACCAAAATTATTTTTTAAATTGGCCAGGGGCAGTGAAAAAAATATTTTTAAAAAATCATACTTACAATTCCGTGGTGCTCCGGTGCCTCCCCGCACGGTCTGGTCCTGCAGCTCCGTTGTCTTCCAGCGGAAGTTCCCGCTGCAGGTGACCACTGAGGCCTATCAGTGGAAGGGAACCAGAACACGGTGAGAAATTCCACAGCAAGAAGACAGCCGATCTGCAGGACTGGACCACCCTGGTAGGGCACTGGAGCATCGGGGACAGGTGAGAATGATCAGGTGAGTATGATTTTTTTTTTTTTTTCACCTCCCCCGGCCTGTTTTAAATAATAATTGATTATTGACGACCTCTTTAAGTGCAGTGTTTTTGCTTTCCCCAGTAATCACATGATTCCCTACCTCCAGTATTCCCAACAGGGCCCTAGTACTTTCCAGTAACCAGATTAGTGTCACCTTTTCTTCACTACTTATAGGGGTTGTCCAGGCAAAAACATTATTCTTTAAATCGGCCAGGGCGGTGAAGAAAAAAAAAAAAAAAATCATACTCACTTTTCCACAGTAGTCCGGTCCTCCTGGTCCATTTGTTGTCTTCCAGTGGAAGTCCTGCCACACAGCAATCAGCTGCCATAGTGAAGGACTCATACAGGTCATAAATAGCTTGGTTGCTATGGAAACTGGTGTAAAGCTGTGTGTATTTCAAGACTGAAGAACCTACGATTTTCCATTGGTCCATAAGTGTCAAGTGATCATGTGTATCTCAGTTTGGATATCAGTGAAAGACCTGCGATCGGTTGTTATGGAAAACCTGGAGTAAAGTTGTGTGTATGTGACCTTGTGTAACAGTGTCATCCACAGCACCCTGCCCATTTAAAGCTGACCCACAGCAGTGAAGAAAAATGGCTGGGTTGTTATGGAAACATGGATTGCAGCTGTGTGCATGTGGCTGACAATGCCTTGTCAGATTGGAGATGGGCTTGGGTCTGCCGGGTTGTTTCAGCAGCTCGCTGTTGTCTGTGACATACCTTTTCAGTTTGGAGACGGGCTTGGGTCTGCTGAGAGTTGTCATTAGCTCGAGCAGCAGCCATGCATTTTGCTACAGGGGGCATGAGTAGTTTAAAAATGTTTCAATTTATAAGAATGCTGAAATCTAGTATGGCAGTCCAGTCAGCGGCTGCCACAAGGCCCGGGACATTAGGGGTCCAAGCGGGCCCCTGATGTTTTTTTTTTTTTTTTAATAGGTCGTTACCTGCTGGTGTAACACCAGAAGGTAACAGGCCCTATTTACTTACCGATCCCCACTCCTGCTCACGGCCGCCTGCGCTTCACCTTCTGCAGAGGCGGCTGTGAGCAGGAGCGGGGATCGGTAAGTAAGGCCTGCGGGCCGTGAACCCCACAAACACTGCTATCATTATACTCTGGGGTCTTTTCAGCAGGCTTCAGGCCTCCTTGGTGACGTCCCAGATGTTGGTGGGCCAGTCCGACGTCATTATGCGTTGCGATGCATGCCTGGCTAACATGACATCTGGTCCAACATTGAAGAGGTAGCAGGGAGTGCGCATAATACTATATGAAGGGGCCACTATGATACTGTGTGCAGGGGCCACTATGGGGCCTAATAGTGTGTGCAGGGGCCACTATGGGGCCTAATAGTGTGTGCAGGGGCCACTATGGGGCCTAATAGTGTATGCAGAGGCCACTATGGGGCATAATAGTGTGTGTAGGAATGCAGTTTGTGCGGGGGGGGGGGGTCCCATGTCAAATGTTCGCCTTGGGGCCCAGCCATTGCTAGTTACGCCACTGAGTCCAGTATAGGTACAGTCTATTTATGGCTGTGTTGTTATGGAAACCTGGTAAATTAAATGTGAACTTATATTGGCTGATACACATGATATGACTGAATATTTAAGGACCTGCGAACTGCTATTGACTAATACAGGTCATAAATAGCTTGGTTGCTATGGAAACCTGTGTGCCTGAGGAGAGTAAGCGCCTGTGAGCTCTTATTGGATGATAAGGGACATGTGACCGTGTGTATGGCAGTTGGAATATGAGTGAAAGACTTGCAGGCTTGTATTAGCTAATGTTGGTCATTTTTTGGGAATACTGTATCTCAGGAACGGTACGTCCAAGAGAGCTGAGACCCAGTCTAAAATCTTCCCGGACACCTGATGTACGTGTGCCAAATTTGGTGAATATCGGTCCAGTCGTTTGGTCGCGCATAAAGAACAGACAGAAACTCATATATATATATATATATATATATATATATAAATGAGATTTACTTTCATATAAATCACTAGTTTTTTCATGAATTAGAGGATCTTTACTACTTCTGTCTGACCATGGCTGTCAGCCATTTATGAAGGCGTTTGAGCAGGAGTTGTAGTCAGAGTCAGCTAGGTGGGCCCCTTTGCAGATATTTCATTGAAATTGGTATATAAGGCTCCATCAATTTATAATATTTCTTCTTCTGTACAAGTTATGCCCTATGCAAATGGGTGGGGGTCTAACCACTAGGATTCCCACTGATCATAAAAAAACAGGTTTTGCACCCCAATTTGAATGATGCGGCAGGTCAAAATTGGGTGCCGCCGTTCTGCCCATTTCATTGGGAACTGTTGGATATATCCAAGCACCACACTTCAACTGTTTCTAGCAGTTCCTATGGACACGACTGAGGGTAGGTTCACATGACAGAGAATGAAGAGGAATTTGAGGTAGACATTCGGATTCCTCTTCATTTTTGGCTCCCTGTAGCAAACAAATTGGACCTACTCAGCGAGGAATATCAAGCCGCACACTCTGCGGTGGAATCAGCCTCAAAATCTGCAGTTGGATTAAGCAGAGCGGAGGTAGAATCAGGGCAGAATCTGCTGCTGATTTGGGGCATAATCTGACAGTTTTCAAGTATAAGTCACCATAATATTGTCTTGTAAGTAGCTTTGGTTGTAAATGGAGAAGAAAAACAGATGTATGCAAAAATATAAGTAAGTATAGTTTTTGCAAGATATTCAGTATTAAACTGAACCTCCAGTTATAAATTTCTCAAATGAATAGTACAGGTGACTATAAGAAACTTTGTAATATATCTTTATTAAGGAGATCTGTTTCCTTTTCCATCTATTAAGCTGTTCTCCTGCTCTTTATCTTCAATCTGACTGATTGCTTACATTATATCTGTCTCTGTCTTCAGCCTCACACTTCTATGGAGAAGGGAGGGGGTGGAGTAGGAGTCTCCTGACGACTGGTTAATTGATTTTTTTTGCCTCATTCTGTGTACTAGTAGCCTCTTATCTACAACCTAGCAGTGTTGAAAGTGTGCATAATACCAGAATGTAGGTGCAACAATTATTTGAGTGTCTTTTCTTATCCCTCTCCCCTCTTCATAGAGTAATATGTAGAAAGTAACTGCCTGAAACGTGTAAAGAAAACAGATTTATTTAATAAGATATATTACAAAGTTTCATATATTAACCAGAACTATTCGTATATGAAAATTTGTTTATAACTGGAGATATGCTTTAACTCTTTATGTCAAGGAAGGCAAGAGTACTAGAAATCTAGCCCCCATATATAGAGAGGGGCTCCTCATGTACAATCACCCATTTGCAACTTCATCCTATGCACCTTTCCTATAGCAGTGTTCTCCAATCTATATGTGCCCTTATGTTGCAAAACTACAACTCCCAGCATGCCCTGTTGCTGTTCATTTTTAGTTGGGACCCTGTAACTCATCACTCAGCTTCCACTTTCTCTGGAACAGATTTGAAGGCTGAAAGGAATAGAGGATAAATCACAGACTTCTATGTATAGGGGGAGGGAAATGGAAGGTTTTGGTAATTTTTCTAGCAGGAAACATGAAACACTGTATTTTGTCAGTTTCCACATGTTTTCAGTTTCCACATTTAGATCCATTTTAGGCAGTGCTGGGGGTTAGTCCTTGCCAGATGAGAGGATACATGCTGTGTGGTGTGTGCAGGCGCCTGGCCTGTGATAATACGACAATAAGATCGAATCCAGATATCTCGTCCTCTTATTGCAGTGTTATTCATGTGTATAGCAAGACCGTATATGGGGAGAGGCCGAAACTTACACAATCACACATAATGGACCAAAAATGCAAAGACCTGGTGAACTACTGCCAACAAGGAGAGTGTATGTGCTGTAAAAACTGTCTAGACAAAATAGATATGACATAGTATATATTCTGGCTGATGTCATAACAATTGGCATGCCCATGTGACCGCTGTGGCCCAATCACAGGCCTCAGCGGTGACCCCGTGCCGTATGACTCCACAAGAAGGCCTAAAAGAGGTGATGGAAGGTGAGTATAAATGTGTTTTTATTTTTTACACCTGCCCTGGGCTTCCACCTATTATACTCTGGGGGGTGAAGAGACCCCAGAACATAGTTTCAAAGAGTATAATAATTTCAGAGCTTCGGCCTTCGGGCCCTCTTCAATGACCAGAGCTGCTGCTGTTTTTTTCCTGCTTTTTTTTTTTTTTTTTTAAATAGGCCATTACCTGCTGGAGTAACCCCAAAAGGTAACGGGCCCTATTTGCTTATTGATCCCTGTTCCTGCTCACGGCCGCCTTAGCTTCCACTTCAGCCCTCCAGGGGGCCCCAGTCTGCCCATATCTTATTACTGATGCTGAACAGCATTAGGACGTCACTAAAAGCGACATTATATGCGACGCACAGGGCCCCTTGGAGGGCTTAACTGGAAGCGAAGATGGCCATGGCCTGGAGCAGGAAATGGTAAGTAGGGACCGTGGCAAGAGTATTTTTTGGGTGAACCCCACAAGTTTCCTCACCTGGTGGTTCCATTCAGACCGCATACATCTGAACCGAAACTGCTATCGTTTTTCAGACCCCCGTGTATAATGATTGGAGGCCCCAGGGAGGTGAGCAAACATAAAAACCAGTGTTACTTCCCTCTCTGGGGCTCCGTTGCAACTCCTTGCTCTCTTCAGGCCTCTTTAGTGATGTCATGACGTCATTGAAGAGTGCCGAAGGCTGAGCAGGAAGTCGACGCCGGAGTCCAGGAGAGGTGACAAACAATTTGTATGTTTGCTCACCTCCCTGGGACTGCCGATCATTATACTCTGGGGCCTGAAAAGACCCCCCCAGTATAATAATAGTTCTTGGGTGGTGTACCCCAAAAATCTGCAAGGAACACCGTATGGTGGGACATTACACTGTGTGCAGGGGCCGCTATGGGACATTATACTATGTGGAGAGGCCGCTATGGAACATTATACTGTGTGCAGGGGCCGCTATAGGACATTATACTATGTGGATGGGCCATTGTGGGACATTATAGTGTGTGTAAATTGGGCATTATATCATGTAGGGGCCAGAAAAGGTGGTGCTATGCGGAGGGTGGGAGGGCCAAAGACAAAAGATTGCTATGGGATCCAGTCTTTACTAGTTATGCACGTGCGTGTATGTATGTATGTATGTATGTATGTGTGTATATATATATATATATATATATATATATATATATATATATACATACACACACACGTGAGGGCCCATTTAGATTCTGCGTTGAGCGATTCCATTAATACAGATGAAAGCGTTCATTGCACTAAGTTTCAGATCCTGTTCAATGATGGTTGTAGAGTATGTTTGGCGCAAGAAAGGGCCTTGCAACAAATGTGCACCACAATATGATCCCTCTACACCAGAAAATTGGAGCAGAGGGATTGATAAATTTCCCTCCCTAAGTAAGTGAAATTGTCACCTCTAATGATAAACCAGCAAGTTGATGCTCCATTTGGACAACTTTATAGTTGTAACAACAATATACTAAAAATCTGAGCCCATATAGTATTTTTTTTTATTATTATTAACCCCAGAGATCTCCAAAACAAGTGAAACCGGAAAAATATTTACAGACTTTGTGCTTTTCTTCCATAATATACAGTATCAATGTTATTACCGGCATAGCCACCATTTTTTTTTCTGTTTATTTGGTGTAAGTCTTTAAAGGTTCATAAAAAATAATTGTCTTACATTTCTACAAAAAGAAACAAAAATAAAATGAGGTAAAAAAAAAAAAAAAAAAAATAAAGACCAAAAAAAAAATTAAAGTAAATAAAAAAGAAAAAAAAATTGCCAAAAAAAAAAGGCAAAAATAGGAATACACAAGCAAAGAAGTAAAAGCAACATACAGTACCAACATAGGTTCAAAGTCACATAGCTCATGTTTAAGGGCATACATGTCTAGGGAAAAAACTTCAAAAGTGGGGCATCTAGACTGGACACTGGTTGCACTAACCTCTCATTGAGCTGTCCCAACCTATCAGAAGGCGTGAGGGGCCTCATGTGATTCACGTAAGATTAAATTGGAAACCATTCTTGATTCAAGAGAGTCTCTAGGTTGGGTAGGTGCCCACAGAAGAGGCCTATTGGTTCTTCTGAGTAGCACTCGACTTAGCTCTTAGATCTTTCCACTATATCTTCTCTGTAAGGACCTCATATTGACCCAATCAGGTTCTCTCCTAGTCAAAGATATAAGGCCCAGTTGGAATTTTCTCTCTAGCCCCCTCCGTACCTGAGCAATCAGTGCTGTTAGTTTTGGTGTCTGATATACTATTTAGACTCTGTACTGTCAGGTGGGCGGTGTCACGCAGGAGCAGGCAATGGGACTTGATGCAGAACTCCAATCAGGGGTGCACAGTGAGAGTTTAGAATCATGCCCCCTTGCCTGCTCCTGCCTAAATAGCACATCAGGCACCAAAGCTAACAGCACTGATTACTCAGGTAGGGTGGTGGCTAGAGAGAAAATTCCAACTGGGCCAGAATCAGTAGACGAAATTATAAGAATTGGCAGAGGTGGTGAAAGGTCTAACTTCCAATTTATCCTATTATACAAAACACACTATGGAGGTAGCCATTTTGAGGCAAATCCCTTTACTTATTACAGATCAATGGTGGTACTTCCATTTTCTGCCAATGTATTTGTCCAGTTGCTGCTCGGTGAATGAGTTTAGTCCAGTTACAGATTTTCTTCACCTTTAAATTTACCTACCACGCACTGGAGGCAGCCATTTTGGGGGCTGATCCTTATATTACAGTCCCTTGATTATTCATTAGACGCTACTACATCGAGAGTTGGCAGCAGATGTCTATGAGGTGCAAGGTCCATGGTGGTTCTTCACTATCTGCCTTTGTATTCGTCCAGTTTACAATATGGCCGCCACTGCTCGGCGAACAGGATTGGTCCAGGTACACATTTCCTTCATTGGGTCAACGTTGAACTTGACTGAGCTTTATTGTACTTAACAACTGAAGAGATCTGTATATTGTCCCTACCCAACCAGATGACGGACACAGCTGGATTTTCTCCTGAGGTTTCTTGTTGTAAGAAATGGATCCTCCAGCCACAGCACCACTTGAGCTCCTTCACTTTTTGTCGGAAGGTTTTGCTGAACGTGTAATAGATGATGGGATTGAAGGCCGTGGATGATTTGGCGAAGAGGCAGGGGAGTAAAGAGACAATTGGGGGAATGCTTGCACTTGAGCGGAATATAGACCAGAAGCTAACAATTGCATAGGGTGTCCAAGAGACCAGAAATCCAAAGCTCACCAATACCGCCATCTAGAGGAAGAGAAAATATGAAACACTTTATTCATATGAATAATACATTCTGTTGTAAAAGCGGTTGTCCACTTTATATAATCCAATTTTGTTAGTAAGATTCTTCTAACTATATCTGGATCCAGGGGCGTAACTTGAGGGGGTGCAGAGGGTGCAGTCGCACTGGGGCCCAGGAGCCTTAGGGGGCCCATAAGCACTGGCACCAGTATTGAGATTGCAGCTTCCATCTGGCCCATAAGCCAAGGAGACCCACAGATTCCCCTGACCACACTAAGATTGATTAAACTCCTTAGCACCTGTAACCATCACTATCAAGAATTCGCTGTAGGGATGAGGTAGGGGGCCCAGGACTAAAGATTGCACCGGGGCCCACAAGACTTTAGTTACGCCACTGTCTGGATCATAGTGAGCCCAACTGCTTGGAGCCCCAGTGATCTACTGTAATCAGAGAGAACCAGACAAAAGGTGTTCAACTTGCCTACAGTGCCTCTGCAGGTGAAAATAAGTACTACACAATGTCTGTAATGCATGCATAAGCCAAGTCCTCCAGAGCAAGGGTCTCTCTATGTAGCCACTCTCTACTTGGGGTAGCTGTGTTTTTAATGGCAAGTACAAGCATTTTTTGGATAAATGTGTGTATGAGTACACTTACAGAGACAGCTGTCATTCACTGAGTAGGACCGCCCACTGGACTCCTAAGCCAGGAATGGGCAAAGATTTACATACAGTAAATAAATGACAAGTTACTGAGTCTTTTCCCATAACACTATATAGTGTTGTGCATAAGTTTTCGAAAGAAATAGAAGTGTTACTAGTTTATTTTTGTCATGTAATAAAATGAGACAAATGAACAAAAGAGAAAGCTAAATCCCATCAATATTTGGTGTGACCTTTGCCTTCCATCAGTTCTTCTCGGTACTTAGACAGTTTTTGAAGGAACTCGGGCGGGGACGTTGTTGCCGCCACTAAGCACAGGTCTTCTGTGGATTTAGGTTTGCTCCAATCCTTCGGTCTCGTCATGTAATCCCAGACAGACTGGATGATGTTGAGATCACTTCTAGGACTCCTCCAAAGGGAAAAGATCACACCAAATATGGATGGGATTTACTCTAGGTTCACACTAGCATTAGGCTCTCTGTCTTTCAGGATCAAATGGGTACCTGAAAGATGGAGAGCCTGTCTTAAAAAGCGGTTACACAAAGATACCCATGAACCCCATAGACTTTAATGGGATCCACCGGGTGTCCGTCAGATTTCGATTTTTCTCTCAGAAGGAGAGTCCAATGCAGATGTGAACCTAGCCTTAGATTTCTCTTTTCTTCATTCGCTTCATTTTGTTAATTGACAAAATAAACTATTAACCCTTCTATTTCTTACTTTGTAGCGATTTTTCCACGCCTGCCTAAAACTTCTCAGCACTTTTGCTCAGCAAAGCACAGTATAGCATACATTTTTCAATGACAAGGTGACCTTTGCATCCTGTGTTTGCTTTTGCATTTGAGCCCTGGCAGCGTGCACCTACATACATTGTGTTACTGTTTGAAAGCGCTGTTTGTGTTTCTACCATTGTATCAGTTTTATTTACTGTCAACATAGTGCACTATGGATTGTATTAGTGCATTATGTGTTGTATTAGTGCATTATGGATTGTATTAGTGCATTATGGATTGTATTAGTGCACTATGGATTGTATTAGTGCACTATGGATTGTATTAGTGCACTATGGATTGTATTAGTGCATTATGTGTTGTATTAGTGCATTATGGATTGTATTAGTGCACTATGGATTGTATTAGTGCACTATGGATTGTATTAGTGCACTATGGATTGTATTAGTGCACTATGGATTGTATTAGTAGTGCACTATGGATTGTATTAGTAGTGCACTATGGATTGTATTAGTGCACTATGGATTGTATTAGTGCACTATGGATTGTATTAGTGCACTATGGATTGTATTAGTGCATTATGGATTGTATTAGTGCACTATGGATTGTATTAGTGCATTATGGATTGTATTAGTGCATTATGGATTGTATTAGTGCATTATGTGTTGTATTAGTGCATTATGGATTGTATTAGTGCATTATGGATTGTATTAGTGCATTATGGATTGTATTAGTGCAATATGGATTGTATTAGTGCATTGTGTGTTGTATTAGTGCATTATGGATTGTATTAGTGCACTATGGATTGTATTAGTGCATTATGGATTGTATTAGTGCACTATGGATTGTATTAGTGCACTATGGATTGTATTAGTAGTGCACTATGGATTGTATTAGTAGTGCACTATGGATTGTATTAGTAGTGCACTATGGATTGTATTAGTGCATTATGGATTGTATTAGTGCATTGTGTGTTGTATTAGTGCATTATGGATTGCATTAGTGCATTATGGATTGTATTAGTGCATTATGTGTTGTATTCGTGCATTATGTGTTGTATTCGTGCACTATGGATTGTATTAGTGCACTATGGATTGTATTAGTAGTGCACTATGGATTGTATTAGTAGTGCACTATGGGTTGTATTAGTGCACTATGGATTGTATTAGTGCACTATGGATTGTATTAGTGCATTATGGATTGTATTAGTGCACTATGGATTGTATTAGTGCACTATGGATTGTATTAGTGCACTATGGATTGTATTAGACTTGGGTGCATTCATAGCTGACCTTCTAGATATACTCTAATCCATTACTCATCGGGAGAACGCAGTTAAATACATTTACATTTTTAGACGTCTCAAAGAATGTGATCCATTAATTACTGAGGATGGAGACTTCCCGAGTTTGACAGGCAGAACTGTAGGAAGTCACTGTATTCTTTAAAGACTGTATATAGCTATTGGGTGGATGGCCCAAGGCTGCTGTGACAGATGTATTGTAACACAGATGTACACCCACCGGTAAGTGCCTTCATAATAGACTCAAGTATGGCAATTTGTCCCCCACCTTCATTGATAGGGTGAACATTAGTAACACATGTGGTGGGAGTATTATTACATGTGATGTAGGTATTATTACATGATAGGGATGTTATTATATATCATTTTTATGATGGAGTGTCATTACATGTCATTACACTGATATAAAAAAAAAAATGACATGTAAAGAACTAAGCCAGTTTTATCAATATGCATACAGTGTAGATGTAGTAGAGTTGAATTTGTCATTTATATGGGGTTTTCCAGATTGGTAGGGGTCACACACCCGATACCCCCCACTATCCAGCAGTTCATACATAGAGAATAGGGCATCTCTGTTCTCTGTGTAGTGGGGCAGACCAGATATTACAGGTCAGCTCCTATTCATCTGAATGAGACATAAGCTGCAGTGACTCAGTTCCACCACTACACATGAACAGTGCTGTCTGCTTCCTGCTCCATTCTCTGTGCATCAATTGCTGTGATCACCTAAATGATGGGGATGCCAGTTATCAGACCTGATTTGATATTAGTGACCTACCTTTAGGATAGGCCATCACTATTTTTAACCCAGAAAACCCGTTTAACTCTTTGCAGCTATAACATCATTTTTCCTCTTCTGTCTTATTGTCCACAATTTCATTTATTTTCCCCAATGCATCTAAAATAAAAAGTCTTGATTAAAAAGCGCCTTCTATTTTGTATATACAACTTCTAAACAGACTTGTGTCTCCATGGTTTCAGACTACAAAGAAGCCCTGTGTAGTCTGATCTTGAAATCATGTGTTAATCTTCCCCATGCCCTTCTTTTGCTGCAGACAATAGAAGGAAGAGGGGAGAGTTAGTCTAGGCAATGACATATGGGGCGATTATTGGGTCCAGTGATCGGGAAAGTACATTGGTTGAAAGCAGGGGCGTAACTTGAGGGGGCGCAGTCGCACCGGGGCCCAGGAGCCTTAGGGGGCCCATAAGCACTGGCACCAGTATTGAGATTGCAGCTTCCATCTGGCCCATAAGCCAAGGAGACCCACAGATTACTCTAACCACACTAAGGTTCATTAAACTCCTTAGCACCCGTAATCATCACTATCAAGAATTTACTGTAGGGATGAGGTAGGGGGCCCCAGGGCCCACAAGACTTTAGTTAGGCCACTTGAAAGGCTCATTTCCAACAATTGACTTGTGTACCAAGGATCACCCAACGAATGAGTGTTCCAAATCATCATTTTTCGGCAGCACATCATCCTGTGTAAACAGGGACGTGCATGAAACTGGATGGGGGACAAATTATCCTTTTAGCAATAAGTACTTTGCTTCAGCCTGTGTAAAAAGCCAATGCAAATGAGCATTGACCAATGTGTTATATTGGTAATGGGTGCTTGCCCTCCTTTGCATCAACACATATAATAGTCTCTTAATACATGACTGCAGAATCAGACTACACAGAGTTTGCCTGTAGTCTGTTACCATGGAGACACATAGATCTGTGTAGGAACTGTGTGCACAAATCCTTCAAACATTTTAACCCCTAAACGCTATATGACGAATATGTTCGGAATTAGCATAACTATGATCCCAACAATTTACATTCCACAGTTAATAGCGACTATGGCATGTAAAGTGGTTAGACAGGGGGAGAGGTTTCCTTTGCTGGGTCTAATAGGCTGAAGGTCAGTATAAGACTGACATGTACTATACCCTGCAATACAGAAGAATGTATACCTTTAGCTTTATACCCATCCTGCCGCTGTACTCCCCGCGCAGGCACACTTGAGTGCACCTCGGCTTCGGTGCACATGCCCTGCGCAGTGAATTGGGCTGAACGTCTTTGGTTCTCTGAAGAACTGCGCAGGCGCCAGGAGCACCAGAGATGAGTTTGATAAGACTCATCGGACTCATCTCTAGGTAAGTATAAAAGTTTGATTTTACAAATGTGGGCATGTATGGAGTTAAAACAGGGCGATTTGAGACACTAAACCCCCAGTCTACAAGGACCTGTGGGTGTCCCAAAATCGACCTGACAGGTTCCCTTTAAATCGATGTAAAAAAAACAAAGCCCAAAAATCAACCCCCAAAATTGATATTTCTTTTCTTTTTATTATTGCATAATATGTATCCAAAATGGTTCCATTGAAAAAATATAACTTGTCTCGGCAAAATCAAGTCAAAAGTTACGGCTCTCAGAAGATGAAAAACTCAAAAAAAAGTGTATGTCCTGAAGGCCAAAATAGGCCGTGTCATTAAGGGGTTAATGACGACTATCTCGTTTTTTACTTTAGATGTTTTGGAGCCAAAAAAGAACAACTGCAAATATGCACATATCCATAAAGGATAGGATATAAACCCTAACGGAAGAAGACAACTAAAGTATATGTCATATGGAAGGTGCAGAGCAAATATCTGGGACCAGGTACAAGATGTCTGATAGGATTCTGATAGCCCAACAATTGTGTGTCTATTGGATCCACTGAAATTCTAGATTACTAGAAGTTTCTGGATAATGTTAGGACTAGAACGCTGGTGAGCCGGTGATGATGAGATTCCTGATTATTAAATTATCCTTCACATGGCCGGACAGTAAAGAAACCCAGAAAATCTGTGATGACTGTGGGAACCATATGTCAGATGTCCGCTACTATGGGAGGCTTTTCACGGACACATATGATCCCCATAAATAGCTACAGTCATGAATGAGCTCTTTAAACGAATATAATTCTATTCATAAAGTGTAACCACTGACACAATTCATTTACATTTCAATTTTGTGTTTTCTCCATGGAATTGGTGGCTTTGTTTTCGATTCAGGAAATCTACGCATAAAAATAGTAAAACTAATTCTGACCTTGAAATACAGGGTTAAAAAGAGAACTTATTCTCATGGGAAAGTGTTTGGATTAGTGCATAAACTTTATCCAGATTCAGTGGGTGTGTACACTTTTACAACCAATATCTATATTGCTCTAAAATGGAAAACGAAGCAACTTTGTATATAATCTTGTATCAAAATATCCAACAGTATTAAATACATAGTTTCCTACAGTATACCTGCAGATCTATGCATCTCCATGGTTACAGACTACAAAAAAACCTTGTGTAGTCTGGTGCTGTAGTTCAGGGCTGCTCTCTGTCTCCTCTTATACTGTCTGTAGGTTAGAAAGAAGAGGGGAATAATCTGTCCATCTTTCTATCTACCTATCTATCTTTCTATCTATCTACCTATCTTTATCATATCTATTGCCAAATATTTATTCTCATGGGTGGAAGGGACTGCATTGTATCCCACAGGCCTAAATATGAATTCTGGACATGATCTATAGAGATATTGACTGTCCATAATTTTGGTGACTCCCTCTAGAAGCTTCGTCTCCTGAGAATAAAAGAATTGGTCATCTTCAAATCCACCACCCCCAATCATTCTCTCCCCTGAATACATACAGTCTGTCTGTAGTCTGTGACCATGACGACACATACTGTAAGTCTGCAAGAAGTTGTATAGACAAAACTAAGAGAATTTGCAAAAAAGTTGCTTCGTTTTTAGATACATTGGAGGAACTAAGAATGATTGTAAAGTCTACATAGCCTTAAAGGGGTTGACCACTTTCAGACCAATATTGAGAGACCAATGTTATGGTTTGTAGTGTAGCCCTATTTGGGGGGGGTGGTATGAGTATTATCCCTCCCGCAACAGACTCTGGCGCTGACCTGTGTGTATAATGGGACCTGAAGCCTTCGCTGAAGGGAAGAGTGGGAACATATATGAAATATATCAGTGCCTCCACCCAGGATAGAGCCTCTGTATTACAGGGAGGATCTCTTCCTGGGACTTACCCATGAGGTACAGTTAGTAGCCTTAACAAGGATCACTGTACTAATCTCACAGTCTGAAGAATACATACAGATACCACATAAGGTTATAACAGTAGCTTTATAAGAATCAACAGGGTAATACTACATACATACAATATACTCAGAACACAGCAGTACTACAACAACCAGCAAGTCCTCAACCGTCTTAGGTTATATACCCGGGTATATATATAGATATATAGCAAGAGTCCAGTGCACAATACCTCCAGGCAACAGAAGAGATGCAGGGGCCCCTGTGGATAACTGTGGATCCTCGGATTCTTCCAGGAGATGACAGACAGCCGATCAGGAGATGATGATGATGGTGAGATTCTTCACAGGCAGCAAACAGGGCGACGGTGACGGCAGTAGATGCAGGCCTGACTACCCTAACACTGAGTCCTTAACCTGCCAGCTAAACTACTAGTGCCACCGGGCCTCTAACTAGCTAGTTGGCCTTCGGAAGCCTAACCTATCACTGCCCTGAACTGTATATATATATGGATCCCTAACTACGGTTACTAGCTAGGTCCTGTGAGTATATAGGGGGTAACACATACCTAAGTATATACTGTGAAGTAAAGAGGAACAAGTGGCTCTTAGACTCCCCCAGACATAACATGTCTGTCTCAGCAGCTCTGCTCACATCTCTCCCCCCAGCAGCTCTGCCTCACATGTGTCTGACTCACTGTATTTACAAAACAAAACTTGCACTAAATGCCTGGGGTCTCTGAAGCCAAACTGCAGGGGCAAAGAAGCCAGATACATTATATACTAGTAGAAATGGCAGTTCCCTACAGTATAATAAAAAGTTGTACAATTTTACAATATATTTTCTGTATTAATTCCTCACAGTTTTAAAGAACTCTGCCTGCTGTCAGTCATTCTGGTTAAAAAGGACCTTTCACGACCTCATGTATACGCCCTCCCTGACAGTATTCCTCCATAGCTCTGTACTGTCAGGGAGGGCGTTCCTTACAGCTCAGCGTCATCACTGGGCTGTAAGGAACTCCCCCTCTCTCTGTCCTCGTCCAAGAGAAGGTCACCTCACATGGTGACTAACAGATCTAGCGCAGCACATACACTAACAAAAAACAGGATGTGTATATCAACCAGCATCAAAACAAACAAAAGTACAGAGTGTCTACAGATAAACATTTAGTAACAGCTACAGCTAGTGTCATAAATGTGAACTGCAGTCAATCCAGCAAATATAAAGACAAAGCTGGCTGTTGCATATCTCCAACATCTCTGTCCTATGATGTCATCATGGCAACCTGATCTGCTGTTCATGGAAACCATGTTAGCACTCTGCTTCTTAGAATGGTGGCTAATTCATGGTCTTTGTGCGTGGAGGGGGGGGGGTATTTTTTGTCATTCTTCAGAACATTTCTAGCCCTAATTGATATCATGCTTGTACTGCAGACAACTAATCATATTACATGGGAACTAATTATTGTCATAGATACATGTGCAAACAGTGAAGTCCTATGACCTGGTTTACCACTCATTGGGGGGGGGGTCAACTCTAATTGTTTAATATTAGAGATGTAATTTATATCAATGGAAGAAAACAACGTTAACATCACATATCCCCATTTCCCAGGCCCTGGAGAAATAAGTATCCCCCCCCATCCAATTACATAGCAATGCCACCAGTGCCCTGGTCTGTTCCTGTTACGTAGGAGTCAGCTCTTTAGGGTTTACCAAACATAAATTGGGTGAGATCTCCTGTTTCTTAATTAAAGGGAACCTCCTAGCTTTATTAAGCTGCCCCTCTAAAGGGTAGCGTAAACTAATGGTGGACAGCAGTCATTTCTGTATTGATCTGAAGTAGTTTTTGAGAATTTACATCTTAATCTATACAGCATACGTTCAGCAAAGTGCCCTTAAAAGCAACTTTCTACTGTCTATTACATTTTAGAAAAAAGGGCCCAAAGCCGTCTAGCTGTCTATATCCACCCCTGTCTACTCCACAGGCAGCTTTTCACGCTAGGACACTATTACTGGCCCACATACAGTAAGTGCCACTTTTACAGGCCCTCATACAGGAAGTGCCACTGTTATAGCCGCTACGGTAACCAAAATGTAGACTCTATGCTGGATCCCCGGCTGAACGGAGAGGTGAGTATATAGCGTTTATTATTTTAAGCCTCGCTAGAGGGTTAAAAAAGGTATCGGAACATCCCTTTAAGTCTCTACTGCAGAATAAAGTTTGTAAGACTTGATACTATCTCCCACACACGACTGTATGAATAAGAGTATGTTCACATTAATGACCGGGTTCTGTTGTTCTGCTCTGTTACAACGTAAGAGCCAGAAGATTAAAATGAAGGACACCAACAGAGCCTAAATGGTCACATTGCCTATAATGGAGTTCATTGGGCTTTCATTCTGTTGTCTGTCATTTTGCCAAATGCAGGCCTTTTTGCTCCTCAATCCTTACCTCACAACCATACTTGATTCAGCAGGACAGTCCTGGATTCTGGGTCCTGTCCCGATGTCCTGGTCGGCGGGATGTATGTCTTCAATCCAGAAGACGCAAATGTGTTTGATACAATGGTGAAGCAGGGAATCCACTCCCTGGTTCACAATTCGCCCCTTTCTCTGCTTCAGGAGCAGTAGTCATGATGTAGTAACATCAACTTACATTACGCTGTAGCTCCACGAAGCCTCCGGAACCAGAGACAGCTGAAAGAACAGCAGGGCAATGGGGAGAGGTAAGTATTTTTTTATTTTTTTTTTTGGAGTATACCATGTCAGGGTAGCTGTAAGAGTCATATACTGTTTGGGGCACAAAGAGAAATGCATATCCCGCCGCACATTTTTGTGTCCCTCTTTCAGTCCATTGAGCGTTGGGGGATATGGGATACTATAATGGACGCCTCTAACAGATCCTACCACACATTGGTGAACTTATTCTTATGCCAGTAGTTCTGTGCTCAGAAGAAAGTTGATATTTTGATTGACAGGTGCGAGACCTGCACAGAACAAAACAAGAATAAGATAAGGTTACCCATCACTCACCAGGGTTAGTTTTTTCTCCACTTTGGCCGCATTCGGTATCTTGTCGTAGTTCTGTATCTCCTGGTAGGCTTTATGAAGTTTCCAGGTTATGGCTGTATAACAAGTGATGATTGTCATGGCCGGGGTAATAGTGCACAGGATAAACATACTGAGAATGAACGACAATCCATTCATGGAATTCTGGAACTCAGCCCAAGCAATGGTGCAAGAAATGCCGAATGGTTCTGGGCCATAGTGACCCCATCCAACCAATGGGAATATTGCCCAGAGCAGTGCGTAGAGCCATATGCACATGATCACTAAGTAGATTGCTTTCTTCTTTATTGTATTTCCTGGGAAAGTAAACAAAGAGTTAATCTGTATAAAATGTTACAGTCATTACTATGTAATAACTGGCACTGTCTTTTCAGTCGTTCTGGTCCATCATAGGATCAAAACAATGGCCTGAAAAATTGACAGAATGACAATATTTTTTCACTATTAGTAGCCACACATCTCCCCTGCAGTGACCACTACAGGAGAAATGTAGTATTACATGGGGCCTGCTTAGATTAATGGATCATGATGTAATACATGGTCACATTGAGTCCACCACAGTTGGGGGCACTCTTCGCACTCTTGGGTAAAGAGTGGGGCATTGTTTTGGGGTAATGACTTGCTTTCTAAATCTCAGTAGCTCATTTTTAATACATGCATTGAATAAAAACTATTCTCAGCTAGATAAGTTACTCACGGTTGGTTGTAGTCGTGCTGGTCACTAAATATCGGATCACCGCCATTGCTGCTAATGACATCATACTTGCTACTCCAAAGAAGAATCCCATGAGGGCATAATACATGCAAGTATGTTCTCCCCCGATCCATGCATGATTCCAAGCGGAGGCAATGGCCAAAGGGTACATGCACACGGCCATGCCCAAGTCTGTTATGGCTAGGTTTATAGACAGGAGATCTGCCGACTTCAGGTGTGAAGAGCATTTCACCGCTGTAGCTAGCACGGCACCGTTACCTACCACGGTCAGTATAGCTGAAATAAAAAGAGCCTATATGTAATATACTGTACGGCAGGCAGGTGTTAAAGAAGACCCGTCACTCGGTATTCTACACATCTGTTCCTATTGCTGAGCAACTGAAGTTAACCTGTATTATGCCAATCCTTGGTAAACACTATTGACAACATGTCTGCATGAACAGAGTGTATTCCTTAGGTGCAACATCACTACATTCTACAAGTCCGGCCGACCTTCCCTTGGGTGTCTCAGAATAGCAGGAAATAAGCCAAGCCAGGAGTACCCTTCAGTTGTCACAGTCACACTGGGGCCCTTGGCACATACACAACAGAGATATAGAATAATAAAATGATGATGCACAGACTGCCAACCATCAAAGGAAATCAGGAACAAGATCAAATAAACTTAATCAGTCTTAGGACGGATTCTGCCCCAAAATCAGTGGCAGATTCGGACCTGATTCTATCTCCCATTGTTTTTAAAGTGAGGCAGAGATCACAGCAGGATGCTGAAAAAATAAGCGTCCTGCTCGATGTTGCCTTGGAGTCCGCAGGCTGTTGATTAGACCTGTACCCCACTAGTGTGAACGGGCCCTTAGTGTGGCTAAGTTGACCTGTGTGTGTGTGTGTCTCTGGATTCTGGGCCCAGTTGCAGCTGCAATTTCTGGGACCTTAGCCAGTTCCTGACCTCCCACTGACTATATACAGTACGTCTAGGCGGTCCACTCTTAACTCTGCAAGGATGTACCTGTATGTCCTTGCAGTGTTAAGCAGGTACACAAAATCATGCAGGTGCAGAGCTGGGGATCCGGCTATAACTACAGCTGGAGCTCCTATAGAGATGGCAGGGAAGGTTTATTACCCAATCAATGTGTACAATGATGCAGCTCTCCTCTTTTCTGTTGGTTCACCAAAGATTAGGAACTGTAAGGGCTGCTCTGCAGTTTATGTTGTGAGGCTGCATTCTTCCTGTAACTGGGGCTAAATATGTTTCAGACACTGTTACATGGGAAAAAAAGCCAAAAGTAAAAAAGATGCCCCCAAAGGTCTATTATAACCTTATCTGGGGCATAGTGTTTAAAATAATAATAATAATAATAATAATAAACATTTAAGTAACACAATAAAAAAAAAAGTTAAAAACACCCACATCACAGGTTCTTGCCCGCCCCAAGCGACACAACAGTACATAAAAATTGCCATAACAAAGAATGAAAATTCTTTTAGGCCGGGGACCCACGTGGCAGAAACGCTGCAGTTTGGCTGCTGCGGAAACGCCGGGGCTAAAACAGCGGTGTTTTACAGTCACTGCAAAGTGGAAATGTCGCGGTTTTGGAAATCACAGCATGTTAATTATACCTACGGAAACCCCAGCGGACTTTCTGTGAAAAGCGATGTGGGAAAAGCCGCGATGCGTTGCCGTCACAGTTTTTCCTACAGCTTTTTTTTTGCTGCAGCTCACTATGTCTTTTAGTAGCACTTTGTGCTATTAAAAAAAAAAAGTGAAAAATGTGAAAAAGACACCTTCTCTCCTTTTTTGTTTGCATTTTCCTTTCTTTTACAAAAAAAAGGAAAAAAACTGACACTAATCTATCTATCTGCAGGGCTGGGGTGATATTCTGGATTCTGGTGACAGACTCCCTTTAAGTGTCTTTTTAATATGTATTTCTGTTCTAGTTTTTGTGTTATTACATTCTGTGGATTGTAATATTTGCAGACGTCTATATTTATCATCCCGAGATGCTTCAGTATTGGCAGTTCACATGGATGTTTACGCAGTTTTATTACATTCTCTGTACATTTCTTCATATGGTAACACTGGAATTACATTGGAATTCAGATAATGAACTGTCGTAAAAAGGACTGGCTATAAATCTGTAATATGGTTCTTCTAATTCCTGTGTTATTAAAGGGGAGGTCTGGTCCCACAAAAAAAAAAAAAAAAAAACACCTTTTAAATACCCTATTAGGAAATGCAGAGGGAAGAGGAGGGGGTCCCTGCTCTGAAATATCTTCCATAGTATAATAGTCATGTAATGTAATAGTCATGTAGTATAGCATGTAGATACATAGTATAATAGTCATGTAATGTAATAATCATGTAATATAATAGGTCATACATTATTCTACTGCGTTTCCCATGTAACTGATTTCTCTCTGCTCATTCTATTGGGACTTACAACATCTCTGGCAGGAGCTGTGGATTTGGTCACTTATCTGCCTTCTGACAGACATATGACTGATATCATCAGCTCTAACAACTAATAACATTTCCTCAAGTTATAAACCGCAATCTGAAAACCACACGTCTGTAGGGCTGTGAAATCCTCACCAAAGAAGCCAAAAATAAGCAAACACACCCTGGTATGACATCGATTTATTTGTCCTGAAAAAAAAAAACATTTCTTTGAAAATGTATAAACCAGGATGGATCCTTACAACATTTGTGGTGCACTTTTTTTTTTTTTTAGCTTGTTTTATACTATGTTACAAAAATCTGGAAACCATCAGCAAGCACTTCACTTGTTGCTATTGACTGATCAGACCCACAGACCATTGAGAGTATGGATCCAGTGAGTAAGTACATAATAAATACTGATACAAGAATACCAGATCAATATCTGGTGTCATATGAATTATGAGATCGCAGTTCTACCTGTATTATTTCCGGAGATCTCACCAGTTGAAAATGCAGTTGGGATATAGAAGCTGTATATATGTATATATGGTTCCCATATCCCAAATACATTTTCTTGGAAATATATTTGGAAATAATGCAGGACTACAATCTTGGTGTCATATGAAAGCTGTAGTCTCATCTTTCATATGACACCACGATACTACATTATAATGCCAGAGATATAATGTTTAAAGTGCACCCCCAGCCTCAGCTTCTATATATTAGATCCCTACTCACAGCCACAAGCACTGAGGATGGTTTTCTGCCAAGAAACCCCCTTAAAGCTAACATGTGTCCATATAATTTTAAGGCTATGTTCACATTTGCACTGGAGACTCCATCGCGATGTCCACCTGAAATCAGCAGATGGAAAAGTCTTGCACACACAGCTATTTCATCGGCAACTTTTTAAAAAGATGGACACCCAACGGAACCCATTATAGTCAATGGGGCCACCAGTGTTTGTATGCAACTGAAATTTTAGCGGTCCACCTATTCGTTATTCTAGTCCTCCGACAATCGGAACAATGGAGAGGACGCTAATGTGAAGTTAGCCTAAGATGCTGCTAATGTCACGCTTCCACTCGCAACTTATGGTAGTGAATGTGGCTGCGCAGAAATCCAGCAGGGTCAGGTTTCTGCTGACAGTCAGGTTGTGGCAATTATTGTTGTTGCAATTTGTGATTTGCAACAAGACCACATTTACTATCAATAGGTGCAATGTAGTAGTGTTATCCTCTTCTGAATCACTGCCTCTGTCAATATTCAAATGAGTTCTTTGGAGCAATGGCCACGCCCTTGTTGCTCCAAAGAGCTAATATGAATGCAGACAAAAGCAGCGATATCTCGGCAAAAGAGGCAGCGATTCACAAGGGGAAAACACCATTTGATTCAGGTGACCCTAACCTATTTATCTATGGGGCTTGGTTGATATGCTGGAGTCTGATGACTGACTCCCTTTAAGTAGGAACCAATAAGACCCGATAATCAGGCAATCATAGAAAGTGTCAGATTATTACATATTCTGGATTGTTGGGTGTTGGACTAAAGGAATTCTACTGACAACGGAAGATAACGTTAATAAAAGGTCACCCGGAACTTAACCAGATCCCGTATCTGATCGGTTGGTTGTAGATTTCCATAACCTTTAACTCTTCACTTCTCCAAGGAAGCTAACATGTCTTTATGAAAAATCCCTTAAAGGGATGGCCCATGAGTACATTATTGTTGACCTACCCTTAGGATGGGTCATCAACAGTAGAATGGTGGTGGGTCCTGGGACGTTGCCATTTCTCCAAAGAGCTCAGGTCAACAACATAAGCAAAGATTCACAATCAGGAAACACCATTTGATTCAGGTGACCCTAACCTATCTGCAGGGCTGGGGTGATATACTGGGGTATGGTGACTGACTCCCTTTAAGAACACAAATGCCCCCCTGTAAAATGTAAAGAGGCTGAAAGCAGTAGAGGGCAGATCCAAGATAACATATGACATTAGACAGGGATGAGTGCAGAAGGCAGAAAAGAGGGAGAGAGTCCTGGAGGCGAGATCTAACATACAGACGTCTAGAGAAGAATATCCTTGGGACAGAGAGGGAGGAATAAGAAGCAACAAGTCACAAGTAGAAGAGTGAAGACACTGCAAAGATAGTGATGAGGAACTAACCAACAGAAAATCCCTCTTATGCTAAGTCTTGAAAAAGGGAGGGGGTCTTGTCTAAATCTACTTTTAGAGCATGTGGATGTTATAGAGGGGTCTGCTCACCATGGCAATGCCCATTAGGGGCTATTACTCAGATTCCTACATACTCTAAGTGACAAAAATCTGCAACTGTATAGAATGACTGTATGTAACTATGTATAGTTGTACATTGATAACTAGAAATATACTGGGATCTAACATTCTAGGTGATAGACGACCATAGATGACAGATAGATATGCAATAGATTAAATATAGCCAGATGCATAGACGGAAAGAATGATAGATAGATAGATAGATAGATAGATAGATAGATAGATATTAGGTAGACTTTATTTTATTTGAAATTCTAGTTTAACCAGATTTGAATACAATTATTTAATATAATTATGGGAATACAATTATTTTATATTGATCATCATTTGATATTACACTTATTCCCATCACTAACATTATAATTACTGACTTTAATAATAATAAAAGGTCATGATTCTTATATCAAATTATTATTATTATTAACCAGATGTGAATACAATTATTTATTACTATTATTTGATTACAATTATACTATTGATTATTATTATTAATATTACAATTATTCCCATCACTAATAACTTTAATTGATATAATAGTCATGATGTATTATTTATAAAACAGAGATGAAAAGAAGAATGACACTATATACAATAATGATAACACTATATAATACCTGTATTGATATAGATAGTAATAATAAATGCTAATAATAGTGATGCTGCCGCCAAGTGCTTTACAATATCGCAGTCTGCTCGGTTAACCCCTTCTACCCCATATAAAGCATGCTTCGCTCACTTACCTACAATGAGTAGGAAGACGCCGGCCCCATAGTCCAGTAGAGGATGTAAGGTGGAGGTATACTTGTCCTCCATCATCCAGGCTGCTGCAGGAAACTTCAAGCCATTTGCTATGGGAGTGTATACATAGTCCTGCTGTGTGTGAGCTCAGAGCTGAGGGCTGTGCAGACACTGGAGCTGTCACTGTATACTGACAGCTAGAAGAGGAGGTGTAGAGGCTGAGGGTGAGGGGGCTGCCCCAAAGACAGCCCAGTGCCCAATCACAGCACAGCCAGCGTGGTACTACAACTCCTAACCTAGGCAGCATATGCTTTACAGCTGCCGGGTATACTGAGAAACTTCTCCATACAATATCCTCTTATATCAGCTAATCGAGGGTCCAATATTTGGGACCGATATTATTCCGCTGCGTTGTTCATTTTTGTCTATAGGAAAGGTAGTGTTTGCACAGGTAGACCTAAAACATTGCATTTTCCACATTCTATTTTTCAGCAATGTGTGAATGAGATTAAATGAAATCTCACTTTGTTGTTTGTGCCGCATTTCTAGCCCAAAATGCTGCGTGTCTGTAATGTGTGGCTTCAGTCTTAAAGGGAGTCTGTCCCAAGGGTGAAGCATAGCAAACCAGCAGCACATTTAGATGGGTCAGGCTCACTTGTAATGTCTTTTTCCCCCATGACAATGTGTGCCTGTATTGCCAAGATATTCATCTATTTGACAATATGTAAATGAGCAGTCTGGAGCACTGAGGGCGGCTCCATTGCTCCAAACTGCTGCACCGCACACAGCCCAGGAGCAACCTCCTTTTCCCCCCTTCCTTACTCACAGCGCTAGGGAGCTATGCTGACATCTCACCTGGTTCGGTGTTCTTGTGTTCATCTTGGAGTATTAGGGCCGGTTCACATCTGCGTTCGGTTTCCGTACAGGGGAGTCTGCTTGGGACCGCATTGACTATAATGGGGTCCATGTGGTTTCAGCATGAAACATGTGGAGAAAAAAGTGCTGCAAGCAGCACTTTCCTCTCCCCATGTTTCTGCACAAAACATGCAGAAACCGAGTGGAAACCACACGGACCCCATTATAGTCTATGGGGTCCACAGGTTTCCTTAGGTAAACCGCTTCTGTCTGCGTATAGGTTTCCGTTCGGGGGGGTCCCCAAGTGGACTCCCCTGTATGGAAACCGAACGCAGATGTGAGCTGGCCCTTAGAGCAGGTTGGAGCAATGGCGACGCTCTCAGTGCTCCAGACTCCTCATTTGCAGATTGTGAAATAAACTAATATCTCAGCAATAGAGACAGACATTTTTATGGGGAAAAAGGCGTTACATACTGGTTTAATATGCTTTACCCTCCTTTTAATTCCTCTTTCAAGATCTCTGCTTGCTGTGGGTATACAGATCTAATCTCATGGTCTGTAACAACTGTACCCAGTACAGGCAATCCTCTGTGAGCTATATACGTTAGCAGTACAGTTCTGTTCCCTGTCCTACTAGTTTGCTACAATGTATCAGACAGAAGTACAGGATTGCTTATACTGGATACATGTTAAAGGGGTCCAGTTAATTGTTACTAATGACTAATCCTCAGGACAGATCATCAATAAAAGATCATTGGGTGGGTCTGACACCCAAGACCCCAGGTGATCAGTGGTTTGAAGGGGCTGTGGTTGTCAGAGGATCGACGTGGCTCTGTTTACATTGCACACGGTCTGTTTCATAGCAGCCTTGTGCCATTCACGTCTGTAAGACCCCACCGATCTGAGTAAACTGAGTTTACTGAGAACAACCCCTTTAATATGTTGAAGTAATCTTTAAGGATTGGATATGTAGAACAAGACAAGTAACCCCTGTCAGCTGGCAGTCAGACTGGCACATGTGTATGGGTCACGCTGTGGTTGTATCTATACTCGCAGATACACAACATTGACATATCATGGATTACTGTATACATGTATTGGACACTGGGGATCAGTACTACGTGTTACGTCTGCAGTTCCTCGCTGTTGTGTATTACCTTAAATACATATCATTATTATAAGTAATAACACAGCCTTTTATTCCTCATCCCCCCCGCACCACATGTACATTGCTGCGCTCAACCTCAACGCCATCTCACAGGAGTCTGCTACATCTGTACTATCAAAGAATTTATAGATGTAGCAGAGCTGAGTTTGACATTTAAAGGAATATTCAAGGAATGTGATATTGATGACCTATCCTCAGAAGAGCTAATCAATATCAGATCAGTGGGAGGTCCGACACCTGACACTGCCACAATCAGCTGGTTAAAGAGGCTAGTGTGTTGTCTAGAGGCTAAACTTGGTATTGCAGGTCAGCCCGATTCTCTTGAATGGGACTGAGCTGCAAATAGGTCATGAAACTGATGAACGGGTTGTCACATGGCCTGTGAAGTAAAAGCGGCACTCACCCAAATGGCATTGCCACTTCACCCGATGGGGTGCTCAGCAGAGTTCTGACACAGATCACTTGGTTGAAGAGGCTGCGGTATTTAGGAGAGCGTTGCAGCCTTTTCATCAAACACCTAGCACAGCTATGCTTGGTATTGTAGATCAGCCTCAGTCACTTGAATGGGACTGAGCTGCTGCTGTACCATGTGACCGATGAACATGACATCATTGACAAAGGGATGAGGCCACAGTGTTCATGAGTGCTGGGGCCTCTTGCATCAGATAATCTGTGAGGGGTCCCAGGTTTAGGTACAGGAGAGAGGGGGGTGGGGGTCCCCTGCCCAGCTAGGCAAGACGGTCTGCAGCTGTTTCATGTAAGTAGAGGTTGTATAGAGGCAGCTTTCTTTCTATTCATTTCTGCCCAGTACAGTGGGGGTAATTTTATGTTACATACAGTAGCTCCAAATCTCCTGCTCCCTTTTGCACAGCCATACATGTTACAACCATGTGGATGTGGACTCGCCATGCCTCTGTTAAAAGGGTTGTCCAGGAAAATCAGTTTTTACCAGGGGGCCGGGGAAAAAAAAAAAAAAAAAAAAAACAAAAAAAAACCACACACTCATCTGCTCCCGGCGCTCCAGTATCCCAGGCCGCTGTCCAGTCCAATGCCATGGGGCTTTTTCCGATGAAAGTCCCCACGTCACATGACCGCTGAGAACAATCAGTGGCCTTGGCGGCCTAAGTAAATGACCTGATACATAACTCACATACAGCACCTGGGACATCGTGGGTCTCTTTTAGGCTGCTGAGACCAATTGGCTGCAGTGTTACGTGCAGCTGGGACTTCCACCAGAACAAGCCCCGGGGTTTCGCAGGACGGGACAGCAGCCTGGGACACCGGAGCACTGGGAATGCTTTTGAATGTGAATAAGTTTATTTTTTTCACCTTCCCCAGGCAAAAAATGTTTTTTATTGGACAACCCCCTTAAGGGTTTTGTCTAAGTGGCCTTCAGAGTACTCACAAATCAGCCCCATCAGGGCTTCACTGTGGGAATACTACTACGTTGTAGTGGTCCCGATGTTGGCAGCGACTGGCCAAGCACCAAGGATCAGTCAGGAGAATAATCTGGGTACAAGCCAAAGGTCAGGGTGGGAAGAGTTCTTGCAAGGTCAAGAATAGGCTGATGATCAGGGCGGGCAGCACAGATGCAATGGACATACCATTGTTTCAACCTGTGCAGCGGTACAGGGGCCCAGTAGGTCAGGGGGACCTATCACCTTAAAAGCTGCTTTCTACAGTCTATTACATTGCTAATGGACTTCATGGCTATTACTTCATGGACTGTTAGAGAGACATAAGGTGGTTTTGAGATATTGAAAAACAAGGGAACTATACTTGCACAGGGGCTCTCAGTTGTCAGCATCTACCCTTGCAATAAAAAGAAGTCGAGGTCAGATACGAGTAGCAGACAGGGTACAGAACAGCAGGTAGGGGTGAAGGCAGAAAACAAGCCGGGGGGAAATACACAGGTCAGGTCAGTACATGAGGACACCTTAGAGCAGGAAAATAGTAAACTAGGAATTCAGGCAGCAGGTAATGTAAAGGAGAAGTCAGCTTGGGATTGGCAAGAAGTGCTGGTGTGCTTGCTGGCCAGGCTTAGACTGGCTCACAGGGGAGCAGGTGAATCCCCCAGTGGGCCCCCCAACCTCTATAAGAGTGCTGCTAGGTACAGCACACTCACCGCACTAAAGCACACACACAGCCTATAGGCTCATACAATAAACTGGGGAGAATATAGATGCACAGAACAGGCCGACCAGGGACCCATCTCCTTACTGTCACTGTGGGGCCCCATCACCAATCATCTACCTCATAGAGCTAAGGGGGCCCTAATCTAAGGCAAGGCCTTAGGCTAATACTATATAAAATGGGAGGTAATATTATATTTGCATTTAGCTGTATAGTGAGCCACCAAATTGAATTCCAATGATGGGCCCTAAGCAACCCAGTCCGATACTGCTGCTGGCCCCTTAAGAATCCGAAAGGGCTGGCATGAGCACCCTAAGGGAGTAGTCTATAGATAGTGGGAGGAGAAAGGAGGCAAATGCTGGAGGAGCAGCAGCCTAGTGGGGATGCAAATGGCAACAAGGAAGAGGGGTGGCCCAGTGTGCACGCTAAGTAGGTAGGTAACACCAGCGTTACAATACAGGTAAATCATATTAAGCTTCCCTGCAGTCACCACTAGAGGGAACTGTAGTATGAAGTTCAATTTAAGCTGTATAAATCTGCTTGCATTGAGCCCCCCCCCCCCTAGTGGCGGATCCTGTTCTTCATTTCTAGGGCAATGTTAGTAGAAGCAGAGCTATGATGACCCTTATACCATTATGTACATATGATGTAAATGTATTGGTGAAACATTTCGAACCTAAGCAAGGAGAAACCCTGTGGGGCATATTTGAACAGTGCACACCAGAAAGGACGGGAAAATACGACAGGCTCACCACTTTAGAACAACGTGAAACATTCATAAAACAAAAAGAAACAAATATGGTGCAGATTTTTTATGCAAAGTAGACCAATTTTAAAATGGAGTAAACTTCTGAATTTACAAAATTCACGTTGTGCGCCATAAGCGCCACATATGTGTCTCCTCCATAAGCAAGAGATGATTTGTGTCTGCTTATCTTGTGCCAAAAATTGAAGGGTTTTTAATGAGTGTGCCAAATATTTGTTCCTTACAGTCTGCGAGGAAAGTTTTTTTTTTTGTCTACATGTTTTCCGCCAAAAATTTGTCCCATGGTGAAGCTCGACAATATTAGTCAGATGGTATTTGAGTCAGAATTTTGGTACTTCTAGAAACCCTCCATATTTATGAAGGTCCGTACAACAGATTCAGAAATATGTCAAACTATGAACGGGATTCATAGTTTAAGACAAAAAGTTTGATAGTATTGATAAATGTGCCCCAATATCTCCTCTATATAACATGGCTGAACTGGGGCTCTTCATGCAGCAGGTGGAAGCTCTTCAGCGTCCTGGGATCTAACAATAGGTTTCTTTACGACATGACATGAATACGTCCTCTGTACATCACCCAGAAATAAGCACTTGGTCATCTATTATGTAACTGGAGGCTGAATGACTCTTATTCACCACATTGTAAGACATATGAACCCGAATGTCCTCCTTCCTTCCTCTAATAAGATACTTTAGATGTTCCTTCAGAAATTCTCTATAGCTCCAATTATCTGTAATAACCTGCTTGGTCCCCATCTGTCCTCTGTATGACATGTTGATGGAGGGTTTATTGGTTGGGTTTAGCTGCAGCTTTACTTGGTGTTGACCCTTTAGTTGGCGCTTATAAAATCTGGCATATACTTACGATAATACTTTGGCATTACCATTTTGTGTTTTCCTAAAATGTTGCTTTGAGGAAACCATAAAAAAGCAGTGAAGATGATAAAATCTTAGTTTGGTTTTCATTTTGATCTGCGACTTACCAATAGAGGTCACTAGTGAGTGACAAGACTGATTTTGAGTAATCTGAATCATTATAGGGGTTGTTTCAAGTTTACAAGTTTTAGTTACAAAATTCTGTTACTTACCTCTCCTGTGCTCCTCAGGCTTGGGGCCTTCTTGGTGATGCAGACATCACCGTTGGCCAGGCCGACGTCATTATGCATTGCGACGCATGCCTGGCTCAAGTCACATCTGGTCCAACATTGAAAAAGGCCGAAAGTAGCGGGGAGTGCGCCGGAGCCAGGGAGAGGTAAGTAACATAGTTTTTTATGTGTGTATCCTCTCCTGGGTCTGAACATTTGCCGGGGGGGGGGGGGAGCCATGTCAAATGTTCGCTTGAGGGCCCAGCCATTCCTAGTTACGCCACTGGTTACGATTTATAAATATTTGGGGGTCCAACTGTTAGAACCATCTTTGATGTCAAGAAGGGAGTCCCTTTTACCCCTTTTCTGATTGAGGCAGTGGTCATGCAAGCACATTGCTGACCCATTCATTTCTATGAGACTGTGGAAGAGAAGCAAAGTCCATTCATGTTGAGGTACAAAGCATCCCCACATCAGACCCCACTGATCTATAGCTTATCCCCTATTCAGTAGACTTGTAAACTTGGTACAGTCCCTTTAACATAGGACATTCCCTTTAGAGATGTGAGGCCCTATAGGAGATGTAAACTCTGGTAATATTACATAATCATAGTGGGTTTCTGTAGCAGGCCATACAGATAGCCAGGTGGTTATGGGCTTTTTACTTGCCTACTCTCCTGAAATGTCTGGGAGTTTCCCACATCATGGAGTGACCTCCCGACATCCCAAAGAGTCTCCTGGGCTGGTGGAATGTTCCTGCATCCATCGGTCTTGCACTGTGTGCTGGTCATGTCTCAAACGAGGCAAGACCGGCACATTTCAAGCTCATATCACAGAAAGGGGGTATGTCACACCCCTAAAAGGGGCTGACCGTCACCCACAAAGGAGCAGGACTTTATCAGAAGGAAGTGTGGTCATAAGGAAATTTTCGCAGTGCGCACTGGGACTCTTGCATCTTGGCCAGCAGAAGTTGTCAAGTACATTATAGAGTGACTCCTTTAAGAACACGAATATCTAATACCAGCATTAAGGATTAAAGATGCTAAAGGGGTTTATAAGATAAGAGATACAAAATTACTTTGTTGTTTCCAGATACAGTGTTGGCTCTTGTCCATGGGTTATGTCAGGTTTTGCAGATCAAGCCCCTACTTGGAACCACGTCTCCTTGGACGTCTAGCTGTTGGACTCACCAGAGGTTTACCCTATATAGAACATGTCCGCATCGACTCTTACCTATATGATAATCTTTGTTGCTATCATTGTAGACCATCACTAAGATTGAATAGGTTATTTGTGATGATTCCATAAGAAATAAACTCTAGTTCCAAGTGACGGACTCCAAGGTTACCTCCAAATGGGGTTGTCTTCTGTTGGACCTATGGGGCCCATTATTATATCATAGCTTGGGCGCCACCATAGAATCCCCTGTTGGCAACATGGGCCAGACCAACACTGGGGGGAAGCTAGGGCCCCCTGGGAAATATTTAGTAACATATTTAAACATTTTGTATTGACCAAAGGTGGAAAGACGTCCAGTTGTTATGGACGGCCCATGGTAATGTGCTTTATTGTTGTAATATATGCAGGCGTCCAGCTGCTTGGTGGTCAGAATCCTCTCCACACATCAGTTACTATGATTTTCATGATTTGTTGCCCTCCAGGAAACTATTGTAGAAATAAATACTGACCTGTCACTACGTTCTGGAATAGATTAATGTAAAGACCGTTTTTATGTTGTAAGGTGATCATTACTTATATACATCTATTATTCGCTGCATGGAGTAAGGCTTATCGAGGTGTACAAATAATTCAGACTCCCGTGTGATAATGGCACGGTATAAAAATAGCAGGAGTAAAAGAAAAAGTACAGTATGTAAACCACCATGAAAACGTATCTCAGCGTCTCTTATTTTTTGTATACTTCATTGTTTCAGCTTTTTTAAGAAAATTCAATACAAGACAAAGACAACCTGAGAATGTTGGGGAAAACCAGTACGGCAGCTCTTCATTGTGTCACTGTGGTGAACATAGTCACTGCTACCTAACAGAACAATCCCTTATTTCCTTCCTTCGTCCTCCTTCCCTTTTACCACATTCATTTCTTTTCTTTCTTCCTTCCCTCCCTGTATTTGTTTCTTCTCTCCTCTACTCCTTCCCTTCCTCATTTCTTCTTAGCCTCCTCCCTTCTTTCTACCTCTCTCCATCCAAATGTTTATTCTTCTCTATTTCTTTCTTTCCTGCCTTTCTTGCCTCTTATTTCTTCTATCTTACTTTCTTTACTCCTTCCTCCTCACCTTCCATTTTCATCCCTCCCTTCCTTCTCCCTCCTTCTCTTTCCTCCATTACCCATTTATCTTCTTTCCTATTCTTCCTTCCAACCCTCCTTTCTGTCTCTCCTGCCTTTCTCTCCTTATACTTCCTCTTTTCTGTTACTCTCCTCACATCTTGTATCCTTCCTGTACCTACCTTTTTCTCTTTCTCTCTTTCTTCCCCTTAACGACCAATGATGTACCTGTACGTCATTGGTGACATGGGGATGTATGGAGAGAGCTCAGGAGCTGAGCGCTCTCCATACAGGGCGAATGCCGGCTGTATAATACAGCCAGGACCCTCCGCTAACAGCAGCGATCGGTGCCTGCAAAATGCCCGAACTATTAAAATATTTAAATATTTATCCCATACAGAGAACGGCGTAGCGGGGAAAAAAATTCTAAATAACCAAGTAGCGTTTTTTTCCAACACTTTGCCTCCTATAAAAAAATTGAATAAAAAGTGACCAAACCAAACCATCAGATCTTTCCCCAAATGATATCAGAAAAAAACAAAAAACACCACAAAAAAAACCCCACACCCCCCCCCACACAAAAAAAAAAAAAAAAAAAAAAAAAAAAAAAAAAAACAACACCCTTTTTTTTTTTTTTTTATTTTTTTTTTTTTTTAAAAAAAAAAAAAAAAAAAAAAAAAAATATATTTTTTAAAAAACCCCCCCCCTCCCCCACACCCCCCCAAAAAACAAAAAAAACATATTTTTTAAACAAAAAAAAAAAGGAAAAAAAAAAAACACAAAAAAAAAACAACAAAACAACTTTTCCCCCCCCCCCCCCCCCTCCTAAATTTTTTCCCCCCTTTCCCGTACATTGCCCCCCATTTTGAATATTAACATTACAAAGTATAATTTATTTCGCAAACAATAAGCCATCATGTCTGAACTGAAAAATGAAAAAGTTAGGGGAGACCGGAGCGCTGCGCAGTAAAGCGCAGGGATCTTGACTGGGGGCGGGCTGTAGGGGGGACCAATAACGCGCTAGGGCGCGAAGAATTGGGGGCGGGGCTTAACCCCGTTCGAATTGACTATGCCGCGCGGCCCGGGAAGCGGCCATTCCGGGAGCTGCGCGGCATGCTAACGAGCGGTCAGCTCCCTCCCCCCCCACCTTTTCACTGTAATGGCATCCCTCGATACCATCCTGGAGCAGATCAGAGCTGCTGCCGGCGTCCATGGTGAGGCCTGGCTGCAGGAGCGGCTGGCTGATATTATGCAGCCTGCCGCCCCCCCCCATTAACCCTTCACTACCCCCGGAGGCGTCTGAGCGGCGGCGGCCACGCAGGACTCGCCCGCCAGCACGTTTGAGCCCTGATGAGCCCCCTAGGGCCCGGCGACATAGGAGTCCCTCTCGGGCCCCTCCAGGCCGGGCACCCCGCTCCACTGCTCAGGGGCGGAGGTCCCGGTCTGGGAGGAATCCTGCCAGTCGCCTGGCCCCTGCGGAGGTGGGAGATCCCTGCCACTGGCCTTAGTGGGGGGACCTCCACATCCAGTCTCCATATGGCTACAGCACGTGGTGCAGCGGTCCCCTCCTGTGATGCTCCAGCGGGGAGGGGGACTGTGTCTTCAAGTCCCGTTGGTTCCGGCTTTCCAAGTGCCCTCGGTACAGCAGCGGGAAATTCTGAACGACGAGCAGCACGGCGCTGGCCCCTCCTTCACGGCACCACAGCCCCGGTCCGAGGTGCATCCAGTGGTTTCAAGTGCATACGCGGGTGCAGGTCAACCTTCCCAGGGATGTCGGTCGTGCTGCAGCTGTCAGCGGGATGGTTCTCAACAATCAACAGGCGCCAGTGTTCTCCTGTACAGCGACCCAGGTCAGCAGGATGCAGGACCGTCGACTGGTGGGCCCACAGCACCTACGCAGTCTGGTGAGTACCATTCATTGTCGTGTCCGTTTCCTCCTATTCTAATGTCCCAGGGGTTAGGGATAGATAGGCCGCAGTCCCCAGTGGGTGGTGGTGTAGCTTCTGAGGGGATTAGGGAGCTATTGGGTAGCGTGAGGGAGCTACTGTCGCGCTGCGAACAGAGTGTTAGTGGTTCCCCGGTGGCGGCGTGGGTCCCTCCTGCGGTTCAGTCAGTAGCGTCACAGAGTGCGCCGGTGGTAGGGGCTCCGGCGGGTGTCACAGTGTCTGTCCAGACAGATAAAGAGAAGGTTGATTCGGTGAGGCTAGACGACAGGGCTCGGGGGGAGGTTTATGTGTGTTTTGAGGGTCCTCTAGGGGCGCATTTAAAAAGGAAGTGAGGGAGAAGATTTGGAAGGACGAGTACGTCGAAATCTTCTCCTTGCTCCCTTTAGCTAAATTTAACTTAGATAAGAGTAAGAAGGAGGATAGCAAAAAAGAGGAGGAAGAAAAACGTAGGTG
Organism: Leptodactylus fallax; assembly: GCA_947044405.1. Taxonomy (NCBI): domain Eukaryota; kingdom Metazoa; phylum Chordata; class Amphibia; order Anura; family Leptodactylidae; genus Leptodactylus; species Leptodactylus fallax. The sequence goes on along the minus strand of CAMRHE010000219.1, from coordinate 3,074,510 downwards.
GCGCCTGATTCCACAGACTTTTGCTAATTGGCTTCAGGCCTTTGCCATTTTAGCGAGTGTCATTGGTGAAAAGGCTCCTGACAACTGTTCGGGGCTTTTTTGCTATAAGGACTCTATAGGTGAGGCGTATCGGGTGTATGGGGGTCAGACATGGCTGCGGTATGATGAGCAGTTCCGTCAGCGTAAGGCGGTTCGGCCCAGCATACGGTGGGACCAGAAAGATATAGGTTTGTGGCTTCGGGTTATGGCGCCAGCTCGCTTTGGCCAGTCCTTTCCTGGGGCGGCCGGTGGAACCGGCCATGGTGGTCTCAGTTACGGCTCAGGGGGGGCAGGTGCACAGGCCCAGCAACGTTACGGGCTGTGTTGGCAGTTCAATGAAGCCCAATGTAAATTTGGCTTCAACTGTAGATTCAAACATGCCTGTTCATTCTGCGGAGGGGTGTCCCATGGTGCGGCACGTTGCTTGCGCAAACAAAGGACCAAGGCCTTGCCTAATAGTGGACAAGGGGCAGACGCCGGTGAAGCTGGAAGCCATGCTTCCGTACCTAAATAGTTATGTTAACAGGGAGAGTGCAAAGTTTCTGGTAGAAGGTTTTAGGGAGGGTTTTAGGATTCCCCTGCCGACGCACACAGTCCCCTTTTGTATAACTAACTTGAGGTCGGCAGCGGAACACTCGGGGGTGGTGTCCAAAAAACTGGGGAAGGAGGTGGCCTTGGGGCGCATGGCGGGCCCCTTCGCATCACCCCCTTTGGAAGGTTTAATTGTATCTCCTTTGGGGGTGGTGCCGAAGAAGGAGCCGAATCAGTTTCGGCTCATACATCATTTGTCTTATCCCAAAGGAGCGTCGGTCAACGATGGTATTGCACCCGAGCTTTGTTCGGTAGTATATACCTCGTTTGATGCAGCTGTGCATTGGGTACGGCGTTGCGGTCCAGGGGCCCTCTTAGCTAAGACGGATGTGGAGGCGGCGTTCAGGTTGCTGCCGGTACACCCTGACAGCGTTAGGTTACTGGGCTGCTACTGGGACGGCGGGTATTACGTGGATCGTTGCCTCCCTATGGGTTGCTCAATATCGTGCGCATACTTTGAGGCGTTCAGCACCTTTTTAGAGTCGGTAATTCGGGAGGTGTCGGGGGTTGAGTCAGTGATACACTACCTCGATGATTTCCTCTGTATAGGTCCAGCAGGCTCCGATGTATGCGCGGTTTTGCTGGCAACCACGCAGTGGGTCGCCGGTAAGTTTGGGGTACCGTTGTCACCGGAAAAGACTGAGGGTCCGTGCACTAGATTGAGTTTCTTGGGCATAGAGCTTGACACTGTGGCAATGGAGTTCCGGTTGCCTGGTGACAAGCTGGTTGATCTTAGGGAGAGGGTGAGGTGTGCTCGTCACATGCGAAAAATTACGTTGCGCTACCTCCAGTCATTGTTAGGCAGTTTAAATTTTGCCTGCCGCATTATCCCCATGGGTAGGATTTTTTGTCGCCGGCTGGCAGGGGCCATGAAAGGGGTGTCAAATCCACGACACTTTATTCGGCTGGGGGTGATACATCGGGAGGACCTGGCAGTATGGGACACATTTTTAGACCAGTTCAATGGTAGATCACTGGTCCAGTCAGCAGTGATCGATGTGTTCGATTGTGACCTCTTTACGGATGCGGCAGGGGGCCACGGTTTTGGGGCCTATTACAGGGGGCAGTGGTGCGCCGCTCCTTGGCCTGCGTCGTGGCGTGAACAAGGTCTGACGCGGAATTTGACTGTACTTGAGTTATTCCCGATTTTAGTCGCGGTGTCCATATGGGGTGGGGCGTTCCAGGATAAAAAAGTTAGGTTTCATTGTGATAACATGTCAGTTGTGTCGGCCATTAATAATGTGACTGCGTCTTCTCCTCCAGTTATCAAGTTGCTTCAGCGTTTAGTATTGCGTTGCTTGTGCCTGAATGCATGGGTGGTGGCAGTGCATGTTCCGGGGGTTAAAAATGACGTTGCTGATTCTTTGTCTCGTTTCCAGTGGGAGCGGTTTCGTGCCCTGGCTCCGGGGGCGGAAGTGGAAGGGATTCCATGTCCTCCAGAATTATGGGACTTGGTTTGCGAAAAGCAGGGACATTGATTCAGGCATCGTTGGCCCCCGGCACCTGGGATAAGTATTCAAGGGCTTGGCAGCTTTGGGAGGATTGGGTGGGAGATTTAGGTCAGGTACATACTGATGAGGATAGGGTTGGGGCTTTATTGTTCTTGTTAAGCCGTTGGTCTTCAGATGGATGGTCCGTGGCGAAAGTTAATGGTGCGGTAGCGGCGTTGGCATTTGGTTTCAAGTTGAGGGGTTTGGCGGACTTTACCAAACATTTCTTGGTTCAACGTGCGCTTAAGGGGTTCCGCAGGGGCAGGGGAAGTAGTGACACACGGCGCCCGGTTACATTTCAGCTTTTGGAGCGTTTGGGGTTGGAACTGGGCCGTTTTTGTTCTTCGCACTATGAATGCGTTTTGTTTCACCTGGCTTTTTCTCTAGCTTTTTTCGGGGCTCTCAGGGTGGGTGAGTTGGTGTCCGTGTCGACTAAGCGGCCGGGTGGTTTACAGGTGGATGATGTGTACATGGAGGAAGGGGTCCTAGTGGTCAGGGTTCGCAGGTCTAAGACGGATCAGGCGGGGGCAGGGAAGTATCTGCGCCTGGGTGCGGTTGTAGGGTCAGATATGTGCCCGGTGCGTTGTTTGCTTGTTTTTCGGGGGTTGGTTCCAGCTTCTGCGGGCGGTCCCCTCCTGCATCATGAGGATGGTTCGTTCCTTTCCCGTTATCAGTTCTCGGCTGTTTTTAGGGGTTGTTTGGACTCGCTGGGCCTTGACGCCTCTCGATATGCTCCACACTCTTTTCGCATTGGCGCAGCGACTGAAGCAGCTAGTTGGGGGTTGAGCTCGGAGGTGGTCCGACGTATCGGTAGGTGGGAATCGCAGAGGTATAGATCATACATACGTCCACACCTTGCCCAAATGTGAATCATTGTGTTGTTGGGTATTTTCTCCGCCCTCCCCCTACTTTATTTCTTCTTTCGTAGGCCCTCCTGCTCGGTTAGTTTGGATCTTCGGCCATTCTTTTGTGTTCTGGGGGCGCGGAGAGGGCCGGCGTGCGGTGGAATGGTCGGCAGCTGGGGTTCGACAGGGCTGCGGTCGTTGTACGTTGGATTGGAGTCCGAGGTATGGTGTGGAGTCGGGTCATGCCCGAAATCCACAGGTGCACGAGGTTGGATCGGTCTCCGGACATTATCGTGATACATGCTGGTGGCAATGACCTGGGGGTTCGTCCCTTTCGCGATTTAGTGAGGGACATAAAGTATGACCTGTTGAGGTTGTGGTCCATGTTTCCGGGGATTGTTACCGTGTGGTCCGATATTGTACCGAGAAAAACATGGCGGGAGGCTAGGTCTGTTGAAAGGCTCAACAAGGCCAGGATTAAGGTTAACCGGGCTGTTGCGGGGTTTGTGTCCAGGAACGGCGGTGTGTGCGTGCGGCACAAGGAGTTGGAGTCTGGGGAGGGGGAGTTTTGGTTGCGGGACGGGGTCCATCTGAATGCGGTGGGTATAGATTTGTGGACACTAGGTATCCAGGAGGGTGTTGAGAGGGCCCTGGAAGTGTGGCGGGTCTCTCACGCTTAAGGGATTAAGGCGTGCTCGCAGTGGCGGGTGGGGTCCTTGGAGTTGGTGGTCAATTGGCTAAAAGGGTGGAGTCAAAGGTAGGCTCCACCTATACATTTGGTGGTAATTGCACATTTTGGTGGATGGCCTGGCGCACGGTGAACGGTTACAGGGTAAATTGGCCCTGGGAGCTGGTACATGGAAGAAGGAGTTCGTCTTTATTCATGGTGCCGCCGAGCCGGTGGTCGCGGCTGGTGGTAAATTTATGGTGTGGTTATGTTAGCGCCAGGCCGGGGGATTGATAGTTTTTTGTAGCTCCAAGGACTCTTACCCAGGTTAAGCGTTTATTGTTAAATTATTTTAAGTTATGCAAATTATAATAAGTTATACTTGTTGTTATTTATTTGTTGTTTGTTAATAAATACGGCTGCTGTGGCCGATTTAATCCAACCCTTTGGTCTTGGTTTATTTCTAAGGGGTGGGGGGTTTGAGAGCTGGGGGGCAGGGGTCGAGGCTGGAAAAGAGGGGGAAGGCATTTAGGCCCAGCAGTTTGGGTATCAAAGGTGGTGGTGGGGTTCATAGGGGGACCCCGTTATCAGCAATGCCCAGTCAAAGGCCCCCCCCCCGGGGGGGGGGGGAAAAAAAAAAAAAAAAAAAAAAAAATGGCCTGGTCCTTAAGGGGTTAAGATTTATCAACACAGAAAGTAAAATCAGCTGAGCCATGAAAAGGTAGAGAAAGAGAAAAATACCTTCTTCTAAAATTTTTTAAAGGGGGGGTTTTTTTTTTACAAAATACAATATGGAAAATCTGTTCAGCCAGATGTATGGAGAGTACAGAGGAGATGATAGAAATGTCAAGAGGACCACATGACCGCGAATGAAGGCGGCCGCCAGGCCAACTGTAATCACCTTGTCAATGCCCGTCAGATCAACAATAGTTCTAACATCTCAGAAATTGCAATGGAAAATTGATTGAAATCCTGTGAAGTGATAACATATACTTTACACACAATCCCAGCCTTTAGGAATCATCGTCCTCCTGATGGTGTCCACATGGTGTCTTCTCTCATGATACGACCATTGCGTGAGCCGCTGGATGGTAAAGATTGTACAGTGTGTATGTTATTAGTGCTGCACTTTATGTGTGAACATCTTCCTATTTCATCAGCTGGATACAACCAAGTGGAGTAATATTTTACAAGCCTAGTAGATGACTGAGCTCAGCGTCCACCATGTCCCAAAATGATGTACAATGAGAAATACATTTTTGGGTATTTAGAAAGCACAAATTTGCCATATCTAGAGCAAAGTGCCCCTGAATTCATTTCGGGTGCGCCCTGTAAACAAATATTTGCCAAGAGTTCCTCCCTGTCCATCAGCTTGATAAAGGACTTGTACAGTATATCTCTAAATTTCACACTTATTTGTACCATTTCGACCATGGACGCCATCAATATTCAATCAGTCCAGGTCTGACTCTGAGAAAACCCGAACAGCAGTACAGTAATGCTGTACTGTTATATAGAATAGAGTCTTTGGTGCAAATATTAGAAATTGCAGGATCTGGCTGACAACAGGGAGCAGTAGAACTAGATGTTTAAGATAAGATAATCCTTTAATAGTCCCACCACAGGGAAATTCAGTGTGTTAAAGCAGCATTGATAATACAAATACAAAAAAGCTCCAAGGTAGAGGCATTACAGTGACAATAGGTACAGATAAAAAGGTAAAGGTAAAAAAGTAGTAGAAGGGATATCACAACTGTATGGAAAGATCTCCGCTTATTTCAGTGTTGGTTGTACAGCCTGACCGCACCGGGGAGGAAAGACTTCAGATAGCGCTCCTTCTCACACTTAGGGTGCAGCAGTCGGTCACTGACAGTACTGCCCAGTGTTATGACGGTCTCATGCATGGGATAGGACTTATTCTCCTGCATGGAGCTCACCACGGACAGTATCCTTCTGTCACCCACCACCTGCACGGGGTCCAGTGGGCTCCCCAGGACAGAGCTGGCCCTTCTAATCAGCTTGTCGAGTCTATTCCTATCCCTGGTTGATATACTGCTCCCCCAGCAGGCCACTCCAAAGAAGATGGCTGATGCCACTACCGAGTTGAAGAAAGTCCTAAGAAGTGCCCCCCGGATTCCAAAGGCTCTCAGCTTCCTAAGCAGGTAGAGCCTGCTGTGGCCTTTCCTGTACAGGGCCTCCATATGATCTGCCCAGTCCAGCTTATTATTTAGGAGCACACCCAGGTACTTATAGGTGTTGACTCTCAGTGTCTGTCCCCTGGATGTCCACTGGTTTTGGAGAGTATCTGCGCTTGCAAAAGTCCACCACCATCTCCTTGGTCTTCCCAGCATTAATCCTAAGGTGGTTCCGCTGGCACAAATCCACAAAATACCTGGTTCAATTCTCTATACTCCCTGTCATCGTCTGTGATGAGGCCTACTATTGCAGAGTCATCAGAATACTTCTGTAGGTAGCAGCTAGAGGAGTTGCACCTAAAATCTGCAGTGTACAGTGTGAAGAGCAAAGGGGCAAGAACTGAACCTTGAGGTACCCCCATATTTTAGATCACGGTGTCTGACACACAGTCTTGGGCTCTCACATACTAAGGTCGATTTGTGAGGTAGTCTAGGATCCAGTTGGAGAGGTGGTGGTCCACTCCAGCAAGGGCCAGCTTGTCTCTCAGTAACCTGGGCTGTATGGTGTTAAAAGCACTGGAGAAATCAAACAACATTATTCTCACAGTGATCCCTGGTTTCTCCAGGTGAGAAAGAGCCCTGTGTAGAAGGTGGATGATGGCATCATCCACCCCTCTGCCCGGCTGATAGGCAAACTGGAGAGGGTCCATAGCCGAACTCACTATAGGGCGGAGATGTGTTAGAACCAATCTCTCTAAGACCTTCATCAAGTGGGATGTCAATGCTACAGGTCTGTAGTCGTTAAATCCAATACATTGCTGAGAAAAAGATCCCAGACACCCAAACGCCTTCACCAGTGCCTGCTGTGAAGCCAGATGGACTTTACTGAATGTGGGGTCCAAGTTGTGACCACAGAAATAAACACTACACAATCAGAAGTCAAACCAGAACCCACAAATTTACAAGACAGATCAGAATCAGGAGGAGAAATCAAGAGGTAATGACAGAGCCAAAATTGGAAGACAAGAAACCAGCCAAAGTTCAATTCAGAGTAGTCCAGTACACATGATGAGGATATTAAGCCACACCAGGTACAACAAATTAGCAGGCACCTGGCCGAGGAGAAAGAGGGTTTATATATACCTCCTCAGCTGCTGTGTGGTTCAGCATCACAGAGGTCAGATTATCTACAGAGTCAGAGAAAGCTTTATATGTCTGCATGACAAAGTTAAAGCAACAGTATTAAGTAGTATTGCAATGAGAATACATACTAAGCATCCTAACATGTATATATGATAGTGGCTCAGTCCGGTGCTGCAGCTCAGCCCCATCTACAGTCATGTATGACTGTGCTTTAGTACCAGGCCAACCCAAGTATAATGTATTGTCATTGCACTGACAGGGATGAGTCTCTTCTTACTGGAGTCCCATGGCCTCATCATTCTGCTGATCAACAAGTCAACATTCTGCAGATCAATGTCACATAGACATTGCATGGAGTGGCAATAGGTAATAAATTATTTTTATGGGGTAAAGCTTTTAAGTCATTACTACATCCATGTACATGATGCCTGTGCAATAACCACGGGAGCAAACATCAATGTTTCTTCTATAATGGATGGTAACAGATACTCTGGCCTTGGCCATTAAGCTCCTTAAATGCTGGAGTCAATAGTGCTACAGTATTTAGATGGTTAGAAAGAAGAATTGGGCTCCCTCAGTCACCCCATTGGCATCCCACAGTGTCATGATGAATGCCGATGGGTCGCCATAGCAGCCAGGACTTACAAATGCAGAGCATAAAAGATTGTCCGTCTGTATTTTGCCTTTGGACACTAAATGCTTTCTTTAAGGTGACGATCCATAAAGTGAGAAAACAAAGTGATCATAGGGCCTAGATCTGAGACCTACAGAGACATTTCTTTACCCTATTGTGTTGCTGTATAACGGGAACTAGGACATATTAAGGTAAAGTTATAGATTATTGAACATCACAAAATTATCTGAGACTTGATTTCGAGCAGCTGAGCAGACGACTTTGCAGAGAATTAAATTGCTTCTTTAAGTGTATTCTCTGAAAGAAGATGTGACACTTATTCCATTCGCTGGTCTTTGTAACTGACTGCACATTGTCTTTCATAAATAACATAAGGACCTTTTCCTTATAGTCACAATACAAGACAGAAGATCGTAATAGAATGAGCTTCACTGGAGGTGTCATCGCCTTGACATTGCTGTCAATCTGTCCAACATGGACTAACAAGAGGATTAGTATCTGTGATAAATGTCATCTATAGGGTTATCCCTTATTCCAAATTGAGTTGTCCATCACAAATCTAAAGCTTGCTGAAAGGAGGCTACAAGGTCCATTAGAGAACATTAAAAATGTGAAGACTGTCTTTTAATCATACCTGGCATCTTCTCTAAGGGGACATCAGGGAGATTACAAAGAGAGGGGGATAAAAAGCAGCTTACGTAGCAATAAAAAGTGGTCTGCTAGGGTTGTTGGTCTTCTCAAAAGAGGTGGTCTTTTGGAAAGGTTTCACTGAAGTATGTATGACCTCATTCAGCACAACCCAAAAGGAATACTGAACACATTTTAGATCCCCAGACCAGACCCCCTAATAAATACAGATCCTTAAAACGTTTGGTGATAATTTTTGCAATATATTTTATTAACCTATATAACTTTCTTTTAATAGAAAACAAGCTGTAATGATCCCATTAGCAATGCTCTAGCTAAGCATCAGTCTGTCCCGTGGCTGTATCTCCGGTTGCTTGAAAGGAAGGCTGTATCACGTAGAAAATTGGTTCTGGTATCTCAGCTTCTCTGCTAACCTATGCTGTCAACATTGCTGGAGATATCACTAGTTACAAACGCAGTTGAGAATGTAATTTTTATATGCAGCATGAACTGCTGCATATAAAGCTCAAATTCCCATCTGTGTTTTTAACTAGTTATATTTAAGGTTTTATTTTATTTATTTTTTTATAACTGGTACTGGAGAATCTCAGCTTTCGTGTCATACCAAAACCATTTTACTAGGTGGTAGAAAACCAGAGATGCAGCCATTTGAAAGGACTATCCCCACTCTGGCAAATGCTTCAGCTCTACATATTCACAATACAAATGTCTACTGATTTCCCCTGGTCACAGCTCAGTTAGAGGGTTACTAGGGAGAATTTTAGAGCCTGTTTTCTATTAAGAAGGAAGTAAGATAGGTTAAATAAGTATATTATAAAAACGTTCAGATCCCATAATTAAATGCAGATCCTAGACCAAACACTCTAAAAATATAGACTAGATATGCTATAACATACAGACACTTCAGACAAAAATACCTAAATAAATACAGAACCCAAACCGGACCAGCTAAAAATGACAGACCTCAGATCAGATCACCTAAAAATACAGACCCAGTAAATAAACTCTGACCCCACAGACTTTACAAACTAGAAAACAGACTACCTATAAATACAGTCTCCAGAACAGATCCCTTAAAAATACAGACCCCCTGTTGTTTTATGTAGAAGAATTGCATTTTTAGGGGTGCGGTTTGGGGTACAATAATAAATTATTGTGCCATTTGTGTTCCTGTGCCCTTTTCTACAGACGATCATAGATCTAAGTGCACAAAATACATTATGTAATACCAGAATTTAATTAAAAAAAAAAAAAAGATAAGTTTACATAAAAACAAAGCTGCTCAGATACAGACAAGATAATGAGAAGACGACAGATGGTTGATGGTTGGAAAGGAAATCTCTAGTACAAGTGAACGCCTTAAATATTACATAATCACATGATATACGGTCGGAAGAATGGAGCGTTCTAAACTTTTTCTAGGACAAACTGGATTCTCCACAGCCAGGCCACGGTGTCGGAACAGCCTCCATATTATCCAGAAGTCAGAGCACGAGGTTTACTTGGGGATTTCACACGTAAAATTTTAGGAACATTTTATCTATGGAAAATTAATTTCCCCGGCCTGTCTTCCTTTATGTCAGGAGGCCATGAGGGAGACAAATGTAATTCTCACACTTCATGGGTCATATAAACTGGAGTCACAACATGAACTTACCAACCCACAAAGGAAAATGGACAGATCTTATTAAAGCCTCATGAACCCCTTAAACATGGCTGCTTTCTTTAACACCCCCCACATACACACACACACATTTCTGGATGAACCCTGTGCATTACAGTTCCCCCAAGCAGGATATATCCAAGGAGACTGCAGAGATGACAGACACTTTACACAGCTCTCACTCCAGAGCTGCAGGGGCTAGAGTCGGTATTTTGGTCTTGTTTTAAAGCCAAGAGTCTTAAAAAGAAGACCAAGATAATGTCTGTAGCCCACATAGATTTAGGGATGTCACTGGTTAAAGTGCAGCTGCATATACTCACAGCTTTCACTTTAACCAGTGTTCAGGGAGGGGAGAAAATTTTATTATTCTTCTGTCCCTGTCCCTTGAGATGACCCCAGGGTCGGGGGTACCATGGACTTATATTCTTGATATCACCCCCTCCCCATTATCAATCAGAAAGTATACTTAACCATTTAACCCCTTACATGCTGTGATCAATGCTGAACGCAGCCCCTAAGTCGTTTTATTGAAAAAATGGAATTTTTTTTTCCCGTGTTTACAAAAAAATAATTGTAAGGAGCCGGACCGGAGCCTTCGTGGCTGGACGCGGGGGCTGCCAGTCCTCTCCTTTACATGCTCCTTCCGGCCCCTAGGGAGGTAGGCCGGAACCTCCACAATTGTATGCAGGGATTGCTGGTCCTTCCCCGCTCGAGCCACGGGATTCCCTTCCGGAGCGGGGGCTCGGTTGGAACCTTCTTATTCGGGACTTCCGCTCCAGGTAATCGCTGACTTCAGTTTTCCCTGGTATTAAGCATTGCATATTTTCTGTCCTTTTACCTCCTGCCTAGACCTCCTGCTTCTGTTTGACTATCCTTCTGGCCTCCCGTTTTTGTACCTTGTTCTCCTCTCCTGTTAATGACCCCGGCTTGCCTTCAGACTTCATCCTTCTGAACTCCGATTTGGTGCTGCTCACCTCTCAAAAACAAAAAGTAATAAAAACTGATCAAAAAGTTTTATGTACCCACAAAATACAAGGTCTCTTAAAGCTACAGTGAAATACAGTGTAAAAAATTATGAATTTCGGAATGCAGAGAGGGATAAAATGTTACTGGTATAAGGCTAAATGTGTTAGATTTCTAAAGCGTTAAAAACACACATAAGACACTGGAGTTATACGTCAGTAATATTTATTTGAGCCATAAATTCATAATTTGCAAAAAAAAAAAAAAAAGTCAATTTTGGGAGGGTTTTGCAACAGCACCACGTCTGACCATTACAGTAGTTGTGCCTGGTATCAGAGTTCTGCTCTATTGAAGTGAATGGGAATGAACTGTAATACCACACACAAACTGCGGACAGATGTGGCACTGTATAACTCTTTAAAGGGACTGTAATATAGACCTTTGCAGTCTCATCATAGACAAAGTATTTCAGAATGCGGCTCCCAAGGAAATCTGCTGATTGATCCAGGTCCGGTTCCTGACACCCCCCGTAAAAATAAACTGAACTGCGTGGGAATCTAATATTACATTTTTGGAGTTTTAATGACTCAGCTTCCGAAGGTGAAGTTACCGCATAATAACGCTTCCCAAATCTGTGCACTGACAGCTTAGTAATATGATCGGGACCCCGGGTGTTACGGCAGCCAGTAATAATCTAGATTTCCTTTTCCTAGCACATCCATACATTCAGCTAAGTTTCCCAATGATAAGGCTAAGGCTACACGGTGACTTTGGCCTTGACTCCTGTAATACAACCAAAGATCGCCGTGTCGTCTTGTGACTCCTTCACCAATGTAAGTGAACAGAGTAACATTGTGACCCTGAGGGTGCTGCGACTGTCACTTTTAGTCACAAAAAGATCAAGCACTGCTGGATTTTTCTGTGACCTAAAGTTGCACCCTTAGGGTTGCAATGTGACTCTATTCACTTACATTAGAGAAAGGGTCGTAGGATGACATGGCAATCCTTGGTTGTGCCAAAGTCGCCATGTAGCCTTGGCTGCAGCACAGGTAACGTAAGTATTGTCATGGGCACACGCACATAGCAGCTCTTTTCACGTCTCAGTCTAACACAACAACAGTAATAAGATATGAAACTAAAATCCAAGATGATTAAATATAATTTAGTGACCTACATCTTATAAAATACTTCATTTTTATATGGACAGAGGATTATAGTTCTTAAAGAAAATCATAGGTTTAACTTTCTATCATGCCCTTGCTTGTAAATCAGCAGCCATCTTAATCTTGTAGTTTAGTATAATCTGTACTATTATATCTAGGAGTTATATGAAAGTTGATAAAGGGACCAGAAACAGCGCCACTTTTTTTGTGGCTTTGTATGGTATTGCAGCTCAGCACTATTCACTTAAAGAGAATGTCTTGTGTATGTATTGGAAATACTTAAAAGACTGTCGAAGGTCCAACTTTCGACACCTCAACAATCAGCTGTTTGAAGGGGCTGTGGTACGCCTGTATAACTGAATGTAAGTCTGTAGAAGAGAAATATAGAAAATCTAGAAAAATATCTAAGGCTAAGGCCCCAGGTAGCGAGCTGCAGCCAAAAAAACACTGTGAAAAAGAGTGCGGCAGAAATCTCTCTCTTCACAGAAAGTCCGCAGAGTTTTCCTCTGTGGACTGTAATAGTATGGTGGATATATGGTATTGAAACATGGCACCCGCTCAGTAGCTGAATGGGTGCCATAGCTGTGGGGTCTCCACTGTTTTACAAACCAGAGACTTGATGGTAGAGCATGTGATCAGAGACAACTCTAATTTCAGGTAATGGATTGGTAGGAGAATCTCCCAAAAAATGAGGTGTGAGGACCACGCTTCACCAAAGATGAACTTCTCATTCACTTCAGATCTCACAGCCTACCTCCTCAGGCTGTCTCTTGTACACTTGATAAAGGGGATCTGATTTCCCCAAAACGCGTTGTGTTATTTGAGTATAATAAAGCATCTTTGGTGAAGCGCGGTCCCCACACCATTTTTTGGAAGATTCTCCTACCAATCCATTACCTGTATACCGTCTGGATCCAGGAGATTGACACCTAGAGGTTCCACAGCTTACATATACCAAAACATATTCTGGATCCATCCACTGTGTTAGTTGTGGGCCAGCACAACTTGAAAAGGTGAGAACCCACCTATACAAACATCCATAATATCTAACTATCCTGGTTGTGAGATCACCAATTGAAGGGGTCCTGTTTACCATCAGACCCAGCCAGTTGAACACTCACTATAATATAGACCAGTGCTTTTGTGTTACTTAGTGGCTTTCTACCATACTTTCAGTGGATGATCCTTGTTGTTTCTCCAATCATTTGACTACCTCCTGTTCTCAAACACAATTATCTATGTACAACCTATTTTTTAAGCAATATTACGCTATGTGCCGCTCGGCGTTGTTTTTATTTTTGTTTTGAAGTATAACTAATTTCAGACACTTAAACCCCTCAGAAGCTGCGTCAAGGCCTGCCTTAAATATAGTGCTATTAACCTCTGCCTGTGGCAGAGCTCAATAGTAATACAGCTATTTTACTATAAACCGCAACTTAGTGGTTTAGTAGTTTATGGTATAAGTAATTTAATGATTGCAGGTTCAGATGTAATCATGGCATCTGAGGGATCACTTTCACATTTCTCATCATTCTGGGGCTCCAAACAGCCCCTGCAAGACAAGATTATGGCAGCCATTTGGTTTCTATGGCACTCAGGGGCCTTCTGAAGCTTCCAGGCCTGCCATAGAAAAATAGCTATTGACCTCTGTCTGTAATAGAGCTCAATAGTAATACAGCTATTTTACCATAGACCGCAGTACAGTAATATTGCAGTTTATGGTATAATCAATTTAATGATCGTAGGTTCAAGCCCACTAAGAGAGATAAAATTTAAAAAGAAAAAAAATCCAAGTGTTTGTAAGCCGTGTAACAGGATGGGCTCCCCAGGATACAGCGAAGTCACGAACAAAGGAAGCGACTCCAAGTCAATTTAGTAAAAAACAAGATTTTACTTTGAGTAGTAACACCTATTTACCAGAAAAACACTCCCAACTATATACACTCAGCCAGTAAGCTGAGACCCAGGTGTTGTACAGCGCGGTGCCTTCTCATGTGTACTGCAATATACTCCAAGCTTTTACCTATCTGCAGGCTACTAACCAGCCACTTGTTACCTTTTTATCACCCTAGTCACAGGAACAATTCAATGAGTGTGATAGAGGCACCGGCGGTATAACACAGAGCTTACAAACTTATCAAATACCCCTATTCCCCACAAACAAAGTATAACCGAGTAAATATCATAGTAGGTCAGCTTGCAAGCCAAAGAAATATGACAACGTGTAAAATGTCGCTTCTAGACTTCCTCAGAAGCTCCTCTATGAGAGTTACAACAATGGAATTCTCGGAGTCCTTACAACCAAATAGTTAGATAATTCACCAGTAGTGTGGCCTGTGAAGATGAGGATGCCTAACTAATCTAACTACAGGCCCTTATTCAGTCCCAAGCAATTTGCGCCAAAAATCTACTGCGGTGCGTGCACGATTACTTATTTTACTGATTCAGTATTGTGGGGTACCTTGCAGTTTCTCTCTGGAACCTCTGAAAGCAGGGCTCATCCAAAGATGCGGTCTCACTGACTGGGCCACCTCTCAGCCGGTCCTTGATAGTAATCTTCACCTTAGGATGCTGTCTGAGCAAACCCTGAACAGTCTCTGCTTCAGCAAACTCTTGTCTGTAATCCTGTAAGAATGTTTTTCCTCTCACTTCAGCCCTCCTTCTAAAAGCTCAGAAGCACACACAGCTAAGATGGCTGCCAGACACACTCTCTCTCTTGTTCCTCCTCTGCAGAACAGGGTCTCCACGTCACTACTCCAGGGAATTACAGAATTACAGTCTCTTCTATTTCTGAGGTAACAGTGGCCTCTTGTGGTCAAACAAACGTCAGTTTATAAAAAAATAAACTTATCTACAGAAACAGTTACATTCATAACATGACAGCTGTTTCCCCATCTTACATTTTTAAAAATATTTAAAAAATAAAAATAAAAGTTCCAATTATCCCTCTTTCCCTAGAATACATATAAATATAAATAAAACTAAAATATATAAAAGACATTAGGCCTCTCCACATCTCAAAATGAGGCTGTACTATTAAAATATTAAATATATATCATACGGTGAACGCTATAGTGGGAAAAAAAAATAATGTTTGCTTGTGGACACTACATACATTTACCATCATGATGGTATGCATGGCACCATGAGAACGTATTGACACTAGGAGTCAGAATCAGGGGTAAAAAATAAATAAAATAATGATATGGTCTTATATGGTAACGCAGGCTCATTTTGAAGCCTCAGTTGGCCGCTCAGCATGAAGCTGTCAATGCAATAGAAGAAAAACACAAGGGAATCATAGCAAGACCCTATTATGAGTCAAGAGGGTCCATTGGGCATGGATGGATCTGTTATGGAAATCTGTGGCTGGCTAAAGGGCATTTATAGACAGAAGGAAAATTGTCAGCAAGATTCGAAGTTGTAGTAGGAAGTTTAATATGGAAGATCTGAAGAAGAGCTCTACTTGCTCAAGACCCTGGTTCTAAACAGGAACTGGAGTTTATTACACTTCTTAGAGTGCTTAAGCCATTGTATGTATTCCCCATATACAGTGCCACCTCTCCAAAAGACCACCTACTTAAATTAACTGCATTTTCTGTGACAGATTTTCAGGTTTCCATTCTAACCAGCTTCTTTGAGAAGACCACCTCTCTATAAGGCCACTTTTTCATTCAATTTTTCATCTCAAAGAGGTTTCACTGTATATATGACAGTGGTGTAAAAAGTCAATATAAAGCTCCAATACTACCTGTTTCAGTAACAATCCATCTGCATAGTGTTACCCCAACTTAAAACCTACCCCCTGTTGTACATATATTGGATTCAGAAAGATGAGAAACACTAGTTAAGACTAATAAGGGTAGGTTCACACTCCATCCGTTGCGAATCCGACCTAAATGTTGAAAACTGGATAGGGACTGGAAAGTGAAAGGTTTGCGACGCTTTGCTTAAAAACCTATTCACTTCTATGGGTTTTTAAAGCAATGTGCGGGTGTGCAGTTACACCCTCTGCGCCAAGAAGCCAGTTTTTTTCATCGGAAACAGAGTCAGACATGCAGGACTTTGTTTCCGACGAAAAAAAAAAAAAACACGCTTTGTGGCTCAGAGGGTGCCACCCTGCTGCCGGCCATTTTATAGAAGACCAGATACCCTCTGCTCTCTGGCACGAGGAAGTTCCAGTGATAACTGTCCCTATAAGGAAACCATACAGCTCAAGATATCCTTTTAATAGAGAATAGGTCATCAACATCAAAGTGCTGGAATACCCCTTTAAGGAGCGACCAACAATAATAATAGCCAATAATTTGCAGGTAAAATGGCTGGTACATGTACACCCCCTATTGCTGCTGTAGACTTTAATCTCACTACCCACTTCCTTCCCTTTTGTTTCTGTTCTATGATGCGATCTATGATATGCATTACTTAGTGATACCTGAGATGTGATAGCTGTTACTATTATTACTTATTCTTCCATTTCATTTTCACGCATATTTTGCCGAATTCTTCGAAGGACCTTGCTCTCGCCCTCAACTCAACAGGACAAGGTTTCCATACTGTATGAGCCCTATGATTATGTTCTTCATGACATCTATACATAGATTGGTAAAATTCTCAGTCAAATTTAGAAAACCATTCTCATATACCCTACTAGAGTGTTCTGAATTAATTGGGGGGGGGGGGGGGTCAGCTTTTTTGAATGGTTACTCTGTAATGCTTTATTTCTCCTGTGGTGGTGCTTCTCTTTGTGAACATGTGAATCTGTAATCAAAAGCCTAAACTACATGTGCATGGCATGATCATCTGTAACGTGGCTGAGTGTCTTTCTGTAATCTCTTCAGGAAGTGCAGCAGGAGTGAATCCACTCCACCACCCAACTGGTTTGGCTTTTGGCTATTCCTGAGGTCCCTGGTTTTCATATTTTAACCCCTGTATAGGGATCTTGTGTTTTCTGCAGAAAAGCACCAGCACTCTCGAAACAGTCCCAGTGTAGGTGATAGCTGATCCAGGCAATTCGAGGGACACCAGTGCATTGCACAAAGTGTTCAGGCAAGAGAGTAGTCAAGGTATAGAAGAGTCAGGGCTGGAAAAGTATTTACAGAGTTGAAGATCCCGGTAAGAGATCAGGTCAGGCAGCAGGTTTAGAGGTCAGGAACAAAAGGGGGTAATACACGGGTGGTTAATCAGCAGAAGTAGATCAGGGTCAAATACAGGTAGTCAGTCAGAACAGAACTGCCCACCTTTGCAGAACCAGGCGAGCTAGGAACCTAAATTTCTCTGTCAGATTTCTGTGGGCGAAACAACCTTAAATAGTTCACAGGTTCAGGAGATTGTCTGGGAGAGACAGCAAGGTTTAGAGTTTCTTAAAATGACAGCACACCCTTCAGACAAGGATTAGAATACAGTGCCCATGACCACCTAGGAGAACAGTGTGGTAGGTAGAGAGAGGACACTGGTAAGTTTAGTCTCACCTGTTACTGGTGGGATCATCTATACACACTGTGCCTTTTTGTTATTTTACGTGTACGCCTGGCTTTAAGTATTGTAGGATACCCATGGACTGTTCTCTCAAAGCATTGAATGGGGGCAAGGAAATACATACCAATGAAACAAATCATGTGGCTGATGATGGGTCCCAGCTCTTGGCTATTGGGTGGCAAACCTAAGGGTCTTAGAAACAATGTAAAAGGAAAAAAAAACAAACAACCAGACCCTTTTTACCTGAATGGGAAAACCCATAACTATGACAGGGGTTCCATTTTCATCTTTGCTATGGAGTCCCTTCTTCTCTATTATATTTTGGCTTCTTGTATGGATCGGTCACTCCTTGAATGTCTTTATGTAATGATATAGTATATCTGTAGTCTGGTTCTTTATGTATCACATCAGACACAACAGGCCTTGAATCTTTATGTAATGTCTGGACAAAGGCTTTATAAACCCTGAAGTGACCCAGTATCATGGTGTGGTCTGGCCATGAAAGGAGGCTTAAGAGCATTAAAAGTAGCACAGTGAAAGGAGAGTGAAGAAACTGTTAGAGGGGCCAACTTATGAAATACAACCTTTATGGGATACAAAAGTAATACCTACATTTGAATAGTTTTCGGTAAACTTTTTGTTTAGTCATAGTATTTGTCGAGGGTTTCTCTTAATTCACGTATAGCCTACATATTCTGTTGTAATGATAATGTTAGATCTCTACAATGAGGCCCCATACCCTCCAGGTCATCGTGTTGTTGTAATTGTCATACCCAGAGAACAGCTAACCAGACCACGCAGTTCATCTTATAGCATCCCTTTTTCCAGAATTTGGGTAAGGTCGAGTTACTCAGCTAGCCCCAGGTCTTAAGTCCCACTCACAACCATGGGGCTTTTCACATTGTCTACAGCACCACTGGAGAATGAAGATAAGAGCAGATGTGAGAAAATGGGGGTATATTAAGTTTTTTGTGAGAACTTTGTGGCCTTTTTGGTGACTTTCTCTGAAAAGACCCCAGAGTATAATAATTTACCACAGTGTATGTCGTGCTGGCCAATATAGTTCATCCAAGACGAGTTCCAATTTGTTAGGTTTCAAAAAATTAACGATTTGGAGTATTTGGGTCGAATCTGATTTGATATGAGCCAATTCGCCAATCTCTAGTCGTACAGTTGGATTTGTCCTTTAAACACTACCTGCTCACCTCACTTGCACATACATATTTTTTCTCATGCCCGTCATTCATTGCCCATCAGATAAAGTAAGTCTGACAAGACTGCTGTGCGGGGAAGGAGCCTCGGCTATATAAGAAAGGACCCGCTGTGCCTGATGGGAGGCTGAAGGTTTCAATCAATTATCTATTTTATCTATGTGAATGTCTGTAACAAGTCATTTTAATAACCTACGCAAACAAGTCATACATCATTAAAGGGGTTAACAAAAGGACAAACATTGACAACCTGTCTTTAGAAACAGTGTGGGTATAAAGTGAATGGTCTGATGGTGACTGACAAAACTGAGTTGAGGGGCAAAGAAGTACTTTAAGCTACATAAAGGTAGAGTATGTTTGCTGGTTCCTCAGTGGACAGTCAATAGTCACAGTGGTTGGCCATCGTTGTGAGTAACTCCTAGAGGGAAGAGGAGGTCACGGGAAGGAGCAGGGATCGGTAATTGAATGCAGCCACCTCCCTGATTCGGTTAAAAATACAATTGAATCGCAGTGTGGAGTACTGAGCACTTCCTGAACTAGAATGTAATACTGCTGTATCAACAAAACCGTACTGATATATGCAGTGCAATCATATCACTTACTGCACCAGTACTTCTATGGAGTTCTGTGCATACTGAGCACTCAGTACTCCATATAACTAATGAGTGTACTGAGCAGTACGCTTGTTCAAACAAAGTAAGTGTGGGGAAAATTCTAAATCCTTATCAAATCATGACATCACCGATCATCTAAAACAAAACAAGATTAGTTTTATTTGTTGATAGGAAGGAACGAACACACACACACACACACTATAGTGTGTCTTCCCCAGACTGACTTACTGGTCACATGATTTTATGGGTTGGCTTTTTCACAATATACAAAAACACATGCTGACATCATAAAAACATGTAATACAATTACATGTAGGTCAAGAATAAATGGGTGTTCATGCATGGAAAGCACATGGCTAGCATGTGCACTTCCAGTATCTGCCATCTTAGATGCTTAATTAAGCACCAGACCAGATGAGCTCATCTGTTCCATAAAACATTTTTAATGAGATCTAACTTATCTCCATACAGGACATCCAACTCCCTGACAAGGGAGTCAAACCCTATTTTAAATCAAAAGACCTTCACTATAGAGCAGCGGTAGGCAACCTTTTTTGTTCGGCGTGCCGATTTCGATTGAGGTACTCGGAGTGCCGGTCAATAATTGTAAGTCTGACTACCCCTGCACACAGTACACACAGTATTATGTCCCATAGCGGCCCCTGCACACGGTATTATGTCCCATAGTGGCCCCTACAAAGTATAATATTCTAACTATAATATTCCAATTGTTGCCACTCACTAGCTATAATTATACTGTGGGTTCTCTTCAGACCCCAGAGTATAATAAGTAGAGAGCCAAGATAGATGACAAACAAAAAAAATAAATAAATAAAAAAAATAAAGACACAATGTTAGCTTGCCTTTTCCTGTGCTCCGCGCTCTTCGGGTGCTTCTTCCTATAGTCAGCAACCACTGATTGAGTCTCAGGAGTCACGTCGCATCATTATGCGTAATGATGTCAGATATGACCCGAGGCCCTGTTATCTGTCTCTTACTTAAGGCAGAAGCACCCAAAGAGCACAGAGCAGCTACGGAGTGCAGGAAAAGGTGAGTTAACATTGTTTTTTTTTTTTGTTTTTTATGTTTGATCACCTCCCTGGGGGCTCCGCTTATTATACTCTGGGGTCTGAAGAGACCCCACAGTATAATAATAGCAGTTTCGTTTTGGCAGTGTTTGGTCCGATCAAAACTGCTGGGTGATGACTCGGGCTGCCGTGCCAGAGAAATAAGCCTCGCGTGCCGGGTGTTGCTGACCCCTGCTATAGAGCATCTAAGCTAAGGAACATTTTAATTAGTCAGCTTCTACAAAATACTAAATATATTCTGGAAAAAAAAAAAAAAAAATGAATTATTGATTTATTCTTAACCCATTTTCTAAAATTTTTAATATCAATCACTACAAAATACTTCTATGATATAATGTAAAACAAAACATTCCCTCCTTTTATCATATGATATTTCTGTACTTTACATCAGAGTTCTTGTTCACACATTTTCACAAGTCTCATCATATAACTTCTTCGAATTTCTTGCCATCCTCCGGTTGTAGTTCGGAATACATAGTCTGTTATGGCTGTATCAATAAATATTTGTATCTGTCCTCATATACAAAGGTATACAACAGCATCCACAAGTTGCCAAAATACCAATTACAACGGGTAAAGAGATCAGGAGTGATGTAATGAGTCCGCTCCATTTTCCAAACCAGTCTTCTAG
The DNA here is from genome assembly GCA_947044405.1 of Leptodactylus fallax. Taxonomy (NCBI): domain Eukaryota; kingdom Metazoa; phylum Chordata; class Amphibia; order Anura; family Leptodactylidae; genus Leptodactylus; species Leptodactylus fallax. Next base: position 3,053,507 of record CAMRHE010000219.1, on the reverse strand, counting down.
CCAATCAGTAAAAGTCTCCTTTATCCCAGAATTCTTTGCCAATTCTTCTGACAATGATGTAAATCCCTTCAGCAGCTTTATAATGCTCCCATCCGATGCAGTATTGGAAATAAAAGTACGACAGCAAGTTAAACATTTTACTTCTTTTTCTAATATGTCTAAGGCCATTCTATTTTATCAGGCCATTAAAGAGATAGGACCTAGTAGTTCTGCAATACCCTTTACAGCATCTCTAGTATAGTTAACATCTTTGCTGTTTATAATATAAGTAATTTATCCAATCAATATTCTTATTTATTGTTATCCACCACATGAGAAGAGACTCAAACCCCGCAACAATCTGATTACATGCCTTAAACTCATTCAGTACTCCCCTTGGAACTCCTATTTCATCAAAAGACCCCCCGGGGTCCTCTCTTTTGGTTCTATGCCACTCCTAAGAATCTTCTTCAAACATCTTCTCCCATTCTGCATATGAGAACAGGTGGAAGCGCATTAGGATTTGAACTAAGGCACACTCACCCTTCCATTTAGGGGGGAGTCTAGGCCTCAATTTCTTATCTCCACACAACCACCAAATATCTGCTCTCGCTTGTTCGTGATGTGACCCATTCATCTGAATAACTGTGTGATGCGTTAGATCTTTATTCTACTTGAACAATAGGTATCATCAAATTTACCTACATACTTACCCATCTCCCTTTCAAACCAAAGAAGTATAGTTACCTGCATAGGCTGTAACCAGTGGGGGTAGATATCCATTCTGTACTGGAGGATACAATAAGGAGAGTGTTTTTACATTTTTCACTAGAAGTTATAAAAGATTTGTTATATAGTTGTAAAATGCATTGCAGTCCTTCCTGGTCATTGTCCAGTCTGAATGAAGTGCTGGCTAGCTGAGGTCTAGCTGTGGTTCAGGCTATACAATTTACTATCTGTCTTGCAGTATACCACATCCACTAACCATTCATTTCTGTCTGCATACCTAGTCTCCATGGCTAGTTTATCTTCATAGGTTAGATTAATGAACCTAACCGTAGGGCCTAGGTCTTCTATACCCGGCATAAAAAATAAGCCTTTCATTCTTACGCTCCTTCACTTCAATGAAGAAGTGACATAGGGTCTGTACCACTTACATCAGCCCCAATAGCATAAAGCCTTTGATTCTGACTCTTTGGTTGCTTCAGAATGAGCAACAATTTGTGGCAATTAGTTTTCTCTGTACATTCTGAATGAGCCTTTTTTAATTACACTTAATCTTGGTTTCATATTTGATGCATCTAAAGTCAAAGTATACCCATAGTCATTAGCTCTAGTGGTCTAGAGTGCTTGTTCCCTCCTGGAACATTGTTGGTTACTTGGAAACCAACAAACACTCCAACATATGTATTTTGCTCTTGCCCTTTTCTTTACCAGCATTTCTGGGTTCTCTCACAAATAGCTATAACACAATTACAAATACTCCTATCATAAGGAGCATTGGTAATATGCAGCAAACCCGACTACCTACCTTCATTTTCTTTCCCTCTTTAGGTTTTCCTGGATCTGGCTTTGTTATCCAGGTTATGGGGTATGGGAGTCTTCACCAGCATTGAGACAAGTCTTCCCTAATGGAACACCTCCCTTTGTAACTGGGCTTTAGGATAACTAGGCCAGATCTTTTTCTATCCCTTTGACTAGTTTACAGTGAGAGATGAACCCATGTGTGTTCAGTTATCCCCCTGATATGGACTCTCCCATCAAGGACAATACCAATGTTTTCTCTTGATGGATTTGATTTACTGGTTTCACCATCGTGCTGGAAGGTTCTATCCTCACTCTGTGCAGGTAAGGAAATGACATTCACAAAATGAATACCATTATCATTGTATATTCCTTCAGGTATCCCAAATCTAGGAATTACTTCCTTTATATGATGCAGGATAAACAATTTTTTTTTTTTTTTACAATAGTTAGTAAACACTATGGATATTATCTCTACCATCCCTCCTGTTGAGACATGATCCCTTCATGGCTCAATACAACAGTGTCCTTCAAACAGGGTGGAAAGTAGAATTGGTTTTCCTACAACTCTAGTATGGACATGGCCAATTCAACAAAATGGTCAAAAAAATTTGGCCAATATAAATATAAAAATATATATATATATATATATATATATATATATATATATATATATATATATATATATATATAATATATAACAGGTCTGAAGTTAGTTTCCAGAAATTCACATCTGAATTGAATGCAAATGACTGGGGCCTGAATTTTTCTGGAACAACAACAAACAATAGAACTATTGACTATTTAGATCTCACTAACAAGTGAAGGGAATCAGATTCACACCAAAACCTTTTTTAAAACAGTAGATTGCAATAGCCTTCTAGATCATAGTATCCAATATAAAAAATGGAAAGAGAATATCCCTTATGGACAATTTAAAAGGATCTGGAGAAATTGCTCTAGAGATTTTTCAACTCAAAGTACCCTCTACAACAGATTCTGAGAAAAAAAAAACTATCCAAAAGGAATTATAGAGGCAGCCAAGACCAAAACCGCTATCAAGTAAGAAAACCAGTATCCATACCAATAAATAATTCCATTTCCAACAGAACAGGCGGCAGTTTTAAATTCCATCATAAGAAATATAAATGTTGTAATTGTATTGGGAATATCAAACAAATTACCAGCAGATCAACTGGGGAAATTTTCACCATTAAGGATTACCTGACATGTTCTTCATCTTATGTCATCTATGTCTACCTGTCCATGCGGCCTACAATATGTCGGCCGCACCATTAGAACGTTAAGAAAACGTCTAAACATTGCTCAAATGTCAATAATGGGTTTCTGAAGCACAGCGTGTCCCGAGATTCTAGTAATTACCACAACAAGTCCTTTGGGGGCTTTTCAGTCCTGCCAATAGAGGCAATTCCTGTATCCTCCAGCAATCAGTTTGAAACCTTGAGACAGAGAGAGATGTACTGGATTTATAAACTAAACACTCATACCGGTAGGCCTTAACGAAGCCTTGGAAGACGTCACCAAATAGGTCCATAAGTAATTGGCCAGTTAAGACGGACATCGGGTCAATGTTCTCCATACTTGCATGGTCTTTCAGAATTGCGCATGCACATTACCAATTTTGTGGATGCGGACCTCTGTATCTAGACAGGTGGTTTCGCACAGGAATCTGCATGTACAGCCTCCCCACCACTGACAAATGCTGCCTTGCTCCTCCAAACACCTGGGATAGCGATCCTTATTCCATCATATGGTATGTACACACATTGAAGTCTGTATATTGTAACCACTGAATTTTGTCACTGTTCCTTTAATCTGTCTATGCTCTGATTTACATTCTTTATTATATGAAAATTTACCTGTTTTGTTTATCTTCTGATGACATGAATGACATTTGATATCATGTGACTGCCATGATTGTGACCCTCCCCCTTTTTCCTTGGGGGAGTTACTAATCGCTTTATCCCTTTATATACTTTCTCTCCTGTGACATTTGTTAGCATGCCATTTCCTTGAGCACTTGTAAAAGGGGACCTCTTCCCCGAAAAGCATAGTGTATTGGATATAATAAATGTGATTTTAACAATTATACGTTTGGCAGAGCACGGCTCATGCGTCACCAAAATCCTGCTTGGATCTGAGGTCCAGTTTCCACAAGTTTCCAGACAACCTTGCGGTGCCCTCTGATGTCTGCTGCTCCAGTTCTAAAAATCCAGTATAGCTGGTGTCAGGACTTTAACCTAGGGACTTCGGTGTCCCAGGCTATAGCTCTTCCAACTGAGCTATTCATCCTCCTGGACAGTTCCCAGTGTCTCTAGCTTCAGTTCACGCCTCTGATTTGCTCCACCCTGAACTTCCTATTTAAACCCAATCTTGCACTTCCTGCTTTGCAAAATTATTGTGCTCTTCGCCTGTAATCTAGCTAGCCTCTCCTGCTTTGCTGTTAATACAGACGTTCATCTTGTGCATCGACCCCTGGCTCTCTCCTGACTACGACCTCCTCTCCTTGATCTCGATTTTTCTACTGCGTGACCTCCTGATACTGACCCGGCTTGCTGACTACCCTCTCATCAGACCCCTTTCTACTGCACCCTCTCCTGTTGCCAACTTGGACCATATGACTGTTATATTGGACCTCTGCCACCTCCTGGAAACTACCTGCTATTGCATCTTCCTCTGCTTCTGGATTTCCGTCAGCCTCTACACTTGCTCGGCCTAGCAATTACCCCAAGTAAGTTGTACTAAAAGACTCCGAACCAGACCCAGACCGTTACACCTGCTCTACACGCCTTCTTTGCTGGTTGTGACCAATTCACAACCTCTAAAAGGTGTAGAGTTTTACCAACTCTTCTCACATCAGTTTTGTGAAACAGTATTACACTATGCACCTTCGTTTAAGCATCCCTCCTGTTGAGTCACGAGTCCCTCATGGCTCAATACAACAGCGTCTTAAACAGGACAGATGGTAGAATTGGTTTTCCTTCAGCTCTTGTATGGACAGCATTGTTTAGAGTGGCTCCTTTTGCCAACCATTTTTATATGGATACTATAAGTTTGGCATGTGTTGAGGAGCTTTCACAGATTTTCTAGCATTGAACTTTTAACATGTTAAACAATTGACAATAAGTGGTTGCAAAGTAGGTAAACCCAGGAGCGACCAAGATACCATCTTAACTCAATCATCCCTCTTTTTGACCTGGGAGCAACAGAGCGCCCATCAGCACATCTCCATACGGAGGTCCCAAATAAGTCTAAGGGGAAACAGCCCTACTGTACTCATGATCTACAGTCATCTGCCAAGGTAGATAACTCGAGATGCTGATTTACATCCTGTATAACAAGGAGAAAACAAAACTTCTCCAATAGTTTGGATATGTGACAACTCTCTTTACTACCTCACTAGCAAACACATTCCCTTTATGTTACACAAGTCTGTGTAAATGTACAACAACGACCAACCCGGTAACTTGAGCTGAATGCAGGTTAGGTAAGTGGCCACTGTCACTACAGCCTGGTTATCCACAACTACATAGGCTGTGTGAGTGAGCCCTTATCATAGAGTCTATAACATAGGAAATTAAAAATACTGTGACTTCCTATTTCATGTAAAACTTATCACAGTCTGGCAGTCCTGTGAAGGACACGCTCCTCCAGCTGTGCTCACACAAACAGTTCAATGAAGTTCACAGTTTACCTCTATCTTATATGTTACTAAAACCCTGTAACACATTGTATGATTCAAACACAGAGGTAAGTCTACAGGTATGGAAGCCCCTGGCCAGTTGGCCCCAACCAATGGCGTAACTAGGAATAGCTAGGCCCCAAGGCGAACATTTGACATGATCTACCGTCCACCTGGTTCACCCTACCAATTTCTGGATCATTTCGTTTGACTTCCCTTTTTTTATCCTGTGAAATTCCTACCCTCATCATTGGTGACTTTAAAATCCCCGACTGACAGTCTCAGCTGCCTCACAGTTTCTCTCAACCACTTATTTGGTCTTTCACAACTTTCCTCTTCCGCCACACATGTAGACAACACCATTGATCTTGTCTTCCATCAACGCCTCAGTTTCTAAATTTACTAACTCTTCTCTGCCACTCTGATCCTAACCTTCTGTCTCTCACCATCAGTGCTTCCTCTCCTTCACAGGACACACCTACTCATCATACATATAGGAATTTGTTCTATTGACACCCAGCACCTCTCAGATATTTTACAGTCCTCTGTCACCTCATCTCTTCTCTCCTGCCCCAATCTGGCCACCAGTCACTATAATGAAACCCTTAAGAGTGCATTGGATGAGGCAGCTCCCCCCTCCACTCAAAGTTCGACGCAGGAGGCAGCAACCCTGGCACACGCCACAGACGCGTTTTCTTCAGCGGTGCTCTAGGTGTGCTGAACATCTGGAGAAAATCACGTACTGTACAACTGCAGACTTCCTCCACTTCAAATTTATGCCTAAAACCTATAGTTCTGCCCTTCACCTTGTCAGACAAGCCTATTTCACCGCTCTCATCACTTCTCTCTCCTGTAACCCTAAAAGGCTCTTTGAAACTTTTCACTCCTTACTCACTCCCAAGGTGCAGGTTACATTCACAGACCTTAGCGCAGATGACCTGGCCACTAATTTCCATGATAAAATTGATAAGATTTGTCAGGAAATAACTGCCCAATCCCCAGATGGCACTTTGTGACCCCCTCACCAGCCGCACTTCAAACTGTTCATTCTCCTCTTTTGAACCTGTTACAGAAGAGGAAGTGTCTCAGCTACTTTCTTCTTTCCCTACGACCTGTGCAGGAGTGTCCCTTTCCCCCTCACACCTTCTCCAGTCTGTTGCCTGCTGTCATGACTTACCTTACTAAAATATTTAAGCTCTCTGCCCTCTGGAATTTTCCCATCCTCTTTCAAACATGCTATCATAACCCTGCTATTGAAGAAATCCTCCCTTGACCCGTCCTATGCTGCTAACTATTGACCTGTCTAACCTCCCCTTCATCTCCAAAATTTTGGAGTGCTTGGTCTATTCTTGTTTAATCCGCTAACTCTTCTTGACCCCTTACAATCTGGCTTCCGCACTCACAAAAGTCTCCAACTGTCTCCTGATGGCTAAATCCAAGGGTGACTTCTGTCTCATTCTTCTGGCTCTCTGCAGCATTTGCCACTGACCATCAACTCCTTCTCACTATGCTCCGTTCTGTTGGCCTCACGGACACCGCGCTCTCCTGGTTCTCTTATCTCTCGGACCGCACTTTGTGTATCATTTGCGAGCTCTGTTTCTTCCCCTTGCCATTGGTGTTCCTCAGGGCTCGGTTCTAGGCCCCCTGCTCCTTTCTATACGGCACCCATTGGGCAAACCATCACTAGATTTGGCTTCCGGTACCATCTTTATGCTGATGACACCCAATTATACACATCTTCCCGTGACATCACCCCTGCACTAATACAGAACATCAGTGACTGTCTCAAATATCATGTGTTTGCTCTATCTGAAACTGAACCTCAGACTGAACTACTGCTGTTTCCACCATCTAATAGATTCTGTCCCTGATATCTCCATTGCAGTCTCTGGCCTTACCATAACTCCTAGGCAGTATGCCCGCTGCCTCAGGGTTATGTTTGACTCAGACCTTTCCTTCACCCCCCATATCCAATCACTCGCACGCTCTTGTCATCTCCACCTCAAAAACATCTCCAGAAATTTTTTTTTTTCAAAGTTAATCCACTCCTCCACCCCTGGAGGGGAGTTTAAGGGCCCAAGCTTGTGGATCCCCCCTGTAGGAGGGATATAACTACTCCAACAATTTGGGCCTGGGATGCATGTGGATTAATCCGAAAATACAGGCGACAGGACTCCCGGAAAGTCTCAAATTTTTCACGATCCCCTGAAAAACGATCCGGGAGTAACATCTTCACCTTAAAAGGGGCAGAAACAACCGGAGATGCCGCAGCAGCATCAGTAAGGGTCTGCACCTGTTTAGCAAGCTCAGCTACCAGACCTACCAAACCTTCCAACTTGGCTGCAAGGCCCTGAACAGGATCCATGCTGACCCTATAGGAAGCAATAGCAGAATGTAGGGGCCAGTTATTCTGTAAGGGTCTTGCCAAACGTAGCAATACCCTGACACTACTGCAGCGGTCAGGGAGGAAGGACAGAGACAAGTGAGCCCTAATCTCACCCCAGCCACTGTCCCTTCCTATTGCCTCAGTTACCCTAAATGGTAAAAAGGACAACTCGAAGACAAGCCCTATACTGGGTAAGTGACAGAGAACAGGACAAGACAAAAACAACACAGAAGCAGAGTGAGCAAGCCAAGTGGTCAGTAACAAACGAGCAAAGAAGTGCAAAGTCAAAATCCAAGAGAATAGTCAGAGGCAAGCCAAAGGGTCAGAGAAACAAGTAACAAAGTATCAAGGAATATAGTAAAGAGAGCAGGCAAACACAAGTGCAATAACTGGCGACTTGCAGAGAAGTGACATCCTGTATAAAGAAAGTCTGGGCTCAGCCCCAGACCAGATAGGCACACAGGCTGTCACACAAGCCAGGAAGAGATTAACTCTATATCGTCCAGAGAGAAATGCTTAGAACACGGGTGTGGTTAGAAATCCATTACACTGACTAGGACCATGTTCAGACTGAGCATCAAGAAACTTACACAAAGAACCAAATTGAAGATACCTCCTTCGCCACAGCGTGCGAGCGGAGGGCGGCGCCGAGACCCGAAACGGCAGAGACGTTACACCTATCACAATTCTTAATGTAAACCCTTCCGTTGTTAGGATCCCTAAAACGAACTCTCTGTTCATGCTCCCACAGGATATGATGCCATATCAGACTAACTATATGTCCAGGCACCATCTGCACATTAAAGGACACGACTGGTGACAGCTCATACAGCTTTATATATGTGTAATGGCAGTAACCTCTATTACAAAGAGGTCTGACCATTGTATAAGCAATGGTACCTCTGATGCCGCCCCCCCTACCTCCTGTGTCACCCCCCCGCTACCTTAGATTGTAAGCTCTTGCGAGCAGGGCCCTCAGTCCCAGTGTGTGAATTGACTTTCTTTGTAATGTGTCTAACTGTACTTGAACCCTACAAATTGTACAGTGCTGTGAAATATGTTGGGGCTATAGAAATAAAATGTATTATATAAACTCAATCTTTAGTAATTCATCAATATATCAAGTTGCAAGACAATGTAAAGCAATTAAAAACAAAAGGACAGTGGAGTAAAAACTGGTGTCCAATAATTCATCATATGAACCAGTGTGTTTTTATAAGTGAACAAGCCGCACAAAAGTATACATACTTAAGGTCCATCCACAATTCATCTAAATGCCAAAAAATAGTGTATGTGTGATATATTTTATAGAAAAAAAATTCAAGTCAAAATAACTAGAAATCAATAGATGTTATATATGCCAACAAGACAAAACCCAATAAATAACATACACCAAAATGATTAAGGACCTTTCAGCAATTAACATCTTTCAATAGTCTCCGCACCACCGATTCTGGCACAGTTGGAATTTTCTATCTAGCCCTCACTGTTCCTGAGCAATAAGTGCAGTTAATTTTGGTGCCCGATGTCCTATTTAAGTTCTGTAATGTCATAAGGGCGGTGTCAGGCAGGGGGCGTGATTCTGAGCCCCAGAGGCAACCAGTGTCAGAGCTCAGTCATGTTCCCTTGTCTGACATTGTCCATCTGACAATACAGAGCCTAAATAGCATATCAGGCACCAAGACTAAAAGCATTGATTGCTCAGGTATGTTGGATAGAGAAAATTCCAACTGTGCTGGACCAACCACATCAACATCTGTCAGTCCTATACTTGTACATTTCCATATATAATATATATGTCATGATGATCTGACTTCTGCAGGTTGTGGTGCCAGAGGATGCAGTAAGGAGATGTACAGTGCAAGTATCAAGGTCTCTGGACTACAAGCAAGGAAGAGGACTGGTCTAGAGAGACCTGAAGACTTGTGGTGGACATGGATTGCTGCCATGTGAAGCTGGGTGACTGGATTGACAGCAGTGCGGTTACTAAACGCTCAAGGGCCCTGGAGGAAAAGATCCGCTTATGCCCCCCAGGTGTTTGCTCTTCTGGGCTTTTGAGGTGGTACTTTGTTGCTTTGACTGGATATTTCCCCTGAGAGAAAACCACTTTAGGGAGACATGATGCACCAACTGTACAGACACTGGCAGCAGACTTGAAGTGAGCTCTTCTCCCAAGACCCCTCTTCTCGACATTCTGTGCTATAGGTCTTGAACTACGTTAAATAGATTGTCTGGAAACAAAGTATTTTTAGATTAATTTGTGTTGCCTGTTTGTACTTTTAATTTTTACTGTTTCTATTCTTGCTTATCACATGATGCAGGAAGTAGTGTGTGTTTTTGTGACATGACTGCAAGGACTGGAAACTACAATGTAACCAGCCACTTGCAGTGATCTATGACTGTCTCCCACAGCAGCGCGCCACCTCCTCTGCCAGTGCCACAGTTACAAGTGCAAGAAGGACCAATTCCAACTAGTGGAATAAGAAATATCCGCACTTGCATGTAGAAGTTTGACTTTATCGCCTAAACACCATGTTTGAGGTAAGATGCCCCTTTCTCAAGTGTACAATTGGTGGGATATTTTTTTCTTATTCCACTAGTTGGAATTAGTTCCTTCTTGCATTTATTCCATGTACGTCCTGATGGTGATCCAGCAGTTACTACAGACCCATCTTCATACAGTATTATTCCATGTTGCGCTGTCACTCATGAAGTCACAGCCACCTCCACTCAACTAGGCATGTCCTGCAGCCTGGTCCATCACGTTCTGCTATACCGCTCTGTTGGCATCAAAATAACCTAAACCAGTTTGGTTTCACATTTGCTCCTATAGAGGGATCACTTTTGGTGGCTTTTTTTCACGAAAAGCCAATCCTTCATCACAGCCACGAATTTGTCTCAAATAGCAATAAACCCCTGTAGCACTTAACCCTCAAAATGGGCTAATTTTTCTACAAATCCATTGTTTTGTTGTATTATAACCACCATGCGTGTTTAGAAAACTACAGGTAAGCACATTTCCCCAATAAAAGTAATTTTTGGAGCACTTTAAATGCGTAAAAGCAAATGTCACCAGTGTATGGTTAAACTCTGTTTACATCCACTTCATACCAACAGTTTTTCCATAGACTTATGTCACATTCGCGTTGACACCACTTTGGCTGTGTTCATCTTGGAACGTTAGAAATTGCACAGATCGGGTAGAAAACTCAGTTTCTTGGAGCTCTATGTTTTATAGATGTGTAGAGCGTTGAATACAGATAGTAATACCATCCAAATTAGGTCATAAATCTAATGTATCATATCTCTGCTTTATGTTGGCATCAAACTTTAATTACCCTTTTATTTTTTTACAGACATTATAAGGCTTACAAGTCAAAAAAACATTCAAAATTTTCAGACATTACCAAAACCCATTTTTCAAGTGACTAATCCAGTTATGAAGGGGTTTTGATAGCCCCTTTATTAGAAACCCCCATAAATCACCCCATTTTCAAAACTGCACCCCTTAAATAAGCCAAAACCGCATATACAAAAGTATTTCAACCCTATAAGCGTTTGACAGGAATTAAGACAAAATGGAGGTAAAAGTTACAAGTTTCAAGTTTATTTTCTTTTACTAATCTGTTCATTTAGCCCTAGTATTTACACATTCACCAGGGGTTAAAGAATAAAAGGTATCCCACAATTTGTTATGCCAGTTCTCCCAACTACCGAAATACACCACATGTGGGTGTAAACTGATAAATGGGCACACAGCAAGACGCAGAAGGGAAGGAGCACCAATGAGCTTATGGAGGGCAGATTTTGCTGTGATCAGTTTCCATGTCACATTTTCAAAGCCCTTGAGGTGCCAAAACAATGGAAACCTCTAGAAAGTGACCCCATTTTGGAAATTAGATCCCTCAAGGAATTTATCAAGGGGTAGAATGAGTACTTTGACCCTACAGGTTTTTCACTGACTATTACCATAGGGACGTGAAAATTAAAAATTAGCCATTTTTTCGATCAAATGTTGCTTTAGCGCCAAATTTTCCATCTTCACAAAGGGTTAAAGGAGAATAACCAACTCTTCTTCTGAACACAATACCCCATGTGTGCTGCTACACTGATGTACGGGCACATGGCAGCGCTTGAAACGGAAAGAACCATTTGGCTTTTGAAGGACAGATTTTCCTGGAAATGTTTTTAGGTACGTTGCATTTGTAGAGCCCCTGAGGTGCCAAAACAGTGGAAACCCCTCCAAAAGTGACCTCATTTTGGAAACTAGTCCCCTCAAGGAATTTATCGAGGGGTATAATCAGCATTTTGACCCCACAGCTGTTTCAAATGGGATGTGAAAATTACAAAATTACTTTACAAATAAAATGTCATATTAGACCCAAATTTATAATTTTCACAAAAAGTTAAAGGAGAAAAAGCATTCTACAATTTGTTACACAATTTCTTCTGAACATGGCAATACCCCATATGTGATCATAAACTGCTGTATGGGTACATGGCGGATCTTGGAACGGAAAGAGAGCTATTTGGCTTTTAGAGGGCAGATTTTGCTGGAACAGTTTTTGGGTGCCATGTCTGTCTCATTTGCAGAGCCCCTAAAGTACCAGAACAATTGAAACCCCAAAACAGGACCTCATTTTGTAAACTACATCCCTCAAGGAATTTATCAAGGCCTATACTGACCATTTTGATCCCACAGCTGTTTCATAGCTTTATTAACATTGGGTAGTGAAAACGAAAAATTATTTTTTTTTGCAATATGTTGCTTTAGCCACAGAATTTTTCATTTTTACAAGGGGTTAAAGGAGAAAATGTATTCAACAATGTGTAATGCAATTTCTCCTGACTACGGAAATGCCCCACATGTGAAGGAAAACTGCTGTATTGGCACACAGCAGGGAGTGCCATTAGGCTTTTGGAGGGCAGATTCATTTTCAGGTGCCATGACACATTTGCCCCTAAGGTGCTAATGCAGTGCAATGCTAATGTACCAAGAAGGGACTTCATTTTGGAAACTGCACCCCTCAAAGGGTATAGTGATCATATTGACCCCAAAGATTCTTTCCAAAAAGAAATACGCAGCCGATTGTCAATTTTCATTTTGCACTTTCCCAGATAGGCCATGTCAGTGTCGAATAGGTCCTGCCCATACCATGGCACTGAGATATGTGAGCCCTCCAGTTATGCTGTCTTCTGATTTCAGAAACACCCAATATGTGGCCCTAATTTTTTTGCTTACATATATGGCAAGGCTCAAAAATTAAGAAGCACAATGCTTATTTGAGGCCTAACTTGGTTATTTACACTGCATTGTAAGCCATTGCAGAGGGTCTGAGGCAAAAATGAAAAAAATAAAAATAAAAAAAATAATGCACCCCCTATTTTAGAAACTATGCCCCTCAAAGAATGTATGAAGGGGCATAGCAAGCATTTTTAATGCTTGTGTATTGCATTTTAATTTAATCCCATGCCATTTTCCCACTAGCTCCTATGACAAGTGGGAGGGGGTTGAATTCTGAGGGATCAGCGCTGGTGTATTCTCACTCATAAGCTCTAAATCTGGGGTGTACCCCAATATAAGCTCACAAAGCTTATACATTCCCTTCCTGACACAGCCAGTTATGTCCTAATGATTTGGCGATTTTTGGGGTTTGTCTCCACATTGTACAAGCTATATTTTTTTTGTTTTCTAGCGATGTGGCCATATGAGGACTTTTGCGGTATGGGATGTACTTTTCAATGCCACCATTTTGGGGTGCCTCTAACTTGACTAAATTTTATTAACTTTCAGGGTGGGATGTTAGAGAAATCATCAATTCTGATATTGCTTTAACATTTAATTTTTTTTTCTGTGTAGTGTACAGCATAAGTAACATGTTACCTTTATTCTGTGGGTCAGTACAATTATGTAGATACCCAATTTATGTTTTTAATGTGTTGCTAATTGTGCAGAATAAAATTCCATTTACAGAAAAAAAAAATTATTTTTGCATCGCCATCTTCTGAAAGGCATAACATTTTTTTATTTTTCTGTTGACAGTTTTTTTTTGTTTTTTGTTTTTTTTTTTTTAGCAGGACGACCTGCTTTTTAATTGGTACCATTTTGGTTTTCGTTGACCATTTGATTACTTTTTATTGAACATTTTGTGAGGCAAAGATGGCGAATCATTTTGTGCAGTCTTCTATGTTTATTTTTATTTATTTTTTTTAAAAAGGTAGTTTGGCGTGCGGAATAAAGGTTTTAGTTTTATTGTTCGGGTTTTTACGCACGTGGCGATACCAAATATGTATTTTTTATTTTTCTTTATTTGACATAAAACATTTTATATGGGAAAATGGGATTCTTGGGGCTTTATTCATTTTTTTTTCCCCCACGTTTAAAATTTGTGTTTACTTTTTTGTCCTCATAGGGGATTAAATCAGCAATCTTCTGATCGCTAGTTCAATAGATATATGCTGCAATGCACATGTACTGCAGTGTATAGGAGGCTGTCAGCCCGTGCAGACGCATAGGCTGACAGCCTCCATTCTTGACAGGATCAACCAGGTACGTGGAGCATACCCAAAGTCACTGATGAGACCCCGTGCTGCCAATTAGGAACACTGGCACCCCACGAAAACATCACAGGGGGGGGGGTGATTGGGACCAAAACATAAACCCCTGCACAGGTCTTTTTTTTTTTTTTTTTTTTTTACCGCAGCATCTCTGGGTTAACACCTGTGATTGGAGCTCCACTCCAACTGGGGGCATAGGAGGACTGTCAGCCATAACATACAGCTGACACCCTCAAAGCAGAGTGTACACACAGCGTGTGCGCACCATGCTTCCGCCGTAGTATTACAGCGGTTTGCGCAAAGTCCTTCCTGGCAACGCTGTACTATTACGGCGGATGTCGGGAAGGGGGTTAAATATAGCAGCCTGTAACTTCAGCAGGCTGAGCTTTCATTTTGACATGTGTGTGCGCATTGTGTCATTTGCATCAAAACTCCTGTTGCAACACCACATCACTAGAGCATGTGATCCTATTGCTAGGTGGTTAGCAGTCTCTGACATTACTTGGTCAAATGCAGGCATCTCAACAGCTCACCAGGTGCAGGTCACTGGCATTGAGTCAGGACCCAAGAAACCCCAGTAACTCAGGGTGTTACTGCCTGTCTCCTGAAATTCTGTTCCACTGCCCTGTTTGTTGCGGGACATGATACCAATTGCCATGCCCTAGTGAATGAATAGGTGTGCTTCATAGTTTTAGACGTATAAATGAACCAAGTCAGTGACTGTATGGATCTGTGCTAAAGCAGGATTAAGGCTGATCCGGACACCTTTGAGTTAAGCAGAAAGTCTGGGTATTTAGTTGATCGGCTTGTCCTTCCTGATGCCCAGAGGCCTCCGATTCCTTGGTGAAAAGGCAAACCAGCTTCATCTTGTGGAGGTTGTGAGAGGTGTCCAAGTCTAGAGATGGTCATTGTTTGTCCTGTCTTGTCTGTGCCATTGTAAAGTGAATACACCTTTGCCTTCAATGCGTGTAGATTATGACATAGGTTTAGATTGGCTTCTTGTCATAGTTTTGGTTCTCACTGCTGCATTTAGTTTTCTTGTCATAGGAAGAATGCTGAGGGGTTTATGGGATTTCCAATGAGAAAATCCAATACAGTTGAGACTGTAGTGTAATTACTGTGCAATAGTGAAAAAAGCTGACCGCTCTGTCATAAGGCTTGAGTGTGAGTGTGAGTGTGAGTGTGTGTGTGAAGTGAGCGTGCTTGGACTAACAGGGCCACCCAAAGGATGGGAGCCTCACACAGTAAGACCCCTAAAGATGGCACAATGTGGGTTCTGGCTATTGACATAGTGGAATGTGTTAAAGGGAAATGTGCATTGGTAGGAGTAGATAAGATGTTTAAAAAGATGAAGGTTGGTGTTAAGGGGACACAGAATTTGTGGAATGTTTTTGTCTAATTTTAAGTCTGACAGCACCAACAGGAGGAAAGAGAAAGGGAGCTTCAACTAGTTCTCAAAAATTAGATTCGGCAACTTTCGTATTGGAAAATTAGGCATTTTACTCTATCCAAATTAAATCATGGCAAATCATGTTAAAAAAAAAAAAAAAAAAAAAAAAAAAGCCAGTTACAGCTAATACCCTGCTCCATAACTGATCGGGGGTTTTAACACCTTGGATGCAGTGGTCAAACATGCCATGGGTGCTTGTGAAGGGGTTAAAGGGCTGTTTGGCTGCACACATGGCATTGTGAGTGATCCTGCATTCCCAGAGCTCCTTGCCCCATGTCCTAAAATATACAACAGCCATTTTGAACTAAGTGAGATTCGTTACCACAAAGTGTGAGGAAATTCAGATTCGATGCGAGTCAAAGATTTCATGAAATTCAGATTGAATTCCACTTCTGCATCTTCGATTCGCTCATCTCTAATACATAATGTGGATGTTCCAAGCAGTGGCGTAACTAAAGTCATGGGGGCCCCATGCAAACTTTTGTCCAGGGCCCCCTATCCCCTCCCTATAGCAAATTCTTGATTGTGAAGGTTAAGGGGCCCCAAACAATATAATATACTCGACAGTGGCCCCAGGTAGTATTTTATGCTCCACATTGCTCCCCCCCCACAGTATAATATGCTCCCCACCCAGTAGTATATGCTACACAGTGGTCCCCACCCAGTATTATATATGCTTCCTGCTGTGAGACAGGCATATAGAGCTGCTTCTTTCAAGATATGGACACCAATATGTTCACATGACTGCTGCAGAGACTTTATACTTAATGTAATTCACAGGTAAAATGTGATATTTGCCATGGGGGTAGCGCATAGTCCTTACACAGGTGCAACACGGGTTTATGTTTAGGGGGAGAGTGTTCACACCTCCAGAATTTTGGACTACTATCCTCTTCTGCACAATAACCAATGTCGATTTTTTTCTACTAAGCCTGGGCTCTCTCGCAGTCTCGTTCTTGCGTCTTGCTCCTCTTCCTATAGGTGTCTATTGGAAAGTATTAATGTAATAGTCCTCACACCCCGGCTGTATGATAGGCTTGATGTTTGCAGGGTTGTGCCAAAGTAAACCTCCTGTGTAATGAGCTGCATACCTTCTACAACGTGTGACTGGCACAGATCACAACTATTTTTCTTGTCCTTTGTTCATGGCAGAAACTGCAAATTTCCTCTCCCCGGCTGAACGTGGGGCAGCTCCAGTTCCTTCTCCGTTCTGCGTAATGTGAAATGGATGTGAGGACAGATTCGTCATGAACTGAGCTCACAGATACTTTACCATGTAAATCTGAAGCGGTGGCTGAAAGTTATTGTTAAAATATGGCTAACGCCTGTCTGCACATCACTGCATGGTGAATGGAGCGGATTACTGTGGTCACTGATCTCAGAAACGATAATCATATATTGCGTATATACCATTTTATAGATTATCGGACAGCCACTACTGATCGGTAATACCACTACTATGAAGGGGGTACTTGGTCTGTGCAGTGTTTAGGTAAGTGTCAGTTACATCCACAGGATGCCAGGACCCAAGGTTTCCCAGCAGAACATTGTCCATAGCATGACTGCCATGGCCCACCAAAGTGGTACCATCTCTACCCTATAAAAGTAATACCCATGTACCCGACCATCCACATGGAAAAAAATAAAATGGCATTGGTGAATCCATGCCGCCTTCTTCCATTGCTCCATGATCCAATTCTGATTCTCACATGACCATTGTAGGCACTTTCCGCAGTGGGTAGAGGTCAGTATGGCTACCAGCCAGAGGCTGCACACCCACATACACCATTATCTGTATGCCCTGTGTATACAGACTCCCACCATTTCCATGAGCTCTTTGGGATCAGTCCAGACAAGCTAGCCTTCACTCTACTATTAATGGGATTTGGGCACCCATGACCTTGCTCTGGTTCTGCCATTTTCACCACTTTTGTTAGATATACCTGGAACACCAGGGAAGATGCGCTGACCCAGTGGTCTAGCCGTTACAATTTGGCCCTTGTCAAAGTCACTCATCCTTAGCCATGCCCAATTTTTATCGTCCAGAATATCAGGTGCCTACTATATCTCAACCCTTAACAGGTGCCATCTCTGGATAGCACCTTTCCCGGTTTACTCTACACCGCTGCACCAGAAAACATCCCCTGAAGGTGGGCTGTGGATGGAGATTACTTTCAATACCCTGCTGTACCTGATTTGGAAAAAGACCCCAAAAGGAGCCCCCCAGTCTTCCAATTGATACATGACCTGTGAGCGATAAATGCTGTATCTGATCAATATACCCCTCAGGTGCCCAACCCATATACCTTGCTTAATCAGGTACCTTTGCAAGCTATATGTTAGTGTCATTGACCTCACAAATGCTTTTTCCAGTGTACCTCTTCATAAGGACTGCTGGCATTATTTTGCTTTCTCCTTTAGAGGGCAGCAGTATGCTTGGGTTGTATTACCACAAGGAGCCACTAACTCCCCTGACATCTTTACAATAGCTCTACAATCTGTGTTGCAGAACTGGCACCCTACACACCCAGATACAGTACATTGATGATCTTTTGTTGTGCTGTATTGACTAACAGCAATGCAAGGATGAAACTTTATCCCTGCTGATATTCCTTGCAAATAATGGTTGCAAAGTGTCAAAAAAGTTGCAACTGTGCCAATCCAGTGTTATTTTTTTAGGCCATTGTATTTCATCAGGTACAAAACTACTAATATCTGAAAGGATAGAGGCAATTCAAGAACACCCTGTACTGGATACTCCAAGGAAATTGAGAGCATTTCTAGACTTAGTCCGTTATTGCTGTCCTTGGATTATAAATTGCTCTGAATCCATGCAGCTTCTATAGGATTGCTTGAAATTGGAAAAATTGTGTCACCAGAGACATTACAAGCATTCCATCACCTTAGACACTGGTCTCAGCCCCAGCACTTGGCATACCAGATTACACAACCTTTCACACTGTTCTGTCATGGATCAAGAGGTAGTGTCACACAAACATGACGGGCATGAGACCATTGGCCTATTATTCCACACTACTGGATAATGTTGCACAAGCTCTGCCAGCCTGCTTCAGAGTAGTAGCAGCTGCTGCTTTAGTCCAGAAGTCAGGATTTAATCCTACATCCTCTTACATTGCAAGTCCCACATGCAGTTGCAGAACTCTTGCAAACTACAATAGTCAAGCACCTTTCACAGGCAAGAGTTACAAAGTATGAACTTGCATTGAGTCCTCACATTACACTTCAGAGGTGTACAGTTCTAAACCCAGCCACTCATGCCATGGAGTTTAGAAAAGGAGGGAGGAGTAGAGGCAGAAATTGAACGTCCTACCCCATAGCTGACCATGATTGTCATGAGTTGATTGCCAAAACAAGGGGATTGTCAAATGTAACTGAAACACCATTGACTAACCCTGATGCTGAGTATTTTGTAGCTGGATCCAGATGGTGGAAGGAAGAACAAGGACATTGTCACCGGGTATGCAGTAATCCAAAATAAGGTAGTTGTGCAACAACCACTCCCACCTTGTGCATCAGCACAGGAGGCAGAGCTGAAGGCTTTCATTGACATATGTACATTGGGGAAAGGACTGAATTGCTATACAGATTTTCAGCCGCTGCTATTCCACTACTAACCATATGTTTACCAACAGCTCCAGATGTGATCTTGCTGCAAGCCCAGGTAAAGGCCTCAAGACAAAGGTATGGTTGGAGGCTGGGGCTGCACAAGCAGGAGGACTGGCAGGTAAATGGCAGAACCTGTCTGCTAAGCAGTTTATATCCTATGATGGATAAAATGGCCCATGGGCCAACAAACGTATCAAAAGATGCCATGAGCACTTACAACATTGGTTTGCTCCAGGAATTCAGACTGACGAATTTGTTCAGGGTTGTCTTACCTGTGCAAGACAACCCTGGGAAGGTAGTGAAAACACCTTCTAGACACACTCCTAAACCATTGTATCAGTTTCAAAGATTGCAGGTGGATTAGACACCCCCAACCCCTAAACCAACAAGCCACCGCAAGAACCTTAATTGCCTTGACATCTGCACGTTCTCCAACCACTCACTGACATATCCTCACTGCAGGATGCTGTCGTCTTCTATAATACCACCATTACTTCAGCCCTTGACTCTGTGGCCCCCTTCACAAACACCAGACCCCGACAGATCAATAGGCAACCCTGGCACACTGACCTGACAAAAAAAAAAAAAAAAGCCACACGGGTTGCAGAACACCTCGAAGAAAAGGCACTCCCAGGAAGACCATCAGGTATAAAGAGGCAATTCTCACATTCAAGAACTCACCTCTGCAAAGTAGGTCTACTTCTCCACAACACTATCTGCCCTAGCCCGCAACCAGCTATTCACTACTTTCAATTCCCTTCTCCACCCCCTCCGACATCACTTCTCAGCTGATGACTGTCAATTTTTTGTGTTTGAAGTAAGAGGCAGAGAGTCTCACCCTACATCCCCAACAACCACTCTACCCAACTACTCAGCGCTCTTCATCTCTAACCTGTTTCTCCACTGTCACTGATGAACCGTTCTCCACCCTAATCTCTATATCCCACCTCTCCTCCTGTGTGCTTGACCCAATCCAGTCACATTTCATGCCCAACCTCACTGAAGTCATTACTCCTGCCCTAAACCAAGGATACTTTCCTTCTGCCTTCAAACATGCTACTGTCACACCTATACTTAAACCGTCCCTCGACCCATCCTCTCCAGCCAACTATCGCCCCATCTCACTGCTCCCGTACGCCTCGAAATTGCTTGAGCAACACATCCACTCCGAACTATCCTCCTACCTCTCATCCAACTTACTCTTTGACAGACTACAATCAGGCTTTAGACCCCACAGAAACTGCCCTAACCAAAGTCACAAACGACCAACTGCCAAAGCCAAATGTCACTACTCTGTTGTCCTCCTACTTGACCTCTCCCCTGCCTTTGACACAGTCAACCATTCCCTCCTGTTAGAAACGCTCTCATCCCTTGGCATCACAGACCCGGCCCTTTCCTGGATCTCCTCATACCGCACATTCAGCATCTCCCACTCACACACCATGCCCTCTTTCTGTAGGTGTCCCAAGGCTCCGTCCAAGGATCCCCCCTGTTCTCCATCTACACCCTTGGCCAACTCATAGAAACTCATGGTTTTCAATACCATGGCTATGCTGACGACACTCAAATATATCTCGACCAGACATTACCTCTCTGTTGTCCAGAGTGTCTAGCAGCTGTAGCCTCCTTTTTCTACTCCTGCTTTCTCAAACTCAACATGGAGAAAACTGAGTTCATCATCTTGGCCCTAACTCGCATGGCACTCTACCTAACCCATCTATCAAAGTTAATGGAACCACACTTACCCCAGTCCCACGGGTCTGTTGCCTTAGGATAAACTTGGACTCTGACCTATCCTTCAAGTCGCACATCCAAACCCTCAACACCTCCTGCCGCCTCCAACTCAATAACACACATTGAATCCACTCCTTCCTCACCCCTGAAACTACAAAGATGCTAGTCCACTCCCTCAATCTCTCGCTTAGGTTACTGTAACACCCTTCTCCATGGCCTCCCAAACACTCGTCCCCCCTCCAGTTCACCCTAAACTGTGCGGCTTGCTTAATACACCTCCCCCCGTTCTTCATCGGCCACTCCCCTCGGTCAATCCCTGCACTGGCTACCCGTTGCCCAGCAAAGAGTTCAAATTACTAATGCTGACAAATCCATCCACAACCAGTCCCCCTCCATAGATCTCTGACCTAATCTCCCGCTACCTGCCCACATGCAACCTCCGATCCTCCAAAGCACTCCTACTCTGCTCTGCTCTTATCCGCTCTTCACACAACTGTCTCCAAGACTTCTTCCATGCATCGCACATACTCTGGAACTCATTACCAAGACAAATAAGACTGTCCCCCACAATCACAAACTTCAAGAAGGCCCTGAAGACTCACCTATTCAAGAAGGCCTAGAACCTCCAATAACGTTACTGTCACCACACCACCACCTGTACAGCCTCGTCTCACCTGTCTCTATCCCTCTTCCGTCAGATTGTAAGCCCTTGTGGGCAGGGCCCTCTATCCCATTGTGCCACTTGGTCACTTAACATGGTGTTTGTTTTGTATATTTTGTGTACTGTATGTAAACCCTCAGATGTAAAGCACCATGAATTGTACAACAACAACCACACAGCTACCTAAACATTGATCCGCAAGAAAATCTACAGATTATGGCAGACATACAGGTAGTGAGTGACAGATAAGTATCTAAAAGAACATTCCAGCTTCGCTACACAAGGCAAGTGGTGGAAAGATACTTTTCCATTCCTGAACCCTGCAACTTGGTTCAAAGGAATATGGGGATGGCCAACAGAGATTCTACTTCTGGAAAAAATTTTGTTTGCATTAATGTGTGTATTTTGCAGTAACAATACTGATATGAAGCTTACCTAGAATAGGTACCAGCTTAGCTAATAAGTTAAGCAAGTACAAAGTGAACATGAGACTAGGCTACAAAAGCAGCGTGATAAGTTGAATATCAAGCTGCCTGTTCTTAATTATTATTAAGTCTTTACATTTTCAGATAAGGATGTCCATATATCCAGTTACAAGTCTCCTGGGGGATGGAGATGCTGCAGAATGCACCTGTGCTGAATAAAGACTAGTCTCCCCTGTGAAACTCCACGGGATAGTACCCAGTGATGACAGAAATTGAAGCAAAAGGAGGGAAATTAAATGGAAGAGCCTCAAATTGCTGGAATTATGGAATATCATTTTGATATGTTTATGTGTTTACATTTCTGTGTATCAGAGATGGCTCATTATGGCTGAAACGTCATGACACGAATTAAGTGACATGTTCAAGAAGACTGCTTACATTTACATGAAATCGCCTTGCTCAATTCTAGAAGTAGCTGACCACAAGGATAGATAAAGAATGCCAAGTGCACATGTCTTGTGTCAAGTCTTCTTAAGTGTGAAAAGAATTTGCTTAAATAAAGTAGCCTGTAACTTCAGCAGGCTGAGCTTTTGTTTTGACATTATACGTGTGGGTATCGTGCCATATGCATCAAAACTCCCGTCACGACACCATCACTAGAGCATGTGACCCTATTGCTAGAAGGGTATAAGTCTGACATTACTTGGTGGTCAAATGCGGGCATCTCAACAGCTCACCGGTATAGATTGTGTTACTGCCTGTCTCCTGAACTTCTGTTCCGCTGCCCTGTTCGGTGTGGAACAAAATACCAATTGCTGGGAGTAAGGGAGTTGCTGGCTCACTGCAGACAGCCCATGTCTTCTTCCCTACTTCCAGGTTGGCTGCCAGTTTTGTCGCCAGCGTTGTTGGGTGCGCTGGGGTCTGGGGTGGTCTCTGGAGCAAGTAGGGAGGCTGGAGTCACGTGTTGGTCCAGACGGAGTCTGGGTCGGGGGATGGCATTCAGCTAGATGATAGGGCACGGGGTGATGTATATGTGCTTTGAGGGCCCTCTTGGTGCGCACCAAAAAAAATAAAATAAAAAAAAAGTCAAAAAGGAGAAGATCTGGAACGAGTACTTCAAGCGGGATGAGTTGAAGAAGGAGGAAAAGCAGCATTTGCGCCTCATAACACAGACATTTGCAAACTGGTTGCAGGAGTTTGCAATTTTGGCCAGCGTCATTGGCTAAAAGGCCCTGGATAACTGTTTGGGCCTTTTCTGCTACATGGATGCAATTGGGGAGGCCTATCATGTGTATGGCGGTCAAACCTGGCTGCGATATGACAAGCAGTTGAGGCAACGGAAGGCCATCAGGCCAACCATCGGAGTCAGAAGGACATCAGCCTCTGGTTGCAGGTGATGGCCCCAGCAAGATTTGGTCAGCATTTTCCTAGTGGGGGGAGCGGTGCTGCCAGTCCGTCAGAAAACAGCGGTAGTGGGCAAGGAATTTCCAGCCAGCAGGAGCAGAAGCTTGGCGTGTGCTGGCAGTTCAACGAGGGACAGTGCAAATTCAGACAAGCCTGTTCCCATTACAAAGGCACATCCCACGGCTCTTCCCAATGCCTCCATAAGGTAAAAGGGAAACCTGGTGCGAGTGGACAAGTGAGTGACTCTGGTGAGGCTTCCGGAAATGCGCCCTTACCTAAATAGATACCCTGACCGGTGGATGGCAATTTTCTTGGAAGAGGGTTTTGCACAAGATTTTATCATTCCAGCCCTGGGTCATACGGTTCCCGCTTGCAGATGTAATTTGAAGTCAGCTTACCTTCATCCCGGGGTTGTGGCTGAAAAGTTGGGCAAGGAAGTTGGATTTGGAGGTGTGGTCCCAGTTTCTTGCACAATAAAACAGTAGATTGTTTATGTCTAAAGTTGCTGACAGTTTTGACTGCGATCTTTTTACGGATGCAGCCGGGGGTAAGGGTTTTGGAGCATATTACAGGGGTAGTTGGTGTGTGGGGAGTGGCCGGGAGACTGGGTGGAGAGGGGGCTGATGGGCAATGTAGCATTGGTGGGTGCCAGACCATTTACTTTTCATAGCTCCAAGGACCTCCGTTCAGGAATATCCAACAATAAGTATCAGTGTCATCTGTTTGGGTAAGGTGGAGGGGACATGCAAAGTTATAAGGGAATCTTTAACTGTATTAATGTGGGTACAATGGGAGGTTGGGTTAGATAGTTTAGCACCTAAGTCTACAAATGACCAGTCATGATGCCCAGAGGCCTCCGATTCCTTGGTGAAAAGGCAAACCAGCTTCATCTTGTGGAGGTTGTAAGAGGTGTCCAAGTCTAGAGATGGTCATTTTTTGTCCTCTCGTCTGTGCCATTGTAAAGTTTAAATACCTTTGCCTTCAATGCGTGTAGATTATGACATAGGTTTAGATTGGCGGCTTGTCATAGTTTTGGTTTTCACTGCTGCATTTAGTGGATTTCTGTGTCATACGAAGAATGTTGAGGGGTTTATGGGATTTCCATTGAGGAAATCCAATACAGTTGAGACTGTAGTATAATTACTGAGCCTTAGTGAAAGGAGCTGACCGCTCTGTCATAAGGCTTTAGTGTGTGTTTGTGAAGTGAGTGCACTTGGACTATCAGGGCCACCCAAAGGATGGGAGCCTCACACAAAGACCCCTAAAGATGGCACCATGTGGGTGCTGGCTATTGACAGTGGAATATGTTAAGGAAAATGTACAGTGGTAGGAGTAGATAAGATATTTAAAATTAGACAAAAAACACATTCCACAAATTCTCATAAAGTGTCCCCTTAACACCAACCTTCATCTTAAGTCTCTTTGACAGCAGTGACAGGAGCAAAGAGAAAGGGAGCTTCATCAATGATTTACAGAACTGCTTTTAGAGAAGGAAGGCTCAATACCCAAACACTACTACATAATGTGAAAATCCCAAGACCACCATTGGCTATGTCTGCATGTGCTCGTCCTTTGATCAACATTTGTCAATAAATTTATATTTTCTCATTTATCTTTTGCTCTATTTTTTTTGGTTTTGCGTTTAACATATAGTACAGAGCTAATAGCTCATAGCTGGGAGTTTGCAGCAGTTGTATTCAGTCTAGACAATCCTTTACAAGCTAAATACACCAAAAGCCCAAATCTCTCCCCATCCTGGAAGGTCCTTGCAGTTTGGTGAGCAGACTGATGCTCACAGAGGGTTGTCATGACTGGAGACCAAACCTTCAGCTGTATAAGGTCTAAGTAGAAGTCAGTTTTTATCGTCTGGTTGTACATTACAAGGCTCCTATTCGAGTCCTGAATCCAAAGAAAAAGGCATCTACAATGGGCACAGTTTAGGGTCACCAAATTTAAAGAAGCTTTACCACATTTGACAGACCTGGGCAGCCAGCCATGTATGAGTCGGAGTAAGAAAAATAGAAGACTCTGCGGTTTGGCCTACCAACTATACAGCAATCGTTCACATGCATCTAATAGTTCATTCAGCTGTAAGCTGGTGCTCTTCACCATTCTGTGACTTACTGCTGTGAGACAGGCATAGAGAGCTGCTTTATTCAAGATATGGACACCAATATGACTGCTGCAGAGACCTTACACTTAGTGTAATTCATAGGTAAAATGTGATTTGCCAAGGCGTAGCGAATAGTCCTTACACAGGTGCAACATGGATTTATGTTTTGGGGTGAGTGTTCACACCTCCAGAATTTTGGACCGCTATCCTCATCTGCACAATTATAACCAATGTCGATTTTATCTACTAAGCCCCAGCAATCTCGTTCTTACATTTTGCTCCTCTTCCTATAGGCATCTATTGGAAAGTATTAATGTAATAGTCCTCACACCCCGGCTGTATGATAGGCTTGATGTTTGCAGGGTTGTGCCAAAGAAAACCTCCTGCGTAATGAGCTGCATACCTTCTACGACGTGTGACTGGCACAGATCACAACTATTTTTCTTGTCCTTTGTTCATGGCAGAAACTGCAAATTTCCTCTCCCCGGCTGAACTCAGGGCAACTCCAGTGTCTTCTCCGTTCTGCGTAATGTGAAACGGTCGCAAGGACAGATTCGTCATGAACTGAGCTCACAGATACTTTACCATGTAAATCTGAAGCGGTGGCTGAAAGTTATTGTTAAAATATGCCTAATGCCTGTCTGCACGTCGCTGCATGGTGAATGGGACAGATTACTGTGGTCACTGATCCCAGAAACGATCATATATACCGTTTTATAGATGGACAGCAGCTGCTGTTAGGTAATACCACTATGAAGGGGGTACTTGGGCTGTGCAGTGTTTAGGTAAGTGTCAGTTACATCCACAGGATGCCAGGACCCAAGGTTTCCCAGCAGCACATTGTCCATAGCATGACTGCCATGGCCCACCAATGTGGTACCATCTCTATGCAATAAAAGGATACACATGTACCCGACCATTCACATGGAAAAAAATAAAATGGCATTGTGAATCCATGTCGCCTTCTTCCATTGCTCCATGATCCAGTTCTGATTCTCATATGTCCATTGTAGGCAGTCAGCAGAGGTCAGTATGGCTACCAGCCAGAGGCTGCAACCCCACATACACCATTATCTGTGATGCCCTGTGTGTACGGACTCCTTCCATTTTCATGAGCTCCTTGGATCGGACCAGACAGGCTAGCCTTCGCTCTACTATTTATGGGATTTGGGCACCCATGACCTTGCTCTGGTTCTGCCATTTTCACCACTTTTGGTAGATATTATACCTGGAACACCCCACAGGTCCTGTTTGGCAGATTCTGTTCCAGTGGTCTAGCCGTTAGAAATTGGGCATGGCTAAGGATCTGAGCAACTTTGATAAGGGCCAAATTGTATCATCCAAAACATCAGGTGCCTACTATATATCAACCCTTGACAGGTGCCTTCTCTGGATTGCACCTTTCTCTGTATACTCTACACCGCTGCACCAGAAAATCTCACTCAAAAAACTTGTCAGTGTATGACACTCTAGAACCGATGACAGGCCTTGTTTTAGGTTGCTCAGATTGTTCAGTTTTCCATATGTTGGTTCACACAAACTGATCTATGGAAAACTTGACAGGGTCACATGTCTAATGTCCATACAGAGAAAGGAAAAAAAAATAAATAAATAAATAAAAATCTCAATGAAAATGATTTGGTGTCCACTTAGGGTGATTTCCCAGAGTAAACAATTGATTTTCTTGATCTTGAACTCACAGGGGGTCCAGGAAGCATAAACCGACTTTTAAAAAAGTTGACTAAGTTTACTAGATTACCAAAGCTCTCATTACAGAAATGGAAAGAAAATGCCCCCCAAAAAAATCTGAATGCCTAATCCCTTCCCTGAGAAAAAAAACATCTGGAATTTACTAACAACTTCATAACCACTTTCAATAATGCACACCATAGAATCAGGATGATACTAAAACATTGGGCTGTATTACAAAGTGATCCACTGCTCAAAGATATTGTTTAAGCTCAGCTAAAGGTTATCACTTAAAAATCTGTTGGCTCCAAGTAAACTCAGATCCTCTAGAAAAATTGTCAACCAAATACAACCACAAAAGGAGCATATAAGTGCCAACAAATGAAAATTCTGCCACCCTTAATCATCAAGCTGAAACACATTACTAGTTCCAATCATGGAAGATACGCAAAAAAAAAAAACAAATTATACACATACACAATTTGTTACACAATGCCCTTGCGTCCTACAGTACATTGGGTGGACCATCAGGCCACTCTGAGTAAACAAACATAGATCAAATGTAATAAATGGTTCTCTAAAACATAGCATAACCAGACATGCTCTGAAAACACACAGAGCTTCGAAGTTTTTAAAGTTACACCTAGCGATCAAATCCCTGTACGTTCTAATAGATTCAAGAAACTGAAAAGGAAAGGATGTATTGGATTTTTAAAATTTAATTCCCTCACACTAGGAGGTTTGAACGAAGCCCTAGAGAGAGTTTACGATTAAAATTGCTAGCTATAAATTACCAATGAGTATTACCAGCTTTCAATTTTAACGATGGTATATTTATGTTTATCTGTATATTTTTATATATTATTTACTTCTCTATATTTCTGCAATTTGTTTAATTTGCAACCTGTACACACACACACACGGACAAAATTGTTAGTACCACTTGTTTAATGAAAGAAAAACCCACAATGGTCACAGAAATAACTTGAATCTAACAAAAGTAATTTACCAAACTACATGATGACAAGCCACAAAGCTTCTGGGAGAATGTCCTATGGACAGATGAGACAAAAATCGAAATTTTTGGCAAGACACATCAGCTCTATGTTCACAGATGGAAACATGAAGCATATCTTGAAAAGAACACTGTCCCTACTGTGAAACATGGAGGAGGCTCTGTTATGTTCTGGGGCTGCTTTGCTGCATCTGGCACATGATGTCTTGAATCTGTGCAGGGTACAATGAAATCTCAAGACTATCAAGGGATTCTAGAGAAAAATGTGCTGCCCAGTGTCAGAAAGCTTGGTCTCAGTCGCAGGTCATGGGTCTTGCAACAGGATAATGACCCAAAACACACAGCTAAAAACACCCAAGAATGGCTAAGAGGAAAACATTGGACTAGTCTGAAGTGGCCTTCTATGAGCCCTGACCTAAATCCTATTGAGCATCTTTGGAAGGAGCTGAAACATGCCGTCTGGAAAAGGCACCCTTCAAACCCGAGACAACTGGAGCAGTTTGCTCATGAGGAGTGGCCAAAATACCTGCTGAGATGTGCAGAAGTCTCATTGACAGTTACAGGAATCGTTTGATTGCAGTGATTGCCTCAAAAGGTTGTGCAACAAAATTTTAAGTTAAGGGAACCATCATTTCTGTCCAGGCCTGTTTCATCAGTTTTCTTTTTTTAAAAATTCTGTTGAAGCCTGGTTGGAAAGCAATGTCTGACTTTCATTTGTTCATTTTCATAGAATTTTTGTATATTACTTTTCAGATTCAAGTTATTTCTGTGACCATTGTGGGTTTTTCTTTCATTAAACGAGGGGTACCAGTAAGTGTGTGATATATATCTCTATATACACACACACACACACACACACACACACACACACACACACACCTTTAGCTCAGATTAATCTTCATATTGCTTAACTGTTAAATCCATGAGCAGATATTCAGTATATGTATGTAGTATGATCTATATAAGGTTTTAACTTACTGGGCACACAGTATTGGCCCTTTAAATACAATCACAATTTGATGATTTTATACTATCCCAGTAAAAACACCAGAGCCCGATACTCCACATTGGGCGTGTTAACATAAAACAGCTGATCAAACACTATTCCAGCACTCCCATCACATGAACAAATTAGCCCATCAGGGCTTGACCCTACTGACATGCAATATATACTACATAGTTCTTCTACATTGCGCACAAAAGCCTTCCCATCAACCACGCTTGCACGGACTACTCATTTACATCACTGCTCATTTAGCATATTCTGAGTGAGTGAATTACACGAACAAGCCAGCCTGTCAGCGCTTGTCTGTATTGACATGTGCAGTGAAGACTTCTTATCAACTGCGCATGTGCGAACTACCCAATGAGGTTACCGCACCCTCTGCATAGTGGGAGCGAAGGCCACTCATGCGCAATGGCATACCTTGAGTGCTGAATTAGCGCAGTGCTAAATGTAACAGGATATATTTACATTCTTTCCATTTCATTACACCCCTTTATAAACAAGTAGTAGGAGGACCCGGCTTCTCACGGGTATATTTCATTTTTGTTTGTGCAATGGCCCCATAAGAATTGGCCAGTTTTGCACTTTACATCCAGTATGGCAGTCCAGTATAGATACAGTACAGTCTATGGCTGAGTTATGGAAACCTGGTAAATTAAGTGTGAACTTATATTGGCTGATACATATGATATGACTGAATATTTAAGGACCTGTTAACTGCTGCTTCTTTCAAGATATGGACATCAATATGTTCACATGACTGCTGCAGAGACTTTACACTTAATGTAATTCACAGGTAAAATGTGATGATTTGCCATGGGGGTAGCGCATAGTCCTTACACTGGTGCAACACGGGTTTATGTTTAGGGGGAGAGTGTTCACACCTCCAGAATTTTGGACTGCTATCCTCTTCTGCACAATTATAACCAGTGTCAATTTTTTTCTACTAAGCCTGGGCTCTCACAGTCTCGTTCTTACATTTTGCTCCTCTTCCTCTAGGTGTCTATTGGAAAGTATTAAATGTAATAGTCCTCACACCCCGGCTGTATGATAGGCTTGATGTTTGCAGGGTTGTGCCAAAGAAAACCTCCTGCATAATGAGCTGCATACCTTCTACAACGTGTGACTGGCACAGATCACAACTATTTTTCTTGTCCTTTGTTCATGGCAGAAACTGCAAATAAATTTCCTCTCCCCGGCTGAAAGTGGGGCAGCTCCAGTTCCTTCTCCATTGTGCGTAATGTGAAACGGATGTGAGGACAGATTCGTCATGAACTGAGCTCACAGATAATTTACCATTTAAACTGAAGCGGTGGCTGAAAGTTATTGTTAAAATATGGCTAACGCCTGTCTGCACATCACTGCATGGTGAATGGAGTGGATTACTGTGGTCACTGATCTCAGAAACGATAATCATATATTGCGTATATACCATTTTATAGATTATTGGACAGCCACTACTTATAGGTAATACCACTACTATGAAGGGGGTACTTGGGCTGTGCAGTGTTTAGGTAAGTGTCAGTTACATCCACAGGATGCCAGGACCCAAGGTTTCCCAGCAGAACATTGTCCATAGCATGACTGCCATGACCCACCAATGTGGTACCATCTCTACGCTAGAAAAGTAATACCCATGTACCCGACTATCCACATGGAAAAAAAAAATAAAAATAAAAAATATGAATATAGCATTGGTGAATCCATGCCGCCTTCTTCCATTGCTCCATGATCCAATTCTGATTCTCATATGTCCATTGTAGGCACTTTCTGCAGTGGGTAGAGGTCAGTATGGCTACCAGCCAGAGGCTGCACACCCACATACACCATTATCTGTATGCTCTGTGTGTATGGACTCCCACCAATCCATGAGCTCTTTGGGATCAGTCCAGACAAGCTAGCCTTCACTCTACTAGGGTATTCCAGGTATATTTGGAAGATGCTCTGACCCAGTGGTCTAGCCGTTACAATTTGGCCCTTGTCAAAGTCACTCATCCTTAGCCATGCCCAATTTTTATTGTCAAAACATCAGGTTCCTACTATATCTCAAACCTTGACAGGTGCCATCTCTGGATAGCACCTTTCCCGGTTTACTCTTCACACCGCTGCACCAGAAGACACCCCCTGAAGGGGGGCTATGGATGGGGATTACTAGTCCTATAACAGATCTTTCAATACCCTGCTGTACCTGATTCAGAAAAAGACCCCAAAAGGAGCCCCCCAGTCTTCCAAATGATACATGACCTGAGGGATAAATGCTGTATCTGATCAATATACCCCTCAGGTGCCCAACCCATATACCCTGCTTAATCAGGTACCTTTGCAAGCTATATGTTAGTGTCATTGACCTCACAAATGCTTTTTCCAGTGTACCTCTTCATAAGGACTGCTGGCATTATTTTGCTTTCTCCTTTAGAGGGCAGCAGTATGCTTGGGGTGTATTACCACAAGGAGCCACTAACTCCCCTGACATCTTTACAATAGCTCTACAATCTGTATTGTAGAACTGGCACCCTACACACCCAGATACAGTACATTGATCTTTTGTTGTGCTGTATTGACTCACAGCAATGCAAGGATGAAACTTTATCCCTGATGATATTCCTTGCAAATGGTTGCAAAGTGTCAAAAAAAAAAAAAAAAAAGTTGCAACTGTGTCAATCCAGTGTTATTTTTTAGGCCATTGTATTTCATCAGGTACAAAACTACTAACATCTGAAAGGATAGAGGCAATTCAAGAACACCCTGTACTGGATACTCCAAGGAAATTGAGAGCATTTCTAGACTTAGTCCGTTATTGCTGTCCTTGGATTATAAATTGCTGTGAATCCATGCAGCTTCTATAGGATTGTTTGAAGTTGGAAAAGTTGTCTCACACCAGAGACGTTACAAGCATTCCATCACCTTAGACACTGGTCTCAGCCCCAGCACTTGGTATACCAGATTACACAACCTTTCACACTGTTCTGTCATGGATCAAAAGGTAGTGTCACAAACATGACGGGCATATGAGACCATTGGCCTATTATTCCACACTACTGGATAATGTTGCACAAGCTCTGCCAGCCTGCTTCAGAGCAGTAGCAGCTGCTTTAGTCCAGAAGTCAGGATTTAATCCTACATCCTCTTACATTGCAAGTCCCACATGCAGTTGCAGAACTCTTGCAAACTACAGAACTCAAGCACCTTTCACAGGCAAGAATTACAAAGTATGAACTTGCATTGAGTCCTCACATTACACTTCAGAGGTGTACAGTTCTAAACCCAGCCACTCATGCCATGGAGTTTAGAAAAGGAGGGAGGAGTAGAGGCAGAAATTGAACGTCCTACCCCATAGCTGACCATGATTGTCATGAGTTGATTGCCAAAACAAGGGGATTGTCACATGTAACTGAAACACCATTGACTAACCCTGATGCTGAGTATTTTGTAGCTGGATCCAGATGGTGGATGGAAGAACAAGGACATTGTCACCGGGTATGCAGTAATCCAAAATGGTAAGGTAGTTGTGCAACAACCACTCCCACCTTGTGCATCAGTACAGGAGGCGGAGCTAAAGGCTTTCATTGACATATGTACATTGGGGTAAGGACTGAATTAATTGCTATACAGATTTTCAGCCGCTGCTATTCCACTACTAACCATATGTTTACCAACAGCTCCAGATGTGATCTTGCTGCAAGCCCAGGTAAAGGCCTCAAGACAAAGGTATGGTTGTGGGGCTGCACAAGCAGGAGGACTGGCAGGTAAATGGCAGAACCTGTCTGCTAAGCAGTTTATATCCTATGATGGATAAAATGGTCCATGGGCCAACAAACGTATCAAAAGATGCCATGAGCACTTACAACATTGGTTTGCTCCAGGAATTCAGACTGACGAATTTGTTCAGGGTTGTCTTACCTGTGCAAGACAACCCTGGGAAGGTAGTGAAAACACCTTATAGACACACTCCTAAACCATTGTATCCGTTTCAAAGATTGCAGGTGGATTAGACCCCCCCAACCCCTAAAGCAACACGCCACCGCAGGAACCTTAATTGCCTTGACATCCGCACACCCTCAAACCACTCACTGACATATCCTCACTGCAGGATGCTGATGTCTTCTATAATACCACCATTACTTCAGCCCTTGACTCTGTGGCCCCCCCCCTTCAAACACCAGAGCCCAACCGATCAAAAGGCAATCCTGGCACACTGACCTGACAAAAAAAAAAAAAAAAAGCCACATGGGTTGCAGAACACCTCGAAGAAAAGGCACTCCCAGGAAGATCATCAGGTATAAAGAGGCAATTCTCACATTCAAGAACTCAACTCTGCAAAGTAGGTCTACTTCTCCACAACACTATCTGCCCTATCCCGCAACCAGCTATTCACTACTTTCAATTCCCTTCTCCGCCCCCTCCGACATCACTTCTCAGATGATGACTGTCAATTTTGTGTTTGAAGTAAGAGGCAGAGAGTCTCACCCTACATCCCCAACAACCACTCTACCCAACTACTCAGCGCTCTTCATCTCTAACCTGTTTCTCCACCGTCACTGATGAACCGTTCTCCACCCTTATCTCTATATCCCACCTCTCCTCCTGCGTGCTTGACCCGATCCAGTCACATCTCATGCCCAACCTCACTGAAGTCATTACTCCTGCCCTAAACCAAGGATACTTTCCTTCTGCCTTCAAACATGCTACTGTCACACCTATACTTAAACCGTCCCTCGACCCATCCTTTCCAGCCAGCTATCGCCCCATCTCACTGCTCCCGTACGCCTCGAAATTGCTTGAGCAACACATCCACTCCGAACTATCCTCCTACCTCTCATCCAACTTACTCTTTGACAGACTACAATCAGGCTTTAGACCCCACAGAAACTGCCCTAACCAAAGTCACAAACGACCAACTGCCAAAGCCAAATGTCACTACTCTGTTGTCCTCCTACTTGACCTCTCCCCTGCCTTTGACACAGTCAACCATTCCCTCCTGTTAGAAACGCTCTCATCCCTTGGCATCACAGACCCGGCCCTTTCCTGGATCTCCTCATACTGCACATTCAGCATCTCCCACACACTCACACACCATGCCCTCTTTCTGTAGGTGTCCCCCAAGGCTCCGTCCAAGGATCCCCCCTGTTCTCCATCTACACCCTTGGCCAACTCATAGAAACTCATGGTTTTCAATACCATGGCTATGCTGACGACACTCAAATATATCTCTCTGGGCCAGACATTACCTCTGTTGTCCAGAGTGTCTAGCAGCTGTAGCCTCCTTTTTCTACTCCTGCCTTCTCAAACTCAACATGGAGAAAACTGAGTTCATCATCTTGGCCCTAACTCGCATGGCACTCTACCTAACCCATCTATCAAAGTTAATGGAACCACACTTACCCCAGTCCCACGGGTCTGTTGCCTTGGGATAGACTTGGACTCTGACCTATCCTTCAAGTCGCACATCCAAACCCTCAACACCTCCTGCCGCCTCCAACTCAATAACACATTGAATCCACTCCTTCCTCACCCCTGAAACTACAAAGATGCTAGTCCACTCCCTCAATCTCTCGCTTAGATTACTGTAACACCCTTCTCCATGGCCTCCCAAACACTCTTGTCCCCCTCCAGTTCACCCTAAATTGTGCTGCTTGCTTAATAAACTTCTCCCCCCAATCAGCCACTCCCCTCTCAATCCCTTCACTGGCTACCTGTTGCCCAGCAAATAGAGTTCAAATTACTAATGCTGACAAAGCCATCCACAACCTGTCCCCTCCATAGATCTCTGACCTAATCTCCCGCTACCTGCCCACACGCAACCTCCGATCCTCCAAAGAACTCCTACTCTGCTCTTCACACAACTGTCTCCAAGACTTCTTTCATGCATCCCACATACTCTGGAACTCATTACCAAGACACCTAAGACTGTCCCCCACAATCACAAACTTCAATAAGGCCCTGAAGACTCACCTATTCAAGAAGGCCTACAACCTCCAATAACGCTACTGTCACCACACCACCACCTGTACAGCCTCATCTCACCTTCTGTCTATCCCTCTTACCTCAGATTGTAAGCCCTTGTGGGCAGGGCCCTCTATCCCACTGTGCCAGTTGGTCACTTAACATTGTGTTTGTTTTGTATATTTTGTGTACTGTATGTAAACCCTCAGATGTAAAGCACCATGAATTGTACAACAACCACACAGCTACCTAAGCATTGATCTGCAAGGAAATCTACAGATTATGGCAGACATACAGGTAGTGAGTGACATGAGATAAGTATCTAAAAGAACATTCCAGCTTCGTTATACAAGGCAAGTGGTGGAAAGATACTTTTTCATTCTTGAACCCTGCAACTTGGTTCAAAGGAATATGGGGATGGCTAAAAGGGATTCTACTTCTGGGAAAAATTTTGTTTGCATTAATGTGTGTATTTTGCAGCAAGAATACTTATATGAAGCTTACCTAGAATAGGTACCAGCTTAGCTAATAAGTTAAGCAAGTGCAAAGTGAACATGAGACTAGGCTACAAAAGTAGCGTGATAAATTGAATATCAAGCTGCCTGTTCTTAATTATTATTAAGTCTTTACATTTTCAGATAAGGATGTCCATATATCCAGTTACAAGTCTCCTGGGGGATGGAGATGCTGCAGAATGCACCTGTGCTGAATAAAGACTAGTCTCCCCTGTGGAACTCCACGGGATAGTACCCAGTGATGACAGAAATTGAAGCAAAAGGAGGGAAATTAAATGGAAGAGCCTCAAATTGCTGGAATTATGGAATATCATTTTGATATGTTTATGTGTTTAAATTTCTGTATATCAGAGATGGCTCATTATGGCTGATTTGTTATGATGCATGAATTAAGTGACATGTTCAAGAAGACAGCTTACATTTACATGAAATCGCCTTGCTCAATTCTAGAAGTAGCTGACCACAAGGATAGATAAAGAATGCCAAGTGCACATGTCTTGTGTCAAGTCTTCTTAAGTGTGAAAAGAATTTGCTTAAATAAAGTAGCCTGTAACTTCAGCAGGCTGAGCTTTTGTTTTGACATTATACGTGTGGGTATCGTGCCATATGCATCAAAACTCCCGTCACAACACCATCACTAGAGCATGTGACCCTATTGCTAGAAGGGTATCAGTCTCTGACATTACTTGGTGGTCAAATGCGGGCATCTCAACAGCTCACCGGTATAGATTGTGTTACTGCCTGTCTCCTGAACTTCTGTTCCGCTGCCCTGCTCGGTGTGGAACAAAATACCAATTGCTGGGAGTAAGGGAGTTGCTGGCTCACTGCAGACAGCCCATGTCTTCTTCCCTACTTCCAGGTTGGCTGCCAGTTTTGTCACCAGCGTTGTTGGGCGCACTGGGGTCTGGAGGTGATCTCTTGAGCAGGTAGGGAGGCTGGCGTCACGTGTCGGTCCAGACGGATTCTGCGTCGGGGGACGGCATTCAGCTAGATGATAGGGCACGGGGTGATGTATGTGTGCTTTGAAGGCCCTCTTGGTGCGCACACACAAAAAAAAAAAAAAAAAAAAAAAAGAAGAAGGAGAAGATCTGGAATGACGAGTACGTCAAGATCTTCTCCTTGAAAAATTTAACTTTGATAAAGGAAAGCGGGATGAGTTCAAGAAGGAAAAGCAGCATTGGCGCCTCATACCGCAGACATTTGCAAACTGGTTGCAGGAGTTTGCAATTTTGGCCAGCGTCATTGGCTAAAAGGCCCTGGATAACTGTTTGGGCCTTTTCTGCTACATGGATGCAATTGGGGAGGCCTATCATGTGTATGGCGGTCAAACCTGGCTGCGATATGACAAGCAGTTGAGGCAACGGAAGGCCATCAGGCCAACCATCGGAGTCAGAAGGACATCAGCCTCTGGTTGCAGGTGATGGCCCCAGCAAGATTTGGTCAGCACTTTCCTAGTGGGAGGGGCGGTGCTGCCGGCCCGTCGGAAAACACCAGTAGTGGGCAAGGAGCTTCCAGCCAGCAGGAGCAGAAGCATGGTGTGTGCTGGCAGTTCAACAAGGGACAGTGCAAATTTGGACAGTTGTAAATTCAGACAAGCCTGTTCCCATTACAAAGGCACATCCCATGGCTCTTCCCAATGCCTCCATAAGGTAAAAGGGAAACCTGGTGCGAGTGGACAAGTGAGTGACTCTGGTGAGGCTTCCAGAAATGCGCCCTTACCTAAATAGATACCCTGACCAGTGGATGGCAATTTTCTTGGAGGAGGGTTTTGCACAAGGTTTTATCATTCCAGCCCTGGGTCATACGGTTCCCGCTTACAGATGTAATTTGAAGTCAGCTTACCTTCATCCCAGGTTTGTGGCTGAAAAGTTGGGCAAGGAAGTTGGATTTGGAGGTGCGGTCCCAGTTTCTTGCACAATAAAACAGTAGATTGTTTATGTCTAAAGTTGCTGACAGTTTTGATTGCGATCTTTTTACAGATGCAGCTGGGGGTAAGGATTTTGGAGCATATTACAGGGGTAGTTGGTGTGTGGGGCGTGGCCGGGAGCTGATTGGTAATTTAGCATTGGTGGGTGCCAGACCATTTACTTTTCGTAGCTCCAAGGACCTCCGTTCAGGAATATCCAACAATAAGTATCAGTGTCATCTGTTTGGGTAAGGTGGAGGGGTCATGCAGCAGAGTTATAAGGGAATCTTTAACTGTATTAATGTGGGTACCATGGGAGGTTGGGTTACATAGTTTAGCACCTAAGTCTACAAATGACCAGTCATTATGCCCAGAGGTCTCCGATTCCTTGGTGAAAAGGCAAACCAGCTTCATCTTGTGGAGGTTATAAGAGGTGTCCAAGTCTAGAGATGGTCATTGTTTGTCCTGTCTTGTCTGTGCCATTGTAAAGTGAAAATACCTTTGCCTTCAATGCGTGTAGATTATGACATAGGTTTAGATTGGCTTCTTGTCATAGTTTTGGTTCTCACTGCTGCATTTAGTGGATTTCTGTGTCATACGAAGAATGTTGAGGGGTTTATGGGATTTCCATTGAGGAAATCCAATACAGTTGAGACTGTAGTATAATTACTAAGCCTTAGTGAAAGGTGCTGACTGCTCTGTCATAAGGCTTTAGTGTGTGTTTGTGAAGTGAGTGCACTTGGACTATCAGGGCCACCCAAAGGATGGGAGCCTCACACAAAGACCCCTAAAGATGGCACCATGTGGGTGCTGGCTATTGACAGTGGAATATGTTAAGGAAAATGTGCAGTGGTAGGAGTAGATAAGATATTTAAAATTAGACAAAAAACACATTCCACAAATTCTCATAAAGTGTCCCCTTAACACCAACCTTCATCTTAAGTCTCTTTGACAGCAGTGACAGGAGCAAAGAGAAAGGGAGCTTCATCAATGATTTGCAGAACTGCTTTTAGAGAAGGAAGGCTCAATACCCAAACACTACTACATAATGTGAAAATCCCAAGCCCACCACTGGCCATGTCTGCATGTGCTTGTCCTTTGATCAACATTTGTCAATAAATTTATATTCTCATTTATCTTTTGCTCTATTTTTTTGGTTTTGCATTTAACATAGTACAGAGCTAATAGCTCATAGCTGGGAGTTTGCAGCAGTTGTATTCAGTCTAGACAATCCTTTACAAGCTAAATACACCAAAAGCCCAAATCTCTCCCCATCCTGGAAAGTCCTTGCAGTCTGGTGAGCAATCTGATGCTCACAGAGGGTTGTCATGACTGGAGACCAAACCTTCAGCTGTATAAGGTCTAAGTAGAAGTCGGTTTTTATCGTCTGGTTGTACATTACAAGGCTCCTATTCGAGTCCTGAATCCAAAGAAAAAGGCATCTACAATGGGCACAGTTTAGGGTCACCAAATTTAAAGAAGCTTTACCACATTTGACAGACCTGGGCAGCCAGCCATGTATGAGTCGGAGTAAGAAAAATAGAAGACTCTGCGGTTTGGCCTACCAACTATACAGCAATCGTTCACATGCATCTAATAGTTCATTCAGCTGTAAGCCGATGCTCTTCACCATTCTGTGACTTACTGCTGTGAGACAGGCATATAGAGCTGCTTTATTCAAGATATGGATACCAATATGTTCACATGACTGCTGCAGAGACCTTACACTTAGTGTAATTCATAGGTAAATGTGATGATTTGCCATGGGGGTAGCAAATAGTCCTTACACAGGTGCAACATGGATTTATGTTTTGGGGTGAGTTCACACCTCCAGAATTTTGGACCGCTATCCTCATCTGCACAATTATAACCAATGTCGATTTTATCTACTAAGCCCCAGCAATCTTGTTCTTACATTTTGCTCCTCCTCCTATAGTCATCTATTGTAAAGTATTAATGTAATAGTCCTCACACCCCGGCTGTATGATAGGCTTGATGTTTGCAGGGTTGTGCCAAAGAAAACCTCCTGCATAATGAGCTGCATACCTTCTACGATGTGTGACTGGCACAGATCACAACTATTTTTCTTGTCCTTTGTTCATGGCAGAAACTGCAAATAAATTTCCTCTCCCCGGCTGAACGTGGGGCAGCTCCAGTGTCTTCTCCGTTCTGCGTAATGTGAAACGGGCGTGAGGACAGATTCTTCATGAACTGAGCTCACAGATACTTTACCATGTAAATCTGAAGTGGTGGCTGAAAGTTATTGTTAAAATATGGTTAACGCCTGTCTGCACGTTGCTGCATGGCAAATGGGATAGATTACTGTGGTCACTGATCCCAGAAACGATAATCGTATATACGGTTTTATAGATGGACAGCAGCTGCTGTTAGGTAATACCACTACTATAAACGGGGTACTTGGGCTGTGCAGTGTTTTGGTAAGTGTCAGTTACATCCACAGGATGCCAGGACCCAAGGTTTCCCAGCAGAACATTGTCCATAGCATGACTGCCATGGCCCACCAATGTGGTACCATCTCTACCCTATAAAAGGATACACATGTACCCGACCATTCACATGGAAAAAAATAAAATGGCATTGGTGAATCCATGCCGCCTTCTTCCATTGCTCCATGATCCAGTTCTGATTCTCATATGTCCATTGTAGGCAGTCAGCAGAGGTCAGTATGGCTACCAGCCAGAGGCTGCAACCCCACATACACCATTATCTGTGATGCCCTGTGTGTACGGACTCCTTCCATTTTCATGAGCTCCTTGGATCGGACCAGACAGGCTAGCCTTCGCTCTACTATTAATGGGATTTGGGCACCCATGACCTTGCTCTGGTTCTGCCATTTTCACCACTTTTGGTAGATATTATACCTGGAACACCCCACAGGTCCTGTTTGGCAGATTCTCTGACCCAGTGGTCTAGCCGTTAGAAATTGGGCATGGCTAAGGATCTGATCAACTTTGATAAGGGCCAAATTGTATCATCCAACACATCGGGTGCCTAGTATATATCAACCCTTGACAGGTGCCATCTCTGGATTGCACCTTTCTCTGTATACTCTACACTGCTGCACCAGAAAATCTCACTCACAAAAAACTTGTCAGTGTATGACACTCTAGAACCGATGACAGGCCTTGTTTTAGGTTGCTCAGATTGTTCAGTTTTCCCAATGTTGGTTCACACAAACTGATCTACGGAAAACTTGACAGGGTCACATGTCTAATGTCCATACAGAGAAAGAAAAAAAAAAAAAAAAAAAAAAGTTAAAGTTATTTGGTGTCCACTTAGGGTGATTTCCCAGAGTAAACAATTGATTTCCTTGATCTCGAACTCACAGGGGGTCCAGGAGGAATAAACCGACTTTTTAAAAAAAAGTTGAATAGTTTACTAGATTACCAAAGCTCTCATTACAGAAATGGAAAGAAAATGCCCCTAAAAAAAAAAAAAAAAAAAAAAAAAAAAAAAAAAAAAAAATTTATACACATACACAATTTGTTACACAATGCCCTTGCAGCCTACAATACATTGGGTGGACCATCAGGCCACTGAGTAAACATAGATCAAATGTAATAAATGGTTCTCTAAAACACAGCATAACCAGACATGCTCTGAAAACACGCAGAGCTTCGAAGTTTTTAAAGTTACACCTAGCGATCAAATCCCTGTACGTTCTAATAGATTCAAGAAACTGAAAAGGAAAGGATGTATTGGATTTTTAAAATTTAATTCCCCTCACACTAGGAGGTTTGAACGAAGCCCTAGAGAGAGTTTACGATTAAAATTGCTAGCTATAAATTACCAATGAGTATTACCAGCTTTCAATTTTAACGATGGTATATTTATGTTTATCTGTATATTTTTATATATTATTTACTTCTCTATATTTCTGCAATTTGTTTAATTTGCAACCTGTACACACACACACACGGACAAAATTGTTAGTACCACTTGTTTAATGAAAGAAAAACCCAAAATGGTCACAGAAATAACTTGAATCTGACAAAAGTAATTTGCCAAACTACATGACAAGCCACAAAGCTTCTGGGAGAATGTCCTATGACAGATGAAACAAAAAGCAAAATTTTTGGCAAGGCACATCAGCTCTATGTTCACAGATGGAAACATGAAGCATATTTTGAAAATAACACTGTCCCTACTGTGAAACATGGAGGAGGCTCTGTTATGTTCTGGGGCTGCTTTGCTGCATTTGGCACAGGGTGTCTTGAATCTGTGCAGGGTACAATGAAATCTCAAGACTATCAAGGGATTCTAGAGAGAAATGTGCTGCCCAGTGTCAGAAAGCTTGGTCTCAGTCGCAGGTCATGGGTCTTGCAACAGGATAATGACCCAAAACACACAGCTAAAAACACCCAAGAATGGCTAAGAGGAAAACATTGGACTAGTCTGAAGTGGCCTTCTATGAGCCCTGACCTAAATCCTATTGAGCATTTTTGGAAGGAGCTGAAACATGCCGTCTGGAAAAGGCACCCTTCAAACCCGAGACAACTGGAGCAGTTTGCTCATGAGGAGTGGCCAAAATACCTGCTGAGATGTGCAGAAGTCTCATTGACAGTTACAGGAATCGTTTGATTGCAGGGATTGCCTCAAAAGGTTGTGCAACTAAATATTAAGTTAAGGGAACCATCATTTCTGTCCAGGCCTGTTTCATGCGTTTTCTTTTATTTAAAAATTCTGTTGAAACCTGGTTGAAAAGCAATGTCTGACTTTCATTTGTTCATTTTCATAGAATTTTTGTTTATTACTTGTCAGATTCAAGTTATTTCTGTGACCATTGTGGGTTTTTCTTTCATTAAATGAGGGGTACCAACAAGTAGGTGTGTGATTATATATATAAAATACATACACATATATACACACACACACACACACACACACACACACACACACACTTTAGCTCAGAT
Organism: Leptodactylus fallax; assembly: GCA_947044405.1. Classification (NCBI taxonomy): domain Eukaryota; kingdom Metazoa; phylum Chordata; class Amphibia; order Anura; family Leptodactylidae; genus Leptodactylus; species Leptodactylus fallax. The sequence goes on along the minus strand of CAMRHE010000219.1, from coordinate 3,010,935 downwards.
TAATCTTCATATTGCTTAACTGTTATAAAATCCATGAGCAGATATTCAGTATATGTATGTAGTATGATCTATATAAGGTTTTAACTTACTGGGCACACAGTATTGGCCCTTTAAATACAATCACAATTTGATGATTTTATACTATCCCAGTAAAAACACCAGAGCCCGATACTCCACATTGGGCGTGTTAACATAAAACAGCTGATCAAACACTATTCCAGCGCTCCCATCACACGAACAAATTAGCCCATCAGGGCTTGACCCTACTGATACATGCAATATATACTACATAGTTCTTCTACATTGCGCACAAAAGCCTTCCCATCAACCACGCTTGCACGGACTACTCATTTACATCACTGCTCATTTAGCATATTCTGAGAGTGAGTGAATTACACGAACAAGCCAGCCTGTCAGCGCTTGTCTGTATTGGCATGTGCAGTGAAGACTTCTTATCAACTGCGCATGTGCGAACTACCCAATGACGTTACCGCACCCTCTGCATAGTGGGAGCGAAGGCCACTCATGCGCAATGGCATACCTTGAGTGCTGAATTAGCGCAGTGCTAAATGTAACAGGATATATTTACATTCTTTCCATTTCATTACACCCCTTTATAAACTAGTAGGAGGACCCGGCTTCGCATGGGTATATTTCATTTTTGTTTGTGCAGTGGCCCCATAAGAATTGGCCAGTTTTGCACTTGACATCCAGTATGGCAGTCCAGTATTTATGGCCGAGTTATGGAAACCTGGTAAATTAAGTGTGAACTTATATTGGCTGATACACGTGATATGACTGAATATTTAAGGACCTGTTAACTGCTGCTTCTTTCAAGATATGGACATCAATATGTTCACTGACTGCTGCAGAGACTTTACACTTAATGTAATTCACAGGTAAAATGTGATGATTTGCCATGGGGCAGCACATAGTCCTTACACTGGTGCAACACGGGTTTATGTTTAGAGGGAGAGTGTTCACACCTCCAGAATTTTGGACTACTATCCTCTTCTGCACAATTATAACCAATGTCAATTTTTTCTACTAAGCCTGGGCTCTCGCAGTCTCGTTCTTACATTTTGCTCCTCTTCCTATAGGCATCTATTGGAAAGTATTAATGTAACAGTCCTCACACCCCGGTTGTATGATAGGCTTGATGTTTGCAGGGTTGTGCCAAAGAAAACCTCCTGCATAATGAGCTGCATACCTTCTACGACGTGTGACTGGCACAGATCACAACTATTTTTCTTGTCCTTTGTTCATGGCAGAAACTGCAAATAAATTTCCTCTCCCCGGCTGAAAGTGGTGCAGCTCCAGTGTCTTCTCCGTTGTGCGTAATGTGAAACGGATGTGAGGACAGATTCGGCATGAACTGAGCTCACAGATACTTTACCTTGTAAATCTGAAGCGGTGGCTGAAAGTTAGTTAAAATATGGCTAACGTCTGTCTGCACATCACTGCATGGTGAATGGAGTGGATTACTGTGGTCACTGATCCCAGAAACGATAATCATATATTGCGTATATACCATTTTATAGATTATTGGACAGCCACTACTGATAGGTAATACCACTACTATGAAGGGGGTACTTGGGCTGTGCAGTGTTTAGGTAAGTGTCAGTTACATCCACAGGATGCCAGGACCCAAGGTTTCCCAGCAGCACATTGTCCATAGCATGACTGCCATGACCCACCAATGTGGTACCATCTCTACGCTAGAAAAGTAATACCCATGTACCCGACCATCCACATGGGGGGAAAAAAAAAAAAAAAAAAAAAATGAATATAGCATTGGTGAATCCATGCCGCCTTCTTCCATTGCTCCATGATCCAATTCTGATTCTCATATGTCCATTGTAGGCACTTTCTGCAGTGGGTAGAGGTCAGTATGGCTACCAGCCAGAGGCTGCACACCCACATACACCATTATCTGTATGCTCTGTGTGTACGGACTCCCACCATTCCCATGAGCTCTTTGGGATCAGTCCAGACAAGCTAGCCTTCACTCTACTATTAATGGGATTTGGGCACCCATGACCTTGCTCTGGTTCTGCCATTTTCACCACTTTTGTTAGATAGGACCTGTAGGGTGTTCCAGGTATATTTGGAAGATACTCTGACCCAGTGATCTAGCCGTTACAATTTGGCCCTTGTCAAAGTCGCTCAGATCCTTAGCCATGCCCAATTTTTATCGTCCAAAACATCAGGTGCCTACTATATCTCAACCCTTGACAGGTGCCATCTCTGGATAGCACCTTTCCCTGTATAAGCTCCACACCGCTGCACCAGAAAACACCCCCTGAAGGGGGGCTGTGGATGGGGATTACTAGTCCTATAACAGATCTTTCAATACCCCGCTGTACCTGATTCAGAAAAAGACCCCAAAAGGAGCCCCCCAGTCTTCCAAATGATACGTGACCTGAGTGATAAATGCTGTCTCTGATCAATACACCCCTCAGGTGCCCAAACCATATACCTTGCTTAAATCAGGTACCTTTGCAAGCTATATGTTAGTGTCATTGACCTCAGAAATGCTTTTTTCAGTGTACCTCTTCATAAGGACTGCTGGCATTATTTTGCTTTCTCCTTTAGAGGGCAGCAGTATGCTTGGGTTGTATTACCACAAGGAGCCACTAACTCCCCTGACATCTTTACAATAGCTCTACAATCTGTATTGCAGAACTGGCACCCTACACACCCAGATACAGTACATTGATGATCTTTTGTTGTGCTGTATTGACTCACAGCAATGCAAGGATGAAACTTTATCCCTGATGATATTCCTTGCAAATGGTTGCAAAGTGTCAAAAAAAAAAAAAAAGTTGCAACTGTGCCAATCCAGTGTTATTTTTTAGGCCATTGTATTTCGTCAGGTACAAAACTTCTAACATCTGAAAGGATAGAGGCAATTCAAGAACACCCTGTACTGGATACTCCAAGGAAATTGAGAGCATTTCTTGGCTTAGTCAGTTATTGCTGTCCTTGGATTATAAATTGCTCTGAACCCATGCACCCTCTATAGGATTGCTTGAAATTGGAAAAATTGTGTCTCAGACATTACAAGCATTCCATCACCTTAGACACTGGTCTCAGCCCCAGCACTTGGCATACCAGATTACACAACCTTTCACACTGTTCTGTCATGGATCAAGAGGTAGTGTCACACAAACATGACGGGCATGAGACCATTGGCCTATTCCACACTACTGGATAATGTTGCACAAGCTCTGCCAGCCTGCTTCAGAGTAGTAGCAGCTGCTGCTTTAGTCCAGAAGTCAGGATTTAATCCTACATCCTCTTACATTGCAAGTCCCACATGCAGTTGCAGAACTCTTGCAAACTACAGAACTCAAGCACCTTTCACAGGCAAGAGTTACAAAGTATGAACTTGCACTGTTAAGTCCTCACATTACACTTCAGAGGTGTACAGTTCTAAACCCAGCCACTCAAGCCATGGAGTTTAGAAAAGGAGGGAGGAGTAGAGGCAGAAATTGAACGTCCTACCCCATAGCTGACCATGATTGTCATGAGTTGATTGCCAAAACAAGGGGATTGTCACATGTAATTGAAACACCATTGACTAACCCTGATGCTGAGTATTTTGTAGCTGGATCCAGATGGTGGATGGAAGAACAAGGACATTGTCACCGGGTATGCAGTAATCCAAAATGATAAGGTAGTTGTGCAACAACCACTCCCACCTTGTGCATCAGCACAGGAGGCAGAGCTGAAGGCTTTCATTGACATATGTACATTGGGGAAAGGACTGAATTCATTGCTATACAGATTTTCAGCCGCTGCTATTCCACTACTAACCATATGTTTACCAACAGCTCCAGATGTGATCTTGCTGCAAGCCCAGGTAAAGGCCTCAAGACAAAGGTATGGTTGGAGGCTGGGGCTGCACAAGCAGGAGGACTCTGGCAGGTAAATGGCAGAACCTGTCTGCTAAGCAGTTTATATCCTATGATGGATAAAATGGTCCATGGGCCAACAAACGTATCAAAAGATGCCATGAGCACTTACAACATTGGTTTGCTCCAGGAATTCAGGCTGATGAATTTGTTCAGGGTTGTCTTACCTGTGCAAGACAACCCTGGGAAGGTAGTGAAAACACCTTCTAGACACACTCCTAAACCATTGTATCAGTTTCAAAGATTGCAGGTGGATTAGACACCCCCAACCCCTAAACCAACAAGCCACCGCAGGAACCTTAATTGCCTTGACATCCGCACGTTCTCAAACCACTCACTGACATATCCTCACTGCAGGATGCTGATGTCTTCTATAATACCAACATTACTTCAGCCCTTGACTCTGTGGCCCCCTTCACAAACACCAGACCCCGACCGATCAATAGGCAATCCTGGCACACTGACCTGACAGGAAAAAAAAAAAAATAAATAAAAAAAGCCACAGGTTGCAGGACACCTCGAAGAAAAGGCACTTCCAGGAAGACCATCAGGTATAAAGAGGCAATTCTCACATTCAAGAACACTCACCACTGCAAAGTAGGTCTACTTCTCCACAACACTATCTGCCCTAGCCCGCAACCAGCTATTCACTACTTTCAATTCCCTTCTCCACCCCCTCCGACATCACTTCTCAGCTGATGACTCAATTTTTTGTGTTTGAAGTAAGAGGCAGAGACAGTCTCACCCTACATCCCCAACAACCACTCTACCCAACTGCTCAGCGCTCTTCATCTCTAACCTGTTTCTCCACTGTCACTGATGAACCGTTCTCCACCCTAATCTCTATATCCCACCTCTCCTCCTGTGTGCTTGACCCAATCCAGTCACATCTCATGCCCAACCTCACTGAAGTCATTACTCCTGCCCTAAACCAAGGATACTTTTCTTCTGCCTTCAAACATGCTACTGTCACACCTATACTTAAACCGTCCCTCGACCCATCCTCTCCAGCCAACTATCACCCCATCTCACTGCTCCCGTACGCCTCGAAATTGCTTGAGCAACACGTCCACTCCGAACTATCCTCATACCTCTCATCCAACTTACTTTGACAGACTACAGTCAGGCTTTAGACCCCACAGAAACTGCCCTAACCAAAGTCACAAACGGCCTACTAACTGCCAAAGCCAAATGTCACTACTCTGTTGTCCTCCTACTTGACCTCTCCCCTGCCTTTGACACGGTCAACCATTCCCTCCTGTTAGAAACGCTCTCATCCCTTGGCATCACAGACCCAGCCCTTTCCTGGATCTCCTCATACCGCACATTCAGCATCTCCCACTCACACACCATGCCCTCTTTGTGTAGGTGTCCCCCAAGGCTCCGTCCTAGGACCCCTCCTGTTCTCCATCTACACCCTTGGCCAACTCATAGAAAGTCATGGTTTTCAATACCATGGCTATGCTGACAACACTCAAATATCTCTCTCTGGACCAGACATTACCTCTCTGTTGTCCAGAGTGTCTAGCAGCTGTAGCCTCCTTTTTCTACTCCTGCTTTCTCAAACTCAACATGGAGAAAACTGAGTTCATCATCTTGGCCCTAACTCGCATGGCACTCTACCTAACCCATCTATCAAAGTTAATGGAACCACACTTACCCCAGTCCCACGGGTCTGTTGCCTTGGGATAAACTTGGACTCTGACCTATCCTTCAAGTCGCACATCCAAACCCTCAACACCTCCTGTCGCCTCCAACTCAAGAACACATTGAATCCACTCCTTCCTCACCCCTGAAACTACAAAGATGCTAGTCCACTCCCTCAATCTCTCGCTTAGATTACTGTAACACCCTTCTCCATGGCCTCCCAAACACTCTTGTCCCCCTCCAGTTCACCCTAAACTGTGCTGCTTGCTTAATACACCTCCCCCCGTTCTTCATCGGCCGCTCCCCTCTGTCAATCCCTTCACTGGCTACCCGTTGCCCAGCAAAGAGTTCAAATTACTAATGCTGACAAAGCCATCCACAACCTGTCCCCTCCATAGATCTCTGACCTAATCTCCCGCTACCTGCCCGCACGTAACTCCTACTCTGCTCTGCTATTATCCGCTCTTCACACAACTGTCTCCAAGACTTCTCCCGTGCATCCCACATACTCTGGAACTCACTACCAAGACACATAAGACTGTCACATCCCACAATCACAAGCTTCAAGAAGGCCCTGAAGACTCACCTATTCAAGAAGGCCTAGAACCTCCAATAACACTACTGTCACCACACCACCATCTGTACAGCTTCTTGTCTCATCTTCTGTCTCCATCCCTCTTACCTCAGATTGTAAGCCCTTGTGGGCAGGGCCCTCTATCCCATTGTGCCAGTTGGTCACTTAACATTGTGTTTGTTTTGTGTACTGTATGTAACCCCTCAGATGTAAAGCATCATGGAATTGAACAACAAAAAAACAACCACACAGCTACCTAAGCATTGATCCGCAAGGAAAGCTACAGATTATGGCAGACATACAGGTAGTGAGTGACATGAGATAAGTATCTAAAAGAACATTCCAGCTTCGCTACACAAGGCAAGTGGTGGAAAGATACTTTTTCATTCCTGAACCCTGCAACTTAGTTCAAAGGAATATGGGGATGGCTAAAAGGGATTCTACTTCTGGGAAAAATTTTGTTTGCATTAATGTGTGTATTTTGCAGTAAGAATACTTATATGAAGCTTACCTAGAATAGGTACCAGCTTAGCTAATAAGTTAAGCAAGTACAAAGTGAACATGAGACTAGGCTACAAAAGTAGCGTGATAAATTGAATATCAAGCTGCCTGTTCTTAATTATTATTAAGTCTTTACATTTTCAGATAAGGATGTCCATATATCCAGTTACAAGTCTCCTGGGGGATGGAGATGCTGCAGAATGCACCTGTGCTGAATAAAGACTAGTCTCCCCTGTGAAACTCCACGGGATAGTACCCAGTGATGACAGAAATTGAAGCAAAAGGAGGGAAATTAAATGGAAGAGCCTCAAATTGCTGGAATTATGGAATATCATTTTGATATGTTTATGTATTTACATTTCTGTGTATCAGAGATGGCTCATTATGGCTGATTCGTCATGACGCATGAATTAAGTGACATGTTCAAGAAGACTGCTTACATTTACATGAAATCGCCTTGCTGAATTCTAGAAGTAGCTGACCACAAGGATAGATAAAGAATGCCAAGTGGACATGTCTTGTGTCAAGTCTTCTTAAGTGTGAAAAGAAATTGCTTAAATAAAGCAGCCTGTAACTTCAGCAGGCTGAGCTTTTGTTTTGACATTATACGTGTGGGTATCGTGCCATATACATCAAAACTCCCGTCACGACACCATCACTAGAGCACGTGACCCTATTGCTAGGGTATCAGTCTCTGACATTACTTGGTGGTCAAATGCGGGCATCTCAACAGCTCACCGGTATAGATTGTGTTACTGCCTGTCTCCTGAACTTCTGTTCCGCTGCCCTGTTCGGTGTGGAACAAAATACCAATTTTTGGGAGTAAGGGAGTTTCTGGCTCACTGCAGACAGCCCATGTCTTCTTCCCTACTTCCAGGTTGGCTGCCAGTTTTGTCGCCAGCGTTGTTGGGCGCACTGGGGTCTGGGGTGGTCTCTGGAGCAAGTAGGGAGGCTGGCGTCACGTGTTGGTCCAGACGGAGTCTGGGTCGGGGGACGGCATTCAGCTAGATGATAGGGCACGGGGTGATGTATATGTGCTTTGAGGGCGCACCAAAAAAGAAAAAAAAAAAAAAAAAAAAAAAAAGTCAAAAAAGGAGAAGATCTGGAACGAGTACTTCAAGATCTTCTCCTTGAAAGATTTAACTTGGATAAAGGAAAGCGGGATGAGTTCAAGAAGGAGGAAAAGCAGCATTGGCGCCTCATACCACAGACATTTGCAAACTGGTTGCAGGAGTTTGCAATTTTGGCCAGCGTCATTGGCTAAAAGGCCCTGGATAACTGGTTTGGGCCTTTTCTGCTACATGGATGCAATTGGGGAGGCCTATCATGTGTAGGGCGGTCAAACCTGGCTGCGATATGACAAGCAGTTGAGGCAACGGAAGGCCATCAGGCCAACCATCGGAGTTAGAAGGACATCAGCCTCTGGTTGCAGGTGATGGCCCCAGCAAGATTTGGTCAGCATTTTCCTAGTGGGGGGAGCGGTGCTGCCGGCCCGTCGGAAAACAGTGGTAGTGGGCAAGGAATTTCCAGCCAGCAGGAGCAGAAGCTTGGCGTGTGCTGGCAGTTCAACGAGGGACAGTGCAAATTCAGACAAGCCTGTTCCCATTACAAAGGCACATCCCACGGCTCTTCCCAATGCCTCCATAAGGCAAAAGGGAAACCTGGTGCGAGTGGACAAGTGAGTGACTCTGGTGAGGCTTCCAGAAATGCACCCTTACCTAAATAGATACCCTGACCGGTGGATGGCAATTTTCTTGGAGGAGGGTTTTGCACAAGGTTTTATCATTCCAGCCCTGGGTCATACGGTTCCCGCTTGCAGATGTAATTTGAAGTCAGCTTACCTTCATCCCAGGGTTGTGGCTGAAAAGTTGGGCAAGGAAGTTGGATTTGGAGGTGTGGTCCCAGTTTCTTGCGCAATAAAACAGTAGATTGTTTATGTCTAAAGTTGCTGACAGTTTCGACTGCGATCTTTTTACGGATGCAGCCAGGGGTAAGGGTTTTGGAGCATATTACAGGGGTAGTTTGTGTGTGGGGCGTGGCCAGGAGACTGGGTGGAGAGGGGGCTGATGGGCAATTTAGCATTGGTGGGTGCCAGACCATTTACTTTTCATAGCTCCAAGGACCTCCGTTCAGGAATATCCATCAATAAGTATCAGTGTCATCTGTTTGGGTAAGGTGGAGGGGTCATGCAGCAGAGTTATAAGGGAATATTTAACTGTATTAATGTGGGTACCATGGGAGGTTGGGTTAGATAGTTTAGCACCTAAGTCTACAAATGACCAATCATGATGCCCAGAGGCCTCCGATTTCTTGGTGAAAAGGCAAACCAGCTTCATCTTGTGGAGGTTGTAAGAGGTGTCCAAGTCTAGAGATGGTCATTGTTTGTCCTGTCTGGTCTGTGCCATTGTAAAGTGAAAATACCTTTGCCTTCAATGCGTGTAGATTATGACATAGGTTTAGATTGGCTTCTTGTCATAGTTTTGGTTCTCACTGCTGCATTTAGTGGATTTCTGTGTCATACGAAGAATGTTGTGGAGTTTATGGGATTTCCATTGAGGAAATCCAATACAGTTGAGACTGTAGTATAATTACTGAGCCTTAGTGAAAGGAGCTGACCGCTCTGTCATAAGGCTTTAGTGTGTGTTTGTGAAGTGAGCGCACTTGGACTATCAGGGCCACCCAAAGGATGGGAGCCTCACACAAAGACCCCTAAAGATGGCACCATGTGGGTGCTGGCTATTGACATAGTGGAATATGTTAAGGAAAATGTACAGTAGTAGGAGTAGATAAGATGTTTAAAATTAGACAAACACATTCCACAAATTCTCATAAAGTGTCCCCTTAACACCAACCTTCATCTTAAGTCTCTTTGACAGCAGTGACAGGAGCAAAGAGAAAGGGAGCTTCATCAATGATTTACAGAACTGCTTTTAGAGAAGGAAGGCTCAATACCCAAACACTACTACATAATGTGAAAATCCCAAGACCACCATTGGCCATGTCTGCATGTGCTCGTCCTTTGCAGATTGTTTGACCTGTTGTAAATAACTTCTCTACTTAGACTGCATTTTGTTTTGGCTTTTTTTAAGGACTCTAAAATGCTTTGAAGACCATGTGTATAAAAATCTGTGAATTTTCAGTTATTGTATCACACCATGTCTGATGAAGGGAGCGAGCACTCCTGAAAGCTTACTTATAAATATACTCAGTTAGCCTCTAAAAGGTATCGCCTGATTTCTTCACTCTTCCACTACTCTCAATGGCTAACACGGTACAACATTATACTACTCATCCTTTGATCAACATTTGTCAATAAATTTATATTTTCTCATTTATCTTTTGCTCTATTTTTTTGGTTTTGCGTTTAATATATAGTACAGAGCTAATAGCTCATAGCTGTGAGTTTGCAGCAGTTGTATCCAGTCTAAACAATCCTTTACAAGCTAAATACACCAAAAGCCCAAATCTCTCCCCATCCTGGAAGGTCCTTGCAGTTTGGTGAGCAGACTGATGCTCAGAGGGTTGTCATGACTGGAGACCAAACCTTCAGCTGTATAAGGTCTAAGTAGAAGTCAGTTTTTATCGTCTGGTTGTACATTACAAGGCTCCTATTCGAGTCCTGAATCCAAAGAAAAAGGCATCTACAATGGGCACAGCTTAGGGTCACCAAATTTAAAGAAGCTTTACCACATTTGACAGACCAGGGCAGCCAGCCATGTATGAGTCGGAGTAAGAAAAATAGAAGACTCTGCGGTTTGGCCTACCAACTATACAGCAATCGTTCACATGCATCTAATAGTTCATTCAGCTGTAAGCCGGTGCTCTTCACCATTCTGTGACTTACTGCTGTGAGACAGGCATATAGAGCTGCTTTATTCAAGATATGGACACCAATATGTTCACATGACTGCTGCAGAGACCTTACACTTAGTGTAATTCATAGGTAAATGTGATGATTTGCCAAGGGGTAGCGAATAGTCCTTACACAGGTGCAACATGGATTTATGTTTTGGGGTAGTGTTCACACCTCCAGAATTTTGGACCGCTATCCTCATCTGCACAATTATAACCAATGTCGATTTTATCTACTAAGCCCCAGCAATCTCGTTCTTACATTTTGCTCCTCTTCCTATAGGCATCTATTGGAAAGTATTAATGTAATAGTCCTCACACCCCGGCTTTATGATAGGCTTGATGTTTGCAGGGTTGTGCCAAAGAAAACCTCCTGCATAATGAGCTGCATACCTTCTACGATGTGTGACTGGCACAGATCACAACTATTTTTCGTGTTCATGGCAGAAACTGCAAATAAAATTTCCTCTGCCCGGCTGAACTCAGGGCAGCTCCAGTGTCTTCTCCGTTCTGCGTAATGTGAAACGGGCACGAGGACAGATTCATGAACTGAGCTCACAGATACTTTACCCTGTAAATCTGAAGCGGTGGCTGAAAGTTATTGTTAAAATATGGCTAACGCCTGTCTGCACGTCACTGCATGGCAAATGGGACAGATTACTGTGGTCACTGATCCCAGAAACGATAATCGTATATACCGTTTTATTGATGGACAGCAGCTGCTGTTAGGTAATACCACTACTATAAACGGGGTACTTGGGCTGTGCAGTGTTTAGGTAAGTGTCAGTTACATCTACAGGATGCCAGGACCCAAGGTTTCCCAGCAGAACATTGTCCATAGCATGACTGCCATGGCCCACCAATGTGGTACCATCTCTACCCTATAAAAAGGATACACATGTACCTGACCATCCACATGGAAAAAAATAAAATGGCATTGGTGAATCCATGTCGCCTTCTTCCATTGCTCCATGATCCAGTTCTGATTCTCATATGTCCATTGTAGGCACTGTCAGCAGAGGTCAGTATGGCTACCAGCCAGAGGCTGCAACCCCACATACACCATTATCTGTGCTGCCCTTTATGTACAGACTCCTATCATTTCCATGAGCTCTTTGGATCGGACCAGACAGGCTAGCTTTCGCTCTACTATTAATGGGATTTGGGCAGCCATTACCTTGCTCTGGTTCTGCCATTTTCACCACTTTTGGTAGATATTATACCTGGAACACCCCACAGGTCCTGTTTGGCAGATTCTCTGACCCAGTGGTCTAGCCATTAGAAATAGGGCATGGCTAAGGATCTGAGCAACTTTGATAAGGCCCAAATTGTATCATCCAAAACATCAGGTGCCTACTATATATCAACCCTTGACAGGTGCCATCTCTGGATTGCACCTTTCTCTGTATACTCTACACTGCTGCACCAGAAAATCTCACACACAAAAAAAAAAAAACATGTCAGTGTATGAAACTCTAGAACCGATGACAGGCCTTGTTTTAGGATGCTCAGATTGTTCAGTTTTTCCAATGCTGGTTCACACAAACTGATCTACAGAAAAACTTGACAGGGTCACATGTCTAATGTCCATACAGAGAAAAAAACAAAAACCCTCAAATGAAAATGATTTGGTGTCCACTTAGGTTGATTTCCCAGAGTAAACAATTGATTTCCTTGATCTCTAACTCACAGGGGGTCCAGGAGGCATAAACCGACTTTTTTTTAAAAGAGTTGACTAATAGTTTACTAGATTACCAAAGCTCTCATTACAGAAATGGAGAGAAAATGTCCCAAAAAAAAAAAAAATTTTTTTTGAATGCCTAATCCCTTCCCTTAGAAAAACCCATCTGGAATTTACAAAACTTCATAACCACTTTCAATAATGCACACCATAGAGTCAGGATGATACTCAAACATTGGGCTGTATTACAAAGTGATCCACTGCTCACAGATATTGTTTAAGCTCAGCTAAAGGTTATCACTTAAAAATCTATTGGCTCCAAGTAAACTCAGATCCTCTAGAAAAATTGCCAACCAAATACAACCACAAAAGGAGCATATAAGTGCCAATATAAATGAAAATGCTGCCACACTTAATCAAGCTGAAACACATTACTAGTTCCATCGTGAGAGATACGCTCAAAAAAAAAAAAAAAAAAAAAAAAAAAATTGAAAAACAAACACACACACACACACACACACGCTCATCATATGTGATTTGTCTTAGAACGCCCTTGCAGCCTACAGTACATTGGGAGGACCATCAGGCCACTCCGTGAGTAAACAAACATAGATCAAATGGTTATCTAAAACACAGCATAACAAGACATGCTCTGAAAAACACACAGATAGAGCTTAGAAGTTTTTAAAATTACACCTAGCGATCAAATCCGTGTACATTCTAATAGATTCAAGAAACTGAAAAGGAAAGGATGTATTGGATTTTTAAAATTTAATTCCCTCACACTAGGAGGTTTGAACGAAGCCCTAGAGAGAGTTTACGATTAAAATTGCTAGCTATAAATTACCAATGAATATAAGCCAGCTTGCAATTTTAACGATGGTATATTTATGTTTATCTGTATATTTTTATGTTATGTATTTACTGCTCTATATTTTTGCAGTTTGTTTAATTTGCAACCTGTACACACACACACACACACACACGTGGACAAAATTGTTGGTACCCCTTGTTTAAGGAAAGAAAAACCCAAAATTGTCACAGAAATAACTTGAATCTGACAAAAGTAATTTGCCAAACTACATGATAAGCCACAAAGCTTCTGGGAGAATGTCCTATGGACAGATGAGACAAAAAGTGAAATTTTTGGCAAGGCAAATCAGCTCTATGTTCACAGATGGAAACATGAAGCATATCTTGAAAAGAACACTGTCCCTACTGTAAGACATGGAGGAGGCTCTGTTATGTTCTGGGGCTGCTTTGCTGCATCTGGCACAGGGTGTCTTGAATCTGTGCAGGGTACAATGAAATCTCAAGACTATCAAGGGATTCTAGAGAGAAATGTGCTGCCCAGTGTCAGAAAGCTTGGTCTCAGTCGCAGGTCATGGGTCTTGCAACAGGATAATGACCCAAAACACACAGCTAAAAACACCCAAGAATGGCTAAGAGGGAAACATTGGACTATTCTGAAGTGGCCTTCTATGAGCCCTGTCCTAAATCCTATTGAGCATTTTTGGAAGGAGCTGAAACATGCCGTCTGGAAAAGGCACCCTTCAAACCCGAGACAACTGGAGCAGTTTCCTCATGAGGAGTGGCCAAAATACCTGCTGAGAGGTGCAGAAGTCTCATTGACAGTTACAGGAATCGTTTGATTGCAGGGATTGCCACAAAAGGTTGTGCAACTAAATATTAAGTTAAGGGAACCATCATTTCTGTTCAGACCTGTTTCACGAGTTTTCTTTTTTAAAAAATTCTGTTGAAGCCTGGTTGAAAAGCAGTGTCTGACTTTCATTTGTTCACTTTCATAGAATTTTTATATTACTACTTTTGTCAGATTCAAGTTATTTCTGTGACCATTGTGGGTTTTTCTGTCATTAAACGAGGGGTACCAACAAGTAAGTGTGTGAATATAATGAAAATAAATATATATATTATATATATATATATATATATATATATATATATATAACACACACACTTTAGCTCATAGATTAATCTTCATATTGCTTAACTGGTATAAAATCCATGAGCAGATATTCAGTATATGTATGTAGTATGATCTATATAAGTTTTAACTTACTGGGCACAGTATTGGCCCTTTAAATACAATCACAATTTGATGATTTTATACTATCCCAATAAAAACACCAGAGCCCGATACTCCACATTGGGCGTGTTATAACAAAACAGCTGATCAAACACTATTCCAGCGCTCCCATCACACGAACAAATTAGCCCATCAGGGCTTGACCCTACTGATACATGCAATATATACTACATAGTTCTTCTACATTGCGCACAAAAGCCTTCCCATCAACCACGCTTGCACGGACTACTCATTTACATCACTGCTCATTTAGCATATTCTGAGAGTGAGTGAATTACACGAACAAGCCAGCCTGTCAGCGCTTGTCTGTATTGACATGTGCAGTGAAGACTTCTTATCAACTGCGCATGTGCGAACTACCCAATGAGGTTACCGCACCCTCTGCATAGTGGGGAGCGAAGGCCACTCTTGCGCAGTGGCATACCTTGAGTGCTGAATTAGCGCAGTACTAAATGTAACAGGATATATTTACATTCTTTCCATTTCATTACACCCCTTTATAAACTAGTAGGAGGACCCGGCTTCGCATGGGTATATTTCATTTTTGTTTGTGCAATGGCCCCATAAGAATTGGCCAGTTTTGCACTTTACATCCAGTATGGCAGTCCAGTATAGATACAGTACAGTCTATGGCTGAGTTATGGAAACCTGGTAAATTAAGTGTGAACTTATATTGGCTGATACATATGATATGACTGAATATTTAAGGACCTGCGAACTGCTATTGAGTAATACAGGTCATAAATAGCTTGGTTGCTATGGAAACCTGGTGTAGAGCTATATGCATGTGGAGAATAAGCGCCTGCAGACTTCTATTGTCTGATAAGGGACATGTGACCTTGTGTGTGGCAGTTTGACGTGAAAAAACTTGCAGTCTTGTATTGGCTAATGCAGGCCATTTTTAGGAATACTGTAGCTCAGTAATGGTATGTCCTAGAGAGCAGAGACCCGGTGTAAAATCTTCCTGGACACCTGATGTACCTGTGTAACAAATTTGGTGACGATTGGTCCAGTCATTTGGTCGTGCATAAAGAACAGACACTCATTTTCTAAAAACTTTATATAATATATGAGAGCTAGGGGACCATGTGTACAAGTTTGTTATCTGCTAAGCTAATAACTGCTGAAACAAGCCCCTCCCCCTGTGGGTGGATCAGCCTCATTACATCCCTTTAAAACAGCATCAAGCATGGTCTATTTTCATGTTTACTCCATACATGTAAGTATTGGCTGTTTTTATATATGATGCTTATACATATGATTCTCTTTAGATGCTTCGAGACCCCCCCCCCCCCCCCCTTTTTATTCATTCTTCTATGGGTGAGCTCAATTTCTTTTAGCTAATTATATTGTTTAGCGCGGCGTCCATACCTCTTTCCTGGAGTGGTTATCCCTCCATCCCCCATAACATAATGTCCATACAGAGATGGATCAGTTATGACAGGGCAGGAGTCTATACTTGTGTATTTATGCAGGGCTGATTGTGGATTTTCTGCAGCCTGAGGCAGAAATTTAATGGTGCATTCCCCCCCCACACCATTCCCAAAAGTTAGAAACTCCAGAGGAAGGTGGGGGATCTGGGCAATTGTAACCCCCAAACAAAAAAAAAAAAAAAAAAAAAAAAAAAAAGCCCGCTCAGTTGCACAACATGCCATGGTCCCCGGAAGCCCTCTGCCCCACATGACCGCTGAGGCCAACCAATTACATGAGGTGTAGGGCTTCTGAGGAATTAGGCATGGTGCGTGACCGAATAGGATATGGTGGCTGACAGAGCACCAGTAAGATTTTTTTTATGTTACTGTTATGCTGCTCCATTGATGTTTGATACCTGGGACCCTGCAGATCTAATATTGACGGCCTATGCTAAATTGCACCTTCCTAGTCCATGGGTTGTGTTTGAGACAGCCAGTTGTGGATTAGAATTGGTGTTTTGGGCAGTTGCCTGACGGTCCCCAAGGCCTACAGTCAGCCAAAGTCTCCACAGGTTTGATGCACGTTGTGGTTTCCCATGGTTTTTGCTGGAATTGCGATAAACATTAACAAAACAATCTGAAGGACCTGCACATATTAAGTCACATGACCATATGTGCGCAGGTTCTGCTACTGATCGAAGAGCTGCACAAATAAGATCACATGACATTGTGTGGATCCTAAAACCAGGGTTTGGTCATGCTCTGATCCAGGGACTATTTGTTTAGTGAATCTGCTCAGGGGACTGTAATACATTATGGGGTCTTGAACTCTCGATTCTGTATGCCTGGGTCTGTATGTAGGGGGCCTGGAGTCAGAATTTTTTGTAAGTGCGTGCTGCAAAAGTGAGGAGCCAAAGAAATTTCTCACCAACTAATTTGGCAGTCATCTGAAAATGTCATAATGGCCGTCTGGGCTATATGGGAAAGAGAAGGAAAGATATAGATTTCGATCAGAGAAGACATCACCTGTAAAACCATGGTCTACTTATTACACCATTTAGCTGCAATATTGCACCATCCTGCACACATTTTACTGTGAATTGCTGCAGTTTTTCAATGACAACTTGGTTTTTACAGGTCTAACATGTTAAAAATATATATAATGTTTTGCCTGTAAAGCAATGGAGACCAATAAGTTGTCTGTGTTCTGGTTATGCACTGTTTATGTGTGAACCCAGCCTAAAGATTGAAATGGTAAGTACTAACTCCATCAGCCCCTGGGATAAAGGATTGCAGCAGAGTACACATTCGAGTAAAGGCATATTAACTAAAAATTACAACTAGATAGCAATTTTGCTTTCTTTCAGCCCAGGCAAAGAGAATCTAAATACAGGTAAGTCCATAAATATTTGGACAGAGAACATTGTTCTAATTTTGGTTTGGACATTACTACAATGAATTCAGATGCAGTTGAAATTCAGAGGGTTGAACAAAAAGATTGTATAAAAATGTGAGAACTATAAAGCATTTATTACACAATCCTTTCATTTCAGGGGCTCAAAAGTAACTGGACAAGTTAAATTGTAAATAAAATGTTAATTTCTAACACTTTTTTGTTCCCCCTTTGTTGGCAATGACTGCCTGAAGTCTTGACCTCATGGACATCACCAGACGCCGCCGCTGTGTTTCCTCCTGTTTAATGCTCGGTCAGGCCTTCACTACAGCGGTTTTCAGTTGCTGTTTGTGGCCTATCTGAAGTTTAGTCTTTAACAAGTGAAATGCTGCTCAATTGGGGTGAGATCAGGCGACTGACTTTGCCATTCAAGAATATTCCACTTCTTTGCTTTAACGCCTGAGTTGCTTTGGCTTTGTTTTGGGTCATTGCCCATGTATATTATGAAACTCTGACAATCAGTTTGGCTGCATTTGAGCTCACAGTATGTCTCTGAAAATCTCAGAATTCATCCGGCTGATTCTGTCCTGTGTCACATCATCAATACACACTAGTGATCCAGTGCCACTGGCAGCCATGCATGTCCAAGCCATCACACTGCAGCCTCCGCTGTGTGTTACACATGTGGTATGCTTTGGATCATGAACTGTACCACACCTTCACCATACTTTTTCCTTTCCATCATTCTGATAGAGGTTGATCTTGGTTTCGTCTGTCCAAAGAACATTCTTCTAGATCTGTGCTGGCTTTTTTAGATTTTTTTTTTTTTTTTTTTTTTTTTAGCAAAGTCCAATCTAGCCTTCTTATTCTTGAGCCTTATGAGTGCCTTGCACTGTGAGTGAACCCTCTGTATTTACTTTCATGCAGTCTTCTCTTTATGGTAGATTTGGATATTGATACATTGCCTACATCCTGGAGTGTTGTTCACTTGGTTGGCTGTTGTGAAGGGGTTTCTCTTCACCATGGAAATTATTCTACGATCATCCACCACTATTGTCTTCCATGGGTGTCCAGGTCTTTTGGCATTGATGAGTTCACTAATGCTTTTTCTTTCTCTCTCAGGATGTACCAAACTGTGGATTTTGCCCCTCCTAATAATAAGCAATTTCTCGGATGGGTTTTTATTTGTTGTCGCAGCTTAAGGATGGCTTGTTTCACCTGCATGGAGAGCTCCTTTGACTGCATGTTTTCTTCACAGAAAAATCTTCCAGATGCAAGCACCACACCTCAAATCAACTCCAGGCCTTTTATCTGCTTAATTGAGAATGACAAAGGAAATACCGAACCTGCCTATGAAACAGCCCAAGAGTCAATTGTCCAATTACTTTTGGTCCCTTTAAAAACAGTGTGGCACATGATAAGGAGCTGAAACTCCTAAAACCTTCATCCAATTTTAATGTGGAAACCCTCAAATGAAAGCTGAAAGTCAATATGTTTCACTGAACAGGTAAAACAAAACAAAAAAAAAAAAAAACAAAAAACCCTAAAGTTTGTGTCAGGGTCCAAATCTATATGGTCTTAACTGTAGGTTAGGGTCAGCTGAATCTTTTTTTCCACCTTGAATCAGTGTCTCCATTGCCAAGATACTGCTGTTTGTCAATATGCAAATGAGCACTTTGGAGCAATGAGGGTGTTGCCATTACTCCAAAGATCTCATTTGCATATTGACAAAGACAGCAGTATCTTGGCAATGAGGTACCAAATCACAAAGGTAAACACTGATTCAGGTGAGTATCTGCAGGGCTGGGTTGATATTCTGGGTTTTGGTGAACAACTCCCTTTAAGTATTTTTAATATGCATTTCTGTTCTAGTTTTTGTGTTATTACATTGTGGATTGTAATATTTGCAGACATCTATATTTATCATCCCAAGATGCTTCAGTATTGGGAGTTCACATGGATATTTACGCAGTTTTATTACATTTTCTGTACATTTCTTCATATGGTAACACGAATTCAGATACTGAACTGTCAAAGAGGACTGGCTATAAATCTGTAATATGTTCTAATTCCTGTGTTATTAAAGCGGATGTCTGGTTCCATAAAAACAAACATTTTAAATACCCTATTAGGAAATGCAGAGGGGAGGGGGTCCCTGCTCTGAAATATCTTCCATCATCTGGCACAGCTGCAAAAAAAATAAAATCATCTGAAACTGTAATGCTCCATCTCCCCTGTAGTGGCGCTGCAGGGAAATTGAATATTGAGGGTGACAGATTTAGGGTGTTGCCACTGCCACTCTGTTGGCATAATAAGTAGAAAAATACAAAAAAAATTTAGTGGCTTTTGTCTCCCAAGTAACCACAAGCCTGTAGCACTTCCAAGTCATAAAAACTGGCTAAATCTTCGACAAAAATATTGTTTTCTTCAATATAGACGCCATGCGTGTCTGAAAAACCACTAGCAAGCATCTTTTCCCAAAAGGGGTAATTTTTGGAGCATTATAAAGGCTAAAACACATACAAGCAAGTGTCAGCACACTGTATGTATAACTTGAGATTATATCTACTGCTTACTATGTATTATGGAAATCTTCTTGTGTGGTACCAGTTCCAAAGAAACCTCACCCTATGGACCTCAACGACTACAGACCTGTAGCACTGACATCCCACTTGATGAAAATCTTAGAGAGATTGGTTCTCACACATCTTCGCCCTCTAGTGAGCCCCGCTATGGACCCTCTACAGTTTGCTTATCGACCGGGCATTGGGGTAGATGATGCCATCATCCACCTTCTGCACAGGGCTCTGTCTCACCTGGAAAAACCAGGGAACACGGTGAGAATAATGTTCTTTGATTTCTCCAGTGCTTTTAACACCATACAGCCCAGGTTACTGAGACAAGCTGGGCCTTGCTGGAGTGGACCACCACCTCTCCAACTGGATCCTAGACTACCTCACAAATCGACCTCAATACGTAAGAGCCCAAGACTGTGTCAGGTACCGTGATCTGTAATACGGGGGCACCTCAGGGTACGGTTCTCGCCCCTTTCCTCTTCACACTGTACACTGCAGATTTTAGGTACAAATCATCTAGCTGCTACCTACAGAAGTATTCTGACGACTCTGCAATAGTAGGCCTCATCACAGACGATGATGACAGGGAGTACAGAGAACTGAACTGTTTTTTTGTGGACTGGTGCCACCGGAACCACCTGAAGATTAACGCGGGGAAGACCAAGGAGATGGTGGTGGACTTCCGTAAAGGCAGATGCCCTCCAAAACCAGTGGACATCCTGGGGACGGGCATCGAGATTGTGAACAACTATAAGTACCTGGGTTTGCTCCTTAATAAGCTGGACTGGGCAGATCATATGGAGGCCCTGTACAGGAAGGGCCACAGCAGGCTCTACCTGCTTAGGAGGCTGAGAGCCTTTGGAATCCGGGGGGCACTTCTTAGGACTTTCTTCAACTCGGTAGTGGCATCAGCCATCTTCTTTGGAGTGGCCTGCTGGGGGAGCAGTATATCAACCAGGGACAGAAATAAACTTGACAAGCTGATTAGAAGGGCCAGCTCTGTCCTGGGGAGCCCACTGGACCCAGTGCAGGTGGTGGGTGACAGAAGGATACTGTCTGTGGTGAGCTCCATGCAGAAGAAGAAGTCCCATCCCATGCATGAGACTGATTGCGCTGGGCAGTACTGTCAGTGACCGACTGCTCCACCCTAGGTGTGAGAAGGAGCGCTAATCGGAAGTCTTTCCTTCCCACCGTGGTTAGGCTGTACAACCAACACCGACCTAAGCGGAGATCATTACATACAGAGAACTGAAATATCTCTCTGCCTGTTAAATCCCCCCCCCCCCCTTTGCTACGTCCTATCTGTCTGTCTGCTATTAATGTAATGCCTCTCACCTTGGAACATTCCTGTACATGTTGTATTTGTATCTGCTTATCTTATCTTTGCTGCTGTAACACACTGAATTTCCCCATTGTGGGACTATTAAAGGACTATTATTATTATTATTATTATTATTATTATTATTATTATTATTATTATTATTCACCATTTTTCCAGACAGACAGAATGTTTCATGCTATATGCTCTTCGGGTCATAATGACCATAAATTGACAAATATCTACTGAATAAATTGATAAATATTTTAAAATAAAAAAAATAAAGATTATTGTATTCCCATTGTCTAATAATGGCTGAATGGGTAAATACTGAATGGGCTTGAAAACCACCACTAGGTTCAGACCTGCTGATATACAGGACAAATAAATTAGAATATCTTTGAAATGTTTATTTCTTTCAGTAATTAAAGAGTGACCTCCTATATTTTCTAGATTCTTTACACACAGAGTGTTTTATTTCAAGTGTTTTATTTCTGTAAATGTTGATTATGGATTACAGGTAATGAAAACCAAAATCTAAGAAAATTTTAATATTGTGAAAAGTTCAGTATTATAAATTCAGTGTCACCTGCCAAGGTTTCCTAAGCCTTTAAATGGTCCCTCAGTCTGGTTCAGTAGGACACACAATCATGGAAGACGCTGATTATGAATGGTATTACTGAAATAAATGTTGCAAAGATATTCTAATTTGTTGAGATGCACTTGTATTTCCATTCTCTGGACTGAACAGAAAAACAGACAGACTGAGATGAACAGAGCCCAAGGGACCCCACTGACTATAATGGGATCCATTGGTGTCTGCATACCTCCCAACTCAAGTTTAGCACCACTCATTCTCATCCATTTTTCTATGTGCCTCCACACAGTATAATGCTCCTACAATCACCCTAACATTATATGCTCCCACATTATAATGTTCCCCTCCAATTGCCCCACAGTATTAAGTCCCTCTCCTCGTGCCCCAGTTTAAACTGGCGGAAACCAGATGGGGACATTAAACTGGGGGGCAGTTAGAGGCAGACATGTCCCCCTACAGCTACCCCCCCACAGTTTAATGTCCTCCAGTTGGCCCCAGTTTAATGTCACCCTCCATCTGTCCCCCCAGTTTAATGTCCACTACTCGATCTGCCCCCAGTTTGATGTCCCCCCCTCCATCTGTTCCCATTTTAGTGTCCCCTTCCATCTGCTACCAATTTAATGTCCCCTTTTTATCTGTCACCAGCTTAATGCCCCCTTCATCTGCCCCCAGTTCCTCCCTCTTGTGCACACATCCTGTCTCTTCTCTCCTCACCTTCCATCAGTCTCTTTTCCAAGCAGCTTCCTCTTTCTGTGTAATACCACACTGTCCTGTAGTATCCAAGATAGCTCTGCCCACACAAGAGTCTGATCACTTGGTCATGACATCAGAGGTCCTTTAGCATCTACCATTTAGCCGGAGATAAAGAGCCGGTGGATCGGGGCAAAGTTTGTTAACAGCAAAACACTTCAGGGGCATAGTGGGACTTCAGGGGCATTTCTTGGAAAATTTATAAACCAGGATGGATCCTTACAACATTTGTGGATTACTTGTTGTTTTAGTTTTATACTATGTTACAAATCTGGAAACAATCAGCAAGCACTCCACTTGCTGCTATTGACAGATCAGACCCACAGACAGGCCATTGAGTGTATGGCACCACGGAGTATCCAAAGTACATAAATACTGATACAAGAATACCAGATCGATACCTGGTGTCATGAATTATGAGATTGCAGTTCTACCTGTATTATTTCCAGAGAGAACACCAGTTGAAATATAGAAGCTGGGTATATGTATATATGGTTCCGATATATCCCAAATGTGTTTTCATTGGTGAAGTCTATGGAAGTAATCCAGGACTACAGTCTTGGTGTCATATGAAAGCTGTAGTCTCAGCTTTCATATGGCACCACAATGCTACATTATAATGCCAGATATAAGTGTTTAAAGTGCCCCCTCAACCTCAGCTTCTATATATTAGATCCCTACTCCCCCATACTCACATCCAGAAGCAATGAGGATGTCCCTCCCCCTTCAAGAAACCCCTTTAAAGCTATAATGTGACCATATAATTTTAAAGCTATGTTCACATTTGCACTGGAGACTCCAGCGCAATGTCTGAAATCAGCAGATGAAAAAGCTTTTTCATCAGCAACTTTATAAATAGACAAACACCCGACGGAACCCATTATAGTCAATGGGGTCCACCGGGGTCCGTATGTAACCGAAATTTTAGCAGTCTACCTATTCATTATTCTAGTCCTCTGACAAACCAGAACAACGGAGAGGACGCTAATGTGAAATTAGTGTAAGATGTTACTAATGTCATGCTTCCACTCGCAACTTATGGTAGTTAATGCAGCTGCGCAGAAATCCAGCAGTCAGGTTTCTACTGACAGTCAGGTTGTGGCAATTTGTGATTTGCAACAAGACCACATTCACTATCAATAGGTGAAGTGTAGTAGTGTTTTCCTCTTGTGAATCGCTGGCCAATCAATGCCTCTGTTTCTGTCAATATTCAAATGAGTTCTTTGGAGCCCTTATTGCTCCAAAGAGCTAATTTGCATGCTGACAAAGAGCAAGCGATTCACAAGGGGAAAGCACCATTTGATTCAGGTGACCCCAACCTATCTGTGGGGATGGGTTGATATGCTGGGGTTCTGGTAACACTAAGTAGTAACCAATAGGACCCGATAATCAGGCATTCATAGAAATTGTCAGATTATTACATATTCTGGATTTTTGGGTGTGACTAAAGGAATTCTACTGACAACGGAAAATAAAAAGGTCACCCGGACCCATATCTGATCGGTTGGTTGTAGTGTAGACCTTTAACTTCACATCTCCAAGGAAGCTAACATATCTTTGTGAAAACCCCCTCCTTAAAGGGATGGGCCAAGAGTACACTATTATTGACCTATCCTTAGGATGAGTTATCAACAGCAGAATGGTGGTGGGTCCTGGGGCATAGCCATTTCTCCAAAGAGCTCATGTCGACAACATAAGCAGCGATTCACAAGGAGAAAACATTGTATGATTCAGGTGACCCTAACCTATTCATCTGTGGAGCTGGGGTGATATACAAATGCCCCCTTGTAAAATGTAGAGAGGCTGAAAGCAGTAGAGGGCATATCCAAGATAACATATGACATTAGACAGGGATGAGTGCAGAAGGCAGAAAAGAGGGAACAAGATTTAACACAGACGTCTAGAGAAGAATATCCTTGGGACAGAGGGAGAAATAAGAAGCAACAAGTCACAAGTAGAAGAGTGAAGACACTCCAAAGATAGTGATGAGGAACATACCAACAGAAAATCCCTCTTATGCTAAGTCTTGAAAAGGGGAGGAGGGGGGGGGGGGGGGGGGGGTCTTGTCTAAAACTACTTTTAGAGCATGTGGATGTTATAGAGGGGTCTGCTCACCGTGGTAATGCCCATTAGGGGCTATTACTCAGATTCCTACATACTCTAAGTGACAAAAATCTGCAACTGTATAAGATGTATAGAATGACTTTATATGTATCTGTATGTATAGTTGTACATGGATAATTAGAAATATACTGGGATCTAGCATTCTAGGTGATGGGTGGATAAATAGTATATGAGACATAACCAGATATAACAGATGTTAGGCCAGAACAACAAGGTTGGTTAAGAACAGGCTTTAGGAGAGCAGCAGCAGAAGTGTGCTGACAACTGCGAGCAGTAGAATATGCTACCTAAACGCAACACACCTCAGCAAGCCAAGTCGAGCCCCAGAGCTCCTCGAAAAGAAGAGATGTACTTTGGCTGAATCTGGAGACCAGAATTGTCACCAGAACAGAAAAGCGTACTACAAATAGATGCACTGCAGCAGAAACCAAACACCAAAAACTATTCACAGGGACAGAACACAGAATGGCCGTCAAATCACAAGTCAGCAGCTGAAGATGGCGACGAGGAACCAAATGTCAGACAGAGGAATCCAAAAACGTAGCCAGAAGTCAGTATAGGAGTAACTATACAAAGTCAGGAGCAAACAGAGATAATAGTCTGCACATGAGTCAGGAGGGTGGAGTCTTATATAGGCCTCTGCTGCTAAGGGTATGGTCACAGTTTTTTGCAAGCTGAAAAAAAATCTGCTTCAGGAATTAGGAAACTGTACTTTACATTTTTTTTTACAACAGCACACTGTATGGACCTTCTCTTTAAAAAAAGACTAGCGGTTTTTCTGTCTCCCATTGACTTCAATGGATTTTTCAAGGAGGACTCTGCCTGAAGATATGTCAGCAGTTTTTTCAGGCAGATTCCACCTCAAAATCTGCCTGCAAAAAACTCCGTGTGAACACAGCCTAACTGGACCAAGCCAGGAAGCCTCTGGAACTGCAAAAGCTTCCCAGGAAACATTAAAGGTGCAGCAGCCGGATAGAGAATCCTGACAGTACCCCCCCCCCCACTCCCCTTTATGAGTGGCCACCGGACCCTTAGATTTCAAGGCCATCTCCAAATCTTAGGACAGCAGATTTTTCGCAGAGAATCGGTCCTCTACTATAAACAGACTGGGATCTGCTCACGAACGACAGATTCTGATCCCAGACTGTATACAGTCTGTTAGACTCCATGTCCACGCCTGATCTCATCGCTGTGAAGGCCGGAGGAGTCACACTTAGGAGCATTAGTATGAGTAACCTCAACTAAGCCATTGACCTTATTATAAGGCCCTAATGACAGAGGTACTACAAGTCTCAGCGGACCTATGTACTGTGTCTTTAGGGGAAAAAAAACAAGGTGTCACATGATATAGCAGAAACAGGCAAGGTAAGACAAGAAGCATTAAAACAAGAGATCCATTTAACCAGCTCTCCTTTTAAACAGTCAAGTACTGGATTATGGGAGCGTAACCAAGGAAGCCCCAAGACAAATTCTGCAGGCAAATCAAGAAGCAGAAAAGAAGTAGTTTCAGAATGCCCAGAGTCTATTACAAGAGTGACGGGTGCAGTGGCATACTTAACCGGGCCCTGAGATAGTGGGGTACCGTCCACAGCGGTAACTGACAGGGGTTACCAGTGGAAGCATAGAGATCCCCAACTATCTAGCAACCCGAGAGTGTAGAAAATTAGCAGCAGTACCAGTCAGTAAATGCTTTACCAGCAACACTTTTACTGTTAGATACTTGAGCAGAACACAGTTTTTTGAGAAGAAGAAACCAATACCTGGTTGCCTAGGTGGCTCTCCCGTAAGCCACCTAGGCGCTGAAGTCATTCTGAAGCCAGACGTTTAGGAATGTCCTTTAGCCAGTGACTGGCATCTCCAAAATAGAAGCAAAGTCCTTTTTGCCTTCGATGTGTTCTATCAGGAGTCGATCTTGTGAATCTTAGCTGCATAGGTTCATGGTGTGACTCAGGTGTCAACTCAGAGGCAGAGGAGTGAAATTAGAGGTTCGTTCTGTCTTGCGTTCACATAAACGCCAGTCCAAACAAATGGCAAGAGTCATGGTGTCATCCAGAGATGCAGTCGTCGGTGGAGGACAATCAGGTTTGCTTCAGCGAGTGCTGGGAGGTTCTTTCTAAAGTAAACCCAGCACGGTTAAAAAAAAAAAAAAAACCCACAGAACACAATTCTGAGGCTTTGGCATCTAGTGAAAAGGGTCTCCTTGCAGAAGCAAAATAAAAAGAGATCTCTCTCTCAAAACCTTTTCTATCACCAGAAAGATCGATCAGGCAGATTTACCTTAGGTTCCTTGAGAACAGCTGAAGTAACCGGCTGGGACAAAGATTTCTCCAGCTGCAGAATCCTCTCAGCAAAACTGTGGACTAGCTGGGTTATTCCTTGGATCTGGTCCACGAGTGTCTGAGTTTGTTCCACATTGGTATATGGTAATATTTGGGGTGGACTATTCTATTAGGATTCAGATGTAAGGCCACAAACAACAAGGTTAGTTAAAAAAAAGGATTTAGGAGAGCAGCAGCAGAAATGGGCTGACAACTGCAAGCAGTAGAATATGCTACCTAATCGCAACACACCTCTGCGAGCCAAGACCAGCCCCAGACGCCTTCACCAGAGCTCCTCGCAAGAAGAGATGGACTTTGGCTGAATCTGGAGACCAGAATTGTCACCAAAACAGAAAAGTGTACTACAAATAGATGCACTGCAGCAGAAACCAAACACCAAATCCACACACACTACTACTCACAGGGACAGAGAACACAGAATGGTCACCACATCACAAGTCAGCAGCTGAAGAGGGCGACGAGAAACCAAATCGTGAGACAAAGGAATCCAAAAACGTAGCCAAAAGTCAGTATAGGAATAACTATACAAAATCAGGCGCAAACTAGCAGACAGGCTAATAGTCCACATGTGTCTGTAGGGCGTGGCCTTATATAGGCCTCCTCTGCTGCTAACTGGACCAAGCCAGGAAGCCTCTGGAACTGCAAAAGCTTCCCAGGTTGTCCAGGTAACGTTAAAGGTGCAGCAGCCGGATATAGAATCCTGACGATAGATAGATAGATAGATAGATAGATAGATAGATAGATAGATAGATAGATATTAGATATGAGATAGATAGATAGATATGAGATATGAGATAGATAGATAGATAGATAGATATTAGATATGAGATAGATAGATAGATATGAGATATGAGATAGATAGATAGATAGATAGATAGATAGATAGATATTAGATATGAGATAGATAGATAGATATGAGATATGAGATAGATAGATAGATAGATAGATAGATAGATAGATATTAGATATGAGATAGATAGATAGATATGAGATATGAGATAGATAGATAGATAGATAGATATTAGATATGAGATAGATAGATAGATAGATAGATAGATAGATATTAGATATGAGATAGATAGATAGATAGATAGATAGATAGATATGAGATATGAGATAGGTAGATAGATAGATAGATAGATAGATATTAGATATGAGATAGATAGATAGATAGATAGATAGATAGATAGATAGATAGATATTAGGTAGGCCTTTAGATAAATATTAGGTAGACTTTATTTTGTTTGAAATTGTAGTTTAACCAGATGTGAATATAATTATTTATTACTATTATTGTTATTATTTGATTACAATTATAATATTGATATTACAGTTATTCCCATCACTAATGTCTTTAATTGATATAATAGTCATAATGTATTATTTATTATTATTATGTATTATTATTAACCAGATGTGAATACAATAGTTTATTATTATTATTATTATTATTATTATTGCTATTACAGTTATTCCCATCACTAATGACTTTCATTGATATAATAGTCATGATGTATTATTTATAAAATTGAGAGATGAAAAGAAGAATGACACTATACTATAATGATAACACTATATAATACCTGTATTGATATAGATAGTAATAATAAATGCTAATAATAGTGATGCTGCCGCCAAGTGCTTTACAATATCGCAGTCTGCTCGGTTAACCCCTTCTACCCCATATAAAGCATGCTTCGCTCACTTACCTACAATGAGTAGGAAGACGCCGGCCCCATAGTCCAGCAGAGGATGTAAGGTGGAGGTATACTTGTCCTCCATCATCCAGGCTGCTGCAGGAAACTTCAAGCCATTTGCTATGGGAGTGTATACATAGTCCTGCTGTGTGTGAGCTCAGAGCTGAGGGCTGTGCAGACACTGGAGCTGTCACTGTATACTGACAGCTAGAAGAGGAGGTGTAGAGGCTGAGGGTGAGGGGGCTGCCCCAAAGACAGCCCAGTGCCCAATCACAGCACAGCCAGCGTGGTACTACAACTCCTAACCTAGGCAGCATATGCTTTACAGCTGCCGGGTATACTGAGAAACTTCTCCATACAATATCCTCTTATATCAGCTAATCGAGGGTCCAATATTTGGGACCGATATTATTCCGCTGCGTTGTTCATTTTTGTCTATAGGAAAGGTAGTGTTTGCACAGGTAGACCTAAAACATTGCATTTTCCACATTCTATTTTTCAGCAATGTGTGAATGAGATTAAATGAAATCTCACTTTGTTGTTTGTGCTGCATTTCTAGCCCAAAATACTGCGTGTCTGCAATGTGTGGCTTCAGTCTTAAAGGGAGTCTGTCACCAGGGTGAAGCATAGCAAACCAGCAGCACAGTTAGATGGGTCAGGCTCACTTGTAATGCCTTCTTCTCCATGACAATGTGTGCCTGTATTGCCAAGATATTCATCTATTTGACAATATGTAAATAAGCAGTCTGGAGCACTGAGGGCGGCTCCATTGCTCCAAACTGCTGCACCGCACACAGCCCAGGAGCAACCTCCTTTCCCCCCTTCCTTACTCACAGCGCCAGGGAGCTATGCTGACATCTCGCCTGGTCCTGTGTTCTAGTGTCCATTTTGGCGTATTAGAGAAGTGTAGGGCAATGGAGCCGCCCTCAGTGTTCCAGACTGCTCATTTGCTCCTGCAACGAACACACGAATTTTCATGGTAAAAATGGCATTACATACGGGTTTAATACGCTTCACCCTGGTGACAGACTTCCTTTAATTCCTATTTCAAGATCTCTGCTTGCTGTGGGTATACAGATCTAATCTTCTCATGGTCTGTAGCAACTGTACCCAGTACAGGCAATCCTCTGTGAGCTATATACCGCATTTTTCAGACTATAAAACGCACCGGAGCAAAAGACGCACATAGGTTTTAAAGGAGGAAAATAGGGAAAAAAAATTTTGAAGCAAAAAAATGTGGTAAAATATTTGATATATGGGAGTTGTAGTTTTGCAACAGCTGCAAGGCCACATTGACAGGCGACCCTGCCGCTGTACGGGGATGCATAGGGCATCTTTTTTTCCAGGGCCAGGTGTACTTTTTAGTTATACCATTTTGGGGAATGTCTATTGCTTTGATCACTTTTTATTCAAATCAGAGGCGAAACAGTGAAAAAAACGGCAGTTCGGCACTTATGATTCTTTTTCCCGCTACAACGTTCACCCAACGGGACAAATATTTTGTGAACTGGGCATTGTATTTAAGTTTGTAGACCAGGTATTTTCAGACACAGGGATACCTAATGTGTATGTGTTTTACAGTAATTTTCTACTTTTATATATATTCTAGGGAAAGAGGGATATTTAGAACTTTTTTTTTTTAACTATTTTATTAGCCCCCCCCCCCCCAGGGGGCTTGAACCTGCAATCATACAGGTATTGCAGTCTATGGGATGTTCTGTACATTACTATTGAGGCTGGTTATAGACCAGCCTCAGTAGTAATATTACTATGACAGGCCTGGGAGCCTTCATTGGGCTCCCGGCTGTCAAAGGAACAGGTCAGCTCCTGCGATCTTGAGTGATTGCGGGCATTAGCTCCTGTTACAGCAGAGACCCAGTAGCTATGGCAACTGCTCTGCAGCAGAGTGGCCGCCATTGCCTTTACAGGAGGGTTCACTACACCGGGACACCCTGTCCTCGCACCCAGGGCCCGCAGCATTGCCCCACTCTTGCCTCTGCAGGAAGCCCCGCTTCAGGAAGCCGGCGGCGGCAGGAGTGGAGCGATTCATTCGGACCATAGGACGCACCCCTGATTTTCCTCCCAAGTTTGGTGGAAAAAAAAGTGCGTCTTATAGTTCGAAAAATACTGTACATTAGCAGTACAGTTCTGTCCCCTGTCCTATTAGTTTGCTGCAATGAATCAGAAAGGAGTACGGGATTGATTACACTGGATACATGTTAAAGGGGCCCAATTCATTTTTAGTAATGACCGATCCTCGGGACATGTCATCAATAAGAGATCATGTGGGGGGGGGGGGGGTCCGACACCCAAGACCACAGCTGATCAGCTGTTTGAAGGGGCTGCGGTTTTCATAGGATCAACATGACCCTTTGACTGTTCACATTGCACAACACTGTCTGTTTTCTAGAAGCCTTGTGGAATTCACATCTGTAAGACCCCACCGATCTCTTATTGATAGGACATCAATAAAACTGAGTTTACTGAGAATAACCCCTTTAATATGTGGAAGTAATCTTTAAGGATTGGATATGTAGAACAAGACAAGTAACCCCTGTCAGCTGGCAGTCATAGACTGGCACATGTGTATGCGTCACGCTGTGGTTTAGATGCTGGTGTTATATCTATACTTGCATATACACAACATTGACATATTCATATATATGGATTACTGTATACATGTATTGGACGCTCCGCTGCTGGGGATCAGTACTACGTGTTACGTGTCTGCAGTTCCTCGCTGTTGTGTTTTACCTTAATTACGTATCATTATTACATGTAATAACACAGCCTTTTATTCCTCATCCCCCCTGCACCACATGTACTGTACATTGCTGCGCTCAACCTCAACACCATCTCACAGGAGTCTGCTACATCTGTACTATCAAAGAATTTATATATGTAGCAGAGCTGAGTTTGACATTTAAGGAGGACCTTTCATGTCCTCATGTACAGGCGCATCTCAATAAATTAGAATATCTTTGAAACGTTTATTTCTTTCAGTAATTAAATTTAAAAAGTGACCTCCTATATTTTCTAGATTCTTTACAAGTGTTTTATTTCTGTAAATGTTGATTATAGATTACAGGTAATGAAAACCCAAATCTAAGAAAATTAGAATATTGTAAAAAAGTTCAGTATTGTAAATTCAGTGTCACCTGCCAAGGTTTCCTAAGCCTTTAAATGGTCCCTCAGTCTGGTTCAGTAGGAGACACAATCATGGAAGACGCTGATTATGGATTGTATTACTGAATTACTGAAATGAATGAACGTTTCAAATATATTCTAATTTATTGAGCTACACCTGTATATGTGGTTTTACATATTGCTATAAAGCCGACAGTGCGCTGAATTTAGCGTACTGTCAGCTTTCCCCGTTATGTGCCCCAGGGGCTGGAGATATTGGGACCGTTACCGATCTCAGCCCACTGTCAGAAGGGCGTTCCGGAAAGTCTTGCTGGTCTGTGAGTAACACCCCCCCAACTGTACTCGTCCATAGCCCTGTACTGTCAGAGGGGGCGTTCCTGACAGCCCAGCTAGACTGTCAGGGACGCCTTTCTGACGGTGGACAGTGAAACTAAGACCACAAATAGCTCCAGCCCCAGGGCACATAACGGGAAAGCCATCGGCTTTCTAGCGGTATATAAAACCACATATACATGAGGACATGAAAGGTCCTCTTTAAAGGGATATTCAGGGAATGTGATACTGATGACCTATCCTCAGAAGAGCTAATCAATAACCCACAATCAGCTGGTTAAAGAGGCTACAGTGTCATCTAGAGGCTGTACTTGATATTGCGGGTCAGCCCGATTCTCTTGAATGGGACTGAGCTGCAAATAGGTCATGAGACTTGTCACAAGGCCTGTGAAGTAAAATGCTGCTGCCACTTCACCCGGTGGGGTGCTCGGCAGGGTTTTGACACAGGTCACCTGGTTGAAGAGGCTGCGGCATTTAGGTCAGCATTGCAGCCTCTTCATCAAACACCTAGCACAGCTATGCTTGTTTTTGTAGATCACCCCAATCACTTGAATGGGAATAAGTTCATGAGTGCTGGGGCCTCTTGCAACAGGGATTTCTGAGGGGTCCCAGGTTTCAGTGCAGGAAGGGGGCTGCGACTGGTGCATTTAAGAAGAGGTCGTACAGAGAGGCGGTCTTCTCTC
The DNA here is from genome assembly GCA_947044405.1 of Leptodactylus fallax. NCBI lineage: Eukaryota > Metazoa > Chordata > Amphibia > Anura > Leptodactylidae > Leptodactylus > Leptodactylus fallax. Next base: position 2,978,286 of record CAMRHE010000219.1, on the reverse strand, counting down.
CATTCAATTTCTGCCCAGCCCAGTGTGGGTAATTTTATGTTCCAGAGGTAGGTAGGTAACACCAGCGATACAATACAGGTAAATTATCATATTAAGCTTGCTTGCAGTCACCACTAGAAGGAACTGTAGCATGTTCAATTTGAGCTGCATAAATCTGCTTGCATTGAGCTCCTCCTAGTGGTGGGAATCCTGTTCTTATTTTCTCTTATTTTCTTATTTTCTTATTTTATTTTATTTTTATTTATTTTATTTTATTTATTATTTTCTTATTTTATTTAGTAGTCAGAATCCTGTTCTTATTTTCTCGGGTAATGTTAGTAGAAGTATTATATACATATGATGTAAATGTATTGGTGAAGCATTTCGAACCTAAGCAAGGAGAAACACAATGGGGAACATTTAGCAATAGAAATCGGACACTTTTCTGTCTACATGTCCACCAAAATTTATGGCACACGGCATTTACGACATATTTATGAACAGTGTACATCAGAAAGAACAGAAAAATACAACAGGCTTGACACTTTTGAACAATATGCTGCAGAATGTGCGAGGTTTAGAAGTGTCTCACTTTACAACTAGAGATTAGCAAAGTTTTCAAAAATTCTATTTGGCAACTTTGCTGAATTTTCCTAAACAATTCTATTCAATCCAAATTAAATCGTGGCGAATTGCGTTAAAAAATAACAACTATTTATTGGCTGCAGAGAACCGGGGTGGGAGGCAAAATGGCGGAAGCCCTTGGATGCCACGGTCATGTTTGACCGCGGCATCCAAGGTGTTAAAACCCCCAATCGGTTATGGAGCAGGGTGTTAGCTGTAACTGATAACCGATGGGAGGTTTTAACACCTTGGATGCAGCGGTCAAACATGCCATGGGCGCTCCCGAAGGGGTTAAAGGGCTGTGACATCACAGGGATGGCAGGCTGCTGATTGGCTGCACGCATGGCATTGTGGGTGATCCCGCGTTCCTAGAGTTTCTTCCCAATGTCCTAACATGTGCAGCAGCCATTTTAGGAAAAAATACGATTCGTTAGGAAACCCGGATTCGATGCAAATTGAATATTTCCTGAAATTCGGATCAAATTCCACTTCATCAGCTTCGATTCGCTCATCTCTATTTACAACACATTAAGGAAACAGAAAAGAACTAATATGTTGCAGATTTTCTGTGCAAAGTAGACCAAGTTTAAAATGGTGTAAACTTATGAATTCTACGGCAATTTACTTTGTGTGCCATAAATTCCCGTCGTGCGCCACATATTTGTCTCCTAAATAAGCGAGAAATGTTTGGTGTTGGTTTATGTTGTAGGGTTTTTGATGCGTGTGCCAAATATTTGTTCCTTACAGCCTGTGAGTTTGTCTTTTGTATTTTGTCTACATATTTCGTCCACATGTTTTGCGCCAAATATTTGTCCCATGGCAAAGCTCAACAACTTTAGTTGGATGGTATTTGAGTCAGAATTTTGGTGTTTCTAGAAACCCTCCCTATTTATGAAGGTCCGTACAACAGATTCATAAATATGTCTAAAACTATGAACAGGATTCAACAGTATTGATAAATGTGCCCCAATATCTCCTCTATATAACATGGCTGAACTGGGGCTCTTCATGCAGCAGGTGGAAGCTCTTCAGCGTCCTGGGATCTAACAATAGGTTTCTTTACGACATGACATGAATACGTCCTCTGTACATCACCCAGAAATAAGCACTTGACCATCTATTGTGTACCTGGAGGCTGAACGACTCCTCTTCACCACATTGTAAGACATATGAACCCGAATGTCCTCCTTCCTTCCTCTAATAAGGTACTTTAGATATTCCTTCAGAAATTCTCTATAGCTCCAATTATCTGTAATAATAACCTGCTTGGTCCCCATCTGTCCTCTGTATGACATCATGTTGATGGAGGGTTTATTGGTTGGGTTTAGCTGCAGCTTTACTTGATGTTGCCCTTTAGTCAGCGCTTATAAAATCTGCCATATACTTAATACTTTGGCATTATCATTTTGTGTTTTCCTAAAATGTTGCTTTGAGGAAACCATAAACAAGCAGGGAAGATGGTAAAATCTTAGTTAGGTTTTCATTTTGATCTGCGACTTACGAGTAGAGGCAGGGTCGGCTCCAGGTCTGTGTGGGCCCTTCGGCGACATAGCCCGAGTGGGCCCCTTTTGGAGTAACTCATGCCCAATGCAGCAAAAAAACAATCGAAATTGGGTGTTTTTTGCTGAGGCAGACCTACTGGAATGGAGTGTATTACAATCCTTTCCATACAAGTAGATACAACCTGTTCAGACATGGGAAAGTAAAGAGGAATTTGAGGCGGACATCTGCCCCAGATTCTTCTTTATTTTCTGCCCCTGCCTCACGGTGCAGGGTATCAGTATTCTGTTGTGGCTTCCACTGCTGATTAGGCCCAAACCAGTGCGAAGTCTCGTGCCTCAGCCTCCGAATTAGATGCAGAATCTGCAGCAAGATCCGGCAGGACTCTTTTCTTTCCACCTTCGTGCTCCATGGTGGCCCCCACACAATATTATATACTCCACGGTGACCATCATACAGTACTATATGCTCCCCAGTGTCCCCCACACAGTATTATATGATCCACAGTGGCCCCCACATAGTATCATATGCTCCATAGTGGCCTCCACACAGTATTATATGATCCACAGTGGCCCCCACATAGTATCATATGCGCCACAGTGACCCCACACAGTATTATATGCTCTACAGTGGCCCTCACACAGTATTATATGCGTCACAGTGGACCCCACACAGTATTATATACTCCACAGTGGCCCCCACACAGTATCATATGATCCACAGTGGCCCCCACAGAGTATTATATGACCACAATGGCCCCCACACAGTATTATATGCCCACAGTGGCCCCACACAGTATCCGCCTATAGATCATGATGCTTCTTTTTCCTCTAGCTGAAAAATCAGAGGAAAAAATCTGCTACTGACTCTCAATGAAATGAATAGAAAAGTTCTGAGGCATTTTTGAGATGGATTTTGAGTCGGATTCTGCCTCAAAATCCACTTGCAAAAAACTCAGTGTAAACATACCCTAAGGGTGCATGCTCACATAGTGGTAACCACTTTTTTAAGTGGATTAGGTTTATATTTGGGGGGTCCCGAAACGGACCCCCTGAACAGAAACCTGAATGCAGGTGTGAACCTAGCGTAAGTACCCAGAACAAGACTCTGGGGGAGCAGGAAGGGATAGGGACAGGTGGTCACTACTATCAGAAGGTCTCTGAGGTGATGGGGGTCACTTACATGGGGAACTGAGAAGGGGTTGGAGGTGCACCACCAGAGGTCTCTGAGGACGGTAATGGGGGAGGATAACTTGGGGAACTGAGAGGGGGGAGGGGAACACCAGTGGGGGTGGCACCTGCCTGGAGAGCTGAGAAATGGGAGAGGGTGCACCAGCAGCAGGGGGCACTGTGAGGACTGAGGAGACATAGCACTGGCAGTATAAGATGGTGATGATCATGCTAGTGCCTCACTCACTCCTCAACTCACAGCCCACACTCAAGTTGCTGGGGAAGGGAGCAGGGCAGCTGTGAGCAGTCAGTGAGATCTCTCCTTCACACTCCTGACCCTGGGGCTGGGGGCTATAGTCACTTATTCAGATCCCAATGCCACCATATACCACTTTATACTATTTTACAGCCTGTAGCAGGTACTCACAGTCATATTACTGTCACATGACACAGGCTTCTTCTCATCTCATCATGATTGATTCTTCTCACAGATTCTTCTTAGGGGGGCAGTGCAGATACCCGAGGGGGCGGGGCCAGATACCAAGGGGAGGGGGGAAGGGCTATGAAGAGCAGCAGCAAACACTGGATAGGTTCGGCCACGGAAAGGCATAGCAGCCCATGCAGACAGTTTTAACTGCATACTCAGGAATGTGACATCTGTTGTTGCCGCTTTAAGGTTGCCGTGTGAACATAAGGAAGCTTTCTGTTAGGATTGGTTGTTGCTGCTTTAAGGTTGCCATGACAACATAGGGAAGCTTCCTGAGCAGGCCTATTTAAACCACTCCCTCATCACTCAGCTTTGCTGGCTATCAGTTTCCTAACTCCTGCTAAGTGCCTGACTTTGATTTGACTGCTCCTATACCTGACCTGTGGCTGTGTACCTGGATTCCTCTTTTGTCTTGTGATTTTGTTCTGGCATTCCTGATCGGTTCTGACTATTGGCTTGTTTCCCGGATTTGTCTTCGCCTCGTGATTTGGATCTGTGTTGCCCTCCTCAGCTGCTGACCCGTGATTGTCGACCATTCTGTTTTCTCTTTCCCTGTGCGTAGTGTGTGGATTTGGTGTAGGCTTCTGCTGCAGTGCATTTATTTGTAATACACTTTCTGTTCTGGTGACAATTCCGGTCTTCAGAGTCAGCGAAAATCCATCTCTTCTTGCGAGGAGCTCTGGTGAAGGTGTCTGAAGCTGGTCTTGGCTCGCAGCAGTGTTTTTCCGTTAAGTAGCATTTTCTACTGCTTGCAGTTGTCAGCCCATTTCTGCTGCTGCTCTCCTGTAGACCAGTACATCTCTTACCTTGCATCTAAATCTTAACACTCACGTCTTGCAGTTAAAACTGCGTGGTCAAATAAGAGGCAATGTGTATGTAACAGTCAGCGCCCGGCAGCCAAGTGGGCCCCTTCAGGAGCATGGGGCCCGGCACTTGCCAGGGTATGCCGGGTGCTGACGCTGGCCCTGACTAGAGGTCACTAGTGAGTGACAAGACTGATTTTGGGTGATCTGAATCATTAAAGGGGTTGTGTCAAGTTTACAAGTTATGGATCTTTGGGGGTCCGACTGCTAGAACCACCACTGATGTCAAGAAAGGAGTCCCTTATACCCCTTTCCTGAATGAGGCAGCGGTCATGCAGGTACATTGCTGTCCTATTTATTTTTATGGGTCTGCGGAAGAGAAGCCAAGTCCATTCATGTTGAGGTACAAAGGATCCCCACATCAGACCCCACTGATCTATAGCTTATCCCCTATCCAGTATACTTGTAAACTTGGTATATTCCATTTAACACAGTAAATTCCCTTTAGAGATGTGTGAACCCTGGTGATATTACATGATCATAGTGGGTTTCTGAAGCAGGCCATACAGATAGCCAGGTGGTTATGGGCTTTTTACTTGCCTACTCTCCTGAAATGTCTGGGAGGTTCCCACATCATGGAGTGACCTCCCGACATCCCGAAGAGTCTCCCGGGCTGGTGGAATGCTCCTGCATCCATCGGGCTTGCACTGTGTGCTGGTCATGTCACATAAACGAGGCAAGACCGGCACATTTCAAGCTCATATCACAGAAAGGGGGTATGTCACACCCCAAAAAACTTTATCAGAAGGACGTGTGATCATAAGGAAATTTTCGCAGTGGGCGCTGGGACTCTTGCATCTTGGCCAGCAAAAGTTGTCAAGTAGTGACTGCTTTAAGAACATGAATATCCAATACCAGCATTGAGGATTAAGGTGCTAAAGGGGTTTATAAGATAAGAGATACAAAATGACTTTGTTGTTTCCAGATACAGTGCGAGCTCTTGTCCATGGGTTATGTCAGGTTTTGCAGATCAAGCCCCTACTTGGGACCACGTCTCCTTGGACGTTTGGACATCTAACTGTTGGACTCACCAGAGGTTCACCCTATATAGAACATGTCCGCATCAACTCTTACCTATATGATAATCTTTGTTGCTATCATTGTAGACCATCATTAAGATCTAATAGGTTATTTGTGATGATCCCCTAAGAAATAAACTCTAGTGGCAGGTGAAGGACTCCAAGGTTACCTCCAAATGGGGTTGTCTTCTGTTGGACCTATGGGGCCCATTATTATATCAGAGCTTGGGCGGCACCATAGGATCCTCTGCTTTCTAGATGGGACAGTCCAATGCTAGGACCCCTGGGAAATATTTTTACATATTTAAACACTTTTTATTGACCAAAGGTGGAAAGACGTCCAGTTGTTATGGACGGCCCATGGTAATGTGCTTTATTGTTGTAATATATGCAGGCGACCAGCTGCTTGGTGGTCAGGATCCTCTCCACACATCAGTTACAATGGTTTTCATGATTTGTTGCCCTCCAGGAAACTATTGTAGAAATAAATACTGATCTGTCACTCCGTTCAGGAATACTTTAATGTAAATACCGTTTTTATGTTGTAAGGTGATCATTACTTATATACGTCTATTATTCGCTGCATGGAGTAAGGCTTATCGAGGTGTACAAATAATTTAGACTCCCGTGTGATAATGGCACGGTATAAAAATAGCAGGAGTAAAAGAAAGTACAGTATGTAAACCACCATGAAAACTTATATAAAAGCTTTTACTATGTGTCATATACAGTATGCTCTGTTCATACTTTTTATACATCGCAAAAAAAAATGTAAGATTTATCAACACAGAAGGTAAAATCAACTGAGCCATGAAAATGTGAGAGTCAGGAATATACTTGCTTCTAAAATGTTATAACGTTGCAATGCTTTCTGTACAGAATACAATATTGGAAATCTGTTCAGCCAGATGTATGGAGAGTACAGAGGAGATGATAGAAATGTCAAGAGGACCACATGACTGCGAACGTCGGCAGCTGCCTGGTCAACTGTAATTACCATGTCAATGCCTGTCAGATCAACAATAGTTCTAACTAGAGATGAGCGAATTTTTAAAAAATTAGTTTTGGCCGCTTTGCCAAATTTTCCGATATGATTCGATTCGATCCGAATCACATAAAGTTCAGCTATTTCCTGCCTGCAGAGATCCTTTATAGTGGTGTGGAACACTGTGTCTTGCAGTAACACGCATAGGGAGTCTGCTGTGGTAGTGAAACAATACTGTGAGTCAGTAGGACACGCACATGACATTGCATGGCATGGCATGACATGGCATTGCTCCTAGAACCACTGCACATTTCACTTATTTGGACAGTTACGGGGCCAAAACTGACCAATTAACTCAAGTGTGAACTCAGCCTTACAGGTTGATGTTAGCGCCAGGTATAAAGAACCGTGCAGAGGCCCAACATCCTACTGTAGCATATCTGTCTGCTGATTCCTCATAGATGTCTACAGAACCTGTTCTATTAAACGCTTATACAAGTAGAGCCCCCCCCCCCTGACAGAGTGGAGAGGGTATCAGCAGTAAGTTTGTGTTAACGTCACTGATTATTTTGCCCTTCCTTTGAGCCGTCAGAACAATAACCCCCCAAAAAAACGGATATTGTCTGTAGAGCATCCGCCTTCACTCGGTCAGGATTTGGTCAGTAATCCATCAGTATTGCTGATGCCAAAAAAAAAAAACAGGAGTGGATCCAAAACAGAGATGGCATGTGAATTAAATATTTGCATGTCTTCTGTGTTTTGTACCCACTTCTGCTTTTGGCTACCAAATCATAAGCCAATTCTGATGGGACCATACAGGTCTTACAGCTGCTACACGCACAGGATCCGTTATGCATCTCATTTTTCCATCCTTCTGATAGATCAGAAGTAGGGTCAAATAAATGATGATGTCAACCAGGCCAAAAAGGCAAAATAGTGGACTAGTCATGGAGTGGGGAGGGTGGGAACAGCATGATAAGTGACATAGTGTTGAGGTAGCAGCAGCATGAGGAGGCCACAGAGGGAAAAGGTGACATAATGTGGAGGTGGCAGCAGCATGAGGAGGCCACAAAGTGGCAAGGTGACATAATGTGGAGGTAGCAGCAGTATGAGGAGGACACAGAGTGGCAAGGTGACATAATGTGGAGGTAGCAGCAGCATGAGGAGGCCACAGAGTGGCAAGGTGACATAATGTGGAGGTAGCAGCAGCATGAGGAGGCCACAGAGTGGCAAGGTGACATAATGTGGAGGTGGCAGCAGCATGAGGAGGCCACAGAGTGACCCGGTAACAGAGTGGGGAGGTGGGTGGCACAAACAGTACCCGCTGACAACAGTGGCTGTAAGAAAGAACACTTGGCATCAGATGTGTGGCATCAGGCGGGTGGCAGCATCAGAATATTAGCTGAGGCAGGTAGCCAGAAGAAACCAGTCTCTTTTGTCAAGGTTTGGGTGAGGCAGCATGGATGATTTAATCTGATGCATCAGGCATTGGTGGGTGGAAATCTTGGCTGATCCACGCCTGATTCATCTTGACAAAGGTCAGTCTCTCCACATTTTGGGTGGACAGGCGAGTTCTCCTTGGGGTATGGCCAAACTAAACACCCGCTCTGATGCCACACTGGGCTGGGCAGGACAGCTTTTCTGGGGCAAACTCGGTCAGTTGCAACCACAAATCCAGTTTGGCTGCCCAGTAGTCCAGCGGATCTTCGTTGATGGGTGGCAGGGTGTACTCCAAGTATGCCACCACCTGCTGGTTCAGGTTCTGCTCTATGTCTAGCTGCTGGTGAGTAGTTTCTTCCCTATGTGGGTGAAGAAAGCTACTCATCAGCAATTCTAGGCTCAGGCTGCTGCTGATGGAGCTGATACTGCTCCTGCCCCACCCCACAGCAGCCATGGCAGTGCAAGGTGAGTGCCCAGGGATGGACGATGGCACAGATAGGCAGCGGCCAACTGACTACATAGGATGTCTCTATAGTAGTTCAATTTGTCCTCCCTCTCAGCGGATGTAAAAAAAGGCCCCCATTTTTGACCGGTAGCGAGGGTCTAACATGGTGCAGAGCCAGTAGTCATCTCTCTGCTGAATGGTGACAATTCAGCTGTCACTACGCAAGCAAGTGAGCATGCATCATAGGGCAGCACGGTGGCTCAGTGGTTAGCACTGCAGCCTTGCAGCGCTGGTGTCCTGGGTTCGAATCCTGCCAAGGGCAACATCTGCAAGGAGTTTGTATGTTCTCCTCGTGTTTGCGTGGGTTTCCTCCGGGTACTCCAGTTTCCTCTCACACTCCAAAGACATACTGATAGGGAATGTAGATTGTAAGCCCTATATGGGACAGTGACTGTCAATGTCTGTAAAGCGCTGCAGAATATGATGGTGCTATATAAGTAAGCATAAAAAATTGGGCCATTTGCGCAAGTAACTCGGAGGGACTCCCTGCATTCATCGCCACTGCATACTGCCACGGCGTGTTTGGGTTATCTGCCTCAACTCCTTCTGGCTCCTCCTCTCCTGTCACCTGTGTGGAAAAACCACTCATTTTGCTACACCTTGCTTGTGCTCCAATATCCTCCCCCACAGGGCTCATGTGGCCATGAAAGAGCAGGGAAAGAGCATTAGGTGTGTAGGGAAAGGATAGGGAAGAATTTATACCTGGGTAATAAGAACAATCCTACTACACCTTGCTGCACTGACTGCCATTATACTGCTGCTCATTATAGGTTTGTAATTCAAATTATTGGGATCTTATTAGTCCTTGTGCGGTGCAGTTATATGTTGTAAAGCCTTTTCTTGGCATTTATTAGTGGGGATAAATAAGTGGCTTAGGATGAAGTGGATGACCGAGTCAACCATTCTAGAGCCACTGGGTTGCTGGTCAAGACACGACCGCTAGCTGACACTGGGAACTCAGGCCTCTGGAAGTGACCCCTGCTGCAATGCCCCCTTACTCTGCTGCGACCTGTGCCAGCGCCAAAAATATTTAGGCCTGTGCCCCTCCCCTGTGCAGGGCCTGTCGCTTCTCTGTCTGACATAGTTACGTCAAATAAGTAAATGAAAAGGAAATTAATACAGGGCAAAAAGGCCTGTAAGTTTCTCCCTTCAACACTTAATGGTGAATATCCGCTTATTTTTTCCCCACTAATAAACCCCAAGAAAAGGCTTTACAATATATAACTGCACCGCACAAGGACTAATAAGACCCCAATAATTTGAATTACACAGGTATGATCTATTGCAAACCTGCAATGATCAGCAGTATAATGGCAGTCAGTGCAGCAAGGTGTAGACCCCAGAGTATAATAATTGTTCATGGGTGGTCCCCAATGGGGCATAATACTATGTGAAGGGGCCACTATGGGGCATAATACTGTGTGCAGGGGCCACTATGGGGCATAATACTGTGTGCAGGGAACACTATGGGAGGGGAGAGGGAAGAAAATTATCTTATTATTCTCCTGTCCGTATCACTTCATATAACCCCAGGGTTGCAATGTGACTCCATTCACTTACATTAGAGAAGGGGTCGCAGAATGACATGGTGATCGTGTAGGTTGTAGGTTGTGCCAAAGTCGTCGTGTAGCCTTTGGCCTGCAGCACAGGTACCGTAAGTGTTGTCATGGGCACACACATAGCAGCTCTTTTCACGTCTCATAGTGTAACACAACAACAGGAATAAGATATGAAAAGAAAATACCAGAAGATTAAACATAATTTAGTGATCTACATCTTATAAAATACTTCATTTTTATATGGACAGAGGATTATAGTTCTTAAAGAAACTCATCATCTTAGGTTTAGCTTTGTATCAAGTCCTTGCTTGTAAAACAGCAGCCATCTTAATCTTGTAGTTTAGTATAATCTGTATTATTATATCTATAGGGGTTATATAAATTGATAAAGGGTCTGCCTTTTCCAGAAACAGCACCACTGTTTTTTGTGACTTTGTATGGTATTACACTATTCACTTAAAGGGGTTGTCCAGGCAAAAATGGACAACCCTTTCAACTTTTAAATCAGCCGGGGGCATTGAAAAAAAATAAAAAAGAATGCATACTCACCTCTCCCTGATGCTACATTGCAGGCCCTTCGCTGATTGGCCATGTGACCGCTGAGGCCAATCAGCAGTTTCAACGGAACTCCAGCAGAGACCTGGGAGAAGCTGCCGGAGCAGAAGAACCAGGACACGCGGGAGGACACCGGAGCATCGGGGAGAGGTGAGTATGCATTTTTTTAAAATTTTTTCAATGTTAAAAGGGTTGTCCATTTTTTTCCCGGACAACCCCTTTAAAAGGAATGTCTCATTTATGTATTGGGAATACTTAAAAGACTACTAGAGGGCCTACTTTCGGCAACCCCACGATCGGCTGTTTGAGAGGGCTGTGACACTCCAGCATTACTGAATGTAAGTCTGTACAAGAGAAATATAGAAAATATAGAAAAAGGCTAAGGCTAAGGCCCCAGGTAGTGAGTCACAGCCAAAAAACAAAGCAGAAAAGAGTGCGGCAGAAATACATCTCTTTTCACAGAAAGTCCGCAGAGTTTTCCTCTGTGGACTGTAATAGTATGGTGGGTATAGGGTACTGAAACATGGCACCCACTCAGTAGCTGAACGGGTGCCATAGCTGTTGGGTCTCCGCTGTTTTACACACCAGAGACCTGGTGGCAGAGCATGTGATCAGAGACATCTCTAATTTCAGACACTTAACCCCTCAGATGCTGTGGCAAGGCCTGCCTTAGAAATATTGCTATTGACCGCTGCCTGTGGCAGAGCTCAATAGTAATACAGCTATTTTACCATAGACCGCAACTTTAATGATCGCAGGTTGAGATGTGATCATGGCATCTGAGAGATCACTTTCACTTTTTCCATCATTTTCCATCTTTTTCCATCTCAAGAGAGAGTTTAATTGGCAGCTCAGGAAAGTGAGACACTGTGAGACACGGTTTTTATTTATTTCCTGAAATGTGGACGGTGCTGACCAAGTGCATCTACAGTATATTTGGCCAATGTGGAGCAGGTTGTGAAGGCATGTATGTTTCCCTATAATTTGATTCTGTCTTTGCAGACTTTGCTGATCGATCACAGGTATATGGATTCTGAGTCGCCCAGTATTGGCAACCCTGTCTCTCGAACTATGGCTGCTGTTCTGAAGATTAGATACCAGTTTGCAGACTACTTCTGCAGCTAAGAGGGAGGGGAGACTTAGAAAGAAGATTATGCATAGCTACATGGACTTTGTTAAGCCCCTGACCGCCATGACAAACCTTTGATACCCCATGATATGAAGCAGTATTTCCACATTTCATCCCATCCAAAATATTTGGATTTGAATGGGTTCTTCACACTTATTTTGCCAAATTCCCTCCAAGGACAATGCTCTCGCCCTGAACTCAACAGGACACTATTTGCATAAGGTTTACATACTGTATGAGCCCTATGTTCATGTTCTTTATGACACCCATCCACTGCAAATTTTGTCTAATGGCAAAAATTATTAAAAGAGTCGCCCTGTAATGAAAACCATTCTCATATAACCTTCTAGAGTGTTCAGAATTAATGTGCAGGGCCTCTTTTCAGAATCCTCATCTAATTGGCCAAGGTGGAAAATTACAAAGAGTGTATCTCGCTCTGGAGGACCTGTCCTTTCTTGCATTACACAGACAAACCAAGCAAATGTCTTGAAAGTATAGTCTTCAGAATTTCCCGTGGCTTGGAGGTCACTTGGGGCCAGAGATGTAATTTAAAGCTATTGAGCCATAGTGCAAATTGGCCTGTGATCAACCAAAACTACATGTGCATGGCATGATCATCTGTAGAGTGGCTGATAGTTTGTCTTTCTGTAATCTCTCCAGGAAGCCATTTTATAAAAACTGACTGTAACATGCAGCAGGTGTGAATCCACTCTGTCACCCAAATGGTTTGGCATTGGGCTATTCCGGAGGTCCCCTGATTTTCATACCTTAATAATAATAATAAATTTTATTTATATAGCGCCAACATATTCCGCAGCACTGTACAACTTGTAGGGTTCAAGTACTGACTAAAAAGATACATTACAAAGAAATAGTCAATTCACACACTGGGACTGAGGGCCCTGCTCGCAAGAGCTTACAATCTATGAGGTAGAGGGGGGTGACACAAGAGGTAGCAGGGGCGGCAACAGACGTAGCATTGCTTATACAATGGTCAGACAATTTTGTAATAGAGGTTACTGTCATTACACATATATAAAGCTGTATGAGCCGTCACCAGTCGTGTCCTTTAACATGCAGATGGTGCCTGGACATATAAAGCTAGTCTGATATGACATCATATCCTGTGGGGTAATGTTGAAGCATAAACAGAGGAGGGTATGTTTTAGGGATTCTAACTACGGAAGGGTTTACATTAGGAGTTGTGATAGGCCTGTCTGAAAAGATATGTCTTTAGTTTACACTTGAAGCTGTGGAAATTGGGTGTTAATCTGATAGTCCAGAATAGAGCATTCCAGAGAAGTGGTGCAACTCGGGAGAAGTCTTGTATACGAGCGTGGGAGGTTCTGATAATAGAGGATGTTAGTCTTAGGTCATTGAGTGAACGGAGAGCACGGGTTGGGTGATAGACAGAGATGAGGGAGGAAATGTAGGGAGGTGCAGCATTATGGAGAGCCTTGTGGATGAGGGGGATAAGTTTATATTGTATTCTGTATTGAATAGACAGCCAATGTAGTGACCGGCACAGACCGGAGGCATCGCTGTAGCGTCTAGACTGATAGATGAGCCTGGCCGCCGCATTCAGAATAGATTGTAGAGGGGAGAGTTTAGTAAGGGGAAGACCGATTAGTAAGGAGTTACAGTAGTCAAGGCGAGAGTGAATCAGGGCAAGAATAAGTGTCTTTAGTGTATTTGTGGTAAGGAAAGGGCGGATTCTGGAGATGTTTTTGAGGTGGAGATGACAAGAGCATGCCAGTGACAGGATATGGGGGGGTGAAGGAAAGGTCTGAGTCAAACAAAACCCCGAGGCAGCGGGCATACTGCTTAGGAGTTATGGTAAGGCCGGAGACTCCAATGGAGATATCAGGAACAGGTCTATTAGATGGTGGAAACAGCAGTAATTCAGTCTTTGAGAGATTCAGTTTCAGATAGAGCGAAGACATGATATTTGAGACAACAGAGAGGCAGTCACTGGTGTTCTGTATTAGTGCAGGGGTGATGTCAAAGGGATGACGTACATAATTGGGTGTCATCAGCATAAAGATGGTACCGGAAGCCAAATCTAGTGATGGTTTGTCCAATGGGGGCTGTGTAGAGGGAGAAGAGCAGGGGGCCTAGGACCGAGCCCTGAGGAACCCCAATGGCAAGGGGAAGAGGGGGAAGAAACAGAGCCCGCAAATGATACACAGAAAGTGCGGTCAGAGAGATAAGAGGAGAACCAGGAAAGCGCGGTATCCGTGAGGCCGACAGAACAGAGCATAGTGAGGAGGAGTTGATGGTCAACAGTGTCAAATGCTGCTGAGAGATCTAGAAGAATAAGAAGAGAGTATTCACCTTTGGATTTAGCCATCAGGAGATCATTGGAGACTTTTGTGAGGGCCGTTTCAGTAGAGTGGAGAGTGCGGAAGCCAGATTGTAAGGGGTCAAGAGGAGAGTTAGCAGAAAGATAACGGGTTAAACGAGAATAGACTAAGTGTTCCAAGATTTTGGTGATGAAGGGGAGGTTAAAGACAGGTCGATAGTTAGCGGCACAGGACGGGTCAAGGGAGGATTTCTTCAGTAGTGGGGTTATGACAGCATGTTTGAAAGAGGATGGGAAAATTCCAGAATAGAGAGAGAGAGAGAGAGAGGTTAAATATTTTAGTAAGGTAAGTCGTGACAGCAGGCAACAGAGACTGGAGAAGGTGTGAGGGGAAAGGGTCACTACTGCAGGTCGTAGGGCGAGAAGAAGAAAGTAGCTGAGATACTTCCTCCTCTGTAACAGGTTCAAAAGATGAGAATGAACAGTCTGAAGTGCGGCTTGTGAGGGGGTCAGTGCCACCTGGGGATTGGGCAGTTATTTCCTGACGGATCTTATCAATTTTATCATGGAAATAAGTGGCCAGGTTATCTGCACTAAGGTCTGTGAATGGCATCTGCGCCTTAGGGGTGAGTAAGGAGTGAAAAGTTTCAAATAGCCTTTTAGGGTTACAGGAGAGAGAAGAGATGAGAGCGGTGATATAGGCTTGTTTGGCTAGGTGAAGGGCAGAATTATAGGTTTTAAGCATAGATTTAAAGTGGAGGAAGTCTGCAGCTGAACGTGATTTTCTCCACAGACATTCAGCACACCTAGAGCACTGCTGAAGAAAATGTGTCTGTGGTGTGTGCCAGGGTTGCTGCCTCCTGCGTCTAACTTATCGAGTGGAGGGGGGAGCTGCCTCATCCAATGCACTCTTAAGGGTTTCATTATAGTGATTGGTGGCTAGATTGGGACAGGAGAGTGAAGAGATGGGGGACAGAGAGGACTGTAGAGTATCTGAGAGGTGCTGGGTGTCAATAGCACGTAAATTCATATATGTATGATGAGTAGGTGTGTCCTGTGAAGGAGAGAAAGCACTGATGGTGAGAGACAGAAGGTTATGATCAAAGAGTAGCAGAGAAGAGTTAGTAAATTTAGAAACTGTGAGGATCTAGGTATCTGGTGTAGATGATGGCTGACCCAGGCAAGTTGAGTGACCCCATTGCATAGCTCAAAGTGTTCAGGCAAGAGAATAGTCAAAGTATAGACCAAGGCCAGGGCTGGAAGAGTATGTACAGATTTGAAGATCCTGGCAAGAGATCAGGTCAGGCAGCAGTTTCTGAGATCAGGAACAAGAGGGGATAAGACACAATTGGGTAATCATTAGAAGTAGATCAGGTAGCAGGTAGCGAGCCTCTGTTCGCGAAATGGCAGAGCCGACTGAGCATGCGCAGGATTTGAATCCCGAACAGAGACTCAGGGGCTGATGACACGGTGAAGAGGCGTCAGCAGAAGAAGAGAGAGGCGGCACTGGATCTTCGGAAGAGCGTCTTCTTTGAGCACAGGGGATGCCGGCTGTGCTTTCTGAAGACTCATCTGCATAAAGAAGAAAAACGAAAATTCTCAGAAATGGCGATGCATAGCAGAAAAATAAAGATAGGGTAAGAATAGTCTTTCTAAAGGCTATTCCGACGTGGTGTTAGTGAAAAATGGGTTTCCCAATGATAGAATACCTTTAAGTTCCACTAGCAAGTTCCACAAGTTTATGTTGTCTACGGCAGCACTGGAGAATGAAGAGAAGAGCAGACATGAGAAAAAGGGGGTATATTTTTCTGCAGATGGTATGAAGCTTGTTTTTTTGTGAGATGAATTATAGTTTTCTTTGATACCACTTTGTGGCCTTTTTTGGTGACTTTTTCTCTGAAAAGATACCAGAGTATAATAATTTACCGCAATGCATGGTGGCAACTTTAGTTCATCCAAGACGAGTTCCAATTTGTTAGGTTTTGATAAAAAAACAAACAATTTGTTGTATTTGGGTCGAATCTGATTTGTTATGAACCAATTCGTCCATCTCTAGTCGTAAAGGTGGATGTGTCCTTTAAACAATACCTGCTCAGCTCAGCATCACATTTTTTCTCATGCCCGCCATTCATTGCCCATCAGATAAAGTAAATCTGACATGACTGCTGTGCCAGGAAGGAGCCACGGCTCTCCCTCGGCTATATAAGAAAGGACCCGCTGTGCCTAATGGGAGATCTGAAGGTTTCTATCAATTATCTATCATTTCTATGTGAATGTCTGTAACAAGTCATTTTAATCTATGAAACAAATCTATACATAATTATAGGGGTTATCCAGGACAAACAATGACAACCTATCTTTAGAAATGGTGTGGGTGTAAGCTCCAGGGCCGGCGTCCCATTGCTATAACAGTCGGGAGCCTTCTGAAGGCTCCCAGGCCTGTCTTTCATTAGTTTCTAATGCAGGCTACTCTATGTAGCCTGCAATACTGTTGAAATGCCATTTTTTTGCAATGCATTGCAACGCATTAGCTTTGTAATGCATTGCATTAGTGATCAGACCCCCTGGCATTCAAGACCCCTAGGGGGTCTAACAAATGCAAAAAATTTTTTAAAAAAGTAAAAAAAAAAAAATGTATAAAAAATAAAAAAATATTAAAAGTTCAAATCACCCCCCCTTTCCCTAGAACACATATAAAAGTACTTAAATATTGTGAAACACATACACATTAGGAATTCCTGTGTCCGATAACATCCGGTCTACAAGTCTATAAAAATATTTTTCCTGTACGGTAAACACCGCAGCGGGAAAAAAAAATCAAAAGTGCCAAACCGCCGTTTTTTCACTGTTTTGCCTCTGATAAAATTTTGAATAAAAAGTGATCAAAGCAATAGCAATTACCCAAAATGGTATAACTAAAAAGTACAACTGGTGCCGCAAAAAACGACGCCTTATGCATCCCCATACATGGAAGTATAAAAAAGTTATGGATGTCAGAATATGGCGACTTTTAGAAAAAAACATTTTTTGCACAGTTTTGGATTTTTGTTAAGGGGTTAAAATGTAAATAAAACCATATAGATTTGGTATACCCGGAATCGTACCAAAACATAGAATACAGGTGACATGTCATTTTGGCTGCACAGTGAACGCCGTAAAAACGAAGCCTGTAAGAAAGTTGCACAAATGCACTTTTTCTTCAAATACACCTCATTCTGAATTTTTTTCCAGCTTCCCAGTACATTGTACAGAAAAACTAATGGTAGCATCATGAAGAAAAATTTGTCCAGCAAAAATTAAGACCTCATATGGCTCTGACAGCGGAAAAATAAAAAAAGTTATGGGTTTGGAAGGGGGGGGGAGTCAAAAACGAAAATTCAAAAATTCCTCCGGCGGGAAGGGGTTAACTCCTAGAGGGAAGAGGAGAAGGTCGCAGGCAAGAGCAAGGATCAGTAAGTGAATGCAGCCAGTTATCCCCGATTCTGTTGATTCGGTTATTAAAAATACAACTGGATTGCATAACAAGGGAGAAGTAGAGACCCAAACCCAGTTCTGCTACTGATAGAGCAGGAAGCCACAGGCTTCCTGCACTACCACTCCCCAGTTTGAAGGCCACAGACTCTTTGTCCCCTCCCTATCCTTTCTGCTCCAGGCACACATGACATCACAATAGTGTGCCCGGGGCAAGAAGGAGTGGGACCGGGAAGCAGAAAGATAAGTAATGACCTAATAATACTTCTATAAGGGGGACTAGTGAAGGGATGATTATATGGCCCATACAGTGACCCCTTTACTGGTCCCTCCCATACAGTGTTCACTTCACTGGTCCCCCCATACAGAGACCACTTCACTAGTCCCCCATACTGTATAGGGACCAGTGATGGCGCCATTATATTGTGTTGGGGCAATGATGGCGGCTAACATCCTGTGGGGGATATTAAAGTATGTGGGGCACTAGGTGGGATAATTAAAGGGGTTGTTTATGGTCTATCCTCAGCCTTTTCATATTTCTATGCTGGGCAAGGTGTGTTTTTATAAGGGACAAGATGTAGTTTCTATTGATACCATTTTATAAAGTGTATGACATTTTGATCACTTTGTGATATTTTTTTTAGGAGACAAAGCACTGAATAAACAGTGATTTGACATTTTTTTTTCTATGTTGTTCACCATTTGGGAAAATTATTTTCAGATTTTAACACATAATTAGATTTTCAGAGTTTTTGGCAGTATTTGTGTCATTGTGTCATTTGTAATTTACATTATTAAATTTTGTCTCCTTTCTATCTGCATTTTTTTTTATCCTTTCCATTTCTTCTCTATTGAGAGCTGTCCTCTGTTTCTCGCTGTTTACGGTGTACAGGCTTGGGTGTAATGAAGAGAAAATGAGGGTGGGAGAGGGTCACTTCTTCTAGTGTCATATGAAAGATGAGATGAGATCAGATTTTTATGATCTGTCCTAAGCAAAAATCCAAAAAATTTTAATTGACAAATTTAGCATGTTGAATCCTTAAAGACAACTGTTACCTTTGCTTTATGGTTTCCTTTTCATGTGTATGTGATAGCAAATATTTTTGTATCAACAAAGACAAATATAATACAGTAATATGTTTGTTAACCAAGCAAAAAAATAACCTTTACCAACTTTCGTGCACAGAAGCCCTTCTTCAGGCAAATTTACAAATGAATAACTAAGAAAAGAGCACAACGTTTAGGAAATCTTAAGACATCGCTATTCAGCTGTGCCAGTTTCTTCTGTGTTTTGAACCAGGATTGCTAAGGTAAAAGAAACAAGCAAATGATCTGTTTTTTGCAGAAAATCAATAAACATTTGCATCACTGTCCGCATCAAAAACAGACCTTGAGTCTTGAATGTATAATACTTATTTAAGCTTCAGCGGACAGCTCAATGAGCACCACGGTCCTATTATTCTTTACGTGACCATACTTAGAAAAAAAAGAAAATTCGGAAGAACAAATTTAAAAAAAATCTAAGAATTACAAATTTCATTTTAATTGCAAATTAAAATTTTCCAAAGATTCCTTACTTAACTTTTTCTTCCCCAATGTGATGACCTTGTACAAGAAGTTTCCATATTAAATATTTACTAGACTTCCCCACATCAACCGGGCATTGGGTAATTGGAAAATGATCAATTTTTCTCTTTCAAGATTGTGAGAGTTAATTAAGTTATGTTTCATTAACCTGGAAACATCAAGGCTTATCAACGCAGGACCATGTTTGGTCAACTGGAATAAGATAAACTGAATTTTATGCCTGAACTATCGATCTCCGTCTCCACGAGTTCATTACTTGCCTTGAAAAATTGTTTACAGACAGAAGACAGTGTTAAGAAAATTGCCCTTGCTAGGGTTGCTAATGACTCGAAGGACACTTCTCCATGCTAATGCTTCTTGTCCTGTCCTCTGCCTTTGACATTGTTGATTATTTTCTTCTTCTTAATTCTCTTCTCTTAAGGTTCTGGCATTTTCTTGGATTTCCTCTTATCTTTCTGGGTGAACTTTTGAGCTGACCATGCAACCTTGATCTAATAACAAACTAAGATGTATTGAGGCCTCTTTAGGTTGGCAAAAAACTTTTAATATCTGTCAGTACAATGTTTGTTTGGCTGCCATTTACCTCTCCCAACCCTCCCATACACATGCTTGCTAAGATACAGAGAGGGGAGTAAGCTGCTGTCAGACACCTCTGGCACAAAGGCCACAGATAGCAAAGATACATACACAGCAGAAGTCAAAAAGTCACATATAGCAGATAAATATACAGTGGAAGGACATATGTGTCCAGGCACGAATACATAGCAGAAGGACATATACAGTACATCCACACAGTAGCAGAGATGCATCACATGGCAGAAGCCCAATAGCCAGTCATATATAATAGAAGGATGTACGTGTCCAAACATGGCAGACAGAAACTGGAGTCTAGTTCAGACACTCAGACAATAGAACAACATAGGTCCCACCAAACAGACTGAAGGACATTAATCCAAACACAAAGTCATAACATACATGAACACAAACTAGAGCCTTACTTAGACATATGGTGAAATGGACATGCGTCCAAAGAGCAGGTCAAGATACCAAAAACAGACACTGTTCAGCATACAAACAGCAATACATGTGTACACACAGGGAGACATTGCAGTGACTGAAGCATTGTATAGGCAAGGTGTGGCAGGAGAAGCAGGCCCCATACTATACATGAATCTTGCTGGACAGTCCAATTCCAAAAAATAAAGAAATGGGCCAAATCTGAAACTGGATCAGACTGACGTAACCATCATCTTACTGCTGAGAAATTCAACATCATAGTAGAAGCTACAACCAAACCAAAAGTCTAACTCAACCATTGCATAAGGACATGTTCCTTCTATTATATTAGAAGAGAAGACACAAGTCCGCACAGTCTGCTCATGACCTAGGCTAGAGACTATTCGTACTTCAAGAATCTTAACTCATTCACAGGTGACCAACTAAGACACAAACATAATGGAGATGGAAGCTCCTTCACCAATGGTCTAAGGGTTGTGGTCCATGTAATAACCCCCCAACATAATACAAAGGGGGCAGTCTGTTGTATTGATTTTATTCTGTAAGACAAAGAACCCAAAAGATAACTCAAGTCAAGAAGATAATTAAGATGACCCTTTTGCCAATTACATGAAAACCAACATGAACCTTGGATTCTTAAGGTACAGCACTTCTATGGTAACCATACATCATATACTCCAAATTATTTTGTGCTTGTGTTAAGCATTTTACTTTAGTGCAATATAGTGAAGATATTATGAGAGGAAAAACTACTAAGTGCAATGTCATGATAGCGCATTGGATGGTCTATTAAGCTGATTATCTCGATGCACATAATTTCCACTATCTTTGTGCACATCAGGACTCTCTTCAGGTCTCTACAAATGCAATTTGGTCTTTTCTAATAGGAAGTAAATAGTTTCAAGATAAGTCTGACAGGCAGCTTCCAAACCACACAGTAAATTCCCATAGAGATATTGTCTTGGTGGGGAACTAAATCCCTTTAAAATCCTAAAATAGCACAATGTATGTGTTCTATTTGTTAGCTTGAAAGGTCCAGAAGATAAAAGGTAATTGACCACCAACCCAGAGCACAATATGCACCCGAGGAGGGGAAATCCGGAAAGATGGTTTTATTTTGTATAGTATAAATACAATATAGTGTCATTTTAGGTCATGATGGTGACTAACTTATGTACGATATAGACAAAGAGATTTTGGTTTTATCTCGATCAATACAAAAGTTCCCGAATGTACAATTAAAGAACACTTGTGTAATGTGGTCCTGCCATTGGCATGAGAGGTGAGATGTGACCGGTGGTGTACCCCGGTAAGAAATGTAGAATCTGTAACCTAAGTGGTACGAATGGCAGAAAGAAGTAGGCAGAGCCTGGGCTAGTTCAAGTAAACTTTACTCACAAGAAGGCAATGTGCTTGGCGGTCACAAGGTTCTTAGAATGTGGGAAGTTGCATAGGCATAGGTACAAGTCTCTCAGAGAGATACAGCTTGAACAGGAAGACTTGGTAAACATTGAACATCCTTCGACAATTCTCAGTCCCTTGCAACACTTTTCTGGTGTTGGAGTCATTGTGGAATACAGTGTCATGGTTAAACGATTAAAACCACCCCCTTGCAGTCCCCTTGACCCTTCAATGCATGATGGCCACTAATGCTTCTGTCCTGTTGTGCTGGGAATGTCATGATGATAATTGATCATCATCCAATGTCCTGGTGCAGCAGGAGAGCCACCAAGATCAGGAAGGGCCAGGAAGGGTTGCCACCAGAAATAGTGCCACACTATAACTCCTCTGCTTCCCCTTCCCAATATATGAGCCAGGACACTTCTCCATGTGTCCTGGCTCATACATGTGTCTCCAGGTGATGACCGCTAATGTGGCGCTGCTACTGGGGACTCAGAACTAGCTTACTACTATGTTGCTAAACCCTACACCTTATTCAGTCTCCCCAATTTGTTGTCGGGACACGACCCCTTCCTTACCAAAATTTTGTGTATGAAATTGTTATCCTTTGTGTGGCCTACCCTCACAATGGATGAATATGAAGCCAATTTAGTCCTGGCAATCCTTACTTCAGTCTCAATTGACTCCCCATCAGGCACTGGCCTGTTAGAAATTCTAGCGACTGTAGTTGGTCATAGATCTACATCAGTCAGGGACTGGTTTATATTTGTGGTATAACCCATGCCAGTTTTCTGGCATGAGTTATAGTAAATCTGTAGCACTGGGGCATCCCCAGCCCACTTATATACACCTGCTCCATCCACTGTCTAAAAAAGTGGCGTGAGGGGCACAGAACCTGAGATGAACTAAATTTCCCAAAAAGTACACCAACTTGAGACGCATTTTCGGCAAATTTCAAGGCGCAAACGCGTTAGTAAATGTGGGCCTTTATCTTTTTAGTCTTCTAGTGTAGTCCATGCTTTGTTGTTGGCTGTTTCACCAGTGTCACTCTTGTACTCTTCACAGTGAGGTGTCAGACTTATGCACCATACTGTCAGGGGGGCTCATCTCTCCAGACGTCTGTCAGGAGCTCTGCGCTTAAAAACAGCTCCGGAATTCCATACCTATATGTCAGAAATCAATACAATACACCAGTATACATATACTATAATACACAAAATGTATCAAAAATATTCAAAACTTTATTTATTAATCAAAAATCATTAAAAATAAATGGATATAAATATCCAAAAATAAACACTGAATGATGGATGGGCTGTCACAGTTAGACCACTATAATAGCAGATACATACGGAGACTGACAGATCCCAATGACTATATTGGGGTTTGTTGGGTGTCTCTTAGGTGTAAAAGTGGCAGACGATAAAGCCATGTGTGCAGGACTATTTCTTCTGCCGAATATTTAATCCCAGAAAAATAAAAAAGTAAAAATACTGAAAAAGTACAAAATAAAAAATAGCTGAAGCTCGGCTTAAAACATCGGCCATTTTCTAGTGACACGTTCCTTTCTGGCCTTTGAAAGTGGCCGCTCTGCTGATAGATTGTTTTTAGTATGCTAATGAAGGCCTAACCAGATATCAGTGATGTCTCTGCAAGGTCATATCTGTGACAGATTAAAAGCAGCATAGCAAAGGTTAAAACAAAGTGGGTCAGCCCGTGTACCACCATGACACCACCAGTCACAGAACCAACCTAATGATTATAATGGATGTAATTGCGAGGCCGCCATTCTGTAGTCACTTTCCGAATATTTTCTTTATCTTTGATACAAGTGACTGATGCTGATATGTGGTTTAGTGAATACGGTATTATTTTCTGTTATGTTCTGTTATCCTCATCTAACCCAGGTATTATAAAAGCTACAGAGGAGAAATGTCCTTGCATTCTGAAGGGAGAATGTCTAAAATTTCTCTGAATTCTCTGCAAGACGTTACAGGGAACATATGTTCACCTACATTGACCTTCTCAACATAATACTGTAGAACGTTGAGTGTAAAGTCAATAATCCCGTGAATGAGACAAAATACCCTTTCTGACCATGTTCACTAGACTCTCACCTATCTAACCAATACCCGGTACTCAGGGCCGGCGTTAGGGGGGGCAAACTGGGCAACTGCCCAGGGCCCCGTCCCCAAAGGGGCCTCCGGGATCCGGAGCCTGATTATTCGGGATCCCGGAGTCAGGACGGCCATATTAATAACAAAAAGGGACCCAGAGTCATGTGCTGCAGGGTCCCTTTCAGATGTGAGCAAAAATAACAAACATTTTTACTCACCTAACCTTGGCTTGGCGTCCGACGTCATCTTCCGGTGTTCCGGACATCACCGCTGAGGCCTGGCTACAGCGGTCACGTGGGGCGTGCTGACAGCCTGCCTCACGTAATCGCTGAGGCCCAATCACAGGCCTCAGCGATGACGTCCACAACACGTGACGTCAGCCGCAGAGAAGAGGAAGCGGTCACCGGCGGGGATAGCGGAGCAGCGCGAGGAGGCCCAGCAGAGGTAAGACAAGGTAAGTATAACTGTTTGTTATTTTCCCTTATCTCTTCTGGGCCTTCGATTATTATACTCTGGGGTCTGAAGAGACCCCAGAGTATAATATAATAGTATCACTGACGGAGTCTGTAGGGCCACTGTGGAGCATTATACTGGGGGGGCCCCCTATGGATAGCATATTATACCGTGTGGGCCCCCTGTGGAGCATTATACAACGGGGCCCCCTCTGGATAGCATATATATTGTTTTGGGCCACTGTGGAGCATTATACTGGGGAGGGGGCCCTCTGGAGAGCATGTTATATTCTGTGGGGTTACTTTGGAGCATTATGCGCTCCAGAGGGGCCCCCCAGTATAATGCTCCAAAGTGGCCCCACAGTATATAACATGCTCTCCAGAGGGCCCCCTCCCCAGTATAATTCTCCACAGTGGCCCAAAACAACATATATGCTACCCAGAGGGGCCCCCCAGTATAATGCTCCACAGTGGCCCAAAACAGTATAATATGCACTCCAGAGCCCCCCCCAGTATAATGCTCCACGGTGGCCCCACACAGTATAATATCCTCTCCAGAGGGGACCCCAGTGTATGGGAGGGGGGGCGGCTCTGGAGAGCATATTATACTGTTTTGGGCCACTGTGGAGCATTATACTGGGGTAACCTCTCTGGGCAGTATATTATACTGTGTGGAGGCCATTCTGGAGTATGTTATACTGAGTGGGGTCACTGTGGAGCATTATTTTGGGGGGGGCCATCAGCAGAGCATATTATATTGTGTGGCGCCACTGTGGGGCATTTTGCGGGGGGAACTAAGGAACATTATACTAGGGAGCCCTCTGGGGAGCATATTATACTGCGTGGGGCCTACTGTGGAACATTATACTGGGGGACGCTCTGGGGTGCATAATATATTGCGTGGGGCCACTGTGGAGCAAAATACTGGGGGGGGGGGCACTGTGGAGCATTATACTAGTGGGGGCCCTCTGGAGAGCATATTATACTATGGGCCACTGTGGAGCTTTATACTGGGGGGAAGGGGCAGTGTGGGGAGCCGGTTATACTGTGTGGGGCCACTGTGGAGTGTATTATATTGTGTGGGGCTTTTCGGGAGCATGTTATACTCTGTGGGGCCATTGTAGAGCATTATACTGGGGGGTACCACTGTGGAGCATTATACCGGGGGAACCCTTCTGGGTAGTATATCATACTGTGTGGAGGCCATTGTGGAGCATGTTATACTATGTTAGACCACTGTGGAGCATTATACTGGGGGGCACTGTGGGGTGCATATTATACTGTATGGAGCATATTATATTGTGTGGGGCTGCTGGGGAGCATATTGCACTATCTGGGGCCACTAAGGGGTAGTATACTTTGTGGGCCACTGTGGAGTATTATACTGTGTGGAGCCTTATATACCATGTGGGGCCACTATGGGGGGCTCAGGGGAGCATTTTATACTGTGTGAGGCCACTGTGGAGCATTATATACCATGTGGGGAAACTGTGGAGGGCTCAGGGGAGTATCGTATACTGTGGAGAACTATATACCATGTGGAGCATTATACTGTGGGGGGGGGGGGGCTCAAAATTCCTGCTGGCAGCCCTGTGTGCTATGTCTGCATCACAGCTCCCTCACTATAATCTTGCACATACGTGTAGTGCTCCATAGCCATATCATTCCCCATACAGTACTGTGCATGAGCTGGCCATGGAGTTATTGGGGCCTGCACAGTACTATAGGGGCTGACTATACTGGGAACATACTCAGTAACGCCAGATAGTTAGCACATATGTAAGACTTCAGTGAAGGAGCCGTGGTGTAGGCTATTAGCAGGAAGCTGGTGGGTGGGGCCCCAGAATAAGTTCCTCTGGTGGGCCTAAGGCCCTTCAGTCCGACTCTGTATAATGGAAAACTATTATATATAAGGGTGGGTTATTATATATAATTGGGAAACTTAAATATGAGGGGGCTATTATAAGGGGGAACTATTATTTATAAGATGGGCTATTATTTATAAGGGGGGAACTATTATATATAAGGCATCCAATATAAGGGGGAGCTATTATTTATAAGAGAGGAACTTTTTATAAGGGGGGTATAATTGTTAAGTGGGCTTATTTATAAAGGGAGCTATTAGTGATAATGGGGACTATTATTTAAAAGGGTAACCATTATTTATGATAGGGCTATTATTAATAAGGGAGCAGTATTATTTTTACGGGGTGTCTGTTACTGATAAGGGGGAATATTACTGATACAGGGCACTATTTATCATTTATAAGGGAGCTATTACTGATAAGGATGTAATATTATTTATAAGCTGGACCTATTATTTATAAGGAAGCGCTATAATAACTGATGACTGGGTGCAAAATCTATTAGGCGGTACAAAGGTGCTCATTTGAATTGTGTGTGGTAAAATGGGGCTTGTTATTACTTTTTTGTTGGCAGAAAGGAGGCGTTATTATAGGGGTTGCCACTGGAAGACGATGGTGTTGTTTGCATATCAGCATTTGGGGCCCCGCTTTTAATTTTGCCCAGGGCCCCACTTTGTCTAAAACCGGCCCTGCCGGTACTGGCCTCTTATCCAGCTAACCATTATCCTGTACTGGTCTCTCACCTAGCTAACCAGTACCCTGTATCGGCCTCTCGCCTAGCTAACCATTATCCTGTACCAGCCTCTCACCTAGCTAACCAGTACCCTGTACCGGCCTCTCGCCTAGCTAACCATTATCCTGTACCGGCCTCTCGACTAGCTAACCAGTACCCTGTACCGGCCTCTCGCCTAGCTAACCATTATCCTGTACCGGCCTCTCCCCTAGCTAACCAGCGCCCTGTACCGGTCTCTCACCTATCTAACCAATACCCTGTACTGGTCTCTTACCCAGCTAACCATTATCCTGTACTGGTCTCTCACCTAGCTAACCAGTACCCTGTACCGGCCTCTCGCCTAGCTAACCATTATCCTGTACTGGTCTCTCACCTAGCTAACCATTATCCTGTACCGGCCTCTCGCCTAGCTAACCATTATCCTGTACCGGCCTCTCGCCTAGCTAAACATTATCCTGTACCGGCCTCTCGCCTAGCTAACCATTATGCTGTATTGGTCTCTCACCTAGCTAACCAGTACCCTGGACAAATCTGCTATTAGACTGTCTTTACGGCTTTGGCACCAAGTTGTGGAAATGCTGTCTTTTTTGTTGCAAATTTTGCTGCATTTCTTTTTAGCTAAACCCAGGAGTGGCTACAGAAGGAATGGGAAAAATCTAGGAAGCAAAGTATGCTTCTCCCTTCTGCTCAATCCACTCCTGGTTTTGGCTCAAAAAAAATTCAGCAACATCTGCAACAAAAAAAACTGTTAGTGGTTTTCCAGGCTTATCAATTGATGACTTATTGCTCACATACGGGCAAGATAACACTGGGAACCCAGATGGAGACTCTCTGCTAGGTCACCTGTGAGAGTTCAGTATTCAGTGTTTATTATTTTAAGCCTCTGCAGAGGATAAAATAGGAACTAAAACACCCTTTAAGGCTAAGGCCCCACGAAACGCATTGCGTTTTTTCCTGCATCACTTTTCAAATAAAAGTTTCTTCTTTTATTATATCTATAGGGAAATTGCCGGTGTTTCCGTAGGTATAACTGACAAGCTGCGATTTCCAAAAACGCAACAGTTTTGGAAATCACAGCATTTTGGCTGCATGTATTTTTCTGCAATGTCTGGATAGGATTCCATTTTGTGGGACTGTAAAACGCTGCGGTTTTTGCCACGGCATTTCCGCCACGGCAAAACCATGGCCTTTACACTACGTGGGGCCCCGGCCTTAATGTTAACAGCAAAGTTTCATGTATGGGTGGCTCAGTGATTAGCACTGTAGCCTTGCAGTGCTGGAGTCCTGGGTTCGAATCCTGCCAAGGACAACATCTGCAAGGAGTTTGTATGTTCTTGCTGTGTTTGCGTGAGTTTCCTCCCACACTCCAAAGACCTACTGATAGGGAATGTAGCTTGTGAGCCCTATATGGGACAGTGACTGACAATGTCTGTAAAGCGCTGCGGAATATGATGGCGCTATACAAGTAAGCATAAGACAGGTGTGACAGGTGTGACCCGTACTGGCAGGAAAGTCTCTACTTATATCTGCAGGGCTTTGTTGATATACTGGGTTTAGGTGACACACTCCCTTTAAGATCAGACCACTTTCCCATTTTCCACAGTTCACAACCAGACATATTTTCAGATTTTTTAGTACATGTGGTTTGCAAACCGATAACATGCCTTGTTCAGGTCAGTGGCGTAACTAGGAATGACTGGGCCCCAAGGTGAACATTTGACATGGGGCCCCCCCTGGCAACCGCCCCCTTCCCCGCACAAACCGCATTCCTGCACACACTATTATGCCCCATAGTGGCCCCTACACACACTATTATGTCCCATAGTGGCCCTTACACACACTATTATGCGCCATAGTGACCCCTGCATATACTATTATGCCCCATAGTGGCCCCTGCACACAGCATTATGCCCCATAGTGCACTTGCACACAGTATTATGCCCCATAGTGGCCCCTGCACACAGTATTATGCCCCATAGTGGCCCCTGCACACACTATTATGCCCCATAGTGACCCCTAAATATACTATTATGCCCCATAGTGGCCCCTGCACACAGCATTATGCCCCATAGTGCCCCTGCACACAGTATTATGCCCCATAGTGGCCCCTGCACACACTATTATGCCCCATAGTGGCCCCTACACACACTATTATGTCCCATAGTGGCCCTTACACACACTATTATGCGCCATAGTGACCCCTGCATATACTATTATGCCCCATAGTGGCCCCTGCACACAGCATTATGCCCCATAGTGCCCTTGCACACAGTATTATGCCCCATAGTGGCCCCTGCACACACTATTATGCCCCATAGTGACTCCTAAATATACTATTATGCCCCATAGTGGCCCCTGCACACAGCATTATGCCCCATAGTGCCCCTGCACACAGTATTATGCCCCATAGTGGCCCCTGCACACAGTATTATGCCCCATTGTGGACCCCCCATGAACAATTCTTATATTCTGGGGATGTTTCAGTAACATAAAAAACAATGTTACTTACCTCTCCTTTGCTCCGGCGCACTCCCCTGCTACTTTCGATCCTGTTCAATGTTGGACCAGACGTCACGTGAGCCACTCCGGCGTCGTGACGCATAATGACGTCACCAAACAGACCCGAAGCCTGCTGGAGGTCAGGAGAGGTAAGTAACATTGTTTTTTATGTTCCCTCACCTCCCCTGGGCCTCTGATCATTATACTCTGGGGTCTGAAATGACCCCAGAGTATAATGATAGCAGTGTTTGTGGGGTTCACGGCCCGTGGCCTTACTTACCGATCCCTGCTCCTGCTCACAGCCACCAGGTTACACCAGCAAGTAATGGCCTATTAAAAAAATATAAATAAAAAAATAAACATCAGGGGCCCGCCAGGCCCCCTAATGTCCCGGGCCCTGTGGCAGCTGCTCCCGCTGCTACCTCGGTATTTCTGCCACTGGTTCAGGTTACTCCAATCATTTGTATGCCTTTTTTCACCTCTCTCGAGCATCCTCTATAAGGCTCTATTTTTTTTTCTTATGTTATTTTTCGACCACAGCAGCATCAATGGTCACCAGTAGCAACAGCAAGAATGCAGCTCTTCTATTACTATACCATGGGATCACCCTCCTCATGTGGGAGGCAGGGGATATATTGGGACAACTTCTAATTATTTTGGTTACTTTTCATTATTATTGCGGGAATAATGGAGAGCGGGTGAATGACGAACATAAAGCAGATGCCTGGACTGACGTAGTGTGCGTTACTATTACTGTACTAATTACAAAAATTAGACTAATAAGCAAATATAGGAAGACTCTAGAACGTCCTGTAATACAGGACAATTACTCAATACACTGCTTTAGGATGACTATGGAGGTATACTGTATATGACCTGGCAGAATTACAGCAACTACAACAAACATTTGTAGTGCACTTTCCTCATTATGGACGCCAAGTGCAGTCCGACAGTGACGGATCAACTTGTTATAATGTGCTGTGTGGAGCGCCGATGTGTTGAGACTTGCTTTTAACCCTTCATGCCGCAGCTAGTTTTGGCCTTTATGATGCAGCAATTTTTCATCCCATCTTTCCATGTTTTGCACAATAAAAAACAATCATTTGTTTTTATGCAACCATATTCTAAGAACCATAACTTTTTTTTTTATGCCAGCCACGCTGTGTTAGGGCTTGTTTTTTGCAGGATAAGTTAAAGGGGTATTCCCATCTGAAGGATCCTATCTATACTGCTAGCTCATGTAAATTGAAGGGTTTTCCTAAATATATTGCTTCAGCAATGCTGCTTCATTTGCCTGCTATGTGAAATTATTCCTTTCATGATTTACATATCATTGTCAAAGGACCCGGTTTGTTTTTTATAACTTTTTTGAGAAACAAGGTATCAAAAAACTACATTTATGGCATTTTTTTTTTTTTTTTTTTTTATTTTTTTATAGCCTTTTCTGTGCAGGACAAATAACATGCTACAGGCACAGCAAAACCAATTATTTTTTTAGTCCCACTAGAGGACTGAGGATTTGAATGTCTGATCTCCTGACCACAGGTGTAATATACTAGAATACTTTTGTGTAGCCATGCTTATAGGCATTTGGGTTCTTAGGCTTGGGCCCCAAGTAGTGTAAACGCCGCAAAAAAAAACATGGCGTTTTACAGTCACAGCAAAGTGGATGGGACTCTAGAGAATCCCATCTCCATTTTGCGGTAAAATATGAACTGCGCACACACAGTGATTTCCAAAACCGTTGGAAATCACAACATGTCAATTATACCTAGAGAAACGCAGGCGGTTTCCCTATAGATATACACACGTGGACAAAATTGTTGGTACCCCTCGTTTAATGAAAGAAAAACCCGCAATGGTCACAGAAATAACTTGAATCTGACAAAAGTAATAACATATAAAAATTCTATGAAAATGAACAAATGAAAGTCAGACATTGCTTTCCAACCAGGCTTCAACATAAGTTTTTAAAAAAGAAACCTCATGAAACAGGCCTGGACAGAAATGATGGTTCCCTTAACTTAATATTTAGTTGCACAACCTTTTGAGGCAATCCCTGCAATCAAACGATTCCTGTAACTGTCAATGAGACTTCTGCACCTCTCAACAGGTATTTTGTCCCACTCCTCATGAGCAAACTGCTCCAGTTGTCTCGGATTTGAAGGGTGCCTTTTCCAGACGGCATGTTTCAGCTCCTTCCAAAGATGCTCAATAGGATTTAGGTCAGGGCTCATAGAAGGCCACTTCAGAATAGTCCAATGTTTTCCTCTTAGCAGAGGCGTAGCTAGGGATTCAGCACAGGGGGGCGAATATGTCCAAGTGGGCCCCCAACTTGGACATGTTCGTATACCGATACTATCAGTATACGGTGAGCGTATAGTGGTATATAGCAGCTCTACACAGGGCTCTGCAAACAATTTAGGTGAATACAGGGCAGTAACATTTTGTGACTTACCGGTGACATCTCTGACTAATCCTTCACATTTCCCTTCTCTTCCATCTGGACGGCCATGACCACTTCTTCCAGTCTCTGTAAAGTTTGCAGCACAGACATCTTTGGCTCCTCACTTTTTCAGGCACCTGACCCACATTGTCCTCACCTGCACACCCATCCTGCTGCTACCCCCAATTATAAAATATAAAATATAACCCCCCATAATGAATAATACCCCTAAGTGCATCTTTAAATTAATAACTTCCCTGTGTACCCCCTTTAAATAGTTCCCCTTATTAATAATGTCCCAGGTATTTCCCAATTGAAAAGGGAAAAAAAAACAAGGGAAAAAAAAATTATTGGGGTTCCAATACCCGGGACCCCCAGGATCAGCTGTTTGAATGAACTGTGGTACCTGTGTAAGTGCCGTGACCCCTTCTCTGTTTACATAGTGTCATTCATCTCATAGTGGCCATGTAATGTAACTACAGCCTCGTCCTATACACGTCTATGTGACAAGGCTGGAATTACATCACACGGTCACTATAAACAGACAGCGTATGATATAAACAGGCGCCATAGCCCCTTCATACAGCTGATCAGCGGGGAATCACTTATCTCTTATTGATGATTTATTCTGAGGATAGACCATCAATAAAAATGAGCTGGAAAACTCCTTAAGGCTAAGGCCCCATGTAGCATCCCGCAGCAAAAAACAGCTGTGGGAAAAACCGCGGCGGCGACGCATCACGGTTTTTCCTGCTGCGCTTTGCACAGAAAGTTCACAGAGGTTTCCTCTGCGGACTTTCTGCTTCAATTATATCTATAGGGAAACCGCCGGCGTTTCCGTAGGAATAATTGACATGCTGTGATTTCCAAAACTGCGACTGTTTTGGAAATCGCAGCATTTCCGCTGCGCATATTTTACTGCAAAGTGGAGATGAGATGGGGCCCCATGTGGCGAAAACCCACAGAAAAAAAACGTGGCATTCTAGCAAATCCCATCCACACATTACAGAAAAATATGTGCAGCAGACGCACTGTGATTTCCAAAACCGTTGCGGTTTTGGAAATCGCAGCATGTCAATTATACCTATGGAAACACCGGCGGTTTCCATATAGCTGTATGGAAAACAGAAAGTCCACAGGGGAAACCTCTGCAGACCTTCTGTGAAAAGCACTGTGGGAAAAACCACAATGTTACCGCCATGGTTTTTCCTGCAGCTCGCTATGTGGGGCCTTAGTCTTAATAAAGCCCAAGTGCCACTTTCATTAAATTAATTGCTCCCTCATATTATGCCCCTGATTCCCCCTGACATAAATACTGCACCTCTAATGACCCCTTATATCAATGACCACCCCCTTATATTCATAATGCCTCCTAATATCAATGATGTCCCCTAATGGCTCCTTATATAAATAACCTCCCCCTTGTATTAATAATACCCCCTAATAACCCTTATATAAATGACCCCCCCATCGTCATAATGCCCCCTACTGAATCCTCCCTTTATAGTTATATTTCCCCCTCCTATCTACCCCTTATACTATTAATATACCCACAAAAAAAAGTCATACTCACCTGCGATGATGATGAACGGAGCCGCCGGCGCTTCCTCCCTGTCCACGCGCAGGACGTCTGTGTCTGAGCGCGGGCAGCGCGATGTTATGACATCATCGCGCCGCCAATGCTGAGAAGCAAACATCGGTCTGTGGTCTCGGCGTCTTGTACACCGCAGGCCTGTATTGGCTTGCGGTTTACAAGACAGTTAAGCACCAGGACGCATTGTAACTAGATCGGTGTCTGCAGACACCGATCTAGTTAG
Source organism: Leptodactylus fallax (assembly GCA_947044405.1). Taxonomy (NCBI): domain Eukaryota; kingdom Metazoa; phylum Chordata; class Amphibia; order Anura; family Leptodactylidae; genus Leptodactylus; species Leptodactylus fallax. Next base: position 2,944,765 of record CAMRHE010000219.1, on the reverse strand, counting down.
AAATAAAGGCTGTATTAATGGCGGCCCCCGGGGTGGGCCCCCAAAAATTCAGTGGGCCTCCCACTGCCCCCCCCGCTAGCTACGCCTCTGCCTCTTAGCCATTCTTGGGTGTTTTTAGCTGTGTGTTTTGGGTCATTATCCTGTTGCAAGACCCATGGCCTGCGACTGAGACCAAGCTTTCTGACACTGGGCAGCACATTTCTCTCTAGAATCCCTTGATAGTCTTGAGATTTCATTGTACCCTGCACAGATTCAAGACACCCTGTGCCAGATGCAACAAAGCAGCCCCAGAACATAACAGAGCCTCCTCCATGTTTCACAGTAGGGACAGTGTTCTTTTCAAGATATGCTTCATTTTTCCATCTGTGAACATAGAGCCAGGGGCGTAAATATCGAGGTAGCAGCGGTAGCGGCTGCCTCAGGGCCCAGAACATTATGGGGTCCAGGACCCGGAGCCCTGTGGCAGCCGCTACCGCGAACCCCACAAACACTGCTATCGTTATACTCTGGGGTCTTTTGAGACCTCTGAGTATAACGATCGGGGGCCCAGGGACGGTGAGGGAACATAAAAAACACTGTAGCTGACCTCTCCTAAGCCCCGCAGGCTTCGGGCCTGTTTGGTGACGTCCCAGACGTCAGCCAACATAATTATGCGTCGCGACGCCAGCCTCACTCACGCGAGATCTGGTCCGACATTGAAGATGGCCGAAGAAGCGCACGGGAGTGCAGCGGAGCCAGGGAAAGGTAAGAAGCATTGTTTTTTATGTTTGTATTCTCCCCTGGGTCTCCGATCATTGTACTCTGGGGTATGAAAAGACCCCAGAGTATAATAATCGTTCATGCGTGGTCCACTATGGGGCATACTACTGTGTGTAGGGGCCACTATGGGGCATAATACTGTGTGCAGGGGTCGCTATGGGGCATAATACAGTTCGCAGGGGCCACTATGGGGCATAATACTGTGTGCAGGGGCCAATATGGCGCATAATAGTGTGTGCAGGAATGCGGTTTATGCGGGGGGGTTGGGGGGCGACGGTTTGTGCGGGGGGGGGGGGTTGGAGGCGGCGGTTCGGGGGGGGGCCCCATGTCAAATGTTCGCCTTGGGGCCCAGCCATTCCTAGTTACGCCACTGCATAGAGCTGATGTGCCTTTCCAAAAATTTCGATTTTTGTCCCATCTGTCCATAGGACATTCTCCCAGAAGCTTTTTGACTTGTCAACATGTAGTTTGGCAAATTCCAGTTTTGTCAGATTCAAGTGACCATTTCTGTGACCATTGTGGGTTTTTCTTTCATTAAACGAGGGGTGCCAACAATTTTGTCCACATCTGTAACTGAAGCAGAAAGTCTGCAGAGGAAAACTCTGTGAACTTTCTGTCCAAAGTGCTGCGGAAAGAACTGCAATGCGTTGCCGCCGCGGTTTTTCCCACAGCGCTTTTTTGCTGTGGCCGCTACATGGGGCTTAACTTTAAAGTGATTTTTACAAGATTTAGGGATTTAGATATTTAGCATTTTTTCTTTTACCACATAGACTAGGTTCACATCGGCGCTGGGCTCTCCATTGTTTGGGTCTGCCAGGGGACCTGAACGACGGAGAACCCGACCATAAAAAAAGTGGTTACCTGGTAGACCCCATAGATCATAATACTGTTATGGAAAAATATCAGAAAATGGCTTGAGAATCAATAATCAACAATATTGTGTCTATCGCTTTAAGAGAATATATTCAGTATATTATACAAGCTGAGTCATTAGAATGTTCTTTGGTTTAGAAGTTCTTTTCACGCTTCATAGCCAAGGTCTTTTCATAAATTTAGGTCCGGTTGTACATTTTACTCCCTCTCAGTAATTATCTGATGTGTATAGGCTGCTTTACATCAAGCAGCAGGATCTTGTGATCTGCTACTGTGGTGATCACATGATCGCTAGGATCAGTGGAAGAGGCAGTGCCACTTATTCCACTGCATGCATAGCTGCGTATAAAGTTATCAGAAAGCAAAAATAGTAAAATACTATTCCTGCCTTTTCTATTAGGTGGCTGGCTTTTGGAGGGTGATCTTCCCAGCACTACAAAAATCCTGTGATCACCATGAAAAGTCTTGTCAGCAGTCATTAAGGGGTTAATACAATAAAATAAAAAATTGTGTAAAGTATGAAAAAAAAAAAAAATCATCCTTGGAGCGTGTCATTCCAAAATATACAATATTTAGACTGGGTTCACACAGTGCAATAATGTGCTGCCCAGCCAAAAAAAAACTTTGTGACAAAACTGCATGCTTTTTGCTGCAAATTGTGGCATTTTTGCAATGCAGTTAATGGTTGAGAAGTTTCATTGCACAGTAAGGCCCCTTGCGGACGACCGGGCTGCAAAACTCAGAACAGATAATGCATAAGAAAAACTAAATTTGGTATCAACATAATCGTAAGAATCCACAGAACACAACGTCATCACTCCAAAGAAACAAAAACCCATAAGAAAATAGCGCAGATGCCATTGTTTACTAATTTCAGTCTGATCTTTTTTCCCAGCTTCTCAGTACATTGTACAGACTCTTGGATGGTTCCATTATAAAGTATAATTTGTCCCGCAAATAATAAGCCCCCATACAGCTCTCTGAATGGAAAAAATATTATTGTTTATTTCTAGTATTATTATTGTTTATTTCTATAGCACCATTAATTCCATGGTGCTTTACATGTGAGGGTTTACATACAGTACACAAAACAGATAATACTAACAGTGACCAACTGGCACAGTGGGATACAGGGCCCTGCCCGCAAGGGCTTACAATAAAAAAAAAGTTACGGCTTTTGTAAGGCTGGAGTAAAATAAAAAAAATGGGAAGGGGAACTTGCATCAAATTTCCATATATTCCTATGGCATCTTTTTCCTTAATTTGGTGCACAGTTGGTCACTTATTTTATGCGCCATATGTGACAGCACAATAAGACTCAGGTTACTGTAGAATCTACAGTAGCTGGAACCTGCACGAACACTTCCGTCCTCCGGCCGGCAGAGGCCGCTGTGCAGATCACAGTCTTATCACGTGACACTCTGCTCCCCGTGCGCTCTGGCACAGCGCGTCTCCGCCAACCACAACAAGAGGCCGCCGTGTCGGCGATTACCGGAGGATTCTCCCTGTGACTGAGCCCGCACACCGCAGCCATGCCTCGAATTATGATAAAGGGAGGGGTGTGGAGGAACACGGAGGTGAGGAGACCTGACTGCGGAGGCCGCCATGCTACCTGTGCCCGAGCTCTGCGGCCTGAGGGCGCTCCGGAGCGGGCGGATTTATATAAAATGCTGGGACTAGTAGTTCTTCCTGTGCAGCACAGCATGGCGTCTTAGAGCGTGCTAAGTCTTGGTTTTCTTAGTCTACAGTCTATAGCACGTAGTGTTGGACTTGTAGTTGTCTTACTGGAGCAGAGGATGTATTCTCGGAGCATGCTGATACCTGTAGTTCTCTTACTGGAGCATAGGATGTATTCTCGGAGCATGCTGAGACCTGTAGTTCTCTTACTGGAGCATAGGATGTATTCTCGGAGCATGCTGAGACCTGTAGTTCTCTTACTGGAGCATAGGATGTATTCTCGGAGCATGCTGAGACCTGTAGTTCTCTTACTGGAGCAGAGGATGTATTCTCGGAGCATGCTGAGACCTGTAGTTCTCTTACTGGAGCATAGGATGTATTCTCGGAGCATGCTGAGACCTGTAGTTCTCTTACTGGAGCAGAGGATGTATTCTCGGAGCATGCTGAGACCTGTAGTTCTCTTACTGGAACATAGGATGTAGTCTAGGAGCATGCTGAGACCTGCAGTTCTCTTACTGGAACATAGGATGTAGTCTAGGAGCATGCTGAGACCAGTAGTTCTCTTACTGGAGCATAGGATGTAGTCTTGGAGCATGCTGAGACCTGTAGTTCTCTTACTGGAGCATAGGATGTAGTCTTGGAGCATGCTGAGACCTGTAGTTCTCTTACTGGAGCATAGGATGTAGTCTAGGAGCATGCTGGGACTTCTAGTTCGCTTATTGCAGAATATGATGTAGTTTTGGAGCATACTGAGACTTGTAGTTTTTTTATGGGAGCATAGAATGTAATCTTAGAGTGTTCTGTGACTTTTAGTTATTTTAATGCAATATAAAGAGAATTCTGGAGCTTGCCGTTCTCATTGCAAAATAGGATGTAGTCTTGGAGCATGCTGGGACTTGTAGTTCCTACTGGAGCATAGGATGTAGTCTTGGAGCATGCTTGGACCCCTAGTTCTATTACTACAGCATAGAGCATGATGGGTCTTGTAGTTCTTGTCCACTGGTTGACTTATTCTGGAACTACAAGTGCATCTCAATAAAATTAAAATATCATCAAAGGTGTGTTTTTTTTTTTTTTTTTTCTTTTAGTAATTCAATTGAAAAAGTGAAACATATTACATTGAGTCATTACAGAGTGAACTTTTTCAAGTGTTTATTTCTGTTAATGTTGATGATTATGGCTCACAGCCAAGGGAAACCCAAAAGACATTGTCTCAGAAAATTAGAATAATTAACCCAAAACAGCTTCAAAGGCTTCCTAAGTGTTTAAAAAGTTCCCTTAGTCTGGTTCAGTAGGCGACACAATTATGGGGAAGACTGCTGACTTGACAGATGTCCAGAAGGCAGTCACTGACACACTCCACAAGGAGGGTAAGCCACAAAAGGTCATTGCTAATGAAGCTGGCTGTTCAGAGTGCTGTATCAAAGCATATTAATGGGAAGTTAAATGGAAGGAAAAAGTGTGGTAGAAAAAGGTGCACAAGCAGCCGGGATAACCGCAGCCTTGATAGGATTAAGAAAAGGCCATTCAAAAATTTGGGGGAGATTCACAAGGAGTGGACTGCTGCTGGAGTCAGTGCTTCAAGAGTCACCACACACAGATGTATCCACGACATGGGCTACAAGTGTCGCCTTCCATGTGTCAGGTCACTCATGACCAATAGACAACGCCAGAAGCGTCTTACCTGGGCCAAGGAGAGAAAGAACTGGACTGTTGCTCAGTGGTCAAAGGTGTTGTTTTCAGATGAAAGTAAATTTTGCATTTCATTTGGAAATCAAGGTCGCAGAGTCTGGAGGAAGAGCGGAGAGGCCACAATCCAAGCTGCTGGAGGTCTAGTGTGATGGTTTGGGGAGCCATGTCATCTGCTGGTGTAGGTCCACTGTGTTTTATCAAGACCAAAGTCAGCGCAGCCGTCTACCAGGAAATTCTAGAGCACTTCATGCTTCCCTCTGCCGACAAGCTTTTTGGAGAAGGAATTTTCATTTTCCAACAGGACTTGGCCCCTGTCCACACTGCCAATACCTGGTTTAATAACTGCAGTATCACTGTGCTTGATTGGTCAGCAAACTCGCCTGTCCTTAACCCCATAGAGAGTCTATGGGGTATTGTCAAGAGGAAGATGAGAGACCCCAGACCCAACAATGCAGACAAGCTGAAGGCTGCTATCAAAGCAACCTGGGCTTCCATAACCCCTCTGAGTGCCCCAGGCTGATCCCTCCAGGCCACGCCGCATTGATGCAAAAGAAGCCCGGACCAAGTATTGAGAGCATTTACTGGACAGACTTTTCATTTGGCCAACATTTCTGTGTAAAATATTTTTTTTACCGTTGGTCTTATATAATATTCTAATTTTCTGAGATAACGACGTTTGGGTTTTCCTTGGCTGTGCCATAATCCTCAACATTAACAGAAAGAAACACTTGGAAAAGTTCACTCTGTAATGACTCAATATAATAGATGTGTTTCACTTTTTCAATTGAATTACTAAAAAAAAACTTTTCGATATTCTAATTTCTGGAGATGCACTTGTATCTGGTCCTATAGACCTTTATGCATGACTCTTTATTATGCCTGTCTGTTCAGTCTTCTGGCTTTTGTGGTTCATCAGCAGCACCTCCTCATGTGCTAACAGACTGCACAATGCAAGGTCTAAACGCTGCCTAAGACTTACGCGAAAGTGTGCATGTACAGGTCTGTGACAAAATGACACGCAAATGATATCCGTGTGCAATCCGTGATCTCCACTGACCCATACCTTTCATTAATGAGCACAGAAACAAAACTGAGATGAATAGGGCCTGTCCTGAGTTTTGCGCTGTGGCTCACAGCCTACAATGCGGATATGTGATAATACACAGGAGTGTGTATGATGCTATAAGATAGTAATGGGTCAGTGCACTAGGCAGTAAAATCACGGCCAGCACACTGACAAAGCACATAGTCATGTGCATGGCGGCATATAACCCCTGTGGACGGTATGTCAGGCCCATAACGGTGGTCACCCAGCTCTTCCAGAATCTGGTATTAAGGTACAGCTGAATGGACTTTTTTACTGCCCTTACTGATATTAGAGGGAGACTCATGGACTTATTGTTTTGCTTACTTGTATAGCACCAACATATTCCGCAGCGCTTTACAGATGTTGTCAATCACTGTCCCATATAGGGCTCTCAATCTACATTCCCTATCAGTACGTCTTTGGAGTGTGGGAGGAAATCGGAGTATAACCTCACTGGGGCCTGGTACTGTGGCCATGTATGTGGAGAGGACCCATCGCCTCTCCTGAGTTATCTGTATAATATGCATTACCCATAAGGCTGAGGCTACATGGTGATTTTAGATCGCTGTTTCCTGTTGTGACACCTGACATTATGCAGGTGAATCGGGGCACATTGCTATCCCGAGTTTACCACAACTCACAAAACAATCATTCCATATTCCTAGAGCTGTTCCTCTGTTATTCCTCATTTAAATATATGAAACAAAATGTCACCGGTGTTACCATTCCTCTTGTCACAGTAGTATGTCCCTACAGTCTGTATTCATATATTTCCAGGAGGAGGAACAGAGGGACAAAACCACGCAGAGTTATTTCATGTGGAGTACAATTATTCCCTGATACCAACATGTCAGGATAGGAGACCTTTCACGTCCTGGCACCGGCGGTATTATATACAGCTAGAAATATGACTGTGCCCTGAATTCAGCTTTTCAGACTGCTGCCAGAGATATTATTGCCATTAGTTTCGGCACTGATATTCCTCCACTGTCAGAAGGGCGGGCCTTACAGCCTAGTGTCGTCGCTGTGCGCTAAGGAACACCCCCGACAGTATAAGGTTATGAAAGAATATTGTCAGAGGGGCGACTGTCTTCAAAATGATAAATCTCCCTTTGTGTGTCTTAGTAGGATATATTCATGTCGCAGCAGATTCTGTCCCTCATTTGGGACCCTCTTGAGCTGCTAGCAGTAAGCATCTGTGGATCTGGCTTGCCCAGCCTGTCCATGGTCCCTTATTATTTTAATGGCCAGTATGTGATACAGAGATTTCCCTGTAGCTGACGCTGCAGCTTCCCGTTTGATACCTGATCACACAGGGTCTCGGTCTCGGGGCTGATGTCATGCTCACCCCCCCCCCTGTTGATAATATCAGACCCCATGTTTGTTTGGTTTTTGTCACTAAGCCAACATCATATTCTCCCCTTTCATGCACGTCTGGTAATTTTACACATTTGTTTCATCTGGGGTTTTTTTTTTTTTTTTTTAGGATGAAATCCTTAAGGCGGCTGTGATGAAATATGGCAAAAACCAGTGGTCTCGTATCGCCTCTTTACTGCATAGGAAGTCCGCCAAACAGTGCAAAGCCCGATGGTAATGTGCACATTTCTCTTCAGCGTCATAATCTTAAAGGGGTTGTGCTGTAATGGACACTTATCCACAGGACAGGGTGTTCGATCGCTGGCCTGTTCGGGTCCTCCAGAGATCTGGAGCATGAGGACCTAAAGTTGTCCTAAAGCCTCCTTGTGAATGTAGCCCCATGGCTTCCATTCACCTCTATGGGGCTGTCAGGACTGTAATCTCCAGCAGTGCCTGCAGACCCATAGAAGTGAATGGCGCACCAACACAACCCCTTTCATCTCACTCTTCAAATGGTGTCCATAATTCCACTTATCTGACCTGAAATAGCACCGGGCAGTGACCTGACTGCTGTTCTCTTCTTTTTCTTAATAGGTACGAATGGCTGGACCCCAGTATTAAGAAGACAGAATGGTCACGTGAGGAGGAAGAGAAGCTGCTCCATTTGGCCAAGCTAATGCCCACACAATGGAGAACAATCGCCCCTATTATTGGCAGGACGGCCGCCCAGTGTCTGGAGCACTACGAGTACTTGCTGTAAGTGATGCTGTGCGTGCAGGAAACCCAGAAACCATGGAAAAGTGGAGTTGGCCCAAAGGAGGCCATTGGATTCCAGATCTCGTATTTCTAAGACTCTTCACCTCAATCATAAGGGCTGAAAGGGATCCCCCCCCTTCCCCCACACAGTGATTACAAAAGTTGCCCAATGTCTTATGAGAATAGAGAGGTAGTGTGGATATGTGACTACCGTTTACTTGCTTGTGACTGTTGGAGATTGCTAAGTGGAGCCTTCTGTTCTTACTATAAAAGTGTATGGAGTGGTGGCCATGCACACACACTACCTCTCCTTTGACACAGAGTGAGCCCCTTTTTTGTACCAGTGGTCGAAGCAGTGTTTCCTATCCACAGGTTAGGACGACAGTCGTAACTGGAAAGCCTTGTTAAGCCCCAGATAATGAAGGAGTCCTTTACCAGTAAAGAGGAACCTGCTCTGTTACCTACACACGCTTAGGAACCTGTGTGTACGAGTTCTCATGCACGAGTCTCTCCGTTCAGTTGTATGGGAGGCATCTTCTTACAAGTGAATTCAGAGACCTTTGTTTGCATGGCCCCACTCTCATCATTGGGATCCGCATCTGTTAGGGTATAGCTATAAATGCCAAGGTGGGAATACCCTGCTTAAAAATGTTCTTTCCCCTCTCAGAGATAAAGCGGCTCAGAGGGACAATGAAGAGGAGGCAGCTGATGACCCCCGGAAGCTCAAACCTGGAGAGATTGATCCGAATCCAGAGACCAAGCCTGCCAGACCTGACCCTGTGGACATGGATGAAGGTATATCAGCTGGGTTGTGTTTTGTAGTCAGTACCGCTGGATTATACATGCAGGGATGGCACCATCTGTGCAGTGCCATCACACCGCTATAGCTCTTTAGTTCTGCCTAGTGGATAACTTGGGTTATTTTTTTTTCCTGCCTTATTGCAGATGAGCTTGAGATGTTGTCTGAGGCCAGAGCTCGTCTTGCTAACACCCAGGGTAAGAAGGCCAAGAGGAAAGCAAGAGAGAAGCAGCTGGAGGAAGCCAGGTATGTAAGGCATATAGCGTTATGTACCTAGCAGGTATCATACTATATAACTTGGCCCTGGGCAATTTTGATATTGATGGGCTGTTTTGGTTACGTCTAGGCACCAGAACCTATACAGGAGACAGCGCAGGAAGGCTCCATCTGCTGTATAGTTGAGTAGCAGCAGATCTGCCGTACCTCTGCATCATATGTCAAATGGAGCCTTATGTTTCCTTTTCCGTATCCAGAGGCATTCAAAACAGCTGAAAGATGGTGGGCACCGGCTGTAGGACCCCCAGCCGTCAGATACTGATGACCTATCCATAGAATAGGTCATCAGTATAAACATTGCCCAGGGAGAACCCTTTTTAATATTTGCTATGAGATCTCTGTACCTTTGTGCATGCAGTTATTACCCTTAGAAGTAATACACATTCTGAAAAATCCCAATTTGTGGCTGTTGTGGTCTACAGTTTTGAACTGGTGCGGGTCTGTGTGCTCTGCTAGGCCCCTCTGGGGTTAATCTGCCTGTGGCCCCCTCCTTGAAACATAATTTCAGTTCTGAAACTGCAACAAGAATGAAAACTACTTTTTTTTTTTTTTTTTTCAATTTTGCTGCTTTTTTTTTCACAGTTGGAGCGGGGTACCTCATAAGGTTTGCACAACGCGATTATCAATGGGACTGATACGTGGCCATTTTTGTATGATCATTTGGGTGTTACTGTGAGCGCTGGCTCGTTAGTTCTTCATGTTGGAACTCCTCATTGTGGCCGTACATAATCTCTCCTATTGGTGGATGTTTTTGCGTTACTTTCAGGCGTTTGGCGGCTCTTCAGAAGAGGCGAGAGCTTCGAGCTGCAGGGATTGAGATACAGAAGAAGAGGAAGAAGAAGCGCGGCGTAGATTACAATGCTGAGATCCCGTTTGAGAAGAAGCCAGCCCCGGGCTTTTATGACACCTCCGAGGAAAACTATGACGCACTGAACGCCGACTTCAGAAAACTGCGGCAGCAGGACCTGGACGGGGAGCTCAGATCGTAAGTTACTAATCTCAATAAGACACCATGTTACTATTTACACACACAAATAATTAGTATGTGACAGAACCAAGTTGTTTTATTCTGAAGTCTCACCAGCTGAAGATATAAGGGTCACATCAGAGGGTGGTGCTACCGTGACTTCTAGTCGTAAAAACATTGAACACTGCTTGATCTTTTTGCGACTAGAGCTGCAGTGTGACTTCATTCACTAACTTTAGGAAGGAGTCGTAGGGCGACCTGGTGATCTTTGGTCACGTGAAGGGTGATGTAGCCCTACCCTAAATATACTGCATGTTGGCTGAATAGCTGTTTCCCTTTCCCATTTATTCACACTTCTACAGCAGCGTTGTGACATGTGACCAGGACAACCATTTCTAAGAAAAGTTGGCTGAAACTGTTTGACCATGTCACTTGCTCAGTTGTCCCCTGGACACTTATCCCCTTTACACAGGGACATAGAATAAGTGTATAATCACTGGAGTCCCAAACACCAGTGATCTGGAGGACAGGGGACCGAAAGTCCCCCTAAGACCTCCTTGTGAATTGCGCACCAGTGTGCTTGCATGACCAACATTTCCTCCTCTTCTATGGGGCTGCAGGAACTGCTTGAGATTACAGACCCAGCAGCCCCATAGAAGTGAATGGAGCGCCAGTGTACTTGCTATTCACAAGGAGTCTTTAGAGGGGTCTTTCGGTCCTCCTGATCACTGGGTGTCCCGATGTCCGAGACCACAGTGATCGCACAGTTATCTTCTGCCCTGTGGGTAGGGGATAAGTGTCTATAATGGCGCAATCCCTTTAATCTTAAGTTGATCCACCATGTTCTGCCCCATTAAAGTCTGTGTATGGCCAGCCTTAGGACCAATGGGCCAGTGTTACAGGAGTATTATTAATGTTTTTGATGTTTGAAGAGGCAGGCCTTGTGATGTCATGTTTCAGTCACATGACCTGTTTGCAGCACAGTCCCATTAATGTGAGCGGTTGTGAGTTGCAGTACTAAGCACAGCCGCCATAGAAATGTATAGCATTGTGCTTGATGAGCTGTGAAAAGGCCGCATCCCTTGTCTGAACATTGTCCTTTCACACAGCTGATCAGTGGGGGTGTCGGGTTCAGCCCCCAGTGGTGTTAATGATAGGTCACCAATATTTAAGTCTCAGCAAAAGCCTTTACTAGTCATTTACGACAAGTGTCACGGGACACATAGAGATTGTCCCTTCCTATGCTATTGGTTTATGGAGACAAAACCAATGACCGGGTGTCAGGAAGCTCAGACGTCTGGTCGCCCCAGTAATTTCATTATGTTGTTGCCAGTGAAAAAGAAGCAAGAGACAGAAAGAAGGACAAGCAGAATATAAAGAGGAAAAAGGAGTCAGACCTGCCGGCGGCGATCCTCCAGACAACTGGCGGGGTGTCCGAACTGACTAAGAAGAGAAGCAAGTTAGTCCTTCCTTCACCTCAGGTTTGTATACAATTGATTGTAATTGTAAAGTGAATCTGGGCCCCGTGCATTGGCAGGAAACCGACCTGTACAGTATTCAAGCCTGTTGGGAACAATGGGTCCTGAGACCTCCATTTTGTTAAGCAAAACAGCTGGAAGTGACCTGGAAAGGAGACTATAAGCAGGAGGGAGCAGGTTGGGCATGTACGCTGCTCTCTGTTAAAGTATATGGGAGTTATAGAAACAATTAATGTACATTGTCTTCTGTAATGCACATAGGCACAGCAGTGTGTGGAATGCCTGCTTTCCTCCTCCTCTCAGCTACCGCCAGCTGCTTAGTTTGCTGCCATGACCTAACACATTTTTCAGTGCTTGGAATGCCACTTTATTAAAGGGGTTGTCCAAGACCCAGGCAAAATGGATACTGATGACCTTTCCATGGAATAGGGCATCCTTATCAGATTGGCTGGAGTCCGACACGTGGACCCCCACTTTGGCTGATTTGGCTGCGGAAAGTTATGTCCAAGTGAATGGGAGCCGAGCTGCAATTCCCCCGCTACTTTGTACAACTCCAGACGTTGTATACAGCTACTGGTTCCTACAGAATTGTCCACCAGGGGGCCCTGTATGCTCATACACTTTCATTGACATTTACTTGAATTTCTATCAAAGGAGTAAGGATGCATGGATGCTATTTTGATACTGTGAGATATTTTGTATAGCACAAACATATTCAACATAGGTCAGATTCGAAACTAGGACTCCAATGCTACAAAGCAACCGTGCTAACCACTGAGCCAGCATGCTGCCCATCAATACTAAGCTGTATGTAGTAGCAGGTCACACCATCCCACTTACACACAGACTCTGCTGCTGCTGTATTGAACAATTTAACCCACAACACCAAAGAACAATGTGAGCATACTACCTGGTGTCTGCCCCAAGCCTTTCCTCTTACTGCCTAGTGTGCTGTTGGCGTTCCTCTGTTCTTTCTCCACTGCCACCAATGATCCTGCCCCTGGAGAGCAGAGGGAAGGCAAGCAGTGCGAGTGGCACCATCAGTGTATGACACTCGCCAGCACACTATTAGAACTAGTAACAGTGAGAGTAATGCAGAGTCCAGACTCAGCGGAGCGATCTAGTCAGTGGGACATGTAACCTGTTACCTGACTGTACAACTGGTAGTCCCAGGTAGGTATTAAAGGGGTTTTCCCGGATTAATGATAACTTATCTTTAGGATAGGTCATAAATTAAAGATCGGCAGGGGTCCAACACCCAGGCCCCTCCGGCCGATCAGCTGTTTTAAAGAGGCTGCAGCCTCTTCAGTTCTTACCAAGTGCTATATATTTGTATGGTGGCTGTGCTTGGTATCGCAACTCAGCCCAGTCATGGATCATGAATGACTCCTATTAACCCCAATGTTAACATTAGATGAGGGAAAAGATGAGGTCAGGTCTATTTATTATGAGGCGTTTGGTGCTATTTAGTATATCCATGTGCCTGATATTAGTATTAACCCAATCATGTACCGCACTCATTAAGCTACCCATTATGGAAGTGACTGGAAAGTACTTGATGGGGTCACTTGCTATAATAGGAGGCACATGGTAGTACTGACTTAGTTCCTCCTTAGGCTTCACATTAATAGTTATTAACCCTCTCATGTTTCTCGCTCATTAACCCAATTTAGCTGATTTTAACTGATTTTTAACTACTTGTTGGGGACACTTAACACCATGTGCCTCACATTATAGTATCAATATTGAGCCTCTATGAGCTTCATATTAATAAGTAACCCCATCATATACCTTACATTAAGTAATACCTTGCTCACATGCACCCTGAAGCACCAATTGAAATCAGTGGGAAAATGCAGCTGCAAAAAGTATTGGTATTGTGAAATTGTGATGCTATACTAAATATTGGTAATAATGTCCAAATTCAGGTATTGTGACAACTCTACAATATGGACATTGGCTTACTGTAAAATCCATCTAAACCGGAGCTTCTTTTAATAATCTGCTCTTTTCCCTTTAGATCTCTGATGCAGAGTTAGAAGAAGTGGTGAAGATTGGCCAAGCCAGTGAGATAGCCCGGCAGACAGCGGAGGAATCTGGGATCACCAATTCTGCATCCAGCACCTTACTATCTGAATATACTGTCGCCAATAACAGCATCGCCCTCAGAACGCCAAAAACCCCGGTGGCCCAGGACCGCATACTGCAGGTAACAGAATGTGACAACCATGCAGTGTATATAAATCATGCATGGCACATCTTCATCAGTGTCCTGGTATGCTGGGAGTTGTAGTCTGGTACCAGCACCACGCCTTTGCGTTCGCTGCTGACATGAAATAACATCTTTATTGTTAATGTTTTGTGTATTTTCAGGAAGCACAGAACCTGATGGCACTTACAAACGTGGACACCCCTTTAAAGGGTGGGCTCAACACCCCTCTGCACGAGAGTGACTTCTCCGGTGTCACGCCACAGAGACAAGTGGTTCAGACTCCCAATACTGTGCTGTCCACCCCATTCAGGTAAACCACCATTACATGAAGTAAAGCAGCGTGTGAGGCTGGAGCAGAGTATTCTATAGGGACAAACAGCAGCACGCACGTAGAGACCATACATCTGTGTGTTACTGTACAATGCAAAGCTGATCTCCTGGCGGACACAACTTGCTGAATTCCCAATGAAAAAAATCAGCAAAGTGGCAAAATTACCGCCCCCACCCAAGAAAAAGGTTGTCTTTAGGGCTGGGCAATTAATTGAAAAATATCCGTCAATCCAGATAACCAGTGTGATTTTGTGCATGTCTGTTGTTTCGGTTTGGTTGTTACAGTATTCACAAGCTTTTACCCTCAATTTTGTTCGGACTGAAAACCTCCAAACCGGAACTGCTCTTATACTCGCAGAGGCACAGGGGAGGTGAGCAAATATTAAAAAAAAAATAAAAAAATTACTTGCCTCTCCTGTGGTCTGGCATTCGTCTTTGTCCTTTTCAGGCCTCCTAAATGGTGTCAGGAATCAGTGAGGCCTGTGATTGGGCCTTGAGCAGTCACGTGGCGCTATGATGCAAAGACTCCAGCGTCTTGTGGCGCACTTGACCCCTGAGGCCTGAATCTTGCAAGGTGCACCCAACACATAGTCGTACTTTATAAAGGGCTGTGGCCTAAATAATTGCCATTAATCGTTACACCGATCAGTTCGGAGTGTGTAACGTTAAATGTGCAGTTAAAATCCTTATATGGGACCAGAAATTCCCTCCCAAAATTTATAGGGCAAGCAGATACATGAAATAACTCCCAAATATGTAGTATTCCTGTGTGCATAAATCTGTACATTAAATATATACCCTTCATTTAGGTCAGTGATGTCTCTAATATGTGCAGAGCTCAAAAAGCTAAACATAGAAAGTACAACATGTCCTGCAAAAGAACTGGGCCTCGATCCATCTCATCCAACACAAAATAAGTTTTTATCCAAGGATAGACAAAAAATAAATAAATTGTAAATTGTCTTGGTTCTTTAACCCCTTAACGCTATTTCACGTACACGTACGTCAGGGAATGTGGTTAGTTACCGCATCCCCCAAGTACAGGAACGTGATGGTGATCGAGCGGGCTCAGAAGCAGAGCCCGTATCTGACAGCCAAGCTCCCGCTGCAACTGTGATAACACCGATCCCCGCTCTTTAACCCTTAAGATGCAGCGGTCAATAGTGACCGCTGCATCTTAGGTGTTTTTAAGTAAAAGCGCGGGCGGCTTTGGGAGCGGGTGTTAGCTGTAAATGATAGCTAACACTGCTCCTTAACCTCTGATCAGGGGTTTTAACCACTTGGATGCCACGGTCAAACATGACTGCGGCATACAAGGGGTTCCACCATGTTGCTCTCCCCCAATGCATCTGCATAGTTTGACTTCCTCTATAGACTGCAATACATGTGTAATGCAGTCTATAGTGCTGAACCAGCGATCAGTGCATCGCTGGTTCAGGTCCCCTAGTGGGACATCACTAAAGTTTAAAAAAAAAAAAAAAAAAATGTATGAAAAAATAAATTTAATCAAGCAAGGAAATAATGATTTTTCACCATCTCACCTTAAAAAAATGCTATAAAAAGTGATCAAAAAGTCACATATACGCCAAAACAGTACCAATAAAAAGAACAGATGGTCCCGCAGAAAATAAGCCCTCAACCTACTGTCAACCGAAAAAAAATGCTACACATCTCAGAAGATGGCGATGCAAAAATAATTTTCTTTCCCGAAACGGGTTTTTGTTCTGCAAAACTAGTAACGCATAAAAAACAATAATCGTACCAACCCGCAGAATAAAGGTAACATGTTACTTATGCTGTACACTGCGTGGGAAAAAAATTAAAAGGTAAAAAGCAATACCAGAATTGATGGATATTTTTTTTTTTTTTTAATCCACCAAGAAAGAGTTAATAAAATTTATTCAAGTTATAGGCACCCAAAAAAATGGTGTAATTAAAAAATACATCTCATACCGTAAACAACAAGCCCTCATATGGCGACATCACCAGAAAAGTAAATCTAGTACAATATGAAGACAAAAACCCCAAAAATCACTAAATCATTAGAACACAACTGGCTGAGGCAGGAAGGGAATGTATAAGCTGTGCGACCGAATATCAGGAGACACCCCCGATTTAGAGCTTACAAGGGAAAATAAACCAGAAGTGACCCCCAGAGTGACCTCCCCAATCAAAGGAGCTACTGGGGATATAGGAGGGAATTTGGTGTACCCAATGCACTCCGCACAGCTTACGTAACCACTCTTCACCATCCGCTGTGCATTCACGCCTGGGATACTAATGCTCACTACACCCCCTGATAAATTCTTTAAGGGGTGCAGGGTCACTCCTTAGGGGAATCCGCTTTACTGGTACCTTAGAGGATCTGCAAACATGACGTTGCGTCCAGATACCAAACCTCTAAATATACGCTTGAAAAGTTTATGCGGTTTATGCCCACATGTATGACACTGGTGTACCCAGGATAACATACTTAATGTCATATGTCGGTGTAAACTGCTGTTTGGGCACAGTCGGGAAGGAGCGCTATTTTGGTTTTTTGAGCACAGATTTAGATGGTTTTTGTTTTTTTTTTTGGACACCATTAAGCCATTGCAGAACCCGGAAATGCACTCTTGGGCTCAAAATGATAATACCCCTTGATAAATTCCTTGAGAGGTGTAGTTTCTAAAATGGGATCACTTTTTGGGGGTTTCCACTGTATTGGTACTTTAGGGGCTCTGGAAATGCGACATGGCACCTGAAAACTATTCCAGTAAAAACTGCCTTCCAAAAGCCAAATAGCGCTCTTTCCATTCTGAACCCCACCATGTACCCATTCAGCAGTTTATTACCACATATGGGATATTGCCGTGTTCAGGAGAAATTGTTTAACAAACTGTGGGCGGCTTTTTCTCCTTTAACCACTTGCGAAAATGAAAACTTCAGGGATAAAGTGACATTTTAGTAATTTTTTTCATTTACACATCCCAATGTTAATAAAATCTGTGAAAAGACTGTGCGGCCAAAATGCTCACTATTTTCCTTGATGAATTCTGTCCGGTGTAGTTTCCAAAATGCGGTCACTTTTGGGGGTTTCCTTTGTATTGGTACTTTGGGGACTCTGCAAATGTGACATGGTACCTGAAAACTATTCCAGCAAAATCTGCCTTTAAAACGCCCAGTGTCGCTCCTTCCCTTCTGTGCACTGCCGAATGCCCAAACATCAGTTTACACCCACATGTGGGGTATTTCTGTGCTCTGGAGAAATTGTATAAGAAACTGTGAGATGCATTTTCTCTTTTAACCCTTTGTGAATGTGTTAATTTTAGGGCTAAATGAGTGTAGTATAGAAAAAAAAATTAAATGTCTAAATTTCACCTCCATATTGTTTTAATTTCCGTGAAATGCTTAAAGGGTTAACAAACTTCCCAAGTGCTATTTTGAAATATTTGAGGGGTGCGGTTTAGAAAATGGGGTAATTTATGGGGATTTCTAATATATAGGCCTTTATAATCCCCTTCAGAACTGAAGTGATCCCTGAGAAATTCGTTTGGGAAATTTTTCTTGTAAATCTGGAAAATCGTAAGCTTTATAATGTCCAAAATCAGTTAAATGACAGTTAAAAGATGATGCTGATATAAAGCAGAGATATGGTAGATATTAATGTATTTGTGTGATATGACTATCTGTTTGAAAAGCAGAGCTTTTCACATTTTGAAAATTGCGATTTTTTTTTTTTTTTTTTTTTTTTTTTTTTTTTCCCCCCCCCCCCCCCCTCCCAAATTTCCTATTTTTTTTATTTTATTTTATTATTCTAATATTGATTAGTGTTTACCACTAACCTGAAGAATGTGTCACGACAAAAATCACAAGTCTCAAAATCACTTGTGTAAGTTAGTGTCTCAAAGTTATTGCCGTATAAAATGACACGTCGGTTTTGAAAAATGAGGCCTGGTCCTTAACGCACATTTGGGCTGTGTCCTTAAGGGGTTAAATTGCAGGTGGCTGGGCAGGCAACTGGTCCATAGTGACATCAGAAACCCCTGGTGATAGATCATTCCCGTCCCTGGTTGCCGCAGTCAGCGACACCTGTACTTTTCTCACTGACAGTGAATTCTTGGACTAAATGGAATGAAATGTGTTAAAAGCTGTAAATCATATTGACCATTTTACTCTTCTCTTTTTTTAGAACCCCATCTCAAAGTTCAGAAGGACTAACCCCACGCGGGGGCATGACCCCCAAACCAGTTATTGGAGCCACACCCGGGCGGACACCACTGCGTGACAAGCTGAACATCAATCCAGAAGACGGATCAGTGGATTACAACGATCCCACGTATATAAAACACATGGTAAATAACACAGGGCTTTTGTTTTACTGGATTTAAAGGGACAAGACCATCTTGCGTTGTAGGGGGCATCGTGACTGTATAGACAGTCAGAAGAGGATGCTGCATGGGTACATATAATTCATATAGTTCTTGCACTCTTCTACCTGCAGGAAAGAGAGTCTCGAGAACATCTACGTCTTGGACTAATGTCCCTGCCAGCTCCGAAAAATGACTTTGAGATTGTCTTGCCAGAAAATGCTGAACGAGAACTGGAGGATCGGGACCAAGAAGACTCCTTCATAGAGGACGCAGCGGATGTGGAGGCGCGCAAGCAGGTATTCATCTGTGTATCACAAATGTCATGAAAACATATCAGTGGACTCTTACCTATGCCATAGGAATGTAAGATCATGGGGGGCCTCCTCACCAGCACATCCCAATCCTGGCTTCCAGTCCAGAGCTTGCTCTTCTGTATAGACAAGTGGTTCAGTCTCCCTGGGACATCCTGTGAACTACTGTATACCTTTACATCAGTATTTATCACACCCCACCTGGAAGCTCCCAAACCCCCCTCACCTCCCCACAAAGCTCTAGTGTCCTCTGTACGCCCCTCCTGTGTATAGTGCTGCTGCAGATACCATTTCTGTCCTACCTAGGGGCCCGATGTGCACTACAGTAGATGGGTCTATACAGTAGCTGCAGTGTTATAAAACGCCACTGACTTTATTCTTCAATAATAACCTATGTTGTACTATTGTATGTAGGCAAAGAAATCTCTCTGGAGCTTATACAAGATTACAAAAAGATGGCCGCTTAGCGGAAACACCACTCCATGGGTTGTGTGGTATTCCATCACAGCTCCATTTACTTCAGTAGACACATGTGGCATTGTATTTGAAAGAAAGCAGCCATGTGTGTTTTTTTTTTTTTTTTTTTTTTTTTTTTTAAAGGGGTGTTCTGTGACTTAATTGATGGTCTGTCCTTAGGATAGGTCATCATTTGAAGATCAGTGGGGTCTGGTGTCGAGGACTCCCATGGATCGGCTGTTTGAAGCACCAATGCTGCTTCCGCTTCACAAGCTGCGATGATCAGTCACATGGCTTCACCACAGCTCAGTCCCATTCATATGGAACTGAGCGCGGCCACCAAACAAATGTAGAGTACTGTGCTAGGCAAGTACTGAAGAGGCTGCAGTGCTCACCCCAATATTTCAGTCTCTTCAGACAGCTAATCGGCAACCCATCCGGGTATCGGGACCTCCACCGATGACTGAGAGTAGAGGTCCGAATTGATGACTAAGGATAGGTCATCAATTAGGTCTGGCCAAATCCTTTGACATCTTTGAATTAGTCATCGGTGCAAATAGGTTTTTTTGGGGTTTCCCCCCCCCCCCCCCCCCCCCCCAAGCTACATGTGACCCCACCATGGGGCACCCGGCAGATGACTTTGTATTCTTTGTATTTTCAGGCTGTTAGAGATGCACAACGGGCAAAGGAACTGAAGCAGAGACATAAAGCCGTGCAAAAAGATTTACCAAGGCCCTCTGAAGTAAGCTGGATGTTTGTTTTTTGTTTCTCAGATTTTATGTATTTAAAGTAGTTTTTTGGCATTCAGATATTGATGACCTTTCTACATAACTTTACTCTTTTAAACAGGTTATTCTCCTTTGTAATACAGATAGGCCCTCAATATAAGATCTGCATGGATCCGGCTGCCAGAACCCACACAAATCCCCTACTACAGGACAGCATGACTCCCAGTAATGCTTACATGTACATGTACAACGTGTAGAGGTGGGTTTAGGTACAGCAGCATTGCTCCATTAGATTATGGGACAGCGCTGATATACCTATGCCCGCCATTGCACATCCTATGGGGCATGGACATCGGGGCAGATTTATAAAGACTGCTGTTACTCATGCCAGTCTTTATAGCCCTGGAGCTGGCGGAGGATATCATTGTAAATTACCTGCCAGCTTGTAGCTGATGTACATTTTATGCCAGATTTGACACAAATTATGGTAAACTTGTAGGGGCCGGTAGTGCAGATTTAAAAAAAAAAAAAAAAAAAAAAAAAAATCAGGATTTTGCTGTGTACACACATGATACTAAGATCATTGTCTGTTGGCAGGTAAATGAGACGATCTTGAGGCCTGTGAATGTAGAGCCGCCTCTCACTGACCTGCAAAAAAGCGAAGAAATGATTAAGAAGGAGATGATCACTATGCTACACTACGACGCCCTGCATCATCCATTTGGAGATAACGTAGGGAGTAAGAAAGGGAAAACTCCCAGCTCGGTCGCCACCAATGCAGAACATGTGTCGTATTTGGAGCATAACCAGTATGAAAAGTATGCAGAAGATGAGCTCAGGCATGTAAGTATCTACATAATGGTATAAGAAGGGTTTGCAGGGCAGGAGGTGAAGGGTTTCCTTGACATAAGCTGAAGCTGAGTGTCCTTATAGCTGCAGCCGGACACTAGGTAGCACTGGTGTACCAGAGGACAACGGAGAGGCCAGACCCTGTATACAGATCCCTGATAATAGTGATCTGCTGCTAGTAGTCCTGTTACCAGTCATCTGTATGCACATCTTATCTACATGCTTCAAAGTCCGTACCAACCATCCAAATAGAGAAACTGTGCACAAGGACCCTGCCGTTACCCCCTGGGCTATCCTCAGGACCATGTGCTTTGTCTTTCTGTATTGAAATCTGTATCCACCATCTTTCCTTGTATACAATCATATCCTTCGTTGTTTGTCCAGGCGGAGGAGCTACTTCAGCAGGAGATGGAAGTGGTGAAGCAAGGTATGGGCCATGGTGACCTGTCCCTGGACGCCTACAACCAGGTGTGGGAAGAGTGTTACAGTCAGGTGCTCTACCTGCCTGGACAAGGACGATATACCCGAGCCAACCTGGCCAGTAAGAAGGACAGAATAGAGTCTCTGGAGAAGAGGCTGGAGGTGAGTGACCATCCCCTCTCTGTAGATTGTTACCTCTGTATGCCTACACCACATTCTACTGATGTCACCATATATGATGGCCATGTAACGCAATAATCCAGCACCACTCACTGAGAGATCCGTTCAGCAGCTTCATTGCAAAGTTAAAGGCGTCATCTCGGACATTTAATGGTATAGCCACAGAATATCCCATAAATGTCTGGTAGATTAAAGGCCCATCTCTGTGACTCGCACCTATATCCAGCCTTGCGGGGCCATTGTTCCCCACAAGTGTGCTTGGCTATTTTTAGACCTCAGTAATTGAATAAAGCTTCTTCATGCACAGAAGCCATGGCCATGGGCGTGCCACGACTGCAAAGTGATCTCCGTGTGTCACTATGGTATACAATGTTATGGGCAATCCGTCAACATTATGTCACATTAATCTGTAACTTTACCAACAATCACATGTAACAAAATGTCGCTGTGTATCCCCAATCCAAGTGCGCAGTACATGGAGCTGCCAGTAGATGGCAGTGATGTTCTTCATAACTTCAATCATATTACAAAATTTTCATTTTGGCAATTTCTGTTCTCTTTCTAGATGTTTTACATTTTCTGTTCTGCCGCCTTTTGTTTCGGATGTGGGCGGCTGACATATACAGTAGAAAATCACTGATCTCATTCCACGTTATCTAATTTCAGTTCAGAAATAATGAAGCAATAAGCAAATAAGCCGAGATTATAATTTATTTTTTTTTTGTGTATACAGTGCCTCTGTAGAGCTATGCATCTCCATAATAACAGACTACAAACGCCTGTAGTCTGATCCTGGAGTCTAACCTTTTCTCACTGTGTCCTCTACTTGTGTCTAACCTACCAAATATCCTTTGGGACAGATGGAAGAAGGTATGAGACGGCAGGGGTAGAGGACATAGTGATGGTGATGCATAGTCTGCATAGGAACTGTAGAAACAAAATGATAGGACTTGCTCAGTTCTTCCAAGGAAGTGAATGGAGCATGCTGAGAGTTGTAGTTGCACAGAAGCCATAATGCTAGCAGTTACTGACCCCTGCTGTAGATTAACTGTAGTCAATCGAGCAGTTTTGGGCTGCGTTGCGTAGAACATGTGTCATTGATCTGCTGTGGATCTCTATGCATGCCAATGAAGTGCACAAGGAACATGTCTGACTGTGCTCCCTATTATTCCCTGCAATCATCCGTGCCTTATTCTGGACACCGAGACGCAACCCTGACATGGTAACGCTCCGAACCTGGCAGGCTGAGGTGTAGAGGTATCTGGAAGGATTGTAGGCTTGGCAGCATTGCAAAACCTGGCACCAGAGACGGCACAGAGAACACAGGCTGCTTATCTGCACATCATCCATCTCTGCAAGACTGCTAGAAGCCATTATAATGGAGACTCTTAAAGGGATTTTCTGAGACTGAGATACTGATGACCTATGATAGGGTATCCATATCAGATCAGTGGAGGTGTGACATATGGCACACCACCGATCAGCTGTTGGAATTGTGTGTAGTATTCAGTTTTACACTGTGGCCTTTTCACTACTTACCAAGTACAGCGCCATACGTTGTATAGTGGCTGTGTTTGAAATTGCAGCTTAGCCTCATTCACTTGAATGAGACTGAGCTGTAAACAGATAATGCGACAGATGGATGTGACCTCACATGGCCTGTAAAGGGGAAGCGTTACACCCTGGAATGCTGCAGCTAATTTGTGGGTGTCGGACCCCACCTATCTGATATTGATGACTGATTTTAAGTATAGGCTATCAGTATTTGAGTCCCAGGTTGCAATGACAGAACCTTTGTCTTCTGTCAGTCCCTTAAACATCGGAGTGACTGTGGACATAGTTGACCGGTTGTTACATGAAGAGGAAGGGGAGACTCTGGATACTCCAATCCAGTACCCTAATAATAGAGGTTACAACTGGCAGGCTTTAAAGAGGTTGTCCAGGCTAAATAAAATATATAATAATGTACAATGGAGACCCGGAGCTAATGCCCGCGGCTGGTCTATGATCATAAAAAAAAAAAAAAAAAAAAATCATAAAAAAAAAAATCAGTGCCGAACTGCTGTGGGAAAAATGCGGAGAGAAAAGTCCTGCTTGCAACACTTGTGTCTCCGCACTAAAAATGTGGAGAGGGGAACTGAATCCCCGAACGTAGTGTAAGTGCAGATGTGAACCCAGCCTTAGGCCACTGATTGGCCTCAGCGGTCACATGATCAGCGGCCTAAGGAAAGGACCTGGGGACTCACAGGTGATCAATGGCCTCAGCGGTCACATGCAGTGGGGTCTTCTGCCAAAAGAAAATATTATAGCAAAAGGACCAGACCGCGCTGGGTGTCTCCGGGGATAGGTATGTGTAGGGTGGTTTTTTTTTTTGGTTTTTTTTTGGTTTTTTTTTTCCCCCTCCCTCCCCTGGCCTAATTATCCTGGACAACCCCTTTAATCATCATTAGCAGAATAGTGAGTGCGGCTCTGGAGTATAATACAGGATGTAACTCAGGATCAGTACAGGATAAGTAATGTAATGTATGTACACAGTGACTGTACCAGCAGAATAGTGAGTGCAGCTCTGGAGTATAATACAGGATGTAACTCAGGATCAGTACAGGGTAAGTAATGTAATGTATGTACACAGTGACTGCACCAGCAGAATAGTGAGTGCAGCTCTGGAGTATAATACAGGATGTAACTCAGGATCAGTACAGGATAAGTAATGTAATGTATCTACATAGTGACTGTACCAGCAGAATAGTGAGTGCAGCTCTGGAGTATAATACAGGATGTAACTCAGGATCAGTACAGGATAAGTAATGTAATGTATGTACACAGTGACTGTACCAGCAGAATAGTGAGCGCAGCTCTGGAGTATAATACAGGATGTAACTCAGGATCAGTACAGGATAAGTAATGTAATGTATGTACACAGTGACTGCACCAGCAGAATAGTGAGTGCAGCTCTGGAGTATAATACAGGATGTAACTCAGGATCAGTACAGGATAAGTAATGTAATGTATCTACATAGTGACTGTACCAGCAGAATAGTGAGTGCAGCTCTGGAGTATAATACAGGATGTAACTCAGGATCAGTACAGGATAAGTAATGTAATGTATCTACATAGTGACTGTACCAGCAGAATAGTGAGTGCAGCTCTGGAGTATAATACAGGATGTAACTCAGGATCAGTACAGGATAAGTAATGTAATGTATCTACATAGTGACTGTACCAGCAGAATAGTGAGTGCAGCTCTGGAGTATAATACAGGATGTAACTCAGGATCAGTACAGGATAAGTAATGTAATGTATGTGCACAGTGACTGCACCAGCAGAATAGTGAGCGCAGCTCTGGAGTATAATACAGGATGTAACTCAGGATCAGTACAGGATAAGTAATGTAATGTATGTACACAGTGACTGTACCAGCAGAATAGTGAGCGCAGCTCTGGAGTATAATACAGGATGTAACTCAGGATCAGTACAGCATAAGTAATGTAATGTATGTACACAGTGACTGCACCAGCAGAATAGTGAGTGCAGCTCTGGAGTATAATACAGGATGTAACTCAGGATCAGTACAGGATAAGTAATGTAATGTATGTACACAGTGACTGCACCAGCAGAATAGTGAGTGCTGCTCTGGAGTATAATACAGGATGTAACTCAGGATCAGTACAGGATAAGTAATGTAATGTATGTACACAGTGACTGCATCAGCAGAATAGTGAGTGCAGCTCTGGAGTATAATACAGGATGTAACTCAGGATCAGTACAGGATAAGTAATGTAATGTATCTACATAGTGACTGTACCAGCAGAATAGTGAGTGCAGCTCTGGAGTATAATACAGGATGTAACTCAGGATCAGTACAGGATAAGTAATGTAATGTATGTACACAGTGACTGCACCAGCAGAATAGTGAGCGCAGCTCTGGAGTATAATACAGGATGTAACTCAGGATCAGTACAGGATAAGTAATGTAATGTATGTACACAGTGACTGTACCAGCAGAATAGTGAGCGCAGCTCTGGAGTATAATACAGGATGTAACTCAGGATCAGTACAGCATAAGTAATGTAATGTATGTACACAGTGACTGCACCAGCAGAATAGTGAGTGCAGCTCTGGAGTATAATACAGGATGTAACTCAGGATCAGTACAGGATAAGTAATGTAATGTATGTATACAGTGACTGCACCAGCAGAATAGTGAGTGCAGCTCTGGAGTATAATACAGGATGTAACTCAGGATCAGTACAGGATAAGCAATATAATAGGAGCTGTATCTATAAGAGGAAATCGTTGCTGTGTAGGAGTTAAATGATAACATTTGCTCCCAGCAGCTACCACTAGAGGGCACTTAATGTGTGTGCTTTATTTTAACCACTTCAGTACCGGGCTATTTTTCCTGGTTCAGGACCAGTCACACTTTCAGGTTTTTTACTACATGTGGTTTTGAGGGCTAACTTTTCTTTATGTTCAGGCTATTAAAATAATTTTTTCTTTTTTTTTCTTGACATATAGGACTTTATTTTTGTTTTTATTTTTCCAACTTTTTTTCACATATATATTTTACAGGAAAATGTAAGCAAAAAAGAGGGAAAACATCTGTTTCACACTTTCCACTTTTTTTTTTTTTTTTTTTTTTTTTTTTTTTTGTGCTAGAAAAAAAAACTTCTTAAGGCTGAGGCCCCACGTTGCGGAAAAGCAGCTTTTTTTGTTGCAGATTTTGCAGCAGTTATTTGAGCCAAAGCCAGGAGTGGATAGAGCAGAAGGTAGAAATATAAGAACTTCCTATATATTTACCATACCTTTTGTAGCCATTTTTGGCTTTGGCTCAAAAAACCGCAACAAAAAAAAATTGCATTTCTGCAACATCGGACAGTAGCCAAAAGTAGTTTTCCCTCTTTGTTATGGTAATTTTTATGTAGTGTTGTGTCTCCTGGGGTGGGGCTAGAACCTGTAATGTGGTATTGATTGATTGATTTTGATTTATTTTTCTCCCTTCAGATAAACAGAGGTCACATGACTGCAGAAGCCAAAAGAGCGGCAAAGATGGAGAAAAAGTTGAAGATTCTGCTGGGCGGTTACCAGTCCCGAGCCATGGGGCTTATTAAACAGCTGAATGAAATATGGGATCAGTATGAACAGGCCAACCTGGAGCTAAAGACATTTGAGGAGCTGAAGAAACATGAGGATATCGCCATCCCCAGGAGGATAGCAGTAAGTACAGAGTATAAAGCTTTAAGATGGCATTCTTGTAGGTCAGACAATTATTTTATTGGTGTATTAACATCACTATTCACAGTGACTATGTATAGAATAGTGAATGCTGCTCTGAAGTATAATACAGTACAGAGTGTAAGTAATGTATGTACAGAGTCGCTGCACCAGCAGAATAGTGAGTGCAGCTCTGGAGTATAATACAGGATGTAACTCAGGATCAGTACAGGATAAGTAATGTAATGTATGTACACAGTGACTGCACCAGCAGAATAGTGAGTGCAGCTCTGGAGTATAATACAGGATGTAACTCAGGATCAGTACAGGATAAGTAATGTAATGTATGTACACAGTGACTGCACCAGCAGAATAGTGAGTGCAGCTCTGGAGTATAATACAGGATGTAACTCAGGATCAGTACAGCATAAGTAATGTAATGTACAGTACAGACCAAAAGTTTGGACACACCTTCTCATTCCAAGAGTTTTCTGTATTTTCATGACTAAAAATTGTAGATTCACACTGAAGGCATCAAAACTATGAATTAACACATGTGGAATTATATACTTAACAAAAAAGTGTGAAACAACTGAAAATATGTCTTATATTCTAGGTTCTTCAAAGTAGCCACGTTTTGCTTTGATTACTGCTTTGCACACTCTTGGCATTCTCTTGATGAGCTTCTAGAGGTAGTCACCTGAAATGGTTTTCACTTCACAGGTGTGTCCTGTCAGGTTTAATAAGTGGGATTTCTTGCCTTATAAATGGGGTTGGGACCATCAGTTGTGTTGTTCAGAAGTCAGGTGGATACACAGCTGATAGTCCTACTGAATGGAGTGTTAGAATTTGTATTATGGCAAGAAAAAAGCAGCTAAGTAAAGAAAAACGAGTGGCCATCATTACTTTAAGAAATGAAGGTCAGTCAGTCCGAAAAATTGGGAAAACTTTGAAAGTGTCCCCAAGTGCAGTGGCCAAAACCATCAAGAGCTACAAAGAAACTGGCTCACATGAGGACCGCCCCAGGAAAGGAAGACCAAGAGTCACCTCTGCTGCGGAGGATAAGTTCATCCGAGTCACCAGCCTCAGAAATCGCAGGTTAACAGCAGCTCAGATTAGAGACCAGGTCAATGCCACACAGAGTTCTAGCAGCAGACACATCTCTACAACCACTGTTAAGAGGAGACTGTGTGCAGCAGGCCTTCATGGTAAAATAGCTGCTAGGAAACCACTGCTAAGGACAGGCAACAAGCAGAAGAGACTTGTTTGGGCTAAAGAACACAAGGAATGGACATTAGACCTGTGGAAATCTGTGCTTTGGTCTGATGAGTCCAAATTTGAGATCTTTGGTTCCAACCACCGTGTCTTTGTGCGACGCAGAAAAGGTGAACGAATGGACTCTACATGCCTGGTTCCCACCGTGAAGCATGGAGGAGGAGGTGTGATGGTGTGGGGGCGCTTTGCTGGTGACACTGTTGGGGATTTATTCAAAATTGAAGGAATACTGAACCAGCATGGTTACCACAGCATCTTGCAGCGGCATGCTATTCCATCCGGTTTGCGTTTAGTTGGACCATCATTTATTTTTCAACAGGACAATGACCCCAAACACACCTCCAGACTGTGTAAGGGCTATTTGACCAAGAAGGAGAGCGATGGGGTGCTACGCCAGATGACCTGGCCTCCACAGTCACCAGACCTGAACCCAATCGAGATGGTTTGGTGTGAGCTGGACCGCAGAGTGACGGCAAAAGGGCCAACAAGTGCTAAGCATCTCTGGGAACTCCTTCAAGACTGTTGGAAGACCATTTCAGGTGACTACCTCTTGAAGCTCATCAAGAGAATGCCAAGAGTGTGCAAAGCAGTAATCAAAGCAAAAGGTGGCTACTTTGAAGAACCTAGAATATAAGACATATTTTCAGTTGTTTCACACTTTTTTGTTAAGTATATAATTCCACATGTGTTAATTCATAGTTTTGATGCCTTCAGTGTGAATCTACAATTTTTATAGTCATAAAAATACAGAAAACTCTTGGAATGAGAAGGTGTGTCCAAACTTTTGGTCTGTACTGTATGTACTGTACACAGTGACTGCACCAGCAGAATAGTGAGTTCAGCTCTGGAGTATAATACATCATGTGTAATGTGGTGATTGTACACCATGACTCCACATTCAGTGTGATGACCATGATGGAGTCACTCTTGAAGTACAGCTATAAGAAGCTTGTCTGTAGAGTCTTTAGACTCCAGACTGAGATTAGTTAGTGCTTTGTCTCTCCTCCAGGGGTTTATAGCTGTCAAAAAGCAGCTGCTCTGCTGGAAGAGTCCTGGCAGCCATTATCTGCTAATCACCCCAACATCCCGCTCCGCTCCGCTCCTGACAGCCATCACTAAGTATTCACCCCAACTGTGATCACTCCGGCCTGATAATAACCGGCGGTGTATACACAAGGCCTCCTTATATAGCAGCTTGGCACTGGCTGCCTCCCTGCTGTCTGCACTTTACCCAGTTCCTAAAAGCAAATAATCAGTAACATGAATGTTCTTACTGACAGTTCTGCTTCTAGAAACTGGCGGGGAACCAAATGTACCTTAAAGGGGTTCTCCGAGGACTGAATTAATAGGGCTTGTAATACAAATAATAATTCCCACACCTTAGTTCTTCAGTTTTCAATATATCTATTTGCTGTCAGTGAACAAGAGTCTTGTTTCCATTCAGAGGCTGTAACTCCGTACATGGCTAGTTCTGCTCGCAGCTGAGTAGACAATGCTCTGTGAGCTAAACATCCTGGAATCAACTGATACTTTGCAGCAAACTAGCAGAGATATATGTGATTAGTAATAGTTTCCACTCCTCAAGGTGGGGGCAGGACTAGCTAGGTACAGGCTTACTGAATGTAATCAAGTCTTTTTATTCACTGACAGCAAGCTGGAGAAGAATGGTAACACTAAGGCCACAATCACTAAGTGAGCTTCTGATGTTGGGCTGAGTTTGCAGCAGAATGCACTTGGAGTGACATCAGAGTGGATTTTGCGATGTATTCACCTCTAAGGGGGATTCAGATTCATTCTGTTTCGATGACACGGATGATTATAGAGCAGTTCCTATGCTGCTCCTTGTCATTGGATCAGAATGGATCCAAAGCCCCCTTGGAGTGACATCTGATTGCATTATGTGACGCACTCCCCTCTGAGTACAATACCCTGCAAATTCGGAAGCACACTTGTGCGTGAGGCCTAAGGGAGATTTATCATACTTTTCATGCCAGTTTCTGACGTAAAATGTATGGTAAAAGTCCAAATTTTTGCTATATGGCCATTGTTACACCAAAAATTGCGACTACTTTGTTAATCTTTCCAACGCTTATAGAAAAAAAAAAAAGTGGATGTGGTAGATACAGGACTTCATGACAAGGCAAATTTAAAGTGTAACTAAACTATTGGACAGCTTTTGATTTTCTGTCAGTATTTGTGTCAATACATTTAGTAGTATTAGCCATACCGTGTTAGCCATAGAAAGTAGTGTAAGAGTGAAGAAATCAGGCGATACCTTTGAGGCTGAGTACAGTCATGGCCAAAAGTTTTGAGAATGATACAAATATTAATTTTTACAAAGTCTACTGCTTCAGTTTTTCTAATGGCAATTTGCATATACTCCAGAATGTTATAAAGAGTGATCAGCTGAACAGCAATTACTTGCAAAGTCAATATTTGCCTAGAAAATGAACTTTATCCCCCAAAACACATTTCAACATCATTGCAGCCCTGCCTTAAAAGGACCACCTAACATCGTTTCAGTGATTGCTCCATTAACACAGGTGTGGGTGTTGATGAGGACAGGGCTGCAGATCAATCTGTCATGATTAAGTAAGAATGACACCACTGGACACTTTAAAAGGAGGCTGGTGCTTGCCATCATTGTTTCTCTTCTGTTAACCATGGTTATCTCTAAAGAAACACGTGCAGTCATCATTGCACTGCACAAAAATGGCCTAACTGGGAAGAGTATTGCAGCTAGAAAGATTGCACCTCAGTCAACAATCTATCGCATCATCAAGAACTTCAAGGAGAGAGGTTCCATTGGTGCCAAAAAGGCTCCAGGGCGCCCAAGAAAGACCAGCAAGCGGCAGGACCGTCTCTTAAAAGTGTTTCAGCTGCAGGATCGGGCTACCAGCAGTGCAGAGCTTGCTGAGGAATGGCAGCAGGCAGGTGTGAGTGCATCTGCACGCACTGTGAGGCGGAGACTCTTGGAGCAAGGCCTGGTCTCAAGGAGGGCAGCAAAGAAGCCACTTCTCTCCAGAAAAAACATCAGGGACAGACTGATATTCTGCAAAAGGTACAGGGAGTGGACTGCTGAGGACTGGGGTAAAGTCATTTTCTCTGATGAATCCCCTTTTCGATTGTTTGGAACATCTGGAAAACAGCTTATTCGGAGAAGAAGAGGTGAGCGCTACCACCAGTCTTGTCTCATGCCAACTGTAAAGCATCCTGAAACCATTCATGTGTGGGGTTGCTTCTCAGCCAAGGGAATCGGCTCTCTCACAGTCTTGCCTAAAAACACAGCCATGAATAAAGAATGGTACCAGAATGTCCTCCAAGAGCAACTTCTCCCAACCGTCCAAGAGCAGTTTGGCGCTCAACAATGCCTTTTCCAGCATGATGGAGCACCTTGCCATAAAGCAAAGGTGATAACTAAATGGCTCAGGGAACAAAACATAGAGATTTTGGGTCCATGGCCTGGAAACTCCCCAGATCTTAATCCCATTGAGAACTTGTGGTCGATCATCAAGAGACGGGTGGACAAACAAAAACCAACAAATTCAGACAAAATTAAAGAATTGATTCTGCAAGAATGGACTGCTATCAGTCAGGATTTGGTCCAGAAGTTGATTGAGAGCATGCCAGGGAGAATTGCAGAGGTCCTGAAGAAGAAGGGTCAACACTGCAAATATTGACTTGCTGCATTAACTCATTCTAACTGTCAATATAAGCTTCTGTTACTCATAATATGAATGCAATTCTATTTCTGTATGTGATAAAAACATCTGACAAACACACATAAAAACCAGAGGGCAGCAGATCATGTGAAAATATAATATTTGTGTCATTCTCAAAACTTTTGGCCATGACTGTATATTTGATAGTAAGCCTTCGAAAGTACTAGCTCTCTTCTTCAGAGAAGTTATCATCATGTCTGAAGAAAAGAGCTAGTACTCTCGAAAGCTTACCATCAGATATACTCAGCCTCTAAAAGGTATCACCTGATTTCTTCACTCTTACATTAATACATTTAGTAATACTTTTTTAAGAAATGTTGGCTCCTTTCTCTTAAATCCTGCATCTTTGTTTCCCTTGTTTATTATGAGCAGAAATCTGTATACTGCTTACACTAGGAGTATAGACTCTTCTATGAGGCAAGGAAGCTGAGACTAGAGGGAAAGGGGGTCACTTAAAACACTATTTTGGGCATTGTAAAACCTGAACAGTGAACAATGTATCAGGGTGTCTTGTGAAAGAGGAGATTCCCAGCTTTCATATGGCACTTAGATCACAGTTCTTCCTGTATGATATCACCATTTGAAAACAGTCGGCATTGGGAGCAGCTGCAGAGAAATATGACAGTCTCAACTGGTGATAACTCTGGAAAGTGCTGTTTTGGTGTCATGTGAAAGCTCAGAATTGGCTCTTTCATACAACACCAGAACCACTGTTTGAGGTTCTATAATGCCTGATATATAACTGAAATGACCCCCCCGACACACACACACACACACACACACACACACACACACATTTCAGTTTACATGCATTATACTAAGCCTGTACTATACTAAATTGTATTCAGCTGTCAATAGAAAAACAAAGGCAAGAATATAGAAAGGCAGGATTACACAGAAATGAATCCAAAACTTGTTAATTGTATATTACAAAAATCATCCGCACAAATAGCAGAAAATCAAAAGTTGGTTGAAAGTTTAACAACTGCTGGGACATCCATTTAGATATAGCGCATCACGTTCTGTCGTAACTCGGGGAACAATCATTTTAGTGTAAATTTTTTTATTTTTTTTTTCTTGGTATTCATTGATACAAGTGTCATGTCTTTCTGTGACCACCCAGCAATGTGGTGATATTGTGTCCATGAAACTACTACTAGTCCTAGAAAAATAGCCTGATCAGAGTAACCTTCCTAGTTTTTCACAGAATTTTACCAACCCATACAATACAGGTGACATTTTGGCTGTCAACAAAAAAAGAAAAGCCTGTAAAAGTCGCGCAGACGTAGTTTTTCTCCAAATCCACCCCATTCTGAAATTTTTTTTTTTTTTTTTTTTTTAAGCTTCCCAATACATTGTACGGAATGTTAAATGGTACAATTTGTTCTGATAACATTAAGCCCTCGTACAGCTCTGTGAACGGAAAAATAAAAAAAAATTATGGCCTTTGGAAGGCGGGGAGTCAAAAACGAAAATCAAGAAACGGGACGGAGTGTCCAACTCCTATTTTTATTTAGTACTGTGGCTAGAGGGGCCATAAACATTAATCATTCCTCTCCTTGGGCCTCCATTTCCTGCAACAACTGCTCCTTTCATTTGTA
Organism: Leptodactylus fallax; assembly: GCA_947044405.1. NCBI lineage: Eukaryota > Metazoa > Chordata > Amphibia > Anura > Leptodactylidae > Leptodactylus > Leptodactylus fallax. The sequence goes on along the minus strand of CAMRHE010000219.1, from coordinate 2,911,395 downwards.
TACAGGTCCCCTGTGTGACATCACCCGTGATGTCCCGTTTGTGTGAGGGGACCATGGCAGCCAATCACAGGTCTCGCTGAGACCTGTGATTGGCTGCCATGGTCTCCTCGTAGGGCTTAATGTTTGCAAAACAAATTATACTTCGTAGCATTACCCTTTAATAATTCCGTATGATGTACTGGGAAGCTGGAAAAAAGTTCAGAGGTCTGTGAAATAGTGCTGTAAATGGAGGTCCGGGGAGAGGCGAGTACTGGTTTGTTTATAGACCCCTCGGCAGCACTTTTAAATAATACAATTATGAGTTGGACGGTCCCTTTAAGGAAACATCTGCAGATTGACAGTCTTTGAGCAGTCCCCAGTATTTTCTCTGATCATCATTATGGTCCTGCATACACAGCAATGGGGGAGAGCTTCTGCTGTAGCCAGTTGCCTTGCGGAACACAGATTTGTATGAAGAATAGACATGGCTTATCTGTTGAGACACAATTTTGATTGAAATTGAGATTAGGAGCTGTTTATTTTCCATATTACATGAAATTCAATATATTATTATTATTTTTTTTTTTTACTCCCTTCCCCCCCCCCCCCCCCCTCACAGTCTCTTAAAGAAGATGTGCAGCGACAGGAAGAAAGAGAGAGAGAACTCCAGCAACGTTTTGCGGAACTGCTTTTGGAGAAGGAAGGCTCAGTACCCAAACAATATTAGATAACGTGAATGTCCCCAGCCCACCATCGGCCATGTCTGCATGTGCTCGTCCTGCCGCCTGTGATCAGTACGGGTCTGCTGCTGTGTGTATCTGCCATATCCCTCTGTTGTGAGCCGAGTTGTATACACTCGTAAAACCTGAGGTCCTTCCTATACATAAAACGAGACGCATCTGGTTTAAAGACTTTCACTGAAGCGATGAGAACAGTGACGGATATTTTTATTTTGTGATACCAAGAGCCCCTCCCCTCATAAATCCATCCGACGGTGTAAGGTGAAGCCCTGTCAGCGGGAGACTCGCTTACTTTTACTAGCTGTATATTTGTTGTTTTTGTTGTTTTTACCAGTCTAGGCGAATCTTTCATTCCATTGAATGTAGCTAGCGGCAGTGTTGTATCATTCTTTAACCTCGGAGGTTTTCATTGCCTGCGGATTATTGATGTACAATAAATATTACTGTGAAATAGACTGACAACTTTGTGCGCTTTTACACACGTGGACAAAATTGTTGGTACCCCTCGTTTAATGAAAGAAAAACCCACAATGGTCACAGAAATAACTTGAATCTGATAAAAGTAATAATAATATATAAAAATTCTATGAAAATGAACAAATGAAAGTCAGACATTGCTTTCCAACCAGGCTTCAACAGAATTTTAAAAAAAAAAGAAAACTCATGAAACAGGCCTGGACAGAAATGATGGTTCCCTTAACTTAATATTTTGTTGCACAACCTTTTGAGGCAATCCCTGCAATCAGACGATTCCTGTAACTGTCAATGAGACTTCTGCACATCTCAGCAGGTATTTTGGCCACTCCTCTTGAGCAAACTGCTCCAGTCGTCTCGTGTTTGAAGGGTGCCTTTTCCAGACAGCATGTTTCAGCTACTTCCAAAGATGCTCAATAGGATTTAGGTCAAGGCTCATAGAAGGCCACTTCAGAATAGTCCAATGTTTTCCTCTTAGCCATTCTTGGGTGTTTTTAGCTGTGTGTTTTGGGTCATTATCCTGTTGCAAGACCCATGACCTGCGACTGAGACCAAGCTTTCTGACACTGGGCAGGACATTTCTCTCTAGAATCCCTTGATAGTCTTGAGATTTCATTGTACCCTGCACAGATTCAAGACACCCTGTGCCAGATGCAGCAAAGCAGCCCCAGAACATAACAGAGCCTCCTCCATGTTTCACAATAGGGACAGTGTTCTTTTCAAGATATGCTTCATGTTTCCATCTGTGAACATACAGCTAATGTATCTTGCCAAAAATTTAGATTTTTGTCTCATCTGGCCATAGAACATTCTCCCAGAAGCTTTGTGGCTTGTCAACATGTAGTTTGGCAAATAACTTGAATCTGACAAAAGTAATTTCTGTGACCATTTTGGGTTTTTCTTTCATTAAACAAGGGGTACCAACAATTTTGTCCACGTGTGTATATTCAAGATGAATATCAAGTGTCAAATATGGTAATATTCCTTTGAAGAAATTTTAGGCAAAGATATATGGTCTGATGACAAGTTCTTGTTACATATAGTACAGACCTAAGACTGCTCATAGCTGGGAGTTTGCAGCAGTTGTCTAGACAATCCTCTATGAGATAAATACACCAGAAGCCCAAATATCTCTGCGACCTGGAAGGTCCTTGCAGTCTGGTGTGCAGGCTGTGATGCTCACAGAGGGTTGTCATAACTGGAGACCAAACCTTCAGTTGTATAAGGTCTAAGTAGAAGTCTGAGTTTTTATCGTCTGGTTGTACATTACAAGGCTCCTATTCGAGTCCTGAATCCAAGGGCATCTACAATGGGCACAGCTTAGGGTCACCAAATTTAAAGAAGCTTTACCGCATTTGACAGTCCATGGCAGTCAGCCATGTATGAGTTGGAGTCAGAAAAATAGAAGTATTCGTGGTTTGGCCTACCAACTCCACAGCCTTGGTTCACATGCATCAAATGGCTCATTCGGCTATATAGTGGTGCTGGTGCTCTTCACCATGCTGTGGCTTTCTGCTGTGAGAGAGGCACATAGAGCTGCTTTATTCAGGATATAGACTCCAATCTGTTCACATGACTGCTGCAGACACTTTACACTTAAAGTGTAATTCATAGGTAAAACATTTTCATTTGATTTTCTATGGGGTAGCGAATAGCCCTTACACAGGTACAATGCAGGGGTTTATTTTTTTGGAGTGGGTTTTCACACCTCCAGAATTTTGGACCGCTATCCTCTTCTGCACAGTTATTACCAATGTCGATTTTGTCTAAGCCCCAGCACTCTCGCAATCTCATTCTTACATTTTGCTCCTCTTCCTATAGGCGTCTATTGGAAAGTATTAATGTAATAGTCCTCACACCCCGGCTGTATGATAGGCTTGATGTTTGCAGGGTTGTGCCAAAGAAAACCTCCTGCGTAATGAGCTGCATACCTTCTACGACGTGTGACTGGCACAGATCACAACTATTTTTCTTGTCCTTTGTTCATGGCAGAAACTGCAAATAAATTTCCTCTCCCCGGCTGAATGCGGGGTGGCTCCAGTCTCTTCTCCGTTCTGCGTAATGTGAAACAGACGCGAGGACAGATTCTTCATGAACTGAGCTCACAGATACTTTACCATGTAAATCTGAAGTGGTGGCTGAAAGTTATTGTTAAAATATGGCTAACGCCTGTCTGCACGTCGCTGCATGGCAAATGGAGCGGATTACTGTGGTCACTGATCCCAGAAACGACAATCGTGTATTGCGTATAGACCTTTTTGTAGATGATTATCAGACAACCTCTGCCCTTAGGTAATACCACTACTATGAAGGGGGTACTTGGACTGTTCAGTGTTTAGGTAAGTGTTAGTTACATCCACAGGATGCCAGGACCCAAGGTTTCCCAGCAGAGCATGTCCATAGCATGACTCCAATGGCCCACCAATGTGGTGCCATCTCTACCCTATAAAAGGATACACATGTACCTGACCATCCACATGGAAAAAAATAAAATGGCATTGGTGAATCCATGCCGCCTTCTTCCATTGCTCCATGATCCAGTTCTGATTCTCATGTGCCCATTGTAGGCACTTTCATCTGTGGGCTGGAGTCAGTATGGCTACCAGCCAGAGGCTATACACCATTATCTGTGCTGCCCTGTATGTACAGACTCCTTCTATCATTTCCATGAGCTCTTTGGGATCGGGCCAGACAGGCTACCCTTCACTCTATTAATGGGATTTGGGCACCCATGACCCTGTCTCTGGTTCTCTAGTAGTCCGACCACTTTTGGTAGATATTAATTTAACATTGGATACCCCACAGGTCCTGTTATTTGGCAGATGCTCTGTTCCAGTGGTCTAGCCGTTACAATTTGGCCCTTGTCAAAGTCGCTCAGATCCTTAGCCATGCCCAATTTTTATCGTCCAGAACATCAGGTACCTACTATATCTCAACCCTTGACAGGTGCTACAGTGGGGAAAAAAAGTATTTAGTCAGCCACCAATTGTGTAAGTTCTCCCACTTAAAAAGATGAGGCCGGCCTGTAATTGACATCATAGGTAGACCTCAACGATGAGAGACTAAATGAAAAACAAATCCATCCAGAAAATCACATTGTCTGATTTTTTTTTTTTAAGAATTTATTTGCTATGTATCCTTTGTTGGCAATGACAGAGGTCATACATTTTCTGTAAGTCTTCACAAGGTTGGCACACACTGTTGCTGGTATGTTGGCCCATTCCTCCATGCAGATCTCCTCTAGAACAGGGATGTTTTGGGGCTGTCGCTGGGCAACACGGACTTTCAGCTCCCTCCAAAGGTTTTCTATGGGGTTGAGATCTGGAGACTGGCTAGGCCACTCCAGAACCTTGAAATGCTTCTTATGAAGCCGCTCCTTCGTTGCCCTGGCGGTGTGCTTGGGATCATTGTCATGCTGAAAGACCCAGCCACGTTTCATCTTCAATGCCCTTGCTGATGGAAGGAGGTTTGCACTCAAAATCTCACGATACATGGCCCCATTCATTCTTTTATGTACACGGATCAGTCGTCCTGGTCCCTTTGCAGGGGTTTGTTACTGCAGTTTTGCTCATCGTAGTTTCTAACCCCAGAACCCATGCAGATCTAATATTGACGGCCTATCCTAAATTGCACCTTCCTTGTCCATGCGTTGTGTTTGAGACAGCCAGTTGTGGATTAGAGTTGGTATTTTGGGCAGTTGCCTGATGTTATCAAAGGCCTACAGTCAGCCAAAGTGTCCACAGGTTTGATGCACGTTGTGGTTTCCCATGGTTTTTGCTAGAATTGCGATAAACATTAACAAAACAAAATGATCCGAAGGACCTGCACATATTAAGTCACATGACCATATGTATGCAGGTTCTGCTGCACAAATAAGATCACATGACATTTTCTGTGCAGATCCTAAAACCAGGGTTTGGTCATGACTCTGGTCCGGGGACTGTATTTGTTTAGCGAATCTGCTCAGGGGACTGTAATACCTTAGGGAGTCTTGAACTCTCGATGCTGTATGCCTGGGTCTGTATTTATGTAGGGGACCTGGAGTCAGAATTTTTTGTATGTGCGTGCTGCAAAAGTGAGTAGCCAAAGAAATTTCTCACCAACTAATTTGGCAGTCATCTGAAAATGTAATGGCCGTCTGGGCTATATGGGAAAGAGAAGGAAAGATATAGATTTCGATCAGAGAAGACATCACCTGTAAAACCATGGTCTACTTAATCCACCAATCGGCTGCAATATTGCACCATCCTGCACACATTTTACTGTGAATTGCTGCATTTTTGCAAAAAGGCTTGGTTTTTACATGTTTAACATGTTAAAAATTATGTAAAGCAATGGAGGCTAATAAGTTGTCTGTGTTCTGGTTATGCACTGTTTATGTGTGAACCCAGCCTAAAGATTGAAATGGTAAGTACTAACTCCACTAGCCCCTGGGATAAAGGATTGCAGCAGAGTACACATTCGAGCAAAGACATGTTAAGTAAAAATTACAGCTAGATAGCAACTTTTTGCTTTCTTTCAGCCCAGGCACCATGGCAATGCCAAAGACACTCGGTAAAAGTAAAGCTGCAATATTAAAAAATAAAACTTTGATTTAGAGAAAGTCACTTGCGCTTTTATTTAATCTTTTCATTTTACCATGAAGCCATGATACCCTGGCAAAAAAAAAAAAAAAGCAAAAAGTTGCCCATCCGTATACAATGATAACAATGTAAACCAGAATATCCCTATTTTCCCTATCAAGCCGCCGGACTTGATTGAGCGATCTCTATACAGTCAGGACAAGGGTGAAGAAATGAAAACATAGCTCCAGAGCCGCTGTGGTTACGGTTCCTCTGCACACGTCTCATCCCTCGCCTGGGAAGATCAGATTTTGCTCACGTATTGTTATCGGGGGAGATCTCTGGTCAGCTTGAATGCTGCTTTCAAGTCGGAGTCAAAGGTTTTCCCTAATCCGATAAAACAGGCTTGTCCTGTTGGCTCGCGAGATCATTTCTACATTTGCAGCTCGTAACAATGTTTCTGAAGTATTTCAATTGCCATTGTGTTGCTATCCCCTAAGGAGAGGCCGAAAAGGAAAAATCTATCCTCCTCAGATCATTTATGGGCAGTGATAACATTTATGAGCTGTCCTGGGAAGGAGAGACCATATTTGTCATGTACACAGCTCATTCATCAGCTCCACTGCCAGCTCTGTGTCACAGGTAAGCGCCATTTCGCATCTGACCAAACGCATCTTGTCTTTGATATTGTGGACCGGCTGATCACAAAGTTCTCGAGAAGATTATTACCCACAATGTGATTCTAATCATCCTTCATGGGGCAGGCAGGCTTGGAGATTCAGACACAGTGAGCTACACAATATGAGGGTGAGCTATAGAAGTATAAAATATAGATTAGATGATCAAAAATACACCCAACTGGTCATCGTAAAGCAGACTCCAGACAAACAAGAAAACTTGCATGTGCTTTAGTAAACATGGCAGTTTGTAGTTTAGTTTTCCTTGATTTCAGATTTTCTAGGACAGAAAGTACTGGTGTTACATTTATCATTGTCCGCCATATTCGCTCCGACTGGGCTGTTTATAAGCCACCCAGAGTTATACAGTATATATGTATGTGTGTGTATATATATATATATATATATATATATATATATATAAACAATTCCTGATACACCTGCCATAATTAGCACCCCCCTTTTTTCTCGTAGCTTATATCACTGTTGATGAACTTTATGACCTGCGCATATTTAAAATCAGTTCATTTGTTTTAGGGGTGTGATATGTCAGACCTGACAGAGTTCTAAAGGGGCTCATTGCTTGTGTGTACCTGGATTGGGCATCTGTGACCCAAGTTGATTGATGTGTCGATGTCTACTGGCTTATGATCCCATCTCAGTATACAAAGACCAGCAAGACATCTGCAGACAGAAGGAGCTCTGGTCGAATGTCAAAGCTTGATCTGAAGGACATAAGAGCAATTCATCTATGGCGCCTCAAAGCTATGGCCCCTCATATTGCTGCAGTGAAGAATGCAAGTTTAAGAGCCCCACCAGTTCACTGCACAAAGATGATACCCTTGGCGGAGCTAGAATTCATCAAGACAGAAGACTCATTGATTATAGTGTTAATCTGTTTTCCCTTAGTCCTAACAGCAGCACAATATGAGGGTATTTCTGCCCCTATGTGCTGGCAGGACAGGCTGAACTTTTAATTAACACAATTAATACATGACTATAGTACCCTTTAAGAGGGCGAGAGAGACCTCCCCCCACCCTGTGTTAGTTATAAAGAAACAAAGCTATATTAGCTGGGGTGAAGTTTGTGCTGCTGTTAAGACTAAGGGAAAACATATTAACACTATAATCAATGATTACCTTATGTCCTACAAGCAGCACAATATGGGGACGTAGCAAGTAGATCCCCTAGGGAGGGTCTCCTCGCTCTACAACACTTAGAACTGAATGCCCAAATGCAGCATCCTCTGAACTCCGGACATCTAACCGGTAGTGTTTTACAAAAGTCAGTTAGGAAGACCACGCAGCCGCTGCACAAATCTGATCCAGAGGCAATGAACAATTTTCAGCCCGGGAGGTCAATACAGCCCTAGTTGAATGGGCTGTGATGAACCCCGGAGGTATTAACCCCTGAGAGGAAAAAGCAGTTTTAATAGTTTCTCTGATCCACCTTGCCATACACATTAACCAGGAGATTCTAAGATGTTCTGAAGGGCCGAGTGCGCAGAAGATAGATCTGGAGACATCTTACCATGCCCAGACTATGAAGCTTTTCCTCCTCAGATGATGATGGAGAAGGGAAAAAACTGGTAATGAAACCACTTGGTTAATATTTTCATGGGAGGGCACCTTAGGGTTGAACCCAGGAAAAAATAAAATATATGGCTCTTCGGAAGAAAAAGCCTTCCCCACTCTTTTAGCTGAGGTGATGGCAAGCAAAAAAGTGGTCTTATAGGCCAGAAACTTAACGTCCACATCTTCCAATGGTTCAAAGGATGGACCACAGAGACCCGTGGCTAGATCCTACTGTGGAACAGGGACTGAAACCACCAGCCTAAGTCTCATGGATTCTTAAGGAATCTAGAGATTATGGGATTCTGAGACAGTCGTTTGCCTATGCAGGCAGATAGAACTGAGACCTGTACTTTCAGTGTGGCATGGAAAAAGGCCCTTATCCAAGCCGTGCTGAAGAAAGCCTAGAATCACTCCAGTAGAAAGATCAGTATCCCGACTGGAGCACCACTCCTTGAAGACATTACCTATTCTTAGGTAGTTTTTGTTGGTGGACTCTGCTCTGGCACAGGAAAGGGTCTTTAGGAGGTCTTTAGAGGCCTGGTCCTGTCTGACTTTCATCAATACCCTTGGTATCCTGGAAAGTGGAGGGAAGATGTATGTCAGCCTGAACCTCCAAGGGATGGACAGTGCATCCACTGCCAAGGGATAGTCCTGATACAGTGAGCAGAAAGTTTCTACCTTGGCGTTGAGTCTGGTCGCCATATGGTCTACTTTTGGAAGACCCCACATCAGTGTGATCTGGTAGAAGACCTTTTCATTGAGAGACCATTTTCTTGATACGGTAAGACCCTGACTCAACTGATCTGCTACGATGTTAAAGGAGCCCATGATGTGACCTGCGGAAAGATGGGTCAGATTTTCTCTGCCCAGGTGAAAATCAGACCTGCCTTCCTGAGGAGGGGGAACGATCTGGTGCCTCCCTGCTTTTTTAGGTATATTACGGTCGTCATACTGTCGGACCGAATTTTGACCGCTCTTCCTTTGAGGAGAGAAATAGAGGAGTGCCTGGTAAACTGCACTGAGTTTCCTCCAGTTGGATGATGCCATCTTTTCTAGCCTGCTCCAGATTCCTTGTACGGTGTTCTCGTACAGATGGGCTACCCATCCTAAAAGGGATGCATCAGTGGTCAACAGGGTCCAACGAGGTTGGACTGTGGACATCTTGTCTCTCAGGTGTATCCACCACTTGAGGAAAAGATGGGTACTGGGAGAAAGTCTGATCCTCTTGTCGAGACCTCGAGGGCCATGATTCCAGAGATTTAGGACTTCCATCTGAAGAGGATGCATATGCCTTAAAGCCCAAGGGACTGCATCGGCTGAGGCTGACATGTGGCCTAGGACGCTCATAGCTGTCCTGATGAACACCTGGCATGTTCTGAGAAGATACCAGACCACTCTGCTTATCTTTTCTTTCCTTGCTAGTGGTAAGGAAATTTCCACAAGGTCTGAGTCCAGAACAAATCCAAAGAACTTCTTCCGAGTTGAGGGAATCACTTCTGACTTCTCCCAATTTATAATCCAGCCTAGATGATGGAGAAAGGACACAGCTATGTGCAGATGCTGGAGCAGGCTGGTTTCTGACTGGGCCTTTATTAGCCAGATATGGCACTATGAACAGACCTTGAAGTCTGAGTGTGGCTGCTACAGGAGCCACTACTTTGGTGAAGGTATGGGGAGCTGAGGAGATGCCGAATGGCAGAGCCGCAAACTGAAAATGCCTTCTGTGGCCGGCAATTGTGACAGCGATTCTAAGATACCTTCTGTGAGGAGGATACACTGGAATATGTATAGGCGTCCTTTAGGTCTAAGGTAACAAGGACGTCGCCTTGCTGAAGGAAGGATGTGACTGACTTCACGGTCTCCATTCGGAAATGCTTCTTTTTTATGAAGCGATTCATATTCATCCTCCAGTCGCCAGATTGTTTTGGTACCAGGAAGACTGGGGAGTAGACACAACCTTCTTCTGAGGTAGGAACCTTTTCCAAGGATCCCTTGTCCAGGTAATCTCGAATGGACCTTTCCAGAATAACCTGTCTTGATGCAGGTAGAGTACGGGTTAAGATGAATTGGTCTTGTGGCGGGAATAAAAAATCGACCGCATAACCCCGCTGTATTACCTGTAAGACCCAAGGGTCTTGGATTTTCTCCTGCCAAACGGAGAAAAAAATGGAAGAGCCGTCCCCCCGACAGGAGTGTTTGCGGCCACAGGAGGAGAGAAGCTGGCGTAAAAAGTTGGGCTTCTTCTTATCCCCATCCTTCGGGAATTTACGACCAGACCCTCTGGTCTGGTATCTAGTATGCCTCTGATATTGAAGTCTAGACTGAGGCGACTGCTGGCAACTCCTGCCCCGACTGGCAGGTCCTGATCTTGCTCTGAAGGTTTGGGGCAGGCTTTTACCTTTTTTGTCAGCCAGACCCTCCAGGATGTAATCCAGGCCCTTACTAAAGAGTTTACCTGGTTCAAAAGGCAGGGAGCACCAGTTGTATTTGGAGGCATTATCAGCTCTCCAGGGTCTCAACCATAAAGGCCTTCTAGCTGCAGTAAAGATGGCCATGGATTTTGCGGCCAGTCTAGCCTGATGTAAGGAGGCTTCCGTTAAAAAATCTGCCACCAGGGAGACCGACCCCAAAAAAGATAAGTCGTCTCTAGAGACTGCGGAGTCGATATCTCTCTCCAGCTGGGCCAGGTCAGTGCGCAGCTTGTTTGCAACCTCACTAGAGGAAATGCCTACGGAGGCTTGAGTAGAAGCCAAAGAATAGGCTCTTCTGACTGTACACTCCATACGCCTATCCAAAGGATCCTGAAGATTTGAGCTGTCCTCAGCTGGAACTACTGTACTGCGGAATAATTTGACTACCGCCTTATCCACCTTCGGAGGAGGGCCCCAAAGATTAGAGATTACACTATGGGGAATAAGGTTTTAAATCTTCTGGAAAATACAGGAGCTTTCTCATGATGTTGCCACTCCTGCTCCAAAGTCTTATCCAGAGATTCGTCCACATGGAAGGCCCTAGGCCCCCTATTGGTGGAACTGGAGGCTTCCCCAATTTCAACATTGCGGTCCCTTGACCGGATGGACTTCAGCAGCCTATGCATCTTCTCCAAGGGAAGGAGTGGTATGCTTGGAAATCTCCAAGGCCTCTTCCTCGGATGAATGCATCTCATCAAGTACCTGGAACTCTTCCTCTGATGCTACTGAGCGCGTGTTTTTCTCAAAACCGGATCTCTTAGAAATTTGGGAAATGGAGTTCCAGATTTCTTTCATGGAGTCCTCCATATACTCCTTGACCCAAATCACAACGCCACGTATGGACAGTTCTTCAACTGGATGTCCGCGGCATTGGCGACAACGAGTAAACTCATGCCCATCAGGCAGAGGAATATTACACTACATGCAATCTATATGTTTATGCTCGGACTTTCTCAAATGGGAGGACAAGAGAGACCTTCCTCCATCTGTCCCACCACACAGGACAGAAAAAAACACAGGTGGGGGACGTCTCTCTCGCCCTCTTATAGGGTACTATAGTCACGCATTAATTATGTTAATTAAAAGTTCAGCCTGTCCTGCCAGCACACGGGCAGAAATACCCCCATATTGTGCTGCTAGTAGGACATAAGGGAAATTCCTATATAGCAAGCAACCCTTTGTTCCTTTGTCCACAAAATGCCACACTTTGCTTGTATATAGCTAAACAATGCACATACACTATGATACAAAGTATCATCTTTATCTAGAAAGCACCATACTTTAACAATATTTAACTATATAATATATAAAGACCATATAGTGCCATTTTTTGTGCCCATAGAATTCCATACTTTGCCAACATAGAGTAAGATACTACACATAAAAATGTCCTATTGTGACCACATAGTGTCAAAAAGTTCCCACAGGATGTTATTTTGTCCACATAGAGTCAAATAGTGTCTACATCATGCAACCTAGTGGGTTATGGTATCCATTGAATACCATGGTGTAGAGTTATACTTCTGGCCCACAATTGGCCTTTGCCCAATGTAGTCTCTACGAACAAACGTCTGGGGATTGACATTGATATGAGACCTATTGACTGATCGGCCAATTCATTAATCATCTTAATGAAGGTTTACACATAGAGAAGGAATGCAAGGAACATGTTTATCTGTGCATCTAATAATCATCCACCTCTCACTGCAGATCCCAGTAAATTCCTGGCCCCGACGGGACCCGGCAGAGAGCCGGGGGATATATTCATCATCTGAATTTGTAGTGAATCAACCAAGCGCCCATTGTGCTGTGATAGCCCTGCCAAACCCTGCTACTCCTTAATAATCAGCCTCTGAAGACAATGATTAAAGGAGTTTGGGAGCCTTCAGGCATGTTGATATGACTTAATAGCTGGCTCTCGCAGGACTATGGGCTTAATCACATTCATGTCTATGATTGTGTTTGGAGATTTTCCCAATCTTCAAATCTAATACTTTTCCTTAAACAGACAAGCGCATTTGATAAAACCTCATATTGTTTTATTCATTTTGCAACTTATCTAGATATTCATCGCTTATAGAACTTTAGCGTCTCCGTTGTGCAGTTTATCGTTATTATAGGCAATACTGTGAGTGTGACCATATAGCAAAACATTGACCCATGTCAAGGGGCACACACATTTTAGTTTGCCTGCTTATCTAACCCTCCTCCAATCATACTTTGCCCAATTCATTGTCAGAAACCATGGTTGATGCACCTCCTCTTTTCTAATAAGATGTGAAGGTGGAAGAAAGTGGAAAATCTGTCCGTATTCACTAATATCAGGCTCTCTCTGTATTGTTATCTGCAATGGTGTGCTCCAGAGGTGTAACTTAAAGCTTCTTAGTCCAAATGCAAAATCTGTAATAGGGCCTTTGGAGTCCTCTCAGGGTTTGGGACCCGGTAGTGACTGATATCCCTGCACCCCCTATAGCTACTCCTCTACTGCTACCTTCCTGCTTTGCTGACTGCCTGCCCTTCTGCTACAGCATGCTTTTCCCAGACACAAAATCTAGGGGGCAGAAAAACACCAACAATGGTACAATACACACATCAGCCACATAGGTAGGAAATGTAGGATGGGGGACTTGGAAGTGTCAAACCCCAGACGAGATCCTAAAATGAATTCAGACCTCAGACCACACCCCTAAAAACATCAGAGCTTAGACCAAAGGTCCCCAACCACAATACCGCAACATAGTACTGAGCCTTGGATCACCTGGTACTGGGCTGCAGGTTCCCTCAGGCAAACCCCCCCACCCCGTGTTCTGAAATGTACAATTATTGTATTTACAGAGCAGTGATGGGGTGGACGGAACCTCCTCTGGCATGTGCACATCTTCTATTTTCTTCCCAGTGGTACCATAAAATAGGGGTCAAGGTCTCGGGAGGAAAATAGAAGATGCGCACAGGCTGTGTACAAGAGGAGGTCCTGCCCACCCCATCACTGCTCCGAAAGTATATTATAACTATACAGAGCAACAGAACATTGTGGGGAGGGGGACTATTACCTGTGGGGGGTGCTATTAGCTCACTATTACTGTAATAGTGCCTCCCATAGGTAAAAGCATTACTTATGTGGGGGAAGAGAACTATTACAGTCATATGAAAAAGTTTGGGCACCCCTATTAATCTTAATCATTTTTAGTTCTAAATATTTGGGTGTTTGCAACAGCCATTTCAATTTGATATATCTAATAACTGATGGACACAGTAATATTTCAGGATTGAAATGAGGTTTATTGTACTAACAGAAAATGTGCAATATGCATTAAACCAAAATTTGACCGGTGCAAAAATTTGGGTACCCTTATCATTTTATTGATTTGAATACTCCTAACTACTTTTTACTGACTTACTGAAGCACAAAATTGGTTTTGTAACCTCACTGAGCTTTGAACTTCATAGCCAGGTGTATCCAATCATGAGAAAAGGTATTTAAGGTGGCCAATTGCAAGTTGTTCTCCTATTTGAATCTCCTCTGAAGAGTGGCATCATGGGCTCCTCAAAATAACTCTCAAATGATCTGAAAACAAAGATTGTTCAACATAGTTGTTCAGGGGAAGGATACAAAAAGTTGTCTCAGAGATTTAAGCTGTCAGTTTCCACTGTGAGGAACATAGTAAGGAAATGGAAGACCACAGGGACAGTTCTTGTTAAGCCCAGAAGTGGCAGGCCAAGAAAAATATCAGAAAGGCAGAGAAGAAGAATGATGAGAACAGTCAAGGACAATCCACAGACCACCTCCAAAGAGCTGCAGCATCATCTTGCTGCAGATGGTGTCACTGTGCATCGCTCAACAATACAGCACACTTTGCACAAGGAGAAGCTGTATGGGAGAGTGATGCGAAAGAAGCCGTTTCTGAAAGCACGCCACAAACAGAGTCGCCTGAGGTATGCAAAAGCACATTTGGACAAGCCAGCTTCATTTTGGAAGAAGGTCCTGTGGACTGATGAAACAAAGATTGAGTTGTTTGGTCATACAAAAAGGCGTTATGCATGGCGTCCAAAAAACACAGCATTCCAAGAAAAACACTTGCTACCCACTGTAAAATTTGGTGGAGGTTCCATCATGCTTTGGGGCTGTGTGGCCAATGCCGGCACCGGGAATCTTGTTAAAGTTGAGGGTCGCATGGATTCAACTCAGTATCAGCAGATTCTTGAGAATAATGTACAAGAATCAGTGACGAATTTGAAGTTACGCCGGGGATGGATATTTCAGCAAGACAATGATCCAAAACACAGCTCCAAATCTACTCAGGCATTCATGCAGAGGAACAATTACAATGTTCTGGAATGGCCATCCCAGTCCCCAGACCTGAATATCATTGAACATCTGTGGGATAATTTGAAGCGGGCTGTCCATGCTCGGCGACCATCAAACTTAACTGAACTGGAATTGTTTTGTAAAGAGGAATGGTCAAAAATACCTTCATCCAGGATCCAGGAACTGATTAAAAGCTACAGGAAGCGACTAGAGGCTGTTATTTTTGCAAAAGGAGGATCTACTAAATATTAATGTCACTTTTCTGTTGAGGTGCCCATACTTTTGCACCGGTCAAATTTTGGTTTCATGCATATTGCACATTTTCTGTTAGTACAATAAACCTCATTTCAATCCTGAAATATTACTGTGTCCATCAGTTATTAGATATATCAAATTGAAATGGCTGTTGCAAACACCCAAATATTTAGAACTAAAAATTATTAAGATTAATAGGGGTGCCCAAACTTTTTCATATGACTTGTAAATGTGAAGGGTGCTATTAGAGAACTATTACCTTTGGAGGTGGCCACTTGCAACCCAAATCCTGCACCCAACTCCGCTACAACCCCACCCCCAACCAGCACCACCCTACACCGAACACCGGCCGAGCCACGGAAAAATTGTGTTCAATTAAACTGGTCCTTGGTGCAAAAAAGGTTGGGGACCGCTGCTAGACTAAATCCCTAAACTAATACAGATGCCAGAACAAAGGACATAATCAATTCAGACCCCAAATCAGACCCAAATATGACCCAGATCAGACTCTACAATTTATTCATACCTCAGATCAAACCCCCCTAAACTAATAAAGACCCAAGACCAGAACCCAAAATAAATTCAGACCACAGACCAAACCCATAAACTAATACAGACCCCAGACTGGATCCCAAAATGAATTCAGGCTTCAGACCTAAGCCCTAAACTAATACTGACCCTAGACCAGACCCCAAAATGAATTCCGACCTACAAATCAAACTCCACAATATACTCAGGCCAAACCCTTAAACTAATACAGGCTTGTAGGACTAGATGTACAATAGAGATGAAGAGTTACAGTAGTGACTCCAGAAGAGTGTGTTATCAGTGGTGGTCTAGGGTAGTAAAGGTCGTATTGGTGGCACCAAAATGTGGTGGCACAACAGTCCCTGAATGCAAAACTAAGTACCCTCTTAGCTAACCCCCCTCCTCCTGACCCCATGCGTGCTTGCTCTTCACACTAGATATTGCCAGTCTTATAATGTTCCTACAGGACTATGGCCCAAACGCACCTATAATGTTAGTTTTTCCAGGCAGAAGGAATTTTCAGGAAACACATTAAATGTGCTGGGATTTTATCGCAGGTCTTTCCTTGGCCATATCCAAGAAGGATATTTATAATTATCTGCCATTACCAGGCGGTAACCTGAGACGGTAATATTCCCAGGCCAAGGTGTTTAATATGCCCGTCCTTTTACTACTGAGCGGCCTAATACTCCAGAAATCCTGCTGGTGCCAACGCCACCATTCATTTTCTGCAATGAAATATGAGCAAAGGGAGCGATTTTCTATGAACTTGTTTCTAGAGAATATTTGTTAAAGCTGTATGAGTTGTAGGATTTAAGGTGAAATGCGTGAGGTTTTGATGGGATTCACAATCTATAAACGCATACAGGACCATGGCAAAAAGTCGTAAATAAAAGGGGGTTTCCAATTTGCACTCTGGGTGTTGGAAGAAGATGACGTCCTGAGGCAGGAATGTTCAGAGTTTATAAGCACCCGCCCTACATGAGAGACTTCTATATGGTGCTGAATCTGTCACAACCCTCTGTATGGTGCTGAATCTGTCAGGGTCTCCTGTATTGTGCTGAATCTGTCATGGTCCTCTGCATGGTGCTGAATCTGCCATGGTCCTCCGTATAGTGCTAAATCTGTCAGGGTCCTCTGTATGGCGCTGAATCTATCTCAGTCCTCTGTAAAGCGCTGAATCTGTCAAAGTTTTCTATATGGTGCTGAATCTGTCGTGGTTCTCTGTATGGTGCTGAATCTGTCATGGTCTTCTGTATGGTTCTGAATCTGTCACGGTCCTCTGTATGGTGCTGAATCTGTCACGGTGTTCTGTATTATTCTAAATCCGTCATGGCCCTACGTATGGTGCTAAATCTGTAAAGGGCCTCTGTATGGTGCTGAATATGTCAGTGTCTTCTGTATGGTTGTGAATCTGTCATGGTCTCTATTATGCTAAATTTGTCACAGCTGAATATGTCACAGTCCTTTGTATGGTACTGAGTCTGTGATGGTCTCCTGTATAGTGCTGAATCTGTCACAGTCTTCTAAATGGTGATGAATCTGTCTTAGTCTTCTATAGGGTGATGATTCTGTCATGCAGGGGTGAATCTAGCCTCTTTGCTGCATGAGGCGGACTATAGAAAGACGCCCCCCCCCAAAAAAAAATTGAGCTAACATGCTACTAGCTTCACACGCTGCTATCGTTGCACAATATACACAATACACAGTTATAAAAAAGTTTTTAAGAATTCTTCTTCCTGTATTACTTCAGTATCAGATCAACAACACGGCATTAACAATGAAAGTAACTTCACACATCTTCTGCTTGATGGATGGACGAGCCCACGTGGCCCCCATTCTCTATAATAGGAGCCCCGCAGATAGCTGAGTACTGGACTTCGGCTATCTTTGGCATTGAAGTGAATGAGAGCCACGCGGGTTCGTCCATCCACCAAACGACACACCTATATATATGGCTGCGGTCAGGCTGAATTCCCACCCAGTGGGGGAAAGGGAAAACAATTCTCAGGCTCAGTGGGGGTCTCAGCAGACAGACAGAATACAGAGCAGTAACATTTTGTGACTTACAGGTGACGTCTCTGACTAATCGGTCACATTTCCCTTCTCTTCCCTTTGGACCGCCATGACCACTTCTTCCAGCTGTGACTTGTCTCTGTAAAGTTTGCAACACAGACATCTTTGGCTCCTCACTTTTCCAGGCATCCAACCCACATTGTCCTCACCTGCACACCCATCCTGCTGCTACCCCCAATTATACAATATATTATACTGTATAACTCCCCATAATGAATAATACCCCCAAGTGCATCTTTATATTAATAATGTCCGTGTGTACCCTGTATAAATAGTGCCCCTTTTCAATACCCCCGTGTATCTCCATAAATAGTGCCCCTTATTAAAATTGCCCCAGGTGTTTCCTAATTAAAAGGTTTTCCAAGTCATAGATAAAATAATCAGTGGGCCTCAAAAACCCAGGACCCCCCTGATCAGCTGTTTGAATGAACCGTGGTACCTGTGTAAGTGCCGTGGCCGCTTCTCTGTTTACATAGTGTCATTTATCTCATATCGGCCATGTA
Source organism: Leptodactylus fallax (assembly GCA_947044405.1). Classification (NCBI taxonomy): domain Eukaryota; kingdom Metazoa; phylum Chordata; class Amphibia; order Anura; family Leptodactylidae; genus Leptodactylus; species Leptodactylus fallax. Next base: position 2,893,249 of record CAMRHE010000219.1, on the reverse strand, counting down.
ATGTAACTACAGCCTCGTCCTGTACATGTCTACAGTATGTGACAAGGCTGTAATTACATCATACGGTCACTATAAACAGACAGCGTATAATATAAACAGGTGCCATAGCCCCCCATACAACTGATCGGGGGGGGGTCCACTAATCTCTTATTGCTAATCTGTCCTAAGGATAGATCATCAATAAAAATGAGCTGGAAAGCCCCTTTAGTAAAGCCCAATTGACACCTTAAAGGGGTTGTCCAGGATAACCACTTTTTTAATATGAGGCTGGGGAAGGTTCTCCACTGTCTCCCAGCGCGTTCCAGTCCTGCTACTCCGGTGTTTTCTTCCCCAAAGCACTGTGATGTCCCATGTCAGCGACCTTAGGGGTCATGTGGGGTGGGGACTTCTGGCAGAAGAAAACACTGGAGTAGCAGAACCAGACCGCGGTGGGAGACATCGGGGCACAAGGGACAGGTGAGTAGGGTTTTTTTTTTTTTTTTAAATCACTTTCCCCAGTTTCATATTAAAAAAGTGGTTATCCTGGACAAGCTCTTTAATTAATTGCCCTCTTATGTTATGCTCCTGATTCTTCCTGACATAAATACTGCTCCCCTAACGACCATTTATATAAATGATGCCCCTTCTATTCATACTGTCCCCTAATGCCCCCTTATATAATTGATGTCCCCTAGTGAACACTTATATAAATGACCACCCCTTATATATATAATGCTCCCTAATTACCCCTTATATAAATAAGCCCCCTTGTATTAATAATGCCCTTATATAAATAACACCTCTTAAGTTCATAAAGCCCCCTTATATAAAATGTCCCTTTCTAACAACCCCTTATCAGGGACGTAACTAGCAAAGACTGGTTCCCCCAGCAAACTTGTATTATGGCCCACAGCAGCCCCTGCACACAGTATTATGGCCCACAGTGGCCCCTGCACACGTTATTATGCCCCACTGTGGCCCCTGCACAGGGTATTATGTCCTATAGTGGACACTGCACACAGTATTATGCCACATAGTGGCCCCTGCACACAATATTATGCCACGCAGTGGCCCCTGCATACAGTATTATGCCACATAGTGGCCACTGGACACAGCATTATGCCACATAGTGGCCCACCCATGAACTATTATACTTTTCCGACCCCAGAGTATAATGATCGGAGATCCAGGGAGGTGAGAAAACATAAAAACCACTGTTACTTACCTATCCTGGGCCCCTGCGCCCTCCGTGCAGCTTCCGGCTCTCTTCAATGTCGGCACAGATGTCACATTGGCCAGGCAGTTGTCGCGACGGATAATGACGTCGGCCTGGCCCACTTGACGTCTGGGATGTCACTAAAGAGGCCTGAAGCCTGAAGGGAGTATCACCGGATCGCAGGAAAGTTGAGTAACATTGGTTTTTATGTTAATCACCTCCCCTGGGTTTCCGATTATTATACTTTGGGGTCTGAAAAGACCCCAGTGTATAAAAATAGTAGTATTTGTTGGGGTTCGGTTTTACTTACCTATCCCTGCTCCCGCTCACAGCCACATCTGCTTCCCCTTCTGCATCCTATAGCAGTAGGGGAAGCGGAGGCAGCCATGAGCAAGAGCAGGGATAGGTAAGTAAATAGGGCCCATTACCTGCTAGGGTTACTCCAGCAGGTAACAGCCTTCATAGGATGTCTGCGTCTCAGTGCAGGAGGCGTGATGATGTCATAGCATCGCTGCCTGCGCCCAGATGCAGAGGTCTCCTAAGCCAGCCCAGGACAAGTACCGCTCAGCTTTTTTTTAAAGTGGCCTGTCTTAGACTGGTTTAGGTTAAAAAATTAGTAAAAATGCTGCCCCTCCAAGCAGGCACTCATAGTGCCACCTGAGGTGGCCGCCTCACGTCGCCTCATTAGAAGTGCACCCCTGCTGTCATGGTCTTCCGTATCTATCAATGCTTATTAAGGATGACTATATACTCCCAGTTATTAAGTAGCTGAATCACAACTACATTTTTGTCATGATGATCTTGTCAGTGTGCTTGGTGGGAATGCCAAGAAAGAGGCAAGTGGCTATGGGGGCATGTGAATGGTTGCTGGGTTTTAGGGGATATGCCTACAAGTCACTTTGCCTTGACCAAAGTCTTGAAATACAGGACTTTGAAGAAGGGATCAGAACTTTTTCCCCAGATCAAGAAAAATTTAGATACAGCTCTGGTTCTGTCCTATAACAGTGACTGTTAGTTGTTTCAGAGCTTGGATCAAAAGATGTTCCAACCAGTCTGACCCTGCTTGTGGAGGATTTAGTGGAAGAGTGAAGAAATCAGGTGAGTAACTCAGTTAGCCTCTAAAAGGTATCACCTGATTTCTACACTCTTCCACTACTTTCTATGGCTAAGATGGTACATCATTATACAACTGTGGAGGATTTAGGCAGAGCCATTTTTAGTGCTGTTAATATGTTGCACTCACAGAGGATTCTCTAGCATGGGTAGTACAATTGTGTCAAACTCTCAGCTGTGAGAAATATTAGGTCTGTTGAGGCTGTATTGTAAAGAAAATGGTTCCCATTCAATGATCTCCAATGAGAGCTTTACTTGGACTTCCACTAGTGGGATATGACTAGAGAGGAGCCAATTGATTCAGCACAAATCCAATTTGGTCCAAATTCCCCAAAGATTTGGGATTCTGGGTATGAGTTGCTGAGAATGTTACTCTCAGTCATTAAAAATAGGTCACATGTGGACCATGAGGCTACTCTCAGTCGCTGAATGTATGGGTCCTATTCCCGACTTCTTATTCTTACCCTGTTCTTGATTGTGTTATTAGATTCCTCTTCTATCTTATTCCTTGGATTTGTTGCTTGCTACCTGCTCTTCTGGTTTTGATCCCTGGCTCACCCTTTATTTTACTTTGTCTTATACTCTGGCTTGTTGAATCTGGTGACAAGCCCCGACTCCATTCCTGACTTGCTCTTTCAGGCCTCCCTCCACCAACGTTTGGCTATTCAAGGTACCCCAATCTTAGAACCGTAAAACCTATACCTTCTTGTGGGGGTTAAGGATGAAGAACACAGAGATTCCTTAAACTCTGCTCTTCAGGCTGGGTAGTGCCATAGTGACTGCAGTTTAGATGATCCACTTCTCACTTAGGAAACATAACAGGACCTGAGTGGAGCATGTAAGGAGCGGTTCAGTGAATGAAGAATGTGTTCAGCCAGAAGCAGAACAGAGGAGGGTGGTATAGAGAACTGAGGAGGACCAGGAGAAGTAGCCAATAGGCAAGAGATCACAGAAACAGAGAGGGACCAGTGAGAGGACAGCGATGGAGGATTTATCTACAGAGGATTTAGATGAGTAATACGAGGCACCTGGTGTACCAACGTCACAATTAAAAATTGAGACTTTGTTGTTTTACACATTTTTAGAGATGTTATTAGTTTAATTCTGAGCCAAGTAGGATAATGCTCGCCCATAGACAGCAAAGGTTTCTCAGGTATATCTCCGCAATATTGTAAAACTTCCTTGGCCTGCCCGTTAACCAGAGTTATCGCCAATTGAGCATTTATGGGACCAACTTGGATACCTTCGGCAACCTACAAGTGTACAGGATCTACAGGCCCAGCTGGAACATATGTGGGCAAGTGTGTCGCAGGACACCATATGGAACCTGTATGCCTCCATGTCCAGCCATATCTCATCTTTTATCCAGGCTAGAGGTGGCCCAATAGAGTACTAGAAACTCCACTCAATTGCCCATTTTTCACTAATAAACGTCTCCTTTTGCTCTAATATGGTAATTACTTACATATATCATTATAAAGCCCCATACACATGTCCGAGTAGGGCTCGGTCGCTTCATTTAATTCCAATAATTATAGAGCAGGTCCTAACCTGCTCCATGATATCGGAACAGAACGGAACCCCCCTTAGAAATTAATAAATCTGAGTGTGAGTGTCATCCGAGTGCCTTCTGTTAAAAAATTGGCACCCACTCGGTCATGGGCGTGAGGTCTTACATGTGTGTGCATGAATCACACATAGAAAGATTCATTGAATTTCAACAACTCCTTGGTGTGTTTTTTTTTTTTTGTCAATGAGTGTATATCCCATTCATTTCACTGGACCTTGAACTTTGTAAGGACAATATCTGGGCTCTTTACTTAAGTTCTCTCATCCAGTGACGTCTTAAAATACTCTGATAAATCTTGTAATGTAAACGAAGCATTTCTAATCCCCGGAGATTGGAGAATGTACAGTAAATTGGAATCAGAGCAAAGATTAGAGGGAATCTTTTTCCCCTGGAAAATATCTATGAAATTAGCTTTGTCTAGTGTTACTCGCTGTTCCATACTGGAAATCAATGGCACTCTGTGTTTCATTCTGTATATCAGCAGAGGGAAATTTGTTGCTAACTGCCAAAGTAGAAAGATGGATTTTCTGTCAAGGAAAACACAGCTGGAATTTCCTCCGTCTTTCTTTTTTATTCTCCTCTTCTCCTGTACTATATAAGCAAGGAAAGTAATATGGCTCAGGTCAATTCATTATTCGGAGCATCTTACATGCATCTTATTGTAAGAGACAGCCAATGTTGTCCTAAGCTTTATTTGTCTGTATAAACTGTTAATGTTGAATGTATTTCTGTGATTCTGTTCCTTTAAGACAGCAGCCATTGTAATTGTGACATGATGCTGGAGTGACTCCCCCCCCCCTTTTATGTCAGCCTGCCTGTTCTGCAGACAGAGTGTGAGCAGAGAAGCAGGAAGTGACGAGACAGAGAGCAGCAGCCATCTTAGCAAGTGTTGTATTGAACTGGTGTGGAGATTTTTCTGTACAGCTAAGCTGTATCTTGGTCCAGAGACAAACAGAGTGTAAAGAGACAACAGGACTAGTGAGTCCACGTGAAAGGAACTGTGCTCAGTGGCTGATCAGTGAGACTGACATTGTGACTGTGTATATGGATACCACAGATAGAGACTCGCAGTGCTGTTGATGTACTGGACAGCACCTGCTAAACCCCGGCTTACATCCCAGCTCAGTGTATGGATTCGGCAGGACTGTCAGTGTGCTGAGTGGAATCTGCTGTTGGATTACATTGCATTCATTGGGTTTCCCTGTTAAAGAGGACTTCATTTCTCCCAAGATCCTGATAACCGTGAGGAGAGGACGCTTCACTATAAAAGAAAGGACCGACTTTGGGCCCCACCGCGCGCTTCTACAGACTGTAAGCGGTCCACCTGGACCACTGGGGAAAAGGGGGTGCACCCAAATGTGATGTCAGGGTCAGTTAGGGATAGTTTTGAGTATATTGTTCATTCAGTGTCCATACTGCAGAATTGGACAGAGTAAAAGTAGAAACCATTGCAGAATTTGCCTTGAAATTGTTCATGCTATATTGTATATTTTGCTTGTCTTTATCCCTGTCATTTTACCTTCAAATAGCCTTTATTAACTTATAGTAAATATATATTCTTTTCTTGAACTACCGCGTGTGCGTTCATTTCTGGTTGCGGAGACCAAACCACCTGCCTTGCTCTCGGTTCACAAATTGGCGTAGTCGGCAGGATCCGCTTACCAGAATGGACGGTGACGCACCCGTTCGGGAGAATGGTGCTGGAGGAAGAATGCCAGCAGGGGCTATAATGAGTCAGTTAGCTTAATTTGATGGCAATAATATGTCAGTGAGTATGTGGGTGGAACAGATACAAATGATACAGCGAATGTACCAGACCGCACCAGAAGTACTAGTAGAGCTAGCAATATTGACATTACAAGGGGATGCTAAGACCACGGTGATATTGAGGCCATTTGAACAAAGGCAGACATTTGAGCAAGTAGTCCAGATTCTAGAAACCATTTATGGAGAAACTGCATTGCTGGGGTCTCTGCAGGCTCGGTTCTTCCAGAGGGTACAACAGGAGAATGAAAGCCTTCCCCAATATGCAAATGCCCTACAAGAACTGCTCCGAGATATTCAAGTGAAGGAAAGAGGGGGCTCGCCAGCCTTCTGTAACCCTGATCGGACTCTCCGTGACCAGTTTGTCCTGGGGATACGTGACGGCAGTTTAACTGTGACTATGCAGGATTTTATACGACGAGAGACTGATGCTAAATTCCATGATGTACAGGTAGAGGCCATCTCCCGTGCCAATAGTATGTTCCCGAAGCCCCAGACCGCAGTTGGAGTTACTTTGTCACAGGGGGCTAGTTCTGGCTCAGAGACAGTAGAAAAGGGGACGGTTAAAGAAATTCTCACAGTAATGCAGAAACTGCAAGAGCAAATGGAACACTTGCACACCCGTTGTGATGAACATTCTATGAAAATTGCAGACTTCCAGAAAACTGGAGGTGAAAGGGTGAGCCGTCCATACCCAGAAAATCAGAATCACCCACCACCCCGCTGGAGGGATGAGGATAGGACCTACCGAAGGGGTCCAAATCAGTTAATGCAGTGCTCAGGAGAAATCGAAGGGGCTTACCGAAGGGGCCCAAACAGATGGCCAGAACGACGGGAGATACGCTGCTGGGAGTGTGGACGGATGGGCCACGTTGCTGCTAGATGTCCAGAGCAGCGACAAACTTATGAGAGACCGCCGTTAAACTGAAGTCCCCTGCTGCTGTAGGGCGTGTAGTAGGGGAGACTGACAAGGAGACTATGTGGGGAGAATGCCCTAATGATGACCTGATCGCTGCAGGTCCTGTTATACAGGTGGAAATGGAGGGTATTCCGGTTACCGGGATGATTGACACGGGTTCCCAAGTAACGACCTTGAGTAGAGACTGTTATGAACGGTACTTCCAGCAACATGTGAAATATGATCCCCATACATTCGTACGAGTGGTCGCAGCTAACCAGTTACCAGTTCCAGTCGTGGGAGTGGCCTGGATGAATGTCCGGGTATGTGGCCAAGATCTGGGTAGGAAAGGCATTGTGGTGGTAAAGGAGTCACATGAAGTAAAGGTCCCTGTCATTTTGGGGATGAATGTGTTAAAAGAATTAGATCAGATCCTCTTTGAAAAGAAAGGTCACGGTTATTGGAAAGAAACCACCACCCATCGGCCTACTCAAACAGCTTTCCAGCGGCTGATCCGGACATGTGGCTTACAGAAAAGTTCGGATGCGCAGCGTCCTCTGGCTCGAATTTCAGTTCCTTTGCATACAAAAGTTACACTGCCACCCAGTCGGGAGACAATAGTGTCTATGCCCGTAGGCACCTGTCGGAAACTAGAGGGCATAGCTGTGTTGGTAGAACCACTGCAGGCAGCCGAAGGAGGTGTTGATCCGCTAGTGGCCCGTTCCTTGGCAATAGTTCGCAATGGAAGAGTACCACTTCGATGTGTAAACACTCAGGACCAGAGTGTGGACCTGACCCCAGGGAGGCAGCTGGCTAACATCTATGTGACTCCGGAGGAAGTAAGGAAAGTAACTCCAATGCAGCTGAAGCCGACTGAAAGGGATGAGTGGACCGTAACTGTGTCCATGGGAGAAGATGAGGAACCCACCTCTGAATGGAATGGCCGTGCAATTCGAGAACAGATGAAGATGGATGCAAGTTCATGTTCTCTGGAATGTGTGCAGAAGGTAGATGAACTGTTGTGGGAGAACCGAGCCGCCTTTTCACGGTATGCTGAAGATTTTGGATGTACCACAGGGATCTACCATGAGATTCCCACAGGAGACACCCCTCCAATTAGAGAGCGCTACCGACAAATTCCTCCACAGTTGTATCAGGAAGTAAAAGAACTGTTAGCTAAGATGCTACAGGGTGGGATCATCCAAGAAAGCCAGAGTCCCTGGGCAGCTCCTGTGGTGTTAGTAAGAAAAAAAGATGGGTCCATCCGATTTTGCGTAGACTATCGGAAGTTAAACGCTTGCACCGTACGAGATTCCTACCCCTTGCCACGGATTGAGGAGTCCCTCTCAGCGCTGGGGAGAGCCCGGTACTTCTCCTCACTAGATCTGGCTAGTGGGTATTGGCAGGTGCCGATGGCCACAAAAGACAAGGAGAAGACGGCATTCATCTTGCCCATGGGACTATACGAATTTAACCGGATGCCCTTCGGGTTGACAAATGCACCCGGAACGTTTCAGCGGTTGATGGAGAAATGTCTCGGTGACTTCAACTTTGAGTTCACTCTCATCTACTTGGATGACATTATAGTGTATTCTGCGACCTTTGAAGACCATCTCCACCAGTTGGGGCAAGTATTTCGAAGATTGCGGGAACATGGGCTCAAATTGAAACCCAGTAAATGTCGGTTGTTCCAATCTGAAATTGATTACTTGGGTCACCGCGTATCAGGAGAAGGGGTGAGACCATCAAGAGACAAGATAGCGGCTGTTCAAGATTGGCCAATACCGACTACCCTGCGAGAAGTGAGGGCGTTCCTTGGAGTAGCCGGTTACTATCGACGGTTTATTAAGGATTTCGCCAAGGTAGCAGCACCACTTAATGCTCTCCTACGAGGCACATCCGGTGGTCCAAAGAACCGGTCCGTGAAGTGGGGACCTGAACAGGAACAAGCCTTCCAGGCATTAAAGGATGCACTGACAACAGCCCCAATCTTGGCATATGCTGATTACCACTTGCCGTTCCAGCTGTATACGGATGCAAGCCTGTATGGTCTTGGAGCAGTGCTTTCCCAGCTTCAGGATGGCCAGGAGAGGGTCATAGCGTACGGCAGCCGGTCTTTGAGAGATTCTGAAAGAAACCCCGAGAATTATAGTTCATTTAAGTTGGACCTGTTGGCACTGGTATGGGCCATGACCGAGAAATTCTCTGAATATTTGACCGGTGCTGAAGTTTTAGTACTGACTGACAACAACCCACTAGCTCACCTGGAAAATGCCAAGCTCGGGGCGTTAGAGCAGAGGTGGATAGCCCGAATGACTAAGTTCAATTACCGCATTAAGTATCGGTCCAAGACAGAGAACCAGAATGCTGACGGGCTTTCTAGGGTAACCGCCCAGACCCCCACAGTAGACGTGGATCATGAGTTGGAGCATGTGGAGGTGCCCGACTTCAGCAGATTTTCACAGGCCTTGACCGCCACTAATCAGTTTGAGATGGAGGGGACTGAAATGGCTCCTTTCTTTGGTCCCTCACGACAGGAATGGGCACAGATACAACAGACCCATGAGGGGCTGGCACAGATGATCAAGTGTGTTGAGAAAGGCCAGAAGCCCTGTAGAGAGGAAAGAGAACGACTGACACGTGAGATATTATCTGTTCTGAGTCAGTGGGAAAAGTTGGAGATGAAAAATGGAGTGCTATGCCGAAAGGTCTATTTACCTTCTGAGATCGACATTCGATACCAAATTGTGGTGCCTAGTGAACTGGCTCGCTCGTTGGCAGTTGAGGCTCATAATAAGAATGGACATTTTGGTCATGAGAAGACCTTTCGTTGGTTACAGCGACTGATTTACTGCCCTGGTCTTCGTCAAATGGTCGAAGAAGTATGCCGCAGCTGTCGAACTTGTGAGATCCATAAGGCAATAGAACAGAGAGCTCCCCTGCAAACCATCGTGACCCAGGAACCTTTAGAAATCGTCATGATAGACTATCTAATGGTGGGCCCATCCAATAGCGGACACCAGTATTGCCTCGTAATGGTGGATCACTTCACCAAATTTGCGGTGGTAACCGCCACCAAGGACCAGACAGCTGAGTCAGCAGCTCGTGCTCTGTGCCAAGATTTCATTCGAGTATATGGGTGCCCTAAACGCATCCACTCCGACCAGGGTGCCTGCTTTGAGGGACACGTAATGAAAGAAGTTCAACGTATCTACGGGATAAAGAAGTCGCACACGACTCCATACCACCCTCAGGGAAATGGGGCCTGTGAAAGATTCAACAGAACTCTGCTACAGATGCTGTGGACTCTGGAGGAAGACAAGAAGTTACAGTAGCCTCAGTTCTTGTCTGAAATGGTGTGGGCCTATAACAATCAGGTCCATTCTACAACGGGGTACTCTCCTTATACACTTCTCTTTGGGCGGTCTGGGCGAAGTGTAGGAGAATTACAGTTGGATGATGTGGATGGGTTCCCTCCGAGGGATCCAACCTCTTGGGTGCGGGCGCACCGGCAGAGACTTGAGACGATCCATCGATTGGTGCGGCAGCGCCTGCAAGAACATCCCCATCCTGATAAGACCCCAGTGCAAGAAGCACCATTGCAACCAGGCGACCTGGTGCTAGTTCGTGTCAAGAAACCCCAAGGGAAATTGGAAAGCCGATGGGAGGCTTTGCCGTATCGTGTTGTTGGCCGCAAGTATGCGAATGGGCCAGTGTACCAGGTCCAGAAAGAAGGAACTGATTGTGTTCGAGTACTTCACCGAAATATGTTGCGCCTGTGTCATTCTGAAGGGACAAATCATGATGGGCTTGCCAATGTGAATGAGCTCCCACAGTCAGAGAATGGAGGTGCGGAATGGGCCTCAGACGAGGAGGATGATTGTTGGCCGATCCCTGCTCCTGGGGATGTTCCACCTGTGACTACTGTATCTCCGGCCTGTGCCCCCTCTGGTGCGGAATCCGCTGGTCCTTCTCAGCCCATAGCTGCAGCACCCCATAATATACCACCGGTCCTCAGACGGACCACTAGGCCAAATGCTGGTATTCCCCCTGTTCGGTATGCGCAGGATGAGTTTGTTTGGCCTGCCATACATCGGTATACTACCACCCTGTGCATAAAAGTACAACCCTCTGGATATACAGTCATAGGCAGGGACTGCCAATCTTAAAGTGGGGGGGAATATGTAAGAGACAGCCAATGTTGTCCTAAGCTTTATTTGTCTGTATAAACTGTTAATGTTGAATGTATTTCTGTGATTCTGTTCCTTTAAGACAGCAGCCATTGTAATTGTGACATGATGCTGGAGTGACTCCCCCCCCTTTTATGTCAGCTTGCCTGTTCTGCAGACAGAGTGTGAGCAGAGAAGCAGGAAGTGACGAGACAGAGAGCAGCAGCCATCTTAGCAAGTGTATTGAACTGGTGTGGAGATTTTTCTGTACAGCTAAGCTGTATCTTGGTCCAGAGACAAACAGAGTGTAAAGAGACAACAGGACTAGTGAGTCCACGTGAAAGGAACTGTGCTCAGTGGCTGATCAGTGAGACTGACATTGTGACTGTGTATATGGATACCACAGATAGAGACTCGCAGTGCTGTTGATGTACTGGACAGCACCTGCTAAACCCCGGCTTACATCCCAGCTCAGTGTATGGATTCGGCAGGACTGTCAGTGTGCTGAGTGGAATCTGCTGTTGGATTACATTGCATTCATTGGGTTTCCCTGTTAAAGAGGACTTCATTTCTCCCAAGATCCTGATAACCGTGAGGAGAGGACGCTTCACTATAAAAGAAAGGACCGACTTTGGGCCCCACCGCGCGCTTCTACAGACTGTAAGCGGTCCACCTGGACCACTGGGGAAAAGGGGGTGCACCCAAATGTGATGTCAGGGTCAGTTAGGGATAGTTTTGAGTATATTGTTCATTCAGTGTCCATACTGCAGAATTGGACAGAGTAAAAGTAGAAACCATTGCAGAATTTGCCTTGAAATTGTTCATGCTATATTGTATATTTTGCTTGTCTTTATCCCTGTCATTTTACCTTCAAATAGCCTTTATTAACTTATAGTAAATATATATTCTTTTCTTGAACTACCGCGTGTGCGTTCATTTCTGGTTGCGGAGACCAAACCACCTGCCTTGCTCTCGGTTCACATTATTACATTTGATCTGATGGATGATATATTGGTCTTCCGGATGCAGTGAGAGGAATTCTCATGTAGACAAAGTCTGATCCACCACTATGCACGTATAGTACTCAGGCCTTTGGTCTTTGTTGTTGACATTGATGTTGAGATTTAGGTTGCTTGAGACTTTCACGTTGATGTTGACATTGAAATTAACGTCAAGGGTGATATTTCAGTAGAAATTGAGGTTGATGTTGATTTTTACATTGATTTTTGATGCTAAGGTTGGTGTTAAGGTAGATGTTGAATTTGATGTTGAGGCTTTGAGGCTGATTTTGAGCGCAACACTGAGTTTTACATTTAGGTTATCATTAAGGTTGATGCTGCCATTGCATTTGACACTAAGGTTTATGTTTACATTGAGCTTAGCATTAAGGTTGGTATCGCAGTTGAAGATGAGGTTCCCATAAAGGTTGATATTGGCATCGAGGTACGATGAGGTTGGCATTCAGGTTGATCTTGACGTTAAGATAGACATTGAGGTTAATGTTGATGTTGAAGTTGATGTTGACTTTTAGATAAACAATGAGGATGCCATTGAGGTAGATGTTGATGTTTAGTTTAACTTTGAGGTTGGCACTGAGGTTGAAGATGAGGTTCACATTGAGATTGATGTTGGCATTGAAGTTGATGTTACCGTTGAGATTGACATTGAGGTTAATGTTGACGTCAAAGTTGATGTTGATAGTTACACTTTGAGGGTGTCATTGAGGTAGATGTCAATGTTGACATTTAATTTAACATCGAGGTTGGCATTGAGGTTGATGTTGACAATGAGGTTGACATTAAGGTTCACATTATGCTTGATGTTAAGGTCATGGACAGAGACATCTCACCTTGAGGAGAGCACCAGTGAAGGTGTGTAGAGTTGTGATATGATGTTAAGGTCAGCATTGAGGTTGATGTTGAGAGTGAGGTTGATATTAAGGTTGATGTTGACATTGAGGTTGATGTTAATGTCATTGTTGAAGTTGGCCTTGAGTTTAACATATTTTGTGGCCCGAACCTTCCACTTTGATGACCCAAATAAAGATATATCTTAATCTAGATGGATCATGAGAATATCCAGTTCTTTGGGAAATACACTTCTAGGTAAAAGAGTTAACAGGAAACGGGGATGAAGACAATGAGGATGGGGATAGAGACAACCACAGAAATCATGGACATGGCATTTCAGGCAGAAGCCTGAAGACTCAAGACTGGTCATTATGAAGGTAGAGCGGTAAGGCCACTAGCAGTTGAAAGGGACTTCATATTTCATAATTGTTTAGGATTATAGCCTAATAACTGGTGGGTTGATGCGTGATGAGAAAAGTAAAGTTCTGTGGGCCCATGGTAGAGGGGAATTAGACTGAACTACCTCATTTATTAGGTTTGACAATGTTTATGGAAGGTATCTATATACCGTGTTTCTCCAAAAATAAGACCTACCCCAAAAATAAGCCCTAGCTAGATTTTTCAGGTTTTTTGGAGTAGGCTTGAAATATAAGCCCTACTCCAAAAATAAGCCCTAGCTAATTTAACCCCTTCCCAATATTTGCCGTACGATTACAGCGCATGCTGGGTCTATAAAGATGGCGGCCGCTCTGCTGCAGAGCGGCTACCATAGCTACTGTACCGGGTCCGGAGACCCGGAGTTAATGCCCGCGATCAGTGTCTATTCTGATCACAGGCATTATTGAGCGTGACCCCCCCTCCTTCCCACCAAAGTAGCACAACCGCCGGAGATAATGCCCGCGATCACAGTGGACTCTGACCGCGTGCATTGCTAAGTGTGACCTCCCTCCCCTCCCACCCGCAGTCCCTAGGGCCAGTCCCAACCCCCTATAACTACTATATCGGGTCTCTGTTGTTAATGCCCATGATTGGAGTCCAGAGTCATAGGAATATTACTATTGAGGCTGGTCTATGATGGATCTATAACCAGCCTCACTAGTAATGTAGAGAATCTCCCATAGACTGCAATACGATGTATTGCAGTGTATGGGATGATTGCAGGTTCAAGCCCCCCTAGGATGGATTAATAGTAAAAGAAAAAAAAAAGTTAATATAAAAAAAACCAAAACAATAAAAGTTCAAGCACCCCCCACTTTCACTAGAATACATATAAAAATAAAATATTACTGTGAAACACATACACATTAGGTATCCCTAATTAGGTAACGCCCGCTCTACAAACTTATAAAAATATTTTACCTCTATGGTGAATGCCATAGCAGAAAAATAAAATCAAAAGTGCAGAACTGCTGTTTTTTCGCTTTCACCTCTGATAAAAGTTGAAATAAAAAGCGATCAAATGTGTGATTGTTGTTCATGGAAAAAATTAAGACCTACCCCGAAAATAAGCCCTAGCCCTTTTTTTCAGAGAAAAAAAATAATATAAGACCCTGTCTTATTTTCAGAGAAACACGGTAGTTGGTAGCTGTATACATAGATATAAAATCTGTTCCCCCTAGTGGTGGTCGTATGCAGCTAGAATTATATCACTTACGCTAAGTTCACATTAGTGTCGGCTCTGGTCTGTTGTAGGACCAGAACAATGGACAGGCTTATCCGCTAAAATAGTGGTTACAGACAGAGCCTGATGGACCTTATTCACTATAATGGGGTTCGCATGGTGTGCATTGTTCTTAAATTGAAAGAGTCAGGTAAAAAAGCTGTGCATGCAGGACTTTTTCATCCCCCCGATTTCAGGCGAACATTGTGATAGCGTCTTCTACGGAGACACCAACACAAATGTGAACATAACCTTATCAAGTTAGACAATCAGAGCTCCCTCACATCCCTATACATTTTAAAAAATAATTACAATTTTGGATATAAAAGTGGAAAAGTTAACATTATCCCTATGATTTCTGCAAGGGCTTAGTGACAGAGCAGTCAGCCATAACAGTTTCATCCTTCACTATTTGCATTTAATTTGAAAATGTGAGCAAAAGTTTTACCATGAGGATCCAAGACCAAAGGAAAACTGAATTTGATATATTATTATAGGAGTCTTTCCCTTACAACAAGAAAGGCAATAAACAAGAGTAACCAGTCATTATAAATAAGAGGGAAATAAAATGACATCATGGAATCACTCGTACACTTTTCTACATCCCAAACTCTGCAATTATCCTAAACTCAAGACTGAAATATTATTAGACGCTTCAGGGCACCGTCTAACACACATTATTGTGGTTTTATATCACAATTCTAAGGTCTCTTTGATCCCTGAAGGCAATCACAGTGGCAAAAGTGCCACCATAAAATCCCTACTGCCTGTATTTTGGGGGGCCTGGGGCAAGGAAATATGAAAACAAAGGGTTTGAGCATTGAAAGGTAGAAAAAGGACAAGTTTGTGAGCTCCACAAATGATGAAGAAACCAGTGGCAAACATAGAACAGAGTGGAAACCCCAAAGCAAATGTCAAAGTTGGCCCCCATTATGATCTGCATGAGGTTTCACCACCCAGTAGTATAGGGGAAAGGACAAACCAAGGTTGGGCAGCTTCTCTCACAGGGTCCATATATCAACCACAAGGTTCTATCTCTGTTATGTATGTCTGATGGTAGGCTAGACATTAAAACCAAAACAAGCTTTATCACATGGTATGATATAGCTGCACTGTCAATTACTATGTTAGCAATTGTCTTCCTACAGAACTCCCCTCCATCTCTACCACCAGTGCACACTATCCACTGAACCATCTTCTGTCTATGTCCATTTTGCTCCTCCTAGCTGCTGGGGACATCTCTCCAAACCCTGGCCCTCCTTCTCTCCCTAATTTTTCCTCTTCCTACACACATAGAAATCCTACAAACCTAATCAATATTCACCGTGTTCCCTCTCCTTATCTTTCTCCTGTCTCTTTTAACTGTTCTCTCTGGAACGCCCCGCTCAGTGTGTAACAAACTAGAATATATTAATGACTTATTCCTCAGTAAATCTCTCAACACACTTGCCCTTACTGAAACCTGGATCCAGCAGTCTGATACGGCCTCCCCTCCTGCTCTGTCTCATGGCGGTCTACAATTCTCACACACCTCTAGGCCTGACAACAGGAAGGGTGGAGGGGTAGGGATACTTCTGTCACCGCAGTGCACTTCTCAGGCCATCCCATTGGTACCCTCACTCACATTCCCCTCATTTGAAGTACATGCTATCAGACTTTTTCCGCCCACTCTCCTTACGTGTAGCTGTGATCTTCCGTCCTCCCGGCTCACCCTACCAATTTCTGGATCACTTCGCTTCTTGGTTTACCCTCTTTTTATCCAGTGAAATTCCTACCCTCATCATGGGTGACTTTAACATCCCCACTGACACCCCTGTCTCCTCAGCTACCTCACAGTTTCTCTCAATAACCACGTCTTTTGGTCTTTCACAACTTTCCTCTTCCGCCACACATGTAGATGGCAGCACCATTGATCTTGTCTTCCATCGACTCCTCACAGTTTCTAAATTTACTAACTCTTCTCTGCCACTCTCTGACCATAACCTTCTGTCTCTCACCATCAGTGCTTCCTCTCCTTCACAGGACACACCTACTCATCATACATATAGGAATTTATGTGCTATTAACACCCAGCACCTCTCAGATACTCTACAGTCCTCTCTGTCCCCCATCTCTTCACTCTCCTGTCCCAATCTGGCCACCAGTCACTATAATGAAACCCTTAAGAGTGCATTGGATGAGGCAACTCCCCCCTCCACTTGAAAGGTTAGATGCAGGAGACAGCAACCCTGGCACACGCCACAGACACGTTTTCTTCAGCGGTGCTCTAGGTGTGCTGAACGTCTGTGGAGAAAATCACGTACACCTGCAGACTTCCTCCACTTTAAACTTATGCTTAAAACCTATAATTCTGCCCTCACCTAGCCAAACAAGACTATTTCACCGCTCTCATCTCTTCTCTCTCCAGTAACCCTAAAAGGCTATTTGAAACTTTTTACTCACTCCCAAGGTGCAGATGCCATTCACAGACCTTAGTGCAGATAACCTGGCCACTTATTTCCATGATAAAATTGATAAGATCCGTCAGGAAATAACTGCCCAATCCCCAGGTGGCACTGACCCCCTCACCAGCCGCACTTCAGACTGTTCATTCTCATCTTTTGAACCTGTTACAGAGGAGGAAGTATCTCAGCTACTTTCTTCTTCTCGCCCTACAACCTGTAGTAGTGACCCTTTCCCCTCACACCTTCTCCAGTCTCTGTCGCCTGCCGTCATGACTTACCTTACTAAAATATTTAACCTCTCTCTCTCTTCTGGAATTTTCCCATCCTCTTTCAAACATGCTGTCATAACCCCACTACTGAAGAAATCCTCCCTTGACCCATCCTGTGCTGCTAACTATCGACCTGTCTCTATCCTTCCTTTTATCTCCAAAATCTTGGAATGCTTAGTCTATTCTCGTTTAATCCGCTATCTTTCTGCTAACTCTTTTCTTGACCCCTTACAATCTGGCTTCCACACTCTGCACTCTACTGAAACGGCCCTCACAAAAGTCTCCAATGATCTCCTGACAGCTAAATGCAAAGGAGACTACTCTTCTTATTCTTCTGGATCTCTCAGCAGCATTTGACACTGTTGACCATCAACTCCTCCTCACTATGCTTCATTCTGTCGGCCTCACAGACACTGCTCTCTCCTGGTTCTCCTCTTATCTCTGACCGCACTTTCTGTGTATCATTTGCAGGCTCTGTTTCTTCCCCTCTTCCCCTTGCCGTTGGGGTTCCTCAGGGCTCGGTCCTAGGCCCCCTGCTCTTTTCCCTCTACACAGCCCCCATTGGACAAACCATCATTAGATTTGGCTTCCGGTACCATCTTTATGCTGATGACACCCAATTATATACGTCATCCCATGACATCACCCCTGCACTAATACAGAACACCAGTGACTGTCTCTCTGCTGTCTCAAATATCATGTCTTCGCTTTATCTGAAACTGAATCTCTCAAAGATTGAATTACTGCTGTTTCCACCATCTAATAGATCTGTCCCTGATATCTCCATTGCAGTCTCTGGCCTTACCATAATGCCTAGGCAGTATGCCCGCTGCCTCGGGGTTTTGTTTGACTCAGACCTTTCCTTCACCCCCCATATCCAATCACTCGCACACTCATGTCATCTCCACCTCAAAAACATCTCCAGAATCTGCCCTTTCCTTACCACAAATACACTAAAGACACTTATTGTTGCCCTAATTCACTCTCGCCTTGACTACTGTAACTCCTTACTAATCGGTCTTCCCCTTACTAAACTCTCCCTGCTATAATCTATTCTGAATGCGGCGGCCAGGCTCATCTATCAGTCTAGACTTTACAGCGATGCTTCTGGTCTGTGCCGGTCACTACATTGGCTGCCTATTCAATACAGAATACAATATAAACTTATCCCCCTCATCCACAAGGCTCTCCATAATGCTGCACCTCCCTACATTTCCTCCCTCATCTCTGTCTATCGCCCAACCCGTACTCACCATTCACTCAATGACCTAAGACTAGCATCCTCTATTATCAGAACCTCCCACGCTCGTATACAAGACTTCTCCCGAGTTGCACCACTTCTCTGGAATGCTCTATCCTGGACTATTAGATTAAACCCCAATTTCCACAGCTTCAAGCGTAAACTAAATACACATCTTTTCAGACAGGCCTATCACAACTCCTAATGTAAACCCTTCCGTAGTTAGAATCCCTAAAACGTACCCTCCTCTGTTCAAGCTCCCGCATTACCTCACAGGATATGATGCCATATCAGACTAACTTTATACGTCCAGGCACCATCTGCATGTTAAAGACACGACTGGTGACGGCTCATACAGCTTATATATGTGTAATGACAGTAACCTCTATTGCAGAATTGTCTGACCATTGTATAAGCAATGCTACGTCTGTTGCCGCCCCTGCTACCTCCTGTGTCACCCCCTCTACCTCACAGATTGTAAGCTCTTGCGAGCAGGGCCCTCAGTCCCAGTGTGTGAATTGAATATTTCTTTGTAATGTATCTTTTTTGTCAGTGCTTGAACCCTACAAGTTGTACAGTGCTGCGGAATATGTTGGCGCTATATAAATAAAATGTATTATTATTATTATTAGGTTAATGTTGATGTTGAAGTTAATGTTGACATTTAGTTAAACAATGAGGATGCCATCAAGGTAGATGTTGATGTTTAGCTTAACTTTGAGGGTGGCACCAAGGTTGAAGATGAGGTTCACATTGAGGTTGATGTTGGCATTGAAGATTGTTGAGATTGACATTGAGGTTAATGTTGATGTCAAAGTTGATATTGATAGTTACACCTTGAGGGTGTCTTTGAGGTAGATGTCAATGTTGACATACAGTTTAACATCAAGGTTGGCATTGACTTTTTCACCTGCCTGTTTCAATTTAAAAACAACGCAAACCAGACAGACCCCATTATAGTCAATGAGTCCATCAGGTTCCGTATGTAACCACTATTTTAGCGGTTTCACCTGTCCATTGTTCTGTGATCTTAGCATAAGTGATATCATTAAGGCTGCAGATGGCCACCACTAAGGGGAGCAGATTGTATATGTATGTATACAGCTTCCAACTATGTAGATAGCTTCCATAACAATGACAAAGCTAGTAAATGAGGTAGTTCAATCTAATAACTCCCTACCATGGGCCCAAAGAACTTTACTTTTCTCATCATGCATCTTCCTCCAGTTATTGGGCAATAATTCTAAACAATTATGAAATATCAAGTTCCTTTCAACTGCTAGTGGCCTTACCACTCTACCTTCATAATGTCCTGTCTAAACTCTTCAGGCCTTTGCCCGAAATGCCACGTCCATGATTTCTGTGGTTGTCACTATGCCCGTCCTCATCCCCGTTTCCTGTTAACTCTTTTACTCAGAAATGTATTTCCCATACAACTTCTGCACAGTTTGGACGAAAGACCAATCCTTAGGTATACTGTATATTTGTCTCTTTTAGTATTTGAGCACTGTATCTTTTATATTAAAATTTAAAACCTAAATAAGCTTGGTCCTTGTATGCTCTAAATAATCCATAGCACATCTTAGGGATGGTTCACACATAGGAATTTGAAGCAGATTTTTTCTGCTTGACAAAAATTGACGATGTATTAGTTGACTCATTATTCTGTATATAGGGATTTCAATCTAATTCCGGTTAATACTTATTTTTATTTTTTTTATATAAGTTATTACTAAATTGATATTATGGTTCATTCCTACACCCATACATATCAATATGATTTTACTGGACTTTGAAACATGTTTACATAAAAAGTCTGATTTGTTTTTATTTCAGATACTATGAATTACAGTTCGCCAGATTAGTGTCATCTAATTATTATTTTTTATTTATTTAAAAAAAAAATATGGAAGGCTTCACGAATTTGCTTGTCATCCTTGCGCAGGGGCTATGCTAATCTTTTCTGTATCGTTCCAATTTTAGTACAGTGCCTTGCGAAAGTATTCGGCCCCCTTGAACTTTTCAACCTTTTGCCACATTTCAGGCTTCAAACATAAGGATATATAATTTTTTAATTTTTTGGTGAAGAATCAACAACAAGTGGGACACAATCGTGAAGTGGAACGAAATTTATTGGATATTTTAAACTTTTGTAAAAAATAAAAAACTGAAGAGTGGGGCGTGCCAAATTATTCGGCCCCCTTAAGTTAATACTTCGTAGCGTCACCTTTTGTTGCGATTACAGCTGCAAGTCGCTTGGGGTATGTCTCTATCAGTTTTGTACATCGAGAGACTGAAATTCTTGCCCATTCTTCCTTGGAAAACAGCTGGAGCTCAGTGAGGTTGGATGGCGAGCGTTTGTGAACAGCAGTTTTCAGCTCTTTCCACAGATTCTCGATTGGATTCAGGTCTGGACTTTGACTTGGACATTCTAACACCTGGATACGTTTATTTGTGAACCCTTCCATTGTAGATTTTGCTTTATGTTTGGGATCATTGTCTTGTTGGAAGATAAATCTCCGTCCCAGTCTCAGGTCTTTTGCAGACTCCAACAGGTTTTCTTCCAGAATGGTCCTGTATTTGGCTCCATCCATCTTCTCATCAATTTTAACCATCTTCCCTGTCCCTGCTGAAGAAAAGCAGGCCCAAACCATGATGCTGCCACCACCATGTTTGACAGTGGGGATGGTGTGTTCAGGGTGATGAGCTGTGTTGCTTTTACGCCAAACATATCGTTTTGCATTGTGGCCAAAAAGTTGGATTTTGGTTTCATCTGACCAGAGCACCTTCTTCCACACGTTTGGTGTGTCTCCCAGGTGGCTTGTGGCAAACTTTAAACGAGACTTTTATGGTTATCTTTGAGAAATGACTTTCTTCTTGCCACTCTTCCATAAAGGCCAGATTTGTGCAGTGTACGACTGATTGTTGTCCTATGGACAGACTCTCCCACCTCAGCTGTAGATCTCTGCAGTTCATCCAGAGTGATCATGGGCCTCTTGGCTGCATCTCTGATCAGTCTTCTCCTTGTTTGAGATGAAAGTTTAGAGGGACGGCCGGGTCTTGGTAGATTTGCAGTGGTCTGATACTCCTTCCATTTCAATATGATCGCTTGCACAGTGCTCCTTGGGATGTTTAAAGTTTGGGAAATCTTTTTGTATCCAAATCCAGCTTTAAACTTCTCCACAACAGTATCACGGATCTGCCTGGTGTGTTCCTTGGTCTTCATGATGCTCTCTGAGCTTTAAACAGAACCCTGAGACTATCACAGAGCAGGTGCATTTATACGGAGACTTGATTACACACAGGTGGATTATATTTATCATCATCAGTCATTTAGGACAACATTGGATCATTCAGAGATCCTCACTGAACTTCTGGAGTGAGTTTGCTGCACTGAAAGTAAAGGGGCCGAATAATATTGCACGCCCCACTTTTCAGTTTTTTATTTTTTACAAAAGTTTAAAATAACCAATAAATTTCGTTCCAGTTCACAATTGTGTCCCACTTGTTGATTCTTCACCAAAAAATTAAAATTTTATATCTTATGTTTGAAGCCTGAAATGTGGCAAAAGGTTGAAAAGTTCAAGGGGGCCGAATACTTTCGCAAGGCACTGTATATGTGTTGCCGAAGCGAGCACGTAGTGTCATCTAATTATTGTCCACAAAAACTCACTCTCTGTTTTTTAGATTTATTTAGATATTATTACATTAGCTGAACCAATATTTCTGCTTATCCGGCCCAGTAAATACCATTCTTAGGCACTTGTAGAAATTCACCTGTCTATGGCAATTGTATAGGTACATGCCGGCTTTTACTGAACCCACAGCACATGCGCGCGTGGAAATCTTATATCTCGCGAGTACGCATGCACATAGATCGGATTGCCGCGGATACATGCGATAAAGAAAAAGAAGGACATCTACAGATGTTCTCTTTATGTCCTTACAGGAGATACAGTATATGGATACAATAAGTCCACCTTCCCTCCCTAATTCTTTTTATCACCATATTTTCGTTATTACCATATGAAATAATAGAATAGGACGATTTATTTGTGTATATTTATTCATAAAATTCTTTGCAAAGTTTTCTACACTTTTGAACAGATTTTACAGTAGCGTCTTATATGTTGTGTATTTGTGTAGAAACAAATATTTATTTATTGGATATGTATTGCAGCATGAGATTATGCAAAAAATTGTATTTTATTTTTTTAACCCCATGCACTTTGACTCCATCTCCAATTAACCTTAATTGGGTGGGTGATTTTAGTCTATCTTGCACTGCCACTTTGTTATATGTCTATTGGTTATGTTTCTTCTGTAAACCCCGAAACGCATTATCTTTTGACATGAAATAAACAAATAAACGGTATATCATTTGGAAATATATTCCCAGGGACCGCAGAGCCTGGGTATTTTGTTTTGAGTCCAATGAAAATTGGTTACCATACGGCCCAGGTTATTCCGGAAGCTATCTACCAGTGTATGCTGCACCCTCACATTGATGCTGTCATCGTGGTTGTGTCTTCACGCAACCAATTCAGGTGAGCCCCCCACCAAAATGGTTGGCGCCAGGTTATTTGGCACCCCATATGAATTGTTAATAGGTTCCGCAGAGGGGCACTTGTTTCTGTTTTTCTTTTTCTTTCCTCTAGACATGGATTTTGTAACTGAATTTGAAGCAGAATTTGGAGAATACCACTGTATTTTGCCTTTATTGGACAGGGCCAAATTCCAAATTTTGACAAATTCCACACCGACGCAAAAGGTGTATTTTTCACCTCCCATTCATTTCAACGCATCAATCACCTGAAGAATAAGTAGGATGCTTATTGAAATCATTGAAATGAATATGAGGCAGATTTCAGGTGAAATTTGAGGCTGTTTCCACCTCAAATTCAGTGTCAAATTCCTTAGCGTTTGCAATCCCTTTGGCTGATGGAGAGCAGGGTGTACGTATCTGTTGGAGGCTTAATAAACCAGAACATGGTAGCTGGCGGCAGTGACTTGTGTATCAGGGGTGTGTAGAATGTTTGGAGTAAGATTTATGCTTAGTTTGCAACATGACTGCAAGATTGAGTGAATGGAAGTAGATTAACTACTTATGGTTGCACCCATGCCACATTCTGGGAAGCTGGGATACCCTTAAAATAGCTTTCAAGGGATTTGAAAGAATTCTAAACTTAGAATTCTAAAAGTTGCTAAATGATGTTCTGCATGGCCATGAAGTAAACAGTCTGCAGAGATCTACTGCTTGTCTGTCTCATTTTTAGCCAGACAAATTCCAGGAGTGGAATAAGAGAGCTCCGGTGACCTGTATTATATGGCTTTGTTGAGACCTATCCTACTTGGGAAAAAAGTTTCCTCCACCTTTAAATAAAACCCTTTTAGATGAAAATGATAAAGCCAAAAACTTTCTATGAGTATCTAGTTGGCAACAAAGGACACAGCCATAGACAACATGGCAATGTCCTATACAATGGGCTTTTACATACAAACTAGGACCATTGTAGCCACCTGGGGCATAACTTGAGGGGGTGCAGTCGCATCGGGGCCCAGGAGCCTTAGGGGGCCCATAAGCATTGGCATCAGTATTGAGATTGCAGCTTCCATCTGGCCCATAAGCCAAGGAGACCCACAGATTACCCTAACCACACTAAGGTTGATTAAACTCCTTAGCAGCCGTAACCAACACTATCAAGAATTCGCTGTAGGGATGAGGTAGGGGGCCCCGGACAAAAGATTGCATCGGGCCCACAAGACTTTAGTTACGCCACTGGTAGCCACTTCAGCATAAAAAAATTTAAAGCAACGGACTTTAGACATCGTACCGTAAGGGTCCTTTCAGATGTAAGACGGGGAAACAGCCCTCATGTTGTGAATGTACCTGTTTCAGTAAGTAAGTTTATTTTTTCTTTTATAAACTGACACTTGGTCGTTTGACCACAAGAGGCCACTGTTACCTCAGAAATGGGAAAAGACTGTAATTCTGTAATTCCCTGGAGTAGTGACGTGGAGACCCTGTTCTGCAGAGGTGGAACTATAAGGAGGAGCAGAGTGTGTGTGGCAGCCTTCTTGGGAGTGTGCTTTGTGCTCTAGAAGGAAGAGGACTGGAGTGTGACAGGAGCATATCTAAGGGATCAGAAATATGGCAAGGTGAAGCTAAATCAGAGACTGTTGCCAGGAGGAGAAGTTTAGGTGTCCTAGAACCTCACATCCTGGGCCCTTTATCCCTCAGGTAGACAGGGTACCAACTGGGTTTACTCATTTCAGCTACCATATATAGTGGGAGGGGCACAAACAATATAGAGATCAGGCACTGAACTTAACATCTTTATACTGGGAATCCCTTGCTCAGAAAACAGTTACCACAGTGGAGCTCCCATTGCACTACTGCATCCATCTGGAAGCTGCACCCTTTCCATCAATTGTAGTGAAGTTCCATCATTTGTTCAACTGCAACTGAGTCATTCCTACACTTCTGACACCCATAACCTGACTCAGTGAGGCTGAGAACTACCACCACCATCAGGTACCCTGCAGGCCCCCTCAACACTGCCCCACCTTGGGAGGTGGGCTGGACAAATGGTCACTGGCCACCAACTACTACTGACATCCTTTGGTTCCCTCTATTGCGTTGCAGAAGAAAGGAGGTCCAATGTGTCAGTATATTAAGTTATATTAACGATAGCCCAAAATGTGATGGTCGGACTACTTTATGGTATTAGAACATAGACTGTCCTGAAGATCATACTGTATCGTTTTCTGGTGGGCCAGTCTGACTGGATAAATGGTGACAGCTGCATTTCTACATCTTCCAACCAGAAATATGAAGGTCTGATTTCCGTTTCTATTTTCAGTGTTAATTTTGAAGGGCAAAATAAAACACACAAAAAAAATCTATAAAACAAAAATATTTATTTGGCGCCAGGGAAGGTAATCATTTCTGTCACTGCTCATACAATTTCTGCAGATTTATGATAGCTATAAAATGCGATAACTGAATGTAAAAATGTTTTCATATGAAGGGCTATCGGCTTCTAGAAAAACACAATGTCTGGAGAGGAGCGCCTCTGCTGTTGCTCTTGGCATTGTGAAACGCGCTGTGTGCCTCGTTGCTTTTGTGTTCCCTGGCAGGCTAGCACATTGTAATGCTGTTATTATATACAGTGTGATGGAACGTATGAAGGAAAGGGATGTACCATGGGCTAAAATAGAAGGAGTCATTTTCTTGTTTGCTTAGGGTTTTGATGACTGGATACTGGGCTTGGAACAAGCTAAAGACAAACCCAACATTTACAGAACAATTTGTCTCTTTGCTCGGCTATTGTTAAAAATAATTTCAAAGTCATTTTACCAAGTCATATTTTTCCTAAAACTTTTTAAAAAAGTTTCTTGTACAAATTTTCCCTAACCTACTAGGCGGAGGAGACAAGATGCACAAATCCACTGATGCCACCTAAGCCAACTAGGCAAAGAGCTACAATGAGGCTTTCAACTTATTTCAAGTTAACCTGCAGATCAGTGAAGGTCCCAATGGTGACAAGAACGGGCATCTCATGTACCCTGAAATGAAGGGAGCAGTTAGATGTCGCACACATATATTGTTCACTTCTATGGGACTCCAAGAAATAGACGAGTGCTGTACTTTACAATCACTGATACACTGGTTTATAATGAATCAGGTTCATTACAAATTTATCAAAAAATTCAGGTTCGGCCAAACCCAAAATTTGTAAGGTTCAGACCCCATAGTGTACTATGTGGAGGCCCAGAGGTGGTGTGGACTACATAAAAAACACTGTTGCTCATCTCTCCTTTCGGCCTCTGCTGGTGTCTTCTCCGATGTGACATGCCCTATGGACACCACTGAGGCTTTTGGTTGGGTTACAATAGTCACATGGTGCATGTCAATGCCTTGATGCTATGCACCACTGAAGCCTGTAATTGGGCCTCAGCAGTCACGTGGGGCACACTGACATTATGGCGCCTGGGTACTAGCGTCTTGACAACTGTGAAATCGATGTGGCCCCTGAGACCCAATCACAGGCCTCAGTGGTGTCTCTGGGTCACATGATACCAGAGAAGACACTAGAAGACACAGGTGAAGACTGGACACTGGTAAAGAAGATCATACACCCAGGAGAGATGAGGAAAGGTGAATAACAGTGTTTCTTTAAATTTTGTCTGCACCTCCGCTGAGTCTCTTATTATAGAACCAAAATTTGCGAGAAAACCTTATGGATATTGCTAAATGAATCTCGCGAGACTCACCCATCACTAACCACCAGCAGGATGGATGGATGGCGCTACAGCACGCATGTTCAATCTGCATCTTCATTCAGATAGAGGAATTGGACTCTCATTCTCATGATTGTTGGTGGGTCCAGGAGTTGTATCCTCACTGGATAGACCACATCCTTCAATGTGGTCCTAGACAGCTTCCTATTTTTCCTACTCGTGTAGTGATTAAGACTTTTGAGGAAACTTTGGACAGCAAACAGACATACGAATACTAGATGAAATTATTATCCAGCCCAGCTGTCTCCTAGACGCATTGCTGTCTGGGCTGGAGCTTCATCTTACTTTGGACACTTTATGCAATGTAAATGACAGTTATGCCCAGGGCAGGGCCGCTTTAACTGTAGGGTTAACGGTGCACTTGCACTGGGCCCTTTGGTAGCGGGGGCCCCTTTCGGGCAGTGGGACAGTCCTGCATTTGCTGTCCTGCCGTCCAGGGAAGTGGGTCTGCTGCACCAACTCATCGGCGTCCGGAAGACACCCATGAGTTGAAGCCAGTGATGAAGTAGGGAGCTGTCTGCTAACCTTCTACTTCAACCGGCCGCTGTCTTTGCTGCCGGTGTCCTGGGAACAGGATGCGCGATGTAGTGACGTCACTTATATCACGCCTGTTGCTCATTAAAGACTCCGGGATCAGAGAGAGGAGTGGACGGGGGAACGGGGAAAGGTGAATATTAAGGTTTGTTTTTTTCTTTGACATATACATTTGGGGATATGAAACTGTGGAGGCAACCTGTGGGGTAGGAGGACATGATACTGTGGGGGCAACCTGAGGGGTGAGGAACATGATACTGTGGGGGCAACCTGGGGGTGGAAGGACATGATACTGTGGGGGCAACCTAAGTGGTGGGGGGGACATGATACTGTGGGGGAAACCTGAGAGGTCGGGGGGACATGATACTGTGGGGGAAACTTGAGGGGTGGTGGGACATGATACTGTGGGGGAAACCTGGGAGATGGGGGGCATAATACTGTGGGGGCAACCTGGGAGATGGGGGGGCATCTCCATTACCCACAAGACCAATGCCAGCACATTGCAAATGTCACTGTATCAACCGTAGTAGTGAAATCTTTCATGATTGGACAGTCGGCACAGTATACATGTGGTTCTAGGTTATGTGATACCATGTGGTGGTAGTAGCACCATTCATTACTTATTCCTTGCCACAACCCCAAGAAGGACTTATTAATACTTGGACTTGCCCAGCTTTGGGACAAATTTTAGTTACATAAGAATGAAATAGGAAGATAGTAGTTAGGGTACTAGTACTCTCATTGTGAGACTCATCTGCACTAGTATTTCAAAAGAATCCAACTAACCTTTGTTAGGGATAGACAACAAATTTTGGAAAAATAAGTGAATAGTTCATCAATGGACTCGAATTTTAATTACTTGAATTACCATCTGCAAAGTAAGCTTGGGGAACACATATACCTTGGCCTTGAAAAATTAAGTTTTTTTAGGTGTAGGATGGTGGTCTTCCTTCTAAAGTGTCATATGAATGTAAATACTTTCTCTCATGAAGAAATCCTCAAAAAAAAACTCATGCTGTGCATATCAACCGATCAAATTCTAGTCTTGACATCAAAGGCCCCAATTCCAAAATAATCGTAGTTGATCTTTAGGTGAAAGAGTCACAAAGGACCCCCCTGAATTCACCAACTTTGGCTTGACAGGTAAAGACTTATTATCTCAGATTACCATTGTCCTCCCAAACCCAGATGGTTACTTAAACCCTTGGCTTGACTAATTGAGAAAATATTTTCCAGATTATATCTCACCTAAAACCATTTGACTATCCCTCCAGTGGTTTAACAGGTTGAGCATGTTTGCCTATGTTGCTTTGAGCCTCCCGCAATCCCAGTTGACTTCTTCTCTCTTGACTTGATCGGCATATAGAACATTTTCCCAGATGACCATATTGATCCGGCTATACATTGGTCAGGTAAAGGCTCAGTGTGCTCTGTAACCTGTGTACTTAGCCCAGACCCATGACTCCCCATAGTTGTAACTTTATGGGACAGTACAAAGAACTTTCTAATGATCTTTTTACTCCAAGGTCTGAGGGTTTTATACTGATTGCCAGTTTTGGAGTCAGGAAGGGAATTTTTCCCCTGACATAGGGCAATTTGCATCAGCCTCATGGGTTTTTTTTTTTTTTTTTTTACCTATCTCTGGATCAAAACTGTAGGGTTATAGGTTGGACTTGTTGGACCTGTGTCTTCATCCAACCTCATCTACTATGTTACTATATAAGGGCTTATACAGGTTTCTTCCAAAATAAGAGCCACGCTTGTATGCAGGTTGTCTGGGGTATTGCAGGTCAGCCCTATTTAATTTTAAAACTAAGCTGTAATACCAGACACAGCCTATGGGAAGGTGTAGTGCTGTTTCAAAAATAAAGCAGTCATGTTATTATAATCCTGGAGAACGCCTTTATGTAGTACAATATAATCCAATATTTTGCTAACAGGATCGGCAATGAATTTGGGCAGCATCTCACAAGACTTGATAAATTCTCAGTCTTAATTAAAAGGAACATTCTCCATGAATGACCTCAAATGTGAACACTCATGCCTTGAGCCTCATTTCTTTTGGGCTGGAAGTAGATGTGTTTCTTAGCTACTGGTCAGACTTGTGCATCCTGCCAAAAAGCTTTCAGGGAATTTCCTCACCATGTAACTGGTTTATGAGTCATATGAGAAACTGGGAAATCTTTCAAACAGCTGCCTCCAGTTGACTTGAAGATTTTACAACACCTCTGTGCATCATCTTTATTGCAGGCCAGGAGAATGCTTTATTGGAACATCAAATGGCCTCAGATTCCATTAGCAGAAGAGCAGCTCCGAAAATGGATCGAGAAGGAGCTGAGAGCTTCCACTATAGATAAAGCACATAAGTGACCCGACACTGGGCGCCTGATACGAAACTGTTCATACTGTACTTAACGATTATACTGCAGATGAATACCAGACCAGTAATGTAAGCTGCTATACCATAAACACTATTCTACCTGTCCAAATTAATACTGTTGTACATAGGAGCAGTATTATAGTAGTTATATTCTTGTACATAGGAGCAGTATTATAGTAGTTATATTCTTGTACATAGGAGCAGTATTATAGTAGTTATATTCTTGTACATAGGAGCAGTATTATAGTAGTTATATTCTTGTACATAGGAGCAGTATTATAGTAGTTATATTCTTGTACATAGGAGCAGTATTATAGTAGTTATATTCTTGTACATAGGAGCAGTATTATAGTAGTTATATTCTTATACATAAGAACAGTATTATAGCAGTTATATTCTTGTACATAGGAGCAGTATTATAGTAGTTATATTCTTGTACATAGGGCAGTATTATAGTAGTTATATTCTTGTACATAGGAGCAGTATTATAGTAGTTATATTCTTGTACATAGGAGCAGTATTATAGTAGTTATATTCTTATACATAAGAACAGTATTATAGCAGTTATATTCTTGTACATAGGAGCAGTATTATAGTAGTTATATTCTTGTACATAGGGCAGTATTATAGTAGTTATATTCTTGTACATAGGAGCAGTATTATAGTAGTTATATTCTTGTACATAGGAGCAGTATTATAGTAGTTATATTCTTGTACATAGGATGCAGTATTATAGTAGTTATATTCTTGTACATAGGAGCAGTATTATAGTAGTTATATTCTTGTACATAGGAGGCAGTATTATAGTAGTTATATTCTTGTACACAGGAGGCAGTATTATAGTAGTTATATTCTTGTACACAGGAGGCAGTATTATAGTAGTTATATTCTTGTACACAGGAGGCAGTATTATAGTAGTTATATTCTTGTACATAGGAGCAGTATTATAGTAGTTATATTCTTGTACATAGTAGCAGTATTATAGTAGTTATATTCTTGTACATAGGAGGCAATTTTTATTAAAGTAAAAACAAACATAAATACAATTAAACAAAAATTCTTTCAGTAATTTCAGACATTTTGTATGTACAAAGAAGGATCAAACAAGAAAATACTTAAAGCAAAATCAACTTAAAGAGTCCACACCTGTTGGAGAAGAAAATTTAAAGAACATACAGTAAAACTAAATAGGTCAACCTTAAAACAGATCCACTTTCTTCCATCATAGATCTGAATCAGAGCTGTCCTGGTGACCTGCTGTTTCCATGTCTGATTCAGACTGCACCTCAGCTCGGCGGGGTCTCCTTTTAGTAGGAGGATCACCCTCTTCCTCATCGTACTCTGCCATCATTTGTTGGATCTTTCTGTCTAGTCCTTCTTCTCCGTCTGACTCTGATAGGATACTGAATCTATTTGCCGTTGCTGTGACATCGCCAGTTCTATCTGCTCTCATCCTAGTTGGTTTTTTTTACAGTGGTCCACTCACCCTCAGGCTTACGGCTGGATCTGTCTTTTTTTCCTTCTCTTAGTACTGGTGGGTGTTGGGGCAGGAGAAGAGATGGCCACTGAGGGTTGTACAACTTGGTCAACAACCTCCATGGTCGCCTCAATGGGTCCTGACTGGGCTTGGTCCTGGGTGGTATCACCTGTATCAGGTTGTGGCTCTGACTCAGTGACTACTGACCCTGACAACAGCACCTCCGTCTCCTCCTGTATGTCATCAGCCGCTGCCAGCAAGTCCTCATCAGGGATATCCCTACGGATGTTGTACCAAGCGTCAGGACAATCCCTGTGGGGGTGACCCATCTTACCACATAGATTACACCTGATGTTTTGGCAGGTAGCGCTCACGTGACCCATTTCATTACACAAGTTGCACTTTACCATGGTGCACACACTTGCTATATGACCGGCCTTCCCACACCTAAAGCATCTGCGTGGCTGACCCGCATAGAAGCAGACGCCTTTTTCTCGGCCAATAAAGAATGAGTTGGGCAGATGTTGGGTTACGTTGTTGTTCTGACGCAACTTAACCAGGACTTTCCACCCACCAGTCCAGATCCCGTCTTCATCCCTGTTCTTAGTCAGATCGGACATGAGGTCGCAGTGTCTCCTGAGCCAGATGACAATGTCCTGAGGGAGAACGGCCTCATTCCAGAATATGATGGTGACATTTGCGGTATCTGGCCTAGAGATGGGGATGAAGCTGAACTTAGTCCAACCCTCAGTATCTCTGAACCTGGTGAGATTAGCCCAGAAACGGTCCAGATCAGACATCAACTTAAAGCTCACATCATACCCCTGGCGGTCAGGAAGGTTTATCACTGCCAGGATGTCAGTCGGCAGGAAGCCCATCTGGGTACATAGGAGCCCTCTGACCACAAACCTTCTATCAGGCAGATCTTCCTTGGCACCTCTGTGCCTAAACCTGACTACATTCCTCCTCTTGAAAGCCTGGCCTGTATAGTTCGTGCTCGATGTAAAAGAAGGAGCACCGCGGCTCCAGGCATTCCCAGAGGAGGTATGGCCAGATCCGCCATCTTGGCGTGTCTGTGGGCGCTGTGTGGGCTGCTGAGCACCTGCACTACGAGGTTCTGTTACTACATTAGTAACTAGAGGGGGAAAGTCCTGTACATTGGACTGTGCTGTGTCCGCCCCACCATCAACCTCTATGTCTACGACATCACCAGACTCCAGAGACTGGACTGTAGAGGGGTCTGATGTCAAAGATGGCGAAGGATCCCCCCCTAGAATGAGAAACACTTTTCCCTGCTACACCATTATCACATACAGAATTATCTATAATATCAGACACATTAGACAGACAGTCAGTGGCAGCAGAGTCCTGCACAGCAGAGTCCACAATGATATTATAGTCACTATTGGTGACTTGCACAGCAGAGTCCAGACTGTCCCACACACTCACAACCTGAGACCCCAAATGTGCTACTACCCCAGTACCTTCAGGTAACAGTCCACAGTCCTGCTGAGATGACCTGCCTCCTGGGACTTGTGGTGTCTGCACAGATGCTACTTCAGGCAGGGGTCCATGATCTTGCTCTAAAGTGCTGGTTGCTGGGACTTGTGGTGCCTTGCCAGGAACTGCTGCAGGTCTTTGCTGTGGCTTGGCATTAGCTGCTGCTTTCCCATACAAATTCCCTTCCTTAAAAGGGAAACTTGCTGGCTGCAGAATAGGCTTTGCATGGGACTGCTGGCCGCCATCTTGAGAGGGTTCAGACCTAGAGCGAGATGATGGTGACTTCTGGTATTCCTCGAATCGCTGCTGGTTTCTGTAGGATTCTCCCACTGGTCCCATTTGTTCCAGTACAGTCTCGGTCTCCTGTACGTTATCGGCGAGCTCTTTCGCCAGTGCGCTCAGCTTCTTGTCCAGTATTGCCTCTACCTCAGGTTTAGCAGCCCTTATTTTGTAGGCACAGTCAATCTGTCTCTGCAGATTTATTTTACCCGCCTTCAATGTCTCCATTCTCCTGACCAGTGCTGGGATCTCGTCTGCCAGGCGCAGTTCAGGTGCTCGCTCAGCGGCTGTAACACTCTGTGCATTATTAGGTAGTTTTGCAGGCTGGTTACTCACAGTATGGCTTCTGGTCGGTGTAGCCTGTGACTTCTGGCCTGCTGCGGCTGTTGTCACTGCCATGGGGCCACAATCTCCAGGTTGGGGAATATGTCCCAGTTTGTTCCGAGTGACCGCACTACTGGAACCATGAAGCCTTCCAGCTGGTCTCACTTTGGTCACATCCACAGCCTTCACTACAGTTTTGCAGTTCCCACTGCCAGATCTTGTCCGCTCAGACCGCACCAGTACAGGCCGCTGCATGTTCTCCAGCATGGTCTGTTTCTCCAAGGACGTTCTCCTCTTTCTGCAGGAGGGTGGAGTGGACGGGACACCTGTAACCTGTAATGGAGGCTGCACAGGCTGCACGGCTTGCTTCTTCTTACAATCAGGTATTCTGTCTGGATGCTGCACAATTACTTTGGTAGGTTGTTGCACCGTACCTCTGCTTGCTTCTGTTACTGCTTTCTTTGCAATAACTTTCTTCCCATCTTGACTTTTACTGGGACTGCTGACACTCTGGACATTACTTCCATTCCTGGAGACTTTGGGATTTTCATCCACTTTCTCAGTTGTCTGGGAGTTGTTTCCCAGAGTAGGCCTTGCAGCCTGGGCCTTGCTAGGGGAGCTGCCCCACCCAGGGTGGCCCCGCCCTGGGCTTTCTCCAGACATCAGGAGACTCAGGAGAGCTACAGAAGCACAACCTCACAGCTAGGAGGCAGTATTATAGTAGTTATATTCTTGTACATAGGAGCAGTATTATAGTAGTTATATTCTTGTACATAGTAGCAGTATTATAGTAGTTATATTCTTGTACATAGGAGCAGTATTATAGTAGTTATATTCTTGTACATAGGAGCAGTATTATAGTAATTATATTCTTGAACATAGGAGCAGTATTATAGTAGTTATATTCTTGTACATAGGAGCAGTATTATAGTAGTTATATTCTTGTACATAGGAGCAGTATTATAGTAGTTATATTCTTGTACATAGAAGCAGTATTATAGTAGTTATATTCTCGTACATAGGAGCAGTATTATAGTAGTTATATTCTTGTACATAGGAGCAGTATTATAGTAGTTATATTCTTGTACATAGAAGCAGTATTATAGTAGTTATATTCTCGTACATAGGAGCAGTATTATAGTAGTTATATTCTTGTATGTAGGGGCAGTATTATAGTATTTATATTCTTGTACATAGGAGCAGTATTATAGTATTTATATTCTTGTACATAAGAGCAGTATTATAGTATTTATATTCTTGTACATAAGAGCAGTATTATAGTAGTTATATTCTTGTACATAAAGAGCAGTATTATAGTAGTTATATTCTTGTACATAGAAGCAGTATTATAGTAGTTATATTCTTGTACATAGGAGCAGTATTATAGTAGTTATATTCTTGTACATAGGAGCAGTATTATAGTAGTTATATTCTTGTACATAGGAGCAGTATTATAGTAGTTATATTCTTGTACATAGGAGCAGTATTATAGTAGTTATATTCTTGTACATAGGGGCAGTATTATAGTATTTATATTCTTGTACATAGGAGCAGTATTATAGTATTTATATTCTTGTACATAGGAGCAGTATTATAGTAGTTATATTCTTGTACATAAGAGCAGTATTATAGTAGTTATATTCTTGTACATAGGAGCAGTATTATAGTAGTTATATTCTTGTACATAGGAGCAGTATTATAGTAGTTATATTCTTGTACATAGGGGGCAGTATTATAGTAGTTATATTCTTGTACGTAGGGGGCAGTATTATAGTAGTTATATTCTTGTACATAGGGGCAGTATTATAGTAGTTACATTCTTGTACATAGGAGGTAGTATTATAGTAGTTATATTCTTGTACATAGGAGCAGTATTATAGTAGTTATATTCTTGTACATAGGGGCAGTAATACTGTATAGTAGTTATATTCTTGTACATAGGTGCAGTAATCTGTATAGTAGTTATATTCTTGTACGTAGGGGCAGTAATACTGTATAGTAGTTATATTCTTGTACATAGGTGCAGTATTATAGTAGTTATATTCTTGTACATAGGGGGCAGTATTATAGTAGTTATATTCTTGTACATAGGGGAAGTACTATAATAGTTATATTCTTGTACATAGGAGCAGTAACATAGTAGTTATATTCTTGTACATAGTGGCAGTATTATAGTAGTTATATTCTTGTACATAGGGGGCAGTATTATAGTAGTTATATTCTTGTACATAGGAGGTAGTATTATAGTAGTTATATTCTTGTACATTGAAGGCAGTATTATAGTAGTGATATTCTTTTACATAGGAGCAGCATTATAGTAGTTATATTCTTGTACATAGGGGCAGTATTATAATAGTTATATTCTTGTACATAGGAGCAGTAATATGGTAGTTATATTCTTGTACATAGCAGCAGTATTATAGCAGATATATTCTTGTACATGGGGGCAGTATTATAGTAGTTATATTCTTGTACATAGGGGAAGTATTATAGTAGTTATATTCTTGTATGTAGGGGCAGTATTATAGTAGTTATATTCTTGTACATAGTAGCAGTATTATAGTAGTTATATTCTTGTACATAGAAGCAGTATTATAGTAGTTATATTCTCGTACATAGGAGCAGTATTATAGTAGTTATATTCTTGTACGTAGGGGCAGTATTATGGTAGTTATATTCTTGTACATAGGGGCAGTATTATAGTAGTTATATTCTTGTATGTAGGGGCAGTATAATAGTAGTTATATTCTTGTTCATAGGAGACAGTATAATAGTAGTTATATTCTTGTACATAGGGGCAGTATTATAGTATTTATATTCTTGTACATAGGAGCAGTATTATAGTAGTTATATTCTTGTACATAGAAGCAGTATTATAGTAGTTATATTCTTGTACATAGGAGCAGTATTATAGTAGTTATATTCTTGTACGTAGGGGCAGTATTATAGTAGTTATATTCTTGTACATAGGGGCAGTATTATAGTAGTTATATTCTTGTACATAGGGGGCAGTATTATAGTAGTTATATTCTTGTACATAGGGGGCAGTATTATAGTAGTTATATTCTTGTACATAGAAGCAGTATTATAGTAGTTATATTCTTGTACGTAGGGGCAGTATTAAAGTAGTTATATTCTTGTACATAGGGGGCAGTATTATAGTAGTTATATTCTTGTACATAGAAGCAGTATTATAGTAGTTATATTCTTGTACGTAGGGGCAGTATTATAGTACCTGTATCATCTATGTTTTGAGCTTTCTTTTCCTCCCTCCTAGTTTTAACACTATAGGTATAGTAGCAGCCATGAAGTGTTTATCGTAATCTCAGACTACACATAATATACTTTTAGCTATAATAAAATGTGCATTTCATTTAAACCTGACAATTACAGTGTTTCAGGCCAGACATGACCGCTGCCTGTACTGCGCTCCTGTCCTATTGATCTGTACTGCTGCCTTCAGTGCTACATACATCACATCAGGTCTCTGGGGTGTGATTAAGGGTGCAAACATATTTACTGTTATTGCCCTTGGCACGGGTTTTGGCTGCCACCTACTGCTGGTTATAAAATAATTGCAACATGTGAAAACAGGCCTCTTCCTGCATGACCCTAATGTCTTTATTATGTACGTGTGGTAGAGCTTACATGTATACATAAATATCAGCGTAGTCCCACTATGATAATAAAAGGCAGAGACAATAAATTCAAAGTGTATAATAAACTTCACCGTACTACTTACAGTATATAGGAAGAGTATATAACGTTCAATACATCAAGTCTTAAAGGAGAACTACAGGAATCACTTTATGATTTTGTGAACTCCCTATGGGACATGACTTATGACATCCCTGGAGGTATCACATGACTATCACATGGTTTTATGCATCTAATAGTTGGGGATAGGAAACTAAAGGGATTGTAAGAGTGCCACTCCTGTCCATAGGCTGTGCTTGGTATTACAGCTCAGTTCCTTCGGCTTGCATATCATACAGAATCCATCTACAAGAAGGAAGCCCTATCTTGGGGGAAAAGGAGCTGTTTTTTACTTTCATGCTGTTTATTGTTATTGCTTATACATTGCAAATATATACAGTACATAATTGCAATGCAGAGATTGTGAACATTTAGTACTCAACAGGGTTTATAATCTAATTTCCTCATTTCATACACACACTAGGGCCAATTTCATGGAAAACCAATCAGATCATCAGCAATTTGTGCTCTCTGTGCCGAATTCTGCCCCTTACACCAACAAAGTGCCACAAAAATCCATCTGACTAAACCATGTTTCTCCACTGGCCAGATGTCTTGCTATATTCCTTAGGCCTCATGCACATGATGTTAAGATTTTTTGGAATGGTTTTTAGAACATACTGGAGGAGATTTATTGTAGGGATCCTGACATTAAACCACCCACAGTTCCTTATAGACCGGGGGTTTAGTGTCCCAAATCGCCCTGATTTAAATCTATCTGTTGCCCAAATTTTAAAAAAATAAACCTTTATACTTACCTAGAGAGGAGTCTCATCAGACTCATCTCTGGTGCTCTCAGTGCCTGCCTGTTTTTCAGTGAAGCCGAGAATGTACATCCTTGTTCACTGCGCAAGTGCCGGAGGTACGGCGCATGCGCACTGAAGCCGAGATGTACTCCTCTGGCTTCAGTAAAGAACTGAGCTGGTGCAAGGAGTGCCACCACAGGGGGAGTATAAAGATTTTTTATTTTTATTGCCGGCATATTTTTGGCTTTATTACAGGACGATTTGGGACACTAAACCCCCGATCCATACACGGCCAGTGACCAGATTTCTCACAGTGGCTGATGTTGGATGATAAATCTGGCGTATCTTTACACTATCTAGTCCAGGTTTATACCACATTTTAGTTGGCTTACTTTGATCTAGAATTTTACAATACAATTTTGACATATTTTTTTCAATATCAAGCCACACTCTCATTTTCTGAGAATCCACACTCACATGTCTAGCAAGTCAAAAATTTTTTAGCTAAAACTAGATGTGACAAGATGCACCAATAATGCTGCATGTTTACGCCAGTGTCTAGTCATAACTAAAATAGTAAATCTAGGCCATTGTGTTCAGATTCTCCCCTCTCTTACTCAGATTAAAGGAACTGTACGAACGATAGATAGATAGATAGATAGATAGATAGATAGATAGATAGATAGGGAGATAGATGATAGGTAGGTAGATAGATAGATAGGATATAGGTATGAGATAGATAGATAGATAGATAGATAGATAGATTGATAGATGGATAGATAAGAGATAGATAGATAGATAGAAGATATATATATATATATATATATATATATATATATATATATATAAGGAGATGATAGATAGATAGATAGATAGATAGATAGGAGATAGGATATACAGTACAGACCAAAAGTTTGGACACACCTTCTCATTCCAAGGGTTTTCTGTATTTTCATGACTATAAAAATTGTAGATTCACACTGAAGGCATCAAAACTATGAATTAACACATGTGGAATTATATACTTAACAAAAAAGTATGAAACAACTGAAAATATGTCTTATATTCTAGGTTCTTAGCCACCTTTTGCTTTGATTACTGCTTTGCACACTCTTGGCATTCTCTTGATGAGCTTCAAGAGGTAGTCACCTGAAATGGTCTTCCAACAGTCTTGAAGGAGTTCCCAGAGATGCTTAGCACTTGTTGGCCCTTTTGCCTTCACTCTGCGGTCCAGCTCACCCCAAACCATCTCGATTGGGTTCAGGTCTGGTGACTGTGGAGGCCAGGTCATCTGGAGTAGCACCCCATCACTCTCCTTCTTGGTCAAATAGCCCTTACACAGTCTGGAGGTGTGTTTGGGGTCATTGTCCTGTTGAAAAATAAATGATGGTCCAACTAAACGCAAACCGGATAGATATATAGATATATAGATAGGCAGTGGTGAACCTAGCCTCTTTGCTGCCTGAGGCGGACTATAGAAAAAAAAAAAAAATTGACCTTCCATGCTACTAGCGTCACACACTGTTATCGTCGCACAATATATACAATACACAAAGTTATTAAACAGTTTTTAAGAATTCTTCTTACTGTATTACTTCAGTATCAGATCAACAATATGGCATTAACAATGAAAGTAACTTCACACATCTTCTGCTTGGTGGATGGACGAGCCCACTTGGCCCCCATTCTCTATAATAGGAGCGCCACAGATAGATGAGTACTGGACTTCGGCTATCTTTGGCGCTCCCATCAATCAGGTATTTATCCTCTATCATTTAGGTGTATACAGAGCAGTAACATTTTGTGACTTACAGGTGACGTCTCTGACTAATGGGTCACATTTCCCTTCCCTTCCCTTTGGACCGCCATGACCACTTCTTCCAGCTGTGACTTGTCTCTGTAAAGTTTGCAACACAGACATCTTTGGCTCCTCACTTTTCCAGGCATCCAACCCATATTGTCCTCACCTGCACCCCCATCCTGCTGCTACCCCAATTATAAAATTTATGATATAACCCCCCCCCATAATGAATAATACTCCCAAGTGCATCTTTATATTAATAATGTCCATGTGTACCCTTATTATACCCCTTATTAATAATGGCCCAGGTGTTAACTAATTGAAAGGTTTTCCAGGTCATTAATAAACTAATCAGTGGAGCTCAAAAACCCAGGACCCCTACTGATCAGCTGTGTGAATGGTACTTGTGTAAGCGCCGTGACCACTTCTCTGTTTACATAGTGTCATTCATCTCATAGCGGCCATGTAATGTAACTACAGCCTCTTCCTATACATGTCTATGTGACAAGACTGGAATTACATCACACGGCCACTATAAACAGACAGCGTATGATATAAACAGGCACCATAGCCCCTGTTTATAACGCCCCATTTACACACACTATAATGTTCCACAGCAGCCCCTGCACACTGCATTATGCCTCGCAGCGGCCCCTGCACATGGTATTATGCTCCATAGTGGCCCCTGCACTGGTATTACGCTCCATAGTGGCCCCTGCACATGGTATTATGCCCTGCAGTGGCCCCTGCACATGGTATTATGTTCCACAGCAACCCCTGCACACAGTTTTATGCTCCCTAGTGGCCCCTGCACATGGTATTATGCCCCATATTGGCCCCTGCACACGGTATTATGCTCCATATTGGCCCCTGCACATGGTATTATGCTTCACAGTGGCCCCTGCACTGGTATTACGCTCCATAGTGGCCCCTGCACACGGTATTATGTTCCACAGCAACCCCTGCACACAGTTTTATGCTCCATAGTGGCCCCTGCACACGGTATTATGCCCCATATTGGCCTCTGCACACGGTATTATGCTTCACAGTGGCCCCTGAACACGGTATTATGCTCCACAGTGGCCCCTGCACTGGTATTGTGCTCCACAGTGGCCCCTACACTGGTATTATGCTCCACAGTGGCCCCTGTACTGGTATTATGCTCCATAGTGGCCTCTGCACTTGTGTTATGCCTCACAGTGGCCCCTGCACAGGGTATTATGCTCCTTAGTGGCCCCTGCACATGGTAATATGCCCCATAGTGGCCCCTGCACTGGTATTATGCTCCACAGTGGCCCCTGCACTGGTATTATGCTCCACAGTGGCCCCTGCACTGGTATTATGCTCCCTAGTTGCCCCTGCACATGGTATTATGCTACATAGTGGCCCCTGCACTGGTATTAGGCTCCATAGTGGCCCCTGCATACGGTATTATGCTACATAGTGGCCCCTTCACAGGGTATTATGCTTCACAGTGGCCCCTGCACACGGTATTATGCCCCATAGTGGCCCACCCATGAACGATTATTATACTCTGGGGTCTTTTCAGACCCCCGAGTATAATGATCGGAGACCCAGGGGAGGTGACAAACATAAAAACCAGTGTTACTTACCTATCCTGGACACCAGTGCACTCCCCGCAGATTTCGGCCCTGTTTAATTGCGCACACACGTCACGTGATCAGGCCGGCGACGTGACCTGATGACGTCACCAGAGGCCCCAAGCCTGCTCGGAGTACTGATCGCAGGAGAGGTGAGTAACAATGGTTTTTATGTTTCCTACCCTGGGTGTCCGATTATTAT
Source organism: Leptodactylus fallax (assembly GCA_947044405.1). NCBI lineage: Eukaryota > Metazoa > Chordata > Amphibia > Anura > Leptodactylidae > Leptodactylus > Leptodactylus fallax. Next base: position 2,852,173 of record CAMRHE010000219.1, on the reverse strand, counting down.
ACTCCAGGGTCTGAAAAGACCCCGGAGTATAATAGTAGTATTAGAGGCCCGCAGCCTCACTTACCGATGCCCACGGCTGCTCACAGTGGCTTCTGCTTCCCTTTCTGCGTCCCATAGCAGAAGCGGATGCGAAGGCGCCACGAGCAGACGTGGGGTAGGTAAATAGATAGGCAGTTACCTGCTGGGGATACTCCAGCAGGTTACAGCCTATTTATATATATAAAAAAAAGTTATCCGCAGCTACCTGCAGTGCCTTGATGGAGCCCGCTCCTCTTCTTGTCCACGACGTCTGTGTCTCAGCATAAGCGATGTGATGACGTCATTGTATCACCGCCTACGCTGAGATGCGACATCTCGTAAACCAGCCCAGGAAAGGCCCCGCTCAGCTTTGTTTTTTGTTTTTAAAGCGGCCTGTCCTGGGCTGGTTTACATTAAATAAATAGTAAAAATGCCGCCCACCCAGACAGTGACGGATAGTGCTGCCCGAGGCGGACGCCACACTTCGCCTCATTAGCGGTGCGCCCCTGTAGATAGGATATAGGTATGAGATAGATAGATAGATAGATAGATAGATAGATAGATAGGAGATAGATATGAGATAGATAGATAGTTAGATAAGAGAGATAGATAGATAGATAGATAGATAGATAGATAGATAGATAGGAGATAGATAGATCGATAGATAGAGATAGATAGATAGATAGATAGATAAGAGAGATAGATAGATAGATAGATAGATAGATAGATAGATACTGTAGATAGGGAGATAGATAGATAGATAGATAGATAGATAGATAGATAGATAGATATGAGATAGATAGATACATAGATAGATAGGAAATTGATATGAGATTGATTGATAGATAGATAGATAGATAGATAAGAGATAGATAGATAGATAGATAGATAGATAGATAGGAGATAAATAGGATATACATAGATAGATGATAGATACATAGATAAAGAGATATAGTTAGATAGATAGATAGATAGATAGATAGATAGATAGATATGAGAGACAGCAGATAGAGATAGATAGATAGGTAGATAGGAGATAGTTAGATAGATAAGTGACCAAGGTCAATCCATAGATACATTAGATAACCAAGACAATATCACAGTGAGTGGAGGGAGAGGTTCTTTTTTCTTTCCTGACAGTAAATGCAGAGGGGAGGGGTTGATTCTCCTCCCAGAGTCTACACATGTCTGCAATCAGTTGCTCTGTGCAAAGGACTGAACATTCTGCACATCTCACAGCTTACAATATAAGAAAAAGGTCTTCGATGTACAGTGGGAAAAAAAAAAAATTTAGTCAGCCACCAATTGTGCAAGTTCTCCCACTTAAAAAGATGAGGCTGGCCTGTAATTGTCATCATAGGTAGACCTCAACTATGAGAGACAAAATGAGAAAACAAATCCAGAAAATCACATTGTTTGATTTTTAAAGAATTTGTTTGCAAATTATGCTGGAAAATAAGTATTTGGTCACCTACAAACAAGCAAGATTTCTGGCTCTCACAGACCTGTAACTTCTTCTTTAAGAGGCTCCTCTGTCCTCCACTCATTACCTGTAGTAATGGCTCCTGTTTGAAATTGTTATCAGTATAAAAGACACCTGTCCACAACCTCAAACAGTCACACTCCAAACTCCACTATGGTGAAGACCAGAGAGCTGTGGAAGGACACCAGAAACAAAATTGTAGACCTGCACCAGGCTGGGAAGACTGAATCTGCAATAGACAAGCAGCTTGGTGTGAAGAAATCAACTGTGGGAGCAATAATTAGAAAATGGAAGACATACAAGACCACTGATAATCTCCCTCGATCAGGAGCTCCACGCTATATCTCACCCCGTAGGGTCAAAATGATGAGAAGAACGGTGAGCAAAAATCCCAGAACCACATGGGGGGACCTAGTGAATGACCTGCAGAAAGCTGGGACTAACGTAACAAAGGCTACCGTCAGTAACACACTACGCCGCCAGGGACTCAGATCCTGCAGTGCCAGACGTGTCCCCCTGCTTAAGCCAGTACATATCCGGGCCCGTCTGAAGTTTGCTAGAGAGCATTTGGATGTTCCAGAAGAGTATTGGGAGAATGTCATATGGTCAGATGAAACCAAAGTAGAACTGTTTGGTAGAAACACAACTTGTCGTGTTTGGAGGAGAGTGAATGCTGAGTTGCAACCAAAGAGCACCATACCTACTGTGAAGCATGGAGGTGAGAACATCATGCTTTGGGACTGTTTCTCTGCAAAGGGACCAGGACGACTGGTCCTTGTACATGAAAGAATAAATGGGGCCATGTATTGTGAGATTTTGAGTGCAAACCTCCTTCCATTAGCAAGGGCATAGAAGATGAAATGTGGCTGGGTCTTTCAGCATGACAATGATCCCAAGCACACCGCCAGGACAACGAAGGAGTAGCTTCGTAAGAAGCATTTCAAGGTCCTGGAGTGGCCTAGCCAGTCTCCAGATCTCAACCCCATAGAAAACCTTTGGAGGGAGTTGAAAGTCCGTGTTGCCCAGCGACAGCCCCAAAACATCCCTGCTCTAGAGGAGATCTTCATGGAGGAATGGGCCAACATACCAGCAACAGTGTGTGCCAACCTTGTGAAGACTTACAGAAAACATTTGACCTCTGTCATTGCCAACAAAGGATATATAACAAAGAATTGAGATGAACTTTTGTTATTGACCTAATACTTATTTTCCACCATAATTTGCAAATAAATTCTTTAAAAATCAGACAATGTGATTTTCTAGATTTGTTTTCTCATTTTGTCTCTCATAGTTGAGGTCTACCTATGATGACAATTACAGGCCGGCCTCATCTTTTTAAGTTGGAGAACTTGCACAATTGGTGGCTGACTAAATACTTTTTTTCCACACTGTAGATAGATAGGAGATAGATAGATAGATAGATAGGGAGATAGATATGAAAAAGAGAGATAAATAAATAAATAGATAAATAGATACGGATGAGTCTTCCATTACCTTTCTTCTTAGCTTCAGATATCTGTGCCACTAGCCTTAAAAAAAAACTAAAAAAAACATGATTTGTGATACTTCATCATGAGAAGTCTATCCTACTCTATATTTGTCTTTGTACACCCATCCAGTGGTTGTGTTGTGAACTGCAGTCTGTCAAGGGTTTTCCAAGCATGTTACAATATTGGATTGAATTTGTTTTGTTGAAAAATTGGAGTCCTTTCATGTCCTCTAACATTGGCAATGTCACATAACGCTGGAAAGCTGACAGTGCGCTGAATTCTGACACTGCAGGGATATCAGTATCCAAACTAAGCCACCGATATCTCTGCAACCAGGACACATACCACAAAGCTGACAGTGTGTTGAATTCAGCTTTCCAGCGGTATATAGCACTGCCAATGTTAGTGGAAATGAAAGGTCCTTTTTAAGCAAATATGAGCTTAGGTTAGAGTAGACACATTGATAGATAGATAGATAGATAGATAGAGCCAAACATCACTATTCTGTCCTCCTCCTCCTCCACCTCTCCTCTGCCTTTGACACAGTCGACCATTCCCTCCTGTTAGAAACTCTCATCTCTTGGCATCTCTGACCTGGCCCTTTCCTGGATCTCCTCATACCTCACCAACCACTCATTCAGTGTCTCCCACTTGCACACCACCTCCCCGCCACACCATCTTTCTCTAGGTGTCCCCCAAGGCTCCATCCTAGGACCCCTCCTGTTCTCCATCTACACCCTAGGCCTTGGCCAACTCATAGAATCCCATGGCTTCCATTACCATTGCTATGCTGATGACACTCAAATATATCTCTCTGGACCAGACATTACCTCCCTGTTGTCCAGAGTCCCAGAATGTCTAGCAGCTGTAGCCTCCTTTCTCTCCTCCCGCTTTCTCAAACTCAACATGGAAAAAACGGAGTTCATAATCTTCACCCCTCCACGCACGACCCCCTTACCTGACCAATCTATCAAAATTAATGGAACCACTCTCACCCCAGTCCCACAGGCCCGCTGCATTGGGATAACCTTAGACTCTGACCTATCCTTCAAGCCTCACATTCAAACCCTCAACACCTCCTGCCGCCTCCAACTCAAGAACATCCACCGAATCGGCTCCTTCCTCACCCCCGAAACTACAAAGATGCTAGTCCACGCCCTCATAATCTCCCGCCTAGACTACTGTAACACCCTTCTCCTTGGCTTCCCAGCAAACACTCTGGCCCCCCTCCAGTCCACCTTAAACTGTGCTGCTCGCTTAATACACCTCTTCCCCCGTTCTTCATCAGCCATCCCCCTCTGCCAATCCCTTCACTGGCTACCCATCGCCCAGCGAATAGAGTTAAAACTACTAATACAAAGCCATCCACAGCCTGTCCCCTCCATATATCTCCAACCTAATCTCCCGCTACCTGCCCACACGTAACCTCTGATCCTCCAAAGACCTCCTACTCTGCTCTGCTCTTATCCGCTCTTCACACAATCACCTCCAAGACTTCTACCGTGCATCCCCCATACTCTGGAACTCACTACCAAGACACATAAGACTGTCCCCCACCTTCACAAGCTTCAAGAAGGCCCTGAAGACTCACCTATTCAGGAAGGCCTACAACCCCCAATAACACTACTGTCACCACACCACCACCTGAACAGCCTCTACCCCCACCTTCTGTCTCTATCCCTCTTCCCTCATAGATTGTAAGCCCTTGCGGGCAGGGCCCTCTATCCCACTGTGCCAGTTGGTCAATGTTTGTATTATCTATTTTGTATATCTTGTGTACCGTATGTAAATCCGCAAATGTAAAGCACCATGGAATTAATATAATAATGTTCAGCACCATGGAATTAATGGTGCTATATAAATAAACAATAATAATAATAATAATAATAGATAGATAATTGATGGATAGATAGAGAGATAGACAGATAGATAGACATGAGATAGATAGATAGATAGATAGATAGATAGATAGATAGATAGATAGGAGATAGATAGACATGAGATAGATAGATAGATAGATAGATAGATAGATAGATAGATAGATAGATAGTAAACTATGTTTATGTAAACTAGAGAGTGCTGGGAGGAAAGAGTAAAATTACGTAATTCAGCAAAGATCTTAGCTTCCTATAATTCAGGAAATTTGTTCTTTGGTAGAAGTTTCCCCAGCACCATCCTCCTGTTTTATACGTTCTCCAGCAATGTTGTATTATCTAGACATTCTGTGCCAAAACCCCTAACAGTACAATCATCCACCGCACGGACAACGTTCTCGCCTCACCTCACAGCCAGACTCCACGCCAGAATAGAACACTTTGGGGGCTCGTCTAACACCACATCATACAATTTACAGCCAGGCGAGTGAGCAAGGTGGGTGGTAGACTTCATCTGGAATTCAGTAGCCTCTTTCCTAAATCAATAAGTCTCACGGCCGTGTAAAGTGATAGGCCGTCCGCTCTATTGTTTACGTTTTCCTTATAAAAAAGAAGAAAATGGATTCCCAGCGGACTGCAAATGGATACCTCCGATCTGTGATCTTAAAGTGAATTATTTCCATAAACTTATACGGCCGAAGTAAAAAGAGAAAAAAAAATCTTAAAGAGTTTAGTCTGGAATACATAGAGTGTAATTATCTAGAAGACGTCTAACAGTCTTGACTCAGACGAATTTTTTTGTTTTTTTATGAGCCAAGGCTAAATTGAAAAATAATAATATTAAGCCGGGTGGACTATTAACACTTCAGGGAGAGGGGGGAAGATGGAGCCAAACAATTTCCTATTTTGCACAATGCGCCCATTGTTCCTCACTAAAAATAGAGAACATGGTTAAGATAAATCGCTTACGGAATTATCCGGGTTTAATTCATCATCATAGTATCAGCTCATGACAGAATATAAAAGAGGTAAATGGGTTGTCCAGACTCGAAGCGGCTCTGTGCAGTGTAACATCATATGCTTCCTTCCAACAATTACGAGAGTTCTAAATGAGATGACAATAGCAGCCGTACAAACTGTTCTCCGGCACTCGCTATTTTACCACATTGGAGTTGTATAATTGACACCTTACTAGGATTGAATAGTAAATCTCACTGTCCCAAATGAGGGTGGCACAGTAAATCCGGCAGACACAGCAGATACCTGGAATGGGTGTTTATTGAGGACTTGAGGGAACAGGCTTGGTGGTTACAAGGATCTTATAAGAAGCAACAGGCTTGGTGGTTACAACAATCTTACAAAAGGCAACTAGCTTGGCAATTACGAATAGTCTCACAGAGGGCACAAGCTTGGCAGTTACATGTCCTCAAAAAGGCACAGTTCTTGACAGTTTCCTTCTTTACAGAAGCAAACTGCTTGGTAGTCCAATGCTAGTCCAATACTAACCCCCAGCATCATAATTACAGCCTTCTACTGCTTTATCCTCACAGCGATTTATCACACAATATTGCCATGGCTTATTACACTCCTTAGTCTTATTGTGGCTCTCTCTCTTGTTCAACACACCAGTATGTTGGCCATTGCCCCTCTTTTATGTTTAGGTTTGCACACTCTTTTCAGGTGTGGCTCACTATCTGCACAGGAGTTTGTAGTCTTGGTAGTCTCAGGCAGTAGGAAATTGGTCTCTCTCTTACCAGCCACAGCAATCACATGTAGTTGGAAGTTATCTCTACCAGTTTCCGTATCGTAGACCTATATAAAAAATAAAGGCAAACAAAAAGAAACACATAATATACAATCTAGTGAACCAAAATAGAACCATTATTCCAATGAGGTACTGTAACACAGCCTTTATGAATGAACCTCAGAGGTGGTGAACGATGAGTGGAATGAAAAATAGTTCCAAATATCAAGACATTTTTCTCATTATGGAGGACTCACTGTGAGCATCATTGTCATCTAGCGATGCTTCTCGCACACAGCTAGGCCTATTGATTGTAAATGCAAATTCTGATGAATTTTAGGCATTGACAATGTATCTAAATTTTTTTGGAAAAAACCTCTCTAAAGTTCCTGTCCCTAGGTGTCTCCCTCATTCCTAATTTGCTCTTCACTCCCTGTTACTAGGAATGGTCCATCTTTAGAAACCAACAGGCTCAAGACAGAACATAAGAAGTAGAGAGGGGAGGGGCAGGTATCTCTTTAGAGCCTCTACATGTTTACACATACAGCTTCTCACAGCTTACAGTGAGCGCAAGGAGAGTCTATCTACTTCTGACTAGCTGCTTGTGTTTTTGCCACTGTCAGACTGGCCCACGGGAGTACCAGAGGATCCTACAGTGGGCCAAGGTTGTAACACAATAAGGGTCTAGCATAAGACACAAAAATTTGAAGTATACAAAGGACTTTTTCCTAGGGATTGTTGTCCTCAGCATGATGTTATCTGTTGGGCCCAGGGTCGGACTGGCCCACCGGTGAACCGGTGGGCCCCGAGCCCCGACTATTAGTCCTCATGTCATGGGGGCCCGATCGGGATCCTGACCATCCCGATCAGGCCCCTGACCAGTGGCGTTACGATCGCGGTCGCAGGGGGCGCGACCGCGACCGGGTACAGGGCCCGCGGCCAGCTGGAGATGGCCGGGCCCCGGACCACTATGATAGCGGTCGGGGAAAGCCTGGTTCCCCGACCGCTATACATACTGTTATTGGAAAGGGACCCTGGCATATTGCAGGCCCCTTTCCAATAGATGGCAGGGCAGGGCACTCAGGGGAGGTGACTGAAAATAATAAATACATATTCTCACCTCTCCTGGGCGCAGCGATCTCTCCGGCGCTCTTCCGTCATGTGACTGAGGCCTGTGATTAGGCCCCAGCGGTCACATGGGGCACGACCGCGTAATGACGTCAGTGCGCCCCCACGTGACCGCTGAGGCCCAATCACAGGCCTCAGCAGCGTCGTCGGAAAAGGGCCTGAAGACACTGAAGACGACAGGATGGAGCGAGGATGCCAAGGAAAGGTAAGGCAAGGTGAGTATGAGAGTTTGTTATTTTTAATCATTTCCCCTGGGCCTCCGATTATTATACTCTGGGGTCTGAGGAGACCCCAGAGTATAATAATAGCACTGAAGCGGAGGGGGGCTATTGGGCGCATATAATACTGTGTGGGGGCCACTGTGGAGCTTATAATACAGGGTGGGGGCCACTGTGGAGCTTATAATACTGGGTGGGGGCCACTATGGAGCTTATAATACTGGGTGGGGGCCACTGTGGAGCTTATAATACAGGGTGGGGGCCACTGTGGGGCTTATAATACTGGGTGGGGGCCACTGTGAAGCTTATAATACTGGGTGGGGGCCACTGTGGGGAGTATATAATACTGGGTGCCACTATGGAGCTTATAATACTGGGTGGGGGCCACTATGAAGCTTATAATACTGTGTGGGGGCCACTGTGGAGCTTATAATACAGGGTGGGGGCCACTGTGGAGCTTATACTCCATACAGTGGCTCCTTCATTTTTTTTTTTTTAATTACGCAGGGGCAGGTGAAAAAAACAAAACAAAAAACCCCCCACAAACTTTCTCTCCTGTCCCCAGTGTCTCCCAGCGCGGTTCGGTCCTGCAGTTCTGTTGTTTTCTTCCAGCTGAAGTTCCCCCTGCACATGACTACCTGTGACGTCACGTGACCCCTGAGGCCAATCAGTGGCCTAAGGGAAGGGACCTGGGACGTCACAGCCAGTGAGGAATTCCGGCAAAAAGAAGACAGCGGAGCTGCAGGACCGGACCGTGCTGGGAGGACACCGGAGCACCGGAGACAGGTGAGTATGTTTAGTATGTTTTTTTTTTTTTTTTGGGGGGGGGGGGGGTAGGGGGGATTCACGTCCCCCAGACTAATTATCAAAAAGAAAAAAATGATACTGGACAATCTCTTTAAAGTGTGGTGCATTAGGGGTGTATATTAAAGGGGTTGTCCAGGCATAATTTGTTATGGTTTAACTTCAGGATAGGCCACAGATACCTGATCTGTATGGGGCTGACCCCGGACCGATCAGCTGTATGGAGCCACTTCTGATGCCCGTCCTGTACACAATACAGGGCCAGAAGCAGAAAGCTCTGTCCACTGTATATTAGCCGGGCACCTTCACTGTATTTCAGCACTTATTGAAGTCAGTAGGAGCTGAGCTGCAGTGAAGGCGCCGGGCTGCTATACAGCGGATGGAGCTTTCTGCTTCCGGCCCTGTGTACAGAACGGGCTCCAGAAGTGGCTCCGAACAGCTGATGGGGCCGTGTGTCAGCCCCCTACCGATCAGGTATTTATGGCCTATCCAGAGCATAGGCCATAAAAAAGATTAACCCTGGACAACCCCTTTAATATGCCCCACACAGTTTAATGTCCCCCCCACAGGATGTTAGCCCCCATCACTGCTCCCACACAATATAATGACCCCATCACTATTCCCCATACAGTATGGGGGACCAGTGAAGAGGCCACTATGTGGGGGGACCAGTGAAGTGACCATAGAAAAATTTGGCCCAGACAACCCCTTAAAAGAGGTTGTCCATAAACTGAAGCGACCACTGTGTCGGCCGCCAGGGAAGTGTAAAAATAAGAAAATTTTTAAAAAAGCATACTCACCTGTCCCCAGCACCCCGTTGTCCCCTGCCTGTGTCTGTTCGGTCTCATGGCGGCGCCTCATTTCTGGAAATCCTGTACCTAATTGGTCTTAGCGATCACATGAGGTGCAGGACTCCCAGCAAGGAGTCGCCGGCATGAGACTGAATGGACACTGGCAGCGGACTACGGAGCGCCGGGGACAGGTGAGTATGCTTTTTAATTTACTTATTTTTTACTTTACACCTTCCGCCAGCTACATGGGTTGCTCCAATTCCTTCGGGGCAACCGTGGGAGTCAGACGTGTCTGTTTGAGCTCCTAGCTTCAGAGGCTTACGTGGCTTTTGGATACTTGGAGACCGTTTATAGTGTGTGATCTTCGGTCTTTTGTTTGTTACAGACCGTAGCTCCGACTCCCTTCCCCGTGCGGAAGGGAGCCTTATCATGGAGCGTGGAGCTCCTGCCCCCCAGACCTTACAGGCGGGGGGCAGGAGAATGTCTGCCGACACAGCACCAGCAGAGCAGGGCAGGCGGAGGTCGCTGAGGCAGCAAGCCTCAATGAGACTGGCGACCAGGACAACAGCATCGGGAGCAGCAGCAGCGACGTTGGCGGCTGCAGCATCAGGAACAGCATCGGGAGAAGCGACGCCCATGCAGCAGGCGACGCCGGCAGGGGTGGCAGTGGCGACAGGGGTGTCAGCAGTCCCGGCAGGTGGATCCGTGAAGACGGCGACATCAGCCACGGCGGTAACATCAGCGGCAGTGGCGGGTGAAGCCGGTCCGAAGGGGGGCTACGGCCGCAGGATATGCGGTTTCCTCTGGAAGGGTCCCTGCAAGCAGGAGAAAAGACGCCTTACCGTCATCGCTGCCTCAATCACCCGCAGGATGGGGCATCCGGAAAGCTGGAGAAGAGGTTGCCATCTACAGCCGGAGGATCGAGGCGGTCCTGGAGGAGTATGACCGGGCCCGGAGGTCCCTGTTCGCTATGGGTGGAGAGCTGCAAAGCGCTCGTGCCCGTAGCGACAGGGCCTCGAGGAAGGACAGCCCGGTTTTCAGCAGGCAAGTAAAGAGCCTCAAAAAGCAGATTAAGACCCTGGAAGCCAGGTGTGCGGAGATCCTGGAGGGCGCGGGGCCGTTCAGAGAGAAGCTGCTGAACGATGACCGCTTCTTCCGCAAACAGCAGGAGCGGTTGTTGAAGGATGGCCCCGCGTCCTCAGACAGCTCGGGAGAGGACGACTATTGTGAGTCAGACCTGGAGTCGGATGACAGCATGGCGGTACAGTATAGTCGGGCAGCCGTCCCTAGCAGCGGCAGCCTGATACCCACGTATACGCAGGCATCAGTGCCGGCAGTGAAGCAGGAAGTCAGAATGACAAGACAGGAAGTCAGAATGACAGGGCAGGAAGTGACGCAATCTCCCACACTCCCAGAGAACCAACCACTGCCCGAGACGGAGGAGGAGGAGGGCGGAGCCTCGGGAGAAGGCGGGAAGCTGATGAGGCAAATCTACCAATTAGAGTCCCCGTCCAGAATGGACCAATTAGCATTCAGCATGTCAGATCTGGACGGGGAGGAGGCGGGAAAAGGAGCCAAGACCAGGAAGAAGGCAAGGAAGGAAAAAAAAAGAGAGATAGAGACATTTAAATTTGTCAGGTCGTTGCCTGGGGAGCATCGTGCCGGGACCTCAGCCCAGGTTGCGATGCCTCCAGGAGAGAAAAGGGAGGAGCAGGCACCTCGGGTCACGCCAAGTGGCGGGGTGCCCGGGGTGCCAGCAGTCAAAATGGCGCCTGATAGTACCTTTCAGGTGGTGGCGGACAAGGAGCTCATAGTTGCGGACAAGGGCAAAGGCAAAGAAGCCCCCCTGCGGAGGGGAGTGGCGTAGGGAAACCTCCCTCCCTGGTAGGAGGTTTTAAAATATCGATGGCTTCCCCCAGAGTAAGGTGTAGGAAAGGGGGAGTGGCAGGTGGGCGTGGCTCATCCTCCTCCAGTGCTGATGAAGCCGGTGATGCGGAGGTCACTTCCGGGGCTAAGGGGGCGTGTCCTCCTACAACATCAGGTGCCGGGGTGACTGTGGATGCGGAGGCCGAGGTAAAAGCGGGGAAGCCATCAGCGAGTGGTGCAGCCGGCCCCGCTGTAAGAAGGAAGACTGCAGGTGTGAATGATGGACGAGTGGAGAAGCTAGTTAAGCAGACAGGTAAGGTAAAGGGGAAAGCGGGTGGGACAAAAGGGGTAATTAGTAGTATTCCTGAAGAAGGTGGTGTAGTATGCATGGGGGTCCAAGAGCCTGTAGTCGGGGAGGCTGCGGGAGGAGGGGCTATTACCATTGCTGCTAAAAAAAGTGTTTCTACTGCTGGTAATATTTCTGTTGTGGCCCCTGTTGTTTCTGGTATTTCTGCTGTTGTCCCTGCTGTTGTCCCTGCTGTTGTTTCTGCTGCTGTTCCTGATGCTGTTCCTGATGCTGTCGTTGCTCCTGTTGTTACTCCTGTCACTGCTCCTGATATTGTTGCTCCTGTTGTCCTCTCTGCCGCTGTTCCTTCTGCTGCAGTTGGAGTGACCCGGTCCGCGGCGGCTATGCCAGGGCGGACTGTTGCCGCCTCTGGTGCTCCGGTTGCCGTGGCTGGGCTAAGTAGTTCTGCGGGGGTCCCTGGGAGTGGCGCTGGTACTCCGGCAGCGGAGGTTGCTGCGGCCTCCGGGCCCCCACGCTCCTATGCCAGTGTCGCTTCTGGGGCCCCTGGGGGTGCATCATGTCTTCCGCCCGGCTCCAGGGACGGCGATTTGCAACGGCAGCTCCTGGAGGCTTTACGGGCGGGCCAGTCCACAATGACCATAGATGGGCAGTCGAGAGACCTTAGGTTCTGGATCGAGCGTTTTGGCCTAGGGAAGTTCCGAGAGGAAGGAGGTGAGACCAGATGGACTCTCCCTACACCCGGGCGTAGGGGGCCGACACGGAGGAACGTGGCCCGTCTCGTGTGGGGGGGGGAGCCGGCCCTTGTCCCCAGAGGAGGGGGGTCGTGGAACTCCTACTCGGGATGGGTTTCAGGGCAAGCGACATCTTTGCCCTGATTCATCCTGTCGGCTCCTCGGAGTTTGACATCAGCTTTGTTACCCCGGAGGGCTTAGAAACCTTCTGGGGAAACTATAGGCTGGTGAAGGACGAGCCCGCCTGGCGTGACTTTATGGTGTGGGCGGTGTCACGCCAGGATAACATTAAGAAAGTGACCGTTTTAACTCGTAACGAGTCACTTTCTTATATGGACATCATGACCTGGCTGAACAGGTTTGGGGAGGTCAAGGACTTCCCAAAGAAAAATCTCGACGAGTTCGGGATATGGTCGGGGGCCTGGACCTTCATGGTCAAATTGCGACACGAGGATAACTCGGTGATGCATATCCCGTCCTCAACCTTCCTTGGGAAAGACAGGATCCTTGTCTTCTACCAGGGGCAGCCAAAACTCTGTCACAGGTGCGGTGACCCCTCACACTTGAGCGCCTCCTGCCGTGTGCAGAAGTGCGCCATGTGTGGGGAGGTGGGCCATCTCGCAGCGACCTGTGGCAGGGTGCGTTGCCACCTGTGTGGTGTCCTTGGGCACCCGATCGGGGCGTGTCCACGGTCTTTCGCCAACACCACCCTTCGGCAAGCGGGAGCAGTTGAGGAGGCTGTCCCTGCTGCGGAGGGGGTGAGTGGGGGAGGAGAGACTAGTCTGCCAAGGCAAAAGGAGAAGGCCCAGCCACCATCAAGGGCAAGGAGGCGCGAGAGGAGGAGGGAACAGAGGGAGGGAGTTATGTGCCTTCCTTCTGCCCCTGGCTTTGCTGGGCCGGATCCCAATGCCGAGGCAGCAGTGGGCACGACCCTGGTTGAGGAGATGAGGAGACTGCAGAGGGAGGAAGAGGCTGACCAGTCGTCTTCTTCTCAGTACGTCAGTGCTGGGGAGGGAGAGACGGTCAAGCGGAGAAAGTCACCGAGTAAAGTGAGGGTAAAAACATCTGCCCCCCCCCCCCGACGAAGGAACGCAGACTCGACGGCCCTCTAGTGGTAGGTCCCAACCGGTACCAATCCCTCTGTGAGGATGCGTCGGCCTCAGGGGAGGCTTCAGAGGGAGAGGTGGAGCCGTCAGGGGCTGCTGAGTCTCCCTCCGGGAGGGGCCCTCTGCCCTCTGGGGGGGAGGCTGGCCTGGAGCCTGGAGGAGGAGATGATGCACCCAGGGCCGAAGTTGCTAATGTCTCTGCGACCACTGTAACTCCTCAGGGAGAAGTTGCGGGGGAGGTCCATCCCTCCTCTGGCCAAACCGCACCGGGGGAGGTGATGGACCAATCCCAATGTAAAAAGAGGACCCGCAAGACGAGGAGAAGTCGCGGGTCCTCTTCAGACTCATCTAGGGGTGGTGGTGATAGGAGGAAAGGGGGTGGGAAGCTGAAGGTCATTGAGCTCAATCGGTCTTAATGGCAGTCCCCTCTCCACTGACGCTGGCCACCATTAATGTGGCCAGCATTAAGTCTGATACGGCTAGGTTTGCAGCCTTTGATTTTCTTGGCCGGGTTGAAGCTGACATTTTGTTTTTGCAGGAGACCAGGCTCTGTACTCTATCAGAGATAAACAGAGCAAGGAGGGAGTGGCGCAGGGGGCCCTCCTACTGGTCTCTTGCGGCTGAGCCGTATAGTGGAGTGGCGGTGCTTTTTACCGCAGAGGTGAAATGCCAGCGACTGATCGAGCTCGAAATGGGAAGGTGCCTAGTCTTAGACGTCTTCATGAAGGGGCAAAGCCTGCGCCTCATTAACATCTACGGTCCCCAGACAAAGTGGGACCGTAAAAGCCTCTTTATGAAGATTAAGCCTTTTCTTTTTACGGGCAAACAAGTCATCTTTGGTGGGGATTTTAATACCATAACTAGACCCCAAGACCGAGGAGGTACCAGAGATAGATTGCCCTATGATGGCGCCGCGTTAAATAGCATAGTGAGTGAAGCTCGCCTGGAGGATATCCACATCAGGCATTCCCCAGGTCACCGTGGGTTCACCTTTCAGAGAGGTAGTGTTAGGTCTAGGATAGATAGGTTTTTTTTTGAAGGAGAATTCCGTCACCACCCCTGTGTCCGTGGTGGAGGTGGAGTTCTCTGATCACTGTCTAATTTTGTTTTCTTTGAATATTTCAGAGACCCTCCGGAGAGGAAGAGGTTTGTGGAGGCTGAATTCGTCACTCCTTGAGGAGGCAGCTGTAAGACAAGCCTTTGAGGAGTTTCTTCAGGATCAGGTACTATTACTGGGTCTTGAGGGTACTAGGTCAGAGTGGTGGGAGATATTCAAAAAAAGGGTGGCGGGATTTTTCCGCCGGCTCTCAAGCCTCAGGTCACTGGACATGTACCGCATGTACACTGCACTGAGGAAGAGACTTGGACATCTGGTCTCGACCGGAGGTAGCCAGGAGGATATCTCCGGTGTGAAGGCTTTGCTCAAAAGGTGTCAGTACGATAGGCACGCATCTTTGGTTCTTGAGAGGGATTTCGGGAAATACCGCTCGCCCGACCCCTACAGGAACTGTAAGATGTCAGTGACTTGTAAGACAGTAACAGGCCTGATTGACAGTACAGGATCCCTGACAAGATCCAGGTCAGGGATCTTGGAGGTCGTCAGGTCCTTCTACTCGAACCTTTTGGCAAAGAAGGAACTGAATCGGGATCGGATTTCAGGTTTCTTGGCTGAAGCCATTCCTGAGTCAGCAGAAGACCCTTCTCTTGGTGTTTTGATAGAACCTATAAGGGAAGAGGAAGTCGTCAGGGCTATTGAGGGTCTTGCCCTCAAGAAGTCACCTGGCCCAGATGGCTTAACATCTGAGTTCTATCGGACCTTTAAAGGAGCTTTGGCTCCCCTCTTGACTGACGTGCTTAATGAGTGTCTATCCTCGGGCACTCTGCCGAAGTCAATGAGGAGGTCTGCCCTTATAGTTCTGTCAAAGGGTAAGGATCCGAGCCATATTGAGAACTGGCGGCCCATAGCACTTCTCAATACGGACCGAAAGATTCTGGCGAAGGTACTTTTCAACCGGCTGGTACAGTTTGCGCCCCGGCTCCTCTCGCCGGCTCAGCACTGCTCTGTTCCCGGTCGTAGCACCTTAAGTGCGGTCCTGAGTGTCAGGGAGGCTGTGGAGCAGAGTAGGGCAGGTCGGTGGAAGGGGTACTTGCTGTCCCTAGATCAGGCTAAGGCTTTTGACAGGGTGAATCATGAGTATTTGTGGTCAACTCTCTCGAGGTATGGCCTGCCTGGGGGGTTCATTCAGTGGCTGCAGACCTTATACGCTGGGGCTGAGTCTTTCCCGCTTGTGAATGGTTGGGTTGGTCGTCCTTTTGAGGTGGGGTCGGGCGTCCGACAGGGATGTCCCTTGAGCCCGCTACTGTATGTGTTCGCCATTGATCCCCTGATTAGACGGATTAATGGTGGGCCAGTGGCGGGAGTCAGGATGGACCTGGAGGGTACTGGCTCCCCTTTGAGGACAGTAGCCTACGCGGATGATGTCACCGTTCTTGTCTCGTCACGGGAGGAGCTTGAATGGGTGATGTCTGAAGTGGACAGTTACTCGGAGGCTTCCGGATCAGCTGTAAACAGGAATAAGTGTGGAAGCCTCTGGCTGGGAGGGGGAGAGCCTGGTTTTTCTCTCCCGGACACCCTCCCAGAACCCCAGGGGTCTGTAAAGATCTTAGGCATCCATTTTGGCCAGGGTGATTACCCACTCCAAAATTGGGAAGGTAGGCTTAAGGATGTCGCCCAGAGAGTTGATTGCTGGAAGGGTTGGTCTTTGACCCTGAGAGAAAGGGTTCACCTTGCCAAAGCCTTCCTGCTCCCGTTGGTGATCTATCTAGGTAGCGTCTGTGCCTTGCCAGAGTCTTGTTGGAGTAGGATCTGTTGCCTGTTCTTCCAACTGTTATGGGGGAACAGGCTCAACCTAATCAGGAGGGAGGTTACATACCGCACAAGGAGGCTAGGGGGGTTAAATATGGTTAACCCCGTGGTGTTCTTAATGAACACCTTTCTTAAGATCAATTTACCAAACCTCTCCTCCGAGGGGGCTCCTTCGTGGGTAGCCTCCTGCCAGGGGTGGTTTCGGCCCTTCTTCCAGAAATGGGAGTCAGGAGGGCAAGTGAAAGATCTTCGTGCACCCCATGGATATCTCCCGGCCTATGCTTCCCTGGTCCTGAAAGTGATTCGTCGGTGGGGTCTGGGGGCGTGGGAGATCAGGACTCAGTCAAGACGTTTTCTTGACGACAAGGTCCTGTTGACCCGCTTCCAGAAGCCTCTGGCGCTCAAAGATTGCCCAGGAGAAACCTTAGAGGGAGGGTTGCGTTTTCTTAACTCCAAAAGGTTTCCTCGGAAGTTTTGGGATCTGACCTGGCGCTGCCTCCTAGGTAAGTTATATGTGAGGGGGAACTTGAAGTACCGGAACTCCGACGAGCGAGGCTGCCCTCGGGAGGAGTGTGGCGACATGCTGGAAAGCATGGAGCACTTCCTGCTTCAGTGCCCCTTCAATATAAGGGTTTGCAAATTGGTGGGGACCTCCACCGGTTGGCTGCGGCTGGCTGGCCTTTCCTATGCCGAGTGGGCCTATGGGGCATTCAAACACCCGGAGGGCAGGGACTGCCAAACACTTTTTGTAGTTAGTGCAGTGGTCAGGTTTCACCTATGGTCAGCACGGTGTTTAGTATCGACGAGAGGCAAAATCCTCCCGGAGGTGGAGGTGGTTAAAAACATCATGGTGGACCTGGTGAGGGTGCGCTCTCGGGAGTACGAGGGGCTGGGCGCAGAAAGGGCTGCTACCCTCTGGAGGGGGTTCACTTTTTCTGTTCCCTGAGGGTTAGATAAGGGATTTAAAGTAGGTTAGTTAGGTTAGGGCCAGATAGGGATAGGTAGGGCAAGGTTTGCACGAAGGGTGGGGTTTATTATTTTCTGATAGGGAGGGACAGGTAGGGACAGGGTAGGGACAGAATGATAGATAGGGATATAGCGGTAGGGCGAGTAGACAGGGATGGGCCTCCTGTGCTCTCTTCCTGGTGGAGGGCTGGCGTGTCACCACATAGGCATTTTGTTTTGGAAATCAGATGGAAGGGTAAGAGGCTTGAGGATAACCGACCCTAGGCCCATGGGAGGTTTATGGGAGGGAAGGTAATTTAACAGGTTATGTAGGATGGTGGGTTTTTGTTACTTGTCTGTTATTTCTTATTTGTTATTGTTGTCGTTCATATGTTGTGTCCATTTTCCCATTTTCCATATCCCTTATTCATTTTCCATTTCCATTTTTTATATCCATTTCCATATCCCATATTTCTTTTTCCATATTCCATAATTCCATTTGTTTGTTAGTAGATAAGGGTTTTTTTTCAGGGGGGTAGGTTGTTTGGGAGGGGGGTTTCTTTTTGGGGGTGGAGGGTTTGGTTTATGAGTTTTCGTGTGCCCGGCCTGGCTCTGGACTACGCGGACATGGGAGGACATGAGGCGGAGAGCCAGGTTGGGTTTCAGGGGCTTGGTGGTGGGTGGTGCCAGCACCAGGACTATGCGGACATGGGAGGACATGGGGCGTGGTGCTGGCCGGGTGTGGTGAGGGGAAAAAAAAAAAAATAAAAATAAAAAAAAAATTTTTTTTTAGTAAGTTTCAGTTGGGGATTTTGGTAGTGTTATAAGTTTCCGTTATAAGTTTCCGTTATATGTTTCCATTGTATATTGCTCATTTAGATTTTCTTTTGTTAGAGTTTTTGACTGACGGATGACTGGAGAAAGACGGGAGAAGAGTGAAAGGTGGCGTGAAAGGCGGAGTGAAAGGCAGAATGGATGGGGCTGGTTCGCGATTGGTTTTTTTTTGTCCCGGTGTTTTCTTGTATTTTATTTGTTTATGGTTTTATGCTATGTTTTAGATTTATGTATTGTCTCTGTTTATAGTTTTTATATTGTATTTTCGTATGTGACAGTGTTTGTGAACTTTTTCTACTTTTATAATAAAATAGTTCCAATTCCTTCGACAACCTCTTTAAAGGATTTATCCATCTTCCTAATATTGATGGCCTGTCCTTAGGATAGGCCATCAATATTACATCTACGATGATACAACAGCCAGGTCCTCTGCAGATCAGCTTTTCCAGGACAGTGCGGCTACAGGTAAAGGTAACAATTCTAGGAGCCACGCTGTTCACTTGCCATACAAGGTGTAGCAGTAGGTTCAGGTAGTGCAGTGGTGCACATGGTATAGTGGGTGAGCAGCATGGCTCCCGGCATGTTATTACCTTTAGCCCCCCTGTCTCGGTACCGCTGATCTGCAGGGGTTCTGATGGTGGGCCCCTAGAAACAATTCCACTGGTGGGCCCTAGACATCCAAGTCCGACACTGGTTGGGCCTAGTAAATATCTGTGTGACACTGGGTATTGCTGATGGGATGTCAGTCATAGACAGTGAGCAACTTTTGTGATTGTGCTCAGAATTCTCTATTTTTCTGCTTCAGGGATCTTTTTAGCTCCATTCTGCCCCTTATTTGCAGTCCAGTGTCCCTGGATCTCTTATATTATGGTGACCTGGGCCTTTTCAGCTATTTGCTTACTATTTTACAGTTACTTCTGCAGACTTACATGTAAAGAAACTATTAGTAGTAATAATAGATGGGGGTAGACTGCTCCTTATTGTCCTCTCCCCCTGACTCAGGGAGAAATGCAAAAAAGTGTTGCAGCCATAATGGGGCTAATAGCAGCAGAAAAGTGATAAGACACATGTATGAAGGCTTATACATCCAGAGAACAGATTGCCCAGCAAAACCCTGCACATATTTTAAATTTTGATGAAAACTCAGGTTACTGTTAACTCTTGGGACTCTGCAGACAGGAATGTCCAGCTGCTGAATGTGGGTATCACTGGCTTTCTGCCATATTAATACCAGCTGAGACAGCGGCTTACTCACCTGATGACAATCCAAGCTGCACTGCTACATGTGCACATGTGCAATTTTTCTAAGCCATACCAATTTTTAGAGATATGACCTCAAGGAGGTTCCAAGAAGTGATTTTCAAAAAGCAGCGGATGACCTGTGGACATTGTTTTCACCATACACCCCCAACCAAAATCACAAGTAGTACATACGGCCCCCATATTAAACTGCAAAATAAATACAGACGCCATATCAGATGCTTTAAAAACTTCAGACCCCAGACTAGACCCCTTGATGGTTGTCCCAAAGAGGTGTACTCAATATAGTTAAGCAGTAATATCACATATCTCTATGGAGTAATGGATGCTAATGATGAGAGGTCACAAAGGAGGACAGAGGAAATGAAGAAGACATTCAGCTATTCCTCATCAGTGGCTGTGTGCCCGAGTCTTACGTAGAGATCTCTGCTATTTTAAGTGAGGGGTCACATCCCAGAAGAAAACAGTCAGATTAGAAAGTGTCTGTGTCTTCAAGACATTGGTCCACTAGCCAAGGAGCAACATCTGGATGCGACAGTCAAGTTTTATTAGAAAGGAAAATCCCCTTAATAAAGAGCATTTCTACTGTACATTAATAGGTCGATCAGAGTTAGAAAAACATGTCAAGTATCTGTCTAACCAGCTAGATGCCATGGTTTCTACAGACTACAAGATCTAAGGGCTGCACCTTGTCATCGCAGAAGGAATTCGGGTGTAAATTAGCCAGCACTAGTGTTGGGCAAACCAGTTTGAAATGAACCAATTTGTTACAAATGTTTCAAAAATTTGACGCCGTAGTTTGAAAGAACAAGGACGACAAAGTCCTCCACGTGATGGCTGAAGCCTAATCCCAGGCCTCAACATTGACCTGAAAGCTGGAGAAAATAGCAGATGGCTGGAAGAAGATCAGGATACCATAGGATGCCACAGCAGAGCCCACAATAAGTTAGAACATTTTTTTTTGCACACCTTTCCTGACCTCTAGGTCAGGAAGTTTAATAATCTACTTTACCCTGCACTTCCAGTTTGGACTGAGAAACTAAGTTTCCTGTAAGCTGCAATAGTCCCTCATGGTAATAGTGACCACCTTTCAGCTCTGCACAGAAATGGTGCCCACTTTGAGGCCCCACACAATAATGATGTCCCCTTTGTGCCTTCCAATGGTATTAGTGCCCCCCACAGTATTAGTGAGAAACCTACCAACTCCTATCTTCTTCCTGTCACTGACTTTACCCCAGTATTCAACGAACAGTGGTGTCCACCAAGGGCATCCCTCAAATATTGCCAGCCTCGCAGCAGCAGCTATGTCTGATGTGGCAGCAATTACACGTCTGGGTTAAACATTCTTTACATTGACCTGGAATCCCCCTTTAAGAAAACTTTTTCCTATTTACCAAGCCATTACCTGCAGTACATCCCATACTCATATATCATGAGTCAGGGGGTCGCCCCTTTCTACACCTCCAAAAATAAAACATTCTGATGTCTGTTTTTGCTGTCGGATCTATTTCCTCGCTTGTCTTTGTTATTATTCTGGACGACTTGTTTCCTGATATTTCCAAACCTCCCATGTCAATACTCTGAGACGTAAATCTTGGGTTAAGTGCAATTCCAAGCCGGCAGGATTCACACGGCATGTGAACGACAAGTGAGGGCTAATTGGTGTTTCTATATGAGCTTTATGTTTTATGATTTAGGTAATGTCTGCGGCCTGATGCACCTCAAGCTGTGCAGTGATTCTCGGGACTTGGCTAGACGTTGTCTTGTTTTGTCTTTAATACACTAACAGATGGTTTACTTTTTTCCGACATCGGTCTTGCTGGCCAAAATGTTCGGCTTATCCCTACTTGAAGGAGCTCTAAACCTAATATATGAACTGGCTTATATACAATCACTAGTGATAACGTTCTGTGCCTGTAAAAGACGATGCAGGAAATTCACTGAAAAGTAGATATATGAGATATATTTGTAAAACATATGGAATAATGTCGGGGATGGGGGGTGGGAATATTGTGACCAGTGATATTAACATGGACGTTAAGCAAAACTACACATTTTACCATTCTAACTTCCTTAGAACATTGAAAACAATCTTAAACCTTTTATATATTGATCTTTGTTTTTAGAGAAGTCAATCCGGCCATCATTTTGTCTGCAGGTCCAGCTTCTGAAGTTGCAAAAAGTCATATGCGTTGCTACTACCAGTGTAATACATGGACAGACCAGATTTACCAGTGCAGGAGTCATTGATACTAGACAT
This sequence comes from Leptodactylus fallax, assembly GCA_947044405.1. NCBI lineage: Eukaryota > Metazoa > Chordata > Amphibia > Anura > Leptodactylidae > Leptodactylus > Leptodactylus fallax. Next base: position 2,830,448 of record CAMRHE010000219.1, on the reverse strand, counting down.
CACAGCAATGAAAACTTGAAGCCAAGTTGAGGACATTTAAGAAAATGTAAGAAAACCCAGCCAACACAGAAGACATCCCCAGTGAAAGCTGAAGTACAGTAAGGTTATGTTCACATCAGAGATTCTGTTAGTTGATTCCATCCAAAGGCATACACTAAAAGATGGACAATATAGTGGCTTAAACCATAGTGTAGAATTCACTCAGGGCTCCTAGGAACCTATCTATAAAACATAGCGTAGAACACTCTTAGGGTTCCTAGGAACCTATCTATAAAACATAGTGTAGAACACTCCTAGGGCTCCTAGGAACCTATCTATAAAACATAGTGTAGAACACTGTCAGGGCTCCTAGGAACCTATCTATAAAACATAGTGTATAACACTGTCAGGGCTCCTAGGAACCTATCTATAAAACATAGTGTATAACACTGTCAGGGCTCCTAGGAACCTATCTATAAAACATAGTGTAGAACACTCCTAGGGCTCCTAGGAACCTATCTATAAAACATAGTGTAGAATACTCTTAGGGCTCCTAGGAACCTATCTATAAAACATAGTGTAGAACACTGTCAGGGCTCCTAGGAACCTATCTATAAAACATAGTGTAGAACACTGTCAAGGCTCCTAGAAACCTATCTATAAAACATAGTGTAGAACACTCTTAGGGCTCCTAGGAACCTATCTATAAAACATAGTGTAGAACACTCTTAGGGCTCCTAGGAACCTATCTATAAAACATAGTGTAGAACACTCTTAGGGCACCTAGGAACCTATCTATAAAACATAGTGTAGAACACTGTCAGGGATCCTAGGAACCTATCTATAAAACATAGTGTAGAATACTCTTAGGGTTCCTAGGAACCTATCTATAAAACATAGTGTAGTATACTCTTAGGGCTCCTAGGATCCTATCTATCTAATTTCAAGCTCTCTAAGGCAAACACAGCCAAAGTTATGTCCAATGTGAAAAGTAACATTATTATACTCTGGGGTCTCTTTAGACCCTACAGTATAATAGGTGGAGGCCCAGGGAAGGTGAAAAAAAACCAAAACATTTATGCTCACCTTCCATTACCTCTTTTGGGCCTCCTCGCGGCGTCTTGCACTCTAATGGTGCCATCTGGTGCTCTTCAGTGACGTCATCTCCCTGGGCTCGGCGCTGATGCCTACGATTGGGCCCTTGGCACGCCAAGTGTCATGATGTCTGGTGGCCCAATCACAGAACTCTATGTCCCCCGTGCCAATGACATCACCATGAAAGTGCTGGCAACCATTTTAATTCGCCAAAGACAAATCTCCATTTGTTCGATTTTGAAAAAAAAAAAGAACAATATGGAATATTCGGGTTGAACCCAGCTCGGTAGGAGCTAATTCGGCCATCTCTAGTGAAGAATTGGAAGATTCTTTGAATCCACAACCAACGTAAACTTTGAGGATCGACATCTGCGGTGGGGAGCGTGACATCAACTTATCATTGACAATCCAACCTCCAGGACTATCCCAGTTACCCTTGGCTTACCATATACATTAGGTCTACAGATCTTACACACATTACAAAAATGGTCACATAATTTTCCTATATCCAGCCCTGGTATGGGGGCTTTTATTTAATGATCTATGACTTTAATATAAGACATATTTATCAAACATACACACATTTTTGTAGCTCCAGAGGTGAATTACTGATACAATCCTTAAGTATATAGATTTGTGTTGTGCTAAGGGTAGGGCTATTTTGTTTTTTATTGCCACTAGCATTGCACATGCTCAGTAGCAGTAGTTGGTCTAAACAGTGTATTGGCACGCCAGGATGTTCCTTAAATGGCTACAGATAGTCATATGACACATTCAAGTGGCCACACCCACCACACTCTGAGCTCACTTCTTACCAGCTCTCATTACACAAAAGAAACAGTTTTATGACATGAAAATTAGAGAAATGCATCAACTTTACAACAATCCATCTGTCTATATCCTGTAAACAAGGACTGAAAAATACCGGTGACAGGTCGTCATTCAGAATTATGATGAATGTTGATATCACTTTAAATGCATCATATAAATATAATGGAGACTATAATGTATATTTACAGGCTTAAAACTTTAATACGCTCTTCAAAGCCCTACACAAAGTCACTGACATGGTATAAATGCATTTATAAGCCAATCTAAGTAAAGCATTATATATTTTTGGCAGAAAAACAAAGACTTTGTTAAAATTGAGCTTTAGAAGCCCCGGGGGAGATTACATCTTCTATCACGTATCTGATGGGAATAGCTATTCTATTTCTTAGTAAATTCCTGCTAAACTGTGTCCTATGTACAGACACTGCCTTTTACTTAAAGGGGATGTTCTATCTAAATAACGCTAAATAAGAATGTGTTGATGATCAACTGATCAGTTGTTATTAAAGGGGTTTTCTGCTTTGGACACTCTCTACTTGTTAGAACAGTCCCTAGACAATAAGCTGCTCATAAAGTGTCTCTTCAGACTCCAGAGTATAATAATCATAGACCTAGGGGAGGTTCAGAAAACAATAAGCAGTCATACTCATCTTTCCTACCTCTCCTTGGCTCCCATGTGGTGTCCGGTGCTCCTTTGCCTGAATCTTCAGTCTCTTACGCCCTCTTCCAGTCTTCCGGGTGACATCAGCTGCCCAGGAGAAGCGAGACCTGTGATTGTGTCAAAGCATCATGATATTGGAGTGCTCCTCGGACTGCTGAGGGCCATTCACAGGTCTCAGTAGTCACATGGGGCCACTGACATTATGGAAAAGGCCAGAAGAGGACCAAAGATGCCCAAAAAGGAGCACTGCACACTGGGAGGGAGCCCAAGAGAGGTGAGAGAAGGTGAGTATAAGTGTCCATTATCTTGTCCACACCTCCTCTGAGCCTCTGCTTATTATTCTGCTGCTTATGAATCATTATACACCCCAGTGTTTAACAGTGATTCATAGACAGAGAACCCCAAAATTTTTGGAAAATTTGTAATGAACCTGACAATCAGTAAAAACTGGTTCGGTCATCTGTAATCAAGACCTGTCAATCATATAAGTGGGCAGGGCTGTTTGACTCCCACAGGCGTAAATACTCTAGCATAGCCACGCCTCTTGCGCACCAGACAGCTCATTTGCCTACTGAGTTTCTCTGCAGCAAAATTCAACTTTGGCTATCATAAGAATAGGCCATCAGAGTAGTTCGGTGAACCCTTTAATCCCTGTAGAATGATATTTGACTTTCTTATCTATGTTCTGGTCCATGTTCTCATCACTTTCAAGATCTCTCCTTGTTGGCAGTGGATGGAGATATTCTTCCATTACAGATATGGTCAAAACGCCAGACAAAATAGCGCAGCATGCTGTCTACGAAATCGCTTCTTCCGATATACCCCTTACTGTCTGCATAGACAAATGTTACGTTTCTCAGTAAGATCCAACTTTCGAGTCAAAATGGGCATCAAGACCTCTATATAGGATTTAATACTACACACCTACTGTGCGAGGAAGTTCATATAGCTGCAAGGGAGAGAATAAGCAAGACAAAAAGAGTCAGTGAGAATTATGTATATCTGGGGAAGTCCAAAAATAACAGATTCATCTTGGATCCCAACATTATGGTCCCCAGGAGAGGTAATAGCACCTTTTTCTCCTGTCAGCACCTCTCCGCCTCTATCCGAGCTCACATCTGCTGAACAAATCCCGAGTCCCAGCATCTGAAACCAATAACACGAAGCTTAATGACATCAGCCGAGAGAGACGGAAAATGGTAGAAAGGAGCACTGAGTGAATTAACATCTAGTCAGTTCAGATTATTACTCACACTGATAATCGAAAACATCAAAGTAATGGACTCCATTTATAGGAGATAGAGACAGGGACGGCCTAATATCCACTGGACGAGACAAAAATGTAGATTGGAAGAAGCCCGTAATAGACAAACATCAGTGTAATGTATGGTGATGTTGCGTAGCCTTTAATGTATTCATCACAGGAATAATCTGCCTGTTAATGTCATCTTAGAAATATCATGGATATTCCAGAACGCTACGTTTTTGCATACGAGTACAAGCTTTGAACTGGATTCAAGTTTGCTAGTTCTGTCTGATGCAACTCCTCCCCTCTTCCTTCTTCCACCCCCCCTATTTCGCATTTGGTCATTTGGTAGATACACTGGGGTCCCATGACAAAGATGAAAATGGGCACCCAGGACAAGTCCCAGACCATGGGGCTAACTAACAACACCTTGTTCACTTTAAAGAGGTTGTCCAGGTAAAAAAAAATATTTTTTGAATAGGCTCAGGGAGGTAAAAAAAAATGTAAAATAAATCATACTCTCCTGTCCCTGGTGCTCTGGTGTTCTCCCAGTGCGGTCCCTCTGCTGGGCTGTCTTCTTGAAGTGAAATTCCTCGACAGCTAAGACGTCCCGGATCCCTTCTGCTAAAGCTGCTGATTGGCCTCACGTGACCGCTGAGGCCAGGTAGTGAGGTCACGTGTCCTTCACTGAGGCCGCTGATTGGCCTCAGCGGTCACGTGCGACAGGGACTTCCACTGGAAGACAACAATGGACCAGCAGGACTGGACCACGCTGGAAGGCACCGGAGCACCACGGAAAGGTGAGTATGATTTTTTAAAATTTTTTTTCATCTCCTCCGGCCTATTTAATAAATAAAATTTTGCCCGGACAACCCTTTTAAGCTTCTCTGAAAAGAAAGTCCTTAACACATTTTTACCACCCAGTAAAAAGTTATATAACCAATCCAGGCTGGGCTTCGCCTCTCCAAGAGGTGTTCCCCTATGGTATACAGTACTGTGCAAAAGTTTTAGACAGATGTGGAAAAATTCTGCAGTTAGAATGCTGTTAGAAATTGAAATGTTATTTGTTAATTTTTGTCATTTAACAAAACAAAGTGAATGAAGAAAAGAGAAATGTAAATCCCATCAATATTTGGTGTGACCTTTGCCCTCCATCAATTCTTCTTGGTACTTGCAGACAGTTTTTGGCAGAACTCGGCAGAGAGGTTGTTCCCGCCATGTTGGAGAACTAAGCCCAGATCTTCTGTGGATGTAGGCTTGCTCCAATCCTTCTGTCTCTTCAGGCCCCTTTCCAGTAGATGGCAGGGCAGGGCACCCAGGGGAGGTGACTGAAAACAATAAATACATATTCTCACCTCTCCTGGGCACAGCGTCCTCTCCGGCGCTCTTCAGGCCTGTGATTAGGCCCCAGCGGTCACATGGGGCACGGCCACGTAATGACGTCATTGCGCCCCCACGTGATCGCTTAGGCCCAATCACAGGCCTCAGCAGCGACGTAGGAAGTGGGCCTGAAGACGCTGAAGATGGCATGATGGAGCAAGGATGCCAAGGAAAGGTAAGGCAAGGTGAGTATGAATGTTTGTTATTTTTAATCACCTTCCCTGGGCCCCCGATTATTATACTCTGGGGTCTCCTCCCCCAGTGTATAATAATAGCACCAAAGCGTAGGGGGGCTGTTGGGAGCTTATAATACTGGGTGGATGCCACTGTGGGAAGCATATAATACTGGGTGGGGACCACTGCGGAGAGCATATAATACAGGGTGGGGGCCACTGCGTGTAGCATATTATACTGTGTGAGGCCACTATGGGTAGCATATTATACTGTGTGTGGGGGGAACAATGTAGAGTATATAATTCTGTATGGGGGCCACTGTGGAGCATATAATGCTGTGTGGGGGCCACTGTGGAGCATATAATGCTGTGTGGGGGCCACTGTTGAGCATATAATACTATCTGGGGCCACTGTTGAGCATATATTACTATCTGGGGCCACTGTTGAGCATATTTTACTGTTTGGAGACCCGTCACCGCTTCGGGGGGCCCCATGTCAAATGTTCTCCTTGGGGCCCAGCCATTCCTAGTTACGCCACTGCTTTCATGATATCAGACTGACATACCATAAAAGGTCTGTCCCCAGATAATATATTTAAAGGTTATATCTTATGTAATAATCTTTAAGATACAGTATATATGTATGTAACTTAAATGGTTTCATATATACTGTATTGTTGGCTGCTTGTGGAACTGCAAGTTCAGAGTTCAGTGGGCATATTCTGTGAAGCTGATCATTCTCCCTATCAGAGGTGTAACTTGAGGTGGTGCAGAGGGTGTGGCCACACAAGGCCCAGGAGCCTTAGAGGCCCCTTAAGGAGTACTATAAATGATACATTAAAGTTGTAGGGCTTAGAATAGCTTTTGCATAGGGGCTTCCTGTTACACCATAGCTCCTCATCTCTTTTCTCAACGATGTATCCAGTGTTTCCTCCTCTTTTCCTACTTGCACTGACAATGGCTGAGTAAACATGGAGAAAACACAATTCATGCTCAGTATGAATAAAGGAATCTGCTCTTACCGAGGTTTTTAACTTCTTCTGAAGTTAAGAAGCAGGGAAGGGATATCTGACTGTATTATCAGGCTACACACAGGATGTGTTTGAAGCCTTGGAACGCCTACTAGAGGACCCAGTGGTGAACCTAGCCTCTTTGCTGCCTGAGGCGGACTATAGAAAGACGCCCCCCCCAAAAAAAAAAATTGAGTTTCCATACTACTAGCTTCACACGCTGTTATCGTCACACAATATACACAATACACAAAGTTATAAAACAGTTTTTAAGAATTCTTCTTACTGCATTACTTCAGTATCAGATCAACAACACGGTATTAACAATGACAATAACTTCACACATCTTCTGCTTGGTGGATGGACGAGCCCACGTGGCCCCCATTCTCTATAATATTAGCGCCGCAGATAGCTGAGTACTGGACTTCGGCCATCTTTGGCACTCCCATTGAAGTGAATCAGAGCCACGCGGTTTTATCCATCCACCAAGCTACACGCCTATATATATATGGCTGCGGTCAGGCTGAATTCCCACCCAGTGGGGGGAAAGGGAAAACAATTCTCAGGCTCAGTGGGGGTCTCAGCAGACAGACCCCCATCACTCAGGTATTTATCCTCTATCATTTAGGTGATTAAGGGCAGTAACATTTTGTGACTTACAGGTGACGTCTCTGACTAATCGGTCACATTTTCCTTCTCTTCCCTTTGGACCGCCATGACCACTTCTTCCAGCTGTGACTTGTCTCTGTAACGTTTGCAATACAGACATCTTTGGCTCCTCACTTTTCCAGGCACCCGACCCACATTGTCCTCACCTGCACACCCATCCTGCTGCTACCCCCAATTATATAATATATGATATAACCCCCCATAATGAATAATACTCCCAAGTGCATCTTTATATTATTAATGTCCGTGTGTAGCCTGTATAAATAGTGCCCCTTATTAATAATGCCCCAGGTGTTAACTAATTAAAAGGTTTTCCAGGTCATTAATAAACTAATCAGTGGGGCTCAAAACCCAGGACCCCTACTGATCAGCTGTTTGAATGGTACCTGTGTAAGCGCCGTGACCGCTTCTCTGTTTACATAGTGTCATTCATCTCATAGCGGCCATGTAATGTAACTACAGCCTCATCCTATACATGTCTATGTGACAAGGCTGGAATTACATCACACGGTCACTAGAAACAGACTGCGTATAATATAAACAGGTGCCATAGCCCCTGTTTATAGCGCCCCATTTACACACACTATAATGTTCCACACCTTTTCAGACCCCAGAGTATAATGATCGGAGACCCAGGGGAGGTGACAAACATAAAAACCAGTGCTACTTACCTTTCCTGGACACCGGTGCACTCCCTGCAGCTTTCGGCCCTGTATAATTGCGCACAGACGTCACATGATCAGGCCAGCGACGCGACCTGATGACGTCACCAGAAGGCCCAAGCCTGCTCGGAGTGACATCGGATTGCAGGCGAGGTGAGTAGCATTGGTTTTTATGTTCCCTCACCTCCCCTGGGCCTCCGATTATTATACTCCGGGGTCTGAAAAGACCCCGGAGTATAATAATAGTAGTATTTGAAGCCTGCGGCCTCACTTACCCGCACCTGCTCACTGTCGCTTCCCCTTCTGTGTCCCATAGCAGAAGGGGAAAAGTTGGCAGCCACAAGCAGGCCGAGGATAGGTAAATAAATAGGCCATCACCTACTGGGGTTACTCCAGCAGGTAACGGACTATTTATATAAATAAATAACTTATCCTCAACAACCTCCCTTGATGGAGCCGTCGCCGCCTCCTCTTCTTGTCTGCAACGTCTGTGTCTCAGCGCAGGAGGTGCGATGATGTCATTATATCGCCACCTGCGCTGAGATGCGACTTCTCGTAAACCAACCCAGGACAGGCCCCGCTCAGTGTTGTTTTTTTTAAAGTGGCCTGTCCTGGGCTAGTTTATAGTAAAAATGCCACCCCCCCAGACAGTGACGGACAGGGCCGCCTGAGGCGGCCGCCTCACTTCGCCTAATTAGCGGTGCGCCCCTGAGAGGACCAGAGGATATTCTAGTGAATCCAGGTTCTAAGATAACCATGGGCCTCAAATAACCAGGACAACACAGTCCCTTTGGATGTGACTTTGGAACCAATCAGTAGAGTCTATTTCTTATGAATTTATTCACAATATTCCTAACCTCAGAATATAAGTCCAGTCTTTGACTGTCATAGTCACTTGTCCTGGGTGGGAGGTCAGTTCATTCAATGGGATCCAGCAGGGGAAAACGGCATTATTGGTGCAGGAGTGATGGAGATAGGGTTTTACTTGGTGACTATATGATATCTTGTTATTTTATAGTAGAAAAATCCTCCTAATAAGTGCAACAATATGCAGGTCCAATCTTCAACCACAAGTTCATACTGTCTATACACAATGTTCTATCCAAACAGCCCTGTGATAATAGCACCATCCCAGAGAGCTGGCCCGTCATTGAGATGTTAGGAAACTTGTCATGGGATACTCTGCAAATCCTTGAAACCTGTACTCTGCTCGTCTGTCAGAGTAGTAAGACATCCAATGACAACAGCTCCCTTCCCAGAAGTAAAAGCAATCGAATTTCCAGGAGTTCTTGTTCTTAGTAATGACATGCATGGTCCTGAACCAAATACTGAACTTATATATTTCCTACAAAAAGGTTTACTTCTTGCAAGAGTTTGAAGCTTATGAGGTTCACAGCTACTTCATTACCCGCGAATCTTGGAAAATTCTGCCCCAAGAACTTGTCAACTTTTGTGGAACTGAAATGGATGCCGCCTTAGGAAAGACGATCTCTTCACTCCTCACTGAGCAATAGAACAACTGTGAAATAGATTAAAGGAAAACTCCAGTCAAAACTGAAAACTGGGCTCTCCCATAGAAGTTGTTCCATTTTAACTAGATAGTATTTGCTATGTGCTCCTTATACTTACTGTTACAGTATGGTTTTAACATTGTAGCAGTTAGTGGCTCCTGACTTCTTTGGTGTTAACTCATGTGGCATATTTGTAGACTTCTCTATTTGTAGACTTTCTCCATTTGTAGACATCTTCATTTCATTACACAAAATGCTACTACACTGTTAGACTGGGGTTCTTCCATCCCACCAGAGAAAATTATTCTAAGGGCCCACTCTCCAACTACACTAAACGTCCCCATCGAGGGATGTAGACAGACGGCAATTTTACGGTTAAAACCACCCCTTTACTGGCCTCGTTTTTCTGAATTATCATCACCACCATCAGGAGTGAGGGGTTGCAGAAAAGATAAGTCCCCCCTCCACTTTTGCTGCTGCCACTCCTTTTCCCGATCTTTGCTGCTGCACTCCTGAAGTCCCAGTACAAGAGACCTCCTGCAAATTCAATTACTTTCTTGCACTGGGACTTCAAGAGAGCGGTGGCAGAGATTATGAAGAGAAGGCAGATTCAACTGCACATTTGGCTAATGATTTTCAGCAACTGCGGAAGGAGGGGAGCAGATGGGTACACATTAGAGATGGGCGAATCTCTTAGGATTTGCTTAGTTTTAGGTTCTGATGGTTTGAGTCCAAGATTCGTTTTGGATTGAACAAGTTCGGTATGTCAGGGCTCCTAGGATCCTATCTATAAAACATAGTGTAGAATACTCTTAGGGCTCCTAGGAAACTATCTATAAAACATAGTGTAGAACACTCTTAGGGCTCATAGGAACCTATCTATAAAACATAGTGTAGAACACTCTTAGGGCTCCTAGGAAACTATCTGTAAAACATAGTGTAGAATACTATTAGGGATCCTAGGAACCTAACTATAAAACATAGTGTAGAATATTCTTAGGGCTCCTAGGATCCTATCTATAAAACATAGTGTAGAATACTCTTAGGGCTCCTAGGAACCTACCTATAACACATAGTGTAGAATACTCTTAGGGCTCCTAGGAACCTATCTATAAAACATAGTGTAGAATACTCTTAGGGCTCCTAGGAAACTATCTATAAAACATAATATAGAACACTCTTAGGGCTCCTAGGAATCTATCCATAGTGTAGAACACAAAACAATTTGGAATATTCGAGACGAACCTGGCTTGATACACCAAACACGCTCGGACACAAAAGCAAAAAAATAAGTAAAATGGGAGTTACAATTTAAGGTTGCTTAGCAAATAACTAACTTCATATCTACGTGGCCATCAGTTGCATTACTTTTCCTCTATGTTCATACCACCCAACATTCAGAGTGACAAAATCTGCATTGTGAAAGGGCACGCCATAATGAATTTGGGTATTATAAGCCATGCCTCCAACTCTGCCTATATAATCTTTGACCCTGTACATTCCAAACCATGTCCCTTTGTGATCCCTCACAATACAATGTCTCCCTCATTGTGGCGCTGACAGTATAACGTCCCCCTCAATATGGCCCTCACAGTATAATTCCCCCCATGTCCGCCTGCTGCTATATGTGTACTGAAGAAATACTACATGTTCGTTGCACTAGTCAATAGCAAACAACAATTCATATATAGTTATTTGGAAGTTTGGGGTTTAGGAATATGGTTTGACTATTATAGACAGGATCTGCTTATTATCATGTATATGAAGTGTGAGGCTTCGACCTTCATTTCATATCAGTTTGCTGATCATCCCAGTAACATACAGCCAGATCGGTATCGCGTTTCCTCTGAACCATATCAATTACTGAATATTGTTTGAGGATAGCCCATTCCTGCTCTCCAAAGGGAGCGCAACAGATGTTCAGGACTCATCGTTTGGCATGTAGAAGCTGTTCATGATGTCCAGGAGTGGAGGCTTCTTGGCGAGCAGGAAACTCTTCTGAACTCCAGGTCCTGTAATATATTATTTTCTCATACATGCCTGTACGGGTTTTCAAGAACAAGTATTGTTGTGTCTGAAGTTTTCTTTAACAATTACATTTACATTAGTTGAGGTCGATTCTATTATCCTGAACAGACAATCTGGATATGTCATCCGAACTTAAGTATCTTCAAAACAAGAGGGAATTATAGAGATGTTATTCCACCCAATTCCACACCAAGCAAGAGTCAGGGGAGAGAGAGAAGTCACCAGTCACTATAATGAAACCCTTAAGAGTGCATTGGATGAGGCAGCTCCCCCCTCCACTCGAAAGGTTACATGCAGGAGGCAGCAACCCTGGCACACGCCACAGACACGTTTTCTTCAGCGGTGCTCTAGGTGTGCTGAACGTCTGTAGAGAAAATCATGTACACCTGCAGACTTCCTCCACTTTAAATTTATGCTTAAAACCTATAATTCTGCCCTTCACCTAGCCAAACAAGACTATTTCACCACTCTCATCTCTTCTCTCTCCTGTAACCCTAAAAGGCTATTTGAAACTTTTCACTCCTTACTCACTCCCAAGGTGCAGATGCCATTCACAGACCTTAGCGCAGATGACCTGGCCACTTATTTCCATGATAAAATTCATAAGATCCGTCAGGAAATAACTGCCAAATCCCCAGGTGGCACTGACCCCCTCACCAGCCGCACTTCAGACTGTTCATTATCATCTTTTGAACCTGTTACAGAGGAGGAAGTATCTCAGCTACTTTCTTCTTCTCGCCCTACAACCTGTAGTAGTGACCCTTTCCCCTCATACCTTCTCCAGTCTCTGTCGCCTGCCGTCACGACTTACCTTACTAAAATATTTAACATCTCTCTCTCTTCTGGAATTTTCCCATCCTCTTTCAAACATGCTATCATAACCCCACTACTGAAGAAATCTTCCCTTGACCCGTCCTGTGCTGCTAACTATCGACCTGTCTCTAACCTTCCTTTCATATCCAAAATCTTGGAACGCTTAGTCTATTCTCATTTAATCCGCTATCTTTCTGCTAACTCTCTTCTTGACCCCTTACAATCTGGCTTCCGCACTCTGCACTCTACTGAAACGGCCCTCACAAAAGTCTCCAATGATCTCCTGATGGCTAAATCCAAAGGTGATTACTCTCTTCTTATTCTTCTAGATCTCTCAGCAGCATTTGACACTGTTGACCATCAACTCCTCCTCACTATGCTTCGTTCTGTCGGCCTCACAGACACTGCTCTCCTGGTTCTCCTCTTATTTCTCTGACCGCACTTTCTGTGTATCATTTGCGGGCTCTGTCTCTTCCCCTTGCTGTTGGGGTTCCTCAGGGCTCGTTCCTAGGTCCCCTGCTCTTCTCCCTCTACACAGCCCCCATTAGACAAACCATCACTAGATTTGGCTTCCGGTACCATATTTATGCTGATGACACCCAATTATATACGTCATCCCATGACAACACCCCTGCACTAATACAGAACACCAGTGACTGCCTCTCTGCTGTCTCAAATATCATGTCTTCGCTCTATCTGAAACTGAATCTCTCAAAGACTGAACTACTGCTGTTTCCACCATCTAATAGATCGGTCCCTGATATCTCCATTGCAGTCTTCGGCCTTACCATAACTCCTAAGCAGTATGCCCGCTGCCTTGGGGTTTTGTTTGACTCAGACCTTTCCGTCACCCCCCATATCCAATCACTCGCACGCTCATGTCATCTCCACCTCAAAAACATCTCCAGAATCCGCCCTTTCCTTACCACAAATACACTAAAGACACTTATTATTGCCCTGATTCACTCTCGCCTTGACTACTGTAACTCCTTACTAATCGGTCTTCCCCTTACTAAACTCTCCCCTCTACAATCTATTCTGAATGCGGCGGCCAGGCTCATCTATCAGTCTAGACGCTACAGCGATGCCTCCAGTCTGTGCCGGTCACTACATTGACTGCCTATTCAATACAGAATACAATATAAACTTATCACCCTCATTCACAAGGCTCTCCATAATGCTGCACCTCCCTACATTTCCCCCCTCATCTCTGTCTATCGCCCATCCCGTGCTCTCCGTTCACTCAATGACCTAAGACTAACATCCTCTATTATCAGAACCTCCCACGCTCATATACAAGACTTCTCCCGAGTTGCACCACTTCTCTGGAATGCTCTATTCCGGACTATTAGATTAACCCCCAATTTCCACAGCTTCAAGCGTAAACTAAAGACATATCTTTTCAGACAGGCCTATCACAACTCCTAATGTAAACCCTTCTGTAGTTAGAATCCCTAAAACGTACCCTCCTCTGTTCACGCTCCCGCATTACCTCACAGGATATGATGCCGTATCAGACTAACTTTATATGTCCAGGCACCATCTGCACGTTAAAGGACACGACTGGTGACGGCTCATACAGCTTTATATATGTGTAATGACAGTAACCTCTATTACACAATTGTCTGACCATTGTATAAGCAATGCTACGTCTGTTGCCGCCCCTGCTACCTCTTGTGTCACCCCCTCTACCTCATAGATTGTAAGCTCTTGCGAGCAGGGCCCTCAGTCCCAGTGTGTGAATTGACTATTTCTTTGTAATGTATCTTTTTTGTCAGTACTTGAACCCTACAAGTTGTACAGTGCTGCGGAATATGTTGGCGCTATATAAATAAAATTTATTATTATTATTATTATTATTATTATTATCATTATTATTATTAGAAGTGACCACCATTCTGTTGGAGACCTGGCAAACCTGGTGGTTGAATGAAGTCATCACTTTGCTGAATTTCATCATGGTGGGAATTAGGTCCAATATTGGAACAAAGGAAAAATAAACTGATACATGAAATAAATTTTTTAATGTAACCTTCATCTGAAGGCCAAACCCCTAGTGAACAGCATTAATCTGCATGGGAACATGTTTTCCTTGCAGTACTTCCATAGGAGATACAAAGCATTACATGTTGCCCACTGAAGCTTATAGGCTATTTATGTAGTGTATGGACATGTTGAGTCTTCCAAAGAGAGAGGAGCTCTTTGATTCTAACCTCTAATCTGCTAACTAATGGGAGTTCTACTTCCAAATTATTGGCCTTCCAGTAGTGTTCTAGGCTGAGCTCACAATTCTTAAGATTTCCTGAGAATGAATGGTTGTATTAATAAATGGACAGAGATTTGGTTGCTATTAAAATGGAAAAGCACTATGGGCCACCCATCATCAGACTAGGAAGCATGACTAGCTATGTCTAAGAGTAATACGATTGAATCGCATAAGATTCCAAAAATAAAACTTAGGTCACCATGGATTGTGTTCCAAGTACACTTCAGTAGAACCATGGTTAATAAATCGTCACTAACTTTTCAGACAACTTAGTCTCATTTCATAGAGTATGTGATTCTGGACCAAAATGTAATGTACTTTAATAAAAAATACATCTGCTTTCTGCCTAAGAAACCTCTCTAAAGTCCCTGCCACTAGGTGTCACTAGGTAATTTGCAGTTCACTCTTTGTTGCTAACCAAGGTCAATCCATAGATACATTAGATAACCAAGACAATATCACAGTGAGTGGAGGGGGAGAGGTTCTTTTCTCTTTCCAGACAGTGAATGCAGAGGGAGGGGTTGATTCTCCTCACAGAGTCTACACATGTCTGCAATCAGTTGCTCTGTGCAAAGGACTGAACATTCTGCACATCTCACAGCTTACACAGCAGAATGTCCAGCAAGACGCATATGCACATATTTCAACTTTTCATGAAAACCCAGGTACTCTTTAAGTCCATGTACAAAACACTAACATACAGTACTATGCAAAAGTTATAGGTAGGTGTGGATAAAATGCCACTGAAATCAGTAGGTATTGAGAACTAATTGTTCTCAAGATAGCAGCAGGCCCCAGCTGGTAGACCACCACCCATTTTGCTACACAAACAGTACATTGCAAATGTTTTAGGCATGTGTGGAAAAATGCTGCAAATTAAGAATACGAGAAAAAAATGTTAATCACTACACATATACTGAGAAGAATAAGCTTTAGGAAGGGGAAGCCTGGAGGGTCGCTGTAAGGTTGTCTAGTAACCACTTGACTTCATATATAGATACATTAGATAAAGACAATATCACATTGAGTGGAGGAGGGAGGTTTTTTCTCTTTCCACAGAGTGAATGCAGATGGGAGGGGTTGATTCTCCTCACACAGGATCACATTTACTTACATGTACAGTGTCCCTTTCTGGCCTCCTAGCTGATGTCATGTGCACCAGGGCATACCTCCCAACTTTCAAAGAACAGAAAGAGGGACAAAATGTGCGGCACTCTATGTGCGCCATGGCAAATTTAGCCCCACCCACTTCTACATTTACTCCGCCCATTCTCATCTATTTTTCCATGTGTCCCCACACAGTATAATGCTCCTACAGTCACCCTAATATTATATGTCCCCACATTATAATGTTCTCCTCCAATTGCCCCACAGTATTAAGTCCCTCTCCTCGTGCCCCAGTTTAAACTGGCGGAAACTAGAGGGGGACATTAAATTGGGGCAGCTGGAGGGTGACATTAAACAATAGGGGTAGTTGGAGGGGGACATGAAACTGGGGGCAACAAGAGGCAGACATGTCCCCCTCCAGATACCCCCCACAGTTTAATGTCCACCTCCAGTTGCCCCCATTTTAATGCCCCCTTCATCTTCCCCAAGTTTAATGTCCCCCTTTATCTGCCCCCAGTTTAATGTCCCCCTTCATCTGCTCCCAGTTTAATATCTGACTTCAGTTTAACTGCCCCCTACATCTGCCCCCAGTTCTCCCCTCTTGCTCACACATGCTCTCTTCTCTCCTTATCTCCGATCACTCTCTGTTCCCAGCAGCTTCCTCTGTGTAACATTACAGTCTGTCCCACAGTATCCAGAATAGCTCCGTCCACACAAGAGTCTGATCACATGATCATGACGTCATCAAAGATCCTTTTGCCCACAAGGATTTAGCATCTACCATTTAGCCTTTACCCTGCCCTAATAAAGTTTGTTAACAGCAAAACACTTCAGGGGCCTAGCGGAACAAACTGTAAGCTATGCGGGACCGCGGGACAGCTGTGTGAAATCGGACAGTCCCGCCAGATGCGGGACGGTTGGGAGTTATGCCAGGGTCACTACTGAGGCCTGTGATTGGGCCTCAGTGGTCATGTGGGGCTCGCCATGTCATGATGAATAGACACAAGAGGCCGACAGACTGCCAGAAGCCATGGTGAGGCAAGGAGAGTATAACTGTTTATGTTGCCACACCCAGTGGCGTAACTAAGGTCTTGTGGGCCCCAGTGGAAACTTTGGTCCGGGGCCCCCTACCCCCTCCCTAGAGTGAATTCTTGATAGTGATGGTTATGGGTGCTGCAGTGATAGCTCAGATACTTGAAAGAGATACAGCTTTAGTACCCACAACTGCAGTTATCAAGAATACGGTGAGTGAGCAGCGCCCGGCATGTAAACAATACTGGGACGGTATAATATGCTCCACAGTGGCCTCTTGTAAGGGAATTGCCAGTTGAGCAATTCCCCTGTGCTGCTGCAGAAACCTGGGAGGAAGGGAATGACAGAAACAGTGTGCCCTAAACTCGACCCGGCCCCTGTCCATGCCTACTTGTCTCACTGTCCTAATGACAGGAGCAACTGGGCGGCAAAACCCTTCCTAGAAATAAGTGTAAGACAGAACAAGACAAAACAAACAACACAGAAGAGTAGTCAGCAAGCCAAGGGTCAAAACCAGAGAGACAAAGCAGGACCAAATCGAAATCCTAGGAGTAGTCACAGGGAAGCCAAAGGTCAGAGGTAATACAATACAATAGCAAGGAACAGCTTAGCAAGGACAAAGTCACAGGACAGAGTACAATAGCCAATGACCATGAGTGAGCTGATGAGTGACCTGTTTATAGCAAGTCCAGGACTTGCCCAGACTTGATTGGTAGACAGGCTGTCAATCACACAGGGAAGGCTAAGATTAACTATTTGAGGAGCAGAAATAAACAAGGTGCAGGAGACGGGTGTGGCTGAAATTCAATTACATAGTAGTAGTACTAGGACAGTGTTCAGACTGAGCAACAAGAACCTTAAGCAAGGAATCAAGCTGAACACACCTCCTTCACGGTAGCGTGCGAGCGGAAGATGGTGCAGAGACCCGAACAGGCAGAAACGTTACACCTCTACACAGTATAATATGCTCAACAGTGGCCCCCACACAGCACTACAGTATATGCTCTGCAGTGGACCTCACACAACATTATATGCTCCTCAGTGGCCCCCATGCAGTATTATATGCCCACAAACACACACAGTATTATATGCCCACAGTGGCCCCCACACAGTATTATATGCTCACAGTGGCCCCCACACAGTATTATATGCTCACAGTGGCCCCCACACAGCATTGTACGCTCTGAAGTGGCCCCCACACAGTATTATATGCCCACAGTGGCCCCCACACAGTATTATATGCCCACAGTGGCCCCCACACAGTATTATATGCCCACAGTGGCCCACACACAGTATTATATGCCCACAGTGGACCCCATACAGTATTATATGCTCCACAGTGGCCCCTACACAGTATTATGTGCCCACAGTGACCCCCACACACTATTAGGTGCTCCATAGTGCCCCCGCCCCAGAGTCGGTGCTATTATTATAATCTGGGGTCTCCTCAGATCCCAGAATATAATAAGTAGAAGCCGAGGAGAAGTGATTAAAAATAACAAACACTTATACTCACCTTGTCTTACCTCTCCGGGACATCCTTGCTCCGTCCTGCTGTCTTTCCCATCTTCCTTGGTCCCCACGTCCTGTGCCCCAGACATCACCGTTGGGGCCTTTGATTGGACCTCAGCAGCCACATGGGGCGTGATGACATCATTACGCCGGCGCGCCACACGTGACTGCTGAGGCCTAATCACAGGCCCCAGCAGTGAGACGAAAAGCGCCGGAGATGATGCTGAGCCCAGGACAGGTGAGTATAAGTATTTTTTTAAATTTTTTGTCACTTCCCCTGGGCTGGCATCTAATGGAAAGGGGCCCGGCCCCTTTCCAATAACAATAGGCATAGCGGTCGGGGAACCAGGTCTTCCCTGACCACTATCATGGTAGTCCGGGACCCCGGCCATTTCCAGTTGGCCACGGACCCTGTATTCCTCTGGGCCCGGTCGCGGTTGCACCCCCTGCGACCACGATCGTTACGGCACTAGCTACACCTCCTCTAAGACCCTATAATATAATAGCGATTAGTGGGTGACAAAACCCAAAACCCCAATGTTTTGACCTTTGGTTGAGCCCAAAAAATTTGGAAAACTCTTGTCTAAACTAGTTAGTTCATGTCCACTCCAATAATGTTTAGTATAGGCAGTCTCCAAGACCTGCAGTAAGCACAATTAAAGGGGCGGTGGGGTTTCAGCTGTATATTGCTTGCCTAGTAAGCCATCTTTAAGAATGACTGTACCTCGTACTGCTACTAGTCTCATAGAACTGAATGGGGACGAACAGCAGTACCAGGTACGGTCATTTTTTAAGGTAAGCTGTTAGTTATCTATGCTGTGTTCTTCCATATTCTCATTGTTAATCTTTTCATAGAGAGAAATTAACAAGTGATAGCGAATTGTAAGAAAAATGGATGTTTCATCCCTAACCTCAAATGTCGTCTTAGTAGATTGATTAACATTACAGTAAGACATATCTGTGGGCCGGCCGTGTTGGCGGTTACATGGTATTATCTCCTTTTTATGGATGTGTTTCATGCTTTAATAAATCACATTAATGCTGGTGCTAAATTAGTGGTGCAGAGGTTAACAATAAAGTCAACCACACATTAAACCGCAGGACGTCTCCTATCTGAGCATTAGCAATAATTAATTATTTGGCTGCTGCGGTTTTGGCCTGGATTCAGAGCGGCGATACTGATAGAGCGCTCTGCTTGGAGAGGAAAGTGTCTGCAGCTCTGAAGTCCTCACAGTTATAATGAGATTAAACAGATGTCCGGTGTAGTCATCATTGGAAGCCCTCGTAGATCTGTAGGAAATGAACTTTTCTGTTTAGGTTTGGGATATATGAAAAACAAGGTTTTGGGTTTCTCTCCTTGTGAACAGTGACCAAATGGAATTTTACTTTACGTCTTGAACCTGCTATTGTTTCAGTATAGAAAAAGATGTCCACGCTATCTTTTAATTATATTCTGAAAACGAGAGCTCTGAAGTGGTGGGAGCATCTACATAGAGTGCAGAGAGCAAAGATCCTGCTATAAAGCTCTGCAAAAAAAAAGCCATTTATGTCATGATGTAAGCAAGCGTGTACTCAATAGCCGCTTTAGGCTATGATCGCGTGACTGATCTTTCAGACATCAGAAATATTAGACATGGAGTTCTCTGCAGAAATTTCAGGTTGACCTCAGCTTAGATTTCTTCTGCAGATGTCTGTCCCCATTTAGTAGGCCTAATTGATTTATTCATCCCTGTATTCTAGGAGCTTTGGTTTTTAGGTATACAAAGATGGCAGACCTGAGGCCTTGAATCGGCCTCCAGATGACATGACAACCCATCGGCACCTAATGATTGCTTCATGGTGAGGGCTGATGGGCTGACAAGATAGGCCATCAATATCTGATCAGTGGGGGTCCAATTGGTCCAATACCTGGCACCCCCACCAAACAACTGATTGCTGGGAGCCATTTCTATACACATACTTGCCAACATTTGTTGGCAGTATTTTGGGATAGTGACTACGCCCCCTGCAAGGTCACACCCATTTTGTGATTATGCCACATCGCCTTTTTTGGCTGGCTGTGCCCTTTTTAGGGATGTGATTGACACATAATGTGACAACATCTTGTATGAAATAACAGAGATCTCCAGAGATGTGGGAGATTTGCCTGGTCTTCCAGAAGTCCAGAAGGGCACCCCTTATTTCAGATGTTACCCCGACTTTACGGGAGGGTTCACAAGTATGACTATATAGTGGACATAGCCGGAAGTAGATGGCTCTTGTCGACAGAGGATAGGCTTGTGATCACTGGAGGCCTGATGGTTGGGATCCCCGCAATCATGTGAATGTGAGCTCAACCATCGCTTCATTCACTTATATCGGACTTCCAGAACGCTGATCTCCATCAGTCACATAAAAGTGACTTGGGGATTGACATTCTCAAGATCGGAGAGGGTAACAGAGGTCAGATCTCCAACAATCAGACCCTTATCTCCTATCCTGTGAATAGGACATACCTGTAAGTGTTAGTCATTGGAAATCACCTTTAAAGGTAGTCTATCACAAGGGTGAAGCATATTGGAGCACTGAGGGTGGCTCTGTTATTTCAAACTACTATGCCCCACACTGTTACACCCCACACTAATACGCTCTGCTTCAGTCCTCCCTTCTTTGCGTGACAGTGTCAGGGAGTTATGCTGAAATCTCATCTGGCCCTATTTTCTTGCATTAAAGCAGTATGGAACGTAGCAGTTTGGAGCAATGGCGCCACCCTCGGTGCCCCAGACTGGTCATTTGCATATTATAAAATAAATAAATATCTCGACAACAGAGGCGCGAATTTTAATGGGGAAAAAGGTGTTACTTTCAGGTGAGCCTGACCTATCTAACTTGGTTGCTGGTTTAATATGCTTCACCCTAGTGACAGACTCCCTTTAAGCATTAAACCATTTTTCACTATGTACAGCTTTGTGGCAATTTTTTACTGCATTGTATCCATGATAAGGTCAAAAACATTCTCCTTATAAGATTGTATTAACAATTTGAAGTTATCTTTATTCTGCAGCCTGGTGGTCATAGACATCAGGACATCCAAAGCCCATGGCAGAATAATGAGCCATAGTTTCCTGCCCTACCATTCTCTTTTCTGTGCCTACACGACACCAGGACCATAGACAGGATGTTATTGCCCTAGCACAGCTGGATACTGGCGTCCTGTCCATGGTCCTGCCATCTTGAGGAAACGGCAGGAAAGCAGATGCTGCACTCAAGGGGAACTATTCATTTATGGGAAAACATGGGAGCATTATTAATTTAGGGAATCCCAAAGGGAGAATTATTATCTAAGAGGGCACATAGGAGGCATAAGTCCTTTAAGGCGGCACACAGGGTGGATTATGACTTTAAAAAGGCACACAGGGGGAATTATTAATTTAAGAGAGCAAACAGTGGCATTGGTACTTTATGGGGGCAGAAATGGATCAGTATTACATTAAGGGCACATAGAGGACATTGTTACATTAAGGAGCACTCAGGGGGTATTATTAATTTAAGAAGACACACAAGTGGAATTATTACTTCAAGGGGGTATTTAGGAGCATGATTAATTTAAGAGGTGGACATGGGGGTCATATTTAATATGTTGGGGCATAAAAGAGGCATTGTTACTTTGTGGCGGCACAAATGGGGCACTTTTACTCTGTAGTGCACACTTACTATATAGAGCACTGGACTGTTTTGCACAATTATTTTTAGGGGTATTATCTATTGGAACTTTGTTGTTAAGAGTTCTGTCTGCATAGAACTATATTTTGGGTACTATTATCTCCTGATTTGCATTTTTGTTATTTACTCCACGCCTTCCAAAGGCCTTTTTTTTATACAGCCTACATGAAGGCTTGTTATTTGCAGGACAGGTTTTACTTTCTGTTGGCACCATTTATTATTACATATGATTTACTGGAAAGCTGGGAACAAATATTAATGCAGTTGGGAGGGTTTGATATGTGTTAACTGTGCAGTAAAATTGACGCATACCTTTATTCTGAGGATCAGTATGATTTCTGCAATATCAGCTTCATATAGTTTTTGTTATGTTTCTAATACTAAATGTAAAAAAATATAAAGCTTTTTAAAACAATTTTTTTGCATTGTCATATTCTGGCTTTCATAACTTCTTTCTGTGTTGGTGTTCAGATTAAGGGACGCCAACAGTTCAGCAATATGTGGCATTTTTCAGCAAGATAATGCTCGACCAGGAATGTCTCCACCAGATCACATCACTTCCTTGGACTGCCCAGTCCACAGATTTATTGCCAGTTGTGCATTGATTGGGCCAGTTGAGATGTCAGGTTTGGTCGCCTACAAGTGCACAGGATCTACAGGCTCAGCTGCAACACCTGTGGGCAAATGTGCTGCAAGATACCATACGAAACCTGTATACCTACGTGTACAACCATATCTCATCTTGTATCTAGGCTAGAAGCGGCTCAACAGGGTCCTAGAGCCTCCTTTCAACCGAACAAACCGTTTCCCCAATAAACTTCTCCTTTGGCTGTAATATTGTAATCACTTTCATAGATCATCATTACAATCACACTGAAAACGCTTCATTCCATTCCAACAAATACTTCTTGGTGTTTTGGGTTTTTTTCTATTATTTTTTACTTTCATTTAAGCTCCCCCTCAAGTACTCTAACAAGTATGTGTTTAATTGGTCATGCAATACACTGCAAAGAAGCCAGCAATGTCTGTGTTACAGATTTTACAGAGATAGGTCTCAGCTTGAAGAACTCATCATGGTGGTCTGGGCTGAATGGAGAAGACACAAAATGTGAGCGAGGCCTCACCTGGGAGTTACAATATTTTTACTGTACTGTGTTGACTTAAATGGTCTTCAGAATCCCTATGTAGAACCAGTATCTACCATAACAGCCTCCTGACATACGTAGCACACTGTGCTTCTAGCAAAGGCACTTATTCAAGAGGTTAGTCATGCCGTGTTCCCATGAACTTATTAGTAATAACATAGTAATATAACTAAGAATAAAGCAAAAGATTGTTAAACTTTGCTACATCTGTAGTTTCCTATCTAAGCTTCAGCATCTTTAGCCGCTGGTACAATGAGTCTGGTGGTGGGACTGGCAGGAATGGGATAGGAACATGCACAGGGTGATTGACGATAATAGGTGTGTATTATTTACCTGAACTCACCTCTTGTGACCTGGCTTTCCTGATTACTCTCATGGATTGTCTCCTGTCCTGTATACCTGGCTCTGTCTGATCACCAGTATTGGAACTTTACTCACCTAACCACTCTCTCATGATATTATAGTACGACAAACCCTCTCCTGATCCCAATTCTTAGAACCTTGACTCATCCTCCAACATACATTTACTCACCGGTTTCTCTGACCTGATCCTGCCTTACCCATTACCACTTACTGGACTACCTACCTAACCCCATCTCTCTGTGCTGCCCTTTCTGGGATGTTTTGAGTGACCTTTTTATGACTGGACATAGAAACCTCCTCATGGACATTATCTTGGCTATCGATCACCAGCACAACTAAGGGTACCTAAGTTTTGGGGCCAGCTGAGTACCTTGACTATAACTACTTATTAGGTGACTGGGGTGCTTTGGGTGAAATGTGCTGTTTTTTTCCCCAGATGAACCAAATCATTACATCCACTATTGAGTCTTGGAAGTATACCCAAAAAATAAACTGATCACAGGGTGTCAAGTGGTCAGCAATAACCTATGATGGAATCTGGAAGCAGGAACTAAAATTTTGTGCTGCAGCACCTCTACAGGATAAATGAAGCATTACATGGTTCCCACTAAAATCAAAAACAGTCCGTATAACAGATTTGTGTCTCCCCAAGAAAGCTGGTAACCCCCTTCGTAAATTAAAAAACAGTACTCAATAATGGGTTTACCTAACCAGACCCCGATATCAGACTAGATGTCACTGAGGGTCATTTACATTTCATATTTTAGGGCCATAAAAAAAATTACGTAAAATCAATGTTTTTTACTTGGAAAAGTAGTCTAATAGCAAGTAATAAAAAGAATATCCAAAATTGGATGTAAAAGAAAGACAAGGACATTGTGGGATATATTAATACGTAGCGTTACTATTTCTCACCCGCTTCTTGACCGTCTGTAATAATAGTACAAGCTGTAATGTAAAATTTATTTTATTTTAACATCACAAAGTCAGCTTTGTTCCTGGGCAGGATAGCGAACATCTCAGCCTATCCCCTCCAAATATAGCCGTAGCCTCAGGCATCGGTATGAAGCTTCACATGTGGTTCCTATTTTGTATCCAGAAAAGTGATTGTCATAGCAACAAAACTTTTTTATGCTATAGGAAGAAACATTTCAGGATTGGAGAGATAATGTCTCTGCAAATGGAAATTGTTGTCAAGGTGATGTGACCTTAGCTCTTATGACAGGACTTTCATGTCAGTGTGGCGGATATAAAGAAAGCAAAAAATATATATAAAAAAAAAAGGGGGTTGTCTAAGACTTTTTTAAACAGCTTACAATGCTATAAAAAGAAGAAAAAGAAGTAATACTCTGTTTAATAATCCCCCAATGCACTAGTCAGGGCCCCTGCTGGTCTCTATCCACCAGGCTCAAGCAATGACGTGTCAGAATGACTGGTGACCTCTTGAGCCAATCACTGGCCGTATCTCAGTTGTGTCAACACTAGTTGAGACCAGGGATTGGCTGCAGCAGTCACATATTGTGTTGATACCCACAATATTGCTGGGTAAACAGAGACTAGCTGGGGACCCAGGAAGTGTTGGTACAGGACTAGAGTGAAGTAGTAAGATAAGTATTGCTTCTTTTTATTATTTTATAGCATTGTAAATGGTTTGAAAATTAATAATGTGGCTGGACATTCCCTTTAAATGAAAATTTATAGAGATGGCAGAGAAGTCATGGAGAAAAGGACTCCTTGCTCAAATTGACCCTATGTACAGGTGGCACAAAGGTTGCCTAGAAGCATAATCTACAATAGGACCCCCACCAGCCATGTGCCATATAAAATACAGGCCCATTGTTATGTGACCAAGAGCCTTTGGACACCAGTGACACTTACGTCTAGTTACCTCTCTTTGTAAAGTTTGCAAACATGGGCAGTCGACAAACAAGCCTTATGGCGCACTTTTTACCTATGATGTGACTGTCCATTAAGTCCAACTTATGAACCCCAGTTGACCAACCATCATGAATGGTATAGCTGGCTGCCATATTTGTCATCCTATCCTTCCTGAATAATAATGGGTTGGCAGGGAAAACCAGCCGCAATAGATTCTCCATTCCCAGAATGGGGGTTTTATGAACCAGCACCATAAATGGGATCTTCTCATCAAACAGCTGTATGCCTGCAGCCTATACATCCTTATCTAGCATTCTAATTCTGTTATACTGTAGGCTAACACACCACCATGGACATCTAAGGATTTGTCTGTCAATGTTATAGGCCTGTAGACTGTGTAACACTCCATTACTACTGGTTGGTCAGGCTCAATGGTCGTCACAATGGTTTATTTGGTTAAATACTGGTCTATGTCTGTTATTATATAAATAGTCTGCCTGTATAATATAGTCATGACTCCTGACCACCTTGTAACTGGATAGGAGTTTGTCCTCTACAAAACATCCATAGTTTGCTCTTTTGCATCTGAATGACTTTCCTTCTACGATCCTGGCTCCTACAAGATCTGGTGGTAGAAGGTAATAGTGCTTAAATTTATAAAGATGTGGAATACTCTACATAGAGTCAGGCCCATTGGGGTCCTGGATGATTTACATAATTTTAAAACATTGGTTTTCTAGTAAGACACCTTGATGTCCATGTTTACGATAGGCCACCATTTTGGTGGGGGTTTATTCTTGGGAGCACCTAAAGAATCTGATCAACAAAATGCAGGGACTTGACACACTCTACGACACTCTGGCCACTTCAGTGTTTATGCAGGTTGTGTCACATCCCTATGTACAGATGTGCCTAATATTACAATTGAATGGGACTGAATGGCCTCATGTGCGGATTTGTTTTGCTACCCTGACCGACGCGCCTTGATGTATTTAAAAAAAAAATATATATAAAATAAAATAACAAAGATACCAGAATTGGGATACTATTCAACTTTAGTTTAGATGGCAGACACTGTAGGGCCTCACACATAACCCACACAGTTCTGATGATCTCAGTGGAAGGGGTGGAAGGGAGAATATTATGGCATAACACAAAACCTCAAATGGGAAGCTTAGGTTGGGGTCACACCTACCTGACTGGTTGTGGATTCTGTCCCCATTGCACTTGAAAAATGCGGAGAAAAAGTCCTGCTTTATAAGCGGATCGGGTTTTCGTTTTTCAGGTCCTTAAGTGGACCCGAAGAATGGAAACCCGAGCGCAGCTGTGAACCTATCGTAACGTTGATTTCACTTTGGGACCATCTATTGTGTATACCATTGTATGCCCATTCTAGGAAAAATTTGGCATTCCATCATGGTCCTGAATTTCTGATCCAGTAAAAAGTTCTGTGTTTTAGTTCTTGCTTTTATTTTTTTTACTTATTATTTTATTTATTATTTTTGTTTTCCTTATTTATTTCATTTAGTTTTTTATGTTTTGGGGGATTTTTGTTCGTGTTATTTTTTTTTTTTTTTACTTTTTTTTGTTATTTATTCATTTTTTTGTTTTCTTTATTTCTTTTTGTTTTTTTAAAGTTCTTATTTTTGTTATTGTTTGCATTCGAGCCTTATGCTAATTCAGCCACTGAAGGTTTGCATATCATTTACAACACTCTATTTTAAGAACTGACATTCACAAAGGGACTTTTTAAAAAACTTTTTTCTTCAGTATACGTCTGTATCTATTTGTTTCAGGCATGTCAAGACAATTGATGCTGATTCCTCCATCTTAAGGTATCTCCTCTACTAAACATATTCATCAGGAAAGAAGCCCCGCAGGCAGATTCATTGTGAGTTCCTTACAATATCATCATAAATTATAGAAACACATGTTCTCCCTTTGTATTCTGTGGATTTATTCCCTCTGATTTACTCACATATTGAAAATATTGTAAAAAATTAATCCTTGGAGAGACGGCAAACTCGGTGAATCAGACTCCATAAGAGAAGACATAAATTACGTTTAGAATCGTTTTGTACAAGCACAAAGCTGCGAAAACTTCTACGGCAGAAATCAATGAACACCTGACAAAGTATTTATTTGGCGATTCAGAATAGAAAATTTTTTTTTTTGCAGGTAGAAGAACATTTATATATTTTTATCGTGCAGAACTGATATATTACCAACTAGGTTCATATGAGTGAAAAAAAAGAGGAAAAAGTTTGGGTGGTGGATTCAGCAGAATGTAATTTACCATTTAGTGTGTTCATTTTTATTGTTATACTTTTTTGTATTTTTGATTCTGATTTGTAGATTACAATGATACATACTGTCTTTATAGTACATTACGGGTGACACCACTATATTGAACTCTGATGGACCCCATCCAAAATTAGATCTGGCTAAAGTTAATCTAGTGTGTATGGCCTCCCTTAAAGGGGTTGTCCAGGAATTGGAGCAACCCAAGTGAAGGTCAGGAGGTGTAAAATTAAAAAAAAAAATTAAAAAAAAAGCATACCCGCCTGTTTCCAGCACTCCACTGGTGTCCATTCAGGCTCGTGCCGGGGTTTTGTTGATGGAAGTCCTCCACTTCAAGTGGCCACTGACACCAATGAGTGACCTCCGCTCTTGGTGGCTCAGTGGTTAGCACTGCAGCCTTGCAGCGCTGGAGTCCTGGGTTCGAATCCTGCTAAGGACAACATCTGCAAGAAGTTTGTATGTTCTCCCCGTGTTTGGGTGGGTTTCCTCCAGGTACTCCGGTTTTCCTCCCATACTCCAAAGACATACAGATAGGGAATGTAGGTTGTGAGCCCTATATGGGACAGTGACTGTCAATGTCTGTAAAGCGCTGCGAAATATGATGGCGCTATATAAGTAAGCATAATAGATAATGATAAGGTACTGGTGACGTATTGAGTGTTAAGGACAGCTGAGCATGCTTCCATAGGTTTGTACTGTCAGGTAGGGCGTTCCTCAAAGCCCAGTGATGACACTGAGCTGTAAGGCCAGCCCTTCTGATAGTGAAGTGATATCAGTGCTGAAACTAATGGCACTGATATCTATACAACTGGGGCACATACTAGCAAAGATGACTATTGATGCTGGATTCAGTCCACTGTATATATCACTGCCAATGTCAGGGAACATGAAATGTCCTCTTTATGGTTGGGGGGGTTGATGCATTCATGAACTCTTTAAATTAGCCAAAGCACACAGAGTGTCAGAGTGTTTCTATCCATGGAGTACCTTACACATCTGTGCAATAGGGATGCACATTGATTTCAATTAGCACAGTGTAATCCTTCATTTCTCCTGTGGGAGCACTGGAGTGGAATTTAACACTTGCTACCATGTTCTCCAAGGAGGAGGGGGCTGCAGAACCCCATGTGAAGGGTTTATTTTTAAGCAGGGTTGTACACAATTATAGGGGGTCTGATCAACCTCCCATCCCCAGGTGCTACTGATCTGCTGCTAAATACTCCCACTGCGACCTGCTGGGGCTGCTACACTACCGCACACAGTTTCCTACATGTACCGTAACTCTTCTGCTGCAGCAGACTTCGATTATGATGATGAGCATTATCATCTTCATGAAAGTCCCGGCACAACAAGAGAGTGGTGGCGCTTGTAGGAGGTCAGGAAGGGGTAGATTTTGTTTGCACTGACTATCTTCTTGCTCCCTTTCTGATATCCTGCAAGCATCAGGTCACCACTGCTCTCCTGCTGTGTCAAAACTTTTTAGGAGTGCTGTGGTCAGCCAAGGACTTGGGGTTGGATTGAAACGTAGAACCACCCTCTTCATACTCCTGTTTTTGAGAGACTCTTCTAGCAATATTGGATTGTCAAAAGTGGACAACCCCTTTAAGATAGTACAAAGCTGGTAAGATTTTACTTCTACACATATGGGTTTATGGAAATTCTTCCTCTATATTATATTAAGAGAGGAATCATATGCTGTATATTATTTCAGTTGGATCAATAGCGTTTATATGAAGTCTCTTTTAATAATGGATTCTTTCAGACGCTACAATAGACAATAACAATGACTATCCCAGGAATACATTAACATTGGCTTGGAATTAAAGGAAATAAACATGAAGTTTAACTTTATGAAAATTAATCCCCGTTGAACGTTCTGTTTACCGAGATATTGGCACAAGGTACTTTACACGAATACACAAAAAGTGTTGGAATTTAATGTATGTTATTTTTTCCCCCGACATATTTCAAACATCCTGGTAAAAAAGGTTCTAGCTCCAGGCAAGAAATATCTGAAGAATGTACAGCTGCCAAAAAACAAGAAGGATTAACTTGATGTGTTATAATTCCATTTATTTATCCAGAATGCTTAAAGGGGATGATAACTTTCAGACGCCAATCAGCAGGGATGAAGATTTTACCCATCCAAAACTTCTTCAACCTTGGACTCATCTCAGAAGTATTCTCCTTAAAGGGGACTTATCATAACGACAGACTCCCTTAATATGGCAATATCCATTCAGTGTCCTATCACAACTCAACTAGTGCAGGTCATTGGCTCTGCTCAGTGGACCCCAATTCAGTTACCCATGATCCCTGACTCCTTAGTCCTAGCAAGCTTCCATTTTCTGAGAGTATGAGGGATAATATAGTGGAGAGGATGCTGTGAAAATGTTTGTATGGCGATACCCCATTATAAAAGTCCCTCATCTTCTTTTTGTTACATGGGCAGATGTTTCATACTTGGCAAGTATGGAGGGACAATGTTTCTCCTTATGGAGACTGTCAAGTTGGCATGGGAAGTTGTATAGGCCAGGTAGTGCTCCATGGGGAAAAAAAGGTATGCAAAGGATGATTTTCCAGGATGTAGTTCCCCTATATGTCATTGTCTGATCCTATAACTGGAATTATAATAAGACTAAGGATATAAGGCAAACCAAAAGCTACTCCATAAGGAAAAGCGACCCATCTGTTGAAAGCTGTTTCAGGATATTTCCCCCGGTCAGTGTAAATCAGGGAACTAGTTAGCTTGGTTAGAGGCCTTTGACCTGAGTCTTGGAGGATTTGTCCCTATACAGGCAAGCAGAGGTGTAACGTGAAGCTCCTGGGCCCCAGTGCAAAATCTGTAATGGGGCAGCTATCTATATTATGCAGCAGAGGGATGTGTGGAGTCTCCTCAGGGTCCAGGGCCCAGCATCGACTTCTCCCCTATAGCTAAACTCCTGAAGACAAGATCTGTGGAAGTGTCAGACCTAGACTTATAGTATACACATCTACCAACATTTACACTGGTGAAAGTGAAATGTTTAGTTCCTGTCCCCAGAATACCCCAAATCAAAGTAGGTGGGGCCACCCATTTTGGGGTGTTTTTTTTTGTAAGCCATACTCTTTTTGTGCTGGGACATGCCGAAATTTTCCAGTATTGCCTCTGAAAATTTGAAACACTTGGCAACTATGGTTATATGGTAACTATCCCCAATAGGAGGTACTAAAAAGTTTCCTTCATCCTGAAGGAGAGCTACATTGCATACCATTTTTTGCAGGGAGTATTGCTTGTTTTATAAGGGGGCATTCATGCTTTTTTTTCCAAGACGCTGAGAAAAGAAGTGTCCTGCTTGATCTTGCCGCTGATTCCATGGATGATTCAGCCCCATAACCTGCAGATTAATGCTCAGGCTGGGCCCCATTGTTTCTGAGGCTAATGACCGAGCAAACCCTTGGTGGAAAGCCAAAGCTCTGCTACAGCTTTCCGCCATCGCTTCCACAGGCAAAAGACTAAGACATCCAATGCCATCTTGGTGGTCTTTACCAGGAGAAACTTTCTCCACCAATTCCCTTATATGCACTAATAAAAGGCATTGAACTTAGTAATAACACAGTATGCAGGAAACTCCCCCTAGTGGTGGGGCAGTTAGCTGCATGTTATATTTTTATTCAGGTTTAGGTTCTGAAAACAACATAAAGCATTAGATATTCAGTAGTCAGGAATAATTCCGGTGACTGTAATAAATTATCAATTATCTTGACATGCGTTTTCTATGATAAAGACTTGCAATGTTTCCCGTTTTCTTATTCGCCTAAAGAGGATGTAATACAACACACCACAGATAAACTAACCACAGCAACAGGTGGAAAATAAAGCATATTTCATCAGCGTGCTGCCATTCCAGAGAAGAATCTGTCCACAAGTCTTTAAATAATCAAAAGTGGGTTTCCGTCAGGCTTGTAAAATAGCAGAGAATAATATACAGCGGCCACAGAGCGCAGCCACCCCAACCGGGAACTTCTGCTGTGTCATCTTTCCACTACAAACCTCATTTTTGTCCTCGGCAAGGCTGAAGCACGCTCTGGAAGAAATCCTGTTCATCCTCATGGGAACCTTAACGCACATGTGATACCCGAGCAGGAAATTGGAGGAGTATAATTACACTTTTGTTATATATAGGCAGTGACAAATTGAAAACATCTCAAAAAAGACTTTTTCCAGCCACAGACTATCACTTTCCTTTGAATTTTTCCAATGATTGGACAAAGTCATATTGTCTCTGGCCTCACAAAAACCTTCTGTACTTCCATGAATATTTATGATGCATATATATCTTATGTGAAGCTCATGTAGACTTAAACGTATCACATTAGGCACAAATTTAACCTTTGTTTTAAGCCTACATTTTTGGACCATGATGCAGTTCAAAAAGTTGGCAGAGCACTTAATGCAAACATCTCTTTGGAGGTCTTCTCTCAAGATCAGATCTTCACTTTTGGGCAATGATGGAAGCCATTATGCGTTCTCATTTTTGGGGTTGTTACTTTTTTTTCTTGGTCAATAGCAGGTTAAAGTCCTGTGCATGGCTTCCTAGTACAGGTGCACAACCAGGAGATATCTCTCCTCATGGGTTGCTCTCTCTCTGCTATTCCATAGCAGTCTTCATCTACAGCCCAACCAGCCTAAGCTGTGACAACACCATTAGGTTCCCATTGCTTTCCGCCCCACCAGTAGAGATGAGACAACCCTGGTTCATTACGAATATTCCAAAAATTTCAGATTCAGCCAAAGCCAAGATTTTTGTGGTTCACTACCCATAAAACAATCTGAATACTTGTGAAACGAATATCACAAGGTTTGCCTATCTCTGCTCATGTGTTGATCAGGAAAGGCACACACTGGACTGCTTCATAGTGCCAAGAACTGTGCCTTATCTAAACTTGCTTGAGGACCCGCAAAGGAGGACTCAAGGTCCTACAGCAATGGCTAAATTACAATAGTATGGGGGTCCCTCCTGACTCTCCACTCGAGTTGGACCGGGCGCACCGCTCTTTGGGCCCACGCCCTCTGGACTCTGCCAACCCTAGAGACGTCATCTGCCGGGTGCACAGATACCAGCTCAAGGAGGCCATTATGCGGAAGGCCAGGGACACCCACCAAGTGGTTTTCCAGGACGCCCCCATCAGCTTGCTCCCGGACCTGTCCAGACTCACTCTTGCTAGACGGCGTGCCTTGAAGCCTCTTCTGGACCTCCTGATCCATCACCAGATCCCGTACTCCTGGGGATTCCCCTTCCGCCTGCAGGTCCGGCGGGATGGCCGCATCATCTTCCTGTCTCGTCCAGACGATGTTCCTGCCTTCACAACTGCTCTTGGTCTTCCTATGGTACAGATCTTGGATTGGCCACTGCTACCTGGCTCCTCAGAACCAGCCCAACCAGCACAGTCTCAACGCCGTTCCAGACGCCGCCGACGCGACCGAGTTTCCACACCTACAGCACTGACACGGGACCATCAAGCCCTTCCAACTTGAACACTGAACTGTTCCTTTTACATGCCAGTGAGAAAGTCTCTCCGTAACCCCTAGGGGTTCTCGTCCGCCCCCTTGTGGGGCAGTGAGTATGAGTATTGTTATTATTTTTTCTTCCTTCTTCTTTTCACTCCCCCCCCCCCTTTTTTTTTTTCTTTTCTTTTCTGTTCTCTTACCCTTCCTTCCCTCTCCCCTCTTTTCTTCTTTTTTTCATTTATGTTTATGCATATCGTTTTTCTCAGTCAGCTTATTTTGTTACTACAGTTATCTTTACAGTGGCGTGGCCCAGGGGTCCGGGGGGGAGCAGCTCCTCTTTGGAAAGCTCGTTCCCCACCGGGGTCTCCGTGCTACTGTGTAGCATGTGTTTTGGCATTGTTTGCCTTTTCCCCACCTGGTTCGGTGGTGGTTCACTCCACCACCTTACTGTTTAGTCAGTTAAGACTTTGTTTCATAGCTGTGTTAATTAGTGATAAATTGCGTTAGATTTTCCCTTACCTAAGTGTGTCTCCCCTCCCCCTCCCTGTTTAGCTATGTCTACCCTGAATATTTGCACACTGAATGTACGGGGACTTAACATTCCACAAAAACGCAGCCAGATTTTGTACCAACTTCATAAAAAGCATTCTCATATCCTTATTCTACAGGAGACGCACTTCAAGGAAGGCCACGTACCGGATATCCGCAACCGCCATTTCCCCGTTTGGTTCCACAGCGCCAACCCGGCCGCCAAGTCCAAGGGAGTATCTATTGCTTTGCATAGGTCTCTGCATCACGAGGTAATGGACACCCTGATTGACCCTGAGGGCAGATTTGTTTTTCTTAAATTGTGCATCGCGGGTATGGTTCTTACCATAGCGGGTTTCTATCTCCCTAATCAGGAACAATTGCGGTATTGTAGGGACCTGGTCGGCAAACTTTCTGATTTTGGCGAGGGGGTCATGATTCTCTGGGGCAACTTTAACTTTGTATTGGATCCTTTGATTGACTCTACCCCATCCCGCCCTCCCCATTCTCAGTCTCATCTGCGTAGCCTTAAGACTGCCCTCCATAACTCCCAGTTGGTCGACGCATGGCGCATCCTGCATCCTAATGAGCGAGACTATACGTATCACTCCCCTGCGCACAACTCCTATAGCCGCATTGACTTTTTCTTGATCAGCCATCATGCCCTCTCTTGGGCCCCCACAGGGCAGATTGGTTCCGCCCTTTGGTCGGACCATTTGCCCGTATTTTTGTCACTGGAGATTCCGGGACTCGCACGCCGTCCTTTTACCTGGCGTCTAAACGATAGCCTTTTAAAAGATACCACATGCCGGGAGGACATCGGCGCTGCGATCAGGAACTTTGGCCTTGATCATGCCCGGGACTCTACATCACCCCCTCTTCAATGGGAAGCGTTAAAATGCGTGGTCCGGGGAGTCTTGATTAAACATGGTGCGTGCCTTAAGAAGGAGCGGGAGGCCTGGGTTTCTGCGCAGTTAGCCAAGATCCATTCCCTTGAAGTGCTGCACAAACGGTCTTGTTATCAGGCAGACTTCACGGAGCTCCTCAATGCTAGAGAGGAGCTCCGAGTCCACCTGGACGAAGTGTCCATGCTTTTCTGTGACCGTGTTCGGAAACATTACTATGAGTTTGCGGATAAGTGCAGTCGTCCCCTCGCGCGTCGCCTACATCCTCGCAACACCTCCACGTACATTCCTCGGATTAATAAAGGCACTGGGAGATCGGTCCATAGCCCAGCAGACATAGCAGAGGCATTCCGCTCCTTTTACCACGACCTCTATAATATTCGGGGACAATATGCTGATCTTCCCCCGGACTCTCTTTATGAGAAAATCAGGGAATACATCGACGAGACCTCTCTCCCCACCATCGCTCCCTCGGATAGAGCACTTCTCGAGGACCATTTTTCCGAAGAGGAGGTCTCCCTTGTCATTCAATCTTCCCCCTCGGGCAAATCCCCGGGCCCTGATGGGTTTACCCCCAGATTTTATAAGTCCTTCCGAGACCTCCTCTCTCCAATAATGGCCCGTGTCTTTAATAGTATTGATGACACCACTCCGTTTTCCTCCCAATCCCTATCAGCCCTTATCACAGTCCTCCCCAAACCTGGGAAAGATCCGTCCAGTTGCGCCAGCTATCGCCTGATTTCCCTTCTCAACATTGACATTAAGCTATTTGCCAAATTGCTGGCTAACCGACTGTCCCCTTTGATGCCGGGCCTGGTTCACACTGACCAGGTTGGCTTTATCTCAGGCCGCGAGGCCAGGGACAATATTTGCAAGACGCTCTTGGCGATCTCCATGGCCCACGTTACTGATACCCCCATGTGCTTGCTCTCGGTAGACGCTGAAAAAGCGTTCGACCGTGTACATTGGGGCTTCCTGCGGGCCACACTCCAGCAAATTGGAGTTGGCTCGGGGTACCTGAGTAAGGTGCTTTCTCTCTATGGCGACGTGTCGGCACGGGTGCGGGTTAACGGGCTCCTCTCCAACTCCTTTCCGGTCCGGAATGGCACGCAACAGGGTTGTCCCCTGTCACCTCTTTTATATGCACTGGTCATGGAACATCTAGCGACTGCCTTACGGAACTGTCCTAGTGTCCATGGCGTGCAGCTGGGCAACCGCCAGGTCAAAACGGCTTTCTACGCCGACAACCTCCTCTTATACATCTCTCAGCCGCGCGTTTCCTTTCCGGGGATCCTACGTGAGTTCCGTCGCTTTGGCCACCTGAGTAATTTCAAGGTAAATCTCTCTAAGAGTGAGGCCCTCAATATCACCTTGCCCCCAGCAGAAGCAGCCCTCCTTGCGAACAAATTCCCCTTCAAATGGCACCGCACTTCCATTAAATATCTTGGGATTCACATCCCTTCAGACCTCTCCCTTCTCTACCGCCTTAATTACTTACCGTTCCTTGAATCCCTTTCGACAGATCTGCGGAAATACGGTTCCCTCATGCTCTCATGGTTTGGTCGCATCAACGCGCTAAAAATGGATGTCATGCCCCAGTTATTATATGTGTTTCAAGCTCTGCCCATTCCAATACCATGCTCCTTTTTTGTTCGCGCCCAGACTTTGTTTGGGAGATTTGTGTGGGGAGCGTCACGAAGCAGATTACGCTTCCGGACATTGACACGCCGTAGACATTGCGGTGGTGTGGGCCTGCCCGACCCTAGAATATACTATCGCGTGACAGTACTGTTGCGCCTTTTTGACTGGCGCTATCGCGGGGCGGACAAGCAGTGGGTCTCTATAGAGGCCGACTTGCTGTCAGCTCATCTCCCCCTCCTTGCCCTCGGTTCCGTCTCACTTTCGCCCCAGTATTATCAGACACTCCATTTTATCCTTTCATTTCCTCAAGACCTGGGATTCCATAAGCGCGGGTGGTCACATAGCCAGGGTCCCGGGTCCTCTCAGCCCTCGGTTCTGAAATCCCATGTTCCCACCGGGTTGCTCTGCTGACAGATTTCGTTGCTGGTTGGCTAGGGATGAAGTTTGTTTGCATCAGGTCATGGATAGCACTTCTCTTCCTTCTCTGTTACAATTGCAAGCCTCTCATCCCAATCTCCGTTTGTCCTGGTTGGAACATGGCCAGCTCACTACCTTCATCCGCAGGTTTTCCCTGCTCCCTACGCTCTCATCCTCTTTAACTGACCTGGAGCTTGCCCTTTCCCAGACTGACACCACTCCGCGCGCCCTCTCTGTTCTTTACGGCATTCTCCTCCAAGACGCTACACCTGGGCCTCCCTCCTATATTGGCCCCTGGGAGTCTGACCTCGGTACTTGCCTCTCTACTGCCGACTGGGATAAATCCTACCTGTACACACACAAACTCCCGCTGTCCTGTGGTGCGCAGGAAAAGAATTACAAAATACTGACCCGCTGGTACCGCTGTCCTGACCTCTTACATAGGATCTACCCTGGCGTCTCTGACCGGTGTTGGCGCTGTGGTTTCGAAAAAAGGTACCTTATACCATATCTGGTGGAAATGCGCGGCCCTTAAACCCTTTTGGGATGCCGTCTTTGAGCTTTATGCTAAAGTGAGTGGCAGATCTGTCACGCCTTCACCCCAGCTCGCACTTCTCTCTATTATACCGGGGAGGGTCTCTGCCATTAAAAGGGACCTTTTGCGACACTTCCTCACCGCCGCCAGAACAGTTATCCCCAGGCATTGGCGTAGCACTGCTGTGCCTACCCTGGTGGAGTTCCTTCAGGAGCTTCTCCTTATCAGGAGAATGGAGGCCCTGGTGGCTGAGGACTCACCTGACCACTCCAAATTTGAGTCCCTCTGGCGGCCGTGAGTGGTGTTTCAGGAGTCCTCTGAGTTTCTCTCTTTTTTTTTCTTGATTTGGGGTTGTTCTGTTTTTCTGTTGGTGCAGTGTCTGGCTGTTCTCCATTTCTAAATTTGCTTTCCGTTCCATCTCCTACCTCCTCCCTCCTGTGTCCCTCCCCTGCCCTTGTCGTGTCCTAGGCCTCATATGTCTTGTACACCTGTGTTCCCCTTTTGGTCCCCTTCCTATTGATGTTTGTTTTCATTTACTGTTAGGTGGGTGGCCCTGCGGTAGTTTTTTTTAGCTATCACCCACCTAAAGTTATAGTCATTTTAGTTGTCATTGTGTTATTTATTTCTGATCCTGTTGTGGTGGGCTTCGTTGGCCTTTTTACCCAAACTTTCACTACTGTGCCTTATCCATAAATAAGGTGGCCTGCGTGCCCCCCCTGTTATTGTTTTAACTGATATTGATGTCATAGCATTGTACCCCCTTTCCCTTTTCTTCTTTCTGTTCTTATTGCAAAACTTTAATAATTTTGATTAAACATAAATTGCAATAGTAGCAAATAATAGGTGGCAGCAGAGCAATGGGAATGTAATATAATGTAATCTCCAGCAAAAATACAGTATGCATTCTGTACACACCCTAGAGGGGAGTTTCTTCCACACCTCACACCACACCAGAACTGGATGGACCTCACTGATCTATAATTGGATCCATCAGGTTTCAATAATTTTTATAGGAAGAATAGCACTGCATGTTGCATTAGTCTTTCTGTCAAATATGCTTAGACAGCTGGTGGCATTTGGAGCCTCTGACAGCAGTGTGAACAGAACCTAAAAAGGTGTTTTTTAAAGATCCATTATATTAGGATCCTGATTTCAAGCAATACAGAAAAACAAGTCTCAGTTTGTCTGTGCTGTTGAAAAAGAGAACAGATTGAGACTCAAATTTCCGCAATGCTGAAAAACAGGATCCTCAGGTGACAATTTGGAAGGGTCAAAAATGACTTTAAATGAGTGGTAGCCTTTACTGACCCAATTCTTCTGGTGTATCCAACCTTTAAAGTGGCAAGCCACTGGACGAGGAGTTTAGACCTATTAAGGTCATAGTGTGTTTTTGTCTGTATGAAGATTGGATAAGGGGATTATTGCAGTCACAAAGTATTTACACATATCTTCCTGCCAAGAAAGAACGCATTGAAATCCATGTTGTATTTTTATGATAGAAAGAGCGTCTGGTACTGCTGTTAGAGCAGTGCTCGGAGACACGGGGAATCAAGTCCTGGCTCCCATCTCATTATTTCTAAATATTTTGGAGATTGGATTCAGATATTTTTCTATCGTTTTGTTATATTTTCACAAAGGAAATCCCAAGTCCTGTAAAAGCAATTTGTGCTAATGCTGAAGACAGCCAGGAATTTGAGAAAGTGAGCTTAATGTTTCACTGGTCAGCTTTACGAAGCCTTTGGAGAAAT
The DNA here is from genome assembly GCA_947044405.1 of Leptodactylus fallax. Classification (NCBI taxonomy): domain Eukaryota; kingdom Metazoa; phylum Chordata; class Amphibia; order Anura; family Leptodactylidae; genus Leptodactylus; species Leptodactylus fallax. Next base: position 2,791,819 of record CAMRHE010000219.1, on the reverse strand, counting down.
CCTTAAGCACATTTTCATGGATTTTCTACCAATGAACGTTGGCTACTACACAGGGAAGGTGCCAAGATCTGTCCAAGTCCATCTGGAGCCAGGGTCTCTGCAATCTACTCCATGAAAAGTAAAACTTCTCTTATGAGAACTATATTTGAGCGAGTTTACACCTACAACTCTCTGTTACTGTGTAGTTTGGCAGCTTTTACAACCAACTATTGGACATCCAAGTGAATTAATTGTAAAGTCCCCACATTCTGCCCACAATACGATGTAGTAGGAGGACAAATTCCAGAGTGTCAACACTACTGTCTATAGAGCAGCTTGTCGGGACTCATGAAAACCACATACGTCTACGATGAACATATGTTTTTTAAACTACATCCATCCCCATTCAACTTTTGCTTCTGGTAAAGGTAAAAAATACATACTGTATACACAGTATATATAGGCAACTAGAATGTTACTGTCTTGCCATCTATTAAAAAGAACCTGTCATTAGGTCATCACTTGCAAAAAGTTTCTCTCATCTGGATTGCATTATACAGTGCAATACTTGGCCTTCACTTTACTTTCTATCAGCTGGTTTATCTTCCAAGAAACCACTGTATTAGACACCGACTCTGTGGACTACCCCAGTGAACTCACCCTACTAGATTTGGATAAACAAGCCATTCACTAAGAATCTCATGGTGGCTCTATTGGACCATACTCCACTCTTCCCCCATCACCTATCACTTGTTTCTGCCTACACCCCATAGTGGTTGTATTCTGGCCTCTTTACTCCACTAACACTAAGCAGGCCCCTGTAGCACTACACATGACTATACCACACTCATTGGGGGAAATTTATGAAAACCCTAAAGCCATCTGAGATAAAAAGGCACACGTTTGTGCAAATCTACTTTTTGCCCTTTTTACGTCATCCATGCCACTTTTATGAAAAATGGATGTGGTGTGGGCTGGACTTCACCAAAGGTGGCAGGCCTCCCGCTACCCAGCAAATTGGGAAACTGGTATAAACTTTAGTTAAACCATATCTACATCTATATCTACATCTCCTAGCTAACTTAGATTTGAGTTTCTGGAACATGGAGCAGTGCCTAATTTATTAGTAGGCATGTGTCACTTAATATCTTAGGACTTCAGGAATTCAAGACTGGGGACTAGTCCTTACTGAGCTGCAACACCAAGCACAGTCGCTCTTCTGAATGCTGCGGCCCCTTCAATTAGCTGGTCGGAGCCCTGTTTTCAGACCTCCACTTATCTTCAATTCAAGATCTAAACTAAAGATAGGTGACAAACTGATAAGCCCACAAAAACAGTTTCTCACAGTGCTACACGTGGCTTCCATTTCACATACTACTCAAGTCTCCATTTTAGAGGTTCTCCTCAGTGGCATAGCATCGGGGTAGCAGCCATAGCAGCTGCCACAGGGCTCAGGACCTTAGGGGGCCTGGCGGGACCCTGATGCTTTTTTTTTTTTTTTTTTTGATAGGCCGTTACCTGCAGGAGTAACCCCAGCAGGTAAGGGGCCCTATTTACTTGCTGATCCCTGCTCCTGCCCACGGCCACCTCCGCTTCCCCTTTTGGGTTCCATATCATGTCGCTGGGGCCCCCTGGAGGGCATAAAGTGGATGTAGCTGTGAGCAGGAGCCAGGATCGGTAAGTGAGGTTGCTGGCCCATGAACCACAACAAATACTGCTATTATTATACTCTGGGTTTTTTTCAGACCGCAGTGTATAATGATTAGAGATCCAGGGGACGTGAGGGAACATAAAAACTAATGTTACTCACCTCTCATGCGGTCTGGCATGACTCCCACCAGTCTATGGGCCTCTTTGGTGATGTCCCAGACGTCACGTGGGCCAGACTGGCGTCATTATGTATCACAACGCTGGCCAGCCCACGAGACGTCTATGCTGACATTGAAAAGGGATGAAAGCAGCAGGGAGTGCTCCGGAGCCTGGGAGAGGTAAGTAAAAGAAGTAAGCAGAGGCAAAGTCAGGAACAAAGTCAAGGGTCATCACCACCAGGTGATTTGTAAGGATGTGACAAGCCAGAACATGAGATAGGGATGTCATCAGAAGATGGGCTAGGGGTCAAATGCAAGAGGTCACGCTACAAGTACAAACTGATAAATTCAAAGAAGCAAGACAAAAGCAGAAACCAGAGGTAAGGCTGAGGATTAGAATCAGATTGAAGACAGAAATTAGCAAATTCACATAGAATCTCATTGTGTATCAACAGAGTAGGGCACCATGGAAATCTCAGGTGGTCTGCAGTGTTGTGCAGAGTGCAGACAACTGTTGGCAGGACCATGGCACTGGAAGCGGATGAAGTGAGTAATATATAAGTCTGCATGTGAAAAGCTCCTATAATATGCGGTATGGACATGCAGTACCACCCACCATCCAACCAGTCTCCCCATTCTGGTTTTCTGGAGTAGACACATGATTCCTTGGACAACCTCTATATTGGTTCTTCAAATATTAGTCTTCTAAATGGAAAAAAGTATATAAATATTATATATAACCATAAAATAAGGCTATAAAATAAAACTGACTTCCTTTAGGACTGAGTTCTAAGAGAGTCCCTCAAGGTTCCCCTCCGAGCTCTTTACCTCCCATTATCCATCCCAACTAAACATATCATGCCCTGGTTTTCTTGACACATCGTGAAGGCCACCATATCTTTCATACTTACCATAAGGATATATGTGTTTAATCAGGACCTTGACAGGTGAAGACTGCGGAGAGAGGACAGTTTGTTCTCCCAAGTTGTTCAGTCTCGGAGACCTGTATTTATTTTGGAAAGGAATGAATAACATTGTACTGAAAAAGGAAATTAAAAAAGCAGGGTTGTAATTTACAGTAGAGAGTGGAACAGATTGAAAGTTTTTTTTTTTTTTTCCCCTCTTCTGTTGCTCCGGTTCCAAGCTTCCATACGTGCCACAGCTGCAACAGAACAGCACTTTTCTAACTTCTGGCAAAAACAAGAGAGCTACGATTGCCAGGTCCAGTTTGGCTGCCAAGAACTGAACTGCTCGAAGGCGACATGGCTTACAAAGTGAATGCCAACAGAAATCAGGAATAGCTATAGAGTTCAATTCGAGATGTATGCTTCAACATAGTTTTCCTGATGGACATTGACATCTCCATGGGCTTTTAGTTTTGAGGAATCCATAACTGTTTTCTTCCCTCTGAGATGTCTCCCATTAGTGAGCCCTGAGAAGCCAAGTCACATACTACCATGATTGCTCAATTGATCATATTAGGTTTTTCACTTAGGTATTGAAATTGCTTGTGCCACGAGTCCAGAGTCGTGCCATGATGATAGAGATGTACAGTCAAGATTTTCACAACCCATAATCTAGGGAAATCCAAGTAGCACAAGATTTATAAGTACAATACAGAAATAATACAGATGTGCCCACCCGTACCTTCATACCTTTCTCCAACTTTGTCTATGGCTATGTTTTTGACTAAGTTTATGACTATAGATACAAATTTGTTAAAGAAGTACTACAGTGTAAAAAAAAAAAAAAGTCCCCTCTGTTTGCAAATGAGCCTGTACATAATAATCTCATGAAATAATTTACTGATAGCTTGATTGTGAAGATAAATGTTTCCCACCGGAGTACTGACTTCTTCTCTGCTCCTCTGACGCACACAGTATTTCCTGTATGCACAGGAGGCCACACACACAATGCAGGGGATTGAGGATCTAACATAACTGCATTGTAGGTTTGACCTACTGTTTATACTGGAAATCAGAGGAGCAGAGAGGAAATCACTGCTCCAGAGGTGAGCACATAACTTTACAATCAAGCTGTCTATAAGTTATTCAGTTCCATTACACTACACAGAGGCAAATTTTCAAAAATATTACTAGAGTGCTTCTCTATAGGGGTTATCTGGGGAGTAATAAAACTTCACTGGTAAAGCTTTATTACTAATATACACCTCGATCCCCCAAAACTCTGTTTAGTACCTTTGGGAACAGAATCTGGGGGGGGGGGAAGTGGCAGAACTCTAAGTCCCTTGCTGACACTCCAACTCTGCTGGCGCTCCAAACTCCACTGTACTAAACTGGCCTGTGGCTGTGCTGAGGAGAGTCAGTGACATCAGTAAGAGTCAGAGCAGCTGCAGGGGAGACAAAGGAACAAAAGTTCTGACCTCCCCAGCTGCCCTCCGCAAAGGTACTAAACAAGGGGGACTGAAATGTACATTAGTAATAAAACTTAACCAGTGCAAGGAATGCACTGGTAAGCTTTAATACTTGCAGACTAAACTATGGACTAAGGATGCAAATTCAATAAAAGTATCACAACATGCTTGCAAAAGCCTTAATAGGTTGCAATTCACATCAGAACAAGTGAGTGTCAAGAAATAGTGTCCAAAGCAGATCACTTCAGGCAACAGATCTCGTAATATATTGAACCAAGGGGAAAGGTATATAATATGTGTCTAATATAATTTTATATTTTATTTAATAGACTTCAAACTCTCACAGTAAATGCACAGTGAACAAATTGAATATTTAGGAGAGTAACATACATGTAGCATGTTGGTAGCATGTCAAATAAAATGTGCCTATCCTTTTGGCTTCATTTTTATTTGATGGTGGAACATTCTGCTGGTTTGTTCACATTTCATAATACCCTGAGTTAGGATTAAAATTATCCTATAACAATAAGAATCATATATCACACAGGTTATAGCCTCCAGCCTCGAGGACATCATTAGTGATCATAAACCTCACATTTTTTTGGCAGCAATTCTGGTTAACCTCCTAAATTCATTGATGATACATAGAGGACTGAAGGAGACATAGGCAGATTGTATGAAGTGATCCACATTTTTAGCATGATATAATAATACATTATAGGTAGTGAATGGTGATAAATTTTAATATATTTACAACATGATATGGTTCTGCAAATTTTAGTATCCTCTGCAAACAAACGTGTCTCTGTAGTTACAGACTACAAGCAACCCCTATGTGTAGTCTGATCTTACAGTCATGTCCTTCTGTTTCCTCTTATTGCTAAAATACAGATAAGTCTTTTCTATAGTCCTATTCTAGAAAAGACCTAATAAAAATTGAATATATTTTATTACATGGTTCTGCTAATTTTAGTATCCTATGTAAACTTATGTGTCACCGTGGTTACAGACTACAAGCAAACCCCATGTGTAATCTCATCTCTCAGTCAAGTGTTACACCACTCTTTCTGTCTCCTCTTTTTGCTAAAATACAGATACGTCTTTTCTATAACTTATGCTATAACATAGAGTACATGAAGCATCTTAGTAACACTTTCTTGTAATCGATAATGAATAATTAGAACATAGATCCACAAGTATAAGTGATCATCCACAGTTGGGTCTTTAACACTTGGGTAAGTCAATTCTAAGTGTTGAAAAACTATGGTTCTCTGTCCGTGGTGCTGAACTGAGTAACATCAATATTATTTTTATGTTGACTCTAATAATGTCTTGATGGTGAAGACGGTGACATCATGTTACATTATTAATATCCAAGGCCAGAATCCAGTGCTAACCCCTTTCTACACTTCACTGCTGTTGGTTTCGTAATCTACAGGCCTAGGGCAATGAGGTGGCAGTGTGCTTACTACTGGTGCCCAAAACGTGGCTCTTGAGTTCAGTCCTAGATATTAACACAACATGAGTGAACAGAGTTCAGACTGTTGGGCGTATGGGAGGAAACTGATAATCGTGGACTAAACCCACACAAACACCAGGCATAAATGCATTTCATTGTTATCTAGATGAATACAGGTGTAGCAGCCATGAAAATAATGGGTGTGGCGTGCTACACAGTGTTAGCATAGCACATATGCTCGATTCACTTAGCTCAACACTCATCCACATGGTAATGGAGTGGCAGCACCATGCAAATCTTCAATGCTATTAACATATTATGTAAAATGTTTGTTTGGTGGGTGCAACCTGCTTAGAATGGCCATACTTGGATTCTGATAAATGGATTCTGATAAAACACTGCGATGAAAGAAGCCCCACTTGTGCATGTATCATTACTGAATTATGTTGTTCATGTGCATGTATCATTAGTGAGTATAGTGTTTATGCAAGTGTCATCAGTATATGATGTGTGTACAGGAGTGAGACTATTAACTACCTGCAACACAAGACCAGATGTCCGGCTAAGCCAGGTTTATTGCTTTACAACTTCTTGGACAGTCAGGCATAAGAGAGGGGAAGTTGACAGACAGTGATCTCAAGGCCATCTGTAGGATACTTATCTCTCCATGGTGTGGTTGAGGTCAGTCATTTCCCAGCTTTCCAAGGTGTTGAAATGGGGTATAAGGGGGACACCCTCACAAGGGACGTGGAGTTTTGCATTATAAAAGACTGGGAATAGTTTGGAACTTTGTCACACCATTGGAGCCAGCCAAGCTGGGTGCTGGCCATCTCCATTCTCCCAAGCTCCATGGAAACAAAAGGACTCTAAGTTACCGGGTTCATTTTGTTTTCTTTCCTTTTATTTTAAAAACTGTTTTGCTTGTCTTGTCATCTTTTATTCATCCATATATATAAATATAATATATATACAGTACAGACCAAAAGTTTGGACACACCTTCTCATTCCAAGAGTTTTCTGTTTTTTAGGACTATAAAAATTGTAGATTCACACTGAAGGCATCAAAACTATGAATTAACACATGTGGAATTATATACTTAACAAAAAAGTGTGAAACAACTGAAAATTTGTCTTATATTCTAGGTTCTTCAAAGTAGCCACCTTTTGCTTTGATTACTGCTTTGCACATTCTTGGTAATCTCTTGAAGAGCTTCAAGAGGTAGCCACCTGAAATGGCCTTCCAACAGTCTTGAAAGAGTTCCCAGAGATACTTAGCACTTGTTGGCCCTCCGGCCTTCACTCTGCAGTCCAGCTCACCCCAAACCATCTCGATTGGGTTCAGGTCTGGTGACTGTGGAGGCCAGGTCATCTGGCGTAGCACCCCATCACTCTTCTTCTTGGTCAAATAGCCCTTACACAGTCTGGAGGTGTATTTGGGGTCATTGTCCTGTTGAAAAATAAATGATGGTCCAACTAAACGCAAACCGGATGGAATAGCATGCCGCTGCAAGATGCTGTGGTAACCATGCTGGTTCAGTATTCCTTCAATTTTGAATAAATCCCCAACAGTGTCACCAGCAAAGCACCCCCACACCATCACACCTCCTCCTCCATGCTTCATGGTGGGAACCAGGCATGTAGAGTCCATTCGTTCACCTTTTCTGCGTCGCACAAAGACACGGTGGTTGGAACCAAAGATCTCAAATTTGGACTCATCAGACCAAAGCACAGATTTCCACAGGTCTAATGTCCATTCCTTGTGTTCTTTAGCCCAAACAAGTCTCTTGTGCTTGTTGCCTGTCCTTACCAGTGGTTTCCTAGCAGCTATTTTACCATGAAGGCCTGCTGCACACAGTCTCCTCTTAACAGTTGTTGTAGAGATGTGTCTGCTGCTAGAACTCTGTGTGGCATTGACCTGGTCTCTAATCTGAGCTGCTGTTAACCTGCGATTTCTGAGGTTGGTGACTCGGATGAACTTAACCTCCGCAGCAGAGGTGACTCTTGGTCTTCCTTTCCTGGGGCGGTCCTCATGTGAGCCAGTTTCTTTGTAGCGCTTGATGGTTTTGGCCACTGCACTTGGGGACACTTTCAAAGTTTTCCCAATTTTTCGGACTGACTGACCTTCATTTCTTAAAGTAATGATGGCCACTCGTTTTTCTTTACTTAGCTGCTTTTTTCTTGCCATAATACAAATTCTAACACTCCATTCAGTAGGATTATCAGCTTTGTATCCACCTGACTTCTGAACAACACAACTGATGGTCCCAACACCATTTATAAGGCAAGAAATCCCACTTGTTAAACCTGACAGGGCACACCTGTGAAGTGAAAACCATTTCAGGTGACTACCTCTTGAAGCTCATCAAGAGAATGCCAAGAGTGTGCAAAGCAGTAATCAAAGCAAAAGGTGGCTACTTTGAAGAACCTAGAATATAAGACATATTTTCAGTTGTTTCACACTTTTTTGTTAAGTATATAATTCCACATGTGTTAATTCATAGTTTTGATGCCTTCAGTGTGAATTTACAATTTTTATAGTCATGAAAATACAGAAAACTCTTGGAATGAGAAGGTGTGTCCAAACTTTTGGTCTGTACTGTATATATATATACATATATATATATATAGGACTGAACCCCCTGGGGTTGTTAAAGTGTGCTTGTGTCTGACTGTTGGAGAGACGCATGTGTATGTGTAAGGGTCTTGCCAAACGTAGCAATACCCTGACACTACTGCAGGGGTCTGGGAGGAAGGACAGAGACAAGTGAGCCCTAATCTCACCCCAGCCACTGTCCCTTCCTATTGCCTCAGTTACCCTAAATGGTAAAAGGACAACTAGAAGACAAGCCCTATACTGGGTAAGTGACACACAGAACAGGACAAGACAAAACAAACGACAAAAGAGAGGTCAGGAAGCCAAGGCGTCGGTAACAAACGAGCAATGCAGTACAAAGTCAAAATCCAAGAGAATAGTCAAAAGGCAAGCCAAAGGGTCAGAGAATCAAGTAACAAAGTAGTAAGGGATATAACAAGGAGAGCAGGCAAAGACAGTGCAATAACCGGCGACTTGCTGAGAAAGTGACATCCTGTATATAGAAAGTCTGGGCCCAGCCCCAGACCTGATAGGTACACAGGCTGTCAATCACACAGGCCAGGAAGAGATTAACTCTATGCAGTCCAGAGAGAAATGCTCAGAACACGGGTGTGGCCGGAAATCCATTACATAGTCTAGGACCATGTTCAGACTGAGCAACAAGAAACCTACGCAAGGAATCAAACCGAACACGCCTCCTTCGCCACAGCGTGCGAGCGGAAGGTGGCGCCGAGACCCAAACAGGCAGAGACGTTACAGTATGTGAGTGGGATTTCTGCTGAACCCAAAGTCAGTAGTGGTGGTGGCATGTATTTGGGGTGCATGGATTGTGTTGGGGTGTAATTTACACTTTACATTTATGGTCCGTATGTGACAAACACTTTGGAAATATCATTTGCAAACCATCAGCTGTTGCTATTTCAGACAACTCCAGGGACATATGGGATTTCTTACATAAGGTCCATACCCTCATCAGGAGCATTTAAATGGAATTCTAAAATAATGATATTGGTAACCTACCCTTAGGTTATCCGATCAATGGGGATCTGTCACCTGGTACCCCCAAGACTTGTACTAGCTCTTTAAACAGCTTGTCAGTGGGGTGCCAGGTGCCAAACCACCACCAATCTGATATTAATGACTTATCCTAAGGATAAATAAATAAAATTCCTAGAAAACCCATTTAATTGTAAAAGTACTTAGATTCTTAAATTTGCAACTTAAGTTACCTTCACACATCAACTGTATCGGCATCTGCATGACACTGATGCAGTTGAAGTGCATAGTAGAGGAGGAAGCCTCTCACTTCCTGCTCTACTAGTAAGTAGCTCGCAAGCCACAATCCACTTCAGGCCTGTGGCCTACGAGCTACCCTAAGACGCAGGATGCAGACACCTTCCATGCCAGGACACAGAAGCAGCGGCAATGGAGTTGGTGGAGTCTCCTCCTTGGGGGATCGGAAGTAGGTGAGTATAATGTTTAATTTTTTTTTTTTTTTTTTACTCACCTTAGTCATTTAATTAGAGGGGGGGGGGGGTAATACATATAAAGAGACCACTTGAGGGCATTGTAAATTTAAGGAATCAAATCTAGCAACATAAGGGGCCATAACTAATATAAGGAGCATTAGGGGGCTTTAATCAAAGGGGGTATAATTTATAAAGAGAGGTTAGTGGGAGCAGTATGAATACAAGGCGAAATAACAATATAAGGGGGCATTGGGGCAGTATTAAAGGGGTTTTCCAGGGAAAAATAAAGTTTACTGGTAAACTTTAATATTCCTCAATTAAACCCAAAAAAGACTGGACAAATTGCAGAGGTGGGGAAGATGAAACATAAAAAAAGATACTCACGCCGATGTCCACTGCTGTGTCTGTTTGGGCACACAGCATGCCTTCCCCAATGTAAGTCATGTGACTACTGAGGCCAATCAGTGGCTGGAAAGGATTCGATGAAGTCACTCATATACATCACTGGGTCCTTTCCTGCCAACGCTAAGGTCACTAATTGACCACAGCGGTCGCATTCGGTGCAGGACTTATGGCAAGGAAGGCATGTGTCTAAGCAGACAGCGGTGGCAGACACCGGAGCACTGGTAACAGGTGAGTATGATTTTTCATGTTACACCTACCCCACCTCCTCTGTGATTTGCCCAGTTTCTGGACAACCCCTTTAATACAAAGGGGTTATTAATAGGCATTATTAATACAAGAGGGGCATTTATGTAAGAGGGCATAATTTATACAAGGAGACATACGAGTATAATTACTAATAGGGGAATATTAATTGGCCAATATTAATTTTAGGTGACACTCAGAGGCATTATTGAGTAATGGAGGTACATAGGATATTATTAATTAGGGCAAATTACTCATTGAGGGGCACTAGTAATTAAAGGGGCACATAGGAGCATTATTAAATTAAAAGGGCACACGGGGGTATTTCTCATTCCCGGGGGATTTTTATATTTTATAATTGGGGGTAGCAGCAGGATGATATAATGTAGGTGAGGACAATGTGAGTCGGATGCCTGGAAAAGTGAGGAGCCAAAGATGTCTGTGTTACACACTTTACAGAGACAAGTCACAGCTGGAAGAAGTGGTCATGGCGGTCCAGATGGAAGAGATGGGAAATGTGAATGATCACAGTCAGAAATGTCGCCTGTAAGTCACAACATTATACCTGTACTGTATTTACCTAAATGGTCTTCATATACCTGTGTAGAGCTGGTATATACCACTATATGGTCACCACATAGTGATGCCATAGAGTTGGTGTCCCCCTGTACCGAACCCTTAGCTACCCCTCTGGATCTAAGCCAAGTATAATAGTGATACAGAGGGTTGAGGCTTTTGCCCAATAACTTGACAATGACAATAATACACATGTTTACATATCTGTCTACCAAGTACCATTTCTATCTGCTCTTAAACTTAAAAGAAGCCTGTCATCCCTTTCTGCCCACAGTACATACACAACATTTCATGCAGAGTATGGCACTTTACAATGCGGAGACCATGGGGGACAGTTTAATGAGAAAAACCTAAGCACTTAGGTTTGGGTTTGGGACCCACTGGGCACTTGGACCTTATTTTCATATAGGATAAAACTCCTTTTTCTCAGTGGTTAGACTTGTCTGCGGGGCACAACTATTTCAATGCACTACCAAGGTTACAGGTAGCTTAAAGAGAACTATCCCTTTCACACTCCTACTTTTATACTCACATAATTTTGCTCATGTTTTATAATAAAAAAAAAATTCTGAATATGAAGATGGAGTGTGTCAGAGCCTGGATAGACTCTGTTCCCAGCACAGCCTCTTAATAAATACTCCACCCAATACTGCATCCAGCCATTTGAATTGTTTTTAACTGGGAGGCTCACTGTGAGGGCTGGCGCATGCGCACTACAATTCGTCCATCCACCCGTGTCTTCTGGGAGAGTACTGCACATGTCCTGATGTCACCTGCACATTGTCTTGTCTTTATCTGAGAGGCTTATCACAAGGGTCCCCTAGCTGGTGTATGACCAGTTCAGTTCTTCTGGCCGACCATGTCATCCAGGGTTGTACTGCGCATGCACTGGTATGCTCAGGGTAAACCTCTAATCTAAAAACAAAGCAGACACTATCAATCAAATGTCCAGAGGGCAGTACTTGGCAGAGTTTTTGGCTAGAAAGCAATGCTGGAAAAGGAACCCATCCAGGTTCTGGCATACTACCCCCAACAATAGTACATGGATTTTTGTAGCAAATATTATTAGGGTATATTTTTTACCATCTAAGAGCCTGTAGTATTACTTTCCCTACCTTTTGGCTCTCTGTAAATGTTCAGCAACCACATCAAACTCAACAGTGCCAGGAATAGGAGGAATAGGTAAAGAAGAGAAGAAAGAGGGGTAGAAGGTGGAGGAAAGGGAGGAGGGGGATGCAGTTGCAGCAAGGAGAGAGGTAGTAGATGGGGCATAAGAAGGAGCAAGACATATCATTGGTTCAGAGCAGAAACTTCCCATCAGCAAGAGCCCAGCAACCCAGCAGGCATGTAGGATTTTTTTGCTTTGTACATTTAGGCATTAAGGGTTAAAGCAGTCTGAAGTTTTATATAGAAATCTATAAATTTAGATTTGGCTGCTTAGAAAATAACATTAAAAAATCCCCTAAATTGTCAACATTAAGGAATATTTACAAAACCTAAAAATTTCATTGCTTGCTGTAAATTTTTAACGTGCACCCATCAGCCAATTCCTGAAATATCCCTTTTTCCTCGAGCTGCAGGAGTCTGAGACGAGAAGTTTTGTGGAAGTTTATTTTGGGAATTGGTATGGAAATATCCGTACTGACAGGAGCCCAACAGGTTGATTCAATGTAGAATTCTATATATACCAGGACTTAGGGGAGCAGCTCAATGTTGAGATTGGAAGACGGTGCGCAGAATACAGTAGTGCGATTCTAATTCAATGTTAATGAAAATAAACACATTGGCCACAAGAGACGGAGCTTGTCATTCCGCTCCTTGGCATATATTGGTGTAGGGTGCCCTTTAAAAGACAATTATTATTTGTAAGACGTGACTATGTGCAATTTATAGGACTTTGCCTGGTGTCTGTGAAAGCACTTTAGTGCAGAACTCGCCATTGTGTAAACTTCCCTGATCCCTTTTAAACTCTTTAGAATTGGAAATGTAACGATTTTTTCTCTAAAATGGAAAACATAAAATAATTTGCTTGGTATTTATAATGTGGGAAAAATATTCCAAAGGCAGAAAAAAAGGAATACAAAGAGATAGTTATTGGCTATCATTCTCTTTTCTGACTTCGCCATAAACATGCACACTCAGCTCAGCCTGAGCCTGCATGTATATTTCAAAGGGAATAGGATATTGAGCTGCTGCCAGACACCGCTTGACTACAGTGATGATTGTTTCTAATATTTGGTGGCCTCTGCTGTACATGTACATACTGGGACAATATGAAGTCGGTGATGATGCCTATCACAGCTGTATAACCACGTAGCTGTTACAATGTATGGGGGCCGCCATCTTTTGACCCTCGGGGTGTCCTAACAAGGCATTAATCAGTTGTCATTACAGCTGGGTGCCTATAGAATATTCCCAGGCCTCTCATCATAGAATAGTTTGATCTCATGTTGAAACCCAACAGGAAGACTAAAAATAAAAAAAAAAATAAAAAAAATTAAAAATGAGACAAAAGTATAAAGGTAAAAAAATCAATATATGAGTTAACATCCAAAAATGTCAAAACTATTGCAATATGAAAGTATTTATTCCATATAGTGGACATGGTAAAGGAAAAAAAAATTTGGTTCCCCCCTCCAAAAAAACCAAAAAGTGATCAAAAAGTCCTATGTACAACAAAAACCGCCGCGCCTCACATAGCATTAAATTTAATGTATGTGAATGGTGATATTCACAACTGGTTGTACTTGACAGTCCTTTTAACAGATAAAAAAAAAATAACACATGTTCTATTTTGTCTGTTTTCACGGGTCCCTCAATATACTCAAATATATGAGGGATCCGTTGATGCAAAATAACTGAAAAATGGCCATTTTTTCACGGCCGTTTTGCACCTCGGCCATGTGAATGTAGCCTTACCAGCTCTTTTTTTTTTTTAAAGATAGCAAAGCATAAAAAAAACTATATAAGGCTGCGGCCCCACGTTGTAGAAATGCAGCTTTTTATGTTGGAGATTTTGCTGTGTTTTTCTGAACCAAAGCCAGGAGTGGATTGAGCAGAAGGTAGAAGTATGAGAGCTTTATATATATCTCCCATTCGTTTTGAAGCCATTCTAGGCTTTGGCTAAAAAAAACCCACAACAAAATCTGCAACAAAAAACGCTGTGTTTCTGCAATGTGGGGCCTCAGACTAAATTGGTATCCCAATAATCCTACTGACTCACAGAAAAAAGGTAACGGTGTCTGTTTTACAATAAATTTCACTCTGTGAAAAACAATGGTAGAATTGTCTTTTTTCCCATTCTACCCCACAAATATTTTTTTTTTACTGTTTCACAATATCTCATATGGAAAATTGAATGGTGGGGTTAGCAAATGCAACTTGTCCACAAAAAACAAGCCCTTAAATGGCTAGGTCAATATGAAAGAGCAAAGAGAGCAAAGGAATTTCACAGTATAAGGATCAGCTCACCTAGTCCTTCCCGATACAAATCCTCCTGGTGCACGGACAAACAGGGTTGGCTCCCAGATGCAAAATCAAACTTTAAATTAAAAAGATGATTAAGCTTTTTTATTAAAAAAAAACTGGCCTCTAGGAAATATTTTGTCATTATTATTATTCTCATTATTTTGTTTTTACACTTCTTTGCTTTTTGTTTGTCTCTTGTTTCCATACACCTGCTGTGGTAAAAGACATGCCCTGTTATATCTATTGTTAAATCGATGAGGGCTCGGCATGATTTTATGCAATTTTATGCATTCTAAATAAAGCTATCAGATTTTATTCCATGAGTGCAGGATGCCTCCATTTCTACAGTCAATTTAAAAATAAAAAAGTTATTGTTCTTGGAAAGTGGGAAGGAAAAAACTAAAATATAAAAATGGAATATCGTGTCCTCAAGGGGTGAAAGGTACACTAAAGGCAAAGCTGCTGTCCTTTTTACTGTTTTGTGCAGAACCTGAGGGGGTAGCACATAACAAAGAGGTTCAAAGCCTCCTAATACATCAGCCCCATTGTGTTATGTCTAGTGAAGGGCCAACATTTGGAATAACACAGTGGGTCAGATCCATTAGTTCTTAATCCACTTGTGCTCAGGTTGGGCCAAAATTTAGAGGTTCTGGAATCTTAATAAATTTTGTAGCGCCAGGGGGAGGTCCTGTGAATCAGAAATTAAATCTATGTCAGTCAGAGACTGACGTAGATTTCTAGTGTAACCAGAAAACCAGTTGCTTGCCATCCACGCCATGATAAATCTGCCCCAATGTGTCAGTTTTACCAACCAAAGAGTACCAGCTCTATAGTGTTCAATAGGACCTATGGAAAGAGTATCACCACTATAGTGCCCAATAGGACCTAGAGAAAGAGGACCACCTCTACAGTGTCCGATAGGTCCTATAGAAAGAGTACCATATCTAAAGTGTCCAATAGGACCTATAGAAAGAGGTTATCTTCTTGGGTGAATCTTTTTAACAGCAAAGACAAAATCAAAAAAATAATGCATGGTGTAGCAGTAGAAATACTACACTATATATTTCCCTCACATTATTCCCTCAATACCAATAGGACCATTATTGCCATGAGATGTGTAGCAATGGCCAGATGGAGACGTACACCCATTAGGTCCTAATGGATTTGACTTAGGGCTAACCCAGAGACTGATATCTAAGGGATTACGTGTTTCTTTGCTCACTCCCCAAGGAGGTATGGATTTTAGGATATGTGGTACCAGGCAGGAGCGTAAATACCGGGGTAGCAGCGGTAGCGGCTGCCACAGGGCCCGGGACATTACAGGGCCTGGTGGGATGTTTTTTTTTTTTTTTTTTTTAATAGGCAGTTACTCCAGCAGGTAACGGGCCCTATTTACTTACCGTTCCACGCTCCTGCTCACGGCCGCCTGCACTTCCCATTCTGCGGAAGCGGAGGTGGCTGTGAGTAGGAGCTGGGATCGGTAAGTAAAACCCCGGAGTATAATGATCGGAGGCCCAGGGGAGGTGAGGGAACATAAAAAACAATGTTACTTACCTCTCCGGTGCTCTGGCAGTCTTTGGGCCTGTTTGGTGACGTCCCAGACGTCAGCCAACGTCATTATGTGCTGCGAAGCCAGCCTGGCTGACGTGACATCTGGTGCAACATTGAAGAAGGCCGAAGTAGCGGGGAGTGCACCGGAGTCAGGGAAAGGTAAGTAAAATTGGTTTTTTTTGTTTGTATCCTCTCCTGGGTCTCCGATCATTATACTCTGGGGTCTGAAAAGACCCCAGAGTATAATAATTGTTCATGGGTAGCCCACTATGGGGCATAATACTGTGTGCACGGGCCACTATGGGGCATAATACTGTGTGCAGGGGCCACTATGGGGCATAATAGTGTGTGTAGTGGCCACTATGGCGCATAATAGTGTGGTTTGTGTGCAGAGGGGTTGGAGGCGGTGGTTCGGGGGGGCCCCATGTCAAATGTTTGCCTTGGGGCCCAGCCATTCCTAGCTATGCCACTGGTACCAGGGAAGAAGGCAGGTGGCCTATCTAGACAGAGCAAGAGTCAGAGCTAGCAGAGTTTGGTCATAGCAGAGGTCAAGATAAAGGACCTTATGTCTCAGGCACAAAATACTGTGGGAATGATCCTTATAAACCCTTGGGTGAGGTTAGAGGCAATTATTGAATGCTGGCCCTTTAAGAGGCTGGGAACCAGAGCATCTCCATGACCCTCGAGGCATAATACAGGAGAAAAACTATGGACCAAGAGCAAGAAACCAGGCACCACACCTCTGATGATGAGCCAATGAATTACTAAAAGATACAGAATGATAATGAAATACTAAATTCATAATAATGTCCTTGGCCGGTAGGTTTTGCTATCAGCTATGAGAAGCCTTCAGAGCCTTGCAGGTCACAGATGCAGGGTGGTGTCACACCTAGACCTTCTCAGAGCCTAAAGTATGTGAAGGCATCTTAGGACATTCTTTTGCATCAACCCTCCCCAGTAGATTCAGAGAATGTCCTCTATACATTCTTCTCCTTCCTGGAATTTCTCATCAAGCTACTTTTTTTTTACCTTTTTACATTAACAGTTCTGCATGAACAGATTTCATAACAAAGCATGCATGCCATGTGGCAAGTAGTAACTGGAGCTATTTATGGAAAGCACAAGTAAGACAGATTTCCTTACACAAGCCCATTCAGCAAGACGAGTAGTGGCTAAATGCTGACTTGGGTATGGTGGTTTCAGACTCTGTTCCTTGTGCTTAGACCAGGCATTCTTATAATTGAACACCTGACAAACCACAGTTATGTGAAGCCTCCAGAGCCTCGTTCTTGTTTGGTAAAGAACTTGGAGATGTCAGAAGGTGACCCGATTTAGACTCTGATTTGTTGAGTTTGTCACCATTTCCATCTTATTGATAGAAGATCTAGAATAACTTACTTGTTTCGACAGAGGCGACTTTATTCAGAAGTCCCCGGAAACCTTCTCATATACAGTATATAGCTAAGAAAAGGAGTTTTAGATGTGAGTAATATAAGTATACATGCATATTACACGTATGTAGAGTCACAAACTTACAATACCTCACTAACGTTCTAGTTGCGTTGGGCAGAACTTCATTTGGTCATATTTCCAGCTAATTCATGTGGACACAATTGGCATACTTGCCAGCTCTTATGGAAGCTCCAGGAGGCTCCCAAAAAAGCAGTGATCTCCTGGACTGCCAAAAGAGCAAGCAAATCTTTTGGGCCGCTGGAGTAGCAGTCACTTTATATGTCAGTCATGTCTGAAAACAGGGGCATGGCCAACACATTATGTGCCCATGGTATGAAAAAGGGTTATGCTGATATGCAAAAGTCGGAATGGTCATGTCCAGAAGAGGAGTGACCAGGCTCATAGGTGGTATGGCTTGCCTGTATAGGGCTTAAAGAGTAAAAACTTGCAATCTCTTAGACTATAACCCAAGTGTCACAAGTTAAGTCCAACTGGTGGACAACATGCTTAAGTCTACAACCATTACAGAATAAGTGGCCTTACAAAATGGATGGTCTCTACTTGGTAGTCGGACAAATGCAGGGACTAGCACTGCTCATGCATGACATTGAGAAATGGGGGCCAGTAGATAAGGGGACCCACTCTCACCCTATAAGCCTATTGGGTTGCAGTTAAGGGACTGACCTAATGATAATGTCCTTACAATGTATGGTAGATTGTTATAGAGACATAAGGAGGGAGCTGTATACTGAGCAACTAGGGTTCCGGGAACCCATACACTGCTCCTGCACAGGAGTCTTCTGCTGTCTATGTCCGCACCAGAGACACCAGGGTGATATAAGAAGACACCAGTATAATGAGCACATGGTAGGTGGGGATCCTGGTACAGATTTAGCACTGGAGATAATAATCTTACACTTACACATCTGATCGTCTTTCTATTTTCCCAAAATCCTTTCTTTTCTTTTTTTTTTTAACTAAAAATAGATTTTTGGATATTAATAGCTCTATAGGTGTTTTTCATTATAAACAGATATAGACCCTCGTGATGGAACTTTCCACAAGAAGAAAAAAAAAACAGCCCTAGCGCCTCCTGCAGATTTATTTGTCTTGAACATAACAATTTTACTCGGGAGCCTAAAAACAATCTACCAAACAAAAAAATCCTTTGTGTGTACCGTGGCTGCGAACTTTGGCTACTCCAATAAAGAAAAAAAAAATTCCATGGGGGGAAAATAAAAGTCAAACATATTATATCCAGCTGATCCAAAAATTTCCCTCGGCTTCTAAATCTAGTCTGTTTATGGATACAGTGTTTTTATGTGCTCAAAAAGTTATTTTTGCTTTTGCAATTTTTTTATTTTTGCATTTTTTTTTTTTTTTTTTTTAAGAGAATTGGCATGCAATAGTTAAGGCTGAGCTCAGCAGAAAATGAAATAGTTAAAGGAGCCGGAACATTAATTAGTAAAAATATATATCAAAGATTTTTGTCTGCAAAGAAACCCCAGGGAAGAATCACGTCTCTGACTGACGCCCGCCGCAGACGAATGTTTCTGGGGGTTGATTGATTAATGAGAGCGAGAGGAGGAGGTGTGAATTTGTTTTGGATTCCAGTGGATTTGAGGAAGGTTTGGCACAGTCCACGTGTTTCATCAGCTCAGATCTTAGGAGGCAGTTTTTAGATCCCCAAATGGTGACCACCTACAGGCGTCCTTCACTGCCTCAGTGAGGTGGGTCCAGCTAAAAGAGGAAACGGTTTTTGGAAGGAGAGCCTATTTCAGACACGGTGGCTAAATGTAGTATGGAATTTAGGAATATACCAATCCCCCAGCAAATAAACAAAATCATGCTTCCGATTAAAAAATGCACATATTTATTTAATGAGTGGAGATGCAAGCGTGTAAAACCCCTGGAAGAGAGAAGAGGAAGCATGTGCTATGATGTAGGACACAGCTCAATACTTCATTATAAAGTGACTGATGTAGTGTCTATGTAGCTAGTAAGCAGGGCAGTTAGGAACATGGCCGGTGGCCTGTCTAAGCTGGGAATACAGAACCACATGAAATAAATATTGTCTTGCAGCACTGGAGTCCTGGGTTCAAATCCAATCATGGACAACATCTGTAGAGTCTGTAGGTTCTCCCCATGGTTGCATGGGTTTCCTCTGGGTACTCAGATCATCTTCCACGTTGCAAAAAGATACTACTAGGAAACTTAGATGGTGAGCTCTGTATGGGACAGTGACTGACAATGTCCGTAAAGCGCTGCGGAATATGTTGGCACTATACAGATAAGAGAAATAAATAATAAATCATACCGCACCCTAATAATTATCTATAAATCAGCCAAGTATACAGGGCTAGGAGAGGGAAAGGATTACTGTCTGTATACTTAGTGCTCTAGGTCAGTAAAAAGGTTAATATGAATATTACTGGTGCTTTAGGGCAGTAAGGATTTAAAACTCAGTATCCCTGGTGGTCTAAGACAGTGAAGGGGTTAACTTCTATATCTCTGGTGGTCCAGGGAAGCAGGGGTGTTAATGTAGGGAAACCTGGTAGGTTTGAGGAGTGAAGGGGCTGATGTATTTATGCCTGAAGATCTAGAGCAGTGAAAGGGATAGTCTCAATATTCCTGGTGTTTTAGGGCAGTAAATATTTTAATGTTAATATCCATGGTGGTCTATGACAATGAAGGGAGTCAATTTCTGTATCTCTGGTGGTCCAGGGCAATGAAGGGATTAATGTAGGGATCCCTGGTGGTCTAGGGCAGTCAAATGGTTAATTCTGTGTGCTTGGGGTCCAGTGGCTACTGATCTCTCCAGGCTCCAGACTTGCCCTGGTTGTAACAGAAGGCTGAATACTGATTTTTCAGCTCTCTGAGCTGATAATACAAAGAAGCGCAGAGAGAGGATAGAGAGAACACAGCAGCTATAGTAACTGTACTGCTGCATAGTTCTCTCTATGGTCGGGCAGAGTGATTAACTTACACTCAGCCTGATTAATAAGGATGAGTTTAGGAAATCTACATAGACATTCCCTCTGCAGGAGTTGCTTCTGAGCTGCACAGCTGTCTTGATGTGCAACTTAGAATGAACAGTGATTGTGAGACAACCCCTTTAAACATGATATGGAAATCTCTGGATTTTTCTGTATTAGGCATCATGTACATCATTGCCTTAAAGGACTAGATGAGTGAACCTCACGAGATTCATTTTGACAATTATTCAGCTGTCCGGTTTATTTCGAGCTGAACTTCTTCAAGAAGTCCAGGGGAGGTCTGGCAACATAATAAGAGGTATACTCACCTTGCATCACCTCTCTTGGGCTTCCTCGCGCTCTCTGACCTCCTGGCCAATGTCACACACCGCAGGCTCACCACTGAGGTCTGTGATTGGGTCTCAGTAGTCACGTGGGGCATGAAAATGTCATGATGCTTAGGCACAAGCGTTGTGAGACCTCAGTAGTGACTCTTGGGCATGTAATGTCAGTCGGGAGGTCTGAAGAGGACACTGAGGAACCCCAGAGGTGAAGCAAGGTGATGTAATCACTGTAATAGAGATATGTGGGTAACAAACCCCAAAATTTCAGGTTTGGATCGAGCCCAAAACGTGAATAAAATTTGATTCTGACAAATTTTTATTAAAGAGTAAAAGAAAAGAGCACACTTTTTAAGGGAGACTGCCAAAACTAGAGGAACACTGGTTGACCACAGAAAGAATGATCTAAAAGCTTTTGCTCCAGCCCAGTGGTATCCAAAGTTGTGTCTTCATTCTTAAGGAAGATTGTTATTTCTTCTATTCACCTGCCGTGTTGAAAACTTCAATAAATCGGTGAGTTCTTCCAAGTACTCAATCATGCACCAACATCAAGGGCACCCCAACCACATTCAGAAAGGAGACTTACTACAGATAGTTTCTCCAGGAGAAACTACTACCACCAGAATTCACTTGGGAGGTCCCCTCTTAACCATTGCTTCAGACCAACTTTGACCAACTAGCATTCCCACTATACTCCTCCACTGGGTTGCTGCACTATTTATCCCCCTAGACCACCAGAGATACTAGGTAAACCACTCTAAACCAACAAGAGTATGACAGCTGTACTCTATCACAACTCTAAGTAAAAAGTATCATGTAGGACATGTAGAAGAAGGGAGATATTTCCATCTCAGTTGTGGGTGCTAACATATTTAGGAAGTCTCCTTTAAATATGTGTTCTATCATTGTGTGTGGTCAGCCTTAGACAGGGCTCTACCTCCAATCTGTGTACACGGAGGTTATTACGACTTTCATTCATAGCGGTAAAGTACATTGTGCGAGAAGAACATGTGACTAAGAGATCAGCGCTCCGTAAGTATTAGAACAGAAACTCAAGGCGTTCCAGAATCTGGCCTGCAACGCAATCTTTACACACAATTACCAGGACAATGAACACAATTAAACAATGATTTCAGCAACGCTCGGAGACCAAATGAGGCTTCGGGTTACTGGAGAATAAGCACAAAATCTTCTTTTTAAATGATCGGCATTATAATCACGTTGACTCCGCTTCTGTTTTCTATCAGGCCGATGATTGAAATTTTCCTGCTCTAATGATACTTGTATGTGTTGGCCAAAAGAAAATTTGATAAGTAAAAAGCTTAAGTGCTTTGCTGTGCATCACAATGTGGAGCTCGGAGCCAGAAAACAGAGCAGGGGAGATGAAGAGAAAAATGAAATGCAGTGATTTAAGGTGGAACTTTGGCAGCCGGTGGCCTCATGTGCCATCAGGATATTTCTCTTAAAGAAACAGTAATCTACTACCATAGGTTTACTGTTAAAGAGGTTTCCACTTAGAGCCTATCCTTAGTCAATGTGTAGTCGGGCAGGTTTGACCCCCAGGACCTCCCCCCCAAATAGAATACTGAAGTTTGTCCATGCCTGGTACACAGTCCTGTTTAGTCAGTTTTAACACATTCATGGGCCCTGTGCAAAGGTTTTATAAGTGGGCCTCCTCTCACACCACTTAAGACATACTATCCAACATTCAGAGGACACAAAGATGCACACATGAAGTGCCACGTACCCAGCTGTAAAATTTTTTGTGTTAAACCATGCCCTTAACCCTGCCACTTTGACCCCAACCATTCCTACCAAGTCAAGCAAGCCTTGTACTCCAAAACAATAATAGTGCTCTTCAATGTATAACACAAGTGATTTACAGATATTATCAATCACTGTCCCATATAGGGCTCACAATCTACATTCCTTATCAGTATGTCTTTGGAGTGTGGGAGAAAACTGGAGTACTCGGAGGAAACCCACGCAAACACAGGGAGAATATACAAACTCCTTGCAGAAGTTGTCTTTAGTCAGATTCGAACCCTGGACTCCAGCACTGAAAGGCTGCAGTGCTAACCACTGAGCCACCGTGCTGCCACTCCCTGCTGCAGACAATCGATGCCTGAATGCTGGAGCATGGAACTGAGAGCTCTGTGCTCCACCATTTTATTAAACTTTATCTGCATCCTAAGAACGCAGATAGAGCAGAAAACAGGACTCACCATCTGGGGCAAGTTCTACTTGATCCTGGACAGCCGAGGGGGCCCCCACTTCCATAGGGCCAAGCATATTATTAATGTTGCTGAAGCATCAAAGGAAGAAGAAATGGCCAAGTTTTTTAAGAAGGAGGATAAAACCTTCTTAAGGTATATTAATGACAGATTACTAAGATTGGAAATGGGGAAAATAACTATATACAGTGCTGGCCAAAAGTATTGGCACCCCTGCAATTCTGTCAGATAATACTCAATTTCTTCCAGAAAATGATTGCAATCACAAATGCTTTGGTAATAATATCTTCATTTAATTTGTCTTCAATGGAAAACCACAAAAAGAATAGTCAAAAAACCAAATTGGATATAATTCCACATCAAACATACAAAAGGGGGTGGACAAAAGTATTGGCACCCTTTGAAAAATCATGTGATGCTTCTCTAATTTGTATAATTAACAGCACCTGTTACTTACCTGTGGCACATAACAGGTGGTGACAATAACTAAATCACACTTGCAGCCAGTTGAAATGGATTAAAGTTGACTCAACCTCTGTCCTGTGTCCTTGTGTGTACCACATTGAGCATGGAGAAAAGAAAGAAGACCAAAGAACTGTCTGAGGACTTGAGAAGCAAAATTGTGAGGAAGCATGAGCAATCTCAAGGCTACAAGTCCATCTCCAAAGACCTGAATGTTCCTGTGTCTACCGTGCGCAGTGTCATCAAGAAGTTTAAAGCCCATGGCACTGTGGCTAACCTCCCTAGATGTGGACGGAAAAGAAAAATTGACGAGAGATTTCAATGAAAGATTGTGCGGATGGTGGCTAAAGAACCTCGACTAACATCCAAACAAGTTCTAGCTGCCCTGCAGTCCGAGGGTACAACAGTGTCAACCCGTACTATCCGTCGGCGTCTGAATGAAAAGGGACTCTATGGTAGGATACCCAGGAAGACCCCACTTCTGACCCAGAGACATAAAAAAGCCAGGCTGGAGTTTGCCAAAACTTACCTGAGAAAGCCAAAAACTTTTTGGAAGAATGTTCTCTGGTCAGATAAGACAAAAGTAGAGCTTTTTGGGAAAAGGCATCAACATAGAGTTTACAGGAAAAAAAAAGAGGCCTTCAAGGAAAAGAACACGGTCCCTACAGTCAAACATGGTGGAGGTTCCCTGAAGTTTTGGGGTTGCTTTGCTGCCTCTGGCACTGGACTGCTTGACCGTGTGCATGGCATTATGAAGTCTGAAGACTACCAACAAATTTTTCAGCATAATGTAGGGCCCAGTGTGAGAAAGCTGGGTCTCCTTCAGAGGTCATGGGACTTCCAGCAGGACAATGACCCAAAACACACTTCAAAAAGCACTAGCAAATGGTTTGAGAGAAAGCACTGGAGACTTCTAAAGTGGCCAGCAATGAGTCCAGACCTGAATCCCATAGAACACCTGTGGAGAGATCTCAAAATGGCAGTTTGGAGAAGGCACCCTTCAAATCTCAGGGACCGGGAGAAATTTGCCTAAAATTCCAGCAGAGCATTGTAAGAAATTCATTGATGGTTACCGGAAGCGGTTGTTCGCAATTATTTTTTCTAAAGGTTGTGCTGCCAAGTATTAGGCTGAGGGTGCCAATACTTTTGTCCGGCCCATTTTGGGAGTTTTGTGTAAAATGATCAATGATTTGACTTTTTTTTCATTCTCTTTTGTGTTTTTTCATTGCAAGCAAAATAAATGAAGATATTATTACCAAAGCATTTGTGATTGCAATCATTTTCTGGAAGAAATTGAGTATTATCTGACAGAATTGCAGGGGTGCCAATACTTTTGTTCAGTGTTTTCAGAAGGCGACAACCCATTGGAAAGGCTCAGCCTCTGTTTTTGGAGGCTGATGTTATGGGTGAATTGGTATGTTTAAAGTCAAACAAGGCAATGGGTCCAGATGGCATCCACCCCAGTCCTTAAAAAACTCCCTCCTAATAGGTGATGTTCCAAAAATTGGAGAATGGCCAAAGTTGTTCCCATCCATAAGAAGGTTAGCAGAGAAGCTGGAAACTACAGACCATTTAGCTTGACATTGCTAGCAATAAAAATAATGGATAACCACCTGAAAAGGAAGATAATCGACCACCAAAAATCCTACACCTTGTTGGATTCACACCAGTATGGCTTTACTGATGGCAGATCATGTCAAACTAATCTAATTGATATCTTTGACAATGTCACAAAAGTGTTGAATGAAGGTTGCGCCGTGGAGATCGCCTACCTGGGGCGAAATGAGTGTTGTTGTTAATAGTGTACATTCTGACAGAAGAGACACAAATGGTGCACTCAGGAGTCTGTCCTGGGTTCTATTCTTTTTAATATTTTTGTAGGTGACCAAGGAAAAGGTTTGGTAAGTAAGGGTTGCTTGCTTGCCGATGATACAAAAGTATGTGTCCTCCCCTGGGCCTCCACCTTCCTGAAGAGACCTCAGAGTGTAATAATTTCACTTCTGGTTCACAGGTGACAAACCCCCAAGGTTTTGGGTTCAGGTCAAACCCAAAACTGTTGGAAAATTTAGGTAGCATCTGGTTTGATCTGAATCAGTTCTCTATTTGTAACGTGAAAAAATAACTAGTTTTAGGCTATGGTCACACTGGCATTGGGTTTCTGTCCTTCGGGTCCACATGGGGACCGTGGAAACCTGTGGACTCCATAGACTATAATGGGGCTTGCTGGGTTTCCGTCTGGTTTGCAGGACTTTTATCTCCCCTGATTTAAGCAGAATCCTGGACAGAGATGAGCAAACGCTAGTGTGAGCCTAGCGTAACTGGATAAATGGTCCAAACAATGGAAAATGCACTTCAACATTTCCAAATGTAAGTTAATGCACTTGAGAAGAAGGAACCCTCTGAGTATTGTATTGGCAGTTCTATGTTAAACAGGATTTCAGAAGAGAAGGATCTTGGGGTCTTGATATCAGACAGCCTCAAAATGAGTGCTCAACCAGGCAGAGGAGAAAGCAAGTAGGATGTACTGCTTTGAAGCTAGAAATATAACAAGTAATATGCTCAGCTGTAGAACTGGAGGTATAACCAGTAGGATGATTGCCTGTATAGCTAGAGATATAACCAGTAGGATACTTGGCTGTATAGCTAGAGATATAACTAGTAGGATTCTTGGCTGTATAGCTAGAGATATAACCAGTAGGATATTCAGCTCTATAGCTAAAATATTAACCAGTAGGGTACTTGGCTGCAGGCATGTCAAACTCAGGGTACCCCGAGGGCCACATGAGTAACAAGAGGTTGTTGTGAGGGCCGCACACAGCAGCTAATGTCACACACGTATTTTAACAGCAGTCATGAAAACAAGATATGAAGTAGTAATATGTAACAGCAACATATATTTGCAGTGCGCAACAGCAACTAATACAGTATATTTAACAAAAATACAGCAATTAAAAACTAAACATTTATTTGCTATCATTTTTTTCAATCATTTTTAGTGTTTTGTCCTGAGGCTTGACACCTCTTTGTGCTTAGTGCTAATAGGCCTATTCATTATATTATATTATTATATTATTATTTATATTATTATTTATATTATTATTATGAATTTTCAATATGTATTTATTTACTTTATATTTATTTAATGGGCGTCTTTAGGATTTGTTCTTTTTGGTGTTCACCCCTGGTATTTGCCTCCAAGGGTGCACATGTATTTTAATTGCTTTTAATTTTTCCTTGTTTTCTGTATTATTTAATAAAGAAATGTTGTGTGTGCTTTATATTGGATGCTGTTTCTCCTTTGTGTTCGATTGCATTTTTCATCCAATCAGCACCACTGTTTTTTGCATCACAATTATTTATAATCTGAGTGCTCACCCCTCTCTTTAGTTTTTAATGGTTACATACAGGAGGGCCACTCACTTGCTTGGACTTTGCCTGTGCGGCAGTGGGTCCCTTCTTCCTCAGCACGGTCACAGTATCCCAGTCACACTCAGCCACGACTCTTCCTCCGCTCACAACAAAACTGACTTAGGTGATCAGCAGCCACGCGAGCCGCAGATGTACAAAACTCACGATCAGCACTTCCGGGTCGTCATTCATTGATCACGTAAGCAGGTCATATGCAGGGATATGGGCCAATGAATGAAGAGCCGGAAGTGCTGATCGTGAGTTTTGTACATCTGCGGCCCGCACAAAAGTCTCAAACTTTGTCTCTAAACTTTAGAGACAAAGTTTGAGACTTTTGTGCGGGCCGCAGATATGCCTGTAAAGGGCCGATGTTTGACATGCCTGCTTGGCTGTATATCTAGAGGTGTAACCAGTGGTATGCTCTGCTGAATAGCTAAAGATATAACCTGCAGAGATGGGCAAACTTCTCAGGATTCGTTATGTTTCAGGTTGAGTTGGCTCAGGTCCAAGATTTGTTTCTGGTTGAACAAGTTCAGTATGAACCGCAGCTTAAAATGGCTTTAAAAATAATGTATAACAGTGCCGGGGCTACTAGAAACCTATCTATCCAATTTCTAGCTCTCTAAGGCAAACACAGCCAAAGTTATATCAAAGTGAAAGTGTTATTATTATATCTCTTCAGACTCCATAGTATATTAGGTGGAGACCCAGAGGAGGTGTAAAAATATAAAAACATTTATACTCACCTTCCATTACCTAGTTTGGGCATCCTTCTGAGTCTGGCACTCTGTCTCTGCCTCCCTGGTGATGTTATGCACCTGGGGTCACTGCTGAGGTCCTCAGCAGTAACATGGGCACACTGAGAGTCATGACTTCATGATACTTGGCATGCCCATGTGACCATTGGTGGCCCAATCACAGGCCTCAGTGGTGACCCTGGGTACATGATGTTACAAAGAGAGTGCCAGATGCCGCAAGGAGACCCAAAAGAGGTAATGTAAGGTAAGTGTGCATATTTTTTTTATTTTTTCACCTCCCTTTGGCCTCTCTTCAGACCCCAGAGTATAATGCAGCAGTCATTTTAGTTCTCCCGAAATGAAGCTCCATTTGGTTTAGTAAAAAATCTAACAATTTGAAATATTTAGGTCAAACCCAGCTCGATACAAGTCGGTTCGCCCATCTCTACTAACCAGTAGGATGTTTGGCTATATAGCTAGAGGTATAACCAATAGGATGTTGGGCTGTATATATAGAGGTATACCCAGTAGGATGTTTGGCTATATAGCTAGAGGTATAACCAATAGGATGTTGGGCTGTATATATAGAGGTATACCCAGTAGGATGTTTGGCGCTATAGCTAGAGATGTAACCAGCAGGATGCTCGGCTGGGTTGGTGAAGATATAACCAGTAGGATGCTCAGCTGTGCAGCTTGAGGTATAACCAGTAAGATGTTTGGCTGTATAGCTAGAGGAATAACCAGTAAGATGTTTGGCTGTATAGCTAGAGGAATAACCAGCAAGATGCTTGGCTGTATAGATAGAGGAATAACCAGCAAGATGCTTGGCTGTATAGATAGAGGAATAACCAGCAAGATGTTTGGCTGTATAGCTAGAGGTATAACCAGCAAGATGTTTGGCTGTATAGCTAGAGGTATAACCATCAAGATGCTTGGCTGTATAGCTAGAGGAATAACCAGCAAGATGCTTGGCTGTATAGCTAGAGTTATAACCATCAAGATGCTTGGCTGTATAGCTAGAGCAATAACCAGCAAGATGTTTGGCTGTTTAGCTAGAGGAATAACCAGCAGGATGCTTGGCTATATAGCTAGATATATAACCAGTAGGAAGAGATTATGATCCCGCTGTATAGAGTGCTGGTAGGACCACATCTGGAATACTATGTTCGGTTCTGGAGACCCCACTTACAAAAAGACATGGATAAAATGAAATGGGTGCAAAGGCGGGCTGGAAAAAATGTTGGGGGGTCTGAAGTATAAAACATATCAGGAAAAACTTAAAGAACTGTCTAGTTTTGAGGGAAGAAGGGAAAAAGGGGAGTATGAGCAAACCCTATAAGTCTGTTATAGGATTAAATAAGGTTCAGGAGAAGTTTTCTTAATAACAAGAAACTAAACACGCATACACCAGATGGGTGCAGGTAGAGAAGCTATGGCTGGCACCCATGCATCCTAACGCGCTTCTGTGGGTCAGCTCCCCCCCCCCCCCCTGCCTCGTACCTGTTGGGCCCCATTCGGTTTACTAGATCTATCTGGTCTACCTGTTGTGCTAGATTCTCCCTGATGTCCCCGCGCTCATCTATGGTCTCCATACTATACAACCCCCTTCTCCCAGAGAGCCTGACTTCTGCCATGACTAAAGTGTGGTCTGAAGCTGGCCTTTACCGGATTGCTGATATGGTTGACCCTGGAACCTTGGAACTCAGGTCCTTTGCTTATCTTACAGCTAATCAAAACCTGCCAAGTACTGAATGGTTCCATTACTTGCAGGTGGTTCACTTTGTCCGCTCCCTCCATGGGTCTCTTAAGGTGTCACTCCCCACCGCTTTTGAAAAGATTTGCCGTGCAGGCACGTCCACTAGGGGCTTTATATCCTCTATTTACCAACTTCTTAACTCACAAACTACAGGCTCTCCTGTTAATCATCGCTATATGCTTAAATGGGAGGAGGCGGTGGGTAAACCCATCTCCCAGGAACAGTGGCGGATTGTATGGTCTCGGGCCCAGAAATCATCTCAGTGCATTACGTTTAGGGAAACGCAGTATAAGCTGTTGATGCATTGGTATCATACTCCGGCTCTCCTTCATACTTTAAACCCATTAGTTCCCCCATGGTGCTGGCGCTGTGGAGCTGCGGTGGGTACCCTGCACCATATCTTTTGGACGTGCCCTCTCATCCTCGGTTTTTGGAGGGAGGTCAGGACTCTGACGACTGCTCTCTTTTTGCAAGAGGTTCCTCTTGACCCTCTTCTTTATCTCCTGAACCTTCCCCCCAGACACCTGAGCAATAAGTCATCCAGGCTTTTCTTGCATCTTTGTACTGCAGCTAAAACTCTCATAGCTAGAAACTGGAAGAAGGTGAGTCCCCCATCTAGTCTTGAGCTTGTGGCTAGAATGAAGGATGTGAGGAGTCTTGAATACCTGACTGCTGGCCTACATAATTCACGGGAAGCCTTTGGGGCTATTTGGGCACCCTGGGACATGTATTGTACATTACAGGGTCTCTGATCTCTAGTCCTCTCCTTCCCTCCCCCCCCCCTTCCCTTTGGTCCTACCCTTGTCTTCTTAACCCCTCCATTCCCCCCTCCCTTGTTCACTGCTTAATTTAAATGCATATTGCTTAAGGGGGAGGAGGCAGATAGCCTCTATTTACCTCAATGCTTCCTGTTTGTTTGATTATTATTGTTTTTTTGTTTTTTCTTTATTCCTTGTTAATGAAAAATTTTTCAATAAAATTACAGTTATATAAAAAAAGAAACTAAACACAAGAACAAGGGGGCAAAGTGTGAAATTAGTTGGGGAGATCAGAAGTAATGTCAGGAAATATAATTTCACTGATAGAGTAGTTGGGGCTTGGAACAAACTTCTAGCCGACGTTGTTGTGAAATCTACAGTAAGTGAATGTAAGCCTGGTGGGGATCTGTAAGGACGAGTCGCAGAACCTGGGACCTAGAGAGCATAGTTGCCCATTCAGTCTGCAGATCAGTGGGGGTCCTAGGGGTCAGACCCCATCGATCACACTTTAATGCCTATCTTAAAGGAACCCTAAATATAGAAAATGCACAAAATAAATATTTTAGAATCCCGGGTGATTTTTCATTGTCTTATTTCATATCACATTAACTGTAAAACTGAGAAATATGTTAAAAAAAAATGATTAGGGGATTTAACCCACTGCAAAAAAAAAAGTCTGCCCTCATGATCATGTCTACGATCCTCCTGCTTTAGTAGTAGTGTCCAGCAATTTTCACTATTGGTGGGTGCACGTATGGTAAATGCTACAGTATATGAGACAATGTGTATATGGTAAAAATCACTGGGGTAAGTGTCTTTTTTTTTTTTTTGCTATTTACCCATAAAGACTCCCTTTAGTATGAAGAACTTACCTCCCCTTTTAGTGAGAACTTACCCAACTTTCCTATGCAATTGCTTTGATAACGCTAGGCCAATGTATTGGGTAGAATCAAGATGACTTTTAGGGGTGGCAAACTAGGCAATTGCCTGGGGCTCAGTGAGAATGAGACCCCTCAGAAGCAGCCAGAATTTAACAAAGGTAACTGAAAATTACTAAAATACTATTAAAAACAACTTCAATATTTTGTAAAATAATAGTATTAAAAATAATATAATACAGTTACATGGTTTATTTGTTATCACGGCAACAGCATCATTTGCCACTAGGGGGCAGTATAGATTTATCACTTCTATACTTTGCAGCACATAAATTACATTATTTGTGACCTTTTTAGACCAGTTTTAGATGCCAGTCAGGATAATGTCCTACAGAAAGGTTTGTTTCATGAAAAATAACTTCTGCTTAGTTACAAGAATGCATCATCCTATAGAAAAAGTCATAAAACACAACGAATATATACTAAACACATACACATGTAAAAGAAAATGTATGTATGTATCTCTATATATATATATATATCTATCTACTGGCACCATTCATATATCTTTATAGCTTATATCTGTCTATCCATTTATTTACCTGAGCATCTAATATCTGTGTGGCTTATATATGTCTCCTTGCATCACTTATATATCTAACTAGCCTACATCTATTTATCTATCTAATATCTATTTCATATCTATTTATCTATCACCTATTCATATCTATCATCTATCTCATATCTATCTATCTATCATCTATCTCATATCTATCTATCTATCTATCTTCTGTATCTATATGTCTCTATATCTCTATCTATCTAGAAATCTGTCTATCGCCTTTTTCCATCTACCTTCTCTTTCTTTCTCTCTTATATCTATCAATCAAATATCAATCTGATATATACTGCATGTATTACCAATCACAATCCCTTTCTCTCTCATATCTGTCAAATCTATCCATAAATACATTTAATAGATATCAATCTATCTACCTAGCTAGTTGTCTTTCTATCCAGCTCATATCTATCTCATATCTATCTATCTATCTATCTATCTATCTATCTATCTATCTATCTATCCATCCATCTCATATACATTTATCTAGATAGCTTACGGCAGATCTCTTTGTGTAGCTGTCTATCTATCTATCTATCTATCTATCTATCTCTCTATGTATCTATCTATCTATCTCTCTATGTATCTATCATGTCTCTCTTTCTGTGATAGCATATATATCAATAAAATACCTATCTGTCTGTCTGCATGTCTATTAATCCATTATCTCTCCATCTCCCATATTTGTCAATTAAATATCTGTCAGTTGTTCTGCCTATCTATTCATTATCATTTTGCTTACTTATATAGCACCATCATCATTTATCTAACAATCAACAGTATCTATCTAGATCATATTCAGTCTGTCTATCTCATATGTAACTATGTAGCTCATATCTATATAACTATCTATCATCTTTTTCTTTCTATTTCATATCTATAAATTTAATATCTATTATCTATCTCCATCTATTTCTCTCATATCCGTCAATTACATCTCTGTCTATCATCTTTCTCTCTTGTTAGGTATCTAGCTTAATATGTATCTTTCTATCTATCTCATACACACGTGGACAAAATAGTTGGTACCCCTCGTTTAACGAAAGAAAAACCCACAATGGTCACATAAATAACTTGAATCTGGCAAAAGTAATAATATATAAAAATTCTATGAAAATGAACAAATGAAAGTCAGACATTGCTTTCCAACCAGGCTTCAGCAGGATTTTTTAAAAAAGAAAACTCATGAAACAGGCCTGGACAGTAATGAAGGTTCCCCTGAAAATAATGTGACCAAAGGGACATGTTACATCAAGGTGTGTCCACTAATTATCATCCCAGGTGTCTACAATCTTGTAATCAGTCAGTGGGCCTGTATATAAGGCTACAGATACTCGCTGTGCTGTTTGGTGACATGGTGAGTACTACACTCAACATGGACCAGAGGAAGTGAAGGAAAGAGTTGTCTCAGGAGCTTAGAAAGAAAATTATAGACAAGCATGTTAAAGGTAAAGGTTATAAGACCATCTCCGAGCAGCTTGATGTTCCTGTGACTACAGTTGCACATATTATTCAGAAATTTAAGATCCATGGGACTGTAGCCAACCTCCCTGGGCGTGGCCGCAGGAGGAAAATTGATGACAAATCAAAGAGAAGGATAATACGAATGGTAACAAAAGAGCCCAGAAAAACTTCTAAAGAGATTAAAGGTGAACTTCAAGCTCAAAGAACATCAGTGTCAGATCGCAACATCCGTCGTTGTTTGAGCCAAAGTGGACATCATGGGAGACAACCAAGGAGGACACCATTGTTGAAAACAAATCATAAAAAAGCCAGACTGGAATTTGCCAAACTACATGTTGACAAGCCACAAAGCTTCTGGGAGAATGTCCTATGGACAGATGAGACAAAAATCGAAATTTTTGGCAAGGAACATCAGCTCTATGTTCACAGACGGAAAAATGAAGCATATCTTGAAACGAACACTGTCCCTACTGTGAGACATGGAGGAGGCTCTGACCTAAATCCTACTGAGCATCTTTGGAAGGAGCTGAAACATGCCGTCTGGAAAAGGCACCCTTCAAACCTGAGACAACTGGAGCAGTTTGCTCCTGAGGAGTGGCCAAAATACCTGCTGAGAGGTGCAGAAGTCTCATTGACAGTTACAGGAATCGTTTGATTGCAGGGATTGCCTCAAAAGGTTGTGCAACAAAATATTAAGTTAAGGGAACCATCATTTCTGTCCAGGCCTGTTTCATGAGTTTTCTTTTTTTAAAAATCCTGCTGAAGCCTGGTTGGAAAGCAATGTCTGACTTTCATTTGT
Source organism: Leptodactylus fallax (assembly GCA_947044405.1). Lineage (NCBI taxonomy): Eukaryota > Metazoa > Chordata > Amphibia > Anura > Leptodactylidae > Leptodactylus > Leptodactylus fallax. The sequence continues at coordinate 2,758,011 of CAMRHE010000219.1, read as the reverse complement.
TCATTTTCATAGAATTTTTATATATTATTACTTTTGTCAGATTCAGGTTATTTCTGTGACCATTGTGGGTTTTTCTTTCATTAAACGAGGGGTACCAACAATTTTGTCCACGTGTGTAAGTATCAAAGTATCATATCTACCTATTTCCAACTAAACCATATGCATTTCTCTATCTAGCTCATATCTAACTATGTATCATATTTTTAAATATATATCATATTTATTATATCGGATATTGAGCTTTTTCTAGCTAGTTAGATCATCACTACGTTATCTATTTATTTATCTACATATCTGTCATCTCTTTCTTTCTCTATATCAATTACATTTCTATGTAGCTTATTTTAACTATGCATCACAATCTCTCTCATATCTACGAATTAAATTTGTCTCTCTACCTAGAACAGCTATCTATCTGTCATCTAAGTACCTATGCAGCTCAGATCTATCTATCTATCTATCTATCTATCTATCTATCTATCTATCTAATAATAGGTATTGATCTACCAAGCTATCTATTTGTCTATCCTGTTCTCTATTTAGCACTTTATAGACATTGTCAGTCACTGTCCCATATAGGGCTCACAATTTACATTCCCTATTAGTAAGTCTTTGAAGAGTGGGAGGAAACCAGAGTACCTGGAGGAAACCCACACAAACAGATGTGCACCACACAATAATAGTTGCTCCATTAGTACTTCCTATAGTAGTAGAGCCCTCTTTGTATCTCACACAGTAATAGTGCCCCCTATGTGCCCTCTACACAATAATGATGCCTTCTTAGTTTCACCTACACATGGTAAAAGTGCTGCTCCTCCTTGTAATGGTGCCAGCTTAGTTACTGTGCCTTTCTCTCAGTAATAGTGCCCCCTTAATGCCCTCCAAGATTTAGCACTCTGTGCTTTTCTCAATTCCCAACCATGCAGCTCCCACCTCCTCTTCCAGATATGTGCGGGCAGGATAGGACCGTGACACTTTTCAAATACTTGGTACTGTTGCTGACTTGCGATGGTCAAGAGTTGCAGGGTGGGCTGACTAGTAGGGGTTATAAAAACAGAGGATAAAAGTTTTTGTACTCCCAATCTCAGCTGGTGCCGCTACCTCCCTCCTGAGTGTAACAGCTACCCTAGGACCTACAGTGTCTAGTGACAAATACAAGTTAAGTATTACTATCAAGTAGCGCTGGTTTTACATGTACCATGTCCTGTAAATATCCAGCATCGTACTGGCATGATTAGAACTTCAGAGAGAAGGAAACATTGGATAATATATTTATTGAAGGATAATGATAAACTGATTTTTAACTGGGTCGTTCTTGGTTGGATCCAAGCAATTCATGGCCATTATTGGTCTTCTGGGGCAGAAGAAGGTCCTCAGTAAGTCACCTACCTGCATTAGCTCACAACGCCCCATAGGGTATTTAATAATGGATTTTGTAAACCAGGCGACCCCTTTAAGGTCATGCATGCTACTGTCTAACCCGGTGTGGAGGTCTCAATAGCAGTATTGCTGTCACATCTTATGATGTCATTTCAGGGGGTTGTTTTGTACATTGAAGAAATAACTAAAATGGTAAATGCTAAAAATAACGGTATTCTGGATTTTGGCTTCGTATATTGGCTCCTTCTCTCTTTTGTGATATACAAGCCAACAGAAGTGAACTCCTGGTGTAAGGTTGTATAAACATGATTATAATGGTATCATAAGAAAAACACAGCAGAAACTCATTCGTTGCCTCCATAAGATTCGGGACAGGAGGAGAATGTGCTACTAATAGTAAATGTCTGGCCAGTCATTGTGAATCATTCTAGAGGTTTGTACAGTTAGGTATCTCCAAACTTAAAGAAATTAGGACAAAGTTTTTCAAGAATTCTCCGCTTAGTAAGGCAGACTTTTTAGTAGTTTCCATACACACATATAACTCATACTGTGTATATACTATACTAAATATATGTTGCATCTCATTTGGAGTTGGGAAAATTGACATTACCCTTAAATGCAATACTTGATTATTGTTAAAAAAAAAAAGCCATGAATGGGCATCATAGAAGGAAAATCCCACCTCCTTACATAGCTGAGCTTCCTTTCTCTGCACACTTAATCTATCTCCTTGTACTTTATATTTTTGACAACAAAAAGTCAAAGGAACCCATTCTGTTGTACCTCACTCAACAGGGTAAACATGTATGACTAGATCCAGGAGGTTCTTGGTGGCACTGCTAGACCCCGCAACATGTATCATTATTTGTCAATCCTAGAGAAATGATAAGTCTACCTAGATGTCATATGGTGGTCACTGCAAGAATATTATTCAACTTCAGTGTCATGGTCATGGAAATCAAGTTGCAGGATATCTCCATTGACTTGAACAGAGATTGCCAACAGTTTCAGACTTCACTTGTATCACAGATACACTGTGCTAACTACGTAGTCTGAGGTATGTGTAAGCACCTGGTGAGTATCAATGAGCAAAAGACCTTATCGCAAAAAAAGATAGTAGACTACAGTTGTTGACTATGGACAATTTTGATCATATCAAATCTTCCATTGCATTTTTTACAACAGATGCCACATCATTCCGGATAACAGTGAAAAAACTTTTCAATATTTTGTCTAGTGTTGAATGAAGTTACATGGAGCATAGCTTACACCTGAAACACTAGAGGGCATTGGTCCAACCATTTGAAGATAAGCTAGACAACAAGACCCAGAGGAGCTTGGATTGGAGCCAGGGACTTGGAGAGTGTGTAATGACATTTCAAAATCTGGTGAGTGGACTTTAGGGTTTGACCCATAGAAACAGGCCAAAAATCTTGTCCATGTAGCCCATGTGAGGAAGAGGGAGATTTCCCTAGCGCCATCCAGGTGGTTGAAGACCAGTAGTATACAGTTTCTACATTATTAGTCTTTTAAAAAAGAATTTCCTTTTCTTCAAGTTCTAGTAAAGAACCTTTCCATTACTAAAAGGTTGACGTTACTATGTCCCTCTCTAGCACGTTACAGAAAGATCTTTGTCCTTAATCCAAAAAGAGTGTTTGTCCTTCATCCTGGAAAAAACATATGGATAGTAGGAATGATTGTAACAGCCAATATGGTCTGGAATATGTATAGCTGTGGTGGCCAAAAGATTGCTCACCAGAAGATTATTTGTTCAAAGTTTGCTCAACCATCAACCTACTTTTAGCTAATATTTATGGCCACCTTTCGGTCCTATAGAAAATGGGTTGAGACTACCAAAATCCGCTCCAGTTGTCATTGGACACCCATGCATAAAGCTGAGCTAACCATTGAATTTTAGTAGAAAGCTCTCCAGATAGAAAGTTCAAATTTGTGAAGAAGCTGAAGGTCCTCTCCTTCATAGAAGAGATATCGCCTCATAGGCAATATCAAACTAGATCGCTCTTCATGATGCTAGCCTTTACCGCCTAGGAAATGCCCATTATGCTTACCCTACTAAGCCTTTTCCATGACCCATGGACCAATTTTTCAACCCCTAGTTTTTTTCCAATCTAGTTTCAGAGTCTTTCACAAAGTTTTGCCAACCAATGGCAAAGAAGACTGGACCAAACATGTCTTACCTTCCATCATGATGCTAGGTTTTGGCACCCAGGAAAGGTGTGTTTGTTTAGCCCTTTCCATGACCCTTGGGCTAATTCCCCAACCCCTAGTTTTCTAACAATCTAGTTTCTCTACAGAGTAAAGTCCTTTACAAACTTTTGCTAACCAACGGCAAAGAAGACTGGACCATCCATGTCTCAACCCCCTATTTTCCAAGGCCCACGTAGCAGCTGAATTTGCTTCTTTATGGTATACCCTCGCTAAAGCTTTGGGAAAGGAGTTCATAGAGTTCCTCTTTTAGCACCACCTATATATAATATCTTGAATATTTAGTGTTCCATTATTTTTTTTTAATCAGGATGGGCCCGTCTGTTCCTCAAGCGCTGTCTGTGCTGTCAACACAAATCTTGTTACGGTGCCAGTCAAGACGCGGCCGATACAATAATGCAGCCTGTGTTCTGTGACATTGCAAGTGCTGTTCATAAGAACAAGAGCACAGACAGATTATCAGTGAAAAGATCTGTCTATTTTTCAATCCCAAAAGCTTAGAACCCGCATAGAGTGCCAAAGCAAATCAGAAACACTGGCCAGGGGGGAGAAGTTTCGCTCTCTATTTTTTTTTTTTTTTTTTTTTATGAAGCTAATACTAATAAGTTAAGAAAAACTCAGACCTGACTTCTAATAAACAGATATATATATATATATATTTTTTTTTTTTTTATCAGCAACATTTTGTCCAAACAAAATCCTCTAAACGACATGTAAATAGATGCAGTCGGGAAAATGGTCAAAAATATTTTAATGAAAGCATAACAACGTAATCAGCTGAATCAGAATGAAAAAAATGGAATAAAATAAAAAGACCTGTTCATAGGATTTTCCAAGTAGAAAGTCTATGGAAAAAAGCCCTGGAAAGGCTGATGTCCCCCAAGAACACATTCCTAAGGCGGAGCAAACCAGTTAACGACTTGATTTCTGACAACCTAATAAAATACAGACAGGGCCAGCGTCAACAGATCTTGGGCAAGGCATAACCTTGTCTGGAACACATGGGTCCTTGGGTCAGAATATTTTCTGGAAAGATAGATCTTAAAGAAGGTTAACAGATGCCAGTCACACATCTTTCACTGCTTAAAGACTTGCTCAGGCCATAAGGTCATATATATGTTTACGCTGGAGGCTTCTGATATGGCTTCTTCTGTGAAGTTCATGTTATGTCAGGCTACTTCAGACCTATGCTCAATGTATTTGCCAGGCTATATATCTGGCGCAGCCTCCTTTCTTTGACTTAGCTTTCACTAGAAATACCTGCTCCTGCTTTTCATACCATGGGACGTTATCATCAGGGCTGTGGAGTAGACCAAAGCACAGACTCCAACTTTTTCCACAGCCCAACTCCAACTCCTACTCTGACTTTGACTTGTTAAAGAGGTTGCCCAGGTGAAAAAAAAAAAATAAATTTTAAATAGGTCGGGGATGTGAAAAATTAAAAAAAAAAATCATACTCTCCTGTGCTCCAGTGTCCTCCCAGCACGATCCTGTCCTCCTGCTCCAGTGTTCTCTTAAAATATAACTGCTGTCCAACGTTGATATCCCGGATCCCTTCCGCTGAAGCTGTTATTTGCTGTTCCTTGTATCACTGTTATTCACATGCAGTGAATCTGTGGACAAACTACATTTCCCATGATTCATCTGCCTGCTCTCACTCTTTCGGTACCCCTCCCTTCTCCACTCTCCTCTGTAATGAAATCACAGGTAATAAAGCACACCCACATCCGAGGTCAGGTGCTGCTGTGATGTTTTATTTGTGGGCTGAACTCCTCACAGGGAGGGGTAGTGAGCTTGCAAACAAAACGTCACAGCTGTGGTCATTGACCTGAAAATAAATCAGATAAACAGGGCTGAATTGAAAAAGGATATATATTATAAAGTGTTTTATAATGATGCATCCTGTTATTTGGCTCATATTTTTTTAAAAACCGTATAACCCCTTTAATTATATTCACCCAAAACTGTCCTTTACTCCAGAGCCCAGAATTTATTATCCCACAATGTCTGTATATTACTAGGAATTAAAAAAAAAAGTAGAGTTTTATAATGACGTTTAAAGGAGTTCTCCTGGAAAAGTGGAAACCCAAGGGCTGCAGGGGTGGGTGTAAAACTATACTACATGGTGGATGGAGCCATCTGCTTCTGGCACCATTCACTGCATAGTGATGAAAGCCCCAGGTCATCAATATGAAAAGCCCAGAAAACGCCTTTAATTTTGGGTATCCTTTTCTGTGGTGTTTTTTCTCACTGTTGGTGCATTTATTACATCCTTACCAATTTTTTCAAAGCACACCATGCTCTGGGTGTGAAACGTAAGAAAAAAACAACTGCTTGTATAAAATGCATAAGTGCAATTTTTTTTTTTTACAAGCTCAGAAAAACTGTCACAAAAAAGTATGTGAAAGAAGCCATATTGTTCTTACTTTTATATTTGAGTAATGAGATAATGTAATGTATTAAATACTACTCTTAACCCCTTCACTGAGTGCCACGGGTGGCATCGGGAGAGGGTGTCAGCTGTAACTGACAGCTAACACCCTGCTTCTTAACCTCCGATTGGCGCTGGGCGCCGATCGGGGATTTTAACCCCTTGGATGCCACGGCATCCAAGGGGTTCCGCCATGTTGCCGCCCCCGGCACCCCCCACGGAGAGAACAGGGGGTGCCGATATCTATAATAAGCAGCCCGGGGTCTGGCCAGTGACCCCAGGCTGCCTGAAGCCCCCACTACCTGGCTGATCCTGCTGGGACCTCTGGAAATCAGCCTATGTCTACATAGGCTGAATTCCTGTATAGACTGCAATACACGTGTATTGCAGTTTATAGTGCTGAATCAGCGATTAGACTATCGTTGGTTCAGGTGTTCTGAGGGACATAATAAATATTATCTTTTTTTTATAACTTATTTGGGTGGTATGACTATCTATTTGAAAAGCAGAGCATTTCACATTTTGAAAATTGCGATTTTTTTCCAAATTTCCTATTTTTTTTATAAATAAATACAAAAATATTGATCAATGTACAGTCATGGCCAAAAGTTTTGAGAATGATACAAATATAAATTTTTACAAAGTCTACTGCTTCAGTTTTTCTAATGGCAATTTGCATATACTCCAGAATGTTATAAAGAGTGATCAGCTTAACAGCAATTACTTGCAAAGTCAATATTTGCCTAGAAAATGAACTTTATCCCCCAAAACACATTTCAACATCATTGCAGCCCTGCCTTAAAAGGACCACCTAACATCGTTTCAGTGATTGCTCCATTAACACAGGTGTGGGTGTTGATGAGGACAGGGCTGGAGATCAATCTGTCATGATTAAGTAAGAATGACACCACTGGACACTTTAAAAGGAGGCTGGTGCTTGCCATCATTGTTTCTCTTCTGTTAACCATGGTTATCTCTAAAGAAACACGTGCAGTCATCATTGCACTGCACAAAAATGGCCTAACTGGGAAGAGCATTGCAGCTAGAAAGATTGCACCTCAGTCAACAATCTATCGCATCATCAAGAACTTCAAGGAGAGAGGTTCCATTGGTGCCAAAAAGGCTCCAGGGCGCCCAAGAAAGACCAGCAAGCGGCAGGACCGTCTCTTAAAAGTGTTTCAGCTGTGGGATCGGGCTACCAGCAGTGCAGAGCTTGCTGAGGAATGGCAGCAGGCAGGTGTGAGTGCATCTGCACGCACTGTGAGGCGGAGACTCTTGGAGCAAGGCCTGGTCTCAAGGAGGGCAGCAAAGAAGCCACTTCTCTCCAGAAAAAACATCAGGGACAGACTGATATTCTGCAAAAGGTACAGGGAGTGGACTGCTGAGGACTGGGGTAAAGTCATTTTCTCTGATGAATCCCCTTTTCGATTGTTTGGAACATCTGGAAAACAGCTTATTCGGAGAAGAAGAGGTGAGCGCTACCACCAGTCTTGTCTCATGCCAACTGTAAAGCATCCTGAAACCATTCATGTGTGGGGTTGCTTCTCAGCCAAGGGAATCGGCTCTCTCATAGTCTTGCCTAAAAACACAGCCATGAATAAAGAATGGTACCAGAATGTCCTCCAAGAGCAACTTCTCCCAACCGTCCAAGAGCAGTTTGGCGCTCAACAATGCCTTTTCCAGCATGATGGAGCACCTTGCCATAAAGCAAAGGTGATAACTAAATGGCTCAGGGAACAAAACATAGAGATTTTGGGTCCATGGCCTGGAAACTCCCCAGATCTTAATCCCATTGAGAACTTGTGGTCAATCATCAAGAGACGGGTGGACAAACAAAAAACAACAAATTCAGACAAAATTAAAGCATTGATTCTGCAAGAATGGACTGTTATCAGTCAGGATTTGGTCAAGAAGTTGATTGAGAGCATGCCAGGGAGAATTGCACAGGTCCTGAAGAAGAAGGGTCAACACTGCAAATATTGACTTGCTGCATTAACTCATTCTAACTGTCAATATAAGCTTCTGTTACTCATAATATGAATGCAATTCTATTTCTGTATGTGATAAAAACATCTGACAAACACACATAAAAACCAGAGGGCAGCAGATCATGTGAAAATATAATATTTGTGTCATTCTCAAAACTTTTGGCCATGACTGTATACCACTAACATGAAGTACAATGTCTCAAAATCACTTGTGCAAGTTAAAGCGTCTTAAAGTTATTGCCATATAAAGTGACATATGTCAGTTTTGAAAAATGAGGCCTGGTCTTTAACGCACTTTTGGGCTCAGACCTGAAGGGGTTAAGGGTGCAGAGTAGAGTGCAGGTCACACGGCTATAGAAGTGTATGAAGAGGCAAGGGGAAGGAGTGGGCAAAGGGAGGCAGTGAGAGCAGAACCACAAGTTTAATATGGTGATGGAGATAAATATGGAACTTTCTATCACAACCAAAGCCACTTTCAGTAATTCTCTGTATATGTCCTGCATGGTTCTAGGGTTATTTCTGAGTGAGAGACAGTCAGTTATGGAACAGATTCTTGCCCCCCAGTAATTGCCCCCCTACAGATTTCTTTAAATTTTGCTTTATTGTCATACTTACATTTTTCAGATTATCAAACAAATTTCAATATCAGACAAAGATAACCTGATTGAGTAAAAAAAATGCAGTTTTTCAATGATTTCTTTTATTAAGGAAAACAAGCTATCCAAACAAACCTGGCCCTGTGTGAAAAATGTATTGCCCCCTAAACCTAATAACTGGATGTGTCATCCTTGGCGGTAACAATTGCAATCAAGCGTTTGCGATAACTGGCAATGAGTCTTTCACATCTCTGTGGAGGAATTTTGACCCATTCTTATCTGCAGAATTGTTTTAATTCGGCCACATTGGAGGGTTTTCAAGCATGAATGGCCTGTTTAAGAATTTAAGGTCCTCTGTGGGGGCATTGCTGAGGAATAGAGAAGAGTGAATTGGCTCGTAACAAGCTGGGTTCGACCTGAATATTCCAACAGTTTTTTACTAAACAACTGGAGATTTGTCTCAGGCGAACTAAAATGGCTGCCACATTATACTCTGGGGTCCCTATACTCTTCAGACCCCAGAGTATAATAGGTGGAGGCCCAGGGGAGGTGACAAAAATAAAAAAACACTCATACTGACCTTCCGCTACCTCTCTTGGGCCTCCTCAGAGCCTTGACAGTGTTCCTCACTATGTTTTATAGATAGGTTCCTAGGAGCCCTGACAGTATTCTACACTATGTTTTATAGATAGGTTCCTAGGAGCCCTGACAGTGTTCTACACTATGTTTTATAGATAGGTTCCTAGGAGCCCTAAGAGTATTCTACACTATGTTTTATAGATAGGTTCCTAGGAGCCCTGTCAGTGTTCTACACTATGTTTTATAGATAGGTTCCTAGGAGCCCTGACAGTATTCTACACTATGTTTTATAGATAGGTTCCTAGGAGCCCTGTCAGTGTTCTACACTATGTTTTATAGATAGGTTCCTAGGAGCCCTGAGAGTGTTCTACACTATGTTTTATAGATAGGTTCCTAGGAGCCCTAAGAGTATTCTACACTATGTTTTATAGATAGGTTCCTAGGAGCCCTAATAGTATTCTGTACTATGTTTTAAGCCAATATAAATTGTGGCCTGTAGCAAGTTTGTTCATCCCAAAACAAACCGGGGAACCAAGCTGTTGAACACGAAATGGCTCTTGAGAGCTTCGCCCATCTCTACTGGGAAATTGATCATTTGCAGACTGGCACAACTGATTACTTGGGACACCCTGTAATAATTTCAGCATCAGAGGACCCTTCTATTGTCTGTAGAAGACCACCCTTTAATTTTACCACTGCAATCTGCCACAACCTAGTCTTACCCGCAGAATGTTTAACTCTTCACAAGATGCCTATATTAATCATAATAGCAGAATTGTATCCATATTCGTGGTAATAATATCTAAAGCACATAGCTTAAATTTAAAAAAATTATTAAAAATGACAAGACGTCCTTGAAGAATCTGTCTCTGGCTTTAGTACAGACACTAGGGTTTATTTATCCAACAGTGCCAGCTCAGTCAGTGCAGGGTGTGATAGCAGTGCCTCAGCCTAAACTGACAGCAATTCGGGAAATGATTTTGATCGTTTCATGCTGGAGAAACAATCCATAAAACCATCTGTGTCCTGGGTAGTTATATGTTAACAACTGCATTGTAACTGTTCACACTTAGTGTGCCTAGTCATCCTCTGGCACATACGGTAGCTCATGAATTCTTTATTAAAGTGACTTCCAATGTGTCTGAGGTAGCACAACCCAGAGCAACATGTAGTCGCTCGTGAAACCCTGGCATGGATATTAGATAAAAAAGTCTACCATGTACAGTCATGGCCAAAAGTTTTGAGAATGATACAAATATTAATTTTTACAAAGTCTACTGCTTCAGTTTTTCTAATGGCAATTTGCATATACTCCAGAATGTTATAAAGAGTGATCAGCTTAACAGCAATTACTTGCAAAGTCAATATTTGCCTAGAAAATGAACTTTATCCCCCAAAACACATTTCAACATCATTGCAGCCCTGCCTTAAAAGGACCACCTAACATCGTTTCAGTGATTGCTCCATTAACACAGGTGTGGGTGTTGATGAGGACAGGGCTGGAGATCAATCTGTCATGATTAAGTAAGAATGACACCACTGGACACTTTAAAAGGAGGCTGGTGATTGCCATCATTGTTTCTCTTCTGTTAACCATGGTTATCTCTAAAGAAACACGTGCAGTCATCATTGCACTGCACAAAAATGGCCTAACTGGGAAGAGTATTGCAGCTAGAAAGATTGCACCTCAGTCAACAATCTATCGCATCATCAAGAACTTCAAGGAGAGAGGTTCCATTGGTGCCAAAAAGGCTCCAGGTCGCCCAAGAAAGACCAGCAAGCGGCAGGACCGTCTCTTAAAAGTGTTTCAGCTGCGGGATCGGGCTACCAGCAGTGCAGAGCTTGCTGAGGAATGACAGCAGGCAGGTGTGAGTGCATCTGCACGCACTGTGAGGCGGAGACTCTTGGAGCAAGGCCTGGTCTCAAGGAGGGCAGCAAAGAAGCCACTTCTCTCCAGAAAAAATATCAGGGACAGACTGATATTCTGCAAAAGGTACAGGGAGTGGACTGCTGAGGACTGGGGTAAAGTCATTTTCTCTGATGAATCCCCTTTTCGATTGTTTGGAACATCTGGAAAACAGCTTATTCGGAGAAGAAGAGGTGAGCGCTACCACCAGTCTTGTCTCATGCCAACTGTAAAGCATCCTGAAACCATTCATGTGTGGGGTTGCTTCTCAGCCAAGGGAATCGGCTCTCTCACAGTCTTGCCTAAAAACACAGCCATGAATAAAGAATGGTACCAGAATGTCCTCCAAGCGCAAATTCTCCCAACCGTCCAAGAGCAGTTTGGCGCTCAACAATGCCTTTTCCAGCATGATGGAGCACCTTGCCATAAAGCAAAGGTGATAACTAAATGGCTCAGGGAACAAAACATAGAGATTTTGGGTCCATGGCCTGGAAACTCCCCAGATCTTAATCCCATTGAGAACTTGTGGTCAATCATCAAGAGACGGGTGGACAAACAAAAAACAACAAATTCAGACAAAATTAAAGCATTGATTCTGCAAGAATGGACTGCTATCAGTCAGGATTTGGTCCAGAAGTTGATTGAGAGCATGCCAGGGAGAATTGCAGAGGTCCTGAAGAAGAAGGGTCAACACTGCAAATATTGACTTGCTGCATTAACTCATTCTAACTGTCAATATAAGCTTCTGTTACTCATAATATGAATGCAATTCTATTTCTGTATGTGATAAAAACATCTGACACACACATAAAAACCAGAGGGCAGCAGATCATGTGACAATATAATATTTGTGTCATTCTCAAAACTTTTGGCCATGACTGTAGTTATACTCTTATACATAGGAGAAGTATTATAGTAGTTACATTCTTATACATAGGAGCAGTATTATACTAATTATATTCTTGTACATAGGAGCAGTATTATAATAGTTATATTCTTGTACATAGGAGCAGTATTATAGTATTTATATTCTTGTACATAGGGGCAGTATTATAGTAGTTATATTCTTGTACATAGGAGCAGTATTATAGCAGTTATATTCTTGTACATAGAAGCAGTATTATAGTAGTTATATTCTTGTACATAGGAGCGGTATTATAATAGTTATATTCTTGTACATAGGAGCAGTATTATAGTAGTTATATTCTTGTACATAGGAGCAGTATTATAGTAGTTATATTCTTGTACATAGGAGCAGTATTATAGCAGTTATATTCTTGTACATAGGAGCAGTATTATAGTATTTATATTCTTGTACATAGGGGCAGTATTATAGCAGTTATATTCTTGTACATAGGAGCAGTATTATAGTAGTTATATTCTTGTACATAGGAGCGGTATTATAATAGTTATATTCTTGTACATAGGAGCAGTATTATAGTAGTTATATTCTTGTACATAGGAGCAGTATTGTAGTTATATTCTTGTACATAGGAACAGTATTATAGTAGTTATATGCTTGTACATAGGAGCAGTATTATAGTAGTTCTATTCTTGTACATAGGAGCAGTATTATAGTAGTTATATTCTTGTACATAGAGGGCAGTATTATAGTAGTTATATTATTGTACATAGGAGCAGTATTATAGTAGTTATATGCTTGTACATAGGAGCAGTATTATAGTAGTTCTATTCTTGTACATAGGAGCAGTATTATAGTAGTTATATTATTGTACATAGGAGCAGTATTATATCAGTTATATGCTTGTACATAGGAGTTAGTATTATAGTAGTTATATTTTTGTACATAGAGACAGTATTATAGTAATTATATCCTTTTGATAGGAGGCAGTATTATAGTATAGTAGTTATATTCTTGTATATAGGGCAGTATTATAGTAGTTATATTCTTGTACATAGGAGCAGTATTATAGTAGTTATATTCTTGTACATAGGAGCAGTATTATAGTAGTTATACTCTTATACATAGGAGCAGTATTATAGTAGTTATATTCTTGTACATAGAAGCAGTATTATAGTAGTTCTATTCTTGTACATAGGAGCAGTATTATAGTAGTTACATTATTGTACATAGGAGCAGTATTATATTAGATATATGCTTGTACATAGAAGGTAGTATTATAGTAGTTATATTCTTGTACATAGAGACAGTATTATAGCAGTTATACAGTTGTGCTAAAAAGTTTACATACCCGGGCAGATTTTTTGTTTTTTTTGGCCTTTTTTCAGAGAATATGAATGATAACACAAAAACTTTTTCTCCACTCATGGTTAGTAGTTGGTTGAAGACATTTATTGTCAAACTTCTGTGTTTTCTCTTTTTAAATCATAATGACAATCAAAAACATCAAAATGACCCTGTTCAAAAGCTCACATACCCCAGTTCTTAATATCGTGTATTGCCCCCTCTAACATCAATGACAGCTTGAAGTCTTTTGTGGTAGTTGTGGATGAGGCTCTTTATTTTCTCAGGTGGTAAAACTGCCCAGTCTTCTTGGCAAAAAGTCTCCAGTTCCTGTAAATTCCTGGGCTGTCTTGCATGTACTGCGCGCTTGAGATCTCCCCAGAGTGGCTCAATGATATTGAGGTCAGGAGACTGAGATGGCCACTCCAGAACCTTCACTTTCTTCTGCTGTAGCCAATGACAGGTCGACTTGGTCTTGTGTTTTGGATCGTTGTCATGTTGGAACGTCCAAGTACGTCCCATGCGCAGCTTCCTGGCTGATGAGTACAAATTTGCCTCCAGTATTTGCTGATAACGTGCTACATTCATCTTTCCTTCAACTTTGACCAAGTTTCCTGTGCCTTTGATGCTCACACATCCCCACATCATCAGTGATTCACCTCCGTGCTTTACAGTAGGAATGGTGTTCCTTTCATCATAGGCCTTGTTGACACCTCTCCAAATGTAACGTTTATGGTTGTGGCCAAAAAGTTTGATTTTTGTCTCATCACTCCAAATTACCTTGCTCCAGAAGTTTTGAGGCTTGTCTCTGTGCTGTTTGGTGTATTGAAGGCGAGATTCATTGTGGCATTTGCGCAGTAATGGCTTTCTTCTGGCAACTTGACCATGCAGCCCATTTTTCTTCAAGTGCCTCCTTATTGTGCATCTTGAAACAGCCACACCGATAGTTTTCAGAGAGTCATGTATTTCAACTGATGTTATGTGTGGGTTTTTCTTTGCCTCCCGAACAATTTTCCGGGCAGATGTGGCCAAAATTTTGGTTGGTCTACCTGACCGTGGTTTGGTTTTTACAGAGCCCCTGAGTTTTCATTTGTTAATCATAGTTTGAACACTGCTGACTGGCATTATCAATTCCTTGGATATCTTTTTGTATCCCTTTCTTGTTTTATACAGTTCAACTACCTTTTCCCGTAGATCCGTAGACAATTCTTTTGCTTTCCCCATGACTCACAATCCAGAAAAATCAGTGGCTGGAGGAAAGATGCAACAGTCTGTCTGGATCCCAGAAACTCACTCAGCTTTTATGCACACACATTGATTACAAGCAAACAGGTCACATGTGAAGATGTTACCTTTAGTAGCAATTCAAACCCCTTTATGTCAACTTCTGGGTATGTTATAAGGCCAAAATCACCAGGGTAAGTGAACTTTTTAACAGGGTCATTTTGATGTTTTTGGTCGTCATTATGATTTAAAAAGAGATAACACAGAAGTTTGACAATAAATGGCTTCAACCAACCACTAACCATGAGTGGAGAAAAAGTTTGTGTGTTATCATTCATATTCTCTGAAAAAAGGCCAAAAAAACAAAAAAATCTGCCAGGGCATGTAAACTTTTTAGCACGACTGTATTCTTGTAAATAGGGGCAATATTATAGTAGTTATATTCTTATACATGAGAGCAGTATTATAGTAGTTATATTCTTATAAATAGGGGCAGTATTATAGTAGTTATATTCTTGTACATAGGAGCAGTATTATAGTAGTTATATTCTTGTACATAGGAGTAGTATTATAGTAGTTATATTCTTGTACATGGGGCAGTATTATAGTAGTTATATTCTTGTACATAGGAGCAGTATTATAGTAGTTATATTCTTGTACATAGGAGTAGTATTATAGTAGTTATATTCTTGTACATAGGAGTAGTATTATAGTAGTTATATTCTTGTACATAGGGGCAGTATTATAGTAGTTTTATTCTTGTACATAGGAGCAGTATTATAGTAGTTATATTCTTGTACATAGGAGTAGTATTATAGTAGTTATATTCTTGTATATAGGAGTAGTATTATAGTAGTTATATTCTTGTACATAGAAGCAGTATTATAGTAGTTATATTCTTGTACATAGGATTAGTATTATACTAGTTATATTCTTGTACATAGGAGGCAGTATTATAGTAGTTATATTCTTGTACATAGGAGCAGTATTATAGTAGTTATATTCTTGTACATAGGAGCAGTATTATAGTAGTTATATTCTTGTACATAGGAGCAGTATTATAGTAGGTATATTCTTGTACATAGGGACAGTATTATAGTACTTATATTCTTGTACATAGGAGCAGTATTATAGTACTTATATTCTTGTACATAGGAGTAGTATTATAGTAGTTATATTCTTGTACATAGAAGCAGTATTATAGTAGTTATATTCTTGTACATAGGAGCAGTATTATAGTAGTTATATTCTTGTACATAGGAGTAGTATTATAGTAGTTATATTCTTGTACATAGGGGCAGTATTATAGTAGTCATATTCTTGTACATAGGAGCAGTATTATAGTAGTTATATTCTTGTACATAGGAGCATTATTGTAGTAGTTATATTCTTGTATATAGGAGGTAGTATTATAGTAGTTATATTATTGTACATAGAAGCGTATTATAGTAGTTATATTCTTGTACATGGAGTAGTATTATAGTAGTTATATTCTTGTACATAGGAGCAGTATTATAGTAGGTATATTATTGTACATAGGGGCAGTATTATAGTAGGTATATTCTTGTACATAGGATTAGTATTATAGTAGTTATATTCTTGTACATAGGAGGCAGTATTATAGTAGTTATTTTCTTGTACATAGGAGCCGAAGTATTATAGTAGTTATATTCTTGTACATAGGAGCAGTATTATAGTAGTTATATTCTTGTACATAGGAGCAGTATTATATTAGTTATATTCTTGTACATAGGAGGCAGTATTATAGTAGTTATATTCTTGTACATAGGGGGCAGTATTATAGTAGTTATATTCTTGTACATAGGAGCAGTATTATAGTACTTATATTCTTGTACATAAAAAATAATATTTTTTTTTTTATATAAAAAATTTTTTTAAAAAAATTTTTTTTCACCCAAAAAAAAAAAAAATAAAAATAATTACCCATTTTCCACTCCACAACACCCCCCCCCCCCCCCAACACAAAAACACACCAAAACACAAAAAAAAAAAAAAACAAAAACAAAAAAAAAATATTTTTTTCTCAAAAACACAAAAAAAAAAAAAAAACCAAAAAAAAAAAAATTTCTTTTTTTCATCAGCAGACGAGACAACCAGGTGTTTTCACATCAGTCACCCAGCAGAACCTGCTTCAGATCACCTTGGCCAAATTACACTTTGAAAGGGTGTCATAACAAAAAAAAAAAAATAAAAAAACAAAAAAAAAAAAAAAGGAAAAAAAAAAATAGAAGAAGTAGTGGAGGGAAACCCAAGAAGTGTAAAACAAAAGTTAGTTGTTCCAACTTGGCTGCCTCTTTGTAAAATAATTAGCTAAGCAGTGTATGAAAACAGGTAGGACTGTTCTGTGTAGCTGAGGGAGTTGGCAGGATATAGTGTAGTGTTCCTGGCCTTGCACTGGAATTTTCATGTGTGATGGAGTCCGAGGACATGCAGAGGGAGTTATATCACAGTGACCTAATGCAACCCAGCATGTAAGGTTAACCATAAGTATTAAAATAACAACCTTTTATTACCCCATCCAAAATAACATAACCCTTTACTACCCCATCTAAAATATCATGACCCTTTATTACCCCATCCAAAATACCATGACCCTTTATTAACCCCATCCTGCTGTTATTAAATAATAAAAAAAAATTGTATGATTAGGATTATCAGAGTCACTGCTGGGGTTTAGGCTGAGACCCCACGTTGCAGAAACGCAGCTTTTTTGTTGCAGATTTTGCTGCGTTTTGTTTAGCCAAAGCCAAGAATAGCTACAAAAGGAATAGGAAATATATAGGAAGTTCTTATACTTCCCTCTTCTGCTCAATCCATTCCAGGCTTTGGCTCAAAAAGCCACAACAAAATCTGCAACAAAAAAAAGCTGCATTTCTGCAATGTGGGGCCTCAGCCTTAAAAAGATCTGGATCACGCCCCAAGACATATTTTGCCCCTTCACAGCATAGATGTATAAAAACCAAATACGTGGCAGGCGTTGATACATCGCCTCACCTTAAACTGCCCCAGAATTTTAATATATAATGAAAACCAGTACTATGTGGCCTAATACCCGTACTACTTGAGCTCTGTCTCAAATAATTTCCCCTTTATAAATCCAGATGTATAAATGTAATAATACTAAATATATCTGAAAAATACAATCATATAGTTAACAAATAATACCTCCATACCATGACCACATATAGACACCACTTATATTGATATAGATCAATAAGGATCAATAATAGGATCAATAATCCTACACTGTGGTCTTATAGTGATCACAAACAAGTAATAGAATAGCACTTGGCATAAATATACTCATGCTGTAGATCTTATATACAGTATAATGAACACAGTTCAGGTTAATCTACTGAGTCACATACAATGTTGTTTCTGATTATAGTCATTCACATTACTTTCTAGTCTCCTTCTGGCCCAGACCCCCATGACAACTTCTACTGGCCTGGCTTAACTGTGCAGAGTTTACTGTCCACCTTAGTACGACACATAGCAATAATGCCCAAAACTATAATGGTGAAACACATAATAATAATGACTCCCTAGTGTCCTACTGGGGTGACTATAGAGGTCAAAGAGATCACAACTGCGCTTATAGGCCACGGGGGTCCACAGGTCATCCTTACCACATTAAGACTGATTAAACTTCTTTTATCTATTTCCTGGTTTGTTTGATGTATGGGAGTCTGTGAATAATATATTTATTACCCCTGCACTCTGGTAAACTGGAATGAGACAGAGAAAAGTTTATGATACACAGCCTTCCACTGTCAGAAAGAATAAAATTAACCTTTTTAATGTCAAAAAGGAGTTGTTCAGAATATAGTTTGATACTGTGAGGGCAACTACAGGGGGAATTTATACTGTGGTGGTAGCTGGAAGGGGACATTATACTGTGGGCGTAGCTGGAGGTGGACATTAAACTGTGGGGGTGACTGGTGGGGACATTATGTTATGAGGTCACCTGGTGAGTGGCATTATAATAAGGGAGCATACCATGTCAGGATGACAGTAGGGGTGTTATACTGTGTGGGGGCACAAAAAGAAATGGGAAGGAAAGGGTGGAGTCAATGTGGAAGTGGGTTGGGCAAAATTTGCTGTGGCACGCGTAGCACGATACATTCTTTAAAGGGGTTGGCCACTTTCACACCATTATTGAGAGAACAGTGTTATTGTTTGTATAGTAAAAAGTTGTACAATTTTCCAATATACTTTCAGTAATTCCTCACGATTTTGTAGATCTCTGCTTGCTGTCATTCTGCTTACTGCCAGTGGATAATAATCAGTCCATGGTCATGTGACAGACACAGGTGCACAGCTCCTTACCAGGCAGATGTCTCATTACTGTGACTGTAACGAGCTGTGCACATGTGTCCATCACATGACCATGGACCATATATCACAAGTGGCCAACCAGGTAAAGGCTGAGACCCCCACGTTGTGGAAACGCAGCTTTTTTTGTTGCAGATTTGGCAGCGTTTTTTTTTTTTTAAGCCAAAAATGGCCACAATGGGAATGTGAAATGTCTAGGAAGATTTTATACTTCTACTTTCTGCTCAATCCATTCCTGGCTTTGGCTCAAAAAACCGCAGCAAAATCTGCAACAAAAAAAGCTGTATTTCCACAACACGGGGCCTTAGGCTAAGTCCTTTTAAAGTTGTGAGGTATGCATTCCCTTTATAGGATAGCAGCAATCCTGGAAATCATATTCCTACCAATCTGACATTGATGGCCTATCCTTAAGCCTCATCTTTTTTTTTTTATCCACACCAGCATTAAAAGGATTATCCCAAGATATGACACTGAGCTATGTGGCCATGCTACAGCTCCCCATACATTTCAACAGGACTAAGCTGCAGCATGGCCATGTGATCAACCGACGTGATGTCACTTCTCGATAAGAGGAAGTGGAGATCAGTATCGTAGTCCTCGATAACCCCTTTAATCACCACTAACAATTTTGCATTTTTTTCTTGTTTGTTTTTTTAGTAAACTACTTAAATATATCTTCGTGTCAAAAAGTGAAATATGAACATATACCCTAAGGCCTCATCCTGTGTACAACCAAGGTTAACCCGTTTTCATGGATTCCTCATACACATGAATCTATTGAGGGATCTGTGAAATCGGCCTAAGAAGAATCATGTTCTATGTTCTGTCGGATTCACACGGACTGTTAAAACAACAGTCGTATTAATATATCCATTAAAATCTATGGGCCATTAATACAACGACTAGCACATGGCTGTAGAATCCTGTCATGTGAATGAGCACGAAGAAGGAGATGGGCAGCTGTGTGCAACAAAGTTTGCAGTTGAGCTGTTTTACTGAACATGTGGGTGCCAGCATTTTTTGTTATTGCCCTCCCACGCTCAATTAATACAATATATTAAAATGCATTTATTGTAATTGTGCTGTTATATATTTTTTTTTTCATGTTAATTTTACTTTTTATCTTTATTTTTATTTTACTGATAATATACTGGCATATAGGGATATGTATATATCAGCACATTAAGTCTGTGAAGAACAATACAATTCTCTCATAGATAACAGTGAGCCTGTGGTCTCCTATACAGCGAGTACTGGGCTTGAGATCTGCAGATAGCTAGTAAAATAGGCAGAATAATACTTAAATATTGTATAGAGAAGTATTCCCCAACCAAGTGTCAGGGGGCTTTTGCCCTAATGACCTGAATCAGTGGAGAATCTGTACAGAAAGGAAGAATATACTGTAGTGTTCTGCATCGCCTATTGTTGAAGAAAAATGAACAGAATTGGTGTGACCTTTGCCTTTTGGGGAAGGAGTCATGAAAGTGATGATTTGGCCCCCAAAGAGCCCTGATCTGAACATCACCCAGTCTGTCTGGGATGACATGAAGAGACAGAAGGATTGGAGTAAGCCTACATCCACAGAAGATCTGTGCTTAGTTCTCCAAGATGGCGGGAACAACCTCCCTGCCGAGTTCCTTCAAAAACTGTCTGCAAGTACTGAGAAAAATTGATGGAAGGCAAAGGGAAAAGGTCACACCAAATATTGATGGGATTTACATTTTTCACTTAATTTTGTTAATTAATAAAAATAATCTATTAACCCTTCTATTTTCACCACTATTTTGTCCAGTACTGTAAGTAAAGTATTTGCAGGATGACTCAGCCTTGTGTATAGAAGTAAATGTAGAAATGTTGTAAAATATCAATCAAGATTGAAGTCTCCCTTTAAGTATAAAAACACCTGTAAAAAGCTACAGAGGAGACAAGATTTCCCAGTGTCTTGATATCTGCAAATGTCTTTTTACATTAAGTTCTGTAAATTTCATGCGCCAGTTTACTTCACTTTGTGTAATGTCTGAATGTGACCTATAAGCCATAAATTACTGGCTATAGGATCCCGAAATGGAAGAATAAAGCACTTAAGGGATTGTGGGGAGGTCTCAAAACATTAAAATGATTGGTGACCAAATGTTTAATGAAAAGACGTAACTCAATAGGAAGAATCCAACTGCAGAGAGAACGTATAAAACCACTCTGTGTCTACTCCTGCTAGTGCTTATATACTGTACATGTTCACATACATTATACCTGATATAAGCAGGGTGTAAAGGAATATCTTATGGGGAACCTAGGAAGGGAAAGTAAGGGTTAAAATCTCCCCTTGACTGCAGCCTAGGATTTATGGCTAGCTTAGTCTGAATTTGGGAAATGTCTAGAGACACCACTACTGTGAAGGCTTAAGTGGCTCGCCACTTCCCAGTGTTGGTATGGCCTTCTATGCAATATTGAAATCTTCTATTTAAGGTTTTGTTCACACATGCATTTGTTAATTAGTCATCAGGTTTCTACTACTTTTTGCTGGTTTGAATAGTGTAACTTGCTGTAATGTGCTGGCTCAGAAGAAATAAAAATATGTGTATCAAATGTATTATAAGAATCTGTTCACATTAGCATCAAAGCTTCCATTTATAATAGAACAAGACAGCTATAACTCCCAACTTTCAAAGGACAGAAAGAGGGACTGCAAATGTAGTTCCACCCACTTCTACTTTAACTCCGACCATTCACATTCATTTCTCTTTGTGCCCCCACACAGTATAACACCCCTAAAGTCACCCTAACATGTTATCACCCCTCCAGTTGCCGTCACAGCATAATATCCCCCTCCAGCTATCCTGACAGTTTAATGTCCCCCTCCAGCTGCCCCACAGTATAATTTTTCCCCTTCAGTTGCCCCCAGTTTAATGTCTACCTCCAGCTACCCCTCCAGTTTAATGTCCCCCTCCAGTTGCCCCCACAGTTTAGTGTCCTTCTCCAACTACCCTCCACAGTATAATGTCCCCCTCCAGCACCCCCACAGTATAATGTCTCCCTCCTGTTGCCCTCAATTTAATGTCCTCCTCCCGTTTTCTCCAGTTTAATGTCCCCCTCCAGCACCCCCCACAGTATTATGTCCCACTCCTACCAAACAGACATAAAAAATATTGTGGCGGGGTTGCTGGACTTCCTGATCTGGTCTTCCTTTCTTCCCCCCTGTGAAAGATCCTCAGTGCGCCAAAACCGCGTTGGCCCACACCTGAGACTTCTTTACTAAAAAGCACACTCACCGCCAGTGAGTGCTGGGTTCACAAGATAAATACAAGACAAGCCTTCTAAATTTTGTATATTTATTAACCCCTAGATGGGTCGGTATTAACATCTAACACATGCAGTTCAGAACAGATATGCAGATATATACAAGTATTAACAGTTACTAGTTACAATATACAGCGCATAAAATAAAAAGGGAATAAAAGTGAAATAATTACTTTACCACACATATCCTTGATGTGGCTCTATAATCCAACCCTCACACATAACATGTGGGAATAACCAGTGGAGGCTCCTAGCAGCAGCATCAACACATTCCAGCCTGCATGCTCATCACAGTATTCTCTCTCACTAACCTCTTACCTCATCTTTTATACCCTTGATTACACCACCCAGAATGAGGTCACTGGCGACGGCAAGTCTGATTCATTAACGCACTCAAGTCAAGATTCTTTGTAAGGAGAAGGGACCAAGTGGAATGACACAATGCCTTCTATATGTTATCAACCATGTCTGATCAACAGCCCAGGCCAAACAATGCATGTGTATTTGATCACCCAGGCTATGTAGGAATTTAATGGAGCCATTCTGGGATGAATACAAAGCCCCATTGTTACATTGTTGCCACTAATGGCAACATACACCTAGGACCAGAGCCATGCACAGTCTGAGCAAATGGAACCAAGAGGGAGACACGACACCCAGAGACCAAAACACATCCCCGAGCCACAGCCATATCCAAGCGGAATCATCACACCTCCCCCTTTTAGATGGGGCCTGTAGGAAGTAGGGGCCCATGCCGCTCTTCCGAGAGCACCCCCCGCCTCCAGCTTCTCAGGCACTGGCCTCAAGGTTCCCCCCCCTCCCGGGGTCCCAGCAGACTTGGGCCTTGTCAGACTCAGAGGGTGGTCGAGCGGTACGCGCCTTCAATATATCCAGACTAGGGTCAGCTTGGACAGCTTCTCTGAACTCTTGGCTGGAATGAGACAAAAGAGAGGTGCACGTTACATAGCTGCCGGACCCTTCTGGCTCTAGGGTGGGGGAATTTCTCAAGGCGGTCTCAGTAATGCGTCCGAGTGACGGAGGGACCGGTGCAGAGGCTGGAAGGCTTTCCACCCCTTTGGCACTTTGACTGCGGGTAACCACCACAATAACAGCAGTCCGTCCTACATCCGGACCGTCACGGAGAGCCCAGAGAGACACCGAACCACCTGGTACAACATCCACAGTTTCATGGCAGACATTTGCAACATCATTAACAGCATTGGTTCTATCACACTGAGCTGGAGGGAGGACTGGCGGACATAGGGACACAGACTGGGGGGGTGAGGCCCCCGCAGATGTGGGCGGGTCTACAGCCCAGTCCTCACTCAGCTCCTTTACACCTACATTAATCCCAGAGACAGTAGAATTAACATTTTCACAGCCTGGAGGAAAGAACTCAGTAGGGGGTTTAGCCTTCCCTTTGGACATGGCAAGTTCATCTACAACATTCACAGGTACAGTCAAAGTAGCATTTTCACAGAATGTATGAGGAGACATTTCAGAGGGAGGGTTATCAGCCCCCTCTGCAGGTAGTCCCACAGGTACAATGTCAGACATATCAGCCTGGACAGACAGCTGATCACAGGGAGCTGGGGTGGCCCCCACCCCATATTGGCACATCATAGGCCCCAAATCTGTCCCCAACAGTACGTTGGCAGGCAATTCAGACATCACTCCCACATCCCGCATTCCTTTCCCTGCACCTCAGTCTAAATGAACACAAGCCATGGGAACAGTAAAACGTTCCAATCCAATACCCCGTAGGGTCAGAGTTTTCCCGGGAATAATACTGTCTGGGGGGATCAAATCCGGTTGTATCAGCGTAACATCTGCCCCAGTGTCCCGGAATCCCATCACTACTTTGTCCCCCACAGTGACCTGTTGACGGTTAGCATTAGGCTGGGGCCCCTCCTTCACAACCAGATACACAGATGGGCCGGCCACTGTAGTTTGGGGAGCAGGGGGGTTCCTAGGGCGGTTGGGGCAGTCTTGTTGTAAATGTCCCGTTTGATTACAGGCGTGGCACCGTCTGATCTCTTCCTGGGGTATGAGAGAGGTCGCCGGGGAGCCCAGAGCTCAAGGGGCAGGGGACGTATAGGAACCACCCGGGACAGAGTATGTCTTACCCCTCCTCCAGCCGTCGCTGGCAGGTGTCCACGTCAACTGGTTGGCAACATAACGATCCGCCATTGCTGTGGCTGTTTCAAGGTCCTTGGGCTCTCGGTCCAGGAGGTATTTTTGCACTTCCTCGGTACAAATGGTCAAGAACTGCTCTTGAAGCATGAGGTCTGCAAGGCTTTCTTGCGAGGTGACGGACTTGTCCTCCATCCACTCCTGGAACCACACGCGCAGCTGGGCCGCTGTATCCTCATGGCTCCCTGAAGGCTTTTTCTGCAGGCCTCGGAACCTTCGACGGTACAGCTCCGGCGTGAGTTGGTATCTCCGGATCAGCGCTGCTTTAACGGACTCATAGTCCTGGTCAACTGGCAAATTGGCGTAAGTGTCCAGGGCTTTTCCCCTCAACCGGGGAGCCAGGTAACGGACCCAATCCATCTGTGGTAGCTGATACTGCTTACACACTTTCTCAAAGGCCTGCAAGAACGAGTCCAAATCCCCGTTTGTTTCAAGGATTGGAAAGTCCTCGGATCGGAGCCTTGGTACTTGAGCTTCTGGAATGCGTGCAGTGACAGACGGTGCCTGCTGGGAGAGCTCCATCCTTTTGAGCTCAAGCTGATACTGCCGCTCAGCCTTCCGTTCTGCTGCCTCACGATCAGCCTGCCGTTCTGCGGCCTGCCGTTCGTGTTCTGCAGCTTCCTGAAAGCGGCACATCACCTGCAGGTATATGTTAGGGTCACTGGTGCCTACTTGCTGCAGGGCCATTTGCCAATATGAAGCCATTCCCCCCACAAGGCTGGGGCTACTGGTCCCTCCTGGTGAAGTAATCCTTGGAACTGGGCTGCTTGCCGCACTTCCTGGCCTAGCCCCAAAATCAGGACTCTGCTCGATTCTCTGCATGGCTGTGGCTGCCTCCATTTCAGCCATACGCTCAGAATCTCCAAAAGCCTGGTTCTGCAGTTCTGGAGATCTGCTTCTGAGCCCACTAGCCATCCACTGGTATTTGCCAAATAAAAGATAGGATAGAATACAAAGAGTAAGGGAGGGGAACAGCACTGTATCAAACTTTCACTGTATCTTAATGCTTGCTTTAATACCAAGCTTGTCTCATAGGATTACCACAATCCCCAGCGTCTGAGTGATAAAGGTCACCAACACATGTTGTTTATCCTAAGATCCCACCGCTCTGCCACCAATGTGAAAGATCCTCAGTGCGCCAACACCGCGTTGGCCCACACCTGAGACTTCTTTACTAAAAACCACACTCACCGCCAGTGAGTGCTGGGTCCACAAGATAAATACAAGACAAGCTTTCTAAATTTTGTATATTTATTAACCCCTAGATGGGTCGCATTAACATCTAATACATGCAGTTCAGAACAGATATGCAGATGTATACAAGCATTAACAGTTACTGGTTACAATATACAGCGCATAAAATAAAAAGGGAATAAAAGTGAAATAATTACTTTACCACACATATCCTTGATGTGGCTCTATAATCCAACCCTCACACATAACATGTGGGGATAACCAGTGGAGGCTCCTAGCAGCAGCATCAACACATTCCAGCCTGCATGCTCAGCATCTCATAACAGTAGTTTCTCTCACTGACCTCTTACCTCATCTTTTATACCCTTGATTACACCACCCAGAATGAGGTCACCGGCGACGGCAAGTCTGATTGATTAACGCACTCAAGTCAAGATTCTTTGTAAGGAGAAGGGACCAAGTGGAAGGACACAATGCCGTCTATATGTTATCAACCATGTCTGATCAACAGCTCAGGCCAAACAATGCATGTGTATTTGATCACCCAGGCTATGTAGGAATTCAATGGATCCATTCTGGGATGAATACAAAGCCCCATTGTTACATTGTTGCCACTAATGGCAACATACACCTAGGACCAGAGCCATGCACAGTCTGAGCAAATGGAACCAAGAGGGAGACACGACACCCAGAGACCAAAACACATCCCCGAGCCACAGCCATATCCAAGCGGAATCATCACACCTCCCCCTTTTAGATGGGGCCTGTAGGAAGTAGGGGCCCATGCCACAGCCATATCCAAGCGGAATCATGACACCCCCTTTTTTATCTCTTCCTCCTTTCTCTACTCCCTCCCACCCTCTCCTTCATTTCTCCTTTACCTTTCCCCGCTTCCGCTCTCCCCTCTCTGCTCTCTCCCTTCTTCCCGCCCTCTGATTTTGCGCATACTTTTCTCCCTTATGTGACATGATATACCTTGTTATGCAGATTGTCTGTGGCTTTTTTGGGTTTTTTTTTGCAGTTTGTTCCTGGCCCCTATTTATGTGGAGGCCTCTTTTACATGGTTTGTTGTTTGTGTTTCTAACTTTGATATAAATAAAGAATTTATAAAAAAACAAACAAAAAAAAACTCTAATACTCATCGCTCCTCACTCCCCTGCTGTTCTGTCCAGAGTCTTGTTTGAGCTGCAGATGCAATGTGAGTGACATCATCACATCACACCAACGACTCCTGGATCACACAGGGGAGGAATGGTGAAGCAGTGAGCGGACAGGTCCTGCTTCACCATGGTATGCCACTCATCACCATCCGGATAGGATGCAGATATGTTGATTAAAGTACCTCCAGCTGATCGTGACAGCGGGACATGACCTGGAACCTGGGACTGTCCCGCCGAATCCGGGATGGTTGGGAAGTATGCAGATGTGTTAGGCAATGGGTGCCAAAACATCCCTCTGAACCCCACTGAATTACAGCTGGATCCATCAGGTTTCTATGGAGGATTCTAATATTTTTTATGGCATGAACAATGCTGAAGACTATACTATTCTTGCTGTCAAAAACTTGAAGGGCACTCCCATAAATAACCTTTATCCTATTTTGTGATATTCTATTTGCTGAGGATCTGACCACTGGAACCCCAGCAATCACAAGAATGGAGTCCTGAAAGTTCCTCTGAATGCTGTGTGTGAACAGAGCGGTAGTCACTGTCCTCTCTGCTTCTATGGAACTCATATCAGACTGTAAATACATTTGCAAAGTATATGTTTATTTCTTTTCATTCTTCTTAATTCTATTGTATTGAGATGGCCTGAAACACATAAGGTTACCCGGCAACTAGCTGACTTCCTGTTGAGTGACTACTATATCAACACATGTCGTTCACTTCTACTGTATCTGCTATACAAATAACTTCCTCTTTAGTGGGGTCTCTCCACACTGCATCTGCTTTGTACGTTTACTGGGAAAGCTTCAGGTATATACATTACACTGGCCCATAGGCTTTCATTATACTGATGCCAAATGTCTGGATTTCCAGGATTTCTGCTTTTGTAACTGTATGGAATAGCACAGTAGAGTGTACTATATATATACTGTACATCAAGGTAAAAAGTATAATTCGTTATAGCATGTCTGTCACAGGCATCTGTTTAACATATACACTGGGATCTTTCACTCCAAAGTCCAATGGTTACCCCTCGTGTGTCACTTTGTGTGTACTGTGACATCACTCTATTTATTATCCCTTCACTGTCACGTGACTGTTGTGACAATTTGGGGAATTAGACTCAAAATGGCGGCTTCTCCTGGTCTGGACAGCGGTGGTTCATGGTACTGGGCGCCGGAAAGATAGCTTTCAGACGGTCCAAGTGTAAATAAAAGTGGCTTTATTCGGCTTAACTGCAACACAGCAAAACAACAAAAAACCTAGACCACAGTTAGGGTCCTAACTCACTCCTTGAGCCCCTAACTGTCCTGACTGTTGCTCAGCTCCAGCAACAGTCCTCTGTGGACCCCAGCCCTTCTGGAACAGAGCCTCTCTCTCTGTCCTAGCTGGTCCACCATTTTCCTGCTTCCTGCAGGACACTCCAGCCCTACTGGAGTTATGTGCCACCCCCCAAAGGCGTGGCTGAGAGCCTTTTCTGGCCTGACCTGGGTCGCTCAACAGCGCCCTCTGGCTCACATACTTACATACCCTCCCCCTCAGCTCACTACCCATGGAGTGAGCTACAATGGGACGAGACATCCTATGATGAAGTCCCTCTTCAACCATGTATGCCTGTCCAGTGTCTATCCAGTAATCACAATCTGGCGGTCTTTTCTTCCAAATTCCACTTGCTCGACATTTCTGGTTTCTCCGCCCTTTAACTGCTACGCCAAGATCCTGGCCATTCTGTGCAAAGGCAAGTTTTTCTTCATCACCTTCACAATTCGCCATACAGGGGATCACATCATTTTCATCCCATTTCTCGCCATAGTCTTCAGCCATCCCATTGCATGACTTTGATCCCTTTAGTGAATAGCCGTAAAAATCTTCATCTTCACCTATCATGAATTCACAGGAGCTCAGAGACCAACTTCATGAGACGTACTTCATGCACATCAATGTCTTTAGAGTATAACTGTATCACGGGAACTTTTTCCGTAACCGTCATCTCAAAGCAAACTTTGCCATCACCATCAAGGCTTAGAAGTTTAGGAGACATAGGCTGCTTGCTCTCCTCTTTGCTGGAGATACACAATCTCTGTACTGCAATATCTTCTTCTGCATGAGGGACATACCGTACACCCTCACATAATAGATCACACTGAACTACATTTTCTGGCATGTCTTTAACAACTGTCACATCATTGGTGACATGTAACCATCTCTTACTTCCTGACTCCCCCTTCACAGACAACATGGAGTCATTATTCACCGTTTGTCCACGAGACATTTGACTAGAGACAGGCACAGCAACACCTTTATCCACAATGGCTTCAGACACTTTAGCTGTTGGGACAACACATGCGTGGTCAGTCTTCTTACGGACTCTTGTTCCACACTTTTGGTGACCCTTCACCTTATTTACCATCTCACAGCCCTCTAGGCTTTGGACCTCATTGGTTTGAGGCTGGACCCACTCTGTCACAGGCAGTGTGTGACCAATCACAGTTTCTTCTTCTGTTGGACCTTCTTTGGCCTCCTCACATTTTGCAGGATCACTCACGTCTGTCTGACTTAATGATTCTCCTTTCTCTGCCTCTATGCTGGCAGCTTTTCCCAATTCTAACGCCTTCTGTAGTGCACAAATCTCTGATTCCAGCTCCAGAACTTTCTTCACTGCGACATTTTTCTGTGCCGCTTCCATCTCAGTTTTTATTAGTGCACCTTGCAGCTCTGATTCTTTAGAGGTTAACAGGCTCTGCAGCGAGTCTCTCTCAGCTTCTAGTGCTGACAGCTTTGAAGATAGTGCAGATGCCGACTGTTCAGTATTGGATAAAGACTGCTGCAATCGATCCAATTCTTCTCTTTTAGATTCCACTTCGGTTTTTAACTGTTCAATCTGAAAAGTGTGCTCTTCCAACTTTATTTCTGACTCGCGCTTCACTTGATCCATCTGAAACTCCAGCTGTTTCTTGATGCGTACAACTTCCTCCTGTTTGTTCACTTGCACCTTTAGTTTAGCAACAAGCATTTTTAGATCTACAATCTCAGCAGATAAATTAGACAGGTTTCCCTCAAACTGAATCTTCATGTCTTCTATCTGGAGGTCCAATTCTCTCTTGGCCTTTTCCAGCTTGTCATAAGCATTAGCTTTGTTCTCATACAATATCTGCACAGATTCCAGGTTTTTCTCAACTTCATCCTTGGAGCTAACCAAATCCTCCATTTCAGTGCACAGTTGCTTGTTGAGCCTCTCTAACTCGGCCTTCAATTCAAGGACCCCTGCTTCAGCACGGTCACGTTCTTCTGCATATCTAGCAGAAAGAGTCTTCTCTTCACCAAGCAGCTGATCAAACTTTTTCTGCTTCCTTTCCAAATTTGACACCATCCGACGTTGATGATCAAGGTCTACACCTACATCTTCTAGTTCCTGCTGCAGTCTAATTTTCGTCTTCTCAAGTTTGTCATAAGCAGCAGCCTTCTCCTCAAACCGTTGATTTGTAGCTTCTAGCTCCTTTTGCAACCTTTCCTTTAGTTCTTCAACAGAGTCCAAGGACCCAATACTATATTCCATTTTTTTCTTCATATCAGTCGCCTGAGCCTGTAGTGTTGAAATCTGCTTTGTCAAATCTCTTTTTGCTATCTCCTCTTCCTCTAGTTGCTCAAGGAAACCATTTTTCTCATCTTCCATTTGTTTTAGTTTCGTACTAAGGTCAAGCTTCTGACAAGTTTCTTCTTGCAAAAGTTCCTGAGTGTCCTGAAGCTGAGATTCTAGTGTAGAAAAATCTTTGGAAAGTTTGATAAACTTGCTGTCTGCTTGAGAAAGAAGCCCTGTGACATTATCCAATTCCACCTGCAGTCTATTTGCCTTGTCTAGCAGTTCTGCTTGAAACCTGTCCCCTTCTGTGACTTTTAGTTGCATCACTTGAAGTTGAGTCTCTACTTTTTTATGACTCTCCTGTAAGGCTTGCACTTTCTGAGCATGGACAGACGACATCTCCATCAAATCTTTGTCTTTATTTTGCACCAAAACAGACAACTTCTCATTATCTTCACAAGATCCTGACAGCGCCCTCTCCAGGCTACATATTCTAGCTTTGAGTTCCCTTTCTCTTTGTTCCAGAACTCCAGCTTTACTTCGCCATTCGTGGATTTCACCATTTAGGCGAACCTGATGCAAATTTTGCTCTGACTGCAATGTCTGCACCGCAGATTCTAAATCACTCTCTCGGTCAGACACATGCTTCCTCAGCTCTGCAATTTCATTTTCTTTGTCAGTCAATGCAACCGAAAGTTTTTCACACATCCTGACTTTGTCATCCAGACATTCTGATTGACTCTGCAAAAATTCACTTCTCTCACATTTAGCAGTTTCAAGGTCATCTCTTAATTTTTCAATGACACTCTCTTTGCTTTTTTACAAGCTGAAATTCTCTTTTTCTTGCCCATGGTTTACTAACAAAATTACACAATATTCCACAGCAACCTTGGGTTCAACCGGCAGCAACTTTTTGCTATCTTCTGCAGTCACCTGTATTCAAACAGTTAACTTATGTGGCACTACAACAACCAGCATTTTCTTCTGTCTTCCACAGA
This sequence comes from Leptodactylus fallax, assembly GCA_947044405.1. Taxonomy (NCBI): domain Eukaryota; kingdom Metazoa; phylum Chordata; class Amphibia; order Anura; family Leptodactylidae; genus Leptodactylus; species Leptodactylus fallax. Next base: position 2,726,691 of record CAMRHE010000219.1, on the reverse strand, counting down.
AAACACCAACATGGCACCATAGCCTTTCACATAGACTTGTTTGAAATATCCATCTTCTATACACATTGCATACTTTCTTGCCATCAGCAAACATTTCACAGACTTTTTTTGCACACACTTTACTATGTTTCAATTCACTCACCCCTTCCTGGGCTTCTCAGTTGAAATCACAGATTTCTTCCAGCTGTAGGCCACAATGCACACTTAGCAGTACTGCAGTCACCAAACACTTGTCTTCCAGGACTTGCGTGGATCTCTTTATGCCCGCGTTCGTAGCACCATATGTGACAATTTGGGGAATTAGACTCAAAATGGCGGCTTCTCCTGGTCCGGACAGCGGTGGTTCATGGTACTGGGCGCCGGAAAGATAGCTTTCAGACGGTCCAAGTGTAAATAAAAGTGGCTTTATTCAGCTTAACTGCAACACAGCAAAACAACAAAAAACCTAGATCACAGTTAGGGTCCTAACTCACTCCTTGAGCCCCTAACTGTCCTGACTGTTGCTCAGCTCCAGCAACAGTCCTCTGTGGACCCCAGCCCTTCTGGAACAGAGCCTATCTCTCTGTCCTAGCTGGTCCACCCCTGTAGACCGACCCCAGCCTTTCTGGGACAGAGCCTCTCTCTCTGTCCTAGCTGGTCCACCATTTTCCTGCTTCCTGCAGGACACTCCAGCCCTACTGGAGTTACGTGCCACCACCCAAAGGCGTGGCTGAGAGCCTTTTCTGGCCTGGCCTGGGTCGCTCAACAGCGCCCTCTGGCTCACATACTTACACTGTGTTTATTATACCTGTACTGTGACATCACTGTGTGTATTATCCCTGTACTGTGACATCACTGTGTGTATTATCCCTGTACTGTGACATCACTGTGTGTATGATCGCTGTACTATGACATCAATGTGTTTATTAGCCCTGTACTATGACATCACTGTGTGCATTATCCCTGTACTGTGACATGACTATGTATGTTATTCCCCTGCTGTGACTTCGTTGTGCCTATTATCCCTCTACTGTGTTTATTATCACTGTACTGTGACATCACTGTGTGCATTATCTCTGTACTGTGACATCACTGTTTATTATCTTTGTACTGTGACATCACTTTGTGTATTATCCATGTACTGTGACATCACTGTGTATATTACCTCTGTACTGTGACATCACTGTGTATATTATCCCTCTGCTGTGACATAACTGTGTGTATTATCCCTGTACTGTGACATCACTGTGTATATTATGTATATGGTCAGTGTGTGCCCAGAGTCCATTAGTGGCCTGTACGCTGCTTGTCGGTGGTCTCTATCTGTTTTCTTCTACTAGTCTTCCACTGCCAGTCTGTTGCCTTGTTCGTCTAAACCAGGGCAACCAGCTTACTGGCACCACCTATTTGCTACACTTACCTGAAAGACAAGAGTGTAGAGACTGGGCATAACTTGGATCCACTAATGATTTCTTTAAGACCTAAAGCCAGGCCTTCATGGCAAGGATTCTCTGAAAATTTCAGAAAATGTAACCGATACCATTGTCATTCCAACAAAAAACTAAAATTCAGTATATGCAAGACTATACATTCGAGTCCATGCTGCCAACGAACTATATCAAAGTACAACACACAAAGATGTGAACTATGTTTAGTTTCTTTACCACGCAGTGAGAATTGGCAATGGCCTCCTCTGCACTACAGATATGCAAGGCTTGTTCTCTGACTAAACAGGAAAGACTGAAGGAAAACTGCACATGCAGCTTTTTTATTTTAAAGGAAACATTTCCATTATCTTACGCTCTTTGCCATAATAAGACTAAAAATCCGTCGTCTACAAAATCGTTAATTATAGTTTTCAAATTTCTTCCGTTTGATGATTCTCAGTGAGTTGGATTTGATGAATGAGCTTGGCGACCTCAAGTCCAAAACTCCCAAGCATCAGTCATCACATCCAAGGCAAACAGAAACCGAGACACCAAATGTAAGAAAAATAAGTCAATCTGCAGATTTTCTTTGTATTTAAAGAGCCATTGCATTTAAAATAAAAAATCAGGACTCAAAAATTCAGACTCTATAGTAGATGTAACACTACTCTGTTACATAGACATTCTCGGGGGTTAAAGTGAAGACAACCCAGGTCCATATTTCCTATCAGGACATATGGATGTCAAAGGGTGGGTGGGTATTAAAGACAGACCCATACAGTAACTACCAGTTGATTTCCAATGCCTCACATGCAAAAAGATTGAGGAACTAATCTGGACTTCCACTGTAATAATCTAGTCATCCACATGAGTAAAGTGAGAACTTCAAGTGTTCAAGGACGACCCATGGAGACTAAAAGACATTTAGCTGCTGCAAATGGATTTTATTTCTGAAGTCCAAAAAATTATTTTTTTTTCCATAAAAGATCTCCATTTTGGACAATCTTTTTCAAAAAAGTCCACGATAGACACTGCCTGTCCTGTTTGTTATGGTTCATGTACTGGTGAGATAAAAAAAAGGCTGAGTTTAACATCTCTGCCTGTTCGGGTCTCTGCGCCACCCTCCGTTCACACGCTGCAGCGCAGGAGGCGTGTTCAGTTTGATTCCTTGCTTATGGCTCTTGTTGCTCTGTCTGAACACTGCTCTACTACCTGTTCTCTGTAATTGAATTTTAGCCACACCCATCTCCTGCACCTTTGTTTCTCTATGCTCCTCAAACGGTTAATCTTAGCTTTGCCTGTGTGATTGACAGCCTGTCTACCAATCAAGTCTGGGACAGTTTCTGGACTTTGTCTTGTGACTTGTCCTGGCTAAGCTGTTCTCTTGCTACTGTATTGTATTTATGACTTCTGACCTTTGGCTTCCGTTGTGGCTACTCTTTAGGATTTTGATTTGGTACTGCTTTCTCTCTGGTTTTGACCCTTGGCTTACTGACTCCTCTTCTGTGTTGTTTGTCTTCTTGTTCTGTGTTACATTTATTCAGAGAAGGGATCACTGCCAAGTTGTCGGTTGTCAACTAGGACAGTTCAGGCAATTAGGTAGGGACAGGGGCTGGGTTGAGTTTAGGGCTCACTGTCTCGGTCTTTTCCTTCTTCCCTTGTTTCAGCAGCAGCACTAGGGAATTGCACAACTAGAAATTCCCTTACACTGAGGTACTGAGGAAATAACAGATATTAATCTGGACTTCCAGAAGAGTAAACTGAAGTCTTCAAGCCTTCAAGGAAGACCCATCAAGACTAAGAGAAGTTTGGTGTATTTTTTTTTATTTCTGAAGACCAAAAAATGTACCTTAATCTTTTTCTTACAAGTGGAGGAGGGAGGTTTGACTAACTGAATTGACGTGAAAAGAGAATACATTAAGATTTACAAAGTCGCCAAATTAAATTATGTAATGCTCTTTCGTTCCTGATGAAAAGCGTCTCAGTGCCAAAATATCGAAATGATAAGTCTGTAAGAGATTAGGCACTGTAGTACAAAACCATTGGCTGAATGGATCCTCAACCTACCTTGTGCCATTTAGAATAGTGGTACATTTTATCTGTAAGGGGGAGCTTTGGGGCCAACTCCGAGTCCAGGACCAGCTAGCAAATGCTACCTCTGCAACTGCTACCCTATAGGTACACCCCAGACTAAACATGGGAGACAGGTAAAGACAAGATCAGGAACAAGGCCTATGTGAGGAGACAATATCAGTACATCACAATGCACAATAGCGAAGGGACAGGAACCAGGAAAGGTTTGTACAAAGGATTTGCAAAACTGGCTTTTGGTGTGCATTTGGTGGTTAACACGTAGTTGGTCTGAGAGCAGGGATCATCTAACAGTCCAACAAAGGAGAGAGGAGGCCGAGCATTGGATCCAGAAGGAATCCAGTGGGAAGCCCAAGCTCTAGACTGAAGAAGAGTACAGTGGCATTTCAGTTCCCATCAAAGTGACAACAGAGTTCACGACATGGGAGTAAATCAATTGCTGATGAAAAGAGGGTCAGTGCCAAAATATCCAAATGATGAGGTTGACTGTAAGATATTAGGCACTGTAGTACAAAACCAGTGGATGTCAACAACTGGCACATTGAATCAAGTATTGAGGTACAGTACTTTGGTTTTGAACCAATGGACACCACAGAATGACCCTCAAAGCTAAGGGACAATAGGTACTAGACCACAAAATCATAGAACAACAGGAATTGTTGCCAGAACTGGGACATATAAATTCTTGGCTCTAGGAGCTTGTGGTAGTGTACAAAATGAAAGAATATTTTCAAATAGGGTTTAAGATCTACCGTGTTTCTCCAAAAATAAGACCTACCCCGAAAATAAGCCCTAGCTACATTTTCCAGGTTTTTTGGAGTAGGCTTGAAATATAAGCCCTACTCCAAAAATAAGCCCTAGCTAATTTAACCCCTTCCCGACATCCGCTGCGCGATTACAGCGGATGCCGGGTCCTTAAAGATGGCGGCCGCTCTGCTGCAGAGCGGCCGGCCGTACCGGGTCTCTGCGGAGACCTGGAGTTAATGCCCGCGATCAGTGTCTACCCTGATCGCGGGCATTGTTCAGCGTGGCTTCCCTTTCCCTTCCCTCCCACCAAAGTAGCATAACCCGGAGTTAATACCCGCGATCAGAATGGACTCTGACCGCGGGCATTGCTTAGTGTGACCTCCGCGCTTCCCCCCTCCCCCCATCCCCAACCCCTATAGCTGCTATACCGGGTCTCCTTGTACACCGGAGACCCGCAGTTAATGCCCGCGATCAGAGTCCACTGATCGCGGGCATTGTTAGGTCTGTCAGTCCGTGAACCCCCCCTCCCCTCGACCCCCCAAAGCAGAGTAACTATCCCCAGGGCCGGTCCCCACTGGCCCCATACCTTTTACGTTGCAGGCCGGCTCCCGCGGGTGAGATCGCGGGAGCCGACCTGTTCCTTTGACAGCCGGGAGCGTTATGAAGGCTCCCAGGCCTGTCATAGTAATATTACTATTGAGGCCAGCATCATTAGTAATATAGATAATCTCCCATAGACTGCAATAGGTTGTATTGCAGTCTATGGGATGATTGCAGGTTCAAGCCCCCTAGGAGGGGTTAATAGTAAAAAAAAAAAAAAAAAAGTTAATAAAAATATTTAAAAAAAACCAACAAAATAAAAGTTCAAGCCCCCTCCCACTTTCACTAGAATACATATAAAAATAAAATATTACTGTGAAACATACACATTAGGTATCCCTGTGTCCGAAAACGCCCGCTCTACAAACTTATAAAATTATTTTACCTCTGGTGAATGCCGTAGCAAAAAAAAAAATGAAAGTGCCGAACTGCTGTTTTTTCGCTGTTTCACCTCTGATAAAAGTTGAAATAAAAAGCGATCAAATGTGTGATTGTTGTTCATGGAAAAAATTAAGACCTACCCCGAAAATAAGCCCTAGCACTTTTTTCAGAGCAAAAAATAATATAACACCCTGTCTTATTTTCGGAGAAACACGGTACAAGGCAAAGGGCATTAACCAATGGAAATTGACATCTTCATGTGTTGTTGGACATTTGGCAAACTTTAGAGTCCAAATGTGCATGCATTATGGTTCTAGGTATGCTCATACAGGGCCAGGAGAAGCTCACATTACTAATAAAATACACTCCTTAAAGTGGTTTTACCACAACGATAATATATCTCCTATGCACAACTCTATTCTTCTTTATAGATCTGCTGAAGAGAAGTCAAATACAGCTGTTGACTATCTCTGGCAGTCCCATAGACATGAATGGATCATATGCTTGACCTGCCGCTTCATTCAGATGGGGGAAACAGAACCCTATTCATGTGATCGGTGGGATTCCCAATGGTTGGATCTCCAACAATCAGATGCTTATCTTCTATCCTGTGGATAGGGGATAATGTTGTCTTTGTGAGAAAACCCCTTTCAACGAAGAGGGGTCTCAGGACTCCATACAAGTATTCCATAGGCATCCCAGTAGTTTAGCATTTATTACCTATCCTGTTGAAAAAAAAGGAAATTATGTTAACTAGCTCAGACCCAATGATGAAAATGTGTGTTATAGGTGGCTGCCAGTTGCCGCATTATGGTGTATATTTTTGTTATGACGATCTTCCTGGTTTTTTTTTAGTGTAAGATCAGCAGCAAAAGTATTACTGAATGATACAGCCCTGCTCCTGCTACAGCAATCCCAGCAGTTAACCCTTTCACTGTTGCTGCAAAAACAAAGCTTTGATCAGTCACATCGATACAAAAATAGAAAAGTTTTATGAACTATCACGCCAAGTTGAGTGAACAAAAAATGTAACTGGTCCTTCAGTCGAAAAATGGTCCTTAAGTACTTAAAATCCATTGCACTATAATGTCCATATGTATCCACCTTGTATCTAATTGTGCATACGTGTATGACGAATTACACTATTACTTACATAAAGGAAAGTCAAGTAATAGATTATTGTGTCATAGTAATTATTGGCTTTACCAGCGCCCCTACATTGTGAGACTAATAAGATAGATATTCTGTCATATTAATCGCATTAGTCAGTCTTAGGGATAAGGTACTTGCTTGTACCTTACAAAACGTAAATTATAACAGAATAGTATTTTCTGAGTCATACCATGGTGGAAATTACGTGATATCATTACGGGGAGCTGGCTGGCAGAATATTTTACGATGAGTTATTAGCTTATTCATGTGGGACAATTAAGAAATCCTCAAATGATTGCAGAAAGCTTAAGGAAATGGATGTCTTGTGGAGGCTCGTCCGGGACGGGGATACTTTAAGGATAAATTCTGAGGACTTTACCTAAAGCCAAAAATTTGACTCTACCTCAGACATGCCAAAATCCCATTGAACACAAGTGGTATCCACTTTTCTGTGGTGAAATAAAGGAGAACTTCTGTTGAAATAGGTTCTCCTGGGAACCTGTATTTTTAACTTTCTCGCAGAGTGAACATGTTTGATATAATTACCTCTTCCTTGTCTTACTATTCATGCCCATGGATGGTTAGGAGGAGAAAAAAAACTGCCTTGAATGACAAAATGGCTTTTGTGGTGTTTGGAATTACTGAAGTACGGTTAGATTATTTTAGGAGCCAAGTATTTACAAATTGTATTTGGTTTACCCTGGTAATTACCGGGCTACCGCCCTGGCCTTAGGTTTCAGTGACCGCACATAATTAAGTTATCAATCAATACAATGACTGGCTCTGTCCAGGTGCGGGAAAACCTCAAAGCAATAAAACTAATACAGAAGAGAACGCAGAACCAGCAGTGGTCTTCCTGACAGAGGCAGAAAATAAGATCTAACACAGAAAATGCATACAAATATGTTATCCAAAGCCACAGTCGCCCCAATGTAAAGCGACAATGCTCTGCACAAATAACAAGCAAGTTATACTTTAAAGAGGTTGTTCACTTTGGCAATTCTCTTTTTCAAAAGATTCCCCAATGATAAACTGGGGGTCGTGTTTGTTATAGTTCATGTACCAGTATTGTTAGTGGATCCTCAAAGCCTCAGTTTGATTGATGCTAAATACTGTAAACTGGGATTGGAGAGTAAGTGGAGATCTCTTAGTTTCCTCTTTTAACACCTAAACAGAGATTTGGAATCCCCAGGTTACAGACCCCCAGTCTCAGACTAGCAACTGTGGCAGTGAGAGACAGTAGCGAGGTTAGGAACCTGGGTTCATCAAAAGAAAGGCAGGTGTCAGGCCACGGAAAACTCCAAAAGTGTAGCTACAGGTAAAAGCCATAGAACTGAAGCAGCACAGCATTCAGGCAAGGTATAGGCTACTAAACAGAAGCAAAGTCAGAGAAAAGGCCAAGGTCAGAATCAATGAACTAATATAAGTACCAGAAATAGTATAACTTGAAGCTCCTGGGCCCTAATGCAGAATGGGGCTTCTACTTACCTTGTGGCATTTAGAATAGTGGTATATTTTATCTGTCAGTGGGACCTTTAGGGCCACCTCAGAATCCAGAGGATGCTAGCGACGCCTACCACTGTGATTGCTACCCTATAGCTACACCCCTGAGTACCAGGCAGGAGAGGTAGGTAAAGACAAGGTCAGGAACAAGGCCAAGGTGAGGAGACAATATCAGTACAGCACAAATGAGAAGGGTCAGGATCCAGGAAAGGTTTGTACCTTGATCAACAGGCAATAAGTATGAGACCCAAATGGGTTTTAATAGCCAAACCTTTGTGACATAACAGCAACAGAGTACTAAACAAGTGTTGAGAGCATATTACAAAATGTTTCTGACCTCCATTAGAAGATGTAGTGTGAGGTGTAAACCACCAGGGTGCCATGGTCCTACTCTCACATCCAGCTATGACCTGGAGTCTGAGAGAGGCTGAGCTGTGGAAAGTTGCAAAATTGTCTTCTGGCGTGCATTTGGTGGTTGGCATGTAGTTGGCCCAGGAGCAGGGTGCATCTAATAGTCCAGTGGAGGAGAGAGGAGGCCGAGCACTGGAGCCAGGAGGAATCTAGTGGGTAGTCCCAGACTGGAGACAGTGGCATCTCAGTTCCTGTAAAGTGACAACAGAGTCCACAACGAGAGGGACTTTCCCTTAACATTGGCCAGTCCACTGAAAGCAAATTGTGAAAGACACCATTGTTCCCCATTTTCCTGTTATAATTTGATACAATATTATCACAATTAGAGTAAAGTAAGTTGAAACCTCAACCCTATTATCACTTTTGGGTCCAATACCTCCATGTTACAAAGATAAAAAACCTCCATCTTATTTCTTCTTCTTACATATTACAGAATAGCTAACGTGAAATCTATGATATTATCTATGGAATTAGAAATATAGAGGATCTATATGGTTAAGGTGGTCATATACATTAGACAAAGGAAGGCCGACATGTGCAATCCTTTACTCTAAGGGAGATAAGATGTGTCTAGCAGTGGCTCAATCCCCTCTTTAGATTAAGAACATGCTCAGCCAAACCGAGTGTGCATGTGTATTGGGGATCAGAGGCTTTATCTGATGGCTATTGAAGTGCGTGGCCAAATTCAGAATCAAAAGAATATTCACTTTAAACAAATTCTGTTTTAATCTACTTACAAAAACGAGTGTAGAAAACTACATTGTTTTACAATGAGCAACATTTAGATTTCTAGATCATAAGCTTGGTTTCACAATGACTGCATATGTCAGAATATCTGGACAAACTCTGAGAGTACAGGAGGTCACATCTAACTTAATCAGGAACTTAGAAGACATGGCAAAACATCCTTTCCAGCAATCCTTGCCCTGTACACCCCATTATTCAAAAGAATTGCCTGTGTAGGTAGTCATACAGATTCAACAGCTGTCGGAGATGGCCATTCTTCTCAAACTTCCTCAAACATTTGGATGCCAAGTATGCATGTGTTCTGAATGAAGAAATGGAAGACAGCCACTGCTAGATACTTCTGGAGGTGGCTTATCTGCCTTGTCAACAAAGGATGAGGCATTATGAAACTCAATATGTCCGATCCTATGTTTACCCCTGACATAGGCCAACCAAACCTCAATTAAACATTAAATTCCTGTTAGTAGTTGGCCACATCCATTAAAATTGGAAGGTTCAGCCATCTTTAACCTAATATGTATGGCCTCCTCTATTGACCTTGCCTATCCATGACATTGCTTTTGCCACAGAACTGTTATACAGTAGCTCTCTATTCTCCAGCTCATATGCTTCACTAGTCATTGAGTTCCCCCCAGAAAGCGGAGGGGCAAGTTTTCTTACTACCTTGGAATCTGTGTACTCACGAGGATTTTGAATGTGGAGACAAATCCTGCTAGAAGTCAGTCTGCCATTGTCCTCCTGTTCTTCTCCCTTCTTGAGGTACATAACAGTATGGGCATCTTGGCAGTGTCATAGAACCTCCCAGATTGTTGTTTCCTGGTTCATTCCGAACTTAAAAACTTGATCTTGATTCTCTAAACACACCATTGATTTTCTTTTTCCTTAAAAGTACAAAATTCCTTATTCAGGGTCACATTGCAATTTCCATTGCTTCTTGTCCAGGGACTAGTTACAATAGCTGAGATGGTGTACAGGGGCAAGTGGGCTGTTATAGTGGAGATCATGGCTACTGCCTATAATTACTGGGCTACTAGTCAAGATGCTAGATTGGCATACATGTCCATTATACTCTTGACCTGGACGGTGGTTTTGTAAAACAGGGGTCTTAGTATGTATCTTAGATATGACAGACACAATACAGCTGAGAACACTTTGATAGAAACCTTTGAGCATTGATTTTAGCCTTAAAAGCATTTTAGGCAGAGGTCCCAGAAATAATTGGACGTTTACTGTGTATTTTTCTTATAATCATTTAGATCAATCTGAATTTTGAAGCATTCAGTTATTTCTGCTTTTGCCGCCTTTGCCATTGAAACATGCTTTGATTCCACACATCGTACATGTTTCCTCAATTATTAGGATTATTGGTGGTTTTAAGGAAATCTCTATCACACAGCATACTTAACATACTGGAAATACTTGGTGAAGGTAATTCTTCTTCTGCTTCCACTCAAAAACACTTGGAATTTTTTTTTTTCACAAGAAGACCTTTAGCTTCAAACAAAAGTCCTTCAACAATGTAGAGTGTTGAGTCAAAGGGCTCTGGACAATGGCTTTGGAGATCCTTGTAGGACTTTTAGTCCATAGAATACACCAAATGGGGCTCATTTGGGAGCCCTGTGTAATATTTGTTATTGGCCTCTACTATTGCTGCACAATAGAAAAAGACTGGACGGTTGTTCCTTAAAGGGTGTGTATACCTTAACAACAATATTTTACATTTCTCCATTACATCTTAAATTAGAAAAAAAAATATACAACTTTGCAAACAGTTTTCATTAAAATTACCCTACACCTACCTGTCTATAGCTCCATTTCAGATCTATGTGTCTCCATGGTAACAGACGACATACAAAACCAGTAGTCTGACTCTATAGACTCTACCCTCTTCCATCTGTCCCCTACATCTTCTAGTACACCTCACATTACTTAGCAACGTATGGAATGGGAATGGATAGGAGAATTACTGCAATAAGATTATACTGTACATGTTTTTATTCTAATCTGTAGCTATACATAAGATTCCACAATAGCTGTAGATATTTAATAAAGACTATTGGCTGCAAAGTTGCCTTATTTTCCATTTTGTTACATGGTCTATTTCCTGACGATAGTTGCATCTGGTTGCTAGACAGTTGGATGTATTCTTCTCTTCTGCTTTGACTTCCATCTTCTGCTTCAGCCCTTCTTCTTCAGGCAGCAGCTCAGCTGCTTAGGCTTCACAGCCCTGCCAGGTTGCCTGTTGATTGTGGTCATATCTTGTCCTGACAATAATTCCTGACTCTGTAGCTCCTGATTTGACTCCTAATTGACTCTGTTCCTGATCTTGACCTTGTTCCTGAATATTACCTCGCCTCTTGGATTGATCGTCTGGTATCTGTTCTAACCCTTAGCTCATAATCTGGCCTTTCACATCCTGTCGTCCATGTGATGACCCTTGTCTCCATTCCCTATGTTCAGTTAACACTGTATGCCTCCTTCTTATCATATGCCATATGTTAATTATATTATGCTATATTTGTTGGCAACCACTTATTGACTAATGTCCACTTTGCATGCCATGTTGTATTTCTCAACCATTATGGCGTAACCCATAACACTGAAATTGATTTCCCTTTGAAGATCATTTTTAGAATGGTTTATTGTTCATTACTTAAAGAATTTTTGAATAATAGTGACGTTGTTTTATATATGATGAGGTTTTTATACATTTTTGAGGCCTTGTACACTCTTATGTGTTTGACAGATGTCTTAAGACTGATCAATGTGGCCATTATTAAAAATTAAGGTGCCTAGTAAGTTGCACAAATGGAAATCAGACGGTAGTGTGAACACCCCCTTAATGTATCATACCCCAATGCGCCAGTTTGATACATTTGACACAATTTCCACTTTTGCATTTTCCCCCAAAGACAAATACCAATATCTTCACGATCAAAGAAATGTTCCAGGTTTTCCAGTTTCACAGACAGTCCCCTGGTCCCCTGGGTCCACCTTAACTACAGCTGGCCAATCATGTGGCCACTAAAGACACCTGAATGGAGTTGATAGGAAACAAAATGGTTCCTTCTTAGTACCACTGGCAGGGGTAACAGTGACAAACTCAACACAATGGATGTTAGTGGCATATGCTAGCCATATCCAAAAAATACCCCTAAAGTTATAAAAAAAAAAAACCTTCCCATATTGAAGCAATGATCCATCAAAAAAAGAAAAGGAAGAGATGAAAAAAAAGTCAAAGTCAATGTCATAGCCCTATCCCACCAATTTCTACCCTGATACACCCATTTACGATAATAATAGCTCTTATTTTTCATAAATTACTAAGCAGTAAAATTTTATATTATTGTAATTATTATCCACCATTCAATACATAAACTCCCCCACCCTATAAATAGAGAATTCAGCTGTGCAGCCACAAACTAGTTTTCAAAAACATTGGACTGCATCGAGCGCTGTTTTTAGTTAAGGTGCGAGTGTTTGTGTGGCCTCTATTTAACTAGGTTTCAAAAATCCTGTTGTGCCTCCGGCTGCCAATAAATTGTGTTAAATATAACCCAGCGGAGTATACAATAATTCCAGCAAGTGGCCAGGAATAGAATGGAAGAAATCAGACATAATATCCTGTGCATTGATCAAGAGGCCACCAATGGGGATTTTTTTTTTTATTAGTGATTATGGGGGGGATATAGGTAACACAATATGAAAAGTACACGTTGTGCATAGTAAAGACTCCAAGTTTTAATAAACTAAAGATTAGATTACTTGTTACACAAGCAGCAGTGTTGAGTCTGTCGTTAGGTACAGTATGGTACAGTATGTGTAATCTGTGGTTTGACATAGGACTGCAGGTGAAACTACTACTTTTATTGCATTAAACTAGTAGAACTAGGTAAAGGGGTCATTGGCTTGTTCGCACCTAGAGATGAGCAAACCGTTCTATGAAGAACCAGGTTCTTTTCGAATTTTCCAAAAATCTCAGGTTTGTCTGATCCCAAGATTTTTGGGGCTCACCACCCATAAGTTCACCACCCATATTTGCAAAATATACACACGTGGACAAAATTGTTGGTACCCCTCGTTTAATGAAAGAAAAACACACAATGGTCACAGAAATAACTTAAAAAAGCCAGACTGGAATTTGACAAATTACATGTTGACAATCCACAAAGCTTCTGGGAGAATGTCCTATGGACAGATGAGACAAAAATCGAAATTTTTGGCAAGGCACATCAGCTCTATGTTCACAGACAGAAAAATAAAGCATACAGTGGGTAAGGAAAGTATTCAGACCCCTTTAAATTTTTCACTCTTTGTTTAATTGCAGCCATTTGCTAAAAGCAAAAAAGTTCATTTTATTTCTCATTAATGTACACTCAGCACCCCATCTTGACAGAAAAAAAAAAACAGAACTGTAGATATTTTTGCAAATTTATTAAAAAAGAAAAACTGAAATATCACATGGTCATAAGTATTCAGACCCTTTGCTGTGACATATTTAACTCACATGCTGTCCATTTCCTTCTGATCCTCCTTGAGATGGTTCTACTTCTTCATTGGAGTCCAGCTGTGTTTAATTAAACTGATTGGACTTGATTAGGAAAGGCACACACCTGTCTATATAAGACCTCACAGCTCACAGTGCATGTCAGAGCAAATGAGAATCATGAGGTCAAAGGAACTGCCCAAGGAGCTCAGAGACAGAATTGTGGCAAGGCACAGATCTGGCCAAGGTTACAAAAGAATTTCTGCAGCACTCAAGGTTCCTAAGAGCACAGTGGCCTCCATAATCCTTAACTGGAAGAAGTTTGGGATGACCAGAACTCTTCTTAGACCTAGCTGTCCAACCAAACTGAGCAATCATGGGAGAAGAGCCTTGTTGAGAGAGGTAAAGAAGAACCCAAAGATCACTGTGGCTGAGCTCCAGAGATGCAGTAGGGAGATGGGAGAAAGTTCCACAAAGTCACCTATCACTGCAGCCCTCCACCAGTCGCGGCTTTATGGCAGAGTGGCCCAAAGGAAGCCTCTCCTCAGTGCAAGACATATGAAAGCCCGCATAGAGTTTGCCAAAAAACACATGAAGGACTCCCAGATTATTCGAAATAAGATTCTCTGGTCTGATGAGACGAAGATTGAACTTTTTGGTGTTAATTCTAAGCGGCATGTGTGGAGAAAACCAGGCACTGCTCATCACCTGTCCAATACAATCCCAACAGTGAAACATGGTGGCGGCAGCATCATGCTATGGTGGGGGGGGGGTTTCAGCTGCAGGGACAGGACGACTGGTTGCAATTGAAGGAAAGATGAATGCGGCCAAGTACAGAGATATCCTGGAAGAAAACCACTTCCAGAGTGCTCTGGACCTCAGACTGGGCCGAAGGTTCACCTTCCAACAAGACAATGACCCTAAGCACACAGCTAAAATAACAAAGGAGCGGCTTCGGAACAACTCTGTGACCATTCCTGACTGGCCCAGCCAGAGCCCTGACCTCAACCCAATTGAGCATCTCTGGAGAGACCTGAAAATGGCTGTCCACCAACGTTCACCATCCAACCTGACGGATCTGGAGAGGATCTGCAAGGAAGAATGGCCGAGGATCCCCAAATCCAGATGTGAAAACTTATTGCATCATTCCCAAGAAGACTCATGGCTGTACTAGCTCAAAAGGAAGCGGCTTCTACTCAATACTGAGCAAAGGGTCTGAATACTTATGACCATGTGATATTTCAGTTTTTCTTTTTTAATAAATTTGCAAAAATATCTACATTTCTGTTTTTTTTCTGTCAATATGGGGTGCTGAGTGTACATTAATGAGAAATAAAATGAACTTTTTTGCTTTTAGCAAATGGCTGCAATGAAACAAAGAGTGAAAAATTTAAAGGGGTCTGAATACTTTCCGTACCCACTGTATCTTGAAAAGAACACTGTCCCTACTGTGAAACATGGAGGAGGCTCTGTTATGTTCTGGGGCTGCTTTGCTGCATTTGGCACAGGGTGTCTTGAATCTGTGCAGGGTACAATGAAATCTCAAGACTATCAAGGGATTCTAGAGAGAAATGTGCTGCCCAGTGTCAGAAAGCTTGGTCTCAGTCACAGGTCACGGGTCTTGCAACAGGATAATGACCCAGAACACACAGCTAAAAACACCCAAGAATGGCTAAGAGGAAAACATTGGACTATTCTGAAGTGGCCTTCTATGAGCCCTGACCTAAATCCTATTGAGCATTTTTGGAAGGAGCTGAAGCATGCCGTCTGGAAAAGGCACTCTTCAAACCCGAGACAACTGGAGCAGTTTGCTCATGAGGAGTGGCCAAAATACCTGTTGAGAGGTGCAGAAGTCTCATTGACATTTACATGAATCGTTTGATTGCAGTGATTGCCTCAAAAGGTTATGCAACAAAATATTACGTTAAGGGAACCATAATTTCTGTCCAGGCCTGTTTCATGAGTTTTCTTTTTTTAAAAAATTCTGTTGAAGCATGGTTGAAAAGCAATGTCTGACTTTCATTTGTTCATTTTCATAGAATTTTTATATATTATTACTTTTGTCAGATTCAAGTTATTTCTGTGACCATTGTGGGTTTTTCTTTCATTAAACGAGGGGTACCAACAATTTTGTCCACGTGTGTATCTCGAGAGGTTTACCCAGCTCTATTCACACTGAATTCCTATAGCAGTGGTCTCCAAACTCTATGGTACTAATACACAATTTGTACCAACCTCCCACCATATCTGTTGTATTTGCATGTTGCAGAGCATCCTTTGCATCCTCATAAGGTCCCAGGTACATTTCTATTTCCTATAGAAGTGGTCTACTATCTATGGTTTTTCTGATGGTGTCCGGACATGTTAGGAGCTGTAGTTTCACCACAGCTGGAGTTGGATACCACCGCCTAATAGTATTGTCCATATAGGATATTCCGTTTGGACATGTTATGTGAAGTATTCAGCCATCATATCCATATGTAGTTCCAATCTCAGCATGCAACCTGATCCACTAAAGCAGTTAGGAAATGATATAGTTTAAAAGGGTTGTCCAGACGTATACTATTGATGGCCTATTCTTAGGATAGGTGATCCATGTCTGACTCTTGGCACTTTAACCTTTAAGTGGAGACCCCCACCAATCATGAGAGACATTAAGGCAGGTACAGGTATGAGGTGCTGGGGTAAAATGGTAATGTGGTTTGTAAAACCAAACGTCTGGCTACAGAGATTGATCACAGCGAGATATGTGGTACCATATGGAGTTATCCAAGAGGGTGGATAGACAAGCCAAGATTTTGGTAATGATGGTCTAGCAGAACTGGTTATGCAGCACAGTGGAGAGTTGTACAGAAGACAAACAAGCTGGGTCAATATTGGAGTTTTATAATACAAAAGTAAATTCCTAGAATTAATGCTAACAAAACCTATACTGACACATAGTTTAAAAAAGATGGCACCTTGGTTGGTCATGGTGCCCACCATTAGTACCAAATGATAGCTGGAGGGACTGGCAGTTTGCTCTAAAGCACAGAAAGGAGAGTACAGAGTATACATGGCACCAAAGAAGATGAACTACATCAACAACCACAAAATCTTATACTGTCCTCCAACCATGTTCATTATTCCATTTATTACACATATAGCACCAACATATTTGTCTGAAAAATATGAAAATAAGAAAATTATGTGAACACAGACAGAATAGATCAAGTTGCTTTGGTTGGATTTGAACCCATGGCCCCAGTACTGCAAGGCAATGATGCTAATCTCTGAACCAACATCCCTCCCATACTTATTTTAGCTTCAGACATTACTTGCCCTTCCTTGGCAAGTCCCTCACCCAACAGCAATTACATGTTTGCAAAATTGATCCAATTAGTAAGTAACCACGATGGGGAGGTTAACCACAGGATCCAGAAGGTGAACATTCCCTTCATCGCAAAGACATGAGACTACAAGGTAGCATCAGGTGAAGAGCATGGCTCATGTTGACTAATTCGACACGTCTTATTTAACTTCTCCAGAAGCCTTCCAATGATACATTCCTTTAACACGGCTCAATGCTTCGGCTGTTTCTTTTTATAGTCCTTGTTACTCTACCCTAAAAACATCCACCAAAAAAAAAAACAAATTCCAAAGTTGTCTGTCTAGCACCTTTCATGATCACTAAATTATCTCGTAAAGTAGAGGCTTAAGTCTGTATCCGATTTCCCTCTGATGAGACCACCATCCCCTCCAGCACTGGCCGTAAGCAGCACCATTTCATCATAGGACTCGGTCATGTCTTCTTTACGGAACTCTTCCTCACCTCAAACATTTTCTTGGCTGGTAAGGAGCTTAGAGGTTCGGAATAAGCCATAAGTCTTGACCAGAAAAGTTGACTTGAAAACAATTCAATTGTTACATCATCTCAGCTCTGAAATATGGCTTACTTCATATTTTTGTGTTGTCTCTTTTTTAAGTTTTAAGCTTTAAAGGGTTTGGCTCCAAAACTACTTGACTTACTCATTTGCTCCATCCAAGAGCTCCTTGTACCTCACTAACATCCTCAGATTCTGATGTCAGCCAATACCGATATTATGATTATTGTGAAAAAAAAATAAAAAAAGTCAGACTCCACACCGTGGGCATTAGTACTGCCGGCCTCTCACAGGAAATTACATGATTCTGGCACCTAAAATCTATATTTGCACTTTTAAAAATAGATCCCCTCCCCCCCCCCTCCGAAGTTCAGTAGATGCCATTTGAGCCTACCGCTTCCCTTAATGAAGAGTGCAGATGTCCACAGCTTTGTACGCTGGTTCTGCTGATGTCTCACCCGTGTATCAAGAAAAACATAATTTTTAGTATGTAATACAATATGTTTGTTCACAGGGCCACAAAAGTCATATTTTATATTTGCTTATATAAAGTCTGTTGTTTTTCCATTACCAAAGCCACAGTGAACTCGAGAACCTTGGATTACACGTTCCTTCACTGAGGAATGAGAGTGTTGAGTTTCTTCCGATCATTTATGTATTAGATAGATATTTTAAACAGTTTAATATTTGGAGAAGGAGAGGGTCAGCAATGGATGAAGTCACCAACTGGATCACACTTTTGCACATTAGAAGAACTGGCATTTTTGTATACTCACCTCAGCCCCATGTAAATAGACTGACTGTCTGGAAACATGGGTCTATATTAAAAAGTGTTTTCAAGATTATAAAAACATGGCACCTTTATTCCAAAACCAGCGCCAGGCCTGTCCACAGGTTGTGGGTGGTACTGCAACTCATTTCACTAGAGCTGTGGAGCAGTATGATGCTGTTTTTATAAGAAAACCGAGCACTCATGTCATCCATCTGTTATATCCATGTTACCAGCTGCCGGAATGTTGTTAGACATTCTAGAACTGTCCGATCAGTGCTGACTGTAAGAACACATCCCTTTGACAAGTGAAATATAAGTTGTTGTTACTTTACTTAAATTTTACATTTAAGAGGAACTGTTTTTTGTTTTGTTTTTATTTTTACAATGTATAAAAAAAATTCTTTGGGGGTCACCATATTCTGACTATAACTTTTTATTTTTTTGTAAATGGAGCTATGTGAGGGCTTGTTTTTTGTGGAGCGAGCTGTGCTTTTTATTGATACCATATCTGTGTACATGAGGACACAGATAGTCCTACCTTATTAAGACCTACCATTACTGCTGTTTTCTTGTTTTATTTAAGCTATATCTGTGTACATAGTTTTGCTTTTTTTTTTTTAACACTTTTCATTTCTTTTGCAGGGGGAAAGGTGAGTTGACCAAAAAACTACTGTGATGACATTGTGGTTTTTGTAGTTTTCTTTAGGCTAAGGTCCCACGTAGCAAACCGCAGCCAAAAAGTGATGCGGAAAAAACCACGGCAAAAACACATCACATTTTTTTCTGCATCGCTTTTCACAGAAAGTCCGCTGAGTTTTCCTGCGGACTTTCTTTCCCTTTTATAGCTATACAGGAAACACCAGCATTTACATAAGGATAACTGACATGCTGCGATCTACAAAAATGTCAGTGTTTTTGAATTTGCAGCATTTCCGCTGAGAATATTTTTCTTCAATGTGTGGATGGGATTAACCAGAAACCCATCCACTTTGCAGGTACTGTAAAACGCAAAGTTGGCGTTGGCGATACGTGGGACCACGGCCTTAAACAGCATTCACTGTATGAGATGAATATCATTAGATTTTATGTTGTAAGGGTAAGTTTACATGGAGTTTTTTGCAGGCGGATTTTGAGGTGGAATCTGTCTC
This sequence comes from Leptodactylus fallax, assembly GCA_947044405.1. Classification (NCBI taxonomy): domain Eukaryota; kingdom Metazoa; phylum Chordata; class Amphibia; order Anura; family Leptodactylidae; genus Leptodactylus; species Leptodactylus fallax. The sequence goes on along the minus strand of CAMRHE010000219.1, from coordinate 2,707,384 downwards.
AAAATCTGCCTCAAAATGCCTCCCATTCATTGCAATTGGAGTCAGGAGCAGATTTGTCTGCTAATGAAAAAAATAAGGGTCATGACCAATTCCACCTTGAAATGAATGGGAGGCAGAAAAAAATGCTAGTGTTTTTTGCAGCAGTTTAGGAGGGTGTTTTTATTTTTATTTTTGCAAAAACCACTAGCATTTTTTTTCTGCCTGCCATTCATTTCAATGATGTTTGCAAGGCAGAACCCGCCTGAAGATTTTTTTTTTACCTCTAGCTGAAAAATCAACTATAGGAAAAAATGTGCCTGACTAACATTGAAGTGAATTGGAGGGTTGGGATTCCGCCTCAAAAATCCGCCTGCAACAATCTCACTGTGAACGTACCTTAATAGTTTAGACATTTATATACACAGCAATAAGAATTATGTTTTATGTATTCTTGTTTATTTTATTTGTATGGCAAAAGGATTTTTAACTCTTATTCTTTATTTATTTTCATAATATTTTCAAAATTCTCTGACTGTTTTTTTTTTCCTTTTTATTACCACAAGGGGATTGGAATGTCTGATCACTTGATCGCTTCTACAATATACTGCAATACTTCTGTATTGCAGTATATTGTACATTTCAGCTGATAACTATTAGGTCCTGTTTCTAGCAGGGTCTAATGCAAGATAGCCTGGAGGCCACTGTTATACCTCCTGGCTGCTATGGCAATCTCTTGAACACTGTGATTTCATCGCAAAGGGCAGAGGGAATGAAAGAATGGACTTGCCTCGCTTTAACCACTTGGATGCTTTGATTATCTATAGGGTTAAATTTCTAGAATTAGAGTTATGTCTGACTCTAGCAACCAAATCCTGGGAGTGATACCCGCCACCTTTAATGCTTGCCTTCTAGCTTCTACACTCTGTGCCTGTGCAGAGAATCATCTGCAGAAGACCTGACCATTGGGGGTAATGATGTGGCAGGTTCAACAGTTTACTAAACTGGAAAGGCTCACAGGGACTTGTGTAGTTGATGTAAGTGGAAGTTACCAGAACAGATTCAACGCCGCCACAGTACTTTTTCATTAATATAATTATATTATTGAGTTGTTTCATTTGCCTAGTAGGTTAATGAGAATTGGGGATTTGGGTCCCGACATGCCCCTAAGGGATTCACCTGAACTCCTGTCTCCTGTCTCCTGTCCCCACCACCTCCTGGTTTCAGTAACAAGTTGGTGGGTGGGCTTAGCCTGAGTGATGTACAGTTCAGGCAAGCAGCTCCCAAGAATAAACTGCACACTGTTATCTCTGGATTTACATACATGGATAACAGAGGCACTGATCAAGGCATTGTTATAGTCCACATCCGTAGCTAAATGTACTTTGCCAAGCTGAAAGACTGCCCATTAGCTGTCAATCACAATAAATAAAAGAATAAAGATAGATAAACCATCACTCATAGGTATCGAGATGAAAGAGAGAGCACTATGGGGCATTGTACTGTGTTGGGGCACTAAGATGTGGTATACTGTGGAGAGGGCACAAATGTGGCATTATACTCCTTGGGGGCACCAATGGGATATTATACTGTGTGACGGCACAATGGGGCATTATACTGTGTGGAAAGATTATGCAGGCATTTTACTTAGTGGGGGTACCAATAGGATATTATACCATGTGGAGGCCACTACAGGGGGCACTATACTGTGTGGGAAGAATTAAGGGGGCATTATAATGTATGGGGACAATAAGGGTCATTATACTATGTGGGTGTACTAAGGGGAATTTTACTGTATTGAGGTACTGAGGAGGCTTCATCACTGTATGTTACATAGAGGAAGGCACTAATACTGTATGGGGCACAAGGGGACTGGGTAGGGTCAAAGAGGGTATGGGTTGGGTTAGAGGTGTGTCCTAACATATGTTAATACTGGATTCGATCAGCTCAGCTCAGATTTTCACCTGATGGCAGCCCCAGGTCAATAGACCTTTGCTAATAGTTGTGTCCCTCTACTCTATTAGATTGTGTGGAATGGACTATGATTTCCATCTGTGGCTTATAACTAGAAGTGGATAGACAGGAGAGAGATTTTCTGGTGAGCTTCATTTTGACTTACCAAAATATCACTTGGAAAGGTAAGGGACCCATATGCAGTCCTGCACACGGTCCTGTGTTGCTTGTGACCCTCTGTTGAGAAGTATACTCAGTTTTCAGCAGTCTTTGTATGAATTCAAAAGAAAAAAAAAATACTTCCATATTTCACTGGATACCATGTTACAGTCACACCATATGGCAGCATACATGTCATGGAGCTACAGGAACTCTAGGTGCCTCAGTACAAGCCCCATGTTCACAGTTCTGCTATGTAGATGACGTCTGAGTCTCATGTAAGTAGTGTATAATAAGACCTAAGCAGAATTATTTTAAAATGCAAAGACCCCCACCCCATAAACAATACATATAATCATATGGGTGTATGTACAACTATCGCAAATCTGTGAAAAGATAAAAAAAAAATACTAAAAAAAAAGTTGGATTCTGGAAAGCTGAAAAAGAATCTTAGCAGACAGAAAAATAAAATAGTGAAAGATATAAATAGAGGGATTAAAGATGATTTGTGTAACCATTTCATAAAGCTTTCTCAATGAAAACAATGAATCATAACTTAATTTCCTTCCAAAGGATCACAATTAAATCTGGTGAGCCAAAGGGTGGTTTCCAGCGTGTAGGAAATGAACTCTTACGTTCCAACGCATTCACTTCACACTAAATTTGTCTTGTTCCTCGCTCCCTAGTAAACAGTAGTCAGGAAGCAGGATATATAAAAAATAGTTTCAGGGGGAGATGTAGGTGTTGGAGCTCGGAAGTTACATAATGCAAGCTTGAATATCCTCGAATAAATCTCTGCTGTGGACTCTATTAAAATATACCAATTAATCTATAATATTTTGTAGAGTCGACCTCCGTAAATGTTATTCTTATATTGAATAATGCTGCGATTTATGAAAACCGGGCTCAATAAGGAGACTTCTTAGACATATTCATCTTGAAGGAACTGACTTCAAGGAGGGTGGGAGAACATTCATTTAGGTTTTTAATATGAAGTGTAGAAAACATCAGGAAAGTAAGAGAATGTGATATGGAGAAAATGACCCGGGCGCAGAGGATTATGCAATAGAACGTCTAGCTCAGTCCTTAAAAGATTAACACTTAGACGTCTTAAGCTTTTCTTGTTTAGCTTGAAGAAGTCTGGAAAATCCTACATTAGCAGATGGGGAAGTGTTAAGCTTTGTGTCAGAGTAGTACTATATGGCAGCCAATACATCGATGACGTGACCTACTGTTTTCTGAAGCTTGGGACTGATTTGGTGCAGCAAGAACATACGAAATTCCACTGTCCTATTAGAACCTTATTTCTGTGGTTTCTTGCTGTTAAACTGTTGCTTTGGATTGTCTTTTCCCTAATGGCAGATCTCAGGGAAGAGAAGTATCAGCTGTTGGATTTTAACATGCCCAATCTTTGAGCTCTCGGCGAAGATAAGCTGCTGCCAGAAGTAGCTGTAAGAGCCTTACTCTTCTCTCCCCATTCAGAACACAATAACACCTGGACGAGCCTAAGTGCCAAGGGATCACCCAACAGCTATATAATGTGAACAGCCAGCCTCAGGCAAAAGGATCTCTTAGGTGCCATTGATAGTTGTTGTACAATTAATCTGGCACTGTTTTCCTTTCATTATGGAATAAATGCAATTGTGAACATAGCCTTATGAGTTAGCATTGAGTAGAGATGGGCGAACCTCGCAAGATTCTTTCTCAAGTATTTGCGAGTTCACCTGATAATTTCGTCATGATATTTTGATGCAAGGATCATGACATTGGAGCACCCCATATGACCTTTGAGGCGTAATCACAGGTCTTAGTGGTCTCCCAGGACTGCTGACATCACTCAGGAGGTTGGAAGAGAACTAAAGACACGCAAAAAGGTTGTAGTCCTCCACTAAAAACCCCACAGAGTAAAATAATGATTTGTCGGTAGAGAACCCCCAAAATCTTGGGTTCAGCCAAAAATAAGATTTTAGGAAAATTCATAGCAAACCTGGCTCATTGTAAAGTAGTACACTTGTCTCTACAAGCGAGTTGCCCAAAAAGGTAAAAACAGGAATTTTTGGAAAATTCATAACGAGCCTGGCCCATTAAGAAGAGGTTCACTCATCTCTAGCAGTGAATTGCCCAAGAATGTAAAAACAGGTTATGCTAGGATCATAAAAACGGTCAGGTATCCATTCTTTGGGTCCGCTTGGGGACCTGAAAAACGGAAACCCAATCCGCTAATAAAGCGGTTACCCACGGACCTCATAGACCAGCGGTCCCCAACCTTTTCTTCTCTGCGGCCTGGCAGGGGGGCGGGGGGCAGGGTTATACACTAAACAGCGCTTTAGATGAGACGGGTTGGCGATCTGGCCACAGTGTTGTGGCTCCTAGCATAGCTAATGGCAGGGACCTGGTCTACAGCGCTGTACACCGAGGTCCCGTGCCATTAGCTATGCTAGGAGCCATGAAACTGTGGCCAGATTGCCGACCCGCCCCACATAATGTGCTTGGAGCCACCTTTACCGAGGCCAGACTGCCGCCCTGCGGACCGGCAAAGGACCCCCAACGGCCCGGTCCCGGTCTGTGATCCGGTGGTTAGGGACCCCTGCCATAGACTATAATGGGGTCCAACCAGTTTCCACCCGAAAAATGTGGAGAGAAAAGTCCTGCTTGCAGGACTTATCGCTCTGCATTTTTCAAGCGGAATGGGGAATGGAGACCAGACGCAGGTGTGAACCTAGCCTTAGCTTTAACAACACTCAACAAATCTTACATTCATCTGATGTACAGTACACGGTTATGAAGTAGATGACCCCTATGTATTTTGTTTAACTGTTTAATCGGTAAATGGATAGACACATTGGGATCCAAGAACTCATCAGTGTAGAATACGAGTCCCGCAAACTTCAATATGCAACATAAAAATGCAATTGAATACATCTTTTCTGAGCATTAGATGGACAGTCGTAAAACCGAGAAGACGGCTTCTAATGTTCCACTATTTGTGATTACAAAACCAACAGTTATCATTTGATATGACATCTGTCCTCTCCCTAATCTCCGACACGTGATTTATGCCAGAACTGAACTACTTAGAGTTTCAATGGAAAACAAGATTTATTTCAGATACCATAAATCAACACATTCCAGGTCACTGAAAACCACTTACATCAGCCAATGTTGCAACACAAAGTCTGTGCGACTGGCCGGCCGGCACAAGAATCCTTAGAATCAGCAATAAGCCTAAAACTGGCTTCAAAATTAAAGGCAATGCCAGGATGTTTTTAAAAATGGCTGACTTCTTCAAAAAATAGCTCTGTGTCTGTCTATGGGTTGTGTCTGGTACTGCAGCTCAACTTCATTGGAATCAGTGTTACTTAGCTACAATAACACACACAACCTGTGGACAGATGTGGAGCTGTTAGAAAAAAACAGCCACATTTTTCCAATCTGTACAACCTTCATGGTATATATAACCAGATTTTAATGACTTTTATTAAAAGGGATTGACCAGGATTAGAAAATCATGGCTGCTTTTTTTCCCCAAAACAGTGTCACACCTGTCCACAGGTTGTGCATGGTATTGTAGTTCAGATCCATGGAAGTTCATAGTGTTTAGCTCCAATAACACATAAAACTTGCCTGTTTTAGGCAGACAAGTTTTTTTAAAACATGGCAACCCCTTTAATCTGTAGGCCTCTTCATAACTAAAGCTGGCCATACACATTAGATGCTTCTCAGCTTAACTTGACAATTTCCATAGGAAAACTGTATGAAGCTGTCAGGGGATGGTTAACTAATGTGCATTGTCAATTTTTAAGATTTTTTTCAAAAATTATATGAAACGATTTGTGCCCATTCAACAATGTGGTCGTAGTTGTTCACCATCTAAGTAATTTATTGTTGAATTAGGAGTGATTAGGACAAAATTCCTAGAGGAGATGGAAGTTCTGACAGTCAAAGGCTGACACTTTCCAATGGTTGAGATGTAGCTGGAGTGTGTAGACAGCTGGAGCAGTCATTGGTGACAATAGGAAGGCCAGACATACTGTAGGTTGGATCGCCAATAGGGAATCTGTCTGAAAAAATTAAGAAATACCTAGAATACAACAACTTGTACAACTAAGGAATTTCCCATCTTATTGGTCCCATGACTTCCTCATCCAGACAGATGGTTATTTATTAGGAATAGGTATGTATCACGAGTCTCTTCACTAACTACTGATTGCTCAACAGACCCAATTTACTATTACTAACTAAGACTTAGAAGGTTCCCTACAACCTATCGCCTTACATCTCTGGCTTAATCTCCTGATTCCTCCCCTCTCCGGTCAACAAAAGACCTCCTTAGATCTACTCTTCTCTACTTTTCAGATAACCATTTCTAAGATGTATCCCCCATACTTGCTACCTTAAAATATCAGTCTCTACCCCAAAATCAAAACCCTCAAATGCAACCTGAAAACCCGCTTCTTCAGAATAGCCTACAACTCACGTTACCCTGCTACCATATGAGTATATTAGATCCTCACCTATTGTCTTCATCCACCTTCCCTTATAGATTGTTAGCTGTCACAGCCAGGGTCCTCATTTCCATTGTACCAGTGAACCTTCAACATAAAGGTAACATCTTCTTAAAAAAGTATTCCCAATGCATCCACTCGGAATTGCCAATGTCACAGAAAATTACCTCACTGTCTGAGAGAGGTCCTGAACCAATTCCATGTAGTGAGGTGGCCAACACATCCAAAAGGAGAACATATATTGAGGCAGCAGGACAGGTGTATGACTCTCTCTGACCTCTTCTACAGGAGTTATAGAAGCTGCTGAGAATGAGCTACTGGTGAATAATAAACTTTGTATGAGCTGTAAAAAGGTGTGGATCAAGGAAAGTGATACTCTCTGGCTGTTGTGGTTGTTACTTCTTAAGTTCCTGAAGACTAGAGGCTACAGTGATATGAATATATATATATATATATATATATATATATATATATATATATATATATACACATATATATATACACAGTACAGACCAAAAGTTTGGACACACCTTCTCATTCCAAGAGTTTTCTGTATTTTCATGACTATAAAAATTGTAGATTCACACTGAAGGCATCAAAACTATGAATTAACACATGTGGAATTATATACTGAACAAAAAAGTGTGAAACAACTGAAAATATGTCTTATATTCTAGGTTCTTCAAAGTAGCCACCTTTTGCTTTGATTACTGCTTTGCACACTCTTGGCATTCTCTTGATGAGCTTCAAGAGGTAGTCACCTGAAATGGTTTTCACTTCACAGGTGTGCCCTGTCAGGTTTAATAAGTGGGATTTCTTGCCTTATAAATGGGGTTGGGACCATCAGTTGTGTTGTTATTTATTTATTTATTATGCTTGCTTGTATAGCGCCCTCATATTCCGCAGCGCTTTTGCAGACATTGACAGTCACTGTCCCATATAGGGCTCACAATCTACATTCCCTATCAGTATGTCTTTGGAGCGTGGGAAGAAACCGGAGTACCCGGAGAAAACCCACGCAAACACGGGGAGAACATACAAACTCCTTGCAGATGTTGTCCCTGGCAGGATTCGAACCTAGGACTCCAGCGCTGCAAGGCTACAGTGCTAACCACTGAGCCACCATGTTCAAAAGTCAGGTGGATACACAGCTGATAGTCCTACTGAATGGAGTGTTAGAATTTGTATTATGGCAAAAAAAAGCAGCTAAGTAAAGAAAAACATGTGGCCATCATTACTTTAAGAAATGAAGGTCAGTCAGTCCGAAAAATTGGGAAAACTTTGAAAGTGTCCCCAAGTGCAGTGGCCAAAACCATCAAGCGCTACAAAGAAACTGGCTCACATGAGGACCGCCCCAGGAAAGGAAGACCAAGAGTCACCTCTGCTGCGGAGGATAAGTTCATCCGAGTCACCAGCCTCAGAAATCGCAGGTTAACAGCAGCTCAGATTAGAGACCAGGTCAATGCCACACAGAGTTCTAGCAGCAGACACATCTCTACAACAACTGTTAAGAGGAGACTGTGTTCAGCAGGCCTTCATGGTAAAATAGCTGCTAAGAAACCACTGCTAAGGACAGGCAACAAGCAGAAGAGACTTGTTTGGGCTAAAGAACACAAGGAATGGACATCAGACCTGTGGAAATCTGTGCTTTGGTCTGATGAGTCCAAATTTGAGATCTTTGGTTCCAACCACCGTGTCTTTGTGCGACGCAGAAAAGGTGAAGGAATGGACTCTACACGCCTGGTTCCCACCGTGAAGCATGGAGGAGGAGGTGTGATGGTGTGGGGGTGCTTTGCTGGTGACACTGTTGGGGATTTATTCAAAATTGAAGGAATACTGAACCAGCATCTTTACCACAGCATCTTGCAGCGGCATGCTATTCCATCCGGTTTGCGTTTAGTTGGACCATCATTTATTTTTCAACAGGACAATGACCCCAAACACACCTCCAGACTGTGTAAGGGCTATTTGACCAAGAAGGAGAGTGATGGGGTGCTACGCCAGATGACCTGGCCTCCACAGTCACCAGACCTGAACCCAATCGAGATGGTTTGGGGTGAGCTGGACCGCAGAGTGAAGGCAAAAGGGCCAACAAGTGCTAAGCATCTCTGGGAACTCCTTCAAGACTGTTGGAAGACCATTTCAGCTGACTACCTCTTGAAGCTCATCAAGAGAATGCCAAGAGTGTGCAAAGCAGTAATCAAAGCAAAAGGTGGCTACTTTGAAGAACCTAGAATATAAGACATATTTTCAGTTGTTTCACACTTTTTTGTTAAGTATATAATTCAACATGTGTTAATTCATAGTTTTGATGCCTTCAGTGTGAATCTACAATTTTTATAGTTATGAAAATACAGAAATCTCTTGGAATGAGAAGGTGTGTCCAAACTTTTGGTCTGTACTGTATATATATATATATATATATATATATATATATATATATATATATGGGACTTATGGGACTATTGACTGATGGGCTCCATACTACCTATCTAAGAATTAGCAAAGTAAGTGTTAAAGAGGACCTTTTTCCATCTCCACCACCTCCAGTTTTGTGCTCCATTGATTCCAACAAAGTTTGAATTGATCTCTAGCCCCTACCATTCCTGAGCAGTCAGTGCAGTTAGTTTTGATGTCTGATATGTATTTTCAGTGATCTCAGGCAAGGGAGTGTGATTCTGAACTCCAATCAGAGGCGGATAGTGTCAGACCTCAGAATCCAACCTTCTTGGCTACTCCTGTCTGACACCACCCACTTGACATTAGAGTGTCTAGTTAGGATATCAGGCACCAAAAAATAACAGCACAGATTGCTCAGGAATGGTGGGGACTAGAGAAAAAATTCCAACTCTGCCATAACCAGTGGAGTAGCATGTATTAAAAAGACGTGGTGAAAGACCCTCTTTAAATTCTTGTGTTTATCACCAAAATGTAGGATTAGAGGAGTTGGACAACATTGGATCCCCACTTTTCACAGCAGTACCTGACACACAAATAAGGTGTGACTGTCTCTAGTACTGCAGCTCAGCCCATTTAAGTGAAGAACACGGTGCTACTGTGTTATATGCAGGTACTGCAATAAAGGGGCACAGGTTCTTATTTATTAGTGGAGATTCCAGGGAAATGTATCCCCCACAATACACACTGGCTATTATCCACTAATGTAAAATCACAAAAAAAAAATAAAAATTCAGTTGGTAATTTCAAGCTAAAGAATTGCAGATTCAAGGACAAATGCAAATAGTCAACCACGGACAAGGCTAAGCCAGAAGTGTATTATTATTCCTCGTCTTACTTCATTGAACATTTGGAAATCATTTCTCAAATACAGGACCAAAAAGTAAAGGATAAATCATAGGTAATGATATGAGAGGTTGTGTTCGCCAAGATGTAGAGCTATACAGTCAGCCTGGTCTTTTCATGAGACTCTTACCATTAAGAATAATTACTAAGACACCGCTGTCATTCCGAACAATCTGCAGAGTGCCCGACTATCGAATTGGTTACCAGAATGACTTCAAACTGGTCACACATTTCAATGATGATTCAAAAGAAGTGGTTGATACATTTAAGCACTATTTTTAGAATAGGCCATCCATATCAGATCCATGGGGGCTAGGCTCTTGGTACACCCTCTAATTTCCCGATTATAGGGATGCTTCTCCTTCCTAGATTACCAGGCATAGTCCTTTTGGTTGTGGCTATACATTGTATATTACAGCAGTTCAGTCTTATTCTAATAGATAGGAATGAGCTGTAATACCAAACACCGACACCACCACAAGAATAGAGCTGTATCTGGTCAACGGTTATGTGGATATGGCTCTCTGTAGAGTGTCCTCTAAATTCAAATACAGTGTGTCGGACTGAACATTCAGTTTTGGGATGATTGTACTCCTAAAATGTAACCAAGATTACTCAACCTCTCCTTGGACTAGCAGAATTCCTTTGTTTTGGGTTTTCTTAAACCCTTGCAATGCCACCATTGCACAACATTGAAGATCTCCAATCCTACTTTAGAAGAGTGGCTGTAAACCAAAGTCATTCTCACATTCATATTCTCATGAGCCCACTACTACATACTGTCCATGTATGTGGGGATTCAAAAAGAGGTTTAAAGGGGGTGTCTGGTTTAGAAAACAATTTCTAAAAATTCATGGACTGTTAACTTTTATCACAAATCAGTCTCTGCTGGACCCAGAATTTCTGTGTTTTATATGGGCAGCCCACTAATTTAAAAGGACATCATGTAATACTTCATTTCCCCAGAGGTGGCACTGCAGTAAAAATGAGCATTTGCTCCCGGATGTCCCCACATACTATAGCCAATCACTAGTGATCATAGCAGGGGACAAGCTGTGACCAAATTATCTAAACTGTCCAGACTCCAAAGTGGACAATCCCTTTAAAGTGGTGGTCAAACAACTTGATCTCTATGGTGAACATCTCCACCCCTGACCACTGTGTAATAATCATTCTGTCCTTACAAGAAGACAAAGAAATGCCTATGAGCTATTGTAAGACGTCTTGACTTAACTTATTGGACGTCTTACAAGAGAAGAAGGGAAAGAATTAAGGACAGAAAAGGAACAATCTGAGAAGTTATGGAGCAAATAAGAGGGAAGACATTTCTTTCTATGTCCTGGACCATTACTATGAAGAATTATATTTCTGATAGTCAGCCCCATGACTGTTCTCCATAAAGCTGTCATGTCATCGGTTACAGGAGTGAGAGCATCGGACATGGTCTATTAAACGTGATCCTACAGCAGCCGAATGTACAGCCAAATGGAAAATTACATTAAAATAGGTGATTAATGTCCAAAATGTGGAGCAGCAAACTAAAAATATCCATCATGTATCCCCATATATCCCCTGCTAAAGTATTCCTGACAAAGCGGCTCACAATATAATGAATATACAGCTGACTAAAGATGCATAGTATGATGAGTATATAGCCAACTATAGACTAGACTAGAGATGAGCAAACCGCTTCTGATCGAACCAACTTTGACCTGAATTTTCCAAAAATTTAGGGTTGGACCTGGACTTTGGAGATTTGTCACCCGTGAACTAGAGGAGAAGAGACACCAGAATGTAATAGGTGGAGACCTAGGGAGGTGTAAAAAAATAAAGATTTTACTCACCTTCCCTCACCTCTTCTGGGCCTCCTCGTGGCATGCATCTGGTGCTCTCCCTCAGCCCCCTCCTGGACTTTTCTGGCCTCCTGCATAACATCATGTGCTCAGGGTCACCACTGAGGCCTGTCATGACATGATGTTGCCCAGGAGACCAGAAGAGTCCAGCATAGGAGGTGCCATATTGGTGTGACCTTTGGTATGAAACCTGGACACCGGAACAATGTGTCGCCACTCAAAATTTCTCTCCACCAGGTTTCCACAGGTAACCACTTTTTAAGAGTAGAGGGTCTCTGTCTTTCAGGTCCCCATGCTGACCCAAAAGACAGAGACCTGAACGTTAGTGTGAACCTAGCATAACCTGCAATTTAGTTCCCAAGCACCTTCAACCCAATGCTACACACACTCAGCAACCACACACACTGATGAACTTATATCTCCACCTAGACTCTGCTCCTGTGTGTGATGCGGCCCTATACCTTGTATCCTCACCTGAGCATGAGCATACTGTAGCTAGCCTCTGCTTTGTGAGTGACAGTGTCTTGCACCAGGGGCATAACTTAAGGCTCAAGGGTTTGTGGTGTAAAAGCACAGCTTGGGCCCCCCTGCGAAAAAAATTCTCCTTACCACTAGCAGCCATGTTGCCATCCATGCATTTTAGCAGCATTTACATTTCTGTTTCCTTCTTTATCTGGGCCCAGAATACCATGAAGACTTGTTCACAACATATCTTCCCATCATTCCTGTCCCCTGTTGGTGCCCCCCACATAGTAATCTTGCCCCTTTTTGTGCCACAACCTCTTCTTCACTCCTGCTGCTGACCACCTGCTATTTTTGCCATTAAAGGGTTCATTGTCACCTTTCTGCAATAAATCTTCTCACTCCAGTGCACCAAAGGGCATGGATCATACAGTAAATTTATGACCCAGAAAGGGTCGTAAATCATAAAGGAGATCAAAGAATTTGAGAGTGACCTATGGGGCCCCTTGGTTTCTGGACCAGCTGTGACCACTGCAGCCCTTCTAGTGTCCAGCACCCTTGTATGGCTGACCCTCTGCCTGCTCCTAGTGCTGCTCTGCTTGTTTTCCTGCGTCCTTGAGATTACATCTGTCTTTACAGGGTTAAATTCTCATCTTCGCGTCACTCCACACAACATTTAACCAGTTCCTACTGAGGAGCCCAGAGGTTTATAATAAAAGCTAATTGGAGTCAGATAATAGGAGCGGCCCCGATGTGCTCACATACATAATTAGACAAAATCCTGAAATCACAAGCTACTTATCGTAATTTATGTGGTTGGAAAAATAATTATCTCATTTACAGCATAAAGTAAACAGAGGAGCCTTACACGGCCGAAGAGAGAAAAAAGTGAAAAGCCCTTATTAGCAGCGGCAGAGGAAAGGAGCGGAAAATGTGAGTAAAGTCCTTGTGGGATTTTATTTTTGTCATCAGTTTGGAAGTGGCTGAGAGGAAAGTTCTGACATCCTCTTATATCCGCTACTGATCCTATCCAAGCAAAACACAATGCATCCAGTGTATGTGACAATATGTTGACTTACCACCAAAGGAGAATGTGCCTACATGTCCGTAATCTGTCCTGTAGGGTTAAAGTGGCTCTTACGCCAAAAAAAATAAAAATTTATTTAACTCCTAAAACCTAAGATCCCATGTACAAAGCCATAGTATATGGATCTATAATACAATGCTCTTATGGGCACATAATAGATGCTACGGATATGTCCTTCCTTACCTTTCCGCTTGCTGGATATGCCTGGAAATGTGTGTGCCAAGTAGAGGTGGGTGAACCTCGTGAGATTCATTTCACGAATATTTGTGAATTTCGCCTGTCAGTTTTGTTTCCTCGGTCCGAACCAAAAGTGTCCCTATTATAACCTAGGATCTCCTCCTTCTCAGGTGTCTTCGGCTTCTTCCGAAGTACTAGTGTTTATTATTTTTCCACACCTCTCTTTGAATTTTTTTGGACACCGGAGTGTAATAATGATTCATGGGTGGCGAACCCAAAAATCTGAACTGAACCCAAGATTTTTGGAAAATTTGTAACAAATCCAACTTGTTACAAACCAGTTTGCTCATCTCTACTCACAAGCTTTTCAAAACAAAATGATTTTATGATACTCTGTCACAAAATACCTATCCTATATGTGTCTATGTGTGGCCAGCCAGTGGTTTTGTTGTGAATTACAGCCTGTCAAGGGATTTTCTAGCAGGTTGCAATATTGTGCTGAATCATGAGAAATTGAGAGTTATCTTGGATTTCGGCCGCTATACCAGGGTGTTGCTTATACCCTATAACACAGCCAATATGACAGGTAATGGATTTAAGGGGTTTAAACATAAGATTGGGCTTGGGCTGCCTGTAGCTGCAGCTATGGGAAGGTCAGGAGCAGGAGGACAAGAAGCAAAGTGATATATATATATATATATATATATATTTCCCAGTGAAAAGTAAAATATAATGGAAAACTAGAAATAACTATTGTGCTGCAATGCCATAGAAGAACACAAAGTATGGCAGCTTAGAGGATATAGGTTGCATGTCATGCCATCTGCCGGTAACTCTCTACAACATTAGGACATAACCTCGTCCTTATTACATTGCACGAGTCAAATGAGCACAAATACTTCTCCATTCATTTATCCATCAGCCGTAGTTACCAGTAATCACAACAAGCTCCGGCTGTAGAAAGCGGCGTCTAACTGGACATGACAGAGCAACAAAGGATAAACAACAAACAGATGGAAAGCACAGCCCTCAGATTACAACAACACGATATGGAAAATGCATTGGATACAGATTCATGTAATTGAATAAACAGATCGTATCAAAGAGAACCCTGGAATGTGCATGTCATGTCCTGGCTGCAGCACCGTGCGGGGAAATAACCTCACCAACATGGAAGGTTCAGGTAAGAATCTTGACAAGAAGCTTAAGACATTGATGCTACAGTACATGGTCAATATATTCCATCAATGTTTGATTGGTGAAGATCTAGCCATTGCAACTTTTGCTGATCCACTGGAATTTTTTGGAAGCTCCATGGTCCTGTTAATATAGGACCATTATAGTCAACTCAATGGAGGACCATTATAGTCAATGAAATAAGTCAATATGGCTTTTATTCTTGTATTTGAAGGACATCTAGGCCACAAGACCGAACTATGACTGACTGGAATATAAGGTTATACGTCAGAAGTGAGCCTGAGCAACATCCTGACACCTTGGAGACAGCATATATGGATGGGCTGAGTGTCAAAGTAGGAATGTCCCTGACAGTGTGCGAGTGAAGAGATGCTGCAGCACTATGGATTAGAGGTGCAAGGTGGGTGCTAGTTTATGTGCTGTGACATGAGTGTGGCCTGAAGGAATGGAGTGACATCCCTGTGATCGAAGTGCAGCTTCAGACAGTTGTCACGTGAGCCAGGCTGAGCTATGAGATACCCATGAGAACTGTTGCACCAGAGAGGGAGATGATACTTTGTACTCTGATTGCATGACCAAGGTGAAGATGGAGGTCCATAAGGAATGAGAGCCATGGCTGATAACTAAGAGACAGACTATATTGAGAAATTGTCACTAGAAACTGGTGTATGTGCAACAGAGACATCATCTTTATTCCTTTTCAAAGAGAAGACGTCAGGGCAGGTATTTTGTACCCAGCTGTCTGGGTGCAAACTGCCAAGGGGCAAGTACTACAACACCTATCTGCCACTACTCAGGGCCTAACAAAAAATGGAGCATGCCAGTAAGGAGGTCATCAGAGACTGGGACCCTTCAGAGTTGCTGAAAGAGACTTTGCACATAGTTCTTTTCTGCAAACTAGAGTAGTGAGTCTAAGATCCTTGTAACATATGAACTCCTTACAGGTTTTCTATGGAACCACAGTGACAAAGCAATGCAAAAAAAATCTACAGTATGTTTGCAGGTGACTGACACAGAACCTAAATTCTACTAAACTGGATGTATTCAGGAGACAACCCATTTTAAAAGGAATTCTCTACTTTGGACAAACCATTTTTGTTCAAAATGCCCCCACTAGAGATGGATGAACCCCTAAAGATTTCTTTCAGGTTCGGGTGGTTTGGTCCAGTCTGATCTTGCAAACTGGAGGTGCTATTATTATGCAGTGGGGTCTTTTCAGACCTCAGAATATAATAAGAGGAGTTGCAGAAACAAAAAAAAAAGTTATATTCACCTTCCCTCACCTGTCTTTGCAGCGTCAGTTGCTCCCTCGGGTTCCTCTTCCATCCTACTTGGTCCCATCACACACTTTGGAGAACACTGAGACCCAATCGTAACGTTGGCACACCCCATGTGACTGCTAAGACCCAATCACAGATCTAAGTGGTCCCTCAGGTATGTGACATCATCCAGGAAGCCGGAACAGGACTCAAGGGGACCACTGAAGGCTACAAGGATACCCAAGAGAGGTGAGGGAAGACAAGAATAACTGTTTATTATGTTTCCACACCTCGCCCGGGCCTGAAGAGACCCAGGCGTATAATAGTGGTTCATGGGTGATGAATTCCCAAAGTGTTGGGTTCAGGTTGAGCCCAAAACTTTTGGAAAATTCATGTTAAATCTGGTTCAATCTGAACCAGTTTGCTCATCTTTAGTCCCCACTCCCAATGATAAGATGATCACATAGAGTCCAGCTACTGAGACACTCTGTCAAATTTGACAGCAAGTGTTCAGTTTTCCTGCAACGCCATCACAGGATAAATGAAACACTTTTCAGTGAAATCAATGATCTGTCCAGAAAACATGCACTAACTAACATGCAGAGTCCTATGGAGAGGTAGACTCTTTGTTCTGGATAATACATGAGACTCCTTTCTCTTAAGTCAGAATTTCCTAGCAGGGTATTGCAAATGACTTTGTAAACCAGACAAGCCCTTAGTTCAGCGAGTAAGGAGACAGCACCTGCCTGTCCATTTCTATTTAGACCCCAATAAATCTTCATTTTAGAGTTAAATGCTTTCCTTTAATATTGTCTCAGACATTACTGAAGGAGAGCTGTGTACGCCGCACGACGCTGCTCCGAATGAGTCCAGGAAAAATACTGGCATGAGACAAAGCAATTAATAGACAATTCATCTTCAGCCTTGTGTCCTCTCTTACATTGTGAGCTCCGGACTCAGATTACTGTACAATATAATGAGGATGAAACTCGATCGCGGGATATAGAGACTACATTCATTCTCATGTTCGAGTATAAAGTCAGGAACACTAGAAAGATGGACTTGGAAAAACAAAGCTGTTTTCTTCATAAGTGGATCCCCTGGGAACTTTCCGCCTTGTTTCTATTACAGAGCAGCTTTATGAGAAAGTACACCCCCAAAAAATAGACAACTTCTTGGCCACTACAAATAAGGGGTACATTTTTCAGCAATCATGTAAAATATAGTAAAAGTCTATTTATTGTGCACCAAATGGTCTGAAAACCCAGCTAACCCGACATGGAACCAAAATCTTATGGAGCTTAGCTGCAATACCAGTGATGACCATGGGCAGGTGTGGTGCTGTTTCTAAAAAAAATATATATTATTCCCTTTTAACAAGAGACTACTTGAAATCCTGGCAATGGACTCCATTTTTCCTTCATCAGCAGCATTTCTGAGTCTAGTAGGGAGTTATAGGGCTATAAATGATAAATGGGGAGAGGGGCTGTAATAGAACTTGCATTGGGCCAAGATCCTCTAGTTATGACTCTGGATGTAAATGATCTAATTTGATCAAGGATTGCCAAAAATATGGATATTTCAGGAACGCAATTATTATTACATGAAGTCATAAAGTTCAGAAGGGGAACTAAGTCTCCTTAAGTAGACTTTGCCTTCTGATCAATGTCTATGACTTGCCACCCAGCCAGCCAGTACCCTGCTTCACACTGATCAGGCATTTAGCTATAGGGGTTGCAGAGGTCGCAATCACTACCATCACTGGAGCCTAAGGGGGCCCAAAGGCCCAGGAACTTCAAGTTACATCTCTGGCACTGAGAGGTAATGTTCTTAAAGCTGACTGCGGATGGGTCCCTCTTTTCTATGGAGGAGATATTCTGGCATGTCTTTATTCCCAGATCATGCCACTAGGTTTAAGGAAACCAGGCATTGATCTATAGGGAGCTGCCTTCCAAAAGGTGATGCTAGGATTTATTAACACATTCCTTTTTTGCATGAAGTAATAAAAGGACATACATCAATATGGAAGCCCCACCAGGAAAACAACAATGTGGTAGACATGGAAGAGTATTTTTCTCATATATAAAATGAAATGTCATCTACTTCACCCTACAGTTCCTAAGTCTGAGTTCACATCTACAGCAGAGTCTCTGTTGGAGACTCCGTCACAGAAACCACCGAAAATTGGTGGAGAGAAAAGTCCTGCATGGAGGACATTTTCTCTCTGCTGGTTTCAGTTTTGAAACAGCGGACACCCGACAGACCCCATTATAGTTAATGAAGTCCGCGGGTAACCGCTGAAACAGCAGTCCGGCTCTCTGTTGTTTGGGTCTGCCAGGCGGACCCAAATGACTAGGAGCACAACACTTGTGTGAACCTAGCGTAACATAACTTTTTTTTATTTTTTTGGCAACATAGCCATATGGGGTTAAATTTTTGCAGGACAAATTGTATTTCCTAATGGCATTATTTAAAACTCCATATAATGTACTGGGAAACTTGAAAAATTTCACAATGGAGTGGAATTAGGACAAAGAACAGTTGCCCCATTTTCTTACAGTTTCTGTTTTTCTGACATTCAATGTACTGTAAAAATGTAAGGGGTTAACATTAAAGGGGTTATCAGATCTCTAGTATTAATGGCCTATCCTTAAGGTAGGCAATCAATATTAGATCTACGGGGGTCTGCCACCAAGAACCCCCGTAGATCAGTTGTACCAAGACTGTGTGGCTTCTAGGGGGGTGGTCTTCTCAAAGGTGGTGGATAATAAAGGAAAACTGAAAATTCATCACAGAAAATGTAGTTTGGGTAAGGAGGTGGTCTTCTCAAAGAAGTGTCCTTTTTGTGAGGTTTCACTGTATTTCCATCTATAGACCTGTAAAAGGAATTATTTTTTGGCGGGCAAGCTGCTGTTTTTATTTCTACCCTTATGGGGAATGTATGATGTTTTGATCACTTTCAATTCCATTTTCTTGGTACAGAAAGCTGCAAAAAAATGGGGATTTCGGAGTTTTATAAACATTTGTTTCTTCATGTAAATGAGCACCACGGAGCACCCGGGGCGTATCTTCTCTTCTGCGAGCACCCATCCCACTGTGCATGCACAGTCGCGGAAAATTGCTGAGAGCGAGAAATAAGAAGAAAGAAGGCCAAGAGGGGAGTCAACGCAATGACCGAAGGGGCGGTAAGAAGTGATGATGCGATGGGTGCTCACCAAAGAGAAGATACGCCCCGGGTGCTCCGGGGTGCTCATTTACATACATGAAGAAACAAATTATCTTGGAATCGACTCGGAGAAGAAAACAAGGAAAGGTAGGAGAAGAATGGACTTTTTAAAGGCCTCAGAAGGAATTAGGGATGTTAATCTGCAGCACTGACTGAAGCCCAAATTGAAGATTACATGCTCCTAAAGCCCTTTTCAGTTCATTTACATGTTTATAAAACTCCGAATATCTCTGCAACGGAGTGGCGGTATGAAATAAGAAGTTTTGAAAACTTTATCACAAACCCTACAACTCCCTTTAAGCCCCATCCCTTCTAATGATAACAATATGACTCTGTTGAGAATGTCCAAGGCTATACAGCAAAGCTATAGCAGGTAGGGTAGTCCAGTCTATGTCCATGAGTGGACAGCGAGAAAACTGTATTTTCAGGATTTTTTTTTAAATACTGTATGGATAGTCACAAAAAATAAACACCTGATTGAGTTCCTTCCCAATATTCATACATTCGTACGCCATAATGTCAAATTGAATATACAGAGTGGGCTTAAAGGGGTATTCCCACGAACATAACCATTTTTAAAATTTGTAGATAATTAAAAGTTAAATATTTTTGCAAATATAAATAATTAAACATTTTGTAGAGTTTTAAAGATTTTCTCTAAATATATTGTGGTCACAAGTTGTTGTCTTGATTGGTTGCCAGTGGATACGACCATGAATGTAGGACCTTTCTAAAGTCAGAAAATCAGCTATGATTTCCATATTCTGGCCAGATAGCTTCTGATACATGTAGTGTTCCTACCTGATAACCCAGCTACAATAAGGAGATCATGGCTAGTTTCCTGACAAGTACCAGACCATAGAAAGTTTCTGTTTTTGTGGTCGTATCCATTGGCAACCGATCAAGACAACAGACTGTCACCACGAAGATGGTTAGAGAAAATCTTTAAAACACTGCAGAATTTTTAACTACTTATATTTCCAAAAATGTTTAACTTTTAATTATCTACAAATATAGATATTATTATGTTCATGGGAATACTCCTTTAAGAGCTGAGCCCACTCCATGTGCAGTGGGGCCAGTGGTAGTATACAACAGACACACGCCATTAGCAGGTATTTAAATCAACCCTCTATTCCCATTTAAAAACTATTTAAAAATTAACATATTAGGTATCTACACATCTAAATATACCAGTACACATATTATAGAAAATTATTTATGTTTAATCAATGTTTATTAAGATTTTTTCGATAAGAAAATTTAAAACAAGCAAAATAGAAACAGCATAACGAACAGTACAAGCGATAAAGGCCAATAGCATATAAAGTCATCTAGGACAACCGGGATATGGGAGAAGTCAGGGCCAGATACAACTCCAGGAACCCAGGGAAGGTACAATGAGAGATAAGGAACAGACATGCACTAAGACGAAATGAAGGAAGTGGAAGATAAAAACAATAGGGGGGGGGGGGAATAGGACACGCTATCAGTGAAATGTAAAGCGAGGGGGATAAAACCAGTGCAGAAGAAAAAGGAAAGAGGTTGGAAAATTCTGCAGAATCTTGGAACAACACCCACGGCCGCCAGGGTCTCCATTCTTTGTATACCAGGAAAATCTCCTGGAACCACTCCATCAAGGAAGGGGCAACCGTAATGCGCCGATGCATACAGATAACCACCCTGGCAGCCATGAGGAAGTAACTCAAGAGATCTCCTTTCACCGTAGAGATCATGCCAGAGATAACAGAGAGGAGGACAAGTTGAGGAGAGGGCACCAAAGAGCGACCACTAACCTTAGAGTACTGGGCAAACACAGAGGCCCAGAAGGGACAAAGCTCCCTGCAGTCCCACCAGAAATGGAAGATGGTACCCCTCTCTGAACCACAGCACCAGCAACGATCAGAGACACAAGTTTAGAATATGGAGGATTTCCAGGCAGAAATACTAGTAGGTCAGGATCTTGAAGTTTTTTGTGTGTGCTGCATGGTAGTGGCAATTTGTGGGCAAACAAAAAAGATCTAGACCAATCAGCAGGAGAGAGGAACAGCTGGCGATCAGTCTCCCAAGCCCTGTTGTAAAGACGGACACCGCCCTGGCATACAGAGTCCCAGACAGTTCGGAAATGTGCAGGGAGAAACGTATGGCAAATCTGCTTCAGGTGAAAGTGAGATGGGATCCATGGTAAGGAGGGGAGCTGAGAGCAAACCTGCCTCATGGCCCTCCATTGTTTGTCTGGTTCTCTATACTGTAGTTCCAATTAAATAGACACAAAAGGACTGCGGATTTGTAGTACAAATAGGGATCAGGGAGTCCTGCCTCCCCGTTGCGTTTATGGCACAGAAATTCAGTCTGCTGCGGGTGAGGCCCCATATAAAGTGACCGAAGAGCGACTGGAGATGAGAGAATAAATAATGTGGGACACAAATGGGTAGGGCCTGGAAGGCGTAGTAGAGATGAGGTACAACATCCATTTTCAGAATGTTCGAGCCAGAACATATCCGGTTGAGCCAGAACAACTCCAGGGCACCGCAATTCCTCAGGTCTGCGGCGGTCCTCTTCAGTAGAGGGATGTAATTATATTGGAAGAGGTTAGATGGGTCAGAGGGAATCCCCAGATACCTAATGGAGTGGGGTTGCCACTTAAAGGGGAATTGAGAATCCAGGTGTACGACTTCCTCCCGGGATAAAGTAATGTTAAGGGGTTTTAGAGAGGTTGAAATTGCTCACAAAACCGAAACGTCAGAACTCATTCAGGATAGATAGGAAGGAGATACGGGGCTGGGTAACATACAGAGGTAGGTCGTCAACATACAGTGCCATCTTAACCTGTCTGCCCCCATCCATCTGAAGGCTGTGCACACTAAGGCATTCCCACAGAACCACTGCCAGGTGTTCCATAACCAGGGCGCAAAGGAAGGGAGACTGGGGACAACCCTATCTGGTCCTATTCCACTCCGGAAATGCCTCAGACAGGATTCTACTATCATGCACTTTGGCAGTAGTGTCACCATGCGGAGACTGGATCTTTCTCAGAAAACCAGGGTAAAGAAAATTAGTTATGCCACACAATGAAAGATGTAAAGGAAATTAACCAATTGCCATTTTTTGAATAATTCACCTCCCAACAAAAAAAAAAAGTGATGAAAAAGTTATATTCCAAAATGGTATCAACAAAAATAATATCTTACTCCACAATAAAACTGCCTCACAGCTCCATAACCAGAATTATAGAAAAAACATTTAGGGTGTCAAAATATGGTGTTACAAAGCAAATTTTGTTTGGAAAAAATGATTCACTACTATTATAAAATAAAAACCAAAAACTACATAAATTTGGAATAAATTTATTTATGATGGTTATTTTTCTTATGATACAGTCCCTTATGGAAATAATTAAGGTTAAGCCAAGTGACAAAATTCTAATTGCAAATAAAACATAAAAGACGAATACAACAATTATATAATACATTTTATTATTATATTATTATTATTATTATTATTATTATTATATTATTATTATTATTATATATTATTATTATTATTATTATTAATACACATAATAAATAAAAAATAATGGTAAACATATTTTTAAAATTAAACAATACAGCTGTCACTATGATTCATATGAATCATGTTAGAATATAATATAATGGATATAGGTTGTATTACTAAAAAAAATAAATGGAAATAATCATGGTCAGGAGCTGAAAATAATAAATAAATCTGTATTTTTTTGTTATTAAATATACAGCCTGCATTATGAATTCACACACACTATTCCAGCACAAATATAAAATAAAACAAATTCAAAAAGTACAAAAAAAAAAAAGTTTGTAAAAACATTCAATTGGTTTTCCTAGGCAAATAAAGGAAATACAAATAATTCCATGAAATTCATCTTTTTTACTGAACCCAAGAATAACGTTACATATTAATAGAATTTATTTTATATTTTCCCTTTCACCGTCTGCAAGAGGAGAAAAAACAACAACAAATGGCGACAGGGGAAATACTGGCTTTATATATAGCTGTACCTCACCTTTCCCCCAGTTCACATTGTGACTGATTATAGCCTGTTCCATTGCAGTAACATAAGGGTGATTTTCCCTTTGAAACACAATGCAAAGTTTTTGCAGCCACTGTATACTGGCACAGTCCTCGTAGCCACCGTGTCTGACAGGTTGTAACATTTTAAGAGTTGCTAATGCTACTGTTGTGTAGGCTCCTTGTATTAGTATGCAGCCTCGGAACGTCTGCACATCCTGTGTGACCATGAATGGCACGGTTGTGTTAGGGAACGAAAGTCTATCCAATTAAATGTAAGGCACTGCCAATTAGGCTCTGGAGCCATCATCCACACCAGATTAATTATGGGTGAAATATTTATCGACTTCAACGACGCGAGACGGCCAGGTTTATCCCGAGCGGAGAAATTGTACTATTAAAAAAAAAAAAAATTAATGAGGTGGAACAACTTAAGCCAAAAAACAATTAAAAAGGCACCGAGGAGCAAACTTGAGTGCCGAGATACGGCTGCTCCTCCGTTCAGGCTTTCTTGTCTCAGGTGATAAACTAAAATATACCAAACGTTTCTCTCGGGGCCATTGGCAGAACTTGATCGTTTAACCACAGAGCAATGAAATCCACAAGTTTGCAGTTTTATTTTCCACTTGCTCATACTGTTGGTGACCCCATGAACCCGTGTTTTCTTCTTCTTCCTCCTGGCTTCTCTGGCCACAGGCTTTTTTGTCTTAGAAGTTCGATTACAGAATTTAACATTTTAATCAGAATTTTACAATGATTTGCATGAACTTGTGAAGGGATTTCTGTGATGTAAAGTTCTTACGCTGAGACTACAAGGCATTCTAAATAAAAAGGAAGAAATTTTATGCTACATTTACACTAGTGTCACCTGTCTGTTATTCTGTCCAGGCGGACCACTAAAATAGTGGTTACTTAAGGAGGTCGGCTGACACTGTTGACTATAATGGGGTCTGGCGGGTGTCCGTTGTTTTAAAACTGAAAGTGGTGGATGAAAAAGCCATGTGCAAATGTGAATGTAGCCTTACACATTGCACTGAAAAAAATTTTGTTGCTATGAGTCTACAGCTCCTATGCAGAATAGAGTGTCTCCATGGTTACAGACTACGAACACTATTATGTTGAAAAAACATCATTATGCTGCGTTAACTACCATAACAAGTGTTTTTACAGCCCTCATTGAACAAGTATATGATCCAAACAGAGAGAAACTTAAAGGGGTTGCCCAAGATAATTTTTTTTTAATTCTAGGCTAGGGAAGGTGAAAATAATAATAATAATAAAAACATACTCACCTGTCTCTGGTGCTCCGATGCCTCCCAGAGTTGTCTGGTCCTGCTGCTCCACTGTTTCCTGCCGGCAGAAGTCCCTGCTGCACGTGGCCACTGTGGCCAATCAGCGGCCTCAGCAAAGGACACAGGACGTAACTACCTGTGACATCCCGTGTCCTTTCGTTAGGCCTCTGATTGGTCTCAGCAGTCACATGACCATTGAGGCTAATAAGCAGCTTAAGGAAATGGACACGGGACGTCACAGCTGGCGAGGATTTCCGGCAAAAGAAGACAGCCAAGTAGGAGGACTGGACCGTGCAGGGAGGCAACGGAGCACCGGAGACAGGTGAGTATTGCCCCATTACAGCTTAAACACCCAAACAATAAAGAAACTTTGAATATGGTCTTGATCATAAATCTACCATTTAGTATCTAGAAGATTCTATGCAGATCTATATGTCTCCATGGTAACAGACAACAAACCCCAGGCTTAATCTGAACCTCTTTTCAATTTGTCTCCTACTACTTGCTCGCATACATTTGGCAGATTTGTAAGATGGAGGGGGAAGATTAATCTGACTACTTAGTTAGTCAGGCCCAAATGTGCTCAGCGTAGTTGTCACTTCCTTGCCTGCTCCTTTTGGCAACTCATATGCATATGTGCAATTTTCAGCATGAGGAAAGTTCCTCTCAGTGTAAGAAAATCTGTATTTCCTCCTGAGACATGATTGGGTAAAACTCCAGATAATCAGAGAAATACAAAAAATATAGCAAACATTTTCAGGCTTTGGTTCATGGCCCAGAGTTGCTAGCCATCTATAAATTTGTAGAGCGTAAAACATGAGATGCATTCATAATTATACAGATGTTACCTTTCCTCTTGGCTCCAGAGATGTGTGGCATGAGATTATTTATTTAAAAAAAAATACAAAAAAACAAACAAGGTTTTACAGTACCTTCCCAAGATATGTATCATCCTATATGTTTCTATGTGTGGCCACCCAGTAGTTGTGATGTGCATTGCAGCCTGTCAAGAGTTTTGATAGTATGTTACAATTATGTATTGGATTGGTTTCACAAGAAATTGGAGTCCTTGACCAAATTAGAGCTAAAGAAAGGGTGAACACATCTGTAATTATCATCAAACCTACCAGTATGAAGAGATGCCCACCACCGCAAGAGTCTAGTGAGATGTCAGCTGCTGGAAAGCAAACTGTAGTCAACAGAGTGTTATTGCTGGAGCCAATCGGCAGGTTTTCCATGGATAACAACCAAGCATCCAAAGTTTTTTTAAGCATCTCCAAGTTTTTAACCAAGAAGCAGTCAAATGTACAGGTATGACCACCCGTGTGGTTGTAGAAGTAAGAGTGGGCTGTTATTTAGCTTCTTAACCATAACGGTATATTTTTTGTTCCCTTAAGGTCTCTGTGGGTTCAAATTCTGCAACATGATGTCCCCCATTTCTATTTATTCAATACTTTTTTCCCCACCATGGTATCATATTTTTGCGGGTTTACTCAGCATAGAGTGCACCTTGTCAAAGTATACAAAATCAAAAGTTTCTTTGGCACCTAGCACCAGGACTAACCCGATAGTTTGCCAACACAGTGTGCAAAAGTCTAATTCCATCTACTGTGTTTATTTTCTTTTATTTTTATATTATCCTTTATTACTGTCGAGAGTCACTTCACCGGGATTAAAGGATATATGAGCAATCTACAGAGAAGACAGCAGTTCTAATATTTCTGGAGGTTCTGTCTCAGCGATGACATTGGCCAGGATGTAGCCATAGAAATTATATTAATTGGTCTCTTTGTAGGAGTCGGCCAAACGAAACAGACTATGGAGCCATAGACTAGAGTCGTGGCCATGTATCTTGGTTTGCAGGTACAGAATCCTTGCCTTCCCGACCAGGGGATCTCGATTAAGTTAACATTTCCTGATGAGACCCTCAGATTGTTAAAACATATGTTGGCTGAATTCTCTGCAGAATGAATTATTGGCCAGAAAAATGAAAACTGATATCCTTGGCCTATCAGAACAATGGCACAAAGCATTTTTGAAGAAATTTCCCAGATAAATCTGTTTTAATATTACAACTAATTTTGGTCACGTACAACCAACTGGATCAAGTTCACGGAACAGAACACATGAACATTATCATAATCCGTCATGTAAAAATGAGGACACTACATGTATGGAATATTTTTTTTTTTAACATAGAAGGACATATTAAAATTTGATCTTCAATAAAACATTATATAAAAATAAAGGAAGAAAAATAGCACCTTGACTTGCAGTGCTTGGGATAAGCCATAAAAGTTTGATCAGTGGGGGTGAGACACCTGCAACCCGTGCCGAGTACCATGAAAGGGATCCAGTAAGTGCTGTGGTTCCTTTAATGTAGTCACAAGTAGAGCGTGGCACATATGAGTGTGACTGTACCTGCTACTGCAGCTTAGTTCCCATATACACGGGACTGGACTACATTACCAGGTACAGGCACCCATAAAGACAACATGCTGTGCTGTAAACAGCTTCACCATGCCTGGACCCAAAGATTTCTAAAGCCTCCAGAAGGAAGGTTATAGATACCTGGGACTTCTATTGTCAAGAACATCTGTAAGTGGAAAAAATTTGACCAACTTCTTCAGGCCCAGCAAGATGGTGAAAGTCACCAGTGGCTCCAGCAGAGTGATCTCAAGAGACTTACAGGCTCACAGAGGACCAGGCTCTGGAGATGCTCGGACATTGTCCGTGGTGACTGGACAATATTAGAGTGGTTCAGGTTCACACCCCTTGGACACTGGGCATCGGAGACCACTCATTTATCAATGAAATCATTGATCAGTACAACAGGCAACGAAACTTAGTGATGGCACCAATTGCAGAGGAACAGAAGGGCCGAGAGAAAAGAAGAAAAACTGCTCAGAAACCACAGAATCAATGCAGGTAATGTATGGTGTTAGTTTTACTTCCATGTATCTTCAGGTGTTTAAGCATAGGTTAACATCACAGCCGAATATATTCTGGCTCTATACAAGCTCTGCGATGAGTACCAACTTATATGCACCACTGCTCTGTTTGCCTATATTTATAGGGGTTGTCAAGGATAAATTCAAAGCTCACTTGGGGAGGGGGGTTGTGTAAATTAAAAATTAAAAAAATGAAGAGATAGTAACATAACCCTGGCCTTTGGTTCAGGTAGCACGAACCTTTTCCCTCTGGTGCATGGACTGCCAAAACTGGAAGTGCAGAGGATTAGGATGTTACCACTGCGGCCAACCTCTTACCTTATTGGTCACCTGATGTGACAAGTGCCGCATCAACAGTGATGTCACTAGTACCCAACTTGTGACCACTGATACCAGTGATTGGCTGCAGCGGGCTCCTGAGTCTCTACATATCTGGTCCTAGCACTCTGTACCGGAGGCAATGAGGGGGGTGCATCTCCCAAACCAAGGACTAAGTGTAAGTGAATATCATTTGCTTTTTATTTTATACCACCCCCGGGCATCCAGTGAGTTTTGGATTTATACTGGAAAACCCCTTTAAACACTTAAGTTACAATATACACATAGGTTACATCTTCCCTTGCTGCTCTTGAGGCTGCCAGCACTATGCATAATATGCTCATCTACTCCCCCTAGGGGTGGATGCAGGCAGGCAGGATTTTATCATTTAAAGGCAGTCTACCACCACCAAAATCTCTTCTAAACCCCTTAGGGGCAGCTGTGAACATAGACATTTTTGTATCAAAGTGCAATCTTGCTGCAGAGGGAATCCACTTTTAATCATCATGGGAATGAATTGTTCAGGGTACCAGGTGTGTGTCCATGTCTGTCGACCACCTATATATTTCTTGTGGTTGCTGCACAGGGGTCAGTGCTCAGCATCAACTACAGGAATCAAAAACAAGAGGGAAAGTTGTACAATATACAGTACAGACCAAAAGTTTGGACACACCTTCTCATTCCAAGAGTTTTCTGTATTTTCATGACTATAAAAATTGTAGATTCACACTGAAGGCATCAAAACTATGAATTAACACATGTGGAATTATATACTTAACAAAAAAGTGTGAAACAACTGAAAATATGTCTTATATTCTAGGTTCTTCAAAGTAGCCTCCTTTTGCTTTGATTACTGCTTTGCACACTCTTGGCATTCTCTTGATGAGCTTCAAGAGGTAGTCACCTGAAATGGTCTTCCAACAGTCTTGAAGGAGTTCCCAGAGATGCTTAGCACTTGTTGGCCCTTTTGCCTTCACTCTGCGGTCCAGCTCACCCCAAACCATCTCGATTGGGTTCAGGTCTGGTGACTGTGGAGGCCAGGTCATCTGGCATAGCACCCCATCACTCTCCTTCTTGGTCAAATAGCCCTTACACAGTCTGGAGGTGTGTTTGGGGTCATTGTCCTGTTGAAAAATAAATGATGGTCCAACTAAACGCAAACCGGATGGAATAGCATGCCGCTGCAAGATGCTGTGGTAACCATGCTGGTTCAGTATTCCTTCAATTTTGAATAAATCCCCAACAGTGTCACCAGCAAAGCACCCCCACACCATCACACCTCCTCCTCCATGCTTCACGGTGGGAACCAGGCATGTAGAGTCCATTCGTTCACCTTTTCTGCATCGCACAAAGACACGGTGGTTGGAACCAAAGATCTCAAATTTGGACTCATCAGACCAAAGCACAGATTTCCACAGGTCTAATGTCCATTCCTTGTGTTCTTTAGCCCAAACAAGTCTCTTCTGCTTGTTGCCTGTCCTTAGCAGTGGTTTCCTAGCAGCTATTTTACCATGAAGGCCTGCTGCACACAGTCTCCTTTTAACAGTTGTTGTAGAGATGTGTCTGCTGCTAGAACTCTGTGTGGCATGTGACCTGGTCTCTAATCTGAGCTGCTGTTAACCTGCGATTTCTGAGGCTGGTGACTCGGATGAACTTATCCTCCGCAGCAGAGGTGACTCTTGGTCTTCCTTTCCTGGGGCGGTCCTCATGTGAGCCAGTTTCTTTGTAGCGCTTGATGGTTTTGGCTACTGCACTTGGGGACACTTTCAAAGTTTTCCCAATTTTTCGGACTGACTGACCTTCATTTCTTAATGTAATGATGGCCACTCGTTTTTCTTTACTTAGCTGCTTTTTTCTTGCCATAATACAAATTCTAACACTCCATTCAGTAGGACTATCAGCTGTGTATCCACCTGACTTCTGAACAACACAACTGATGGTCCCAACCCCATTTATAAGGCAAGAAATTCCACTTATTAAACATGACAGGGCACACCTGTGAAGTGAAAACCATTTCAGGTGACTACCTTTTGAAGCTCATCAAGAGAATGCCAAGAGTGTGCAAAGCAGTAATCAAAGCAAAAGGTGGCTACTTTGAAGAACCTAGAATATAAGACATATTTTCAGTTGTTTCACACTTTTTTGTTAAGTATATAATTCCACATGTGTTAATTCATAGTTTTGATGCCTTCAGTGTGAATCTACAATTTTTATAGTCATAAAAATACAGAAAACTCTTGGAATGAGAAGGTGTGTCCAAACTTTTGGTCTGTACTGTATATCAGCTATGCCATTCACTAATGCTAAAATAGCAAATGTTATAATAAACTCAGTGTGAACAGCGCTCCACCTAAAACATGGCATCTAATCCAAATCATGGCAGCTCCAGGACACTTGAATTAAGCCCACATGTTGCAGTACAGTTTGGAGGAACATAACCTGGCATGTTTTCCAGCATCTTATTTTTCTGGATTTCACATTATAAGGTATTACATTGCAACACATAATTATCCAAATGTAAAGCCCTGGAAGAATCTGCTGTAAATCAGATTTTTTAATTCATCTTCACTTTTACAAGGCGAGGTTGGATAAGTTCAAGTGAGTTAGAACTGTCTAAATAACATATGTAGGAAAACCCTGTATATTCTTTCTGCTGGCAGGGGATGGGCAGGAAAAAAGTCTTGTAAATAGTTCACGTGTAACAAAACTTCAGCTGGTCGTGTTCTTTAACAGGTTCACTTCTCCGGGAAAGTGCAAAATTTAAGAGCAGTGGCACTTCAGGGTATTACTATAGATGGTTCCAGGTAGAAGTCATACCCATGCCTTGGTGCCAAGATGGTCTCTCTTCCACATTAGATGACACTACTATCAAATGGCACATGGCAAGTTGGGGACCAGTTTCAGATTTTTTTCATTTGGAAATAGCTTCTGGTTTGTCCTATTTAGGATCTCATGAACTGTGCCCTATAATTTGTCAGAACAAGAGATGGGGGAATCTTGAGAAATTTATTTCACAAATATTGGCGAGATTTGTCCCACAGTTTTTTTTTTTTGTATAATAAAAAAGTTTGATATGAAGCACAAGTGCAATAATTATACTCTAGGGTCTATACAGACCCCAAAGTATAACAAGCAGAGGCCCAAAGTAGGTACAGAAAAATAATAAACAGCTCCTACTCACTTTTCCTCGCCTCCCTTGTAGGGTTCGGCACGCCATCATGGTCTCAGACCACAGAGTATAATAGTGATTTATGGGTGGCAAATCCCAAAAATCTTGGTTTTTGACCAAGCTTGAGATTTGTGGAAAATTCATAATGAACCCAGCTTGGTATAAACCTGTTCGCTCATCTCTAAGAACCTTGTTTTCTTTTGGCCATTCTCACCTAGAACACCAGGGCAAAGAGGGGGAATCTACAGTGCTCTTGTTCACTCTACAACTGGCAATGACCATTAAGATTGTTAGAAAATATTTAGGTGAAAGCTCATAGAAACATAGAAAAACCCTTTTCTCCAGATTAAGAACTAAAATTACCCCAAATCCATGTCAAAAACATCCTAGAAGATAATCTATGTATATTTTATGTAGAAAGGTCAAAACCAATGTAAAACCATCAATACTGGTTGTAACTGTACCCTCACATGTAAAGCATGTTCCACAGATGCAAAATACTCATTGGAGAAAATAAGTAGATTCCGCAGACTTTCAGCGTATGTATATGACATGTGATGTGTAGATTTTTAGCCATGACTTTGAGTAGCTCAAATTGTGCATAAATCCCCTTGAATCATTTGCTATACAGATATACAGTTCTTCTTTACTTTTCTTCTTGGCCCTACATACCCTCTGATGTGTGGCACTTGAAGGTGGTGGCCATAAAAACCTTATCGTGTACCTCCATTTATAAAACAACTTTTTCATAAATGAAGAGTATAGATGAATATAAGAAAATTTGTAGTATATCTTCATAAAGAAAATGCTTCTATCTCCGTTTATCAATTTACTTGTAACATAGAAGTCTATGGAAAGGGATGGGGGCTTCTGGAAAAGATGCATACATACTGTGTCTACTAAGCTACACATTCTAAGTAAGATAGCTCTTGTAAGATAAACCTATATCACTGCACAGAATGAGGCAATAAATCACAGCTTCCTCCTCTGTCTCCACATCCATAGACTTTTGTATGTGAGGTTGCATACATATACGGGTGCTATTAGAGATAAGAATCTGAGTGAAAGGAAGGAAGAGGAACTGTGTAAGAGGAGCACCAATTATATCAGTTACAGCACAGGAACGCTGGGGTTGAGCTGCTAGTGCTGGTGAAGAGGGACATATGTCTAAATTGGCTAAAGAGGGCCATGAGGGCTACAAATGCATACAGAGGTGACCCAAACCACCAGACCACAACCAGTCCTGATGTCAGACCACGACGATAGCCCAGGTGCTGTGGGTGGGACACTGGGGTCAAAGTAAGGGAGACACAGTTGGATTGAGGTAAACTAAAGCCAGGCAAAGCTTTAAGGGCAGTTCATCTGTCTTCCTCCAAAAAGTCACAGCACTGTTGGAAGAAGATTACCCCTAGTGGTGGATGGCTCTGCCCGCAAAGGAAAGGACCTCTTGATCATCATCCCAGTAGGACATCAATCTCATATAAGGGAGGTTTCCTTTATAATGCAGGACGTTTCTGCACAATCCAATGATCCTGTAGGTGGACCACCATGACTGGTCTTGGGGTCCCTCACCCTTTAATAATCAGCTTTGAAAAAAATCATAATTTCTTGGTAATCTGATGCTTATACTACATACGTGGACAAAATTGTTGGTACCCCTCGTTTAATGAAAGAAAAACTCACAATGGTCACAGAAATAACTTGAATCTGACAAAACTGGAATTTGCCAAACTACATGTTGTCAAGCCACAAAGCTTCTGGGAGAATGTCCTATGGACAGATGAGACAAAAATCGAAATTTTTGGCAAGGCACATCAGCTCTATGATCACAGATGGAAAAATGAAGCATATCTTGAAAAGAACACTGTCCCTACTGTGAGACATGGAGGAGGCTCTGTTATGTTCTGGGGCTGCTTTGATGCATCTGGTACAGGGCCTCTTGAATCTGTGCAGGGTACAATGAAATCTCAAGATTACCAGTGTCAGAAAGCTTGGTCTCAGTTGCAGGTCATGGGTCTTGCAACAGGATAATGACCAAAAACACACAGCTAAAAACACCCAAGAATGGCTAAGAGGAAAACATTGGACTATTCTGAAGTGGCCTTCTATGAGCCCTGACCTAAATCCTATTGAGCATCTTTGGAAGGAGCTGAAACATGCCGTCTGGAAAAGGCACCCTTCAAACACGAGACAACTGGAGCAGTTTGCTCATGAGGAGTGGCCAAAATACCTGCTGAGAGGTGCAGAAGTCTCATTGACAGTTACAGGAATCATTTGATTGCAGGGATTGCCTCAAAAGGTTGAACAACAAAATATTAAGTTAAGGGAACCATCATTTCTGTCCAGGCCTGTTTCATGAGTTTTCTTTTTTTAAAAATTCTGTTGAAGCCTGGTTGGAAAGCAATGTCTGACTTTCATTTGTTCATTTTCATAGTATTTTTATATATTATTACTTTTGTCAGATTCAAGTTATTTCTGTGAACATTATGGGTTTTTCTTTTATTAAACGAGGGGTACCAACAATTTTGTCCACGTGTGTATGTGTCTACATGTGGCCACCTAGTGGTAATGATGTGCTTTTCATGCTGTCAATGGTTTTGCTAGCATGTCCCAATAATGTATTGAAATTTATTGTGAAAAACTGGAGTCCTTGTGAATTTGTGGAAAGATAATGGTGGCTACATCTGCAACATTGTACAGTTGTAAAGCATATCTGTCCCCACAGCTCCTGTGCGGTCTCCATTAGAGGCAACTACTGGCCTGGTGTATCCTGCAGCAGTAAGACTGTATTTAGAGTTAACATTCCCCTAGGCACTATAAATGCTCACATGGTAGCTGAACATGGTCGGTGCAGACACTGAACCAGCAGGGGAGTCATCATGGTAGAGTAAAAGTGTTCCTAGCCAATATAATATATCCAATAAGGACTCTCTACAAGTTTATAATCCAATCTCTCATCCTTGCCATCACTATTATCTTTATATGTTCATATAGATGAGATCTTTTCCCTTCTACGAAGGCCGAGCAATGTTCTTGTAGTCCTGCCACCCACTGCGAGGAGCGGAGAATGAAGTTTGTTAGTCTTGCCTTCCTCTAACAGATCTGTCTGTGCTTTATTTCAGCCACATGAAATGAATAATATCACTGGGAACCCACGAAAAATGCAGCGTGTGTGCACTTCAGCCACATATTGGAAGAGAGAGGGGAAAAAACAAACCACAGGACAACTTCTCGGTAATAAAATTGCCTGCATATAAAATCTATCTCCATTTCAGTGATATAACCCCATTAACAAGTCAAAGGCCTGAAACCCATTAAGGGAGAAGGCGTCATTGAGATTTCCCTTCCATTAGGACAGGTCAGCCGGATGTCCCTGGGTCTAGATTGTACCTCGGTACCAGCTCAGAATCTCGCCTTCGTCCAATTTCCAAATTCTCATTTTCTATTTCCTTGTTTGGAAGTTCTCTGTATTGGAGTCAAAGCTGAAAATAAATCCTCTGGATCATTATCAACGATGACATTTCACTGGAAACTTCTCCGCTTCTCTGCATAGAAATATTTTTCAGGGTCAAATGATGGTTACATTTTACTTCTTTTATTTTATTCCTTTTGTGTTTTTTTATTTCTTTTTTACGTAAAGTTGCACATACTGATTTAAAAGGCATATACAGTATGTGTGGGGGCCCAACTGGTAGAATGTACCCACAGTCCCAAGATTGGTGGAGGTCTTAATAGTGACATCAACAGCAGAATAGTGAGTGCAGCTCTGGAGTATAATACAGGATGTAACTCAGGATCAGTACAGGATAAGTAATGTAATGCATGTATACAGTGACTGCACCAGCAGAATAGTGAGTGCAGCTCTGGAGTATAATACAGGATGTAACTCAGGAGCAGTACAGGATAAGTAATGTAATGTATGTACACAGTGACTGCACCAGCAGAATAGTGAGTGCAGCTCTGGAGTATAATACAGGATGTAACTCAGGAGCAGTACAGGATAAGTAATGTAATGTATGTACACAGTGACTGCACCAGCAGAATAGTGAGTGCAGCTCTGCAGTATAATACAGGATGTAACTCAGGATCAGTACAGGATAAGTAATGTAATGTATGTACACAGTGACTGTACCAGCAGAATAGTGAGTGCAGCTCTGCAGTATAATACAGGATATAACTCAGGATCAGTAAAGGATAAGTAGTGTAATGTATGTACACAGTAACTGTACCAGCAGAATAGTGAGTGCAGCTCTGGAGTATAATACAGGCTGTAACTCAGGATCAGTAGAGGATAAGTAATGCAATGTATGTACACAGTGACTGTACCAGCAGAATAGTGAGTGCAGCTCTGGAGTATAATACATGATGTAGCTGAGGATCAGTAACATAAGTAATCTATTGTATGTTCACAATGGTTGGGGATTTAACATGAGTCATAAATGGTCAAACTTGACCCCCTTTGAAAAATTGTATACAGGCAACATAGATATATGTATCATTATGTAACAAATAAGCTCTACCCACTGTAGAGCAGAATTAAGACTGTAGTGTACGCTACTAAGTAAACTAACACACAGAATATATATATCTAGTTTACAATTCTCAGGCCTGTTCATCACTGGTGTATTATGGTAGGGGTTTTATCTATGTAATGAGACATCATAAGTATAGTTCACCTTTAAGATAACATCATTCATGCATTGACTTGTGGAAAGTTCTTCCAGATTTCTTACTGTGCATTTACTTTATGTATTCAGGTCACTATGTATTCTGTTAGAGAGCCCAACCTCATATGATATATCACGGGAAGCCATATATATTCTTACATAACCTCAACTGATTGTGATTTCCTTGAAACGATGGGAGAGGGGGTAAAATGTTCTGCTTATGGCTTCGTAATAGAATCTTGTGGTTTGGCAGAAGGAAATGAGAGTCTTTGTATCTTCAGGTCACCAGTAAAACCCTGGTAAGGTTGGTAGTAACTGATATTCATTACTGTACAGCAGCTGTTGGGGTGCTTATGTCGAAATAGTTTGTGGTCTTGTACTCCATGCACGTTAGATTATCCACATCAATGGAACCTCTATCACAAATGGAACACAGCCTGGCCACATCTGAGCACCAAGACTCGAAAAAACCTGAGTGGTTTCCCAGAAGATAACTGTCTTTTTGGGTTATGGGATGAGAGAAGATTTGCTCTTTGATTTACTTATCTTTTGTTTGTTCTTATAACCTCTAATGCACCTTTGTGTTACCTACAATAATGTATTTGTATTTTCCGAGTAGCAATGTGTTATAGATGTGCCCTTCCTTACTTTTTGGACATGTCCAAATATAAATGCCACAAGACGATCAGCTTTTCAAAACAACATGATTTCATGATATCCTATCATGAGATCTATATCCTAGATGGGTCTAGGTGGCTGTGTTGTGATTTGCAGTCTGTCCAAGGTTTTACTAGTATTCTGTAATATTATATTAAGTTGGTTACATGAGAAATCCTTCAACAAATTTGAGGGATCGGTTTTAGCAATAATTACCGATTATTCAGGCTCTGTCAAGTTTCCTGGTATTAAGTGGGCTTTGCAGTATCTCAGTATTATGAGAGCCATATCCTGTACCACTGTCCACCACACGCTATAATGTACATCTGCAGGGAAATAGCCCAAGACCATGCTTAGGGATAAGAGGACTGGCTAGCTTACGCTGCACCATAAGTGTCAGCTATCACAGCAGTCATCTGATGATACTCTGACACCACAGTAGGGAGCGACATCTGTGTATCTGTGGGAATTTTTCATCCACAAAATCAGACAGCGCCCTGAAAGTAAGTGATAAGAAAATAACTGGTGGGGTACTTTATTTACCCATTGCAATGTATCAGCTCTTACACATGATCCTTTTTCAAGTCTGTGGGAATTTTTGCCCATTTATCTAGAACAAGATACTATCTTTATTTGGTATAGATTTTGCTGCTGACAGACTCCCTTTAATGTCTAGACTCTTCTGTACTGGTTTGCACATGTGGTTTGCACTTTGAGTTGTTGCGGTTCCTTCCACTTTTCAATAATACCAATCACTGGTGATGGTGGTATATCTAGGAGGGAAGATTTCTGGAACGTACTTGTTACAGTGGTGACATCTTATTATAGTACCAGGCTGGGATTCAGTGAGCTACAGAGAACCAGCCATTCTTTCTTTAATGTTTGTAAAGGCAACTACAGAGTTAGGGGCTGAACTTTTTACACCAGGGGCAATGGAAATGACAAACACCTGAATTCAGTAATTCCGGTACTTTTCTCCATAAAGTATATATTACAAAGTTTCTGATACTGTTTGCACCTGTACTACTTATTTGTGAAATGTGGTTTAACCAAATCTAAGGTGGAGGTTTTAGCTTTACTCACCGATCCTCGATATAAGGTTGCAGGTTCTATTGAATTTCCTGACATTAGGCGGGCTTTGCCGTTTCTCAGCACTAAGAAAACCACAAGTCACATCCTGTACTTCTCATCCTGTTTCCCGGCCCACCATACACATGTGACCGTGGGCAACTGCAGGGAAACAACAGCCTCAGACTCTTTAGGAGACAGGGGCTAGCTAGCTTCCTCTATGCCATCAGTGTTAGCCCCCATAGTGGCTGGTCTTATGATGCTACGACACAACAGTAGGAGAAGACTTCTCTTAGCCACATGGGCAAGTGTCAGTACATCATCCTATCAAACAGAACTACAGTGCTTCCAGGCAATCGTGACTACATTGTCAAAGAGGAACTCTGTGTGTTATAGTGAATATAGTTAATGCCCCTATTGTGTCAGACACTGGAGCGCCAGGTACATGGCACTATAATTTATTTTTTATGCTTCACCTTCCCAAGGCTCCTCCCTGAGTTCTGAAATTCCTGGACAAGCCCTTTAAGTCAATACTTTCTGGATTGTCAGCTGCTGCTGGACTATTAGAATTGTCTAGACTAGACTTTGCTGTCAGAATACAGAATATCCTTCCTCCATAAAGGAGAATGAATATTTTTACAGGGTTCGAGCATCAGATGAGCCCGTAGTAATGTGTTTAACACCTTGTCTTCAGATTGCGGGGTCACTGATTTTATGACTCATAAAATTCTTGCACCTTCACTTGTCAATGATCTGTAGAGGTTGTACGCAGAAAAATGTGGTTTTTACTTGTTCTACCATTTATCAAATTCTATGAAAGTGATTATGTGAATTGCTGAAAATATTCTACAGGCCATATCAGGACAAGACATTGGATTGATACAAAAGAGAGACAGCAATTCCACAGAAAAATAAATGTACACAGGTGCACACAGTTATGGCTGCAATCCAAATAAACACAAAAACCAGCAGCACTCTGAAGAGGGCGCTAAAACATATGCAAACAAGAAGTAGCTGAAGCTTATACTGCATCACTGCTATAGCTATTGCTTGTGTATATAAATGTGAGGCTCTTATTGCACTATTTCATCTAATTGTGAGAGCCAATCTGCCAAGATAAGGCAACCTAATTCAGATGGGAACCAATATTATACCGACAAATCTGTGTTTAATATTATGAGTAAAGGGTACCTGAGTTGTCATCAAAAGTTGAAACATCTGCAGGGTCTTCCAGAGCAGTATGTTCTCTAGCTGTATAAACCTTCATATGTGATATCCTATTCCCCTCCCACATCCATTACTACTACTACTGGTTTCTTTACATGTAATTCTGCCAGGTGTAACTGTACAATCGCAAACAAATTTCTGAGAAACGCCCAAGTGACCATAATATAAAAAGACACAGAAAAAGAGAGACCTGAGAACAATTAGTAAAGCTACTTGCTGTCTATGACTGACATCTCAACAACAATAACACTAGCAGCGAGTCAGAAGTACATACTCTTTCCTAACACTCACTGTGAGAAGCTACAAACTCATCTCTGAACAAACAGGGAGAACTGTATGTAAACATGTAGAGTCTGTGAAGAGAGACCTGCCCTTCCTCCCTCTACACATTGTGTTCACATCTTGAGATTGCTGGTTTCTAAAGATGGAACTTCCCTAGTAACAGGAAGTGAACAGGAAATTAGCAAGAAGGGAGACACCTAGTGGCAGGAACTTTAGAGACGAACACAGCAATGTATTTAAATAAAGTACATTATAATTTGGTCCAGAATCCCATGTTCTATTAAATGAGACTAAGTTGTCTGAAAAGTTAGCAACCATTTAATTAATCGGATCAATGGATGAGTCTATGCATTATGGAATATCAAATATAAGCACATATAGTGTACTTGTCTTGCAGCACTGAAACTATGAGCTCAAAAGTATTTGAAGTCGCACCATGTCTATACATGTTCCCCTATGCAGGTTCATTGAGCATATACGATTTTTAAGTAATCTCCAGGGTCTCAAATGGAACAAAGATTGATTGGACAGGTTGAATGTTCATCTGTCCAGTCACCAGAGTAGTAAACAAGTGGTGCCCAAATTCTCTGTTAGCCACTTAGCTCAGTTTATGGTGTATGTAAACTGGGTTGTCAGAGATTATTATATGAAGTCTATGGCCAACGTTACTGTATACAGCAATTAGACTGCAAGCTCTATGGGTACAGAGACCATTGCAAATGTATACATCTTGCAGTTTATAGCAAAATTAACATTATTATCAATATCATCATAAACTCAGAATTTAATATATACGTTACAAGTCTCATCTCCCCATTTCCTGCCCCCCCCCCCCCTTCTTTTTGCACTGGCTTGGAAATTTATTAGTTTTACTAATATTTTCTTTCTTAGTTCTCTAAAGCAAGCTCAAACTTTGCTAGCAGCGGCTATGTGAAGGCCTCAAACCACATGTTTATTTTCCTAAGCTATAAAAAGTTTATGGGAGCTGCTGGGATTCTTATAGGCCACTGAGCAGTAATTTAGCCCTACATTCCACATTGATACAGAAGAGCACTGTCCTATACCAGAGGGAAATCCTTGTGACATAGAAGATGAGAAGCCAACGAGAACACAAACGCCTCCAAAAATATATCACACGATAAAATATATGACTTCTTCGTCTTCCACCAAAAAGGTTCCACGTTTTAACACTTTCATCCTTGTGTTTTCTGTTAACCGGCCACAACTGGTAGCAATGTTCAGATGAGTAGAGTTTCCTCCTCTGCAGCTTAGTGAATAGGGTCCCCGGAGAGACCTGTGGTGTTAACATATAGTAGCCAAAGAAGTTCCTCTTAAACATCGACTTGAAAGCCAAGAAAGCAAGCTCCCTGAGATCTATGTTCTGTATCAACCACATACTTCGGAGAACTTGGGACATTTCCTTATGGCTTCTCAGTGGAAATGTAAAAGTTCTTTGAGATATTTATTTTTGGAAATTAAAGTGGGGTTCAGGCATAAGACGTCTATGACGAAAAGCAGACGCCTGGCACAGGGTGAAAATGCCACCCAGCACTTTTAAAGGGCGCCTTGATGCAATTTTGCATCAAACCCTAACATTTTGTTAAAAAAAAAGTATTAAAAAATGATGTATGTGGTTAAAAGTCTCGAGCAGAGCCTGAGACACACAAAACACCTCCTTAAAGGTCAAAATGTGCAGAGTTCATACAGGCCTACTGTATGTCTTCAGGTTCATAAACTCTAAAAAGATCAAAAATATCAATCATACAGACACCAGTAAATATCACGCTGTCCTAAGTAGGTCCAGGGTGTGATAAATTGGGCAACTGCTAATCTTTGGTCACCTTTAGTAGGAAAAAAGTCCCCTCTCCTGAAGAAAAGGTTCTGTATCTCACCCTCCATTTCCACTAGGATCACTGTAAAGGTGACCATATATGTTACATGAACGTCCACCAAACACAGCGATGATGGCGGGACTGGATAACTCTAATGTGTAGGGGGTTATCCGAATTTTTGCTCAATGGCAAGTATCAAGAGAAAGAAGAGTCAGGCATGTTGGATTTTTAACATGTCTGATCCTTTTGTTCTTGTCAGAGATAAACAGAGGTATTAGGCAGTGAGTTTTTCCACTCTCGTCATTGAGAACACATGCCTGCTCAGCTGAGTGTGCATGTCTTTGGGTATCAGGAGGAATAGTGGCTATTGAGCTAGCTAAGGTGTATTGCCACCTTAAGTCTACGTAGAGGGAGAGATGACAATAACAAACTATGATTAGTAAGAGGAGGTAAAGACATTAGGAAAAGTTCCTGTATCACTATAAGGCTGTATTGAGGGATAGTTAGAGATGAGCGAACCGGTTTGTAATGAGCTGGGTCAATTTTCCAAAAATCTCAGGTTCAGCTGAACACAAGATTTTTGGGGTTCCCTGTCTTCATACCCAAGATTATAATAAATGAAGGCCCAGAGGAGGAGCGGAAAAATAATAAATAATTCTACTCGCCCCTTACCTTACCTCTCCTGTGCTCCCTTGGGGCATCTGGTGCTCCTTACTGGACGTCTTCACTAATCTTCTAGCCCCCTGGGTAACATCAGGAACCCCAGGAGACCGCTGAGGCCTATATTGTCATAATATATTACATTTGGTCTTGCCAGTGAAAATCTATGAATTCTATGGGCTGTAACTTTTGGCGCAGTATGCCGTTTTATATTTTTATATTATCTGCCGTTTTATTTATTTATAACTAGTTATTTCTATTTTCCTGCAACATTGTGGCACAGAATAGCGCTATTAATAATAAAAAGTGAAGAATTACAATCTGGTGTAGCTGACATTGAAGTGATCTGAAAACAGGTGTCAGAATCCCATATTCAGAGTCCTGACCAATACATTTTCATGGTCTTAGGAGCCGACAATCTAAAATGTCCGTGCTTTCTGTGCCATTCATAAAACTTTGCCCTTAATGGGGTAATGACATAAACATCAGGTTCCCTCTGTTATTTATCATGCCAATCATACTAACCTTACTGACAGCTCCAGATTTTGCTATATAGTGGTGTATTCAGTGACAATGGCTTCAGGCCGTACTCACATTAAACCATTGTGACAAGTTGCAAATGTGAAAATCATTAACAGATCCAGGCGAGCACAGAGCAGGCTGACGCTTGTGACCTATGGAAAGTGGGAAGTTATTGTAAAAAATTAAGAATGAAGGTTTAATATGAGAAGAACTGAAATGAAGAACCTTCTACTAAATTTACAATTTCTCGGTCATAAGGTGATATAAGGTAAATGTATAACTGGATAAATAAGAATATATCAATCCTACACCCAGTGTGAATAGAATGATTTCTGAGGGACATGCTATACAATTATTCTTAGTCAAAATTGTGCTTTTGTACAATACATTGCAATTTCAAGAGTTTATATTCACCATAAAAATATTGCACACACATTTCCTGCATCATTTCCTGTTTTAGAGCTGCACTCACTATTCTGCTGGTGCAGTCACTGTGTACATACATTACATTACTTATCCTGTACTGATCCTGAGTTACATCCTGCATTACACTCCAGAGCTGCACTCACTATTCTGCTGGTGCAATCACTGTGTACATACATTGCATTACTTATCCTGTACTGATCCTGAGTTACTTCCTGCATTACACTCCAGAGCTGCACTCACTATTCTGCTGGTGCAGTCACTGTGTACATACATTACATTACTTATCCTGTACTGATCCTGAGTTACATCCTGTATTATACTCCAGAGCTGCACTCACTATTCTGCTGGTGCAATCACTGTGTACATACATTGCATTACTTATCCTGTACTGATCCTGAGTTACATCCTGCATTACACTCCAGAGCTGCACTCACTATTCTGCTGGTGCAATCACTGTGTACATACATTGCATTACTTATCCTGTACTGATCCTGAGTTACTTCCTGCATTACACTCCAGAGCTGCACTCACTATTCTGCTGGTGCAGTCACTGTGTACATACATTACATTACTTATCCTGTACTGATCCTGAGTTACATCCTGTATTATACTCCAGAGCTGCACTCACTATTCTGCTGGTGCAATCACTGTGTACATACATTGCATTACTTATCCTGTACTGATCCTGAGTTACATCCTGTATTATACTCCAGAGCT
The DNA here is from genome assembly GCA_947044405.1 of Leptodactylus fallax. Classification (NCBI taxonomy): domain Eukaryota; kingdom Metazoa; phylum Chordata; class Amphibia; order Anura; family Leptodactylidae; genus Leptodactylus; species Leptodactylus fallax. Next base: position 2,664,392 of record CAMRHE010000219.1, on the reverse strand, counting down.
GCACTCACTATTCTGCTGGTACAGTCACTGTGTACATACATTACATTACTTATCCTGTACTGATCCTGAGTTACATCCTGTATTATACTCCAGAGCTGCACTCACTATTCTGCTGGTGCAGTCACTGTGTACATACATTACATTACTTATCCTGTACTGATCCTGCGTTACATCCTGTATTATACTACAGAGCTGCCCTCACTATTCTGCTGGTACAGTCACCGTATACATACATTACATTACTTATCCTGTACTGATCCTGAGTTACATCCTGCATTACATTCCAGAGCTGCACTCACTATTCTGCTGGTGCAGTCACCGTGTACATACATTACATTACTTATTGTCTACTGATCCTGAGTTACATCCTGCATTATACTCCAGAGCTGCACTCACTATTCTGCTGGTGCAGTCACTGTGTACATACATTACATTACTTATCCTGCACTGATCCTGAGTTACATCCTGTATTATACTCCAGAGCTGCACTCACTATTCTGCTGGTGCAGTCACTGTGTACATACATTACATTACTTATCCTGCACTGATTCTGAGTTACATCCTGTATTATACTCCAGAGCTGCACTCGCTATTCTGCTGGAGCAGTCACTGTGTACATACATTACATTACTTATCCTGTACTGATCCTGAGTTACATCCTGTATTATACTCCAGAGCTGCACTCACTATTCTGCTGGTGCAGTCACTGTATATACATTACATTACTTATCCTGTACTGATCCTGCGTTACATCCTGTATTATACTCCAGAGCTGCACTCACTATTCTGCTGGTGCGGTCACTGTGTACATACATTACATTACTTATCCTGTACTGATCTGAGTTACATCCTGTATTATACTCCAGAGCTGCACTCACTATTCTGCTGGTGCAGTCACTGTGTACATACATTACATTACTTATCCTGTACTGATCCTGAGTTACATCCTGCATTACACTCCAGAGCTGCACTCACTATTCTGCTGGTACAGTCACTGTGTACATACATTACATTACTTATCCTGTACTGATCCTGAGTTACATCCTGTATTATACTCCAGAGCTGCACTCACTATTCTGCTGGTGCAGTCACTGTGTACATACATTACATTACTTATCCTGTACTGATCCTGCGTTACATCCTGTATTATACTACAGAGCTGCACTCACTATTCTGCTGGTACAGTCACCGTGTACATACATTACATTACTTATCCTGTACTGATCCTGAGTTACATCCTGCATTACACTCCAGAGCTGCACTCACTATTCTGCTGGTGCAATCACTGTGTACATACATTGCATTACTTATCCTCTACTGATCCTGAGTTACATCCTGCATTACACTCCAGAGCTGCACTCACTATTCTGCTGGTGCAGTCACTGTGTACATACATTACATTACTTATCCTGTACTGATCCTGAGTTACATCCTGTATTATACTCCAGAGCTGCACTCACTATTCTGCTGGTGCAATCACTGTGTACATACATTGCATTACTTATCCTCTACTGATCCTGAGTTACATCCTGCATTACACTCCAGAGCTGCACTCACTATTCTGCTGGTGCAGTCACTGTGTACATACATTACATTACTTATCCTGCACTGATCCTGAGTTACATCCTGTATTATACTCCAGAGCTGCACTCACTATTCTGCTGGTGCAGTCACTGTGTACATACATTACATTACTTATCCTGTACTGATCCTGAGTTACATCCTGTATTATACTCCAGAGCTGCACTCACTATTCTGCTGGTGCAGTCACTGTATATAAATTACATTACTTATCCTGTACTGATCCTGCGTTACATCCTGTATTATACTCCAGAGCTGCACTCACTATTCTGCTGGTGCAGTCACTGTGTACATACATTACATTACTTATCCTGTACTGATCCTGAGTTACATCCTGTATTATACTCCAGAGCTGTACTCACTATTCTGCTGGTGCAGTCACTGTGTACATACATTACATTACTTATCCTGTACTGATCCTGAGTTACATCCTGTATTATACTCCAGAGCTGCACTCACTATTCTGCTGGTACAGTCACTGTGTACATACATTACATTACTTATCCTGTACTGATCCTGAGTTACATCCTGTATTATACTCCAGAGCTGCACTCACTATTCTGCTGGTGCAGTCACTGTGTACATACATTACATTACTTATCCTGTACTGATCCTGAGTTACATCCTGTATTATACTCCAGAGCTGCACTCACTATTCTGCTGGTGCAGTCACTGTGTACATACATTACATTACTTATCCTGTACTGATCCTGCGTTACATCCTGTATTATACTACAGAGCTGCCCTCACTATTCTGCTGGTACAGTCACCGTGTACATACATTACATTACTTATCCTGTACTGATCCTGAGTTACATCCTGCATTACACTCCAGAGCTGCACTCACTATTCTGCTGGTGCAGTCACCGTGTACATACATTACATTACTTATTGTCTACTGATCCTGAGTTACATCCTGCATTACACTCCAGAGCTGCACTCACTATTCTGCTGGTGCAGTCACTGTGTACATACATTACATTACTTATCCTGCACTGATCCTGAGTTACATCCTGTATTATACTCCAGAGCTGCACTCACTATTCTGCTGGTGCAGTCACTGTGTACATACATTACATTACTTATCCTGCACTGATTCTGAGTTACATCCTGTATTATACTCCAGAGCTGCACTCGCTATTCTGCTGGAGCAGTCACTGTGTACATACATTACATTACTTATCCTGTACTGATCCTGAGTTACATCCTGTATTATACTCCAGAGCTGCACTCACTATTCTGCTGGTGCAGTCACTGTATATACATTACATTACTTATCCTGTACTGATCCTGCGTTACATCCTGTATTATACTCCAGAGCTGCACTCACTATTCTGCTGGTGCGGTCACTGTGTACATACATTACATTACTTATCCTGTACTGATCTGAGTTACATCCTGTATTATACTCCAGAGCTGCACTCACTATTCTGCTGGTGCAGTCACTGTGTACATACATTACATTACTTATCCTGTACTGATCCTGAGTTACATCCTGCATTACACTCCTGAGCTGCACTCACTATTCTGCTGGTACAGTCACTGTGTACATACATTACATTACTTATCCTGTACTGATCCTGAGTTACATCCTGTATTATACTCCAGAGCTGCGCTCACTATTCTGCTGGTGCAGTCACTGTGTACATACATTACATTACTTATCCTGTACTGATCCTGCGTTACATCCTGTATTATACTACAGAGCTGCACTCACTATTCTGCTGGTACAGTCACCGTGTACATACATTACATTACTTATCCTGTACTGATCCTGAGTTACATCCTGCATTACACTCCAGAGCTGCACTCACTATTCTGCTGGTGCAGTCACTGTGTACATACATTACATTACTTATCCTGTACTGATCCTGAGTTACATCCTGCATTACACTCCAGAGCTGCACTCACTATTCTGCTGGTGCAGTCACTGTGTACATACATTACATTACTTATCCTGTACTGATCCTGAGTTACATCCTGTATTATACTCCAGAGCTGCACTCACTATTCTGCTGGTGCAGTCACTGTGTACATACATTACATTACTTATCCTGCACTGATCCTGAGTTACATCCTGTATTATACTCCAGAGCTGCACTCACTATTCTGCTGGTGCAGTCACTGTGTACATACATTACATTACTTATCCTGTACTGATCCTGAGTTACATGCTGTATTATACTCCAGAGCTGCACTCATTATTCTACTAGACCTGAACAAAGCTACTACAATACCGTATTCTGGGACAGTAATACATTTTTCCTTTAGCAGATTATATCATATTATTAAACTGTTGGAATGGGAGCATCAGGAAGCATCAGAATGGGCTGGTGATCTTTACCAGCCAGACAGCCATTAAAGGAGTAAGACATTGGTTAAGTGTTCAGTATCTGCAATTATACTATAGTTGATGGATGTGGCTTAAGAGAGTATGTCATATTGCTATTTATTACTATGGTTATAAAAGATTCCTATGTGTAAATGTGTCATTAGCTGGAACAATTACAGGGCAGGGCCCCCTTTTTTGCCCAGGGGCCTCCACCACCCTGGCCCTCTGGATACATTAGGTGTACACTGACTATTGAGTATGAATAGACCTTAGTAAATCCATGAACCAGGTCACATTCTAGATCCACCTAACGGTAACATAAACTTTCTCCAGTAGCTATAATTACATTTTATAACCGCTGCACAATATGTCCCCTTTCCCCAAATCGAACCGGTCAACGTGAACATGAACTGTGTATGAAAGTGCAAACCCAGAAAAAATATAATCCGGCCATATGAGAACAATAATCAGGAGATATTTATTGTCTGGTTTTGAAATGTTTCAAATATTCAAAGCTATAAAACGTCAGGGGAAAGTCGACTTCCTGATGTAAAAGACACCATAAATTTCCTTTTCTTTAGACAGAAGATGAAAAAAAAATGGATCAATGTGATATTTTGTGTGAAAGGGCGAAAAAATGCAGAAAATAACAGAGCCGAGCTAGCTGAAAAACCCCAGAGGGCATCCTCGTCCTGCCTTGGGGAGTCTGAAGGAAATCAACAGCAGCCAAGTGAACAATTCCTGGAGAATAAATTGGAATATATTTCCAGGGCACATTCACCGAGCAATGAAGAAACAGAAGTCTGATCCAGTACCTGCTGTCACTCCTCATATATCGCTCTCTGACTCACTCACCATCAGGTTAGTGGTGGAAAAATGTATGGAACAGGTAAGTGTGAGGATAGATGGGTAGATAGATAGGAGATAGATAGATATGAAATAGATGAATAGATAGATAGATATGAGATAGATAGATATGAGACAGACAGATAGATAGATAGATAGATAGATAGATAGATAGATAGATAGATATTAGATAGATAGATAGATAGATAGATAGATAGATAGATAGAGATATATATGAGATAGATAGATAGATAAGAGATAGATAGATAGATAGATAGATAGATAGATAGATAGATAGATAGATAGATGGGTAAATAGATAGATAGACAGATAGATAGATAGATAGATAGATAGATAGATAGATAGATAGATAGATAGATAGATCAATAGATCAATATGGGACAGATATACGACAGATTGATAAGTGTTGTGGCAGACATATAAGATAGATAGATATGAGATAGATAGATATGAGATAGATAGATAGATATGAGATAGATAGATAGATAGATAGATAGATAGATAGATAGATAGATAGATAGATAGATAGATAGATAGATAGATGGATCAGGTAGATATAAAATAGAGACAGATATGAGACGGATATATGACATATATGTGATGTGACATACATATCAGATAGATGACAACCAATGCATTACTTACAACTGTTGCTATTAAAAGTATGGCAAGTAAATACCACAACTTGTACCGAAATAGGGAAACCGCTGATCTGCAAGGTCTCCGCAGTCCGACACCCTGCTCCATAACCAAACGGGGGTTTTTTACACCTTGGATGCAGCAGTCAAACATGACCGTGGCATCCAAGGGGTTCCACCATTTTGACGCCCACCCCGGCTCTCTGCAGCCAATAAACAGCTGTTTTTGTTACGCGATTCGCCTTGATTTAATTCGGATCGAATAGAATCGTATCGCGAAATTCTGCAAAGTTGCCGAATCGAATTTTTGAATACTTCGCTCATCTCTAATTGTGGCCTTAACCAGGTTAAACTTTTCAGGGCCTTTAAAATGGGCTGAATGAGCAGAGTTGGGTTTATTCATTGCGTATGTAATAGGTACAACAAGCAGTCAAACCCAGGGATCAGATGAGTATAGCTCAAGGCAATTTTATTTTTAAGGGCCATGGGGTCCAGGAGGAGGGACTTCGTTTTAAAAGAGTGGCATGCTTCCGAGAGTAACAACATACCACCCACATTATGATGCTGCCCCCTTGCTTATAAGTAGCATGAGTTGCAGCCATGGATATTTACAAGTACATGTATAATTCTACTGCCACCACAGCCCACCTCTAAGTGGCAAACACATTGGTGAGAGATTTGGGCAGCCATAGGCCCCAGGCTGCCACCCAAATAGGCCATATTATAATTCACTTTGATACATAGTATACATAGTGTCTTCTTCTAACTAACTATAATCAATAAGATGGAGCTGTTTACCCATCTAATGCCCCGTGTGTGCCCTCTGTTCACCAGCGTGTACACTATTAATGAGCTTAGCAAAGTTTTACCCTAAGCCACTCGTAAACTTAGTAAATCATAAGCAGCAGCAGTGAGACGGGCAGGAAAGACAAGCACCGAGCGCTCCTTACACTCCATCAATTCTATGTTACGCCAGATACATGTCCAAAAAGACTCAAAAAGCTATTTTGTCGGGCGATGCCAAGAGCGGGGTAATTAGGGGTTTGTTTCCAGGATCACACTGAGAAGGCCACACTATATAGGGATTCATGGCCGGGTGCATGCAGTTACCTGGCCTCATTGTACGCTCTTCATTACCTGAAGATTTATTGCGCTGTAGTGTTGTGCAAACTTGAATGGACAAGTAAAGACGTTTATACCATGTTGTGGCTTTTCTGGTCAGAAACAGATTTGTAAATAAGCGTCTGTCAGACTGTTCAAGATAGACAAACACAGCGCCGACCAAGCAAAATAAAATCAAGCTTCTTATTTGGAGGAATACGTGTTAGGTCTTTATATTCTTAGGCTGTGCTTGCCTAAGACATCTGCTTCCCCGCAGTAGACATTTTTAGGTGGAGAGGTGGGGGAAGGGGGTCCGTACAGATTACGGCTGCTCCAATGCCAATTTAATAGGCGACACATTAGGCTTTGGTCATTTTGGCATCTCTGTATATACTGTGCACCTCAAGACTGAAAGATTTTTTAATCTTGAGTTATAGACTGCTGGATTATCAGATATTCTGGATTATCGGATGGTTATAGTGAAGTAGACAAATTTTACTAGGCAGGTTAGAAAACCGTAAGGAATTAGGCCTGAAACCAAAATGATTATCCTACGGCTATGGGATGGAAACAAGTAGCGGATTATCAGAGTTTCTAGATTATCCAGTGTTGGATTGTGAGAATTTCTCTGTATGTACAGATGTAGCAGAGCTGAGTCTGTTATCACACTAAATCAGTAGGTTTACTTTGCAGTCCTACGGAAAAGGACAGACTCCACACTAGCGCTGCACATTATAGACAACAGGGATCATATATAGAAACATTATATTACACACAGATATATAGAGTAGAGTCTATTATTTAACTGGTATTAGTCAATGATTTAAAACTACAAGGCACAATGCATATATGACAATCTCAGCTCTGCTATATCTGTACATATGGGATAGATCACTAAATATATACCATATACAGCCATACAGTGAAGTGAATAACATTGATATTTATGGGACACATAAGGCAGCAAGGGAACAGTCAGTCCTGGAAGCTGATGTGTTGGAAACTGGAAAAATGGGCAAGCGCTAAGATCTGAATGACTTTGAGAAATTGTGATGGTTAGAGAAGTGGGTCAGAACATCTGCAAAATGAAAGATCTTGCTTAGCGTTCCTGTTATGTAGTGGTTAGTACCTACCAATAGCGCTTGAGTCAAAGAAGACCCCGGTTCACTGATGCACATGGGAAGTGAAGGCTAGCCCTTCCAATCTGAACCTTCAGTAATACTCCCACTCATCAGGTAGATAGATAGGTATATATATATATATATATATATATATATATGCACCTACCTATCTCCAATGTGTGTGTGTGTACATATACACATATATTATATATGATGAACATTATTTTCAAGTAATATTTCAAATTAAAACTAATTCAAATTTCTTGCAGTACCTAACTTGTCCACATGCTGTGCTGGTAAGCCCTTAGCATATCTCATGGAAAGCACCAATAAGTTTCATTAAAGCCTATCCTGTAAATACTCTATAGCACCACCTAGTGGTAGAAATATTAAGTGCATTATTTTGCTATTTTTGCATAATCCATTGCAGCACACAAAAACTGGTACAGGGATTTTTTTTTTCTTAAGTTGACCAGTAGCAAATAAAAGACAAAAAGGTTTACTCCAAATCTACAGTGGGGGAAAAAAGTATTTAGTCAGCCACCAATTGTGCAAGTTCTCCCACTTAAAAAGATGAGGCCGGCCTGTAATTGTCATCATAGGTAGACCTCAACTATGAGAGACAAAATGAGAAAACAAATCCAGAAAATCACATTGTCTGATTTTTAAAAAATTTATTTGCAAATTATGGTGGAAAATAAGTATTTGGTCAATAACAAAAGTTCATCTCAATACTTTGTTATATATCCTTTGTTAGTAATGACAGAGGTCAAACGTTTTCTGTAAGTCTTCACAAGGTTGGCACACACTGTTGCTGGTATGGTGGCCCATTCCTCCATGCAGCTCTCCTCTAGAGCAGGGATGTTTTGGGGCTGTCGCTGGGCAACACGGACTTTCAACTCCCTCCAAAGGTTTTCTATGGGGTTGAGATCTGGAGACTGGCCTGGCCACTCCAGGACCTTGCAATGCTTCTTACGAAGCCGCTCCTTCATTGCCCTGGCGGTGTGCTTGGGATCATTGTCATGCTGAAAGACCCAGCCATGTTTCATCTGCAATGCCCTTGCTGATGGAAGGAGGTTTGCACTCAAAATCTCACGATACATGGCCCCATTCATTCTTTCATGTACACCGATCAGTCGTCCTGGTCCCTTTGCAGAGAAACAGCCCCAAAGCATGATGTTGCCACCCCCATGCTTCACAGTAGGTATGGTGTTCTTTGGAAGCAACTCAGCATTCACTCTCCTCCAAACACGACGGGTTGTGTTTCTACCAAACAGTTCTACTTTGGTTTCATCTGACCATATGACATTCTCCCAATACTCTTCTGGAACATCCAAATGCTCTCTAGCAAACTTCAAACGGGCCCGGATATGTACTGGCTTAAGCAGGGGGACACTTCTGGCACTGCAGGATCTGGCGGCGTAGTGTGTTACTGACGGTAGCCTTTGTTACGTTAGTCCCAGCTTTCTGCAGGTCAGTCACTAGGTCCCCCCGTGTGGTTCTGGGATTTTTGCTCACCGTTCTTGTGATCATTTTGACCCCACGGGGTGAGATCTTGCGTGGAGCCCCTGATGGAGGGAGATTATCAGTGGTCTGGTATGTCTTCCATTTTCTAATTATTGCTCCCACAGTTGATTTCTTCACACCAAGCTGCTTGCCTATTGCAGATTCAGTCTTCCCAGCCTTGTGCAGGTCTACAATTTTGTTTCTGGTGTCCTTCTACAACTCTTTGGTCTTCACCATAGTGGAGTTTGGAGTGTGACTGTTTGAGGTTGTGGACAGGAGTCTTTTATACTGATAACAATGTCAAACAGGAGCCATTACTACAGGTAATGGGTGGAGGACAGAGGAGCCTCTTAAAGAAGAAGTTACAGGTCTGTGAGAGCCAGAAATCTTGCTTGTTTGTAGGTGACCAAAAACTTATTTTCCATCATAATTTGTAAATAAATTCTTAAAAAAATCAGACAATGTGATTTTCTGGATTTGTTTTCTCATTTTGTCTCTCATAGTTGAGGTCTACCTATGATGTCAATTACAGGTCTCTCTCATCTTTAAGTGGGAGAACTTGCACAATTGGTGGCTGACTAAATACTTTTTTTTCCCCACTGTGTATATATATATATATATATATATATATATATATATATATATATAGTCCATAACCGTGAAGAGTTATCTCTAAGAAGAATCACACCACCCTAGTAAATTTTTGTGGTGCTTGTAGTAAGCTACCAGTCTGGATGGACACAGAAGGGAACACTCGGCATGGTCAGGTTGTCACCATGAAGACACATTGGCCTGCACTGGAGCTGCAGACACAAAACAGGAGATTATTTTTTTAATCAAAACTTCTTTGTTAAGACGTATTGGAGCCCTAAAAAATTGGTTGCAAAAGTAAACACGCCCTTTAAATGTAATGCCTTCCAGTATAATAGTCATTTGTAAAAAAAAATAAATAAAAAAAAAATAACACAAAGGGCCTTTAATTTATAAAATTCATGTCCGATGCCACATCTATACTGAACGGCTTTGGCTGCCTCTACTTGGACGGACTACACGGCACAATCTGCAGCACAGTTCAGCTCTATTATTAAAAGTCCCGGATTCTCTCCACCGTAAACGTTCGTTGTGTCTATTTTCTGGTAAAACATATATTTACTATGTCACATCTCCAAAAGTGAAATAAAGGGAAGCTTCTCCCAGCTGAAAACCGACATTATGGACTGTATACGACAGAACAAAAATACATGCGGACCAATGTTTTATATAAATAATCCCACACAGAAAATTATATACACACGGAGGGAAAATTGTAGGCCGGGTTACAAAAACACTGAACGAGATCATTTTATTCTCCATTCTGTTTATAACTGAGGCAGAACATGTATAATTTAGCCGCACACTGGGCCTCTCAGTACTAAAATGGCACAGAACAACTTATCCATCATGTTTATATCCATGGAGACCGTGTGGAGGAGAATTACCATCCATATGTATGATACACACCCAATAATTAAAGGGCACTACACCAAAAAAAGAAAACACAGGGTTGTTCCAGCAGGGAAAAATTTTTGGCAAAGGGTCAAAGTGGATTAAAAAGATAAAAGAAGAGCTACTCACCACAACTGTTCCCCGACATTTACATTCCAGTACTTACTTGTTCCCTGCTGGTCTCTACTTCCTTCTACTGTTTCAACAAACAGGAAATTCCCACTCAGGCTATCACCAGCCCCAGAGGCGACCTGCCTTAGCCAGGGATTGGCAGAATGGGCATTTTCTGTGTGTCGAAACGGTCCCAGTATGTAGCGGGGACCTGGTAACCATTGGAAATGGAGCAGCAGGAGATCAGTGAAGTGAGTCAATAGGGATAAAATAGTGGGCACTGAAAGCAATGCACATCCCTAGGAGAATTAGCTGATTTTGGTGGTTGCATAGCTGTTTGCATGCCAGCTAGATGGCGCTAGCTGTATTGCTGCTGGTGGAGGAAAAGCCATGAGACGTTACCGCAGGCTGGTCCAGCAGTTGGCGAGGAAGACACCAGAGAAGCTGCCACAGTAGACTAGCATGGAGACCCTGCCAAAAACAGGAGAATAGGAGGAGGTGCAGATTGGACTACCATATTCCGCATTGTTGTGTTTTCACCAATTTCATCACTTGTTTCTGTACTTCAGCTATTGTCAGTAAAGGTCTCCATTGCAGGCTATCCGAGTCTGTGTCCACCAGTCCCTGCATGTTACAGCTGTACAGTGGGTGTCCTCAAACCTCACTAAATTATAAGGACAGTGCATTGATGTTTCTGTTTAGAGGGCACCTGTATCACTGAAAAATATATCTGCTGCCACCAGAGGGCACCACGCTGTACTGTCTCAGTACAGCTCCTGTCCAGACTAGGAGGACTATATTCCCTCTCACTGCTACATAGGGAAAGGACAACTCAAATGAGTCCAAACAGTTGTCACCTATGGGTTATTTTTGTGATGGAGCGGCAATGCAATTCTGAGGCAGCCAATCCGCAGGATATCTACAGCAGATGAAAATTTATTTCCAAAAATCCCAAGAACCTAAGGTTTTTGGATATTCCATCTGTAGTATATTTCAGGAAGATTTCAATAGTATATATATCATTCATTGGGGGAGATTTATGAAGACTGGCATATAGATAGATAGATAGATAGATAGATAGATAGATAGATAGTCCAAACAAAGACAGCACCAGCAAATGTATGGGTGCCAGCCCAAGGATACATGCAGGTCTAATATAAAAATACAAAAATGGGCAGTACTCCAATGAAGTAGTGAAAAAAAGTGGGTTTTATTTCCCAAATACACAAGCCACATTTCAGCTTACACCTGAAAAAGGTGAAACATCACTTGTGTATTTGGGAAATAAAACCCACTTTTTTCACTAATTCATTGGAGTACTGCCCATTTTTGTATTTTTAGATCGATAGATTTAGATTGAGGATACTGTAGATGATATTGCAGATAGATTAGATCAGGGGTCAGCAACCTTCGGCACTCTTGCTGCTGTGAAACTACAACTCCCAACATGCTCCACTCACTTCCATGGGAGTTCCAAGAACAGCAGAGTAAGTGTGCATGCTGGGAGTTGTAGTTTTACAACAGCTGGAGTGCCGAAGGTTGCCTACCCCTGGATTAGATACATACTGTAGACAGATAAGATAGACAGATACTGTAGATTAGGGGACGGCAACCTTTGACACTCCACATGTTGTGGAACTATAGCTTCCAGCATGCTATCTTACTCTGCTGTTCTTGGAATTGCCATAGCAGTGAATGGAGCATGCTGGGAGTTGTAGTTTCAGAGCAGCTGGAGTGCCGAAGGTTGCTAACCCCTGCTGTAAATGGATGATAGATAACATATATTGTAGATAGATGGCTAAAGATTTCTTGTGTATTGATGTATGCATTTATATATTTACTGTTCATCTGTGTGTGTACAATATAGATGGATTTGTATATTTGTGTGTATTTATTTATATATCTGTATCTATTTACATAGCTGTGTGTGTATCTTTTTATATCTGTGTATACATTTGTATAACTTTGTACGTATCTACATATATGTGCATGTATATTTAGATATGTGTGTATACATTTACATATCTATGTATCTCTTTGTACCTATATGTATACATTTATATATGTATCTATTTACATATCTGTGTATATATGAATGTATGGATGTATCTTGCAGTAATAACACATTACACTCAATGAACTAATACAACTTTAATAAAAAGAAAAATATAAAACACCAGGTTTAGATGCCAAAAAGTAACAAAAACAAAAACTACATAACATGGCACTTTTACGACATTTTCTTCAACAAAATCAGCAAAACAAGAAAATATTTGGTTCAGCAAATCTCCAGCAAGGACTGGTCATCTACATTCATAACGGTCTACTTAAAAAGATGCAAAGAGTGTACAAAGTCCTCGGTGGTGTGTATTGTGCTTTCGACATCTGCAGCTTCTGTGTATGTAAAGATCCAGTATCCGGAGGTTTTCAGCTATGTGACATGACAGTAATGATCATCTGGAGGCCTGTGGACTCTCCATCAGTAATGGCTGATACCAGAGAACAACACATGACATTCCACGACACAGCAAAAGAGAATAGCATGGATGTCAGGGTTTCTTTAAATGTGCTCAAATGTGGAAAAATAAGAATCAAATGTATTTTTGATCCAGAAGTTTTTGGACGTTCTGAAAGCCTGAAGTGACACATGACACCTGAAACTAGTAAATCTATTTCCTGCACACAATGGAAACAGAGTCATCCCTTCTCCGGGTCTATGTAAACAGGCCCCACCCGGCAGAAAGGATGACAGCGCGTTTTGCATCCGTGGGCAGATGATGGCAGTGTGCTTGCAGTGTGATGTGAGTTCTCCTCCACCTACACACAAAGCTCCAAACATCCTGCCGGTAATTAGCTCAATGTTCCAACTAGTAAACAAGCATGAAGATTGAGGGGGCTGAAAATGAGACATCCCGCCAGAGCATAGTCACAACAATCGGCCCCCTCACTCTGAGGATCAGGCTCTTCCTTCTGACATGGAGGCATCACCTTAATATAACCTTCTTGTTTTCCCTTGTTTCTTCCTCTCTGGATCTTTTAACAGGCTAAAAATGGCATCCCGGTCCTGCGGTAGGCACTCTGTAAAGGGAAGCAAAAACAGAAAAATCTGTTAGCGATGATCACATCAACCTGTAAATATGGAGGGAGGACACGGGGCACTGTACTTGTCTGTCTATTAATAGCACACGGTCTATTACAAGGGGAAGACTCCTTTTGAGGTCACTACAGTCAGTATCTGATGGCGTAGACGCTACTGACATATGTAAGCGCTAGCGAAACCATCACACACTCCACATAAACCTATGTCTGTAAGGAATTTTAACTCCTTAGAGGGAAATTCTCATCTTTAAAGGGGTTTTCCAAACGAACGGCCCATTCACACGGTGGAAAATGAAGAGGAATTTGAGGCGAATGGATTCCTCTTCATTTTCTGGCTGCTGACTCCCCATGGAGGAATGCTGATATAGAGCATCGGCATTCTGTCGCAGCTCAGATGAATGGGCCTAAAAAGCGGGATTCTTGAGTCCCGACCTCTGAGGCTAAATCAGCTGCGGCATCTGTGGCAAGACTGAGCAGGACGCTTATTTTTTCTGCATCCTGCTGCGATCTCTGCCTCCCATTGAAAACAATGGACGGCAGAATCCGGAATGTAGTCTGCCACTGATTTGGGTGTGGGATCCACCCCAAAATCAGCATTAAATTCCTCCGTATAAACGCCCCCTAAAAATATTTATGGCCTATCCCGAGAATAAGTTATCAATATCAGTTAGGTGGGGGTCTGACACTTACACCCCCACCGAACAGCAGTTCTCAGCAGTGAATATGCAGAAAATAGAGCAGGAAGCAGACAGCGCTGTGTAGTGACAGAACCGAGTCACTGCAGCTTGGCTCTCAATCAAGTAAATGGGAGCTGATCTGTAATACCCTGGTCTGACCACTACACAGAGAATGGAGCCGTCTGCTTCTTGCTACATTCTCTGTGTACTAATAATATACCAATATCCCATGGCATTTCTTAAATCTTTAAAAGAATATATGACCTAGGATTTTTTATTACTAAAACCATATAATGACATTTTTTATAGGATTGTAAATATTAAAGTAATAATGATACTCTATTTTCTGTACATGATTATGAGGCCATCTTGTCTATATACGGTGTTAGGGCAGCCACATGGGCCCTAGGAACCTATAGTGTGGATATAATTCACTGGCTTCTATGGGAGAGTGTTGTGGTCATGTTCTGTAACTTGTGCATGGAGGGGGAGGAAGTCAGCTGTTGTGCATGGTGAATCCTATGTTATCTATATATAGGACCTGTCATCGTAATCCATACTTGCTAACTTTTAGAAGTGGGCCTCCAGAAGACCTGTCGAGCACCACTTTCATATTGCCACTCCCCTTTTAACTATAGCCCTGCCCCCTTTGCAGAAATATTCCGACAGGCCATGGAGATTTGCCCACTCTTCCAGGATGCCATTTCTGCAGAAAACTCCTAGATGCTTCAGGAGAGTTGGCAAGCATGTTATAATTCTGCCTTGAGGATAATAAAATGACTGCTGAGAAATAATCTCTACAGAACAGGAAGTGTCAGACTATTATGGGGCTCTGTGGCTACAGTGAAAACAGAAGGATTTCCGGGTTAATTAAAAATATAGATAATAGAAAAATAATTTTCGATAGGTCTTTTTCTGATGACTCATTCCCTTTAATGATGAAACCACTTATATTGCTACAGCCCATACTAGATACAAAAGGGTTAAAATTTGGCATGCAAATAATATGGCGCTTCATAAGCGGTGAAGGCTCCTGCTCCCTGGTTTATATAAACACTATAGCGCTGCATCTAGCGGCTCCTTCTCCAACCACACAATTCCGATTCCATTTCTTCTATTCCAAGGAGGGAAAATAAGATTTCTCTCCAAAACAAAAAATGATTTCCTCTCGGACTACTGCAATTTTCTTTTTTTTTTCCCCTTCCAATGCAAATTAAAACAAATGTCTGTAAACAAAGAATCTTGGGTTAAATAAGGGCTAAGCATTTAATACTTTATTACAGGTATTGTAGCTTAGATTGTGGATCTCATCAACTGCAAAAATGAAGGGGCAGAAACACTCTCCAGAGCCCTTCGTTGCTGTTTGGCTTTTCTTAACTCTCCAAGGAAGCGGTGTACAGATCCACAGAAAGTCTATAGACCACTCACATTCTGAGGAAACCATGCAAACCTAGTATTTCTGCTTGTCAGTGCCATCATAGGAGCAGAGAGATGAAAATAACAGCAGTGCCAAATCTGTTACATGACTGACAGCTATGGGTTGACTATAATGGGATCCATTGGGATACTGCCACATTGGCGTTTGTAAGTGTTCAGATTTTTTAATGGAATCTGCAAGGTTCCTAACAAAACTTAAAATGCAGATGTAAATGCGAATAGAGTTCAAATTACTAACGCTGACATACAAAGCCATCCACAACCTGTCCCCTCCATATATCTCCGACCTAATCTCCCGCTACCTGCCTGCACGTAACCTTTGATCCTCCAAAGACCTCCTACTCTGCTCTGCTCTTATCCGCTCTTCACACAATCGTCTCCAAGACTTCTCCCGTGCATCCCCCATACTCTGGAACTCATTACCCAGACACATAAGACTGTCCCCCACAGTCACAAGCTTCAAGAAGTCCCTGAAGACTCACCTATTCAGGAAGGCCTACAACCTCCAATAACACTACTGTCACCACACCACCACCTGTACAGCCTCTACCCTCACCTTCTGTCTCTATCCCTCCTCCCTCATAGATTGTAAGCCCTTGCGGGCAGGGCCCTCTATCCCGCTGTGAAAGTTGGTCACTGTCAGTATTATGTCTGTTTTGTATATTTTGAGTACCGTATGTAAACCCTCAACTGTAAAGCACCATGGAATTAATGGTGCTATATAAATAAATAATAATAATAATAATAATAATTATAAATCTAGCGTAAGATCTAATATGTTATTTGTGAATCACCCCATAAAAAACAGACCCTAGCAGTAAGTGATTGACTCCAAATGGGTTTGTCTTTAGGCCTAACAGAGAATTCTCAGATATACTGGGGGGCCAGTCCAACCTAGATGGGAACTCTCCATTGACCTACAGTGAAGGAAATAAGTATTTGATCCATTGCTGATTTTGTAAGTTTCCCCACTGACAAAGACATGAACAGTCTATAATATTAAGGGTAGGTTAATTTTAACAGTGAGAGATAGAATATCAAAAATAAAATCCAGAAAATCACATTGTATAAATTTTATACATTTATTTGAATTTTGAAGAGAGAAATAAGTATTTGATCCCTCTGGCAAACAAGACTTAATACTTGGTGGCAAAACCCTTGTTGGCAAGCCCAGCAGTCAGACGTTTGTTGTAGTTGATGATGAGGTTTGCGCACGTCAGGAGGAATTTTGGTCCACTCCTCTTTGCAGATCATCTCTAAATCATTAAGATTTTGAGGCTGTTGTTTGGCAACTCGGAGCTTCAGCTCCCTCCATAAGTTTTCTATGGGATTAAGGTCTTGAGACTGGCTAGGCCACTCCATGACCTTAATGTGCTTCTTTTTGAGCCACCTCTTTGCCTTGGCTGTATGTTTTGGGTCATTGTCCTGCTGGAAGACCCAGCCACGACCCATTTTTAATGTCCTGGCGGAGGGAAGGAGGTTGTCACTGGATTTTATGACTCCATCCATTCTCCCACTGATGCGGTGAAGTAGTCCTGTGCCCTTAGCAGAGAAACACCAAAACATAATGTTTCCACCTCCATGCTTGACAGTGGGGACGGTGTTCTTTGGGTCATAGGCACCATTTCTCTTCCCCTAAACACGGCAAGTTGAGTTAATGCGAAAGAGCTCAATTTTTGTCTCATCTGACCACAGCACCTTCTCCCATTCACTCGCAGAACCATCCAGGAGTTCATTGGCAAACTTCAGACGGGTCTGCACAGGGGCCTTCTTGAGCAGGGGGACCTTGTGGGCACTGCAGGATTTGAATCCATTACGGCGTAATGTGTTACCAGTGGTTTTCTTGGTAATTGTGGTCCCAGCAGCCTTGAGATCATTAACAAGTGTTCCCCGTATAGTTTTAGGCTGATCTCTCACCTTCCTCATGATCAAGGATACCCCATGAGGTGAGATTTTGTATGGAGCCCCAGATCGATGTTGATTGACAGTCATTTTGCATTTCTTCTATTTTCTTACTATTGCACCAACAGTTGTCTCCTTCCCACCCAGTGTCTTACTTATGGTGTTGTAGCCCATTCCAGCCTTGTGCAGGTCTATGATCTTATCCCTGACATCCTTAGAAAGCTCTTTGGTCTTGCCCATGTTGTAGAGGTTAGAGTCTGACTGATTAATTGAGTTTGTGGACAGGAGTATTTTATACAGGTGACAATTTAAGCGCTGTCTTTAATGCAGGTAACGAGTTGATTAGGAGCGTCCAACTGGTCTGTAGGAGCCAGAACTCTTATTGGTTGGTAGGGGATCAAATACTTATTTCTATCTGCAAAGTGCAAATAAATTTATAAAATTTATACAATGTAATTTTCTGGATTTTATTTTTGATATTCTCTAACTGTTAAAATTAACCTACCCTTAAAATTATAGACTGTTCATGTCTTTGTCAGTGGGCAAACTTACAAAATCAGCAAGGGATCAAATACTTATTTCCGTCACTGTATATTATACTTACACAAATAATGATGCAGTGTTTGCGTGTATATTGCTACTTGTCTATTGATAGCTTTCATATGCTGTCACAAATAGATTATGGTGAGCTCAGACACAAAGCCCGATTAACTTTAAAGGTGTTATCCAGAGAACGTATAAAACTTACTTTCCTTATGCGATGAGATGAAACTGGCTGGTTCCAACTCTGGATCATATGATCGGAACCAGCGCTGACCCTTCAGCTGATCTGCCTCCTCCTAACCTGTGCATCTTTATATGATCATTGTTCATCTTCTGACTCCCCGTGGAGGACTACCGAAGCAGAGCATCAATATTTCGCAGCATCTTTTCAGGTCCAAGTGAATGGGCCTAATGAGCAGCCATGGACTAAATCAGTCGTGGAATATGCAGCAAAATTGAGCAGGATGCTTATTTTTTTAAATCCTATTGTATTCAGGGAAGAATGTGACGCTTATTTTGGGGCAGAATCCACCATGTGAAGGGCCATAAGAGTAAAGCAAGTCCCCGTAGTACAGGTAACTATATGTCAAAACAGGAGAGGAGGGAGAAGATGTATCAACTCAAGGGCGGGTTGCTGGTTCTGTGACGAGTCAGAACCAGCCTGAAACTCAAAGTTTGGGCACAATAGAATCCCAGAGGAAGTAAGTTTTTACATATTGCATGGATAATCCTTTCAATCCCATGGAGTCTGCAGACACAATAGAGGATAAGCGCTCTAAGAATAAAACATGAATATCGAATGTTTACATACGGATTCTCTATGGTCTCGCCTTCACATAATAAAGGAAAACATATGTCTGTTGGGTTTATGTGAGGTCTCCACATTGGACACTATTGAGTTACTTGGTATCACCTGCGCTATGCTTTCTGCCAGGCAGCCCACATAGAAGTCCGTCCTGTAAGAATTTATATTATAACACATGAGATTTATGCCTCAATTTATTTTAACACCTTTACTTAATCTGGAAATCAGTTGCTCCCAATGGCAACATTCGAGCCTGATATTCAGAAGTCGTCTCCAGTTTATACATGGTCGAGTAACCAGAGAAAGTTTGGATTCTGGATGGGTGGTCCTCCCGGCTTTTGTTTTGGAAAGTTTTTTTTGGCAAACGGCTGAAAAAAATGGTGGGGTTTGCTTGTGGGATATCAAATAAAACAGGTTTCCAACAGGAGCTGTAAATTGTACAATTACCGGGAGGAGGTAGGTGCACATGTGCAAAGCTCTCCGTTTCTAATGTGATTTATATTTTTACTGCTCATGAGATTTGGAACACCTATGTCTGCCAGGAAATTTTCCTCTAAAATTATCACATTAAGAAAAGCTTAAATATCCAAGGCTTCTTTATAGCGCAGCGCTACCTGTTATAAACCTTTAAGATGTGATTCACGGTAGGCACAATTATTTCACCTTCGGTTCGGCATGGGAATTGCTTTGGGATCCAACTAGAACAAGATTCCAGTATTCCGGCAATAATGAGACTGGTGTGATGCCAGAATTGAATTTTGTAGGGATCCCGAAACTGGAATTGCCACAGTTCAGTCCAATTTAAGGTCTTAACTACAGTACTGAGGATCTATCGTCAATATAGGACATTAATATCATATAGGTGGGGGGTGAAGCTCCCAGCACCCACACAGATCAGTTTAAAGTGGCAGCGGCAGGTGAGTACCAATTCCACTTCACAGGCCAGTGATGTCACGTTCAATGGTCACACGTGGATGGTCTAAGCTGCAATACCAAACAAATTTGTTTCTTAGTATGGAGCATCACTATGCAAGGAAACACTGAAGAAACCTCAGCACTTAGTTACGATCAATGTGGGTCTCTCTCCATTTTGGACTCCATGGATTAGTCACAGCATATCCTAGCAATATTGCACTTTTATAGTAGGAAACCCCCTTTAAAGGCATTGTTAAGATTTTTTATTTTGCTTGTACAATACCATTTTTATAATTTTTTATTACATGAATTTCTTCTTTCCTATTCTGTTTTAATTGTGCTTTTGGACAAACTTTTATCCATACTTGCTATATTTTCTGCATTAGTTTTCCAGTCTTTGAGTCTGACTTGAAGCAATGACTAAAACGTTCCCCCAAAGTTCGAGTCTCTCTTATCAGTGGGACTTCTTGGATTTTGGCCAGTTTCTCACTGCACTCTCTATTTTCCCCATGGATCCCTTCATGTATTTTCTCATTGATGCCCTAGTTGATCTTTGCCCTTTTTTCCCTTCCACTCTTTCACCTGACCCATTGTTGCTGACCTTTATTATAAGTCTACAAATGTAATTAACATAATAAGGATCTCCCTTTGGTGACATCACAACCATGTGATAATGAGTCAATGTAATAAAACACATGGTGGCAATGCGTCAACTTGAGTAATATCAAAATTCAGAATAAAGCCTTGTAGTATGAAAGTCTTGGGAAGATGAAAAGGCGGCTTCACTGTGTGTGGGCTACTGATCTAATTACAGAAAATAAGGACAAATGTCATCCATTGAAATCAAAGAATGAAGATGGCTGGTAATGATTAGCCCAGCCCAAGTACAAACGGGTTACTGTGTCTCTGCAACGCACAACATCTCTCTCATCTTCATTCCAGATTCCATTGGAAGGCTCATACAATATCCGAGACAATCAATAACATATACTCCAGCAGATATTACAGGACACTATATGTGTACCAGTTTGGTAGCTCCACCCTACACAACACTAGTTATATACACTGTTCTGACTCAATAGCTTGGCTGCAAGTGTGAGGTTGTGAGAGTGTCCTGTAGTCTCTATGCTAACCAGCAATTTACACCAAGATATCTATCAGATAGTGTTCAACTCAACTGAGGAGGCGTAGATAAGATTCCAGATGCTTTAATCCAGGTAAATCTTGTAGAACCTCATACAGCAGTAGGTGAAAAATGATGAAATACCAGGAGCTGAGCAGACATGTTGCTTACAAAGAAGTGAAACTAAACTGAGAGAGAGAGAGAGAGGAGGAGCTACAGCATCACAGCTAAGGATACAGAGAGAGAGAAGGGACAAACTACAAAGACAAACAGTATCACAGATACATGTCAGTGAATTAAACTAAGTCCTGGGACATGACACTCCCCGCCTGAAATCTTTAGATTTCAATGAAAACAAACATTAAATGTCCTGAGATGTCCATAAAGTCCTCTTCAAACCTGAAAAACAAAAAAGAAACATGCACAACAAACAATAATCAACAGTTAGTCCAAATAAACCAATCTTCAGGTCGGGAAGCCGCAATTTGCCAACACCTCCACCGACCCACACTGTAATCTACAAGAACACGGTTTTAGTTCATGGAAGGAAGCTCCCTGCCATGAGCTGTGAATGGTGTCCTTATCTTCTTTTATGTGACGTCTCCTCTTGGAAGAAGAAGCACCAGTTCATTAATTGGGCGGAATAAAACTCGCACTGAGCCTCCCTTGGTTACCTTGACTTCCACTTTCCGAGTCTTCCCATCATCACTAGGGACAACTTTAGTGATGAGACCCATAGGCCATTCATTCCGATGGACTTCTTTATCCCTTAGAAGGACGAGGTCACCCACCTGGAGATTAGGTTTTGAGGTCTGCCATTTGTGACGGCTCTGTAGCATGTGGAGGTACTCTGTTTTCCAGCGGTGCCAGAACACATTGGACAGGTGTTGAACTTGTTTCCATTGGCGTCTGTAAATGTCACTGTGATCTAAGGTACGTGGAGAGGTAGCAGCAGTACCAATTTTCTGAGTAAGAAGCGTTGCTGGGGTTAAGATAATTGGAGATTCAGGGTCTGAAGATACTGGGACAAGTGGCCTTGCATTGATTATCGCAGACACTTCAGCAAGAAAGGTTATTAACGTCTCATGGGTAAGCAGTGTCGACTTGTGGTCCATCAACATAGAGTCAAGGATTCTGCGTGTGATCCCAATCATACGTTCCCAGGAACCTCCCATATGGGATGAATGTGGAGGGTTAAACGTCCAAGTGCACCCATTGTTGGATAAGAAGTTGTCTAACTGCAGTTCTTTGCAGGCTCCAACGAAGTTAGTGCCACAGTCAGACCTCAGTTGTTTCTCGGCAGGCAGTGGAGTGTTCCAGTCCATGTTCTCAGTGGTAAGCTGTCTTAGTAGTAGCTTGCCTTGAATGGTGATGGGAGCAATGAAACCAAGAGGATCATAAATGCTGTTCACAACAGATAAAACTCCTCGTTTGGTGAAAGGTTTGTCACAAGAAGACACTTGGAATGTGAACGTGTCTTGTTCAGTGTTCCATAGCAATCCTAGGCTGCGTTGCATAGGAGGAGTATCAGAACTGAGATCAAGATCCTTCAAGTTGATTGCATGATCATCAGAGGGAAATGCCTTCATTACTTCCATATTGTTGGAGATGATCTTGTGAAGTCTGAGATTAGCTACAGACAGCATTTCCTGTGTTCTAGAGAGGAGATCGATCACTTCTTCACTTGCAGGTAAGGATTTAAGACCATCATCAACATAGAAGTTCCTCTCAACAAACTGACGAGCATCAGAGCCATACTCTTTCTCACCTTCTTGGGCGGTCCTTCTCAGTCCATAGATCGCTACTGCAGGAGATGGGCTATTGCCAAAGACATGTACCTTCATCCGGTAATCTATGACTTCATTGTTGACATCATTGTCCTTATGCCATAGGAACCTGAGATAGTTTCTGTCATCATCCTTAACAATGAAGCAATGAAACATCTGTTGGATGTCGGCCATCACTGCAACTGGTTCCTGTCTGAAACGGATTAAGACTCCTATGAGGCTGTTGTTTAGGTTAGGACCAGTGAGGAGCAGGTTGTTGAGAGAGACGCCTTCATACTGAGCACTAGAATCGAACACGACCCTGATTTGGTCAGGTTTGCGAGGGTGATACACGCCAAATGATGGAAGGTACCAGCATTCTTCTCCTTCCTTTAGTGGAGGTGCAGGTTCTGCATGATCTCTCTCAAATACCTTCTGCATGAAACCTACAAAGTGTTTCTCCATCTCTGGTTTCCTCATGAGGGTACGTTTTAAAGAGGAAAATCTAGAAACTGCTTGCTTCAGATTGTTTGGTAGTTTTGATCTCGGGGAGCGGAAAGGTAAGGGTGCTACCCAACTGTTGGAATCATCTTGAATGAATTCCTTGTCCATAAGTTTGAGAAATTCTTTATCAGCTATTGCCGGTGCCAGCTTGTTGTCATCACTTGTTGTATTGAACACTGTTAATCCAAGGATGTCGTCCCCAGGCAGGAAAGTATTCACGTTGTCTCGGTGATTATGCAGCCACTTACTGTTGCTTATCTTCTCTTTCACTTGGAAGTGATGTGGACATGGCTGAAAACAAGTGCTGCGACCATTTGGTAACATATGCGTCTTAAATGAAGAAATATTGGTGGGCCTTTTCATCCTACCTATACAGACGTTGCCAATGATTACCCATCCTAGATCGAGGCGCTGGGCAAATGGTGCATCATGTGGTCCATTAATTTGCTGGCGTATTTTGTGCAGTCTGAGAATGTCTCTACCTAGCAGAAGTAGAATGTCTGCATTTTTGTCAAGGGATGGTATTTCACTGGCTATAGCCCTTAGATGAGGGTGCTGGAAAGCCGCCTCTGGTGTGGGTATCTCTTCTCTGTTTGATGGTATCTGGTTGCACTCAACAAGTGTGGGCAAAGGTATCTCCAAATTGCCCTTGAGAGAAGCTATTACGAGACCGCTGGCCCTTCTTCCAGAAACCTCTGATATGCCACTACAAGTACCCAAGGTATATGGATAAGTATCACCCTTTAAGTTAAACAGATCAAAGAGTTCTGACCTTGCAAGTGAGTGGTTGCTCTGGTCGTCCAGAATGGCGTACACCCTCAGAGCCCTTTCTGGTTGGCCCTTGGGGTATATATTGACTAGGCATATCCTTGCACAGGACTTGTCACAAAGGTCTTCTCCGCAGACTTCTGTACATGAGGAAGATACTGTGGTAGTATTTGCTGCTTGATCTGTGTTCTCCCCGCCATGCTTAGTTGGGGAAGGGGAACCTCTAGGCGGTGTGGCACTAGGCTGGGATGGATGAAGAGCCTGTACATGGTCCTCACTGCCACACTCTATACACTTAATAGCAATTTTACAGTCTCTAGCAACATGTTCAGTAGAGGCACAACATTTGAAACATATCCCTAGTTTCTTTAGAAGCTCTCTACGTTCCTGGATTGGTTTCCTCCTGAAGCCAATACACTTCTTGAGGGGATGAGGCTTCTTGTGAATAGGACACAGACGGTTAGGATTTTCTACCTTTTCGTCTTGGTTGTTGTTGCAACTGCTTTCTTCTGGTGCTGATGTAGGTATAGGAAGAATATCAGTCTTTTTCATCGAAACTGGGCCTCTGCGGTTTCTGTAGTTAGAATGTGAGCTGTCATACTTAATAGGAGGTGAACCAGGAACACTGGGATCCCCATAGGAAAAGCTTGGGTCATTCTTGGATTCTGCAATGTTCTTGATAAACTCACAGAAGTAGGAAAATGGAGGAAAGGAGACTCTATTCTCAGTTTTGTATCTTGACCCAACTGTGGTCCACCTTTCTTGAATATTATATGGCAACTTGGTGACTATCGGGTTTACCCCACGAGCAGTGTCCAGGTAACTGAGGCCCGGTAGGAGAGTGTCCGCCTTAGCCAGTAGGAGCTCCATGAGTAGGTCACTAAGTTCTTGAAATTTCTGATGATCCTTACCAGATATCTTTGGAAACCCTTGCAACCGTTTGAACAGAGCATTCTCTATTGCTTCAGGACTGCCATAGGTTTTCTCCAGTCTTTCCCAAGCAGCGGTAAGGCCTGCTATGGGGTTGTAAATGTGGACGGATCTGAGTCTTTTAGCACGTTCTGTGGACTGTGGGCCAAGCCACCGGATAAGCAAATCTAATTCTTCAGCTGCAGTAATGCCAAGGTCACTAATTGCAGTTTTGAAGGCACATTTCCAGCCTCTGTAGTTCTCAGGTTGGTCATCGAACCTTGTGAGTCCAGTCTTAGTAAGCTCACGGCGAACCATGTACCTTGCAAACTCTGACATGTCTGTTCTCTCTGACTTTAAATATTGAGTTGCTGGCTGAGTAGCGGTGATTATGTTGTTAGTGGGGTTCTGGTTAACAGAGGTAGGTAGTGTAGGGGCTGCGTAGGCATTCAGCCTAGGAGCTAGCTTAAAGTCCATAGGTTTAGCCACATATGGATGTGAGACTGGACGGTTGTTTGCAGTCTGGTGGTATGGTGTCACATTGGTGTTTACCTGAGTATCAGTATATTGCATTTGCTGAGGTGCAAGGCTTTGGGAATCCATGAAGGAAGAAGAAACTGGATGCTGGACAGGCAGGGCATTGTACTGACCTTGAATGCGGTGTGCTTCAGAAGATACTGTGCCCTGTTGCACTGGAGAAATGTCGTCCCTGACAGGAACATTTGTGGCAAATAGGGATTCACTGCTTTGGCTTAGTACATAGTCTCTTGTGCGCTTGAGGGGATCCTCTGCTTCCACATCACACAAACTGATGCTGTCTCTTTCACTTCCACTGATGGCTTGTTCTAAAATGCTTAACCTTGCCATGGCTGCAGCATGCTCATACTGTTTCTCTAGAGCTTCTAGTTCTGCCCTTTTTTGAGCTGCATTAGCTTCCATTGCTGCAGCATTAGCTTCCATTTCTGCTTTCTGTTGAGCTGCCTTAGCTTCCATCGCTGCTTTCTGTTGAGCTACCTTAGCTTCCATCACTGCTTTCTGTTGAGCTACCTTAGCTTCCATTTCTGCTTTCTGTTGTGCAAAGGCTGCCTGTATCTTAGTAGCTTCCGCCTCTGCACGTGCTTTTATAAGTTGCTCACTGAGTGTGGAAGATTTTGAGGAACGTGACTTAGATGTACGCTTTGAATGCTTGGCAGACTCAGAAACATGGGATGCCATTTCCTGCAGTTGCGCAATTCTTGCCTCTGTCCTTAACTTAGTTTCATGTACTAAGCTGTCTCGTTCTGAATTGAGATGCTGGAAGCTTTGCAATTCAACTAAGGAATCGTCTGTATGAAGTTTCCTCAATATGCTTTCATACTCCTCAGCTTTCATTTTATAATGTCCATGCATAGAACAAAGCTGTCGCAGAGCTCCCTCTAGTGGTGATATATGGTATGCAGGCAAGCACATGGCAGATATCTTAGTCTGTATTTCCTGCCACCATTTTGAGAGTTCACAGGAAAGTTCATGCTTTAAACCTTCTAGATTGTCTCTAACCTGTTTAATTGAGCGTCTAGCCTTCTCACTGGGCTGCAGACTGAGGTCCATGCTACCTTGTGCTTCAGGGTGCCCTTCAGCCATGATGCAACACAAACAGGATAAATATAACTTTGCTGGAGTAAGATGGCTGCTTGCTAGAATCTTCTTATGCTGAGGGAGTCTGAGCTGCGAATGCAACTTACACAATGCTGATTCCTTCTGGCTTCAGGTAACTTGCTGTGACTGACTGTATGTCAGAAGTTGGTGAACTGTCTTACAGCCGTATCTGGCAGTCTTTATGCATCATTTTTCACTGTTCTGACTCAATAGCTTGGCTGCAAGTGTGAGGTTGTGAGAGTGTCCTGTAGTCTCTATGCTAACCAGCAATTTACACCAAGATATCTATCAGATAGTGTTCAACTCAACTGAGGAGGCGTAGATAAGATTCCAGATGCTTTAATCCAGGTAAATCTTGTAAAACCTCATACAGCAGTAGGTGAAAAATGATGAAATACCAGGAGCTGAGCAGACATGTTGCTACAAAGAAGTGAAACTAAACTGAGGGACAGAGAGGAGGAGCTACAGCATCACAGCTAAGGATACAGAGAGAGAAAAGGGACAAACTACAAAGACAAACAGTATCACAGATACATGTCAGTGAATTAAACCAAGTCCTGGGACATGACATACACTCATTGACAAAACAAATAAAGCACCAAGGAGGAGTTTTTGGTATCGAATGAAGCTTTCTCAGAGTGACTGTAATGATGATGATATATATAAGGCATTATAATATTACAGCAAAAGGACAAGTTCATTGGAAAAAACTGTACAACTGACAGGTGACTTTAGTACCCTACTGGGGACCTCTAGCCTGGATACAAGATGAGATATGGTTGGGTATGGAACCATACAGGTTCCATATGGTATCCAACATTTGCCCACAGATATCGCAGTGGGGCCTGTAGATCCTGCACACTTGCAGGTTGTCACAGCTGGTATCCCAGTTGGTCCCATAAATGCTTGGCAATAAATCTGGCAACTGGGCTCGTCAAGGAAGTGTTGTGAAATGGGAAATCCATGCTGTGTGTGGGTGGGCATTATTCTGCTGTAATAAGGCCGTGCCTGTCTGGAGCTTGTTTGCCATATGTGCATTCCCTCATGTAACCACTCCTTCTAACACCTAGGTGAGAACAGCCCAGATGGCAGGCAATTCATCAAAATGACCATCCTACTTTTTTCAGTCCAATGATATGTTCCTTCAGTCACCTGGGTAACATGTCTTGAAGTGTAATGTAAAGGCATGTCTACGAGTCAACAATCTCTCACCAAGAGATAAACTACCCAAAAGTAGCTTCTGAGAGCCTTTTCATAGGACAGTGGGAAACCACTTTTAAGCCTCTGGTAGCAAGACCCAGTGCCCAATCAGACCTCAGCTGTAATCATGTCTATATCTGCTTGAGACATAAATGAATGCCGAGTTTTGCAGCATTCCAGCACTTCTGGGTACTTTATTTGTTGCTAATAAGTGTATTATAGTACATTATGAGTGTACGATCTCAGCAGGCCCAATGTACAGAACACTGTGTATATATCACAGGATGTTATGGGAGTACCAGCTCAGCAGGCCTGCGCTACAGAACACTGGTTATATATTACAGGACGTTACAAGAGTACCAGCTCGGCAGGCGTTCTCCACAGAACACTGGGTATAACATGCTGGAGGTTAGACAATCCTGTAAAATAAACGTCTGGTAGGAAATAGAAATAACTTTTACAACAATATTAACTTCTTCCTCTTTTGGAGCCAAACTCTAGCATTCTTTTTCTCCATGTTAAATAGAGCCTTTGGAAGTCTTTTCAAATTGTTTGCATGGATTAGACATTAACCACAATGGCTGCTATTTCCGAAGTGATTTTTTTGTTACAGGGGTTTCATAACTTTACAGATTGGATATAGCTGAACACCGAACGTGCTCCAACTAAGTAATGTACAATATGTTGGAATTCTGTCCTGGATCACTGGTTGATCTCATTGATCACAGTTGCAGTCACAGAGGAAGTTCGTTTATATTCGCCCACATAGCAATTTATATGAATGCGTTGTATGGACTCATAGTGGACATGGAATTCTACATGGTGGTGGCCGCTAGAGATGAGCAAATCGAAGCTGCAGAAGTGGAATTCGACCCAAATTTCAGGAAATATTCGATTCGCATCGAATTCGAATTTCCTCACACTTCATGGTAACGATTCGCATTGAGTTCAAAATGGCTGCTCTACATGGGCCAAAAAACTCTGGGAATGCGGGATCACCCACAATGCCATGCGTGCAGCCAATCAGCAGCCAGCCCTGTGATGTCACATCCCTTTAACTCCTTCATGAGCGCACACGGCATGTTTGACCGCTGCATCTAAGGTGTTAAATCCCCCCGGTCGGTTATGGAGCAGGGTGTTAGCTGTAACTGACACCTAACACCCTGCTCCATAACCAATCTGGAGTTTTAACAACTTGGAAACATGACCGCGGCATCCAAGGGGTTCCACCATTTTGCCGCCAACCCCGGCTCTCTGCAGCCAATAAATAGCTGTTTTTGGTACGCGATTCGCCGCAATTTAATTCGGATCGAATAGAATCATATCGCGAAATTCGGTGAAGTTGCCGAATCGAAATAGTCAGTGGTCTCCTCCCAAGCCATAAGGGTCCATCGACATGGCTATACTTTGGATCCACCTTGAGCAGATCAATAATAAGGCACCCATACCCTGAGCTCATACTGTATCTTCGAGGCAGAGCCATATTCCAACCCAAGACGGGTTACGGAGGTGGAGAATAGAAAGACTTGCATATGGTAGCACATAGAATGCCTACAAGTCTGTAGGACAGACCAGTATACTATCGAACACCATGTAACACAGTAAAGGGTCTTTGCACATAGCTTGCTGTGTGTATAAGGCTTAACTCCAGTAGGAACTGGTAATTATTCCTGGTAATATCAGATGTAGACACCTAAAGGTGACAAGCCCACTGACAGAGAAGTCAGACCTGGTGTTCATAGAACATGACTCCATGGAGAAGTCTACTCAAGACGATATCAAACTCTAATTTAGATAATGCAAAATATAAAGTTATAGTAGGCTACAGATTCTTTCTTGCTTTATTTGATTTGAGAGGCGCTCAGCGTGAATACTTCAGGAAGACATCATCAAGAACCTAACACAGAGTTCTGCGCCAAGGCATCTAAATCACCCAAAGATTGTGACTATCTGTACAGGATCCTCGGGATGCAGGTCTCTGCAGAAGCAGCAACTGTCATGTGAAGCTTCTTCTCTAGTGCTCTTCCAGGTCAGTGCAGAAAGTGAAAAAAAATGGATATATTCAAGGTCATTAAAAAAAAAAAATACGGGAATGTCCGTCAATTAAATCCTAAACAAAATATAAAAAACGCTATTTTACGTAAAAATCTAAAGGTTTATCCCATATATTTTAAATGCATTGCTAAGGAACAAATGAGCAAAAAAAAAAAGTGACAGGTCTCCAAATAAAATACAATTCTGTTCCTAAATTTTACTTGAGGAATACATATTTCAGTTTATTTAGCACCTACCAAGTCATTTTGGACAGTCTCATAGCTTGGAAGGCTTTAAAACCACTCTACTCATGCCAGGTTACTCCGCAACATTAAAGAGCTAACTTATGACTGCACTGTATGAAATATGTTCAGCCAATGTGAAGACATAAGAAGACACCAAAGGCTAGAGATCTTGGGGCAATGTGCGGTTCCAAATTATAATTTGTAATTTGAGAAAACACAACATTTTCTCAGAATGAGCGAATTTTGTTTATTCTGCAACAGTATCCCTTTTATTGGAAGTTTTTTTTTTCCATAATAACATATTAATATATAAAAGATGTAGCAGAGCTGTCACGGAAGACATAGATCACCAAAGTGGGCTGCTTCTACTCTGTGTGTCTCTTATGGATTGAAAAGTGGAAAGCACCTAAATTATATAATAAAAAAAAATTTAGAAAGTGTAAACAAATTGAATAAAAATAAATTCACACCAATGGTAAACTGTGAAGACCTCCTCAGTATCCAGGCATCAGAGACATTCATTTTCAGACTGATTAAAACTAGGATACTTTTGTTATGCCAGGGTCTTCGTGGAGTAAAGATGCAATTTTATTTCTTTTACAACTTTTTTTTTTAACAATGTGTCTTAATCCTGGGCATGCAGCAACTCTCGCACAGCTTTTTTCAAAATGATGCGCAGGTCACAATTGGACCTAATTTGCGGCAATAATGGTTAACAATTATGTCACACAGCGAATAAGATACGATTCTGATGGAAAATAAGCCAAAAAGGCAGAAATTAGATATTGGTCATCCTGTACCAAAACAGCCCAATAAAAATAGGTAATTTTCAGTGCTGGCCAAAAGTATTGGCACCCCTGAAATTCTGTCACATAATACTCAATTTCTTCCAGAAAATGATTGCAATCACAAATGCTTTGGTAATAATATCTTCATTTAATTTGTTGTCAATGGAAAACCACAAAAAGAATTGTCAAAAAGCCAAATTGGATATAATTCCACACCAAACATAAAAAAGGGGGTGGACAAAAGTATTGGCACCCTTTGAAAAATCATGTGATGCTTCTCTAATTTGTGTAATTAACAGCACCTGTTACTTACCTGTGGCACATAACAGGTGGTGGCAATAACTAAATCACACTTGCAGCCAGTTGAAATGGATTAAAGTTGACTCAACCTCTGTCCTGTGTCCTTGTGTGTACCACATTGAGCATGGAGAAAAGAAAGAAGACCAAAGAACTGTCTGAGGACTTGAGAAGCAAAATTGTGAGGAAGCATGAGCAATCTCAAGGCTACAAGTCCATCTCCAAAGACCTGAATGTTCCTGTGTCTACCGTGCGCAGTGTCATCAAGAAGTTTAAAGCCCATGGCACTGTGGCTAACCTCCCTAGATGTGGACGGAAAAGAAAAATTGACGCGAGATTTCAACGAAAGAGTGTGCGGATGGTGGCTAAAGAACCTCGACTAACATCCAAACAAATTCTAGCTGCCCTGCAGTCCGAGGGTACAACAGTGTCAACCCGTACTATCCGTCGGCGTCTGAATGAAAAGGGACTCTATGGTAGGATACCCAGGAAGACCCCACTTCTGACCCAGAGACATAAAAAAGCCAGGCTGGAGTTTGCCAAAACTTACCTGAGAAAGCCAAAAACTTTTTGGAAGAATGTTCTCTGGTCAGATGAGACAAAAGTAGAGCTTTTTGGGAAATGGCATCAACATAGAGTTTACAGGAAAAAAAAAAGAGGCCTTCAAAGAAAAGAACACGGTCCCTACAGTCAAACATGGCGGAGGTTCCCTGATGTTTTGGGGTTGCTTTGCTGCCTCTGGCACTGGACTGCTTGACCGTGTGCATGGCATTATGAAGTCTGAAGACTACCAACAAATTTTGCAGCATAATGTAGGGCCCAGTGTGAGAAAGCTGGGTCTCCCTCAGAGGTCATGGGTCTTCCAGCAGGACAATGACCCAAAACACACTTCAAAAAGCACTAGAAAATGGTTTGAGAGAAAGCACTGGAGACTTCTAAAGTGGCCAGCAATGAGTCCAGACCTGAATCCCATAGAACACCTGTGGAGAGATCTCAAAATGGCAGTTTGGAGAAGGCGCCCTTCAAATCTCAGGGACCTGGAGAAATTTGCCAAGAAGAATGGTCTAAAATTCCAGCAGAGCATTGTAAGAAACTCATTGATGGTTACCGGAAGCGGTTGTTCGCAGTTATTTTGTCTAAAGGTTGTGCTACCAAGTATTAGGCTGAGGGTGCCAATACTTTTGTCCGGCCCATTTTTGGAGTTTTGTGTAAAATGATCAATGATTTGACTTTTTTTTTCATTCTCTTTTGTGTTTTTTCATTGCAAGCAAAATAAATGAAGATATTATTAGCAAAGCATTTGTGATTGCAATCATTTTCTGGAAGAAATTGAGTATTATCTGACAGAATTGCAGGGGTGCCAATACTTTTGGCCAGCACTGTATGAATAATGATTTTTCATTCCATATAGAAAATAAATGTGCTGTTTTATTATGACGTGTCCCCTTTAACTACCATATCAGAGGTACCACAACTGGGTATCCTCACTCCTTCTTTTACTGTAGTAGTTGCTGGGTTGGCAGGAAAAGGTCGGCCACCGTGAGGGCAAGTGGCGACTACATGTGTGTATTAATAAAAAAGTGCACAGATTTGCATAAGAGCTGTAGCCACAAAATTATTAAGGCTAAATTCACATGACAGTGAAACTCGGTCTGTTTATTTGCCAGATTTAAAGGCCTGATCTTTATGCCGGGAGCAGGACTCCTAGCAATATAGTTATCTATGTATACTGTCCCATACCACAGTACAAGAGGGTAGGACTCCTAGCGTCATAGATAACCATGTTGCTAGGAGAATCCGGCAAACACACGGTGAATGTAACCTAACCGAACACCTTGGTAAGTTCATCAGCACCCTGAGATGTGATTTCAGGGTGCTAAGGAGTTACAATGGCAGCTGGTTTGTCATGGATGTGAGCCTTTCTTCCATTGTTTTCCATGGGAGGCAAGGACTGAAACCTTATCCTATATTGCTCCGGTTTAAGTAACCCCGGTTAAACTGTGGAGGGTGACCACACACTGATTAGACCCATTGTATGGGGGTAAATCAGAATAATGTAGACCCCTGGCAGATTTCAATGTTTAGCCTCGGCTTTCATATGATTTTTCTGACAAGTATTTTCCCTGGGCGAACACATTCTTACTTGTGGCAGAACATGGAGAGGAAGTGAAATAAAGTTTTGCAAGTATACTCACACTGCTTGTGAGCTCATATTGACAAAAATGTACATTATGGGGCAGAAATACATTTAGAGGTGTATCATCTTATCACCATGTCTGATATGTGGGAGATCATCTGTCCAAGTAGAACATGGTCAGCAGAAAAGGGAAGCGGGCACCATAACCCGGCATGTCAACCCAGCCCTGCAGATAGATAGGTTAGAGTCACCTGAATCAAATGCGTTTTCCCCTTGTGAATCAGTGTCTCTATTGCTGAGATATCACAGTTTTTGTCAATATGCAAATTAATTTGCATAATGACATAAAAAGTGATATTTTGGCAGTTGAGACACAAATTCAAAATACAGTTTAATTCAGGTGACTCTAACCTATCTATCTGTCTACGGTCCTAAGAGGAAAGTTGTAGTCAACTGATCTGGAAGGAAACAGGAGCTGGCTGTATCCTTGAGGCAAAACAGCCATCAGCTATCAGATTTTATTCTTGCTCCTGTCAGAAAGCGAGCAGACATAGTGTTAAGTCTTCCACAGTCTAAACTCTTTGCAAAGAAAACACAACATCACACAATACCCAAAATGTCAAACTCCATTTACAGTTCAAAGAAATAAGCCATCGAGAGCGGCAGGTTCTGCCAGCGACTGTATTGTTTAGGCGAGCTCGACTCTGTGTTTGATCTGTTTAGGAGTATTGGAAAGGCCTGCGAATTCTGAAGTGCCTCACCGGTTTCTTCACTCCTCACACTGGAGTGATATAGACATGGTGGAATACGTTTCCCATTAGCTTGACATTTTTGTAATATCGGTGATTATAAACATATGGTTGACTACCTACAGTAGCGTCATGTGTAAACAGAGAAGATGGACAGTCATAACAGACAAACTAAGAATGCACAACACCGGCTGAGAAGAAACATTATCTCTACAAACCACCAGACGCAAGACAACCTTACAAAATAATAATAAAAATATCAGACAAAACCATTTTTGTTGTATAACCAGTGTTTCTCCACCATGCCTCGACTTCCATTTCAGTCTTCAAGCTTCTCCATGACATTTTCATGACTAGTCTCCATCCATCTTGTTCCTGGTTGTGAACTTTAATCTTCTCATAATATGTTCAAAGTACAACAAAGCTTAAAGGGATATTCCCATGATCATAACCATATACAGTACAGACCAAAAGTTTGGACACACCTTTTCATTGCAAGAGTTTTCTGTATTTTCATGACTATAAAAATTGTAGATTCACACTGAAGGCCTCAAAACTGAATTAACACATGTGGAATTATATACTTAACAAAAAAGTGTGAAACAACTGAAAATATGTCTTATATTCTAGGTTATTCAAAGTAGCCACCTTTTGCTTTGATTACTGCTTTGCACACTCTTGGCATTCTCTTGATGAGCTTCATGAGGTAGTCACCTGGTAATGGTCTTCCAACAGTCTTGAAGGAGTTCCCAGAGATTCTTAGCACTTGTTGGCCCTTTTACCTTCACTCTGCGGTCCAGCTCACCCCAAACCATCTCGATTGGGTTCAGGTCTGGTGACTGTGGAGGCCAGGTCATCTGGCGTAGCACCCCATCACTCTCCTTCTTGCTCAAATAGCCCTTACACAGTCTGGAGGTGTGTTTGGGGTCATTGTCCTGTTGAAAAATAAATGATGGTCCAACTAAACGCAAACCGGATGGAATAGCATGCCGCTGCAAGATGCTGTGGTAA
This sequence comes from Leptodactylus fallax, assembly GCA_947044405.1. Classification (NCBI taxonomy): domain Eukaryota; kingdom Metazoa; phylum Chordata; class Amphibia; order Anura; family Leptodactylidae; genus Leptodactylus; species Leptodactylus fallax. The sequence continues at coordinate 2,629,106 of CAMRHE010000219.1, read as the reverse complement.
CCATGCTGGTTCAGTATTCCTTCAATTTTGAATAAATCCCCAACAGTGTCACCAGCAAAGCACCCCCACACCATCACACCTCCTCCTCCATGCTTCACGGTGGGAACCAGGCATGAAGAGTCCATTCGTTCACCTTTTCTGCGTCGCACAAAGACACGGTGGTTGGAACCAAAGATCTCAAATTTGGACTCATCAGACCAAAGCACAGATTTCCACAGGTCTAATGTCCATTCCTTGTGTTCTTTAGCCCAAACAAGTCTCTTCTGCTTGTTGCCTGTCCTTAGCAGTGGTTTCCTAGCAGCTATTTTACCATGAAGGCCTGCTGCACACAGTCTCCTCTTAACAGTTGTTGTAGAGATGTGTCTGCTGCTAGAACTCTGTGTGGCATTGACCTGGTCTCTAATCTGAGCTGCTGTTAACCTGCGATTTCTGAGGCTGGTGACTCGGATGAACTTATCCTCCACAGCAGAGGTGACTCTTGGTCTTCCTTTCCTGGGGTGGTCCTCATGTGAGCCAGTTTCTTTGTAGCGCTTGATGGTTTTGGCCACTGCACTTGGGGACACTTTCAAAGTTTTCCCAATTTTTCGGACTGACTGACCTTCATTTCTTAAAGTAATGATGGCCACTCGTTTTTCTTTACTTAGCTGCTTTTTTCGTGCCATAATACAAATTCTAACACTCCATTCAGTAGGACTATCAGCTTTGTATCCACCTGACTTCTGAACAACACAACTGATGGTCCCAACCCCATTTATTAGAAATAAATCCCACTTATTAAATCTGACAGGGCACACCTGTGAAGTGAAAACCATTTCAGGTGACTACCTCTTGAAGCTCATCAAGAGAATGCCAAGAGTGTGCAAAGCAGTAATCAAAGCAAAGGGTGGCTACTTTGAAGAACCTAGAATATAAGACATATTTTCAGTTGTTTCACACTTTTTTGTTAAGTATATAATTCCACATGTGTTAATTCATAGTTTTGATGCCTTCAGAGTGAATCTACAATTTTTATAGTCATGAAAATACAGAAAACTCTTGGAATGAGAAGGTGTGTCCAAACTTTTGGTCTGTACTGTATATATTTGTAGATAATTAAAAGTTAAACATTTTTGCAAATATAAGTAGTTAAAAATTCTGCAGAGTTTTAAAGATTTCCTCTAACTATATTAGTGGAGACAGTCTGTTGTCTTGATCAGTTGCCAATGGATACGACCACAAATGCAGAAACTTTATATGGTCTGGGACTTGTCAAAAACCTAGCCATGATTTTCTTATTGTAGCTGGGTTATCAAGCAGGGACACTACATGTATGAGAAGATATCTTGGCCACAATAAGGAAAGTATTGCTGATTTTCTGAACTTAGAAAGATCCTGCATTCATGGTCATATCCATTGGCAACTGATCAAGACAACAAGACTGTGACCACAAGATATTTAGAGAAAATCTTTAAAACTCTGCAAAATTGTTTAATTACTTATATTTGCAAAAATGTTTAACTTTTATCTACAAATTTAAAAATGATGTTAGGTTATGTTCATGGGAATACCCCTTTAAGTGTGGTCATCTGTTCTTCTAGTGGAAGATTTGGCTTGATCTTGTCACCATCAGTCTTACTTGTTTTTTTTTCCAATGAGCCGATCCTCTCCATTGAAAATAGATCTTCTCAATGTCAAAAATAGATCTGAAGCATTCACTAATAACTAAAAGAAAACTTTCTCTCATGATTTGACTTGACTATGTCAAGGATTTCCTTGCTGTCCATTGATCCATTGTATAAAGTCTGTTGCCACCAATAAAGTTCAGAAGTGTTGATAACAGAAAAAAAGAAATAGTCTGAACAACTTCAGTCTTGTATTTAGAGTAAATACATTAGGCTCTCGACGCATATTTTTTAGGGTTTCCATAAAATTTTTGATGGCAAGCATTTGTCACACTTGTTTGGTTGACAATGGAAGCCATAATGCTAATGTAAACATAACCTAAGTTTGTACAGCATCCTGGGCCTCACTCCCATGCTCTCTCTATGTGAGGCCCAGCATTTCTCTCACATTCTTCTGGTATACAGGAATTACAAATCATCTAATTTTCTATATAAAATTGGGGTAAGGCCAGATGGTACATGTTCCAGAGGCACCTGATATACATGCTTTGGGACTGTACTGACAGGAAAGGTGTGCTTAAATCTCATGCATAAAAAATTATGACATTGCAAGTAGAACCTAAAACCTGTGTTCTAGGTATTATAGAAGACATGGAACACACTCATGACAATAGGTATGTCACACAGTAGTCCAGGCCAGAAAGCTGAATAGTGCCCACTGGATTTAACCAGCCCCTCCTACACTGAAAGAGTTCTGCACACACCTAATACAACTGAAGAGGTGTATACAGAAAGAAAAAGGCCATGCATAAATTCAACAAGATCTGCCACCCCTGCCTTAACACACCAGTCCACCTGTTAAGGTCGCTGTTCGCTATTTTTGCCCTGTCGCTGGGTCTGTGACTCTTTAGGTCTTGGGTATTTTGGAGGGGGAGTAGGAGTGTTTCTGTTGGGAAATGTTTGTTCTGCACTGGAACAGAGTTTTCTATGTCTCTTTAGTGTCACTGAAAATTGGAAAACTTTTTTTAATTTTAATATGAAAGATGTGATTTAGAAAACATAGCTTAAGGCGATGTTTAAATTTACATCTGGCTATGGTGATTTGTCAGATGTGTTGTATAGTGAACTGAAAGAGTGCTTGATGGACCGCATCGGCTTGCAATATTTATTTTTGCAGTTAGCCAACTTATGTTATGCAGTCTTGTACGGTATGTATAGAGTATATTACAATTGTATTATGGTCACATTATGTTGGGGGGGTTATAGTCTTTACTGTATGAATAGAGTATGACTGTATTATGGTCACATCCAGGAGTCAGGTCATATGTACAGACTATAATAGATCTGTATTCTATTTATTTCCACTGGTCAGGCCATATTGAGGTGTAGTGTTCTATCTGTAGTGTATGACAGAACTGTATTATGGTCATTTCCAGTGGTCAGCTCATGTGGGGAGATGTAGTGTTCTAACTGGGTCATGATCTAGTAAAGATTGGAGAGCTTTGGTATACAGAATACTATGCCTCTGTTGTAGACCTCAGAGGTGATGATGGAGGTGTAGTGTGTACATGGTTCTACATTCACACTCTTGGCTCATACTAGTTCAGCCATGCATCTGTACCCATTGATGTCCCCTAAAGCCTGATCATATCTCATATCAATTTTATGACATTCTCAGTTGGCAAAAAAGAAAATCAAATAGAGGTGGGCGAGCGGCCGGGTCTGGAGCAGCGCGGGGAAGTTTGTGGACGCTCTGTGCCACTGCACATGATTAAACACTCTGACAGCTTCCTTGCAAATTAATAAAACGCTCTAACAGTTTCTGTGTAGATTAACAGTCTTTCCTTTCTCCCTGTAAATGAAGGCTCAGTTTTCCTGTAAACCAACAGAACAGACTAACAAATCAGCTGGACAGTAAATTAACAGCCTTGCACCAATAAATCAGCAAAATTGTTCCAGAAAACAGTCCCTGTATGCGCCTTAAAGGCTGAGAGTGGCTGATTTACTGAGAACATGTGACAGAAGGAAAGGCAGCTCGGGAGCTGGAGACACGGACAAGAGAGAACATTAAGAAAAGCATTTAGCACAGGGGTTTTTTTTTTTAAATTATTTATATACCATATGACTGGGAAGATGTCCCGGCTCTAGTTTAGCTAATTTTTAGTTATTTATCTGGGAAAGAATATACAAATAAGTTTTCCTTGATGGAAAAAGGAAGACTATTCCTCAAGTGCCAACCTCTGGAAGGTAGCTCACTATACATTAGTGCCTGGCTTTCACAAAGCTTTGTGACCTGACCTGGGATTACAGTGAAAAAAGAATATCTCCTCTAAAAAGGAAGAGAAACCCATCCACTGCTGTTTTGAGGTTATTGCCCCTCATCAGTGCAGAGCAAGATTCTGGTTTGGCAAGGTAAGAGGTCACAGACGTAGGTCAGTAAGGGTACTGTGTGTGCAGATGGGTTTCTCCTCCTTTTGGAGGAAATATTTGGATTCTAGGTCATGTCACTAGGCTCCATAAGTCAGGTACCGAACTATAGGGAGCTACTTTCCAAAAAGTACTACTAAATGAATAGTTTTCCTTTTTTTCCCCAGCAAGGAAACCTTATTCGCATAGTCTTTCCCAGAATTTCCAAGCAGAGCATGCATGGTCTGTAATAAATGGTGGCCTGCAAAGACAGTCTCCTTAAGGAGACATAGTACATCTCCTGATCTACAGAAGTAAGTTTGATTTTGGCTGCCTGTTTTTTTTTTTTGTTGGTTTTGGTGGACCATGAGCTAGCAGGAAGAACGTCTACTCTTTAGGTGAAAACTATAAGCAGTTCTTAGGATAATAAAAGTTTTGACCTCTTTTAGTATATCAATGTCAGATCAGCAGGGGTCCAACTCTTTACACCTCACCCTTAGTTGCGGTGTAGGGGGGCGATGGTGCTCTGGAAGAAGATACAGTCAGTACATTGTGTAGTTGCTGTGTCTGGATATTGTAGCACATTCTCATACAAGAGGATATATTTAAAGTGGTTCTCCAGGAATCCAACCAAACTCACAGACGGGGGTGAGTATAAAATAAAAATGAAATTCTAAAAAAAAAAAAAAAAAAGTTTCTTACTTTTCCCCTTCACCCCTTTGTACAGCCCAGTGCCCGTTCTCTCCACTTGGGTTTCCAGCCAGATCATCAGTAAAAAGGCTCACATAAGTAGTAAACTGGTGAGGAATCGATGATATATCAGTGTGACGTCACTATTCCTTACCAATCACATGAGCCTCTTCTCCTCCAGTCCAGTCAGCCTGAAACTGGAGGGAATGGAGACGGGGACTGTACAACAGAGACCAGGGATAGGGGAGTATGACTTGTTTGTTTGCCTCTACTCCCTTACTCCCGACCACCCCTCAGTTTGTCCTGATTCCTAGAAAACCCCTATAATCGGGACTATTTGCTAACTTACAAGTAATATAAAATTTTGCTTGTGGTACATTCCCTTAAATAAAATAGGAAATAAATTTTTTATTGCTGAGAAGAATCCTTAATACTGTATTTGAGTTTGGAGGATGATAGAGTTTAGGAATATTTAAGAAAAAATCGTCATCGTTGTCTCACAGGATTTTGAGCCGGATATCAAGTTGACCCAAAGGACCAACACCTAGTACGTGGGAGTGAACACAGAGCAGACAGAATGAGACTCTATGAATAACACTAGAAGTCTGACTACTACTTAGCATATGGGATTTTCTTCCAGACACACTACTACCCTTGTATATTCATCTGTCCATAGGATAATAAAAAGCCCAGCCGGGCACTACAGGTTGCTTAGATTTCAATGCAGCTTTCTGTTTCAAGATAAGAGGAAGCCTTGAATAACAAACACAACATGATATTCTTACGCTTGTTGTGGCTCTCAGAGCCTTTGAACTGCTGGGAAAACTGCACTTCCTCTTCCCAACTTTCAGACCCAAATACAGCTTGTCCTAATCAGATCACTACGTCCAGCTCCTCTCGCCCTGTGTTGTAGAAGTTCCTATTAGAAGTATACACAGGGCCTAATGTTCCAGACAGATGCATCTTGTGTTCCCACACATCAGACAGGAACACGGAGATCTAGAGTATTCTAACTAGGATCAGTCTCCCAGACTTAAGGTCCAGTGTGAGGAGACGACCAGCTACAGTCCTCGAATGACACATTATAGCTACTGTTAGGGTTTTGTCATGATAAGCTCCATACAGCAATATATGACAGCAACAGGTGTTATAATACTCACATCCCTTATGAATAAATGGAAAACAAATATCTGATTCTATTTTTTTTTTTGTGGTATAGTGGTACAGAGTGAGCACCACGTGGGTGGTCTTCCTCCTGACTTTTTGTACTGGGTCTCTCTTTTGTCCACTTTGGACACCACTGTCCTGTGCTGATAAACATAGCTAGTAGTCACTGATACAACTGGAAGATATTAATATGCCTTGAATGACAGATATCCTCTACGTACAGTTTGGAGGTCTTCCTGGCTATTCCTGGCTGGTCCTCTCTATTGTTTGCAGAGTTAATAATTGTACTTAAACTCTGCGACCTGTAGACTGTTTTCGAAGTGTTGCAGGTTATTTTATAAGTACATTGCAATGGGAAGCCTTGTGTTATGCTAGGTTCAAAATTGCTGTGCGGTTTCCATTTTTCTGGTCCTCCAATGGGCACAATTGGATATGTTAAATGACAAACACAGCCTGACTATAAGGTCCGTCGGGTGTCCAATTTAATTTATTTATTTTTTTTAAACTGAAACCGCCAGACAAAAACAGTCGGACTTGCAGGATTTTTATTTTCCAGCAACTTTCAACAGACACTGCGACTGAGTCTCCAAAAAGAAACTCAGATGTGGACCCAGCCTTAGGCCAGTTGCAGACGACTGTGTTGTCAGGGAAGCCGGGTCGTTACCATGAGGTCAGCGAAGTACCAAGAGATGTCCAGAAGAGTAGTCAGGGAAGCGGAGTGGAGCTAAAACAGAAATCAGGGAGCCGGGGTCTAGAAACAAGCAGAAGTCGTATTTCACGGATAGCACACTGACCCATTCTTTTCTATGGGCCCGTACACACGACCGTGAACTTCACGGTCGCGTGTGCGGGCCAACAGTCCGGACCACAAAATATAGAACAGGTCCTATTCCTGTCCTATTTTGCGGCCCTTGCTTCCATGGCTCCTATTCAATTAATGAATGGAGCCACGGAAGCACGGCCCATGCACAGCCAGCACATGGGGGATATCCCCATGTCCCCTGTATGTCCCCCATGCCTTTAATTCACGGCCAGCCAGTTGCAGCACGGTTGTCTGCAACTGGCCTAAGAGTGCAGTAGCCTGACAAAGGGAATCACCTGCCTCTGAAAACGCATTGCTGTGAATCTGTTTTGAGACCAAAATGAATGTCAATTTAACGTAAAGATGGTGTTTTCCATTTCACTTGAATGGGACTGAGCTGCAGCTGTGCGCCGGTCTCACCGTGACACCAATAAACGTGACATCGTCGGCACAGGAAAGAGGCAGCAGCGCTCACAAGTACCGCACTCTCTTCAAACAGCTGATTGGTGGTCACAGGTGTCGTATCCCCACCAATCGGATGACCTATCCTAAGGGGAGGTCATCAATAATTTAGTCTGGGAAAAGCCAGTTAAGGAATCATCGGAAATCAATTTCATGGTATATGGCCTCCCCAAGGCATCATATGCTCAGCAGTACGACATGCCACAATTTTTGTGTGCTCCGCCATAAAAAAAATCAGGGAAACATGGTGGTACAGTATGGACTCTTATTATTTTTGTCACATGGCAGTGTAAATAAGCCCCTATAGAGAAACTGGTCATGTAACGGTGGGCAGATGTATCCATTATAGATGGCGTAGATGTTTCCAATTGATGCATCCATTATATTATGGCAATGCTCTATGAAATAACTATCTTTGATATAGAAGGGGTAAAGTGTCTCATTTGGGATAGACGACACCGAAACTTATAAAATCATGCATGCCCTGCTAAGAATTCTGGATAAGGTCTAAACATGGGTCAAAGTGGAGACCTCTAACACAGTCAGCACTCTGCTCTGCACTGATAAGCAGCAACGGCCTCGAAACAGCAGCCCACAGATGTGACCTTCTTCATTTTGGAGGAGTTATTCTGGCTTGGCTATTATTCCCATATTATGCCCTTAGGTTTCTTTGAAAACCATGCCTTAATCTATAGGAAGCTAGCTTCCAAAGGATGGTGCTGGAAGCCAGTTCCTCTTTTGCACCAATGAAGTCTTAATTGTATATATCTTCGACATAAGCCTATACCCCATGGGATACGTATTGACCCTTTCTTTGTCAATGCTTCTGGAGTTCAATCTGTCATATATTCCTATAGCCCATAATCCTTGTCCTCTGTATGCAAGCATTTCAGAGCCAACTTTCAGCCTGGTTTGTGGCACCAGAAATCAGATGAATGTCTGCAGAATTCTGATGGATCTCCACTGCTAATTCCTTTTTCATGCCAGATTGCAAGCTGCTTGTTTATTAAGGGCTCATTTTTGGCACTCCCAGATGAACACAGAGTAACGCGATATGTATGATTAAAACAGAAAAAAAAATATATAAAGTTCAGTAGCTGATCCAAAGGCAGAGACTCGCTGCATCAGAATGCCAAATCGAACATTAAGAATGGAGACAGGCTTAACCTTCTAGGCCCCGTGCCAGTCGAATCAAGAGTCTGCAACACTGATATACAATCTATCCGTAATTATATTTGCAAACATAAGATGGTAACAATGTATCCTCTCCCAAGAATGTCAGTGTGACATGCTCTAATCACACACCCGGCACATGCCAACGCCAGGATCGTAATCAACATTGTTAGAAAAGTACATGTTTACCAAACACAAAGCATAGTTTTATATATGGAAAACCACCAGCACGGCTGAAATACACAACCGATCCGACATGAAAGGAAATGTTTCACATCCACAAATACATGTTTATGACAAATAAAAAAAATAATAAATCTGTGTACCCAAGATGCCTGCCGGAGACCTACCGAAATCACTCCATAGGACGTTTACTGCACGTTAACCCATTCAGGACCACCTTTTTATAGGCTTTACAGGGATTTTCTCATCTCAGACATTTATGAGATATTCATGGCAAATACTATAAATGATCTGGTCTAGTGGGTTCCCCGACCCCTATGAATGGAGATGGGGCTGCCTATGTGTGCTTCTTTTCATACACTTGAACAGGAAATAAAGAGTTTTTCTGGCAAACTCAAAAGGTAAAACGGATACATTAAAAATTGACACACTAACGCCTATTAGTGCCCGTTGACTGTCCATTGTGACCAGTGTCCAATTTTTTTTTTTTTTTTTTTTTTAACATAGACCCTATCATAACAGACTTCTAATGGTAGTGTGAGCCTACCCTTATCTGTACACCAAAATGGTGCCAACTCTTCCCACAAAAGACAAGCCCTTGAATAGCTTCATCAGTGGGAAAATGAAACAATTATGGCTCTCTGAATGTGGAGGCGCAAAGACAAAAAAAAAAATAATGCCTTAATGTCGAAGTAGGTTCAGTCTTTGAAAGGAATCAGTGGCGTAGCTATAGGGGGTGCAGAGGTAACAATCACTACCAGGCCCTGGAGCCTCAGGGGGCCCAAACACATCTCTACAACATAAGCCACCAGTATTATAAACTACATATGGTAAATGGAAACCCTGATACATATTTTGTATTGGGGCTCCGTCTCTGAAAGGAACGTATTTCTATATATTTTTTTTTTTCTGTTTTATTAACCCCCCCTTAAGGGAGTCCATTTTTTAAAATGTATTTATTAAAACCAGATAGAAACGTTTATTCCTTTTTACTAAACCGCTATTATTTTCCGATTGATTTTTTTTTATTGCATTTTTTGTACATGATTATAGTTCTGCGGTGTTAACAGCATTTAGTGATATGCTTTACAGCACAGCCATGGCCATAGCCAGGAATAGTCTAGAGTCGACTTATTTGGGTGTAATGGAAATTTTTTTAGGCATGCTCCGCGCAGGGAAGGGGAGTAGATTAGTAGTAGTGGATGCGATGATGGATCACTAGGGGTGTTTTATATATAAAAGTGAGATTTTCTATAGTAATGCTGTTTCTGTCTCATCTGTGATATAAATGAGGTGACTGCTACAATGAAAGCCCCTACAGAACTGGCAAGTGGGGTAAGTATTAGGCTTAGTGGCCAGAGTGAAAATTGCAAGATAGTACTTATTTTTAAATAAAGATGGTGAGAGAGAAAACAATGTTTTTGTTGTTTTTTTTTTTTAAAGTGTTTTTAATGATTTTAATATAAACAATTTAAAAATAGGTCATTTTTGGTCACAGATTCCATTTAAGGGGTTAAATAGGTATTTTTCAAACAAAAGACTCCATTTAAACAGATAAAGTAAACCTTGTGCAGACAATGAGGTTTCTTTATATTCTCAATTCCCCGTAGCCTGTCTTAAAGCTAGGTGTGAACGCAGACTCGGAGAACCTTCATGTGACCTGTTCGCTGCCTCCTGTCTGAGACAAGGCCGCTCTGAGTTATAGTTTTTATTTTCACTCCGTGAATATTTGAATTGGGATGGAGAGAGAAATGAGATATTACAGTCCCTGTGTCATGCATGGACCTAGCACAGATGTGCTGCCAATCTGCCAGGTTAAAGCAACACTGTACGGCAATAATAGGTGCACCAGGCCCAGAGAAACAACAGGGTATGTTCTCTCAGACAGCAGGAACATTTTCTTCTCCTCCCCGTATGTAAACTGGGAGCTCTCCTGAGCTTTCTCTGCTCTGTGTGTACTGTATGCCTAGGACTGAACGTCTTTGTAGATTAACACAGAGTAGCTGCCCAAGACATATTCAGAACTGATGCTACCCTGGGGCGGTATTGGTGAACGCAATCACTTTACAAGTGAATACTGAATGGATTTATGTATAATTTCATGGACATGTGTCCTCCTGCAACTGTTGCAGGAGATTAGGAAAAAAAGGGTCTGTTTAATATCTGGAAACAGCGCCACTTTTGTCAGTAAGTCATGTCTGGTATTGCAAATGAAACCCATTCACACACATACAGACACTGGCAACATTTTTTTTTTTTTTTTACAGGAAAGCAATTTCTGTAGCACCATCTCAGAAATGGGTGACAAAATCTAAACAGGTGCTAGAGAGCTCTGGATGTGACCAAGGGTCAGCTGATGTGATGTGCAGATGTAATAAAAGTTTAACTTGACAGGTATACATAGACACAGAATGTTAACCGACCAAAAAGAGAACCAAAAAGATACCTATGAAGCTCAGGCAGAAGCTACAAACTCCCCTCAGATACCAGGCCTTTGTCATAGTCAAATTCTTGGCCTCTGTTCTGGAAAACCAAAGTACTATCCAGATGAAGGTCATTGGAGACTCTAAGACCCCATGTACATGAACGTAATCTTGGTCCGTATGCTGTTATTACACACAGAAATTTCTATGGCTCCATACACATCTCTAGTTTTTACAGATCCATGTGGGGGCACTAGAACCGAGCTACAAAATATGAATCAGTTCCTATATCTGTCTGTTTTCGCAGCTCGGTCCATCTCTTCCAATGATATGGTCTATATAAAACAAACTGATGGCACACAGATGCTATCACTACGGTCATGTGCATGGCGTCTTAAGCAAAAAAGTTTGGTTTCCTCCTTTATTGTTGCCAGTTAGTAACAGCCACTATACATCAATTCCAGCTCAATTAATCTGTGAATAGGACCGACCATTTTATTGGCAAAGGAGAAGATTATGCCTCACTGGGGTTCTTCAGAGGAAGCTGCTGACTGGTTAAGATAACCGCATTGCCTCCAGTAAGAGTATCTTGGTAGAGCTATTGGAGGCTCATAGAGGAGGCTTCTTCTGGGTAATTGCCCCTTCTGCCCTCCCTACATAGTCTGGTATTTTTGTAACCACTGAGCTGCCCACATATGTATATAATACATACTGCAGCCATTGACCTGTGCACCGCAGATTACATTGTCTGCCTTCTAACCTTCAATGTGTTAACGTGTTTTCTCGCCTTCCCGTATGACTGACTGTTTTTGCAACTTTGATCTCCTAGGACGGTCCGTGTCCATTTCCCACAAATAAATAATATTTTGGGGATCGTATTTAGGTGTCGGGAACAGAACAATGTCAGCCTGAGCCATGCGGTATTATTTCTGGCTCTGGCCTTCTCCTGTGACGGTATTCTTCTGATAAAGTAAACATAATGCTGCTTGAAGGCTCGCAGCATCCAACACAACCTCAACTCGCTCGCAAGTCTCGAGACCACAAATTCTTAAACATATAATGCTGTCTGCCACGGCCACACCATGTGATTGTCTTTTAATAGCTCCAATAAAATTTGCGAAGGGAAATAATATTCTACGTCCTTGGCTTTCCAACTGTGCAATGTGGACCGTCCCGAAGGAAAGCGGGTCTGGACCAAGTGTGTGTGTGTGCTACTTAAGGAGTAAAACAGGAAGTTCTTGTGCTCGTTGTGTCTCTTATACACAATGTTCCAAGTTAAAGTCAAAGCAGAATTATTGATGTCAACAAGCCAAGTCCTTTCTTCTTGTTTTGCTGAACAAGGGCGGAAGAAAATAGTTTGTTCTCTGCTGTCTTTTTGGTTCCGAAAAGCTAGAGCTGAGCCAAGGAGTCGAAATGAGAAGAAGAAGAAGATGAAGAAGTGAAAAGAGATGATGTTTATCTAGGAGGAATATCGATGCCGGGACGTGGATGATAGCAGCCAAGTCTTTCTCATGCGTCCTTAAGACAGATAGACTCTTCTCGGGGAGACGACAGACTAATTACAGTGCTGCTGCCAGGAGGAACTCACACATGTAAACCATTACGTACAATATAGATGTTCCCTCTTAGGATACTTAGTCTCATTAGACATGGTTTTTATGAATGTTATAAAATCGGGACCAAATAGAAAAGTAAAAGGTTTTAAATAGACGTAGAGTAATTCCCTCGTGTATTTGTGGAACCGGAGAAACTGTGGTTTGACATTTCATTTTTCATATTTTTTGCTTTTCCTGCTATTTTTCCATCAGTTCCCATCTCTACTTTTATCTGATTATATCAGGATATTTGATTTTTGGTATGGGGCACACATCCAGTGAAATAGTTTAGGGGTAGCTGCGGGACAAGAACGTCTGGTAAACGGCAGTCTGGTAAATGGAGCTTTAAAGACAAATCTGCTACTGTTTTTTCTGACGATCTTTCTGAATGAAGGCGCGTTGATATACATAGGATTTAATATAACCCAATGTAAAGGTTTTTTGCTTGCCGTTAAATAACTTCACTTGTACTTAAAGTGTTCTTTTATTGTCCCATTATTTTTGCTCGTTGAGGATGCGAGTCCAGACAATGTAAACAATGACAACAGCGGGAGAGGAGTGTGTTGACTTTGTGGGAGGCAGTGACATGATAAGAGTAGAGTTATAATGTATGGAGGAGGATGGAGACAAGTCACAGGTTGAGTTTTCCATAGTGGAGAGCGCAGAATCCTCAGCAGCTCAGAATACTTCAGGGGTGTGATGATTTTGTAGCAGGCAGTGACCTGTCAACTCCTATGCTTATTTTAGGAAAGACTGGCTAGTACAATGTCATACAGTGGGTCAATCAAATCATAGAAATTATGACAGCAGCAGAAGAGGAGGTGTGTTCTGATTTTGTGGGGTCAGTGAACTGTCCTTTGGTCCATTATGTTATAATCAAGTTATCAGATGAAGATGGCTACATTTGGAAATGTAATGGTTAAACAGTTAACGTCCTATGTAATATATAGCCCATAATCAATAAAGAAGACACCCTAAAATGCTATCTAATTGATTGATATTGTCCTTACCTTCAATAACTTTTTTTTTTTGCATAGCAAAGAACAATCACATTTTTGGAAGCCATCAACAAGCTGCTGCTGACAGATTTGCCCATAATGAATGCCATCCAGGTGCATCTGTTAAACAGATCTCAAAACGCATGCAAAAAAACTGATCTGAATGCGCCCTAAAATGTGGGTGACAGCCATAGTCATATGCAACACTGAACAGCTCATTTGCGTATGAATAAAAAAGTAGTTTTTCTTGGAGCACAAAAATGTATGTGCACTGACCACCACTAGAACAACATATAAGGGGTTTAGAAGCAACCTTACTGCTGGAAGACTTCATTATTGAAGTGGCTTCACTAAGTCATGAAGTAATCCCTGATCAATAGGATAGGACCACAACCGATTACTCCATGATCAGTGGTGGTCCGATCACTGAAACCCCCACCGATCCAGAGAATGGGGCTCTGCTTCTCCAGTTCTGACGGAGTGTTAGGCTGTAAATGCGCACTGCTACTTCATTCATTCTATGAGTTTCCCGGAGATAGCTTTAAAGGTAGTGCTCCATGGAGGCTATTAGTCTCCAAAGGAGCTGAGTACAGTGCTCTGCTATCTCCAGTACTGCCATAGAGAATAAATGGCCTGGCACTCCATCAGGATGGGAGAACAGGAGCCCCGTTATTGGAATGGGTGAGAGACCTAGTGGTTGGAACCCCACCGATCCTATTGATAGGTGATAACTTCATAACATGGTACAACTTCTTTAAAGGTAGTGCTCCAAGGAGACTATTGGTCGCAGTAAAATCATCATGTTTCCCTATGGCATGTTCAATGGTCATAGTAACCTGTGATTTACTGTTACCATTAGGAGACAAAAAGCCACTATGGTGCCCTAGTATCATAAAGTTCCTTCCCAACTTAATTTCCAGCAAATGACTGCTAGGTAAAAATGAAACAAATGGCTGATCTGCTATATGACTGCATTGTAGGCAGTAGCTCATGGACTGATTTAATGACATCTCCTCTACGACCATCTACAGTGTATCTACTACATAGGGCAATGGCACAGATTATCTACTCACTGTGCAAGTTTCATTGCAAACATAGGAAGAAAAGGTCTGAATCCATCAGGTAAAAAAGAGGTTAAAAAGTCAACTCTGAGACCTTCGCCCAAGTTTTAACTCACATGTGATGACATAAAACCGAGAAAAAAAAATAGTTTGGAGTTGAAAATGATTTAAATTTGCCAGCTCCCAGCTTTTCTGGCCATCGGCCAAGACTAATTTGGATCGGGGCATTTCAAAGCTGTTTGTACAGCCTTACATTTGCCAGAAAAAAAAGTAGTCTTACAGGAGAGGTTAAAAAAAGTGCAACACAAGAAGAGGTCTGTTCTCTGGGACGTAGGGTTGCCGAGATGCCCAGGTTCGGTAAAGAAGATAGGCTAAGGAAAAGAGTAGAAAATGCTACTGAGAACATGGCACCATCTTTAGTGTACATAATGATATGTATGTGGTTGATATAATACAGAACGTCAGGAACAGGACCCCCTGCAAGTCATCCCTTCTAAAATGAACAGATGTAGAAGAGCTGTCATACTGGGAAAAGCCGCATCTATGGAAGCGCTGATGTGTTGGATAGAACTGTAAAGGAGGCGCAGTGTTCCAACAAGTGCCACAGCATCTTAGTTCCATTGGGCACAAGGTGTCTAGGACACACATTTGTCAGTTTTGAAGCAGTTTTTGTATCTAAAACCAGGAGTAGTTTGTGGAAGAGAAATATCATCTGTCTGTATCAGTCACTGACCCCCTGAAGAACATCCACCATTTAAAGGGGTTGTCCAGGAAAAAATGGACAACCCATTTAATATTTAAATCAGACAGGGGCAGTGAAAAAAATTTAGAAAATTCATACATTTCCACGGTGCTCGGGTGCCTGCCAGCGCGGTTTGGTTTTCTTGGCCCAGTGTTGACGTGTGTCGGAAGTCTCAGCCACACGTGACCACTGAGGCCAATCAGCGGCGTCAGTGAAGGGTATGTGATGTCACTACCTGTGACATCATGAGTATCTTCCTGAGGCCTGCTGAGGTCCCTGATTGCAGTCAATCAGCAGCTTCAGTGGAACTCAGAAAGAGACCTGTGAGAAGATGCCGGAGCAGAAGGACCAGACCGCACTGGGAGGACTCCAGAGTGCCAGGGACAGGTGAGTATGATTTTTTTTTTTCACCTACCCCGGCATATTTAAAAAAAAAAAAAAAAATTGCCTGGACAACCTCTTTAAATTTCCCATGTACATGACAAATCTTACGCTAGGTTCAAACTAGCGTTCAGGTTTCTGTCCTTCAGGTCCGCATGGGGACTTGAAAGACCGAGACCCTGTCCGCTTAAAATGCGGTTACATGCGGAAACCCGTGGACCACATAGACTATAATGGGATCTGCTGGGTTTCCACTGGTTTTATAGTGAAACCGGCAGAGAGGAAAGTACTCCTTGCAAGGGCTTTTCTCTCCACCGATTTTAGGTGGATTCTGTGGCGGAGTCTCCAACGCTAGTGTGAATCCAGTCTTGGCTTGGTGAAGTTACCATAATTTAATGAAAAAAACTAAAAATGTAATTTTTCCATAAATTGACATGAACCTCACCATACCAGCCAGGTTTTTGACAAGAATAGAATGGCATCAAAGTGTTTTAGTCTCCATGAAGTACAGTGAGATCCGCGGCCGGACCGAGGGGCGAGGTACACGACTGCAGCCAGACATTAAAATATCATTTGCCGTGGTTTCCAGCAGTTTATTTTGCAGAATAAATTATCCTGAACAAGCCCATGTGATGCCTTCTATCTTGGACGCAGTTTAATCGACAAATCCCAATATTTTCTTCCAACTTATGTAGCATTTGGCTTTTTGTTTTGCAGAGTTCATAAACCTGGTATTGCCATAGGAAACATTCATCACTTCTATGACCTTATTATTATTACTAAGTGTGGAGGACGTTATTCCCCATTAATATTCTGGAGGTGGATGGGCAGTAGCTTCTTAAAGGAGTCGTCTGGGACTATGATCAACATAGTTGTGGGCTTTTCACTATGGAAATACAGTGGTGTACATTGGATACTGGCTGTGCTTTTTTTTTCGTCTCAGCCCCATTCATTTCAATGGGACTGGGCTGCAGCATGGCCATGTGACTGATGGATGTGATGTCACTGGCCTGCAAAGTAATGCTAGAATAGAGAGTTATTCTATCTCGAAAGGTCCAAAATGTGGCAGTGTAACTCCAATTTATTTATTTATTTATTTATTTTGCTATTGTGTCTGGGGGTGTGAGGTGAACATTTTTTGTATTATACATTATTAACCTATCTAACTTCCTTTTAATAGAAAACAGGCTGTAAAGTTCCCACTAGCAACGCTCTAAGTATTGCCAGGGAAAGTCTGTCCCATACATCTGTACTCAATGCAGCTTTTTTGTGATACCAGAACCATTTTTCTAGGCGGTATAAAACCAGAGATACAGCCATGTGAAGTGACCACCTCACCTTTTGGTAAATGCTTCAGTCAACTCTATATATTGGCAATACAAATGTGTATGGACTGTCCTTAGTAACAGCTCAGTTATAGGGTTGCTAGAGAAAATGTTAAAGCCTGCTTTCTATTAAAAGGGAAGTTAGATAGGTTAATTAAGTACATAACAAAAATATTCACCAAACAACCCCCCAACACAATAGGCAGAAAGAATTTTAAAAGGGGTGTTCTAGTATCTCCAGCAGTTCCCATTGAAGTGAATGGAACAGTGCATGTGAAGTCCCAGCTCCATTCAAACCAAGGTTCAAAACATCTCAGTCACATACCTCAAGCTGAGTGGTTTCATTACCGACAAATTGCCCACTTTACATTTACCTTCTTTGGCTCCCTAAAGGTCTCCACCCTTATGACCTTTGAGAAATTGTGCAGAGCAGAGCTTCTATCCCCCCCCCCTTGTCCACAGGTACATGACCAGATGGGAGGAAGCATTGGGCCACCCAATCTCCCCTGCTCAATGACAGATTATTTGGTCACGTGCTGCCAAATCCTCAACCTGTGTGACATTTAAGGAGGTGCAATACAAACTCCTCATGCATTGGTATCACACCCCTGCGCTCCTACACTCCCTGAATCCCAAGATCCCCTTGGTTTGTTGGAGATGTCCCTCTCCTGCAGGCACAGTGTTTCATATTTTTTGGGTTTGCCCCCTGAAACGTGTTTTTTGGAGGGGGGTTAAGGGTGTTACTGATAACCTTTTGCTACAGGGAGTTCCTCTTGACCCTCTGACATAAGTTGAGTAAAAAATCTTAAGCAATAGGCCAGTCAGGGGCCACACATAACTTTCAGCTGTATCACTGGCTATCTTCCAAGTCAGGGACTTGGGCACTATCCTCTTAAATCGAACAAAAAATACACATGTAGCACTATTTAACTTGACTTTCTGCAGCGTGATAACTTTCTCTACCGTGATATCCTTTCTTACAAAAAAACAAAAGCCATAGAAAATCCATTGAAAAAGTCGAGTTAACGCTGTGTTGGTAAAGCGTTATGAGTCATGTTAACCTTTGCTACATCTGTATATACACATATACAAACTTCTCCATTAGAACCTCTTTAGGTAAACCACCCCCTTACTCAGACTGCATTTTCTGTGACCGATTTTCAGTTTTCCATATGAACCAACTTCTTTGGGAAGTCCACAAAGACCCTAGCAAAAAAAAAAAAAAAAAAAGTTTCCTAGTCATTTCAATGGGCTTTACCAGGCTGAATCCACCTGAAGATAGAAATGATGCTTTGTTGTTTTTTTTTTGTTCCCCTATAGCTAAAAAAATCAGCTGGGAAAAAAAAAAATCTGCAATGAAAAAAATGGAACTTGGGAGGAGTTTTTTTTTTTGAGGCAGGTTCAACCTTGAAACCCACCTGCAAAAACCTCTGTGTGGTTGAATGCCAGTATGGGTGGTCTAGGGCAATGTGTGGCTTATTATCGAAATATCTAATGATCTAGGACAATAAATGGATTAACGACAAAATCCATGGTGATCTCGAGCTGTAAAGAGATTAATGTTAGTAACTTGGTAGTCAGGGAGTTGATGTGAGTATACACAGTGGTCTAGGGCAGTAAGGGGGTAAATGTAAGGTTCCCTGGTGGTCTTGGTCAGTAAAAAGATTTAATGTAAGGATCCCTGGTGGTCTAGGGCATTTAAATGGTAAATTTTAAAATCCCTGGTGGAGGGCAGTGGAAGGAATAAGACTAGATACATGTAGTCAGATAGTTACTCACCTTTCCTGACTCCAGCATCCAGTGAGGAATAGAAAGGACTCTCTCCCTATACTACTGCACAGTTCTCTTTATGATTGGGCAGACTGATTCAGGTATACACTGCTTAATCTTTAAAAGGAAAGTCAGCATGTGGCGAGTAGGCCTATTGGCACCTTAGGGTTATTTGTTGGATAATAATAATTGCAGAACATCTTTTCTTAGAACATTGCATTTCGTAGTTCCTGTTAATCCTTATACTTATGCGTATAAATAAATTGGCAACTGGGTGTTACCATTCCCCTTGTCAAAGGAGTGTCGCTCTACAGATCCTTACACTGTCAGCGCTATATTCACTGTTAACAGTGAATACAACTTATACAAAATTCCCTCCATCTTGCCTTGCCTTCACTTATCATACTCACCTTCCTTCACTTTCTTTTGAGCCTCCTCACGGTACCTGGCCCTCTCTCTAGGCCTCCTCGGTGACGTCATGCTCCCAGGGTGAACACCGAGGCGTACCCATGTGACCGATATGGCCCAATCACAGGCTTCAGCGGTAATCCCGGGTGCATGACATAACCAGTAGACCACCGGACGCTGCGAGGAGGCCCAAAAGAAGTGAGGGAAAGGGAGTATAAATGTTTTTTTTATTTTATTTTTGTCACTCCCCTGGACCTCCACCTATTATAGTCTTGGGTCTGAAGAGACCACAGAGTATAGAGGGTTTTTTTTTGTTACACCTTCCCCGACCCACTCTGTAATTTGTACAATTCCTGGACAACCCATTTAATAATCTATCTATGCTGTGTACTATTCATACATGACAGATAACTGCAGATCATCATCTTACATTGTTAATGACTCTTATATATGGCAACATGACAGCTAATTAAGTAACGCATATATGATAATGTGTAGGTGACAAAATGACATCGAGCAGAAATCTGTGCTGTAGATCAGTCGCTCCATTAACACAAATACATCTAAAGCAATGGCCAAATACCACGCATATCATTTCCTGCCTCAAAATTGAGTTTTTGTACCTTCCTGAAATGAATAACCATAAAATGTACGGCTATTTATCATATAACCTTTTCCCTTGGCTTCTCTCTATTTTCGCAACGCTTAAACTATTGCTGTGTCAACAGAAACTTTCCTCTTCTAGCTCAACCCACTTTTACATACAGCAAAGTCAATGTTTTCTCTTGCAGGGTGAAGGAAATGGGTTCTGATGTCACACCAGTGTTAGAAAGCCCCGAATCAGCAAAACACACAAGTGACCAGGAGTAGTGCTAGAGGGTTATTTATCACAATCAGCAAAAACTTCATCTCCTCAATCATGTAGGCATATGGCCC
The DNA here is from genome assembly GCA_947044405.1 of Leptodactylus fallax. NCBI lineage: Eukaryota > Metazoa > Chordata > Amphibia > Anura > Leptodactylidae > Leptodactylus > Leptodactylus fallax. Next base: position 2,608,983 of record CAMRHE010000219.1, on the reverse strand, counting down.
CAATGCAAGCAACTCCTACTCCTATAGTCATAAGCCAGATGGATATTACTGGATGTCTTCTTACAATGGCTGCTAGGTAAAGAAGTGGCAAGCAAGCTCACAAAAGTTATATAAAAGTACAGGGGCTGTCCCAAGTGGGCAACCATCTTCTATAAGTGATGACCTGCTGTGATCAGTTGATCCCCGAGGGTCTGGACAGTCCTCCAGAATGGAAACTGCTGTTTGTAACAATTCTCAGCTCTAGTTACAAGAAGGGGATCTCGTGATCTAAATGGACATATGGACAGGGATGGTCTAAATAGGATAACTCTAAGCAGGGAAGGATACGTCATCCAGAGAGTCACCAATGGATTTACTAGCAACAAGTAAGGTGTGCTTGTACTTCATTGTAGAACTCATATCCTTAATGTACTCAAAACTTGCCCAAAAACTACCGGCAGATTTCAATGTAGTAGTATCTCCAGATAAGAAAAGGGCCTTAAAGGGGTTGTCCAGTTTCAGACAAATATTGAGAGACAAATGTTATTGTTTGTATAATGAAAAGTTGTACAATTTTCCAATATACTTTATGTATCAATTCCTCACGGTTTTCTAGATCTCTGCTTGCTCTCATTCATTCTGATTACTTCCAGTGGATAAAAATCAGTCCATGGTCATGTGATGTACCGTCCATGGTCATGTGATGGTCATAGAGCCAAAAGCATATATCTTCTATGCTCAGGAATGCTCTTGCTTACAAAGTCTGAAAGCTCAAACATAATACTTCTTATAATGGAGGACTGTCAATGAAAGTATTAGGTCCTTATAGTTATTTATCTTCTGGATGTAAAGAACAAAAATAGTTTCCATATTATTCCTGCTCTGCAGTATACTATCACATCATGGTGAGTGTATAGTGAACACTCAGAGCTGTAATAGGCTCGGGAGCTGAAGCCACAGCATCACTGCCGGGTGCTGGTTACAAAAAAAAAAAAAAAAAAGTCTAAGGGTAAGTTCAGTAGAGGCCTAAAAAAACACTTCTCACTTTAATTTCAATGGAAGTCAGGAGCAAATTTTTAACATTACCAGATTTTTCTTCAGGTGGATTCCACCTTGAAAACGTCAAGGTGCAGCGGATTTCATTTTTGAAAAAAATCAGCTAGAGGAAAAAAAATCTGCCTGACTCATTGAAATGAAAGGAAATATAGGGATGCGTTTTTTGAGGCAGATTTTACCAAAAAGCTCTGTGTGAAAACCCCCATAATAGCTGAATCCATAATGACTGTATAACTAAACTAACACATAACGTTAGAATTGCTGTTTTCTGTATTCTGCCTCAAAAAATGCAATTCACAATCAAAAAGTCAAATGTATCCCAAAATGGTACCAAGAAGAACTAAAAGATGTCCCACAAAAAATAAACCCTCACATTTCCACAGATGGGGAAATTTAAGTTTTAGAGACAGTGCCACAAACAAAGCCGATATTCAATAATAAAGTGTTATTACTGTGAAGTGGGAGAAAAATAATGAAAAAACATCAATTTGGGATCTCTGTAATTATACAAACCGAATGAAAATAAGTCATTTATAGAGAACAGTAAACGGAATTATAACCAAACACAATAAATAATGCTGGAATTGATTAACTTATTATATGTGTCATTTAAAAATACAACCTCTCTCACAAAAATCAAACCCTCCTGAAAAACATTGCTGAGTCCTCAAGTCCAAAATAGTTTGCATCCTTTAGGCCTTTTACGCACAATTGTGTTCTGTCTGTGGGCAACATTACTCAGACTGACCACGGCCATGTGAATGGAACTCACCGAATCATAGTGAGTTAAGAGGTATTGGCAGATCGTGATTGTACTGAAATGACAGCTTTGTGTCAACTTTCCTGCCATTTGGAAGCTCACTGAATCACAACTCACTATGATGCAGTGAGTTCCATTCACAGCCGTGGTCAGTCTTGGAAATAGGGCTCGCCCACAGACCGTGCTTCATAGACAGAACATGGTTGTGTGAATAAGGTGTAAGGCATTAAAGGTCCAAAATGCCTCCCAAACCAGTAACAGTGCGGTGTAGGCAGTGGCATAAGTACCGTGGTAGCTGCGGTACTGGCTGCCACAGATCCAGGGACCCTGGTGCTTTTTTTTTTTTTTTTTAAATAAGCTGTTACCTGCTAGAGTAGCCCTATTTATTTACCTATCCCTGCTCCTGCTCATGGCTGCCTCCAATTCCCCTTCTGCGCTCCATATCATGTTGCTGGAGCCCCCTGGAGGGCAGAAGGGGAAACGATACGGCTGTGAGCAGGTGCGGGGATCAGTAAGTAAGGCCGCGAGCCCGCGAACCCCAACAAATGCTACTATTATTATACTCTGGGGTCTTTTCAGACCCCAGAGTTAAATGATCGGAGGCCCAGGGCAGGTGACAAACATAAAAACCAGTGGTACTCAACTCTCCTGTGATCCAGTGTGACTCCCAGCAGTCTTCGGGCCTCTTTGGTGATGGCCCAGACATCACATGGGCCAAGCGGGTGTCATTATGAAAAGACCCCAGAGTATAATAATAGTTCTTGGGGGCATAATACCATGTGGAGGGGCCACTGTGGGACATAATACCGTGTGCAGGGGCCACTGTGGGACATTATACCTTGTGGAGTGGCCACTATGGAACATTATACTGTGTGGAGGGGTCGCTGTGGGACATTATAGTGTGTGTAAATGGGGCGTTATACTGTGTGGGGGGGGTCAGGAAAGGGTGCACAATGCCGTGGGGGGGGGACCCAAGTCAAAAGTTTGCTGGGGGGCCCATTCTTTGCTAGTTATGTCCCTGGGTGTAGGAGCCTTTAATAGGAGCAGGAACATACTTTTGTGGCCACAAACAGATGAAGCAACCTTATTTTTAGGGACATGCAAATTAGCCCACATGTGCGACGTAGAGATGGGCTTCGTTTGCCAGATTTCCCTACAGACACCATCACATCCACCCAGGTCACCCTTCAGTTTATATAGTTTCCTGTCACTTTTAACAGGGACACGGGATCATTGGCTTTGTTGGGTCACTGCTGTGGGCAGAAATTGAGTAATTACGTTTCTTTCTGCAAAAGGACCAGGAAATGTAGAGACCAGTGGGACCCAGGGAACATTAGAAAGGAGCCGTAGAGATTGGTGAGGTTAGTATTACTTTTTGTTTTCAAAAGCATTCTAAGCATTTTCAAAACATTATTAGTGTTCAGACAAACCCTTTAAGACTTAAAACTAACCAGTTAAAGGACATTGTCACTTTGTTCAAATCTTTTTCTTTGAAGGGCCCTTAATAAGATGATATGAGGGTGGTCTGCTGCCGGAGCCCCCAGCAATCAGCTGAAACCTATGGGGAAATCAAGTGTTCAATTTCCCTGCAGTGCCTCCACAGGCAAATTGAAGCATTATACAATACTCACTGAAAACAATGGTCTGCATAATTATGGAAATGGAAGGCATAATTTATGGAAATGTTAGGTCCTTCAGAGCAAGGGATACCCTTCGCATCCACTCTCTATTCCGGGTAATTAGAGTCCTGAATAGGGACATCCTCTTTGAATTCAAGGACTTATTAATCAATGACTTACCTTTAGGATAAGTAACCAATTAAGGATCGGCAGAGGTTTTGGAGCACTGCTGCCAAAATGCCATACCTTGGTATAACGGTTGTGCTTGGTACTGCAGCTCAGTCTGACTGCGACCAAGCCATGTGATGTACAAATGTGATGTCAAATGGCCTGTGAAGCTGTAGTAGCGCTCAGTAAGCACCACTGCTACTTTGAAACAGTTGATTGGTGGGGGTTCCATGTGTGGAACCCCCCACAAATCTTCAATTGATGACCTTTCCTACAAATAGGTCATCAACTAAAAAGTCCTGGAAAACCACATTAATAAGGTTTTTGAGAAATTGGTTTTCCAAACCTGACAACCCCTTTACTACTATATATAGCGAGGCACAAGCCCTGAACTGAAAACTGATGTCTCCCCATGCTAATTTCCTGAAGGATCATGATTAATTATTTGCCGATGACGGAATGGTTTTCACCTTTCCTGTTTTTCCATTTTTCACATCTTCAATTATTATTTCTCCATTAGTCTGTGATTACAAGTATCATCTTTAACCTACAGAGTACGGACTTATGAGCCAATGTTCATAGGATGCCAAAATGCCTCATATGACCTCCTGTCTAGAGATAAAACGCGAACATTAGGACAGAAGCCTCGCTGAACCTAAAGGAACCAACACATTTATTTGGAATATGAAAATGTGTAATTGTTATGATTCTTCTAATATTCATTTCTTCTTGGCTACCGAGTCAGACCTGAGAGCTGATTTCATGTAAATCTGGTTTATAGCAACGTCCTGTCAATCAGGCTACAGGATATAATGTACCTAGAACACCAAATGTTCTCCCTTCCACTGGGGCTGGTGGAACTCCCAAAGCTGGTGAACATATTTCCTGTTACCATAAAAACTGACTGTAGCTGGCCAAGTGTATGTCAGAAGTGACTTCCAATGACCACATGTTCTGTAGTGTTTGCTCAGAGTAATTTTATATGTTTTTCTTCTTGGGCCCTTTTTTTTTTTTTTAATATGCTGCTAAGTTTTGCAAAGTGGCAGTCTTCCCTTCCCATTTCACTCACTATATAAATTGTAGGAGGTGAAGGAAAAGACTTTCAATTACATTTTGCATGGCTGGAATTGTAAGAGGTTGAGTAACTCCAGGCCTATAGTTAACATAGATGGGTCACTTTATGGAGGCAATGGAGTGTGGTGGACCAACGTGAGCACTTCATGGAGAGAATTCTAGAACATGAAGCAGAATGTCATGTAGTTGAGAAATCTTTCAAAACAGGCAGAAGCCTCATACCTCACACCTTAGAGGTGTTTATGCAGCTGCTTTATAACATAACCTCAAAGAAGGCAAAATGGCATAATAACTGCTACTTGAATATTATTATACACATATCTGACTGCTGCACCAAAAATGCTTATTTGCTCTGCTCAGATTTTATGCTACACCACTATCAGTAAATGCGAATATCCCCCTCAAAGGGTCTGCCCAGTTTAGAAAACCCGTTTTGATATATTCTCTCTCATCTCTTTAAAGAGGGTCTGTTCCCAAATACTAAATGCCATGCATGATTTGATTCTTGCTGTTTCCATAGGATAGGGGATAACTTGTAGATCAGTGGGGATCCAACTGCTCGGAACCCCCACTGATCAGGGGGACTCTGAATGAGGTGTTGGTTGGGCAGTGTGTGCACCGCTCCATTTATTTATTTGGTAGTGCTGGAAATAGTCTGGATAGGGAATAACTTGCTTTGTGGAAAACTCCTTTAAAACAATTACAGTGTACTGGTGGTATTAGACGAGATGATTTTTTATAACAAGCACTGACTGGCTAGAAAACGATGCACACATCAATTGTTGGGGAATGAGCACTGGCACAAACATTCATTTCTAACAATTGGCAGCTAAATCACCATGTCTAACAGGGTCTGAAGTATGGTGGCACACTTAGCAGCCACTCCCTGCCTTCCAGCTTTAATGCTATCTCATGAATGGAAAAAACCACGGGTGTTCAAAATATTGGACTATGTGAAACCCACATATTGCAAAGGGTAATCGAGGGTCAAGATTTATGAAGCATTGCCCATACATGTCAAGGTAATCTCACACTAACAGATGTATCTCAATAAATTAGAATATCTTTGAAAAGAATTCATTTTAGTAAATTAATTTATGTTGATGAGTATGATTTACAGCTAATGAAAACCCAAAATTTATCTCCGGAGACTAGAATATTGTGAAACAGTTAAATATTGCAGCATCCTGGTGTCACCCTAACCAGCGAATCAACACAAAAACACCTGCTAAGGTTTCCTGAGCCTTTACATGGTCCTTCAGTCTGGTTCAGTAGGCGACACAATCATGGGGAAGACTGCTAACTTGACAGTTGTCATTGATACCCTCCACAGGGAGGGAAAGCCAGAAAAGGTCATTGCTAAAGAAGCTGACTGTTCACAGAGTGCTGTATCCAAGCATATTAATGGGAAGTTGAGAGGGAAGAAAAAGTGTGGTAGAAAAAGGTGCACAAGCAGCCGGGATAACCACAGCCTTCAAAGGAGGTCAAGAAAAGGCTATTCAAGAATTTGGGGGAGATTCACAAGGAGTAGACTGTGAATGGAGTCAGTGCTTCAAGAGTCACCACACACAGATGTATGCAGGACATGGGCTACAAGTGTCGCATTCATGTGTCAAGCCTCTCATGACCCAGAGACAACGTCAGAACCATCTTACCTGGGCTAAGGAGAAAGATACAATCTAAACTGCTTGACATCCAAGATGAAGTTTCCACAGTCAGTGATTGTTTGGGGAACCATATCATCTGGTGTTGTTGGTCCCACTATGTTCAAGTCCAAAGTCATGTCAGGAAATTTTTAGCGAACTTCACGCTTCCCTCTGCTGACAAGCTTTATTATGTAGATGCTGATTTCATTTCCCAGCAGGACTTGGCACCTGTCCACACTGACAAAAGTACTGAAACCTGGTTTAATAACCGTTGTATCACTGTGCTTGATTGACCACCAAACTTGCCTGACCTAAACCCCAGAGAGAATTTATGGGGTATTGTCTAAGCGAAGACCCAACAATGCAGACAAGCTGAAGGCCGCTATCAAAGCAACCTGGGCTTCCATAACACCTCTGCAGTGCCCCAGGCTGATCCCTCCAGGCCACGCTACATTGATGCAGCAAATCATACAAAAGGATCCCAACCAAGTATTGAGTGTACAGAATTTTCAGTAGGCCGACATTTCTGTATTGAAAATTATTTTATCATTTTTAATTGGTCTCACATAATATTCTAATTTTCTGAGATAACTTCTGAGTTGTCATTCGTTGTAAGCCAAAATCATCAACCTTTACAGATAAAAGGCTTCAAAAAGATCACTCGGTGTGTAATGAAACTAGAAAATATAGGAGGGTCACTTATTGAATTACTGAAACAAATTACCTTTGCAAAGATATTGTAATTTATTGCGATGCACCTGTAGAAGATGGAATACATTAAAATACTTGGCCATCTCTAAACCTGAGAGACAGCACTTTTCACACAATCTCCACGTGTGAGCAGCGCTAAATATACATCTCCCAAAAACAACTGTAATTAGCCGCCTCCTATCAGCAGGTCGGCCTTGAAGATAAAGTTCTGTTTATGAACACGATCCTTTCGGGCATCTTCTTGTAATTTAGCAGTAAACTTCAGACTAAATTAAGAAATAGGTTAAAATAAGTAGAAACCAGATACAGTATCAGAGTGTTCTTTCAACAAAAACATTCAGCTGCTAAAAACAAGATTATTCGGAGAATCTATTCCAAATAAATAGTCTGTATCAGTTGCTTCACATAAACAGCAGACAAAAAGGTTTAACAGAATCTCTTATTCCCTGCAAAAACAGGGGGAAAAAAACCTTTCATTTTCCAGCTAGCCTCCTTATGGGAATAGACAGAAATTTAATCCTGAAAAATACAATAAAAAACATTTCCAGTAAGTGTAATGGTAATGTTGACTGCCATCCAATAGGACTGCCATGTCAGATCTCATATGGCTTGTATTTGAGCTTAATGGTATTTTCCATTTTTACATATTCGCCCAAAAATGTTGAATCCAAGGAAGGTAAAAGCCCTGCAGGTTAGAAGCGAATTTCCGTCATTGTAGGGGAAAATTTACCTCCAACTCCAAATCTGTGAAACAGAATAAATAACACTATCAACGCCCCATCTCCAAAAACCTAATAAAAACTATTACCTGTAAAATTACAGCTAAGAAAGGCACTCAGGCCCTGTCTGCAAAACCTAGATACTGCCCCCTTGTTAAACTTAAAGGGGTTGTCTAGAAATTTTTATTTATGACATATTCTTAGGATAGGTCATAAATATCTGATCAGCGGGGGGCTGACAGGTGGCCTCTATACAAATCAGCTGTTCAGGGCCACTTCCAATGCCTCTACTATATACTGTACTGAGCCAGAAGTAGTCAGCTCCGTGAGGTCCTGTCAGATATCACAACTCATCTTTCATATAGTATATTAAAACATGGTTATTAGGTCACCCCTCTGTTGCGTTTTTCCCAAATTAAATAATCCATCTGAAAAAGTTATCTTAAAATTACAAAAATGTCACCAACAGAAGGGAATGAAATTTAATATTAAAAAAGTTCACCTCTTAACCCTTACGTGACACAGACATTTTTCATTTTTGGTTTTTCGATTTTTTTATTCCCTGCAATCCAAAAGTCATAACTTTCTCCTTTTCACATTTATGTAGTCATATCATTCCTTAATTTTTGCATGACAAGTTATACTTCAAAATGGTAAGATTTATTATTCTGTACAATGTACTCGGAAGTGGGAAAAAATTTCAAAAGAAGGTGGAATTAAAAAAAAAAAAAAAATGCAGTACCGCCATTTTCTTACGGGTTTTGCTTTTGCAACTTCCACTTTGCGGAAAAATGCAAGGTTATTCTCTGGGTTGGTACAATCACAGTGATTCCAAATGTATATAGTTTTTTTTTTTCATGTTTTAATAACTTTACAAAAATTCTAAATTTTGAAGAAAAAAAAAATTATTTGAATCAGCTTATTCTGACACCTGTAACTTTTTTATATTTCAGTGTACAGAGCTGTGTAAGGTGTCATTTTTTGCGGGACAATATGTAGTTTTTATTGATACCATGTTGGGGAATGTTTGATCTTTTTAATCACTTTGTATTCTATTTTTGTATGGGAGTAAATCGACAAAAAAACACCAATTCAGCCATTTAGATTTTTTTTTCCTGCTACAGCATTTACCATATGAGACAAATGTTTTTATATTTTAATAGTTTGGGCATTTTTGGTCTTAGGGATACTTAATGTTTACTTTTATTTGTTTATATTTACAGTATATGTGATCTAGGGAAACGGTGGTGATTTAAACTTTTTTTTATTTATTTAATTTTTAATTTTTAACTCTTTTTTTTTTTTAGTCCTCCTTGAACATGTGATCTTCAGACAAAGTGTGCCATAGACAGCAATACTACGGTACTGCAGTCTATGGCAAATTCACTATGTAACTATTGAAGCCTGCTGCAGGCAAGCTTCCAGGAGTTACATTACTATGGCAGGGCTAGGAACCTTCAGAAGGCTCCTGCTTGTCATGGTAACGGGACGTCTCCTGCGATCGTGCCGCGGGGCCTGGTGGGAGCGCTCTGTTACTGAACACGATAGGGAAATTGAAAGTAACCATTCAGATGCCAGGGTCGCATCTCTGATCACGGGCAATGCTGCCGGGTCCCTGTTGTGTGGCACAGCACAGACCCAGCAGCTAGTGCATCTACTCTGCTAGGAGCAGCCGCCATGGTTAGACACGTGCACCAGGATGTACATGTACATCCGCATAGTGGTTAAAGCGTAGCTAAACTTTCAGACAACTTTTGATTTTCTGGCAATATTTGTGTCATTAATACATTTTGTAATATTCTTTTATTAATACATTTTTGTTCCTTTTTGTGAAATCCTGAATTTTCTATTTCTTTTTTTTAACTCTTTCCATTGCTTCTCTTTTGAGAGCTGTCTCCTGTTTCTCACTGTGTACAGAGTATGGGCTGTGTGAAACGAAGAGAAAATTAGGGTGGGGAGACTCGCTTCAAATGGCTATATCTCGGGCATTGTAAAATGTAGTATAAGACATGCTTTTGGACTCCTATAAAAAAAAAAAAAAAAAAAAAAAAAGATGATTCTCAACTTTCAAATGACATTGAGGTTGCAGTGCTATTTTTATTATTTCCAGAGATATCACTGGTTGAAAACACAGTCAGGATTAGGATATTTATGTCATATATATTATGCAGCTGCATATAAATATACAGTGCTGGCCAAAAGTATTGGCACCCCTGCAATTCTGTCAGATAATACTCAATTTCTTCCAGAAAATGATTGCAATCACAAATGCTTTGGTAATAATATCTTCATTTAATTTGTCTTCAATGGAAAACCACAAAAAGAATTGTCAAAAAGCCAAATTGGATATAATTCCACACCAAACATAAAAAAGGGGGTGGACAAAAGTATTGGCACCCTTTGAAAAATCATGTGATGCTTCTCTAATTTGTGTAATTAACAGCACCTGTTACTTACATGTGGCACATAACAGGTGGTGGCAATAACTAAATCACACTTGCAGCCAGTTGAAATGGATTAAAGTTGACTCAACCTCTGTCCTGTGTCCTTGTGTGTACCACATTGAGCATGGAGAAAAGAAAGAAGACCAAAGAACTGTCTGAGGACTTGAGAAGCAAAATTGTGAGGAAGCATGAGCAATCTCAAGGCTACAAGTCCATCTCCAAAGACCTGAATGTTCCTGTGTCTACCGTGCGCAGTGTCATCAAGAAGTTTAAAGCCCATGGCACTGTGGCTAACCTCCCTAGATGTGGACGGAAAAGAAAAATTGACGAGAGATTTCAACAAAAGATTGTGCGGATGGTGGCTAAAGAATCTCGACTAACATCCAAACAAGTTCTAGCTGCCCTGCAGTCCGAGGGTACAACAGTGTCAACCCGTACTATCCGTCGGCGTCTGAATGAAAAGGGACTCTATGGTAGGATACCCAGGAAGACCCCACTTCTGACCCAGAGACATAAAAAAGCCAGGCTGGAGTTTGCCAAAACTTACCTGAGAAAGCCAAAAACTTTTTGGAAGAATGTTCTTTGGTCAGATGAGACAAAAGTAGAGCTTTTTGGGAAAAGGCATCAACATAGAGTTTACAGGAAAAAAAAAGAGGCCTTCAAAGAAAAGAACACAGTCCCTACAGTCAAACATGGCGGAGGTTCCCTGATGTTTTGGGGTTGCTTTGCTGCCTCTGGCACTGGACTGCTTGACCTTGTGCATGGCATTATGAAGTCTGAAGACTACCAACAAATTTGGCAGCATAATGTAGGGCCCAGTGTGAGAAAGCTGGGTCTCCCTCAGAGGTCATGGGTCTTCCAGCAGGACAATGACCCAAAACACACTTCAAAAAGCACTAGAAAATGGTTTGAGAGAAAGCACTGGAGACTTCTAAAGTGGCCAGCAATGAGTCCAGACCTGAATCCCATAGAACACCTGTGGAGAGATCTCAAAATGGCAGTTTGGAGAAGGCACCCTTCACATCTCAGGGACCTGGAGAAATTTGCTAAAGAAGAATGGTCTAAAATTCCAGCAGAGCATTGTAAGAAACTCATTGATGGTTACCGGAAGCGGTTGTTCGCAGTTATTTTGGCTAAAGGTTGTGCTACCAAGTATTAGGCTGAGGGTGCGAATACTTTTGTCCGGCCCATTTTTGGAGTTTTGTGTAAAATGATCAATGATTTGACTTTTTTTTTTCATTCTCTTTTGTGTTTTTTCATTGCAAGCAAAATAAATGAAGATATTATTACCAAAGCATTTGTGATTGCAATCATTTTCTGGAAGAAATTGAGTATTATCTGACAGTATTGCAGGGGTGCCAATACTTTTGGCCAGCACTGTATAATCTCAACTGTGTTTTCAACAAGTGATATCTCTGGAAATCATACAGGTTGTACTGCATCCCCTCCTCCTTCGTATGATACTAAAAGAAAGTTTCTCCCTTTTAAAATGCCCATTTTCTCTTCATTTCCCACACTTTATACTAGTGAAGCAAGAGAAAGAGTTTAAAAAAATGCAGGATTTCACAAAAAGGATCCAAAATGTGTTAATAAAGAATATTACAAAATTTATTAATGACACAAATACTGCCAGAAAATCAAAAGTTGTCCAAAAGTTTAGTTACGCTTAAATCCTGCATTGTTCTGGTGGTCTCCCAATACTCTGCTTACTTCCTGTAATGCAATCCCTGGCCTCGGCGTTCTCTTGCTATACCTGCCTACATGACCGATGATGGAAGTGATTGGCTACAGTGGTCACATGTGCATGCGATCACTGCAGGAGGTAAGCAGAGAACAATGGAGAACTACCAGAAGAGTGGTGCTAGAGCACTGGGAGAGTGTGTTTTTTGAAATTTTATTCCATTACAGTTTTTGCTGCAATTTTGGTAAATGCTGGACTCTTCTAAATACCCTTTTAGTAGTATAATGGTGTATCGTGTTAGCCATAGAAAGTAGTGGAAAAGTGAAGAAATCAGGTGATACCTTCTCTACTTAGATTGCATTTTGTTATTTTCAAAGATTCTAAGATCTTTTGAAGGTCCATGTCTTTTTTGTATAAAAAGACTGTGAATTTTCAGTTTCTTGTATAACACCATGTCTTAATAAGAGAGCTGGTACTCTTGAAAGCTTACTGTCAAATATACTCAGCCTCTAAAAGGTATCGCCTGATTTCTTCACTCTTCCAAATACCCTTCTAATCAGACATTTTTTGGTCTGTAGCGTTACTACTGAATTTATTTATAGGATAGGGGTATCCAGCACCCAGTGTAGTTCTGTGAAGAAGTAACTACTCATAAGCTACTCAGTCAACTCAATGACCCATATTCATTGATAATTAGAATGGGCTATATAAAGGAGTCTTTCAGGCTCACTCTTCGGCCCAATTTGGCGTGGAAAGACAAAACTGAATATCATGGAAGGGTCGTATCGTAATGGGACCCTTCACAATGCTTGCAGGATATAAACAAACCGTTATAGAGACAACACTACCACCCAGCACGCAGTTTCATCTTTTGCCTGCAATATCAAGTGGAGGACTGTGCCTAAATGAACCCTTTTTTTCACAGGTTTATCCAGTTAAAGGGTACATTGACATGAATTTTTTTAAGCATTTCATCACATTTTTTGCCACGATTTTTATAATCATGGCAAAGCCGCAATGGCTTTTACAAAATGTCATGGTTCTGCCATAGTCTATCAAAATTTTCGACAGAAGACCCCACAAATATGACTCATGTACAAACACCCAAAGGGTGCCATTTTCATGCAGCATTTTAATGCAGTTTTTCAAGCCAAAACTAGGCCAACCTAAGGCTATATTGAGATGAATGTGCAGAATCTCGGCTTTTCATGGTTGTGAGAGATCATTTTTTTCTTTCCTGATCGATTGACTATAATGGGCAGTCTTTCCAATATGTGAAAAAATTGAGAATGTCCTATTTATTTCAATGATCCTAACAGGACATATGTAAATTGGTAATCTTTTTGAAGAGGAACTCTTCAAGGATCAAAAATGTTCACTAAGACATCTATTTGTAGTTATGGATTAAAAATTCAGCCACGTTAGGAACTGTCAACCATGGTGCTCTGACTAAGGCCATGTTTACAGTGGAAAATGTGAAAGATAAGGCTGAACCTCGGGTTCCTGCTGTGGATCTGAGGCTAAACCATGTGTAGTGACTTCCATGGAAAGAACCTCAATAAGCAACATACACAATTTTTTCTATTTTTTTTTTTTATCTATGCAATTTCGAATTTGCGACAGGTATTTGGCAACCTTGTGCATTTTTATTATTTCTTTTTTTCGAAATGTTAATTATATTAATAGCACCTTCTCTTTGTCTCTGCAATGTATAGCCATATCTACAGTGTATAAAAACCTCACTATCTGCCATTAAAGACAAGAATCCATATTGGTCACATACTTGCACCTTGTGACTGTGTGTGTTTCTCTGAGCTGGCTCATATATCATTTTATACTAATTTGGACTTCAATACGGTGATACTTAGAGCGGATGGCGCTCACAGGAACAGCGGGGGCTAGAGAAAAAATTCCAACTGTCCCAGGATCAGTGGTGCAATGACTAGTAACAGATGCTAAAAACTGGAGTTGGTGGATGTAGTGAAAGGTCCTCTTTAATTTATTTAACTTTTTTTTTTTTTTATATTATGAACAATATTTTTTTTTAAATTTTTGTTCCAAAAATAGAGTGAGCTAAAAGATTTTTTGACAACGCAAAAAGTTATATCTACTTGTTGCCTATTGGTGAAACACTCTTTAAACTATGTGTTACTACTGTCCCATTCATGTATTTGTTGGGATAACACATCTCTGTCTGTTAGAAACGAGTAGTGTATGGGCTTAAACAAGTAGCAAACAAGAAGAAATCATTAATGATTTTTGTAAATGTAACTCCATGAATGAACGTTCCCTTCAAAACCTATAAAGGTTTTATAGAAAAATAGCAGGGTATAAGAGTTATGAATGAATACCAATGTGAACATCATCATCATAATTCTTGTTTAAGAAACTTGCAAAAGCAAATAATTGATGTGGTTATAGGTTTCACGATAGGTGGTCTAGTAGGACTAGTTCCAAGTTAGAAATATCTTGCATAAAAAGCAGGAAAAGGGATTTGATTGCAGACCCCAGTTCATGCGGAAAAAAAAAAAAAAAAAACTCTGCAATTCGGCTGGCATAAATCTGGCTAAGCATGCCTACATAAAAACAGACGCTGAGGAATTATTCCAGAATATTTATTGTCAAGGTAGGAACATTAATGAGGTGCTTGTTTTTACACTCTATCTGCCTCCTGATCGCTGTGACCTACTGTATCCTGTACTGCTGTGGAATTAAAAGGTACAGTCCCCCGAGACGCCTCGAATAAGGCTGGAAAGCTATAGGATAAGGAGGATTGTGTCAGACTGGCCACACATGCTGGCAATATCAGACTTTGGTCTAATCACTGCAACTCAAAGTCAACTCAGTCATCAAAAAGAAGATTCAATATGTTGCATTGCATGAGACTGTCTCCACCGGCTTGCTTTCTTCCCATAGTGTAGGTAAGAACTGCACACACAGATTGCCACATATGATGTAATAGATAATGGGTTCAAAACAGGACTTATTATGGCTTTATAGCCCAGGTTTGATGCTCATGTGTCCATTCCTGGTCCCTTTTGTCACATAGAAAAGAACTATTTGGTCGATCACTGTACAGTGATTGGCTGAGTGGTCATTTCCTGTGTGTCACAAGGAAACAGGAAGTAGTAAGCATCAGGGACTTGGGAAGTTTTGGAACAGAGGTGGTGGCAAAATGCTCAGTTGAGTATCAGTTCTTTTTTTAGCCACTTCCACACCAGATGCTTTACCCTCCTTCCAGAGCAGAAACATTTTCGGGTTTTTTTGTATGTGTTGTTTTTATTTTTGCATGTGTTTTAATTTTTTTTTTTTATATCTGGGAAAATCTAAACAAAAGAGGAGGGAAAACGTGTCTGTTTTTCACTTTTCACCTTTTTTTTATTTAATAACACAAAAAGTGCTACTAAAAAACTTTATAAAATAGTTTTTACTCTCTGTTACGGTAATTTTTATTTTGTATGGTGTCGTCGGGGGTGGAGCTATAACCTGTAATAATGATGTTTTAATGGTGTATTATTTAATTTATTTTTTTAATTATTTTATTTACTTTTTTTTTAAATTTTCTTTTAATTTTTTTTTTTTTTACATTGTGTCCCAATAAGGTCATAATAGACCTTTGGGGACATCTGATCACTTTTTTTTTTGTGGGGGGGGCTGATTTCCCCTATAACTGGAGCTGGTACATTTAGCCCCAGTTGCAGGAGGAATACAGCCTCCTGCACGTTACTTGCACATTACTATAGAGCTGATCTGGGTCCTGTAGGACCCAGCAGCTCTAACAGACGCTGATCCCAGCAGATCACGTGACTGTTGGGTCAGAGGGGAGCCGCAACAAGGCAGGGCCCATAGCGCTGTATACACTGAGCGCTGTATATACAGCGATCGGGATGGAAGAGAAGGTAATAAACCTTCCCTGGCTTCTCTCTGGGAGCTCCGGCTGAAGTTACAGCCGGCTCCCCATTTCAGCAGCTGCATGATTTTGTGCAGCTGCTGAATTCTGCTTGGACTTACCGGTACGTCCTTGCAGAAATTGACAACCACATTCCGGATGTATATAGTCTATGGGCGGTACGGAAGTGGTTAAAGAGGTTGTCCAGGAAAAAAAAATATTTTTTAAACAGGCTGGGGGAGGTGAAAAAAATTTAAAAAAAAATCACACTCGCCTTTTCCCGGTGTTCTCCCAGCACAGTCATGCAGCTCCAGTGTCTTCTTGAAATGTAAATCCTTGCCGGCTGTGATTTCCCGGATCCCTTCCACTGAAGCCTCTGATTGGCATCAGCAGTCACGTGACCGTCAATTAGCGGCCTCAGAAAGGACCAGGAATGACACATGTCCTTCACTGAGGCCACTGATTGGCCTCAGTGGTCACTTGCGGTGAGGACTTCAACCAGAAGTCAACAGACGGGCAGGACCGGACTGCGCTGGGAGGCACTGGGGAAAGGTGAGTATGATTTTTGTTTTATTTTTTTCACCCTTTTTTAAAGAATTTAAAGAATAAAATTTTTACTTGGACAACCCCTTTAAGCCATTCTGAGTATTTCTTTTTTTTTTAAATTCAATCAAATCAACAGCAAAATTAATTAAAATTGCCATGCAGATTTTACTACGGATTTGTAAAAGTTTCTTTATAAAATGAAGCCATGACACCAGTGTAAAAATAGCCTAATTTTTGTGTTAGAAATAAATGGCCAAACGGTTAGGGCAGATTTATCGGCTATGCCAACTCTTTTCCACCACATATTTTTAAACTCAATGTAACTTGCTGTTCGTCTCAGACTGGCCCACCAAATTTTCAGAAGATCCTCCTGTGGGCCCAGGTTCTAACACAATAATGTTCAAGCAGAAGACACCCAAATTTGAAAAGTACTACGGTCTCATTCTTGGAGAACAGGTCCCCAAAATAATTTTTATCTGGTGGGTCCAAGGAACTTAAGCCCGACACTGCTTGGAGTGAATTTTACTATACAAAAACCGATGACATCTCAAAGAGACCTAACAATAATTTTGAGAACTGTCAAAGCCTTGACTTCCAAGATTTAAAAACTGTTCCTAAAGAAAATAAGCCTTTCACAAATTAGCTGTCAGGTGTCAGCATTGGGGACGTTTTTATGTGACCAAATTGTTTTAACCAGAATAGTAATTTTAATTAGGTAACGTTAACTCTCAAACTTAGTCACCCCTTGACACCAATTTTAATTGCTACACTTCTAGGCTAGCCACATACATGTACATGTGGTCAACCAGTTTGGATGTTTTTGACCACAATGGCTGACCATAGTACAAATTGTCCCAAACTGGTCGTTAAAGCCCGTCTCACATCACTGGTCCATTTATGAGCCTAAATAATACAAGGGTTTTGTCAAAGTCAGCGAGAGTCACATGGTGGAGCCGTTGTGGCTGCTTTGCAGGTCAGACACATTCTGCAAAGAGCCAAAAACAAATCCAGTGGTAACCAGCACAGGACAACATGGTGGTTTCAATGTGTTTATAGTGGACTGTTAAACCCACAGTTCTCACAAGCTGGTAAGTCAGTTATTTTTTTTTTCTAAAAACAAGAATATTTCACCAACTCTTTACTTTTTGCCTAGAACGTGTAAAAAGCTAAGACTGTTTATTTTGTATAATAAAGGGTTTTGGCAAGGAAGGAAGCAGTTTGTGTGGTTATTTAGGCGTCTGTCACCAGCTTCAAAAGTCTGGCTATGCGTACGTATTATTTAACAGCTGGGGTCATGTTCAGATCACAGTACAGTTTAGCAGAAGCCGGGTAGCAGAATTACCGTGCAGCACTGCTGATTAGTACTGTGAACTTGCTGAAAGATACAGGAAGTAACAAGGTCTCTGACAATTTACATTAGCCTGATGATTATTCATGAATGAGGCCCCCGGCTGGTCACAAATTACTCTCCATGTCAGGTTCAATACATTTAAATATAATAATAATATAATATGTTTTGCTGGACAGCAGGTACATACAGTATGTAGGGTAAGAAAAATGTCATTAGGCATCAATGTGACCTGACAAGAGGACTATCAGTTTTGTATTACTGGACAGAAGACTTTAAAGGGGTTGTCCAGGATAAGCTATTTTTAAATGAAGATGGAGAATGTGTGAAAAATACTAAAAGAAACCCCCAAAAAAACCCATACTCGCCTGTCAGAGATGCTCCAGTGTCTGGTCCTGCTGCTCTGTTGTCTTGTTTTGGCGGAAGTCCCCACCAGACATGACCGCTGAGGCCAATGAGCACAAGACGTCCCATGTGCCACCAAAATTACACACTGTAGCAGCAGGACTGCAGTGGGAGACACCGGAGCACCAGGGACATGTATGTTTTTTGTTTTGATTTTTCACCTTTCCGAGCCTCAGATCAAAAAAGCGGTTATCCTGGACAACCCATTTAAGGAGACACTAAACACAAAATGCATATAAAAATAAAATCAAAATCTCACCCCTTTCTCCCTTTATCTCCTCCTACATTACAAGTAAAACTGAGAAATGTATGAATAAATCTGTGTGTCACAGGAGCGCAGCCGTGTCCTCTTCCTTCCACTCAATGCGTTGCATCTAGTTGTAATGCAGAAAGTGCTCCAGACTGATATACAGGTGGGGAAATATATTACCAGTTTACTCCTAAAGTTCATATCTATGTTTAGTGTTCTTTTAAGAACATACAGTAAATTTCAATTAAACTAGTCTGCAACCAAATATAAGTATTTTAAGCTTTCTAATTCCTGATATTCTATACTTGTCATAGCCAATATCTCATAAAGACAATTCCTTTTCACCAATTCACATTCAATACCAATGAAGGGAAGAAAACTAAATAAGGAGCCAGTTGAGTTAGAATTAGTTTTTCACACTTTTAAGGTGTTATGGCCAGGTTTACCCCACAAAGATCAGACATTAATGACAAATATTTTAGTGGTGAAAAAAATCCCTGGTGGAAGCAATGCTGATGTCCATCAGAGAAAAGGAAACTTCCCAGATATAAGACACAGACATGGTGTTTAGCAGAATACCACGGGTCCATTAAAGCTGACTGAGGACCATTGCAAGATGGTCAAGGGAGAACATCATACATAGGGCCACATTTATCAACACTGGCGAATTTTGCACTGTCTAAAACTACGAATCCTGTTTGTAGTTTTAGAAATATTTATAAATCTGTTGTACGGACCTTCATAAATTGGTCTCACTTTCGAACACATCAAAATTCTGTCTCACTTTCCCGTGTACCAAAATTCCCTTTCATTTTTCCGATGCACCCAAAAAATCAAAAGAATCTGTCTCTGTTGAACCAAAAAAAAAATCTGTCTCCATTACCCGCACGCCAAAATTCTGTCTAAATTGAATTTTCAACTAAGTTTACACCATTTTAAACTTGGTAAACTTTGCACAAGAAAATCTGTTCCCTATTGACACTTTTAAACTACGATCATTCTTGCGCACATTTTTCCAAAGTGTCGAGCCAGTCATATTTCTCTGTTCTTACTGGTGCACACTGTTCATAAATATGTTGTAAATGCCGTGGACCATAATTTTTGGTGCAAATATAGATAGAAAAGTGTTGTACTTATATTGATAACTATGCCCCATAGTGTTATTCTTATGGCAATACTGGATGTCGTCAAAGGTCGCCACAAAATTATTGCCATGGCTTCACTTTGTACAGGGCTGTAAAAGGTCTGCCCAGAGGTCCATGAGTCCTTTACTATTTCTCTATATTACTCTAATTTTATACCCCTTTAATTTTATATGAAATGAAATCCAAATGAAAAAAAAAAAATTGTGCCATGCTCACTCAGACTCCGTGTATAAAATAATCTAAAAAGAGGAGCTGGACCGCAGAGTGAAGGCAAAAGGGCCAACAAGTGCTAAGCATCTCTGGGAACTCCTTCAAGACTGTTGGAGGACCATTTCAGGTGACTACCTCTTGAAGCTCATCCAGAGAATGCCAAGAGTGTGCAAAGCAGTAATCAAAGCAAAAGGTGGCTACTTTGCAGAACCTAGAATATAAGACATATTTTCAGTTGTTTCACACTTTTTTGTTAAGTATATAATTCCACATGTGTTAATTCATAGTTTTGATGCCTTCAGTGTGAATCTACAATTTTTATAGTCATGAAAATACAGAAAACTCTTGGAATGAGAAGGTGTGTCCAAACTTTTGGTCTGTACTGTATATGGAGTCTGACTAAACTTAAACATCAGTGCCTCTATTATTCCAGCCTAGGAGCCATAAGGAGAGAACCCCTGGATCACTAAAGGGCAGTGGTCCTACTAATGTGGCCAGTTTGCTAAGCACTGAAGACGAAGGGAGATAGAGCCAAGGGAAGTGGAAGATCCAGGATGTTGGTGCACAGTTCGTCATAGAGCAAGGTGTTCTTAGTCGATAGAAGTGGACTGTAAGAAGACCTAACACAGGAAACTGGGGGAGTGCAGAGGAGGATCCTAAATCAGAGTAGTGTATGATAGTATCTCGGTCCAAGTTGACCGAGCAATGGAGTCTTTGTCAGGGGAGCAGTCCACGCAGTACCTCAACAAATTGCGTTTAAGGAAGATCCAGGTGGCTGAAGGAGGATGACTGTATAGGCCTCTTCCTCTGTGCTCATAAATTGTTCCGAGATGTTCTACTTTTTTTAAAGTTACAGTAAAGAAATTTGAAACTCCAAACCAGTTGTTGTTTCTGCGTCCATTACCTGCACAATACATGTGCACTGCAATACAAGCTCCATGCACAGTCCTCTGCCATGTGCATTAGCCTTTAGAAAAAAAAAGATTTTTCTGTGAATATTTCTCCTGTTGCTCTCTACACCCCACTAAGTATTTACTATAATGAAAATTAATTAGTCACCTGAGTCTGACGTCTTACACAAAGTGTCCATTGTACCCGCACCGAATGCCCATGTTTTATAGTAAACATTTAACAACTCAAAAGTGGAAAATGAAATCATAAAAATCCTGAAAATATTTTTTTGTACAATTGTCAGATTGCAAAATAATATTAATCTTTTAACAGCCACTTAAATTGTAGAATGGAGCTTGTTGTCCTAGTGGCCTCCCATCCCCCTCCCCCATACTTTTCAGGCCATTTAATAACACGGGTGGGATGATATTCTGGCCAATGAGATCATTAGGGACTAATTGTGAAATGACTTCACTTTATGAGTTTTTATAACTATGGGTTTATGCCTATTCAGTCATTAAACAATAATTATATATGTCTGGATAAGCTCTAACTGGAAGCACATTGTACAGGAACGGTTCAGATTGCATGTGCAGGCAGCATGTTTGGCGAAATATTCGGAAAATTAAGACATGACAGATTGTAGGAAATAAAAAATAAAGAGACATATCAGCTTCACAACACCAGGAAGTTGCCTAATTATTTTACAAGTTATTCTCATCATGTAGGAATGGAAATGTAAATCTTGTGACTGGAGGCAACGAGTTATTATACATATATAATAGACAGCGGCAGCGATATATACAGGAATCTGGCACCCGACAGTGAAGACAAGTGCCAAATTATAAGAATTTTCTGTGACACTGAATACTGATACTGTACACAGACATATTTTTTTTCATTGCCCCAAAGCATCCAAAAAATAAAAAAAAGCAACTTAGGCTTCTTTAAAAATCACTACCGTTTTGTGTATAAAACTACACTGCAGATCTATGCGTCTCCATGGTTACCAGCTACAAACAGACTCCGACTACTGTTATGTGGGCACTGCCTATAACACTATTATGGGTTTTACCAGTGGGTGACTAAAGGAGTTGCCCCCATTACCTTCTGTAGTGTTCTCCTGCCAGGTGTAAGGAAACTAATTCAGAAGATCCTGGTGTTCATGCCAAAATATTATTTTTGTTTTTTGCAGGATAAAATCGTCACCTAGTGTTTTGCTCGTGAGCCAATCAAAAATATTGAAACTTTTCCACTATGTTATCCATTTCAGTTTTTACAAGGTGGAAAGCCCCCCTACTGCCTAGGGCCATGAAAAGGGTTGGCCAGTATAGAAAACCCAATTTTCATATACCCTATTTGGGAATTCTGAGTTAAAGGCGTTGTCCAGGCAAAAAAAATATTTTTGAAATCGGCCAGAGGCGGCGAAAAAAATAAAAATCATACTCACCTTTAGTTGGCGCTTTGGTGCCTTCCAACGCGGTCTGGCCCTCCCGGTCTGTTGCTGTCTTCCGGCAGAAATCCCTGCCGCACGCTGAGGCCAATCAGAGGAAGGGATCAGGGATGTCATACCAGTGAGCAGTTTCACTTTAAGAAGACACCAAAGCAGCAGGACCGGACTGTGCTGGGAGAACACCGGAGCACTTCCCCAGGCCTATTTTAAAAATATTTTTTTTGTACAGACAACTTCCTTAATAGATGGGGGTCCTTTGTGCAGAATCCTCATGGCTTTGCCAGATTGGAGAGCTGTTACAAAGAGTGTCTCTTGCTCTGGAGGACCTGTTCTGTCCCACATTCCACAACCAACCAACTGATTTGAATGGACACTGTGTAATACCCAATTTTCCCTGTGGTGGCGGTGCAGGGAAACTGAACACTTAATGCCAGGCTTTCCCACAGATTACAGCTAATTTTTGGGAGTTCCAGCAGAGAGACAGTTTGTGATCAGCTTTTTTATCAAGGGACCCTTGTAATAAGTAGAGCTTGTTCAAAGTACAGAACCCCTTTAAATACTATTCAAATGCCTAAAGGGTCAGTCCCCATCCCCTTTAAAGGGGTACACATGCTGTTTAACATATTTGCTTGCAAGTTAACTTATTCTGATCCCCCCAATAGGTTAGGTAGGATTGCGTCCCATTTTTATGGCAAATTAGCTCAGATCTATGAGGATTTTTCTATCAGGAAGTACAGCAGTTTTTTGGGATTATCTCATACTTTATTATTTAGAGTACCGTGGGGGTGTCTTTAATCTTGGGGCTCGGTCATTTTAGTCAAGCCCATAAACGGATATTCACAAATCTTTTGCTCAAATCTTACATGGACCAACCTGTTTAGACTGGCAGATGTATTCAATCTGTAGGTGGGTGTGTATGTAACTTAATACTGGAACATTTAAGCACCAGGGTAGATGTGTTTTTTCTTTCCTTTGCTTTACTTTTAGGAAATGACCCTAACGGTGTTTTTAAGACTCCGCCAAAAGAACATGGAAGAAACTGTCAGTCAAACCTCAAGACCGACAGAATCTACGAAATATGCTCATTGCTTAAGTGAAATAAAATAAACAAGAAGTCAAGAGCTCTCGAAAAAGAGTCTGGTGCTAAGAAAAAACACGCTTAGACTAGATGTCACGTCAAACAAATAAACACTTCCAGATGGTATTCACTGGGAGAAACTGTATCTTCCATTAATCTAGGGAGGGACTCTGCAGGAAATTAAGTGTATAACAAGAATGAGGAATAGGTACACGGTATGGTCAATTTGTTTGACATAACAATCCATTCTTCCACCACCGAGTTGTCCAGTAATGGTTCCTTCTTGACCAGAAAGAGCTGGTTCACAGGAAAATTGCTGCTCTGTGGTTTGACATAGTCACTGCTCAGCAAATTAACATGTAACGCTTGTATTTAAGGCGCAACTCCACCCTCCAAATATTTATTCAAGGCTGTATCCATGTGTAAATACAGCCTGACCCAGGACCATGATGCAATCAGAAAAAGTGAAAACACTCCTATACAAGGAAGGTTAGAAAATCTCCCTTGGTTGGAAGGGGAATCCCACTGGACACCACAAAGTTGCAGTATAAACTGATATTTGTAGTCATATCACTTAAGTTAAAGGGGTTGTCTGGTTTAGAAAAGCCATTTCCAAAATACTCTAACTAAAGGGGATTTTGAGCCTCAAAATAATGATGACATAAGGATTGGTCAGCAATATCAGATCAGTGGTTGTATGAGACTCAGGAACCCCATAGATCAGCTGTTCTAGGCAGCTGATACACAGAGAATGGAGCAGGACGCAGACAATTTTTTCTCTGTGAAGTGGCTGAACCGAGACACAGCAACTTAGGTCTCATTCAAGTGAAAAGGAGCTGATCTACAGTACCTGGTCTGGCCACTACACAGAGAATGGCACTGTTCTATTGTCTGTGTATCAGTTGCTGAGAATGGATGATGTTGGTGCTAAATATTGAACTTCCACCAATCTAGTATCGATGACCTATCCTAACCCCTTTAATAGAGGGGTCTTGCATTCCGGATCCTCATGTATTTTATCTAGACTGAAGAGTGGCTTCAAAGAACATCTCTAGCTTTGGAGGACCCAGATCATGGACTGTCCTCTTATATCAATTAGATTTGTGTAATGCTTTATCTTCCCTCTGGGAGTGCTATAGACTAGGAACAGAACACTTATTGACTGGTTACCATTCAGTGATCCATTAGACCACCAGCAGCAGACAGATGGTGTAGAGAAGTAATAGAAGCAGAGTATCAAGCAACAAGATGTGTGTATAGCAGCCGCAGGTGTCTATGTGCTTTCTGCAGGAGCCGCTGTGACAATGTGCTGAGCCACAAATGCTTCCATTAGGATTCTAAAATTTGGATAGGGTTGCTGTTGATAATCTGATGACAAAATGTACCCCCCTGCTGGGACCCCCCAGCAATCAGGTACAACTTTTGTGGAAACCTGAGCGTTCCAATTCCCTGCAGTGCCACCTCAGGGGAAATAAAGTACTACACAGTGCCCATTCAAATCAATGGGCTGTCTGTGCAAAGTAGGACAGGACCTCCAGAGCGAGAGACGCTCTTTGTAATCGCTCTCCACTCTGGGCAAGAGATGAGCATCCTGATCAGAGGACCCCCCTCTATAAACACAGAGCTCAGATAAAGCATGTTTTATTGCTGAAAATCCTGACTGTAGGGTTTGATACATGTGTGAAGGGCGTATCCTGCAGGTTTTATTCATTACACTGAATGTTAATAGTGCGGGCTCCAGCTATTTATTGAAATGTCCTTGGTTGTCCCAGACATATTTAATTTGGATGCAATAAATGGAGGATTCAGATGTGAAGGTCAGCTCGGCTTCCGCCCCATCATCTGCTACTTTGATTGAATAACTACTAGTGGGAGAGAAGACCCTTTCCTAAACACAAAGAAATTAGAAAAATGTGTTCTTAAGATTTTGCAGATGATTTAAGCAACATAATAGGGTGTTTTAAGGAAACTCACTAAATCAATGTGAAGTGACTGTACTGGGCAGCAGGGAGCATAGATTAAAGCACATCCGAGCTCAGAAATCAAAACTTTACTGGGCTTAGAGAACCTATTCTACTTAGTTGACTTATAGCAGCCATTTTAAGCACCTATATAGCTTTGGTTTTGTCACCCAGATTTGATATAAATTCATCCTACTTTTTCTTTTCCTCCCACTGCTTTCCATCCATCAATACAATTGGAGGCCTAGGTAGTACAAATTTAGAAACTTATGTTTGGTAAGGACATACATATCGCCAAATACATATGGCAGATAATGCAGCTGCTTTATGGCCCAGGAGTAAGGTTAAATAATACTATAACAACATGCAAATTACTGTATAGAACACCCAGATAATGGAAAACACCAATTTTAAACAACAGTTTTAACACAATATTACAGCTCAAGTCCTGTAGATCATAGACTATGTGCACCCTCACAAACTATTTCTATTGCTCCAATGCATCTAAAAAGAACAATGAAGCAACTCTGCAAATAAGGATAGTTAAAAAAATATTAAACAAATTGCTCTACCGTTTTGAGTTTACAGCTCCAGTGCTGATCTTGTATCTCCATGGTAACAGACTACACACAAACCCTGTGAACTCGGATTCTCCAGTCATACTATTTTCCATCTGTCCCCTACATCTGGGATGAGTGAACAGGTTTGTAACAAGCTGGGTCCCTTATGAATTTTCAAAAAATTTCTGGGAAGCAAGCACCATGACATCAGCATGCTTCGTATGACCGCTGAGGCCCAGGTACAAGCCTCAGTAGTCCCATGGGGCCGCTGACATAATTCAGGAGGCCTGAAGAGGACAGGGACCCGCACTGACTGCCGTGATGGAGTCCAGGAGAGGTAAGAAGGACTCTGTTATGTTTACACACCTCCTCTGGGCCTTCACTTATTATACTCTGGGGTCTGAAAAGACCCCAGAGTATAATAGCAGTTCCGGTTCGGACCAGAAACAAAACCTCAGGAATATTCGCGAGAATCTTGCAAGGTTTGCCCAACGTTTCCCATTAAATATATGTTACTCAATTGTAAGGGATATGATTGCAAGATCAGACTACATAGGGTTTGCTTGTGGTCTGTAACCATGGAGATACATCCATCTGCAGAAAAGCTGTAGATGCAAAACTTTAACAAGAAAGAAAAAGATTTTTAAGAACATTTTCCAGGAACAAATAGCACAACTTGATGTAATGAATGCATTGCAAAGAAAGAACCAAAGCTTTTGACATACTTTGTCATAATTTACCAGGTACAGGTGATTTTTTAGCTCTGAGGCTGTGGCACGTGCCTCTTCAAGTGCTGTGGTTATTCCTCTTGTGAAGGATTGCTAGATTTCTTTTTCACATTACTAATGAGCTGCTGATTCCAGTTTGCAACACCTGCATGTGCTGCGTGCCTCCTTTATGCCAGAAAAGAGTATGCAGTGATGTGACCTGAGCCCAAGCATGAAATAAACTAATGTACCAATATCCAGACTAAGGTCTTTTACACGCTGATGGATCACAGACCATATTCATTTGCCGCTTACCAGTAGAATACACAAGAGAAGCTGCCAGAGAAGAATTAAACACCTCCCTAACATAATAATGGGCTTGTAAAGTGACCGTCAGAGACATAACTGCACTGTTGTGTACATAATAAAGACAAGCCGTGAGAAGAACGAGCCTTAGTCTATTAGTGGTAGACGGCAGAGCCAAATCATTCTTGTTAATGCTTGGGAGAGCACAGCACAATCTGTAGTTACAGTACTAGAATGACTATTTTCACCTTTGCAAACTTTTTTTTTAATTCTCTTAATGCATATAAAATGAAGAAACTACTCAATAGGTCTTAGTTAAAAAAAAAATAGTTTTGTGTCTATGTATCTCCATGGTAACAGACAACATATAAATCATTTGTAGTCTGATCCTGCAGTTATATTCCCTACTGTCTGTCCTCTACATCTGGATAACCCACTACATATATATTAGTACAAGGGAGTGGGGTTTGCTGTATTAAGGAGTCTGATTTGGAATAATTTGTCCCAAATATATGAAATATTGAATGTATATAGATGATTTCGGCGTATCTATAAGTCTAACATTTCTGTCCTGAGATGTTACTCCACCTTCTAGGGGAGTTCACCACCTCCCTACTGGAATAAGATTGCACTAACGTTTGAGACTTTTTATATAGTTGCATTTGAGTATTCTGGTATACAGACCGCTAGACTAGTAACCCATGTCCAATTTCCTACTCACTTTTCAAATGTGGAGTGTAAAAAGTGGTGTAAAAAATGCAAAATGATAGAAAATTTTTGTGCAAAAAGTCACAAACCATCCACTTTTTTTATGGCAAAATTCGGGAGTGCAGAACTTGTTAAAACCCTCCTCATGGTGTTCACCACTTTATGTATAGAATAGAGGCAGTGTCAGCGCTGTTAACCGTATTGGTCCCTGTGGTCAAAGGCGGCCAAGGATAATAGAGCTCATTTCTCATATATCACATATGTATAGAATGACATTTACCAATCACCTGTTTTTGGGGTTATATATGATTAAAAAAAAAAGTTACAAAACCCCCCCACCGAGTGTTGCCAAATCACTACCCTGACCTATTGTTAAAGTTAAATAATTCCCAATGTTTTTTTTATTTACTAGGTCTACACACGTTCTAAGCCAAACAGATCTTTTAAAAATGTATATACAGAAAAAAAAAAAGTTTTAGTGACCATGAAAAAAAAAAAAAAGTTAGAGTCAACATTTGGGCTCAAAATTCTCCTAAACTGAACCACAAAGTAACTAGAGAAACAGCTAGAAGTTAACAGAAAGGGTTTTAGTCAAAAATTGCAACTCTCTTCTCTCAGCAATGAGAGCCTTTCAATGGTTCGTGCAGGCAGCCATATTAAGAGCTAAATATTGCCACGCGCATCGCCAAAACCTTCTACTTTCCTTGTGTACCATAAAGCCCAATAATAATAATTACCGCCTATTTCATACTTTAGGAATTTGGGGGTGGTGGGGGAGTTAAGCTCTTTTAAATAGCTTTGATTTTGAACGAAAATACAAAAATTTCAACTTCATGCATGCTTAATATGTAAGTGAAATAAATATATGAAATAAAAAATGCATTTATGATTCCAAAAAGAGACAGAAATTACAAACTTTTATTTCCCGGGAGAAATATTTCATTTTTACAAAGAAAATTACAGTGACCACAAATTGCTCTTAACAATTCCAAGGCTTCTTCATAAGACCACTTGAAGATGAAATCTCCTTAAGATTACAAATATAACTTTTTTTTTCGAGTCTGTTATTACGTACCGTGAATGGGGAGAGCGGGCCAATCTTGTGGCTGTAGCGTCGTATGGCCTCTCTGATGTGGCTAGGCTGGATGGCATCGCTGTTTGACTCAATCCCACCGGCTGCAGCGCTCTGCAACAGAAAAGGCACCGAGCTGTTATTAAATGAAAAACATACAACGAGTCTTCAGCACATAGAGACGTTCAGCTGAGGCTCACTCATGTCATGTTGAGATTTTATTTCCTTTCTGTATCTGAGATACGTGCTGTTACTGCCACATCGTCCTTCAGAGGAAAGTCCATGATGAAATCTAGGACACAGAGAACCTCACCATCTGGGACCCTCACCCATCTGGAGAACAGGGCTCCATCCAGTGTGATCAATGGAAATGTGGGCACACTTATTTGTGGCTCTCTACTTTACATGTAGAGAACTATTGAGAGAACTATTCTTTGACTCTGGTAGACTTCTATGGAGAGTGACACACACACACAAATATGGCCACCTCTCCACCGAACCAAGGCAACAAGTGGCTGCTACTCTACATTGCCAATAGGTTGGGGTTTCAGAAGCAATAATAGCATATTCTGTGGATATAATATTATATTCACCCACAAACGCTGGGTTCACACCAGCGCTTGCACTACTTTTGGGGATTCTGTACCCCTCTCTGCATGAAAAATGTGGAGAGAAAAGCGCTGCAAGCAGGACTTTTCTCTCCACTTTTTTCCACTCTTTTCGGGCGGAAACAGAGTGGTAAACACACGGACCCCATTATAGTCTATGGGGTCCGCGGGTTTCCTATGGTAATCGCTTTTTTATGAGGATTAGGTTTCCATTAGGGACCCCCCAAAGCAGACCCCCCCAAACGGAAACCGGTGCACAGATGTGAATCAAGCCTTACCTGCAAGTTAGCGGACAGCAATGAAAACAGCATTGCCCGGTTAAGACTGTCAAGGTTAGACAAGTTTCTTCCTCTGTGCTGGCACTTGACCTACTGTCTAGTTTGGAGGTGCCAGGTCTGGTGCTGATATACTAAGAACGGTGCAATTACACTATATTAGTACATTTTATTAAATTCTATTTGCAAACCAGCAAAATAACTTGGTTTTTGACCATGGACAACTCCTTTAAGATGACTGGCCGGTTGTATACTTGTGGAAATGTGACTAGGGTAAAACATCTGTAGATGACATTGACTAACATGTATCCTTTTTCTCAATGGGGATACAAATAGAGTAGGAAACGTTAGGTACGTTTTCAGATATGAAAGGAATGTCGATTATCCAGAGGAACCTCACGGAAACCTACAGATGTTGCATTGCCCCATGTGCTAGAGTAAAAAAAGCTCGGAAGATAATATGGCACAATTAGAAAAAGTTGCAGAGGTGTGGAAACTCTTAAAGATATCTGATGGTCAAAAACTGAATGCAAAAGAAATGGTCAGAACTTCAAGGGATCTTCAATAAAAAGAATCTTCTTTATTTAACCCATGTATAAAACAATACGAGGCAGACAAAACTAGACTATCCATCCTCTTCTGATGCGTTTCTGGTCTACCTAGGGCCCTCAATCCTAGCTTGTCCTCCTAAATCCATGAATGGTTCAGGTTTTCCGATAATTTAAAATTCTAGCATTGGCCCCACGCTGACCCCCCACCACGACATTTAGATGTAGACTAGTTTACAGCATTTAAGGTTTTCCTGTCCTCCTTTTACATACACACCTCTGCAGAGGTGTACAAACAGTCCAGAGGTATAGATGTGAACAAGCGTCTTGTTATATATGGTGGAACATTTCAGACCACAATCTTCCAGTCCTGGTTTGATCGCAGCCTCACTTGACTACTTTATTCTACTTAGAAGTGATCCTGGTGAATAAATACCTTATGTACCCATGTACACAAACACCGTATAAATCCCCTATTAAGTGACCAAAAGTCTCCAGTTTGTGTCATGCGTAATGACATAACCAGTGAGTCACTTAAGGTTTGCTGACTGCATTTATGGCACCGCTTTTACATCAGAACTTTAATAAACTCAGACTTAGACACTTTAATGAATATACAGATGTGTCCACCCTTACCTTTGCTCAAATTTGGTTAAGGACTCAAACTTCTCACAAAACCAATTCAATGTGACTTGCTAGAACCCAATTCACAACACAGCTACTCCGTAACCACACATGACACATGCAGGACATCTTGTGACAGAAAACTGCAAAATCACATGGTTTTAAAAAGGTGGTCACCTTGTGCAACTCAGGCTACGGCTTGCCATCTTGTCACTATTGGAGCTTCTCTTTTTACAGAGGGAGACCACATTTACTAACCAGTTGTAGTCATCTAATACAGTACATTTAGTATCTTAGCCAGTTTCCAGAAATTTTTAAAATACTCTGCTGGAAAATAGAGCTACATCTAAAGGAAGAGTCAGCCATCACAAGTTTTAGAACCCAGCAGAAAGGTTTACACTCA
This sequence comes from Leptodactylus fallax, assembly GCA_947044405.1. Taxonomy (NCBI): domain Eukaryota; kingdom Metazoa; phylum Chordata; class Amphibia; order Anura; family Leptodactylidae; genus Leptodactylus; species Leptodactylus fallax. The sequence continues at coordinate 2,578,139 of CAMRHE010000219.1, read as the reverse complement.
TTACTACTACTAGTACATCTGCTGTAGAAATTCAGCCACAGAAAGCCCACATATTGCATCACCAATGAGGCAATGTCGCAGCATGTCCATTGTACCTAACTGAAGCAGAAAGTCCACAGATGAAAACTCTACAAACTTTCTGTCAAAAGCGCTGCAGGAAGAACCGCGATGTGTTGCCCCCGCCAGTGCTGCGGGACACCACGTGGGGCCTTAGCCTAAAGGAGTTTTCCAGCCACAAATTGATTTTTTTATACTGATCTGTAGGGGATCCAACACCCAACACCTGCACAAATCAGCTATGGCAGCAGCCTCCGGGTGCCAGAAACTGCAAGTGGATGGCTCCTATTCAAGTAATTGTGGCGGTGCTGCCCTTCCCCGGAAACACTGCTATGCAGTGATTGGGGCTGCTGCACCACTCATATTACTTGAATAGGAGCGGACTGTGCACACTCCCAGTCTACTAGCAGCTTGCAGCACCTGGTGACAGATCCTGTGGATAGGTCATCACTTTGGAACCAGAAAACCCCCGTAACACTAGGTTCACACTAGCGTTCCGGTTTGGAAACCCTATCCGCTTAAAAAGTGGTTACCCTTGGAAACACACGGACCCATGGAAATGCTGGGTTTCCGCTTGCAGGACTCTTTTCTACACATATTTTAAGAGGAATGGAATCCCCGAACAGTAGTGTGAATCTACTGTAAGCTGTGCTTTGGGCATAACACAGAATACCAGAGCATTCTCCATGATATCATAGGGCAATGTCCAAAAAACAAACTCGGTACCATGAAAACTAAAACCCAGCTCTGCTACCTGCAATTCCCAAGCCAAACCCATGGTGTGGTCTGCGAACCCTCTGAAACAGTGGACCCTTAATACCTCAAAACCAGTTTAAAGTTCTTGCTTTATAAGGCATGATTGCCATTTACCGTTCCTTAAAATATAAGGCCATAGACAGAAGGACGCATTTTCAGTTCATAGGACACGGTCCCGAGTGAGTTTATTTCCAACAACTGGAATGACTGTAGTAAATCAGTTTAATTTCTTGTCTAGTGAACCTGGAAGAATGAAGTCCCGGTAGAATGGTCATGAAAGGCCGGCTCTGCCAACAGAAATAATTAGCAAACAGTAACTCTTGCAGAGTAGGACAAATATAGTCACAATTAATCTCCTACAAACTGTATAAACCGAGACTCCAAAGCGAGGTAAAAATAACACGCCATTCATGTTTGCACTGCAATTTGCATAAACCACGATGTAAAAAAAAAGAAAAAAAAAGAAAAAAAAAGAAAATGTTCTGCTTAATATTTTTTCTCATACGGCAAAGCTGGTTAGACCACCAGCACCAGCGCTCGTCCCGCTCTAAAACCTCCTTTGATGACTGTTCCATGGGCTCCTGTAGAGTTTAACAGACTAATTTGCAAACATATTTTTCCTCTATTAAAATACCATTTTTCCTTGATTTCCCTTTTTTGTCGTGGAATTGCCCAGTCTGCTTTTTGCATTCATGGTTATAAAAAAAAACAAAACTAAAAACCAACGCACTCACTTAAAAGAGATTCGTTATTGAAAAATGGATGCAAACATGAAAAAAATGAAAAATGAGCCAGCGCCAGTCGGTGTTGATATAATTGATGTGAGGGTTCCAGTTGTTGCATGTATATTTCTGCCACTGGGCAGAAGCCGCTCGTATATACATATCATTACCTTATTACATTTCCAGGAAATAGTATTTTAAATTTGGCAAAATAAACGGAGTTTCTCTTATTTATTATTCATGTAGGACATGGAAAAGAAAATTACATCAAAATCTCCGGTAGAATTTACATTTACTGAGGAACACTAAATTAGGGTTATACGTTAGAATTGGCTGCAGTTGTCTGCTATGTTAGGCTCTATGTGATCGGACAGTCCCTGAGGCACACGTCAAACTTTTTCATAGTGCCCCATTCACCCGATGGATGCCAAAAGAGTGTGCAAAGAGGTATATATCGGTGTACCTGCACTTTTTGTTTTATTTTTGCAGTTTTTAACCCCTTCCTGCCATTTCAAGAGCCATAACTTTTTATTTTTCTGTTCCCGAAATCGTACGCGGGCTCATTTTTTGTGGGGCAAATTTTACTTCATAATGGCGCCGTTTAATATTCTGCACGATGTACTGGGATTGTGCAAAAAAATCAGAATGGGGAGTAATGGAAAAACAAAACAAAACAAAACAACTGCACCCATTTCTTATAGGGTTTGTTTTTACAGTGTTCACCTTGCAGTAAAAATGACACGTTATCTGTATTCTGTAGGTCAGTTCAATCACAGCGATACCATATACATATATATATGTGTTTTTTTAATGTTTTAGAAACTATAAAAAATGAAAAACTTTGAAGAATACAGAAACGTCTTTGCATTTCCATATTCTGATACCCAAAACTTTTTTATATTTCCTGTAAAAGTTTTTTTTTTGCAAGACATGTTTAGCTTTTATTAATATCATTTTGGGGAATGTTTGATGTTTTGATCACTTGTGGACATAGGGATGCCTAATGTTCATTCATTTTTCTATCCAGTACAAGACTCACAAGTGATGTAAACTTCTTCAGTCAAGACTCGTTTTATAAAAAACCAGGAATGACCTGAAAGTAAGTTAGACCAACCTCTGCTCTTGAGATAGTTGGCCTTGTAAGTTCAATGTAAAACACAGATAGGTTAATAAAAATTAGACTCAAATACAGCCATACTGTACAATGTCAAGCAATACTTACTTTTTAAACAATACTGCCATACAGTGCTAAATAATTCAGATTTTTGTACAATACTGCCATTCAGCACAACAATAAAATCATAAAATGCTTAAAAGTGGATTTCCCATGAAAATAAAAATACTTAAAGTTGTAGAGAATTAAAGTAAAACATTTTTGCAAATATAAATAATTAAAAAAATTTGCAGAATTTTAAAGATTTTGTCTAACCATGTTAGTGGTGACAGTCTTTTGTCTTGATCAGTTGCTGAACCTTCTATGGTCTGGGACTTGTCAGAAAGCAGGCTTGATGTCCTTATTGTGTTCGGGTTATCTTCTGATACATGTAGTGTCCCTGCCTGATAACCTGTCCACAATAAGGAATCATGGCTGGGTTTCTGACAAGTCCCAGACCATAGAAAGTTCCTGCATTCATGGTTGTATCCATTGGCAGCTGATCAAGACAAAAGACGGTCAGCTCTAAGAATATTAGAGAAAATCTTTGATACTGTAAACTTTTTTTTTTTAAGTTCTCCTCCGTCATCATGCAGATAGAAACAACAGGCAAACAACTTTAACAAGAACGAACAAGCAATGCAAGAGCATACAGACAATGAAAATGACAGAGATGATAACTTTCCCAGACTCAGTCACTCCCTACGTAACCAGGCATAATAATAAAAGGAGAAGGACACCCCACTCCATAAACACGAATCACCTCTGGTCCAACCAGCGACCCCCTACAAAGATCTCAAGGCCCGTGGAGCCTGAGGAGTGAAGTAGTTAGTGAGTGACTCAGTGATAGGATTATATTTGAGCACAACGTATCGCACATCATTAAATGGATACACAAGTGACCCTAGCATCCCAACTACACCTGCCCAACACCTCTCAACCCTCTAGGAGGAGCGGGTAATATCCTTCATCAAGGCCCTAGATGGTAGGCTGGGAACATACAGCCATGGCCCCCACACCCTATCAAACTCGGATTGTGAAGTGCACTTTATGTACATAGCATATAACATCCAATATTCCACAGCTTTCTATGTAATTCCTCCTTAGTCGGGACTGTGGGCTGAACCCAGTATCGAGCAAAAATTGTTCTGGTATGGTACAATATACAGGATATGCCAACAAATTCCAGCATAGACACCAACTCAGAATCCATCAATTCTAGTAGGCAAATTCTAGGGGATGCACCCAAGGAAACGCTGTACACCTTAAGAATAGAGCTTTAATTTTTCACACTGCCAAAATATGTGAAAAAAGTGTGCATTTTCTGTTCCGCAGTGTGGACAGGTGGAGCCCTGTCGTATCCCTAATCTGAATAGCAAATCTGGGGTTTTATACTTTCTGTGGATGAATAACAACTGGGGATACCTATTTGCCTTGCATAGGGAAAGTATCGCAGTTAAGCCAAGTACATTGCTCCAGTCATCATGTCTTTCCCATTGGTCTTTAGCGTGGATTAAGAATTTGAGCACACTGAATAGGATATAAGACTCTTTGGACTGTTCCCCTCAAGCATGTTCACCAGTAGTGATATCTACCAATTGGCACTGTGATGTGAATGCAGGATGGAGCTGGACATTGCTCGCTAAAATGTTGGAAGGCATCAAGCGGTCCATTTTTCACAATAGAAATCAGGGGTAAGGATTCCCCTACCTTATTATTTATATTTTCAAAAAAAGGGGTTATCCATTTTTTATTTCTTTTAAATATGGGCCAAATAACAAGATGCATCAATACAAAACACTCCCTAATATATATATCCTGTTTAAATTCCCGTTTATCAGATTTATTTTCAGGTCATTGACCTCAGCTGTGATGTTTCATTTGCACGCTCACTACCCCTCCTTGTGAGCAGTTCAGCCAGCAGACAAGAGTAAAAAGTGGAGAAGGGGAAGGGTACACAGAGAGTGAGAGCAAGAAGATGAATCGAGGGAAATGTAGTTTGTCCATAGATTCCCTGTGTGAAAGATCCTCAGTGCGCCAACACCACGTTAGTCCACACCTGAGACTTCTTTACTAAAAACCACACTCACCGCCAGTGAGTGCTGGGTCCACAAGATAAATACAAGACAAGCTTTCTAAATTTTATATATTTATTAACCCCTAAATGGGTCGGTATTAACATCTAACACATGCAGTTCAGAACAGATATGCAGATGTATGCAAGCATTAACAGTTACTAGTTACAATATACAGCACTTAAAATAAAAAGGGAATAAAAGTGAAATAATTACTTTACCACACATATCCTTGATGTGGCTCTATAGTCCAACACTCACACATAGCATGTGGAGATAACCAGTGGAGGCTCCTAGCAGCAGCATCACAGCATCCCATCCTGCATGCTCATCACAGTATATCCTCAGTAGTCTCTTCTTTGTAGTCTCAGCACAGTCTCTCTCACTGACCTCTTACCTCATCTTTTATACCCTTGATTACACCACCCAGAATGAGGTCACCGGCGACGGCAAGTCTGATTGACTAACGCACTCAAGTCAAGATTCTTTGTAAGGAGATGGGACCAAGTGAAATGACACAATGCCGTCTATATGTTATCAACCAGGTCGGATCAACAGCCCAGGCCAAACAATACATGTGTATTTGATCACCCAGGGCTATGTAGGAATTCAATGGAGCCATTCTGGGATGAATACAAAGCCTTATTGTTACATTACCACTACTGACAACATACACCTAGGATTAGAGCTACGCACAGTTAAATTAAATAGAATTAAGAGGGAGATACGATACCCAGAGATCAAAATACATGAGTTATAGCCATATTTAAGTGGAATCATCACACCCTGCATCTAAATAACAGTGATACAAGGAGCAGCAAGTAAAGTAAAGCCAAGCAAAGGGTGCATAAGGGAACAGTGAGTATTTAGCACTTCTGTGGATGTATTTGCAGGTAATTTTTAAAGCTTGATAAACCCTTTAACTTTTAAATGGTCTACAAATTTAAATATAGTTCCTTTTGTGGGGAAAACACCTTTAAACATTATCTCTGTACGGTATACAAATAATGTTACCATATAGTGCCCAAACAAGACTACATCTATTTTTCCTACACCGTATTGCCATGCAATGCCCATTCAGTTTCTAAATAATACTGCCATACAATGCTTAAATAGTCCTACATTTTTTAACTAACAGGTTTTAATAAAATAAGAGTTTTAACTATGAAAGTTACATTTATCGAGAAGCATTAAGTGAGAGTTCTGCTACTAGCTGCAGATATCTGATGTGTTAAAGTGGAAATTTACAGGCAGGGAAGGTAGAAAATAGGGCACTACATAAAAAGCAAAACAGACACATACCTCACCACTCCGCTACTCATTTTTAGAATGTTGGCTTTGTAATTTCATTATACAGTATAACAAAGATACATGATGAATCCTTATAACCAAACACTCCATACACAATGCCAAATAATGCTTCAATACTGTGCCCACAAAATACCACCATACAATGCCTAAATACTTGTGTACTGTATTCAAATAATGTTACCATATAGGGCCCAGATAAAATTGTTGTAAATATCCCCCTAAAATGATGCCATACAAATAAAATAGCCATTCACTTTCCAAGTAATTCTGCCATACAATATCTCTATAGTGAAATGGTTAACAGTAAATTCAATGGTGTCAGTTCATTTAGTTTTTGTCAATTTTGAATTTTAATTAAAAAAAAACAAAAAAACATTCTACCCAAAATAGCTGGCAGGAAAGTAGAGTCTATAGTTGCCAGTAAGTCACAGCTATTATCTTTCCACAAGAGGAAGAGTAGGCAGCAGCAGGAACATTTGGTTCACCATGACGAAAAAATTAATCATGGGGTTGTGGTAATGTCCGGAGCACATCTGTGCCCCAATGACTGCAGTGCCAGGTTGTGGAGTGACTTTCTGGGTTCTGGTCACCAGCTGGGAGCTTGTGAAATTCACAGCTGGATTTTGTTATCACCTTCATAGACTGAGTGGGTGCTTAGGTCAATACACAAAATGTTACTATGTTTGCTTTACATTATTTTCCATATTGCTCCATTTTTATTGTAGATTTGTCAGTCTTTTAAGTGCTTGGTGGGGGAATTCTGTACCTTGTAGATACTGTACCTCTAGGGGAATATATTTTGTTTGTTAATAGGGTCGTGTCAATTGTTTAAGTCTAAGTCTATCTCGAGTATTTTGTTCTGTGGAAAAGGATCTTAGATAGGCACTGTAGTTTCAACAAACTTTCCATAAATGAACAGTATTGGCGATAGTCTTACCAGAGAGAATACCTATTGTCCATCATAACCAAAGCACTTGACTCACATCAGTACATATTGATACGTCCCTATACATGTCTTGCATGGTCTTAGGGCCATATATGAGTGAATAAGAGAGAGAGAGAGAGACACAGTTATGGAGCAAATGTTTCTCTACCTTCCTATGGTGTGCAGTGTATGGCAGCTAGTCTTACACTCACCGATTTACAGAGAACTACAAATTCCAGATCTAGTATAAATAGGGGGAAACTTCTAAATAATGCAGAATGTAAGTCATATAATGACCAGAAATAGTGTTAGGGTATGTTCACATGGTAGAAAGTGGTCGGGTTCACAAGAGTGGGGCTATAAGTGACGTGTCTCAAAACGCAAAATCTGCAGATGAATCAGCCACGTAATCCACAGTAAAATCGAGTAGGACACTTATTTCAGCACCCTGCTTCGATCCCTGCCTCCCATTGAATACAATGGAAGGCAGGTTCAGGACGGAATTTGGCACTGATTTGAAGGTGGAATCCAACTCCAAATCAGCACAAAATTTCTTTGTGTGAACATACCCTTACTCCTCATGTGCACAGACAGCTTATCCTGAAACAAGAGGTATACTTTTAGTACTACAGACCACTTTTGTTCTCTCTGCTCAGTGTCAGACACATGTTGAGGTTTAGGAGCTCCAGCTTGAGTAATAAATTAATAATAAATATTTATTTATATAGCACCAACATATTCTACAGAACTTTATAAATTGCCCACCATTGTCAGTTTAGTTAAGGACTGCATTTTCTCATGAAACCAATTCAATCCAATATTGCAACATGCTAACAAAACCCTTGAAAGACTTCACTGTGCAACACAACCACTGGGTGGCAGCACATAGACACATATAGAATATCACTTTGTGACACAATATCACAAAATAATATTATCTTATATATAGGGCAGCACGGTGGCTCAGTGGCCTTGCAGTGCTGGAGTCCTGGGTTCGAATCTGACCAAGGACAACATCTGCAAGGAGTTTGTATGTTCTCAAAGAGTTTGCGTGGGTTTCCTCCGGGTACTCCGGTTTCCTCCCACACTCCAAAGACATACTGATAGGGAAATGTAGATTGTGAGCCCTATATGGGAGAGAGATTGACAATGTCTGTAAAGCGCTGTGGAATATGTTGGCGCTATACAAGTAAGCAAAATAAATAATCTTGTACAGCTTGTCATCTCGTGGGACATATTTGGACATGTCCTGGGAAGAGTAAAGGTAAGGATTGATCTGTACATGATTGCTCTACAAATCTTGGATTTGTTCTAAGGAAATAACAACCTGGTAAGATTCTAAAATAGGTTCCTGTATTCATCTTTCTTACCTTCTTCCTTTTCCTCTGTTTTGACTTAGCAGAATCAGGTGTTTGTGAACCATTACCAAGTGAGCCAGGCTGGTTCTTGCCCATATGTTGGGCCCCAGTTGATGGAGGATTTGGTGTGGCAGGAGGAGTGTTCTCTGGGGTGTCCGGATTGCTCTTCAGTGGCTGGTTCTGAAAAAATGACTTTAGTAGAAGAGATTTTAAGTTGCAATCAAAGTATTACAGGACAGTCAAGATGGTAGACATTATATGTGACTCACCTCTGAAGGATTATGACTTTGTATGTATGTGGCAGACATAGCATGTGAGAATGGATCGCTGGTCTTTGGAGACATATCTTGCTTCACAAGCAGAGCCAAATCCACCAACTAGAACCAATGATGTTAGGAAATATTAGATAAGGACAGAAGAAAAAAAGTCACAAAACTGATTGAATAGACAAGGGCAGTCCAGAAGAGGACAGCTCCCTCTGTGCATTGTGTAGTGGCTGTGAATGCTACTGCAAGTGGGCAGGAGAGAGTTGGAGTACCATTCCCATCTAATACACAAATGGGCAGATTTATTAAGACTGGTATATCGTACACCAGTCTAAATAAAGGCCCCAGTTGGCGCAAGGAATGAGTGATTTATGGAGATGCAGATTTGCATTATAATGGTCCCCAGAAAAGTCCACCCACATTCACACAAGAAAGGGGCTTGTGCTAAAAGTGCGTCACAATATCATCCTTCTACCCCAGAAAACTGGGCCTCACACCAAATATGCGCAACGATATCATCCTTCTACACTAGAAAACTGGTGTAAAGGGATTGATAAATCTCCCCCAATGTATGGAGCTATGCATTTTCTAATTTATCAAGGCCCCTTCAATCAGTTGAAAGGTGGGCGTCCAGGAATCACACCCTCCCCTCCACGATAGGACATCGAAACCCCTTTAGATAAAGGACACCCCTCTAAAATAATACCTCTTTTAGGTTAAAGTCCCACGTAGCGATCCGCAGCCACAAAGTGCTGTGGAAAAGATCATGGTGGAAATGCAAGGTTTTTTCCATGGTCTGTTTCACAGAAAGTCCACAGAGTTTTCCTCTGCAGACTTTCTGTCCTATTACACCTATACGGAAGACGCCAGCATTTACGTAGGTATAATTGACATGCTGTGATTCACAAAAATGTAATGTTTTTAGTAATCGCAGCATTCACGTTGCGGACATTTTTTGCAATGTGTATGGGATTAGCCAGAATCCCATCCACTTTGCAGGTACTTTAAAACGGTGCAGTTTTGCCTCAGTGTTTCTGCTGCAGCCAAATCGTGGCCTTTTTGCAATGAGGGGCCTGGCCTTAAAAATATACCCTTAAGTGACAAAAAATAAAGCATTACAGCAGATCAATACTCATCTATATAGTACACATTTAAAAACACAAAAATATTCAAAAAAATCAAATTACCTGAGCCACAGTTTCATAGGCCAAATATGCGAGTATTTCCATAGCCACAGCATTTGGCTTTATCTCCATGCTGCTGCAGTCCAACCAATCCCGAAATTTGGAGGCCTTTTTAGCTGTTGGTTACACAAAAATATCTTAGTATCTGCATTATCTTTTTTTGCCATATTGTAGTTACCATTCACAATAGGGGTTTATTAATAAGTACCAATATTACTAATAATTTAATATATCCATGTACCATATTATCTTCTGTAAGCTCTATCTGCATTATAAGTAACCAAGGATTGCAGTCTCCTCTACACTATGCTGAAATAAAGGGAAATGGCTATAACTAGGCCTCATTTTTTTTTTCTACCCTTTAAAGGTGAAAACCAGTAAGTGTTACTCACCTACATATTTAGATACATCCAGACTTTAAAGTCACCTTATAGAATTAAAGGAGGTGGCAGTGCGCAGTGTAAATGCACAAAACAGTATAAAACAACATTTACTGCCTCACACAACAGGTGTGAAGTAGGCCATTCATCTTAATTGGGTGCTAACATCAGTGGTTAGTCTGGGTCACTTAATGTCAGCCCCAATAAACCGGCAGCCATAGCTCAAAAACGTGCAGCGCCAGGAAGAACTACACAAACAATACCTTAGTTGCAATAATAGATGTGTACTCGACCATCAATAATAAGATATCAATAACAAAAGTCATATATCTACAGTATATCTGTCTATCTATCTACACATATACATATACACAATAGGAAGTACCACAAAAGGAAGAATTAATATACAATGAAGAGATGTAATTGCTGTAATTTACTACATAGTATGTAAAAAGTAATAGGAGTACAATAAAACAAAAATAAAGGCCTCATGCACACGACCACAATTTCATCCGCAATTGTGGATTAAAAAAAAAAAAGGGCCCGTACATTTTAATGGGCTCATACACACAGCCGTAGTTTTTGCAGCTGTGTCCGGGCCACATTTAAGAGCCACAAATACTGAAGCAGGTCTTATACCTGTCCGCATTTGCAGTTCAGCCCATTCAATAGAATGGATGGGACAGTGAAAATCATGGATGACACCTGGATACCAAACTGGGCGTCATTCGGACCCGCAGACGATCGTGTGCATGAGGCCTAAGTAAAAATATTTAAAAATGAAATACATCTAAAGATAAGCCATTTAACAGAAGGTATTACTATAAATAAGATATGAAGTGTTTTCATACAAATGAATTATATGTGGGCATCTAGTGTCTGGTTCTTGTAACATCTTGATTCATCAGGACACGGTGAATACATTTCTAGTTCTACGTCGTCAATTGAGTCTCATTCGGGATGAGTCGTTTTAGATTATGAGTTCTAATAAAAGTTATGTTTTTGAGTTTCATCAATATTTTGAGTAGGGAACCAATTTTTTCTGTGATCAATTGTGTTGGTTGTCCCCATCACCACTGTGATTTTATATATATATATATATATATATATATATATATACATACACACACACACACACACACACCCATACATATATATATACACCCACACATATATATACATACAGTACATACATACACAATAAACAGACATACTAAAAATTATTTTAACAATTTTTTTCCCAAGTCATATTATTCCAGATATTAACACTAACATGGGATTCTCTAACCAGATTCTTCAGAGCTATTACACAGGTCAATAGTATAAAATGATATGATCATATTATACAAGAATATAGATTTTAAACTAAGAATTAAATATAATTTGACATTTTAAAAATGTAATAATTATCTAAATAAAAATGTTGTGATGTCAATCACTTCTCCTACTATACTATTCACTAACATGAGCTATTTCAATATTACTTTTTTTTTTTTTTTTTTTAAACGGTTTATATTTATTGGATTTTACATCTGAAATATTTGTAACTATTTGGCTATATGGAATATACAGAATAAACATAAAGTCTAATTTATATTTATATTTCATTTATCTAGGTTTGGTTTTCTAATTGTCTGTGTGTTATATCCATGGAAAATTTTCTAAATATAAGCATGTTTTAAGGGTTTCTTTCTTTATGGATTTTTAGAAGAAAATTAGTACAATGTATTTTAATTTAACAATTCATAGGATGATAATATATTTTATTATTAATTGCTTATGTATTTATTGGGCTAATATGGTTTACTTTAAATCCTTCACTTTTTAGTACTGACATGGACAGGCTAAGCTCACCTACTGCCACTTTTCACAAGCAGAGCAAGTAGTATAAAATGCTAACTGGCGGACCGGACAGTCCTCACTACAATTCAATGTCAGGAATGGTTAGCCATTAGCCATATAAGTTTTGCCATTTGATGGATTTGTAACAGGAGACTGGGAAACACCAACAGACTCCATTATCTCACTGGGGCTTCAGTGTTTTTGACAGCAAAAACGGTACTGAAGACTATAGTATTCTCTGCATAGGAAATACCAGGAGGATGCAGAAACACCCAAACGTCAGTGCGAACAGAGCTTATTTTTTTTATTGTCAAGATGTTTTTACATACAATACTTGACTATTTTACGGGACAATTACCTTCAGCTTGATTCCATATTACAGTTTTGACCACGAATAAGAAATATTTTTTACCTATTTGGTTCTGAGAAATGACTCTGAATCTCCAATAATGAATCTGGACTAAGAGTGTATTTTCCATGACCACACCATACTGATTTTATCTTTCGGACAGTGGTCACAAGGGCGGTTCCTTTGTCTTAGTGCACTACAATTACACATGTTTCACATGGGATAGTGGCTAGTGTGTGGTGGAGTGGACATGGAACGCAGACCACAGCTGCCATCGGTCCCTGGCATCCACTCAAAATCCTGTTGAGTCTTTAGCTGGTACACAAAATTCAGGTAGCTTTATTTTTCTATATGCAACCAGGCGGCTAAATGTCCCAATGTGGGAGAAACTGAATTTGACACCACATTATATGGCAATGTACGTTTGGTCCTAGAGACCATGAAACCAGACACGGCTGCTATTTCTGTGCCCTCTGTCATTCTGCAGCTCAGCCGTTTTCATTCTTTTATATTTTTTTAATGTTTTTTTTTTTATTTACATTTATACGGAACCTTGATTATAATTTTTAGGTTTAAAAATGGCTTTATCACAAACCTCTCATTTACTGGAATCGCTGTGATCTCAAGTACCAGTCACTTAATGTTTTGCAGATGCAACCGGCAAAGATTCAGCAGAGCTCCAAGGGCCGAATTAAATTTAGAACAAAATAGTGAGGTTTTTTTTTTTTTTTTTTTCTTAAAACTTTCAAAAAGAAACAAAAGAGAAAAAAAAAAAAAAACCCGCATGTTATTTTCGCCTTGAATCAGAATCTATATTAACAGGTTTGAAGCTGGTAAAAGGCTCCATTGTCCTGGTCATGTGACCGCGGTTAATGTGTTCCTTTCTTTACTACTGTTGCTGTGACCTTTCCATGCTCTTAGTCACTTCACCGCTGTTTGGTCAGTCCTTACTCATTTGAAACCCATTACAATCCTACCCACAATGTATTTCTAGGAACCTAACAGTAAGTGTGTGGGAAACAGTTCATGCCGTCATCATGTTATTAGATAAAGCTGTAAGTCGGGGTCTATTCAGGGCAGTTATTTGAAGAATAGTTGTGACAATATGCAATTCACTTAATTCTATAATTACGACTATTTATAGCATTGCGCACATTGAAGCGAGCTTGTAGAAAACACGCTGTAAACACAACTTGTTTTCCACTGAAATGCAGAGTAATAGACACAGCTTTTGTGATCTTTGTAAAAGGCCGTCACAGGACATTAAAATGTATTAACAAATAAAAAGGCAAGTCACAGGGAATAAAGTATCAGAAAACAAAAAAAATATAGACAGGCATGAGATAGATATAAAATAGAGATAAAATAGAACTAAAATAGGCAGAAAGACAAATAAAAAAAAGTAAAGTACAAAAAAAAATTATATATATACACACGCACGCACGCACGCACGCACGCACACAACCACATACTGTATATATGTATATATTAATTACAATCAATAAAATAAACCATGGTGGAGAACAGGCTTTCCTGTTTATGCTTACTGTGTATGACTAGGCCCGTAGAAATTAAATGAGAGATATTAAAATAGAGAACTCGGCCCTCTGAGATTATAGTATATAGTTAGAGATCTCTTCAGTGGGTCCAGTTATCCGTGTGACATTTTAGTCTCTGTTCAGCAATGACTGAAACGTCACACAAATAACTGGACCCAGTAAAGAGATCTTCAATAGCAAAATATAATCTCAGCGTGCAGAGTGTTTTTTTTTCCTGCTATTGACTTGAGAGCCCATTATCACACTAGGATACCACACTAATAGAAGAGTGGTGTTTAACTACGTTTACTAGAAAGAAATATAGGTTACAACATATTAACCCTTTAAGGACGCAGGGTAGTTTGTACGTTAATGTTCGGTGACTTTTTTCATATTTTCCTTCCCCACTTTACAGAATTCATAACTTTATTTTTCTGTCGACATAGCTAAGTGAGCGCTTATTCTTTGCGTGAAAAATTGTACTTTTATTTGGCACCATTTTGCAGTACATATAATGTTTATATTAGCTTTTATTACTGTTTTTTTGGGCTCCGTGTAAAAAAAAAACAATAATTCTAATATGATTTTTTGCATTTTGTTCCTACGACTTTCACTCTGCATTATAAATGACATGGCATGTTTGTCTGGCGGCTCATTACAATTTCGAAGATACAATGATTTTTATTTACAATGATTTTATTATATTTCTAATAAAACCTAATTTTTCAAAAATGAATAATTTTCCTGGGGTGTCTGTATTTTTTACTGTTTAGTTGTTGGAGATATGTCAGAGCTCTTTATTTGTGGGGCAAGTTGTAGTTTTATTGGTACCAATGACTGGTATGTATGAGTTTTTGATCACTGTTCAGTGCTATTTTTGGGGGAGGTGAGATGACCAAAATACATTAATTTGTGCATTTTTTTTTTCAGTGGGATAAATTTGGATAGTGTGGACTGACACTATGGGGATTATCAATAGCTATTCATGGCATCTGAGGCGTTAAGCTGCCAGAGTCTGAGTATTTTCCAGTCCTAGGTCTTGGTTTACATTACACAGCCGAGACCTGAACGTCATGCTACAGGAACAGCTCCTGTACCCGTGGCATCAAAACGCTGTGCTATTACAGTGCTGAGCATTAACTATACACTGGGAAGCTATAATAGTACGGAAGTGGTTTAACAATAATATGTTATCTGCATCTATTTCTTACAGTAGATTTATGGTATTCCTATTAATATAAAGCCAACAAATAAAAACAAATAGAGTTATATTTTTTTTTTCAAATTATATTTTTAGTTACAGAATTCTAGTTTATTAAAGAACTCGAAATTTTAGTTTTCCAATACATCACACTTCAAGAGTCATAACATTTTTATTTTTCAGTCAGTGCAAATTTATAAGGGCTTGTTTTTTTGTGGGATGAGTTATGTTTTTCAGTGCCACCATTTTGGAGGACATAGAGTATAATTTATTGATTATCCTTGGTTGAGGGAGACCAATGTAAAAAACAAAACAAAAAAAAAACAAATCTCCGTTTTTTTTTGTTTGTTTTTTTTGTATTTTTCCATAGTTTACTGCACATAAAATAACCATAAAACTTACAATTTCCAATATACTTTTTCTATATTAATTTTATATGGTTTTCAAGATCCCTGCCTGCAATCAGGTCATTCAATAGAAACCTTCAATGTTTTACAAAGTTTACCGGATCATGAGATGGACACACTGGTGTACGGCCCGTGACAAGACACAACTTTGATACTTGTACTGTAATAATCCATGAACACCAAATTTACTACGCCTGGCTTTTTAAAAATTCTTTACAATTTCTATCAGTAGTCTAAATTTCTCCCTGAGTTGGTGGATGCAGACAGCTTCCAATCCAATTGAATGATAACAAGTTTATTGACACATTATACAATTTTCCCTATAATGTATGTAAGCTTTAAGAGACGTCATATGAATGTATTAAACAACGATACAGCTCTGTGATAACTGCACACAACTCTGGCTCTACACCATGATATAAAGTACTGAGAATTACACCCTCTCTTATTATCTGGAACAGAAATATCATGAATTGTTAAGTTCTAGTAAGTCTGTAACTTACAAAAACTGAGCTGACGACTTTCACAGAATTCAGCATACTGGGCAGAGTCCATACTTCGGGTTTGTTTATCAGCTCTCTGTAAAAGAAAAACATATTCATTACAATGTGTGTATTCTTATTAGTAAACCTGCCCCTTTCTTTTATCTTGGGTTCGCTGTGAAATCAAGGCATAAGGAGTTATAGTATAGTACACTGTTATGAGCACCACATTAAAGGGACCTTCCAATGAACATAACCATATTTAAAGTTGCAAAGAACTAAAAGTAAAAAATGTTATCAAAACATGAATCTTTAACAGAATTTTAAAGATTTTCTCTAACCATCTTAGTGGTGAGAGTATGTTGTCTTTATCAGTTACCAATGGATATGACCATGATTGCAGGAACTTTGTATGGTCTGGGACTTGTCAGAAACCCGCCATGATGTCCTTATTGTGGCCGGGTTATCAGACAGGGGCACTACAAATATGAGAAGATAACCTGGAGGTCATGGCTGGGTTTCTGACAAATTTAAATATGGTTATGTTAATGGGAAAACCCTTTACTAACCAACAATTTGGCCATGTGCCTAAGGCTTTAGGGCTTATCCCACTAATTTTTGTAGCAATTATTGTGAAAATTAATCAAAACCAAAGCAAATTTGTCAGTACATTAAGATTACTTGGATGGGATTACACACTGAGGACATATGACCTATAACTTGCAGACAATAGGAAGTTTCTGTTTATTATGCACCACTGCCTAGTACAATAACAGGGATAATGTTGGCTTTTTTAACACATGGCCAGTGACGTAAAAAAAAAAAAAAAAAAAAAAAATCAAAATGAAAAATAAATTAATAAATACACGACACAGTTTAACCTATTTTAGTTAATTTTGCCATTTTCTGATGAACCATTCACTTAAAATTTATGAAACCATAAAATATTTCTGGAGAAAATATGAAAGAAAAAAAAAATGAAATGTGGAACTGAACCAACCATAAGAAAAAAAAAAACGTCCTGAAGATGATTTATTTTGCATCTCTCCGGCTGGCCTAGATTTTTTAATTCAGGATATAGTTCTGTTTTTATGTGGGTTTGATTTGGACAGAGATCAGATGCCACATTATTCTGAAATAAACTGTAACATCTTCTGACAAATATTCATATCCAAATGTCCCATGATATTACATGCTTTTCCACAAGGAGAGGCAGCAATATTTTATCTTTGTCCAACTGGAATTTGGTTGCAGATGAAACTTTTGAAATGTGTTAAAAGTCTCGTCTATTGGCTTGAAATGGTAACAGATAATTGGTTTGTGCTAGTAGCTAAGATGGAAATTCATT
Organism: Leptodactylus fallax; assembly: GCA_947044405.1. NCBI lineage: Eukaryota > Metazoa > Chordata > Amphibia > Anura > Leptodactylidae > Leptodactylus > Leptodactylus fallax. The sequence continues at coordinate 2,560,785 of CAMRHE010000219.1, read as the reverse complement.
ACAAGGGTATCGTATCACCAAGAAGCTTTCATCTGGGAACAGGCTGCAAGTATAGTACTTGGAATGCAAAAGTCTCCCCAAGTCCAATCCGTCACGTCAAGGAGTTTTTGTGTCAAGTTGGTACCTAATTAGAAGTGTCATCACCCAGAAAGTCTTCAGTTACTTTATCAGAGGAGGCCTCAGCAAGCTACATTAGGACTTGTCAACCTGATAATCCTTTTGTCCCAAGATATTAGGGTCTGAATAATAGCATTACAAAGTCTTTCCAGAGCTGTATCTAGGCTTTCCATCACCTGGAGTAAAGGTTCAGTTTACTGCTCTTACTCTGTATATACCGTGTTTCTCCGAAAATAAGACAGGGTCTTATATTATTTTTTCCTACGAAAAAGGGCTAGGGCTTATTTTCGGGGTAGGTCTTAATTTTTTCCATGAACAACAATCACACATTTGATTGCTTTTTATTTCAACTTTTATCAGAGGTGAAACAGCAAAAAAAACAGCAGTTCGGCACTTTTGATTTATTTTTCCTCTACGGCATTCACTATAGAGGTAAAATATTTGTATAAGATTGTAGAGCGGGCGTTTTCGGACACAGGGATTCCTAATGTGTATGTGTTTCACAGTAATATTTTAGTTTTATATGTATTCTAGTGAAAGTGGGGGTGGGGGCTTGAACTTTTATTGTTTTGGTTTTTTAAAATATTTTGTAACTTTTTTTTTTTTTACTATTAACTCCTCCTAGGAAGCTTGAACCTGCAATCATCCCATAGACTGCGATACAACATATTGCAGTCTATGGGAGATTATCTACGTTACTAATGAGGCTGGACCTCAATAGTAATATTCCTATGACAGGCCTGGGAGTCTTCATAAGGCTCCCGGCTGTCAAAGGAACAGGTCGGCTCCCGCGATCTCGCCGTGCAGGAGCCGACCTGCAACGTGATAGGTACGGGGCCGGTGAGGACCGGCCCCGGGGACAGTTGCTCTGTTTTGGGGGGGCTATAGGGACTGTAGCTATAGTATAGTAGCTATAGGCGGTTGGGACCGGCCCTAGGGACTGCGGGGGGCGGGAAGCGCGGAGGTCACACTTAGCAATGCCCACTGTCAGAGTCCACTCACGGGCATTAACTCCAGGTTGTGCTACTTTGGTGGGAAGGAGGGGCGGGGTGACGCTGAACAATGCCCGTGACCAGGGTAGAAACTGATCGCAGGCATTAACTTCGGGTCTCCGTGGAGACCCAGTACAGTAGCTATGGTAGCCACTCTGCAGCAGAGCGGCTGCCATCTTTAAAGACCCGGCATCCACTGTAATCGCACGGCAGATGTCGGGAAGGGGTTAAATTAGCTAGGGCTTATTTTTGGAGTAGGGCTTATATTTCAAGCCTACTCCAAAAAACCTGGAAAATCTAGCTAGGGCTTATTTTCGGGGTAGGTCTTATTTTTGGAGAAACACGGTAAATACAATACATAGAAGTGGCTTTTGGTCCCCCTTGACAACCAGCACCTTGGGCACATGCTTCCTCCCACCGCAAATAGATCTGGAAATAGAGCAATTGGACAATCCAGGTTAATATTAGAGGCAGAATCTATGGAAACTTGTCATACGGTCCAGTAAAGGGGTTTCCAGAATTGCCTGAAAGCAGGCAATGGTATAAAATAAAAAATAAGCATTACTTACGTGTTAAAGGAAACCTATTAGGGCTATTTGGGAACTAAATCACTCACCGGTCCTTAAAGAATGGTAATATAGTGTCCCATATAGCTTAGTTCTAACTTTCTCTGTGACAACCTTTACAAAAAAACAAACGAACCTTTATAATATAATAATAATAATAATAATAGTCCTTTAATAGTCCCACAGTGGGGAAATTCAGTGTGTTACAGCAGCAAAGATAAGATAAGCAGATACAAATACAAATACAACATGTACAGGAATGTTCCAAGGTGAGAGGCATTACATTAATAGCAGACAGACAGATAGGGCGTAGCAGAGGAGGGGGAGGGGGGGGGGATTTAACAGGCAGAGAGATATTTCAGTTCTCTGTATGTAATGATCTCCGCTTAGGTCGGTGTTGGTTGTACAGCCTAACCGCGGTGGGGAGGAAAGACTTCCGATAGCGCTCCTTCTCACACCTAGGGTGGAGCAGTCGGTCACTGACAGTACTGCTCAGCGCGATCACAGTCTCATGCATGGGATGGGACTTCTTCTTCCGCATGGAGCTCACCACGGACAGTATCCTTCTGTCACCCACCACCTGCACTGGGTCCAGTGGGCTCCCCAGGACAGAGCTGGCCCTTCTAATCAGCTTGTCAAGTTTATTTCTGTCCCTGGTTGATATACTGCTCCCCCAGCAGGCCACTCCAAAGAAGATGGCTGATGCCACTACCGAGTTGAAGAAAGTCCTAAGAAGTGCCCCCCGGATTCCAAAGGCTCTCAGTTTCCTAAGCAGGTAGAGCCTGCTGTGGCCCTTCCTGTACAGGACCTCCATATGATCATTATACTGACCTATAGAGGAGTCCAGCGAGTCTCGGGTGATCCTGACACCTGAATAGCTATTCACTGAAACCGGGAAGTACACGTCCACTTCACTACACCTGCGTCCTAGGTCTGCCACATGTGCACCGGAGCTGAGGCATACTACTCTGGCTTCAGTAAAGAGCTGCACAGATATCGGGTGTACAACGAACACCGACCACAAACAGCACTGGGATAGGGCTATTTGGGACACAAACCACTTGTCCATAAGGACCTGTGGGTAGTTTAGTGTCTCTAATAGCTCAGACAGGTTCCTTATAAATCTGCTTCCAGCAATGAAGTCACACCATCAAACATGTGACCTCCACAGCCAGCTACTGACTTAGTACTTTCATGTACAACATGTGGACAATGAGGCAGTGATAGGCAGTGACCACTGGAGCTGCAGCGGTAGCGCCAGCAGTGGATTTAGTTTTTACTTCATACCAGTCTCAAGCAATTTTCTTAAAATCTTAGACAATACCTTTAATAAAGACCTGATACCACTTTTTTTCCTTATGGAATACTTATAGTGGAATGTAAAAAATTAGATAAAAAAAATAAAATAAAATTGAGCACTTAACACAGAGCAGTTGTATAAACTTTGCTTTAATGGTTTTCTGTTGATTCTGGGTTATTTCACACTGTTCCATTGATATTCATACTGCTTGCGAAATTCCTCTGGTTGTCAATGGAAACAGACACCATATTAGCTCCAAATGACCGTCAGACCTGAACTACGTATTTGGCTTCTCTGCAGATATTCTGCCAATAATAAAATATTCTCTGCCAATAATAGAATAGTAAAATTATAAATTTATCTTTAGATGTAAATGGAGATGAGTGAAGTATTTTTAATATTTTATAAAGACTAAATTTGTAAAATGTGACTTAAAGGGGTTGTCCCAAAAAATGAAGACTGCAAGACTTTTCTCCCGCTCAACATTCAACTTGAGAAGAGCCAAGCTGAATGTGGTCGGGACTGTTGGCGGGTTTGTGCTCCCATTCACTTCAATTGGATGCCGAAGATATCCAAATGCTGTACTTTAACTATCGCCATCACTCCCGTTGAAGTGAAACAGAGTGCCGACCACCACCAGTCCCATCCACATTTAGCATGGCTGCGCTCAGGATGAATGCAGAGAGGGATAAAGGACTTGCCGTCTTCACTTCGTGGGACAACGCCTTTCAGGTAACACAAGTACTGGTCCCTAGATCTTAAGGCTTGAATTCAGATGGTTCATTCAGTCCCATTACCCCTGTGTATAATATCCAGCTCCTAGCCATGGAGTCGCCTTCACAAACATTAGTGACAGAATGGCCGGATCTCTGGAGATCACTGAATCCCAGAGTGGTTCTGTAATAGGAATTACCGCTGAAATTTCTTCCCGCCTACATATTCTACGATAAGTTGATAAGTTGAAAGAATTGCATAAACTCAGCCACAATGTGTTGGCAGACACGTAAATGTACAAAAACCTTTACTGGGAACATCACATCAGATTGTTTTTATGCACTTGATAAAGGAGCTTGGTGCTCCGAAACGCGTTGTGCTTATCACCCTAATAAATGTGAATTCCTTCTATCATCATCTGTGACCGGGGGTTATTTCCCAAGAGCGAAGGTTGGTACAGTGGATCCTTGGACCACCATAGATTCCATATATTTACCTTCCAACTTTATCTACACAAAACCACACTTAGCTGCCACGAATTATGATGTGATCAGGCAAGGATTTAACCGGTCTGGATTTGTCCAATTGTGAGGACATTATCTAACAAGTGGCTCGGCGTCAATCTTTTTCGATTTTTGAGCATTACGTAAATGTACAGGGCAGGGGCATCAAGCGCTGAGAATTATAGTACAGAAAAGGCACCAATGCTCTGCTGAGAGCCCAAACCACCTCTGACATTAACATCAGCACAAAAACTGTGCCCCTTCAGAAGAAGCTTCATGGCGTGGGTTTCCTTGGCCGAGTAGCTGCCTTCAAGCCTTGTCACGTGTTAGATGGAGCGTTGTAAAGCACAATGCATACTGGACTCTGGAGCAGTGGGAACATGTTCTGTGGAGATGAATCTCACTTCTCTATATGGCAGTCTGATGGACCAGGTTGGGTTTGGTGAATGCCATTACATTACCTGTCTGACTACACTGTGTCAGCTGTAAATGTCATCATATCAAGACATTTTGGACAACTGTCGCTTCTAACTTTGTGGGAACAGTTTTGGGAAGGTCCTTTTTGTTCCAGCAAGACTGTGCCCCAATACACAAACCAAGGTCCATAAAGGCATGGTTGGGGGAGTTTGGTGAAGAAGAACTTGACTGGCCGCACAGAGCCCTGACCTCAATCCCATCCAATACCTTTGGGATGGCATAGATCGGAGATTGTGAGCCAGGCCCTTTCATCCAACATCAGTGTCCAACCTCACAAATGCTCTTTTGGGACAAAAATTCCCACAGACATGCTTATAAATCTTGTAGAAAAAAAAGAGTGGAAGACGTTTTAGGTGCAAACGAGGGAACAACTCTATATTAATGCCTATGGATTTCGATGGGATATCATAAAAGCCCCTGGAGGTGTAGTATACACCGAATATCTTAAAGAAATCTTGTATAATCACTAAAAAGCAGACTTCACTTGGTGGCATGAAAGTCATCCTTAGAAGAAATCCAGACTGCTCCTTCTTTGGTTAACAATGTACTTGACTCTCTGCTCTGGGGCCATTCTCCGACATAGAGTAACATATACAAGGAGGACTTAATACTCTTGAAGTGCTCCAGAACGTCACCGACTTTCACGTTGACTCTCTTCAATGTAGGACAGAAATCAGATCTAAGCATTCTCCAATAAATCTATTTATTTTAGTTCTGGTCCGATGGGCACTTAGCTACCAGGGAAGTGAAACCAACGTAAAGAAAAACAACATTAAGGTAAAAATGGATCCTAAGAAAGTAACTGAAACCTGAACGAACATTAAAACAACTGGAAATAGTGAAATATTCAATGCCAGAAGCGAATGACTGCAATCTCTGAAGGAAAGCAGAAAAAAAAGCTAAAATTTCCTCCAGCATAATTGTTGGTTGTTTGGCAGCAGAGTCACAGGAGGACAGCAATGGGCGTGCAGCATACGACAAATGTGTGTGACCGCCTTCAGCAGCAGAGGTTTCCAACATGTGGCGCTTGAACTGTTGTTAAACGACCACTCTCAACATGCCGTGACCAGGACAGGCTCTCAGGGCATGCTGGGAATAATAGTCTAACAACTGCTGGAGAGTCACAGATTCTACAGGAGCTCCCTCCAAAATTATACAGCGATAACAATCTAACATGTGGAGGAGACATGACAATGTAAAAATAATTGCATTGGTGGGGCCCCCTCTCAGATGCTGCATACATCATGGCTGCTACCGCACCTCATTATATATACCTCAACTGATACAAGACACATAATACACACCTCAGCTGCTGCAGAACATCATAATACACACCTCAGCTGCGGCAGAACCTCATAATACACACCTCAGCTGCTGCAGAACATCATAATACACACCTCAGCTGCTGCAGAACCTCATAATACACACCTCAGCTGCTGCAGAACCTCATAATACACACCTCAGCTGCTGCAGAACCTCATAATACACACCTCAGCTGCTGCAGAACATCATAATACACACCTCAGCTGCTGCAGAACCTCATAATACACACCTCAGCTACTGCAGAACATCATAATACACACCTCAGCTGCTGCAGAACATCATAATACACACCTCAGCTACTGCAGAACCTCATAATACACACCTCAGCTGCTGCAGAACCTCATAATACACACCTCAGCTGCTGCAGAACATCATAATACACACCTCAGCTACTGCAGAACCTCATAATACACACCTCAGCTACTGCAGAACCTCATAAGTATGTACCTTGGCTGCTGCAGAACATCATAAATACACACCTCAGCTGCTGCACAACCTCATAATACACACCTCAGCTGCTGCAGAACCTCATAATACACACCTCAGCTGCTGCAGAACATCATAATGTACACTATAGCAGCTATGAAACCTCATAATACAAATAGATAAAATATCGGACATTACTTGTGTATATATGTATACTTTCCTGCTCCTTGATGATCACAAGGCTCCATTATAAGTGCTGATGCGGCAACATCTGACACTAATAGAGCAATGGTGATGGCAAAGCTGGCAGGATAATGTTGGAAATGACAGAGATTGCTGGCAATGCAGTCAAGTGACACAGCATTACATAAATAATATGGACTATTTTTCTTACAGGATTTTTGGATCATCGAGTTCAAAAATATGAAATTTCAGGATAGGGAATAAGTGTCAGATCGCTGTGGGTTTAAGCATTTGTTCCCCCAGTAATTAAGAGAATGGGGGTCTGAAAGTCCCCCTAAAGTCTCCTTGTGAATGGAGCACTAGTGTGCTTGTGTGACTGGTACTCCATTTACTGCTATGGGGGCTGCGGGCGTTGTTGGAGACTGCAGACCAGGCAGCCAAATAGCAGTGAATGGAGCACTAGTCACACAAGTGCACAGGGACTCCATATACAAGGAAGCTTTAGGGGAACTTTTGGTTCCCTCTCATCGCTGGGGGACCAGGTAGTCAGACCCACAGAAATCTGACACTTATTCCCTATCCTGTGCATAGGGGATATGTGTCTTTAACTGCACAACCTCTTTAACATAAGATCTGTGGTGGACCATCACCCTGTCCCCACATCGATCAGCCGTTCTCCGAGCAGTGTATGGAGCCAGAAGCAGACTCCATACAGTGTGTAGTGACCTGGCCTGCAAGAGCATGACCCAGCCACTGTACAGTGCACAGAGCTGTAGACTATCATTTCAGTATAACCCTTCTAAACCTCTACTGAAACACCAGAATTGTACCATAAGGAGTTTTCATTTTCTTTGTTACTGCTAATCCAGAGATTTCTGTATCTTATATTGTTATGACTTTTCAGCTATGTATCTAAAATTGTATTCCTTGTTTCTCCATATGAAGGTCTACGATGTGAAGAAGCTAAGACCTGCTATCTTATATCATTACCTCCACAGCCTTCCACACCACAAAGGAACTCTTGGCATCGAGAAGGCCCATGTGATTGGCGGGTATGCATACAAAAACAAACATGGATTAAGAAGAGGACCGACGACCTTGCTGATTTACTCCCAACTAAAGGACAAGCAAAATACTCTCAGGAAAAATGAAGCAGTAAACAAATGGATGTTTAACAAAAAACAAAAAAACCCACAAAAACATGAGGAAGGTTTTATCCAATATTAGACCCACAGACTAAACAGCACTAATTATAATCACAGCTCCGGCCACTATCGTGTGACCTCTGATATGGCGCCCGGATTTGTTGCTTATTTTTAAGAATCTAAAGCAAGTGAGAAATGAAAAATAACTGCTTTATGAGGCATAGATGTGAAATTAAAGGGGTTCTCCGCTTTGGACAATCACTGCTTGTTAGAAGACTCCCTTGCCTGCTGGGACCCCGATCAAATACATGCAATCTATGGGGAACCCTGGCAGTAAGTTTCCCTGCAGTGCCACCTCAGGTGAAACTAAGCATTACACACTGACCTTTCAAATCAGTGGGTTGTCTGTGTAATGCAGGACAGGACAAGTCCTCCGGAGAGAAAGATGGATGACCATTGTAACTGTTGTCCATTGAGATCAAGAGGTAATGATCCAGAATCGGGGATCTTCTATTCCTAACATTTCCTAATAGGGAATACAAACTAGACATTTGTGTTAAAGACCACCTTTCACTACCTCAAACAAGTCCAGCTCTTTACATCACTTATTAGGTGCTGCTCCACTGATTCTGACACAGTTGGAATTTTTTCTCTAGCTCCCACCATTCCTGAGCAAGCAATGTTTTTAGCTTTGGTGCCTGATATGCTATTTAGTCTCTGTACTGTCAGGTGGGCGGTGTCAGGCAGGAGCAGACAAGGGGGTGTGATTCTGAGCTCTGACACTGGCTGCCTCTGATTGGAGCTCTGAATCACGCCCCCCATCTGACATTGCCCACCTCACATTACAGAGCTTAAAGGGAGTCTATCATTTGAAAAATCATTTTTTAAGTAAGCCCACGCTGGAATAGCCTTTATAAAAGTTATTCTAGTCCTACCTTTTTTTGTTTTTCACCTGCTCCCAGTTGTTTTTGAAATATTTCTTCTTTTCACATATGCAAATGAAGCTCACGGAGCACAGGGGGCATTCACAGCACCATCATAGCGTGAATCCAGCCTCCTGGCACCTTTCTCCCCCCCCCCCTCCTTCACTTGCTCGTCATGATCTTCGCAGCGTCAGCAGCTGCAAGTCTCTTCAGCGAGATCGAAATCCCGTGGGTGCGTAGTCCCCCCCTCCCCTGTGAGCTTCATTTGCATAAGTGAAAAGAAGAAATATTTCAAAAACAGCTGAGAGCAGGTGAAAAAAAGATAGGACTAGAATAGCCTTTATAAAGGCTATTCCAACATTGGTTTATTTAAAAAATGATTTTTCAAATGATAGACTCCCAAAACTAACTGTGTTTGTTGCTCAGGAATGGTGGGGGCTACAGAAAAAACTGTGCTGTAATCAGTGGAGTGGCACCTATTCATAGATGCTAAAAACTTGACTGGATGGAGGTGGTGAAAGGTCCTCTTTAAAGGTTCACTTCACTACTATACTGGGAAATTTCATAATTGGAAATCCAACAATGTATACTATTAGTAAGAATAGAATCACTTCTTTACAGGCAGGTATTTCCCTTGCTCAATTCCATGGCTATGACCAGAGAAATGGAGCAGGACTGGCACTGATATTGGGGCAGCTATGTAAGCGTCATCACTTCAAAAACATTTACACAAGATTTTATCTGGTTATCCCCAAGAAAACTCTACATCAGAAACATGGAGCTCCAACTTTAATAAGAAATTATTTAGCGCAGAATTTTGGACCTACACTATTTACACATTTTTTCTATACATATCTTTTTTATGATACTTCTATATTTCATCGTATAATCTAACCCATAACATTTAGATTTTGTTCCCTGATACAACAACAGATTCTTTTCTCTTGCACAGGAAGCCAACCATCATCTCCGAGCGAGTCGAGGGTAGGGTTATTAAGACAAAACCTTAAGACAAGCAGAACAATAAACATCGAGGCTTCAGATTCAGTTCATCCGAGAACTCCGCTGCCTTATTTGGTGGTAATGTCTCCATGCAACTTCAGAGCATGACGCCTTACAATAAAACTTCATCTATACGGATAAAAAAGGAGCTGAGTGGACACCATCTTCAAAGTAACATAAAAAGACAGATCAGTGACTGACGCAGATGTGAACCCAGACTTGCCCACATTCAGTAACACACTTCTGAATCTCCATTCAGAGACCTCGTCACAGAGGCCGTCGAAAAATCGCCGGACGAAAAAGACCTGCATGTCGGACTTTTTAGTCTGACGGTTTCAGCTAAAAAGAACTGACACCCAACGAACCCTATTACAGTCAATGGGGTCCGCTGGGCTCTGTTCTTGTCCGCTGTTTTAGTGGTTCAATGTTCTGGTCTTCTGATGGATCAGAAAGACACTCTGACGCTAGTGTGAACCTAGCATAAGGTGTACTCAAAGATAAAGGGGTTATCCACTTTCTAATATTGATGGTCTATCCCAGTGGTTCTCAAGGCGCAGTAAGCGTACCCCTGGCGGTATATTCAGCTATCCCCAGGGGTATGCGACGCAGTGAGGTCACGTGGCGTAATGACGTTATGCGTTGGCCAAACCCAAAATTGTTAGAAGCGTTCGGTTGGGACGTTTTCTTACTAGGGGGTACTTCGCTTGAAAAGGAATGGAACGGTGCTGCAGTACCTAAACCTGTGAGCAGTGCGGCTTGGCGCCCAGCATGTAAACATTACCGGAGTTTTCCCAGAACAGGGGGGAAGGGGTCCCAGCCATCAATATTAGAAAGTGGATAACCCCATTAAATAGACTTTAACTGTATCCACCATGCTATTTTACTGTATTTGAGGTAGTCATGTTACCAAGTCCTTAGCAACAGTCTGTCTCAGATTACTCTTCGAAAAGGTGGAACTTGCACTGGATTGAAGGCAGAGGAGGGGGCAATGAGGCAGGAAAACTATGTTTTCTAAAAATACATTTGCAAAATATGCATTAGAGGCTAAAAAATACACAAGCTTTGTTCAAACTATGTCGCTGTTAAAAGAGGAAAAAAATGAATGGCTGTGCGTGGAGCCGCTTGTTCTGCCAGACGCGCTCATTAAATTCCATGCATCTGTTTTAGAGCTCTCAGCTTCTCTGACCACCAAGACAGGCAGACGGTTTTACCAATTGCTTGAAATAATGTCCATGGCAAATTCTGGGGAAAATCCCTGCTTAGTCACACTATGAGGTTAGTCATGGAAAATTAACCATCCTAATAACAGGCATGTTGTGCTGCACGGAGAGCTAACTTGCAATTATTTTACACATGCTGAATGAGAGGGGGAAAAAAGGATTGACACACAGGAAAAAAATGTTGCCCTAAGCCCTACAAAGCTTGTCCACGTAGATTTTTTGGGGGCAGAAGCCTCTTTAATGTTACTAACCCTTTGGCGCCTGAAGTATGGTTGTACTTTTCCAGGCTTAATTCATGACCTATTCTTATGAAGATCAGCCAGGGACTGACCCGACCCCCAATCTGCTGTTTGAAGAGGCGCTGCAACCTCTTCACTCCTGACCAAGCAGAGCGCTGTACATTTGTATAGCGACTATGGTTGGTAGCAAAGCTAAGCCCATTCAGTTAAAGGGACTGAGCTGCGAGCAGGACACGTGACAGCGGATACATAGGGGCCCTGGATGTTGGATCCTATGGCCAGGCTTCTTCTTACCCCCCAAAGCTTATTGCCACCGACCACAGTTGTGTCCTGCATAAGGCTTACCACTCAATTGTCATGGCATGCTTGAGCCAAATTGTTTATCCGTTTGATCCTTACCAACTCCTCTCCCTCTCGGTCCAAGACCCAAAGCTTGTTTAGGCATTTAGGTTTATTATCTGTGACTCTCTAGTATCATATACTATTAGTTATTTCTATTATAACCTATATTCTTAGGTATTTTTAGGTAGGTATTTTTTTTTTGCCTCCACACTTCTGGTCATTGGTGTAGGCCTTGAGGTAACATTTAAAGCCAAGCCATACTAGAGTTTTTACCTAATTGTAGCACACATGCTAATAATCTATGGGTGCTATTACAGAAGTAACCAGTATGTTCACATAGCGGAACTTGGTGCTGATTTTGGAGGATTCTGTTTCAAAATCACTGGAAGACTCTACCCTGATTCTGCCTCCCATTTTACTCAGTGGGAGGCAGGAATCGGAGCAGGAGGCTGAAAAAAAAAAAAAAAAGTAGCCCTGCTCTATCTTGCCATGGATTCCGCTACTGATTCAGTCGCACAGTCCGCAGTACAAGACACCCTGCTGATTGTGTCCAGCGGAAAGCAGAGAGGCGGAGGGACAGAAAATGAGGAGGAATCTGAGATGGAAATCCTGAAGGGGCAAGTACCGCACACAGATTATTCCTAATAATCTGCGGCTCATCTGTAACTGTGTAATAGAACCCTAAGACAGTAGGGATTTAAGGGACATAACTATTCTTAGTACACCACAAATTTCCACAGGTGTTTTTAATATGGGACATCCTTATGTGATCCCTTTAAAGAAGGATTCAGGTACATTTTTTATTATTATTATTATTATGTACCTATCCCACAAAACATATAATTTAGCTAGTAGTACTTTATTTTGTTATTCCTTCCCTTCAGCTGAGTCATGTGATCTCATTGTGACCTGCTAAAATGTACATAGGTTTATGCTCCTTTTAAATGTCAGCCTCTCACTTCCTATAGGAAGGACTATCCCACACAGGCTCTCCACAAGCTTCTATCCTAAATTTACTAAGGATGTTTAGCCAGTTGCTATCCCAAAGTCATAATGAAGATGAGAAGCTCCTTAAAGGGGTTGTCCAGGATATACAATTTTACCACAGGGAGGCCAGGGAAGGTGAAAATAAAATAAAACTCCCCAATGCTCCAGTGTCCCACGCCGCTGTACGGTTCAGCAGCACTCCAGTGTTTCATTCGGCTGCAGTCCTTGTCTTATGTAACCACTGAGGCCAATCAGTGGCCTAAGGAATGGAACCGAAACGTCACTCACATACATCACCTGGGGTGTCCTTTCCTTAGGTTGCTGATTGGCCTCAGCAGTCATGTGCGGCAAGGACTTCCACCGCAAGAAGCACTGGGAGCAGCAGGACCAGACCGTGGTGGGAGGCACCGAAGCACCGGGGACAGGTGAGTATGGGTTTTTTGTTTGCTTTTTTTCACCTTCCCAGGCTTCCTTATGAAAAACTGAATATCCTGGACAACCCCTTTAACTATGCAACTATGGTTTCTTAAATTTTTTAGTAGAATATAGAGAGAAAGACAATTACACTGGTCCCCAGCAGACAGAGACAGAATATTCTCTAGCTGCCATTGTCATGCTGTGTTGAGGGAATCATGAGATAGAGCAAAGAGTAAAAACAAAAAAACTAAGAGTTGGTGTCTCATAAGAGCAGAGGAGAGCCTCAATGGCAGGGAAATGTGAGCAAAATCTATAGAAGAAGCCTGGAGTGTGATATTAACTCAAGTGAGGAGGACAGTGATGAAAGAGGACCTTTAAATGTCCTCAGGCACATGCGGTTTTATACCCCGCTAGAAAGCAGACAGTGCGCTGAATTCAGCACACTTTAGGATTTCCCGTTATGTGCCTCGGGGCTGGAGATATCGGTTCCGTTAGTTTTCTGTCCATCTTCAGAAGGGCGTTCCTGACAGTCTAGCTGGGCTGTGAGGAACGCCCCTCCTGACTGTACTTGTCCATAGTCCTGTACTGTCAAAGGGGGCGTTCCTTGATGCCTAGCTAGACTGTCAGGAACGCCCTTCTGACGATGGGCAGAGATCGGTGTCGAAACTAATGGCACCGAAATCTCCAGTCCCCGAGCACATTACGGGAAAGCCGACAGTGCGCTGAATTCAGCTCACTGTCGGGTTTCTAGCGGTATATAAAAGCGCATGTGCCTGAGGACATGAAAGGTCCTCTTTAAGGACATCAGAAGACTGAAAGTTGACCTATTGTATGTTAATCATTACTGAGTGGTCCTAGGAGTCTTTACCTTCTAAAAGCTACTCAAAATTACTAGAGCAACACGTCCACTCCGAACTATCCTCCTATCTGTCGTCCAATATGCTCTTTGACAGACTACAGTCAGGCTTCAGACCCCATCACTCCACAGAAACTGCCCTAACCAAGGTCACTAACAACCTTCTAACTGCCAAAGCCAAACGTCACTATTCTGTCCTCCTCCTCCTCGACCTCTCCTCTGCCTTTGACACAGTCGACCATTCCCTCCTGCTAGAAACTCTCTCATCCCTTGGCATCTCAGACATGGCCCTTTCCTGGATCTCCTCATACCTCACCAACCACACATTCAGCGTCTCCCACTCGCACACCACCTCCCTGCCACGCCCTCTTTCTGTAGGTGTCCCCCAAGGCTCCATCCTAGGACCCCTCCTGTTCTCATTCTACACCCTAGGCCTTGGCCAACTCATAGAATCCCACGGTTTCCATTACCATTGCTATGCTGATGACACCCAAATTTATCTCTCTGGACCAGACATTGCCTCCCTGTTGTCCAGAGTCCCAGAATGTCTAGCAGCCGTAGACTCCTTTCTCTCCTCCCGCTTTCTCAAACTCAACATGGAGAAAAAGGAGTTCATAATCTTCACCCCTCCATGCGCAATCCCCCTATCAGACCCATTTATCAAAATTAATGGAACCACTCTCACCCCAGTCACCCAAGCTCGCTGCCTTGGGATAACCTTAATCTCTGACCTATCCTTCAAGTCGCATATTCAAACCCTCAACACCTCCTTCCGCCACCAACTCAAGAACATCCATCGAATCCGCTCCTTACTCACCTCCGAAACTACAAAGATGCTAGTCCACACCCTCATAATCTCCTGCCTAGACTACTGTAACACCCTTCTCCATGGCCTCCCGGCTAACACCCTCGCCCCCCTCCAGTCCACCTTAAACTGTGCTGCTCGCCTAATACACCTCTCCTCCAGTTCTTCATCGGCCGCCCCCCTCTGCCAATCCCTTCACTGGCTACCCATCGCCCAGCGAATAGAGTTCAAATTACTAATGCTGACACACAAAGCCATCCACAACCTGTCCCCTCCATATATCTCCGACCTAATCTCCCGCTACCTGCCCGCACGTAACCTCCAATCCTCCAAAGACCTCCTATTCCGCTCTGCTCTTATCCGCTCTTCACACAATCGTCTCCAAGACTTCTCCCGTGCATCCCCCATACTCTGGAACTCATTACCAAGACACATAAGGCTGACCCCCACAATTACAAGCTTCAAGAAGGCCCTGAAGACTCACCTATTCAAGAAAGCCTACAATCTCCAATAACACTACTGTCACCACACCACCACCTGTACAGCCTCTACCCCCATCTTCTGTCTCTATCCCTCTTCCCCCATAGATTGTAAGCCCTTGCGGGCAGGGCCCTCTATCCCACTGTGCCAGTTGGTCTCTGTTAGCATTATCTGTTTTGTATATCTGGTGTACCGTATGTAAATCCGCAAATGTAAAGCACCATGGAATTAATGGTGCTATATAAATAAACAATAAAAAAATAAAAATATTGTAGTCTTCAACTTGAATCTGATAACCTGCTGCACCAAGATAACACACAACAAAATCCATTGAAAGCCACTGAAGAAGTCAAGTTAAATTTGGCTACATCTGTAGGATAGTTCTAAAGGTTTGCCTCTCTCAATCTTTTTAAGCTCTAGATACCCGTAGATTGTGGAGGCACTTGCCACTTTAGTCCCTCTTATTATTTAGTACTGCCAGCAAAGCTATCCTAATGTTTTCCCTTTATGAGTTTCTGTAACATTATAATATAATAATATACCTGAAGGATCCAACCAAGGGAGATCTGAGATACAACAAAGACACACAGGTCAATTTATTGCAGAAAATTCCCCATTCTTGGTGACACTTTGTTACCAAGCCAAGACTATTTAAAAAGGCATCTACTTTCCGAGGACTCGCAGGCTGCGCCGAACAATATATTACAAAGTTCTAAAAGTACAAATGTCTTTTTGTTTCTATATAGCAATCTTTCACAGTTTATAAATCTCCGAATGAAACACAAGCCCTGAAATAATGAGACGTTTTCCCCTCCGAGATCCTCGGCAGTCCGCTTATATTTTATATGTCACACAAGTTAGATTTAAGACCATTTCAGCAAATCCAAGACATTTTGTTTGATTTATATTGCTAATGACACATTATGGATTATTTCTCCTAATAGCTTAAAACCTAAATGTATGGAATTTCTGAACTTCGAGGAGGAAAAAAAAGTTAATAAAAAAGTGCAGCCCCCGGGGGTATAGACGTTGTATTTACTACTATATGTCTGATATACAACGTGTTGCCACACTGATTACTATGCAGTGCTGGATCGCAACCCAACTATGTTCAATCAGCCATGTTTAGCAGTTGGCACGCTGCAACGAAAAGGATGTTATAAGCTACCAGGCTTCAAGCTGAACATCCATTCATCAGCAAAGTGGTTTAACAAGAAATCATCAAAGCACTACAACCCTCCTCATCAGTGCCGCACATGAATAAAGACCCTATAAAAATCAGATGTGCAGACCAAACCCCTGTAATAAGTGTAGGCTAAAAGATTTACGTACAAGACTCCAGAAGCCCCCCACTGTACAAGCTGCTCTCATATCCAATGTCTCAAGCAGAAAGACAGAATATGAATACGTTTTATACTGGAAATAAAATGGAAATGTAAAACACTGCATGATATTGTACAAACAGGTTATATTGGCTTTCAGGGAGCTGACATTGATGGATTACTACTTAGGGGAGGTCACTGATGATTGATCATGGGGATCCAACCTCTAGACCCCCTGCCAAACAGATGAAGGAAAGAGCAGCAGTATGCCACTATAGGACGACAGGAGTGGGATATAGCTGGTTCTCCCTAGTTCTGCTGACCTGGGTCTTAAAAATACCTCCGGTTCACCGAACCAAGAAGAGAAGATGCTCCAATGTGGCCTTAAACACCGGAAAGAGCAAGCCAAAGGAATACTCCTGTCCTGCCACTCTACATCTTGTAGGCCACAAGCTGCCTTAGGCCTGGTGCCAGGAACACAGATAAGAACTCTGCATCCCAGTGCACATGGTGCGATGATGTCACTGCATTGCGCCTTCTGTGCCGGGATGTTCATGTCCTAACAGTAGTCCCGACTCTTTGTAAGCCACAGGTCTAAAGTAGTTTGCAGTCTGGAAGGAAAGGCTGCGGTTGCATGTGTCAGGGGATTGGAGGTAAGTGGGTATATTTTATTTTTTTTTTTTGCATTAGGAGAGAATATAAAGATAAAGGGGAATTTGGAGGGGACATCAAGGAATACTGTGGGGAATCACAATATAGTGGGGTGGATATCAATACAAGGGGACAGTATTTATATAAGGGAGATTAATGTGGGGGACAAGGTACACTCTGGGGAGATGGCACATTGTGCTTCCACATCACCTAAGGGGCTGCGGACACCTTGAAAATTTTCACAGCACAGTTCACATGCCGATCACCCATCCGTTTCCATTCTAAATGCCAAACAACCCATTCAAGGCACTCTATGTCCCCTGTAAAGTTTTCAGTATAGAGACATCCAAGCTATTTAACATAGATTTAGGTCATTCTTCTCTGCCATCGATCTAGCAGACAAAAAGGTCAAAAGGGGCCTGAATGTCCTCAAGT
Organism: Leptodactylus fallax; assembly: GCA_947044405.1. Lineage (NCBI taxonomy): Eukaryota > Metazoa > Chordata > Amphibia > Anura > Leptodactylidae > Leptodactylus > Leptodactylus fallax. The sequence continues at coordinate 2,543,360 of CAMRHE010000219.1, read as the reverse complement.
GTAATGATATTACAGGTTATAGTTATAACTAGATAACTGGACATTGATTGGTCACCCAGATTTGGAGGTCGGGATGATTTTTTTTAATCTAAAATGCCCCTGGGTTCTACCTCAGGGGTAGGGGCATATCTATGGGGTGCGCAGAGGTAGCAATCGCTACTGGCCCTGGAGCCCAAGAGGGTCCAACAGCCTCTCTACCAGGGTCGGACTGGCCCACCGGGGAACCGGTGAATCCCCCGGTGGGCCCCAAGCCCCGACTATTAGTCCACATTTTACCAATGTAAATGCATTGGTCAGGGGCCCGATCTGGATGGTCAGGGGCCTGATCGGGCCCCTGACCAATGCATTTACATTGACAAAATGTGGATTAGTAATGGTCAGGGGCCGGACTTTACTACCATAAAGATGGCCGCTGCCGGCGGAAGACTGTACCTACCTTGTCATGGGCCCGCCTCCTGAAGCCTGCATCCTGATTGACAGCTGCTGGAGCCAATCAAATTGCAGCGCATTGCTGCACGCGTCAATGACGTCATGACGCTGTGCACTGCGGTGGGATTCAGCAGAGGAGCCCAGAACAACAGTGTGAAGGTAAGTACTAGTTACCACACACACAAAACAACTTTTCCCCTTATTTTGCCCCCAAATCTTTCAGCGTCACTGACCCCTCTGAGAACTACAACCCCCAGCAGCTCCAGATGCTCTGGATCTGTTGAGAGTTGTAGTCCCCCCAACCCCCCCCCCCAAAAAAAAAAAAAAAAAAAAAAAACGAATATCCCACTGTATTGTTATGCTGGTGCCTGCTCTAGGGCTCCAGCATGACAATACCTAAGTTGCAGAAACCGCTGAGGACTTTTCTGTCCGTCACTTTCAGTTTGAATATGGCGGACACCGGCGGACCTCATTATAATGGGTTCTGCCGGTGTCTGTGTGTAACCGCCATGTTAACAGTCCGCCTCTCAGCCATTCGGGTCCCATGGCCGCAGTTGTGAACCTAGCATAAGGCTATGGCTACACTACAACTTCCGTCATGGAACCAAAGATCGCCGTGTAAACCTTGGGACTCTTTCACACATTAGTGAATGGAGTCGTGTTGGGACCCTCAGGTTGCAATGCGACTCCATTCACTAACATAAGTGAAGGGGTTACAAGGCGACACGGTGATCCACATGACAGGAGTCACGGCTTATTCATCAAAAACAATGTTTTCCACCTGCCGGAGTTTTGCGCCTAATTTATAATGAGGTGCGCACATAAATTAGTCGCGTCTTCCGGAGTCCGTGCACCTAAACAGAACTCCACGCCAGCTCCTTGCTGATGTAGATCTCTGGGATCATTAACACTAGAAAACTGAAGTAAATGATGATAAAATGACAGGGCCAGAAAAGTGGTGAAAAACTCAAAAAGTCTCTTTTTTTTGCAAAAATTTTCACTTGCGCAAAATAATTGTTACTTTTTTAATGGCTTGTACATCACTTTTTTTTTTTAGCACACAAGCTGTGTTATATCAGCTCCATTTATTTATTCTGCTTACTTGTATAGCGCCATCATATTCCACAGCACTTTACAGACATTGACAGTCATATGTAGATTGTGAGCCCTATATGGGAGAATGACTGGCAATGTCTGTAAAGCGCTGCGGAATATGATGGCGCTATATAAGTAAGAAAAATAAATAAATAAATAGTATTTACACTGTACAAATAGGATGCATGATGTTAAAAAAAAAAATGTCATGCATCCTATTTAATGTCATGCATCCTATTCATACAGTGTATATACTGTGAGGCTGATTTAACACGGCTTATTTATTTATATGGCAGATATAACCTTTTTAACCAACCCCCAATAGAATATAATTTTGTCAATATGTCAAAAATACCCTACTCACCTGTCCCCGATGCCGCAGTGTCCTCCCAGTGCAGTCCGATCCTGCTACTTGGCTGTCTTCTGGTTGTGACGTCCCAGCTCCCTTCCGCTGAGGCTGTCACGTGACTACTTAGGTCAATCAGCAGCCTACAGAAGGGACCCAGGGACGTCACAGATAGTGACGTCCCTTCGCCGTGGCTGCGGATTGGCCTTAGCAGTCATGTGTGGTGGGGACATGCGCCAACAGAGCTGCAGGACTGGGGAACACACGAGCATCGGGGACAGGTGAATGTGTTTTTTGTTTTTTTTCTTTTTTTTTCACCTCTCCCACTCTAATTAAAAAATACATTTTTGCCTGGACAACCCCTTTAAAGGGATTATCCACATTCTAATATTGTTATACCACCTGCAGGGTTCCAACACGCAGGACCCCCCCGAAGATCAGCTGCAGTGGAATAGCATGGCTCTCAGTAATGTTACCATACCAGGAGCCATGCTGCTCACTAGCCCTATAAAGTGTAGTGGTGGCTTTAGGTACTGCAGCGCTGTTCCATTGAAGTCTATGAGGCAGCACTACAATACCAAAAGCCGCAGCTGCGCTTTATACAGTGAGTGAGCAGTGTGGCTCCTGGCATATAATCATTACTGGGAGTCACATTGTCCTGGTGCAGCTGATCTGCAGGGATCCAGATTGTCAGACTTCCACAGATATAAGGGCTCATTCACACAACAGGATTCCAAGGCCGTGTGCTGGCTGTTGTATTAACAGCACATGGCCCGATAGATATTAATGGATTTATTCACACGACCATTGTTTTAACGGTCTGTGTGAATGGTCCAAGAAGGAAATAGAACCGGCTATTTTTGGTGATTTTATGGATCCCTCAATAGACTCATGTCAATGAGGGATCCTTGAAAACAGATTCTCTTAGGGTGTGCACTGTGCTGGGCTCTGTCGTGTGAGTGTAGCCTAGAATATTAGAAGGTGGATAAACTTTTTAAAGGTGTTATGCCATGAAGAATAGTTATCTGTTATCCATAGGATCGAGCCCTCAGAATTGGGGTGTTTTTCTTCTAACTGAATCCAGGCTGAATGTAGCCGTGCCCAGCTGGACGGGAGGTGACCGTGCACCCATTAACTTCAATGGAAGTGCCTGAGATAGTAAAGTACAGGACTTCGGCTATCTCAGGCACTCCCATTAAAGTAAAAGAGGGCATGGATGCTTCCTATCCAGCAAGGCACGGCTACATTCAACATGGATTCAGTCAGACTAAATTCACTGTGGTGAGAAAAACAACCCCGTTCTCAGGACCGGGATCCGGGATTCATTATGGTCTGTCCTATGGATACAGCAGTAGTAGTTCGGTGACTCTGGCCTCGTAATAATCCTGGAGCATGTAAGGGATTCAGGTGCAGGAAGTGTAGGTCAGCGGGGACTTGTGTCACCACATTTCAAGAGCCATAGTCGGGGAACTTCTCTGTCTTTAAGGCTGGGGCCCCACGTGGTGTAAACGCCGCGGTTCACCTGCGGCGTAAACGCCGTGGAAAAAAAAAGCAATGTTTTACAGTCACAGCAAAGTGGATGGGATTCTAGTAATTCCTATCCCCACTTTGCGTTAATATACGTGTTGCAGACATGCGGCGATTTTCAAAACCGTTGTGGTTTTGGAAATCGCTGCATGTTAATTATACCTACGGAAATGCCGGCGGTTTTCCTATAGGTATAATGGAAGCAGAAAGTTCACAGAGGAAGCCTCTGTGAACTTTCTATCAAAAGCGCTGCAGGAAGAATTGCAATGCGTTGCTGTCGTGGTTTTTCCAGCAGAGCTTTTTTGCTGCGGGACGCCATGTGGGGCTTAGCTTAAAGGGGTTTTCCAGGGCTTTCCTTTTTTTTTTAATTGCTGACCTATCCTTATAAATGTCATCAATTGGAGATCTGTTGGGGGTCTGACACCTTGTCCCCCTGTGGTTCAGCTGGTTAGAGAGGCAGTGGCCCTCTCTGAGTGCTGCTTCTGCTTCACAGGACATGTGACATTATGTTCATTGATCACATGGCCTGATCACAGCTCAGTCCCATTCAAGTGAATGGGCTGAGCTGTGATACCAAGCACAGTCACTATGGAGTTGTGCTTGGTAAGTACTGAAGAGTCTGCAGCACGCACGTCACGTGAACAGGTGCTGATCCCTTTCCAATTTTTAATTGATGATTGCATAGGTCATCAATTACTCAGCCTTGGAAAACCCCTTTAAAGCCCCAATTAGACTGTCCTACTGATATAAAATAAGATAATATAGCACCCAAGTCTGTTTCTTCTCTGCAGTGAATGAAATGATAGCATTAAGCATTCTTCTATCTAGGCTTAATGTGAAAACTGTGGAATCCACCAGAACATATGGCCTTGTGCAGATCTGAGACTACTGCACAGACGGTTGGTCTGGAAGCATAGACAGTGATTCAGGGTAGGCGCTTCACAACATCTATTATTGACTGATAGTCATCTGTTTTTGTTTTTTAAGGGATTGTCCAGGATGTTAATACAATAGATACTGATGATCTATCCGCAGAAAGGCCATCAGCATCTGATCGGTGTGGGGGCTGACTCCCAGATCCTGCACCAATCAGTTGATTCAGCTCCCGCCTCTCAACCCTACCACATTGAAGTGTTTAAAATATTGATCCAGTGTTGAGGCGTGTCAGTATCTTGGAAAGCTGGGTAGTACCCTTGTACTACCCTGATTTCCAAGGTACTAAGACAGCATTTAGCTTGTCAGCTGCCGCCAGGCTGGATTGATATTATTACACTTCATTGTGATTGGTTTACTCCCAGGCACATTGACAGTATTTCACTTTAATAGCTTACTTTAAATGTGAGCGGGAGTAACTCAGGTCACATAGCTAGTGCAGGGACTCTTATGTAACTTAGGAGTCCCTTCACTAGCTCATTCTGGCACACCTACCTTTAGGATGAGACAGAATTCTGTCTCACAGATGAGTCAAGATTCTGTCTCAACTACAGGTCCCCTGCACCAGAATAGAAGAAAGTGTTCATTAAATTTACCAAATAAGAAGGAAGACAGCTGAAGGTCACTATAGTTTTTTAAAAATTTTTCATACTGCTGGGATCTTTTGTGTTTTTTTTTACCTTTCAGGTTATGATGGATTGCTTGGATTACATCGGATTCATTGGACTCCATCGATGATCATCGTTTTTGTTTAATTTTTTAATAAAATGGTCAAAGAGGGTTGTCTGGGGGAGTTTTTATTTCAATAAAAATAATTTCTCTTATGTCTCTTGATTATTTTAACTACTTTCTTACCCCCTTAGTAATGGCGACTGTCTGTTAGACAGCATCCATTACTAAGGTGTGGCTTAGTGTTAGCTGGTGAATATTCTAGCACTAACCCTCCAATTATTGCCCCGGTACCCAAAACCATCAGGGGTGCCAGGAAGAGCTGGGTATCATCCAATACCCAGCTGTCTAAAGAGACTGCTGGGGATTGAGGTGGTTGCAGTCTGGTATTATTAGGTTGGGAAGGCCCAAAAACAGTGGCCCTTCCCACCCTTGTAATGTCAGGCTGCTGCTGCTTGGTATATCCGGCTGGTTATGAGAAATTGGGGGGACCCTATGTCGGTTTTTTTTCAATTATAATGCAGCATAGGGTCCCCCCAATATTTCTGAACCAGACAGATATAACAAGCAGTAGCCTGACATTACAAGGGTGGGAAGGGCCACGGGGTTTGCCCCTTCCCAGCCTAATAATACCAACCTGCGATGGCCCCAATCTCTGGCTGTCTCTTTAGACAGCTGGGTATTGGACAATACTCAACTCTTTTTGGTGTTAGGTACCAGGGTAATAATTGGAGGGTTAGTGCTAGCCTTCACCAGCTGACACAAAGCCACACCTTAGTAATGGATGCTGTCTATCAGACAGTTGCCATTACTAAGGGGGGTAAGAAAGCATTTAAAAAAAAACTCGAGACATGAGAGAAATTTTTTTTATTGAAATAAAAACTCCCCCAGACAACCCTCTTTGACAATTTTATTAAATAATTTAAAAAAAACTGTAAAGCACTGCGGAATATGATGGCGCTATATAAGTAAGCATAATAAATAATAATAATAAATAAAAAAAAACAAAAATGATGATCATCGATGGAGTCCAACGAATCCGACATAATCCAATGGATCATCGTAACCTGAAAGAGAAAAACATAGCGTAATAAAAAAAAAAATTATACTCACCTACAGCTGTCTTCTTTCATCTGTCTTCTGTGGTAAAATAGAAACTGGCTTCTATTCTGGTGCAGGGGATCTGGAGATGAGAAAGAATTCTGTCTCATCTCAAAGGTTTGTGCCCCAAAATGAGCTAATGAAGGGACTCCTAAACTACAGAAGAGTCCCTGGCATGGCTGTGTGATTGTTGTTACTCCTATCAATGTGACCAGGAGTAACACAATCACATTGGGGTCAGGAGAAGCAGGAGCTGACAAGCTATTCAAATGAATTGACAGGCGTCTCATGCATTCACAGCAGGCACTGCCCGGTAATTCATTTGCATTTACAAGTAGCTCCTGCAAGGAGGGGAGGGGGCAATGCAGGCGCAAAATATCACTCCTGCATCGCTCCACATCTGCAGCAATATAAGTGTGAAAAATGGACAGCACAAGAATGATGTTTTTTTTTTTTTTTTACAGATAGTACATGGACACAAAAATTGTTAGTGTTAAAGGGGTTGTCCAGAATAACCTGTTTTTGGCAACGAGGCTGGGGAAGGTGAAAAAAAACAAAAACAGACTCTCACCTGTCCCCGGTGCTCCGGTGTCTCCCACCACAGTCTGGTCCTGCTGCTCCCAGGTGACGTCCCAAATACTTTACTTAGGCCGCTGATTGGCCTCAGGAGTCACATGAGGTGAGGACTTCCTCCTAAACAAGAATCGGGAGGAGCAGGACCAGGCTGTGGTGGGAGACACCGCCCGGCCTCCTTGCCAAAAATGGCTTCCAAGAGAACTACGCCACTTTGATAAAACCATTCCCTTCTGCAATAGATATTATGGAAGCTGATGTTGATAGTGATGGTGAGGATGACATGAATGATGGAAAACATGTAGTTTGTGAAAACTGCCTGACTTGCTGCTATAGACTTTTATATGATCACAACTTGCATTCTGCTGCATATACAAATCTTTTTGTGGCATATAAGGCGCTCCTTACTCTGGCCTGCACCTTTCCTGTGAAAGAATGTTTTAAAAAAAAAAATTGTAAAAAATCGGTTGAGGTCATTGATTGGACAAGAACTTTTAGAATCTCTCATTTTAATGAACATTGAGAGGGAGATTTCCATGTCTTTAGATTATGATGACATTATTGATTGATTTGCAAACTCATCTTCTGTTCTTCAGAAACTGCTGCTGTAACCTGGTTGCGTAAAATGGTTTTTTTTTGTGTGTCTTACTATATTAATACTGCTCTATGTAAGGTTAGTTATTTGTATCGTGTGTCTGATACATTAAAACTACATTTATAGAAAAAGAAAATGGAAATCCTGACAGGGACAGGAACCCAATTGACTGTAATGGGGTCCATCAGTTTTCTACTTTGATGTTTGTCACTTTGCCTGGCAAAACAGGCCGGCTACCTGCACTATTGTGTCTGTAATGTTGAACTCTATCTGTGATGGAGGATAAGTTAATGTCTGTGATGGAGGATAACTTAATGTTTAATTTTATATTATTTATTTAAATATTATTTATTTGGTTGTGCAATAAAATAATTTTGGTTTGCTTTTCCGTGTATGTGTGTAGAACGTAATATAGTTTGTGTGCTAGGTCTCATGCCTGAATGTATTTAAGATCTGCATCACACAGATCTCAGATATGCACCATGCATACCCATATATAAAATAAAATACATTTTTCTATTAAAAGACAGTAAACTAAGGCTCAGCTAAAAGTGATATTTGCATTGATTAAGAGAAAACTCACTTTGATGTAGTACAAAGGACAATACAGTTGTTTTGCACACTGTATTGTGCGTGAAAATGCACCTTAAACGTGCATGATGCCAAAAACTAGATGGGCGATATTTCATATGGCAGCAGGGTGGGCCCCTAGAATCAATCCCACTGGTGGGCCCTAGGCACCGCAGTCCGACCCTGCTCTCTACAACATAAGAATATACCAGTATTATAGAGAACAAGTGGGAGCCCGGTTACATTTTTGCATTAGGACTCTTCAAGTTACACCTCTGCTCATGGGGGTTTTTGCCTCTTCTGGATTAACGCTGCAGGACAATAGGCTAAACTGAATGTCCTTTTACAGTCTTATAAAATATGTTACTATGTTACAGCAAGAGGTAATACGAGCATTGATTTATAAAGTTCTTCTTAAAAAAATTATAAGTTAGGCTAAGTTGGAAACGCTGTCGCAGAGTCCGCCTGAAATCAGTAGACAAAAAAGTCCTGCACGGAGGACTTTCCTGCGCTGGTTTCAGTCTTATAACAATGGACACCCAGGGGACTCAATACTTCTTCCCAAAAATTTTTATACTATTGATTTTCAATACATGTGACATAAAATCCTAAAAGTCACCAACGGAAACTGGTACACAATGAGGTAAACCTGGCCGGCTAAGATTCTGCTTCTTTTTTGAAGAACTGACTGACTTAGGCATCTATTATACAATAAGTAGTAATGTTTGAGACATATTGAATGCCAACTGAAAAGCGAGTCTTAAGAAATAGGTTACACTTTGCGGGTGATTATGGCTTAGGTGTCGCCACAATTTTTTTTTCTTTGGAACCTTCCATTAGTGATGCATGGACTAAATATAAAAGATACGATCTGTCCGGCACAATTTGTGATTTCATTCTGTAGTGGATATGGTACCTTACATTGCTGAGGTTTCGGAAACATTCCTGATATTGACTTTTGTATAAACGTCTCGTAGATAGCCAAGAAAGTAGCAAAGAATTTTTAACCAAATCACGATTGGCACCAAAAATACACAAAGTATATCCTGCTTTAATTAAAGAGTCTGCGTTTTGTTGGCTCTTAAATGAGCCATTGTACCAAGTATTAAAACACTAAAATCCACATTTACTAGATTTATACTAATGCAACATCCAAGTGTTGGAAGTACAGTGGAAATCACTTAAAGGATTAGCTGCTAAGGTAATAAAATATATAAAAATGCATGAAATTGTGAGAGCCAAGGCTAAAGATGAAATACAGGCTGCACAACACTTCTAGCCTATAATCACAAACACGTACAACTTGTTTCCATCCATACTAAAAGTCCATTACTCTAAACTATGATGGGCCAGAAAGACTGGAACTGGACAATAATCAATAGGTAATGTAGTATGGAAATACCTATTTATATAGATATATATATATATAGATATATATATAAACACACAGTGAAATGCCTTTGAAAGAACTACCTAAAATTGCATTGAAATGTGGTCTCCTCAGAGGTGGTCTTCTCAAAGATGACAATGTACAGGTGTATGGAAAGGGTAAACCATGAAGAGGCTGCAGCATTCACCTGAGAGCTGCGGTTCCATCAAAACAGATTTGTAGGGGGGCCAAGTTTCAGGTCTCCACTGATCTAATATTGATGGCTTATCTTAAGGAAAGACCATATATTGTGAACCCAGAAAATCCCTTAAAGGGATTATCCAGTTTCTGCTATGGATTGCCTATCCTAAGGCTACACAACATCTGGCATTTAAACTACTGGTTTGGTACTGCAGCAATGCCCCATTGAAGTCTATAGGGCAGCGCTGCAGTTACCTACACTCGCCACCACAATTTGTACAGCAGCGTGGCTCGGTACAGCTGATCTTTGAGGATAGACCATCATGTGCAGAAAATGGATAACCCTTTTAAATGTTTGAGAAGTCCTCCTATTCTTCTCACTCTCTCAAAATCTATAACATTTATAAAACCTACTGACCATGGATTAGATGTAAGTATGGGGCTACTTTTTTTATTTTTTAAGGTTTTACTTTTGCCTTTTAACGCATGACACAGGCATTTCTTTTATGTTTACAAGTACATAGTAGAAAATGCCTGGAACAGTGCTACAACTACAACATTGTGTTTTGCAAGAAGTGGGCAAAAAAATGTTAACATGAAGCAAAAACGGAACATCGCAAAAATACATTTTTGGGGCATATTTATAAAGTGCTATTAACTCCAGTCTTCATAGCACCATTTTTGGTAGAGGGTGCAACTCATATAGGACAAGGTGCATGCCTTCACATTAATGAGGTGCACCCTCTTCCGGGCCTGGAGGGAAATGTATGCCAACTATTTTCTGCTCCATATGCAACATGATTTCTGGATTGAATGATAATAAATCTGGCAGGCCCGATGGTCCCATGTTCTGCAAGCCTCCTTTGTGGGAAAGTGGCAGGGGCGGTCCCAAAAGGCAGATTTGGGCAAATAATTGCAAATTTTTATGTCTTGTACTCCAGTTTTCTGGCATAATAAATCTGCCCCTTTGTCTTTGTGGAATTTTATAATGCAATATAGACTTTAAAGTAACATCTGGCTGAATGAGCACTATAAAAACATCAACACACACACAAAAAAAATTATATATCCCATAACTTTTACCTATATATACTGTATAATATATCTTTAGAGAAGTCAAGTTGTCAAATCACCACATAGGAAACTGGAAATGTTGGAAAATTGAAACCAATTTAAAACCAATTAGAATTTTTTTGTGCCATTTTTGTGGAAATTAACAGAAAATAACCCAATATGTTAGACTCATTTGAAAATATTTAGGCACACTGGCGAGCCAGCTTTGGATCTGTTCAGACTTGGTATAATAAATATCTACAGGGAATAAGTCTTCGTTGTGTCATCACTATTTTATACAGTACTCCGTATTAGAAGGACGCATGGAAACAATGTAGCGGTATTCTATCATGGCGAGTACTCCTCGTACACATGGCTGGAGTGCAATGCTTTGTAAGTGAAACCACACCACAACAAAAACATATCCTGCTGAAGCCGTGCTGACGTCAGAAGTGTGTGTTTATCATCTGTTCTAAAAAGTCTTGTTACGGTTTTGGCCCCGGGCGAAGTGGAACGTGAAGTATCTGCAATCGTCCAAAACCAAGATTACCACACTCTTTCAAGGTAATTGATACGTAAAAGAAAAGTTACGGTTAATGATTTAAACATATTCCTGGGCTGTAAAACTTTTTATGGGCGTTTTTAGGCTCTGAAAATAGATCAGAGTCGAGACAAAATATAGCAGAACATCGTAAAGCAACCTAGAAGCTGCGACACATATGGCAGCATTAATACCAAACAGTAACATGCTCTCCCAACTACAATTTTGACAATTCTGTACTCACTTCAGGGGGTACAATGTGATATAGTATACATTTCAGGAGGCAGAGTGTCTTGTGCTAGTCCTTTCAAGGGGCACAATGTACTGTAGTTTTCAATTATAGGGGGTACAATGTTCTAAGGTCATTTTCAGGAGGTACATTGTGCGGCAGTTTTGTTATTAGGTTCACAGTGTGTGGATTTATTATACTTAGAGGATACATGTTACATGGCTTTACTATAGTCAGGGGGCACAGTAAGCAGCAATTTAGATTTAAAGGGGTTTTCTGGGGTTAGGTGTTTTATAGCCTATGCTCTCAGTTGGCCATAAACACCTGTTAAGTAAGGGGTCAACAGCATGCCCCCGAAACGATCAGCTGTACGGAGCCACTACTGGCACCTGTCCTGTACACTATATAGGGCCAGAAGCAGAAAGCTCCAACCCCTGTTTACGCTAGGTTCACACCTGTGTTCAGGTTTCCGTTCCTAGGGTCCATTTGGGGACCCCAGGAACGGAAACCTAATCTGCTTAAAAAAGCGATTACCCACGGAAACCTGCAGACACCTTAGACTACAATGGTGTTCACCAGGTTTCCGCCCGAAAGGGTGGAAAAATGCAGAGAGAAAAGTCCTGCTTTCAGGACGTTTCTTTCTGCATTTTTAAAGCGGAATGGGGAACGGAATCCCCTAGCAGAGATCAGGTGCAGGTGTGAACCTAGCCTTAGCAGTCGGGCGCAGTCAATGCACCTCAGTGCCCACTGAAGTCAGTGGGAGCTGAGTTGCAGTGAAGGAGCCCCGGCACTATACAGGGCACAGAGCTTTCTGCTTCTGGCCCTATATAGTGTATAGGATGGGCACCAGAAGTGACTCTGTATAGTTGACTATTCCAGGGGCAAACTGTTGGTCCCCACACCGATCAGGTATTTCTGGCCTATACTGAGGATAGGTCATAAAAAGCTTAACCTGGACAACCCCTTTAAGGGCGGTACTATGCATATCAACTTTGGCCCTTGCAATCTAAGTGCACACTGCTACATTGTAAACGACCCTCCCTCCTTGTAGGGAACATGTTAAAAATGTAATCCCCAACCCTGGTTAAAACACATATAAAGGAAACAATACCTCCATCCGTTCCTGCTTCACCTCATCAATCTCATCGTCTTCCATCAAGGCGAGAAGCTCTCCAGTCTGGTCAATGGAGTTCAGAAAGTCCTGGGCTAGCTTTTGTCGTTTGTTCGTATTAGTGTTAGCGGCCAGCTTCTCTGTGCAAAAACAGCAACAAAATATTACAGATTATTGCTTTACTAATTGTAAGATAATAATAGATTGTGAGACAGAATGAGACGAGGTGATATAGGTGTTTGTATTCAGGTAACGAGTCAAAATCTAGAACTGGCTCAAACAGAGGTATAAAATGCTGTTTATGGGACTCTCAGATTTTTCAGCTATAGACAGTTGTTCCCACCTCAAAGACCATATATATGTCATGAAGATCTAATGATTTTAATCTAATAACTGCAGTCCTACTGTATGTGTCATACCATCATACCACTAGGTATGGAACTGGGTCAACAAGAGGACAATTTGATGGTCATATAAATGGAGCATCAGAGAGTTTGCTCGATCACTGCTCTATTTAGACTCCTCCTACCTTACTGTTGGGAGGGACAAGCGATAGGAGTACTTCTCTTTGCAATTGTCAGGGGTCCCACCAGCTGGACCCCCGCAGATCTAGCAGTGGATAGGTGATACATGATTTTGGATGAAATAATTCTTTAAAGAATAAAATCCTTGATGCCTTCGGCTGATGGGAAAAAATAGAAGACTCTTGTGGGGCCGTTTGGCCTCATAGGTGGCAGCTTCCTGTAAGTTACAGACATGTTTGCAGAGCTAAGTCCATAGAAAAGAGCTGCCACCAAAAATAACTTCAGTCATCCAACATCCAAAGTGAATGTGGGCATGAAAAGGACAAACATCCTCGCCCAAACATAGAAGGTCACCTCACATCCTGAGCCCACTCTAACTACTTACTAACACTACTACTCCAATAGTAAAATAACTCTAAAAATATCTCAATACTGTACTTTTTAACTAGCTAAAAATAAATAATATGAAACCATACTTTTGGAGATTATAAAGACATTTTCTTACAATAACACAGTAAAATGTAACAATAACACAAATACCAAAAACAGTATAATAATATAACACCTAACAAGGAGTGTACAGGGGAGTTGAGGTACTGTAACAGTCACACCCAGGGTACAATGAGTACCCAAAGTCTCCTCTGCCATATAGGAAAACACCAGCAATATACATGGCACATCGTAGGCTAGGAGAAGGGGGTTTATTTCTGAATGCATACAGGGGAAAAGTGCCAGACCAATATGGTTGTGACCACTGCTCGATCTCAAGAACAGATGAATGGAGCAATTGATGTGCATCTTTGTTGCACATCCTTCATCTCTATGACACTGCTGGAGAAAGCCAAGCGCAGTTGCTCAGCTATCTCCGACATCCCATAGCGATGAATGACCTGCATTCTAGAGACTGGTGAGCATCTCAGTGGTCAAAACCCAACATCAAACTTTTATCCTGTATCCACAAGTTAGGGGGTAAGTGTCTATAGTAAAACAGCCCATTTTAAAGCCTTAAAATTAGGCAAATCTACCAAATCGGGAAGTAGGTGACAGATGGAAGGGCATGTGACTACAGAATCAGACTACACAAGGGTTGATTGTTGTCTGTTACCATGGAAATACACAGATCAGTATAAGAGCTGCAGAAACAGAACAGTAGAGACATCCAAATATTTGCAACATAGTTTGTCGTTGCATTGGATAAATGTAAAAATAATGGTTGCAGAGGCGTAGCTATAGGGAGTGCAGAGGTAGCAGCCGCTACCAGGCCATGGAGGCTGAGGGGGCCTCATTACAGCATAATACTGCAGGATTATACATAGAATATGGTAAGCGGGGCCTTGTTATAGACATCACTGCCCAAGAGCTTCTAGGTATGCCTCTGAATAGCTGCATGTTTGTATTGGAGAAATGGAAAAAAAAAATAATAATAATGTTTGCAGGTTTGCATAGATTTTACCTTTTTTAAATTTGAGAGATTTTTTGTTTTATTATAAGAAAAAAACTTTCAACACATTTCATTGTTTTTATATATATTTTTTTTTATATTTTACATGGCAAGAAATAAAATGTGTCAGGGAAATGTTAAGGACCACATGGCAAATTTTTTTTATAGAAATATAAAAAAAAAAACCCTGAAAAATAAAATAAGAACATTCCTTTCAGGATAGTCAAAACTGTGCGAATAACATATATTTAAAAAGCTTCTAAGTTATGTTAATTACTGCGTAATGTCTTCCAAAAATACGATTCTCTTTCCTGAAACTTATTATTCCAGGTGTTTTAAATCTCCATGCAGAGCAGAGGATGGAAAAGGAAAAATGGCTAGCCCTGAAAAGCTACTGATGTTTCCCATCAAAATTGCCGTATAACAGTAGGTCTAGTAAAGGTGAATATGTTATTACAACGTACTTATCCAGCGCGTGACATTCCACATGTATACCATGTACTGGAACAGACAAAACATTAGACTCTATAGAAAAGTCCGACTACTACAGAACAGATCAAGACTAATATGTTAGTAAAGGCCCCTCATTAGATTAAAGGGAATGGAATATCCAAAAATGACATATACTTTAAATCATGTTTTGCTATAAACACTTTTTTTTTTCTTATTTTTGTTGTCCAGGTTTGTTTTGCAGGACACAGTAAAAATATCCTGAAATATTCTAGTTCTTGCACTGTCCACTGAGCTCATGTGTCCCATTTCCTGTAGTTTAAGGGTTGGCTTTGCTGTATCGGCTGGGACACAATCAGCAGTCATTTCTGTCTGCCTATACTGCTACATGGACAAGACCGTGCGCAGTCTATGGGTCAGGAAAATGGCACAGGTGACACACAGATTGGTATGTGCGAGTCATCCGTGGCTTTAACTGACCCATACACTGAAACTGAATTGACAGAGCTGCAAGTACGGACACGTATAGGACCTGCTCCATATTTTGCGGCTCTTAAATTTGGCGCAAATAAAGAGCTGCAAAAACTATGACTGTGTGTATGAGGCCTTTGACCACTTCCAAGTCTTTACATTCTTCAATGGGTGCTGCAAAACTGATTCTGGTGCAGTCACAATTTTTTTCTCTAGCCCCCACCATTCCAGAGCAATTGGTGCTGTTATTTTAAGCATCCAATATGCTAATTAAGCTCTCTACTGTAATAGGTGGTCTAAGGTTGTCTTCTCCAACCTAGGACCACCCACCAGAAAGCAGAGAGACAAATTAGTATATTGGGTGCTGAAACTAATAGCACCAATTGCTCAGGGATGGTGGGAGCTAGAGAAAAAATTCTGACTGCGCCAGACTCAGTCTAGCAGCACCTATCAAAGGACGCAAAGAGGAGACCTCATAGACTGTAAGCTCTTGCGAGCAGGGCCCTCAGTCCCATTGTGTGAATTGACTATCACTCTGTAATGTATCTTTTTGTCTGTACTTGAACCCTACAAATTGTAAAGTGCTGTGGAATATGTTGGCGCTATAGAAATAAAATGTATTATTTTTATTACTATTATTATTAAGGTTGGTGGAGGTCCTTTTTAACTCTCCCTCACTGAGCTGCCATAAAGCACACACATTCTGCTGCAGCGCCTGTATCAGGAGTGCGCAGCCTTTTCTTAGAGACTCTCACCTTGAACATTTATGACATATTGTGTGTTTCCTCAATGAAATCTCTCAGTTCTGTCTCGATGGTTTCTAATTTTGTTCTATGCTGACCACATTTGTGGGGAATATATTTGAGTGATACTTTCAATAGAAACACAGAAGGGGTTTCCTGCTTTTTTTCTATATTGTGTCCAGTGTCTGCCTGTCTATTGTATCATTTAAATAAACAGGGCTAAACTGCAATACCACCCACAACCACTTATTAAAAATGGCACTTTATGTATAAAAAAAAAAAAATTAAAAATAGCAAGCCATTTTATTTTTCAAATTTAGGACACCATCTTTAAATCTAGAATGTATTTTTTTGTACATTTTGGTCTGCTGTATATTTAATACTTGCATGGTTTCTGGGTAACTGGAGCGTCTTAATATCGTTGTGAAAAATTTGGTGTAAGTTTTGCCCTGGGGACAGAGGCATTCAATAAAAACTTTAATTGCTTTCACCTTTTCTGAGAATCCTAGAGCACGCTTCCTATCATGTGTTTGTAACATTTACAATGGGTTGTGCGGCTCTTTTATTTCAACGGCAGCTACTGAAAATTGCCTAATCCCAAAATCATAAAATAAATTATTCCAATCCATGAATCGTCCTGTTGGCACCAGACCCCGCACACAAGCACACATGGAATAAGTCATTCTGCATATGTCAACGTTGTCTCTGCCGAATGAAGAAGTCGGTCAGGATTTTCCTGAATAATACATTAGCAGCTGTCCTGTGCAATAAAGATCAGGGCTATCCCTTCTGCCCATTGTCACCGCACTGAAATTACCAATGCTGAAATCAATTACTTTCATCATCATTCCCAGTTTGTGAAAACAGTATCGGAAGGAAAAAGTGCGCTCATAACAAGGATGTTGTGCTTATCCGCATTACAAAGAGCCCAGCAAATTATAATCCTTCCCATGTCATGGGGAATCACCTAAACTACTTTCAGCACAACGGTGACCCGCATGCTTGATATGAAGAGATATGTCATCTCTGTCAGGGCTATTTTAAAGTCTACCTACCTTCAAGATCATCCTCCTCAATACCTTTCAGGACCTTGGATTTGTAGTCCCGAAACACCATGTATTTCAGCAGTCGTTTTAGTTTCTTCTGTAAAGGCAAAAACAGAGACAGTCAGATGGTCCACACAGCAATTACATGAATATTCTTCTACCAAAACCATAGGAGGTAGTATTATAGCAGTACATTACAGAACATAAAGGAAAGTATTACTGTATAGTAGTTATATTCTTCTATATAGAGGGCAGTATTATAGTAGTTATATTCTTGTACATAGCAGTATTATAGTAGTTATATTCTTGTACATAGGAGCAGTATTATAGTAGTTATATTCTTGTACATAGGAGCAGTATTATAGTAGCTATATTCTTGTACACAGGAGCAGTATTATAGTAGTTATATTCTTGTACATAGGGGCAGTATTATAGTAGTTATATTCTTGTACATAGGAGCAGTATTATAGTAGTTATATTCTTGTACATAGGAGCAGTATTCTAGTAGTTATATTCTTGTACATAGCAGTATTATAGTAGTTATATTCTTGTACATAGGAGCAGTATTATAGTAGTTATATTCTTGTACATAGGAGCAGTATTATAGTAGCTATATTCTTATACATAGGGGCAGTATTATAGTAGTTATATTCTTGTACACAGGAGCAGTATTATAGTAGTTATATTCTTGTACATAGGGGCAGTATTATAGTAGTTATATTCTTGTACAGAGGAGCAGTATTATAGTAGTTATATTATTGTACATAGGAGCAGTATTATAGTAGTTATATTCTTGTACATAGAGGGCAGTATTATAGTAGTTATATTCTTGTACATAGGAGTAGTATTATAGTAGTTATATTCTTGTACATAGGAGTAGTATTATAGTAGTTATATTCTTGTACATAGGAGTAGTATTATAGTAGTTATATTCTTGTACATAGGGGCAGTATTATAATAGTTATATTCTTGTACATAGGAGAAGTATTATAGTAGTTATATTCTTGTACATAGGAGTAGTATTATAGTAGTTATAATATTGTACATAGGAGACAGTAATAAAGTAGTTATATTCTTGTACATAGGAGACAGTATTATAGTAGTTATATTCTTTTACATAGGAGACAGTATTAGTTAGATAGTCAGTTAAATAGTAGTTACAGAGTCTTGCAAAAGTATTCATACAACTTGAACTTTTTCACATTTTGTCACCTTACAATCACAAACTTAAATGTATTTTATTGAGATTGTAAGTAAGAGACCAACACAAAGTATCACACAATTGTGAAGTGGAACAAATATGATACATGGTTTTCAAAATTTTAATCAAATAAAAATCTGAAAAGTGTGACATGCAAAAGTATTCAGCCCCCTTTACTCTGATACCCCTAAATAAAATCTAGTGCAATCAATTGCCTTCAGAATTCACTTAATTAGTTAATAGAGTCCAGCTGTATGTAATTTAGTCTCAGTATAAATACACCTGTTCTGTGAAGGCCTCAGTGGCTTGTTAGAGAACACTAGTGAACAAACAGTATGATGAAGACCAAGGAACTCACCAGACCAGTCATAGATATAGTTCTGGAGAAGTTTAAAGCGGGGTTAGGTTATAAAAACATATCCCAAGCTTTGAGCATCCCAAGGAGCACTGTTCAATGCATCATCCAAAAATGGTAAAAGTATTCTACAACTGCAAACCTACCAAGACATGGCCGTCCACCTAAACTAACAGATCGAGCAAGGAGAGCACTGGTGACAGAAGTAGCCAAAAGGCCCATGGTCACTCTGGGGAAGCTGCAAAAATCGACAGTTCAGGTGGGAGAATCTGTCCACAGGACAACTATAAGTCGTGCACGCTACAAATATGTCCTTTATGGAAGAATGTCAAGAAGAAAACCATTGTTGAAAGGAAGTCATAAGAAGAGCCATTCGCAGTTTGCCACAAACCATATAGGGGACACAGAAAACATGTGGAAGAAGGTGCTCTGGTCAGATGAGATCAAAAGTTGGCCTAAATGCAAAGCGCTATGTGTGGTGGAAAAGTAACACTGCTCATCACCCAGAACCCTAAACATACAGCCAGAGCTACAGTGGAAAGGTTTAGATCAAAGAATATTCATGTGTTAGAATGGCCCAGTCACAGTTCAGACCTGAATCCCATTGAGCATCTGTGGCAAGACATGAAAATTGCTGTTCACAGACACTCTCCGTCCAATCTGGCTGAGCTTGAGCTATTTTGTAAAGTAGAATGGGCAAAAATCTCAGTCTCTAGATGCGCAACGCTGGTAGAGACAGACCCTAATTGACTTGCAGCTGTAATTGCAGTGAAAGGTGACTCTACAAAGTATTGATATAGAGGGGCTGAAGACTTTTGCACGTCACTTTTCAGATTTTTATTTGATTAAAATTTTGAAAACCATGTATCATTTTCCTTCCACAATTATCTGCTACTTTGTGTTGGTTATCACTTAAAATCTCAATAAAATACATTTAAGTTTGCGGATGTAAGGTGACAAAATGTGAAAAAGTTCAAGGGGTATGAATACTTTTGCAAACCACTGTATATTCTTGCATATAGGAGCAGTATTATAGTAGTTATATTCTTGTATGTAGGGACAGCATTATATTAGGTATATTCTTGAACATAGAAAACAGTATTATACTAGTTTTATTCCTGTACATAGGAGCAGTATTATAGTAGTTATATTCTTGTATATAGGAGTAGTATTATAGTGGTTATATTCTTGTATGTATGGACCGGATTATGGTAATTATATTCTTGCACACACTTGACTCAAAAAACGCAGCAAAATCTGCAACAAAAAAAGCTGCACTTCCGCAACGTCGGGACTCAGCTTAAGGTGGTTTGTCCTTTCGCTATATTTAGTGGTTAGTTTTCACAGTGATAGTACCACAATAAAGCCTACATGTGTATTTGGAAGACACTCAAAGAGCAAGATTAGAAAATAAATTAGTAGCATTTTTTTTTTTTAAATACCTTATCTCTCCTCATGAGGAAAAGAAGATCTTCAGCTGAAATAACCCTGGCCCCTCTCATCTGAGACACATCAGCCGCTTGCTGCAACTGAGAAAAAAAACAAAAAACACATGTTAAGTCGCTATTCAATGTATTTTATAGAATAAATGAGAATTTGACTGGCTTCTGTTTACATCTCCCATGTGAATCTACACACATTAGTATAATGTTGTACCGTGTTAGCCATAGAAAGTAGTGGAAGAGTGAAGAAATCAGGCGATACCTTTTAGAGGCTGAGTATATTTGATGGTAAGCTTTCAAGAATACTAGCTCTCTTCTTCAGACATGGTGTTATACAAGGAACTGAAAATTCACAGACTTTTTATACACAAAAGACATGGACCTTCAAAGGATCTTAGAATCCTTAAAAACAAAATGCAATATTAATAGAGAAATTATTTACAACAGGTCTGAAAAAAACAATCTGGAAACTTGTGAGGCGTGACGGAGGGATCAGTAATTCTTGCTGTTATCTGTTTGTATCAGGTGGTGATCTGTGACCCTCACAGTTCCTACATAGTGTGACATGAAACTGGCATAAATATTAAGTCCAAATTGCAGAGTTTGAAATTTTTGCATAAACTTGTATTCCCATTCTTTCCTCTTCTTCTGCGTCTTAAAATGTCCCATTAAAACCACAACCCTCAAATCTTCAAAAGAGTGGTCTTCTTCGGAGAAATGTGCGGCCACTGGGAGATCTGTTCTGCTGTTATTAATATCGGATCTATGTGAGTTCATTTGCTGACTAAGTCTCTGCCCCGTTTCCCCCACATAGAGGCCTGTGGTGGGACATTGCACACACATTATGAGGTACACCACATTGGAAGACCTGCAGGAAAATGTCCCCCTAATTCTGTGTGCCTGTTGTGATTGTGGGACAGGTACACTGTCAGCGGTGTGGATGTGCCTGCAGATCTTGCACCTCTTTTGTAGGCAAGGTGAGGTGCCATTTTCAGTTGGGGCCTTCAGGGCACTCCGGACAATAATACGCTGCAGGTTAGGCAACCACCAAACCTGCTCTCGAAAGCTTACCATCAAATATACTCAGTTAGCCTCTAAAAGGTATCGCCTGATTTCTTCACTCTTCCATAACCTACACACATTAAAATTATGGACAGATAAATGGAAGTAATATATGTCTATGGGATCAGATCTGCAATTTTTTAAAGTGTTTTTTACAGTAAACATTTGAGTGTGGGGATCTGATTGCTGGAACCCCCAGTGATCATGAGAATGGTGCCCAAAAGGGCCCTCAAATACCCATATGAATGAAGCAGGGATGTCCATGCTGAGGAACTGTTCTACTGATTTCCATGCTACTGCCAAAGAAAGCCTTCCTGGAAGTCCCACAGAAGTGGTGGTGGCCAAGCATGCACACCAGGCCATTCCAATCACCTGTGGAACAGATGGGCCCCCATACTTGTGACAGTTGGGGGCCCCAGCAAATAGACATTTATCTCCTGTACTGTGGATTTGAGATAAGTGTATAGGAAATTCCATGTAATAAAGGAAACACAAAGGTCTTAAGAGTTGCTTAACTTCTTAATTTTGATGCACTAGCAGAATAGTAAGGTTGGAAAATAGGCAAAGCCTAAATTGTAATATATTTTATTAATGCATGTTGACTCACTTCTGTGAAATCCTGTGCTGATATCCACTATCTGTTCCTTTTGTAATTCTTTCTAATGTTTCTCTATTTCATCTGTTTCTGACTGTAGGGGTGGACTGGATCCAGTATAATACAGAGAAAATGAAGCTTTGAAAGAGAAGATTTTCAGCTCTCATATGACACCAAGATCAAAACTGTATTATTTCCAGAGAAATCATCATCAGGACAGGCATATATATAGGCAGCTGAAGCTGCTCCCAATCCCGACTGTGTTTTCAACTAGTAATAGCTCCAGAAATAACAAGGATAGAATTGTCAATAGAGCTGAGAATCAAATTTTTCATTTGACACCTGAACTACTGTTCTAGGTTTTGTAATGCCTGAGATATACCAGTTTGAAGTAACACCCCCTCCCCCAGCCTCAGCTTCGCTGCATTATACATAAGCCCGCCCCTCAGTACACCTAGTTAAAAGCAGTATACAGAATACAGAATCCAAGATGGCGCCGCTGGAGTGGCTGCCAGCTACAGCAGCTCTGAGACTCTCTATCTTATTTTTCTTTCTATGACTCGTTTTGTACCTCTCTACTTAAGGACTTTTGCACTATGAAGAAACACACACAAAGACTTGGACCCTTGTGATACTTTTTTTTTTGTTTTTTTTATCTGTCTTTTGTTCTGCTTGAAAATGGGATCTTTTGTGTATGCAGACAATTCCTTTGTCTATACAAGAGAGGAAATTCTGCAGCTCAGAGACACAGCAGGACGGCATACCATCTGGTCACACATCCCCCGTGAGATTTGGAGAAAGAAAAAGCGGGTGAGGGGATGCAGAGCAGGAACTCTTCAGAGGATTAAAAAGAGGCGTTACCGACCAGCTGTTCCCTCCATCATCATGGGCAATGTGAGATCTCTTGCAAACAAGATGGATGAACTAACAGCTCTCACCAGGCATCATCAGGAGTTTCGGGCGTGCAGCATGATGCTACTTACAGAGACTTGGCTCACTGAAGTTACTCCTGACCCTCTGGTCTCCTTGGATGGTTTTAAACTCCTTCGGGCAGACAGGACAAGGGAGAGCGGTAAGAGGAAAGGAGGAGGGCTGGCAATGTTTGTGAATAATAGATGGTGTAATCATAGGCACATTGTGATTAAGGAGCAAACTTGCTGTAAGGACATTGAACTATTAGCTGTGAGCATGAGACCTTTCTACCTACCAAGGGAACTATCGCATGTCATCGTGATAGCTGCATATGTCCCCCCCTCTGCGAAAGCTGACACTGACTGCGAGGTCCTACAAGCCACGCTGAGCCAGTTACAGTTAAAACATCCCCAGGCCCTCTTTATTCTGTCGGGTGATTTCAACCATGCCTCTCCATCATCCACACTGCCCAGTTTCACACAGTATGTAACCTGCCACACAAGAGACAACAAAACACTGGACTTGTTCTTTGCCAACGTGAGGGAGGCATATAACTCATCAGCCCTACTGCCCCTGGGGAGATCGGATCACAACCTAGTACATCTCCGACCTGTGTACAAGCCACTTGTACGTAGAGAACCAGCTGTCACCCGCACAGTGAGGATATGGTCCGAGGAGAGTGATGAGGCTCTGAGGGATTGTTTTGACACAACCGCATGGGAAGTGCTGCAGGATTCTTATGGAGAAGATATAGAAGGACTCACACACTGCATAACGGACTACATTAATTTTTGTGTGGACAACACAGTACCCACAAAAGTGGTGAGGTGCTTCTCCAATAACAAACCATGGATTAACTCTGATATAAAAACACTACTTAAGGAGAAAAAGATGGCATTCAGGACAAGAGATAAGGAGGGGTTGGGGGAAGTACAAAAGGAGCTGAGGCATCAAATCAGGCAGGGAAAAGCCAGTTATAAAGAAAAAATCGAAAAGCAAATGGAAAGAAAAGACATAAGGGGGGTCTGGGAGGGGCTTAAGTCAATTTCGGGTCATAAACAGTCTGTCTGCCAGATTGAGGCAGATGTTAATTGGCTTAATGAACTAAACCTATTCTTCAACAGATTTGATCACACACCAGCTCCTCCCACCCCAGTATGTCCTTCAGCTTCCCCCACCACAATGACTTCTCCCCATGCGGCCACTTCCCAACAGACCAGTAAATCCAGAAATCCGTCTTTATCTGGCCACAGTCTGACCTTCACACGGGCCCAGGTGAGGAAGGAGATGAAAAAGATCAAGGCGAGGAAAGCCGCAGGGCCAGATGACATCAGTGCAAGGCTAATTAAGACTTGCGGGGACCAGCTGTGTGGTATAATTACATATATGTATAATATGAGCCTGAGGCAGGAAATAGTCCCTGAATTATGGAAATCTTCTTGTGTGGTACCAGTTCCAAAGAAACCCCACCCTATGGACCTCAACGACTACAGACCTGTAGCACTGACATCCCACCTGATGAAGATCTTGGAGAGATTGGTTCTTACACATCTCCGCCCTCTAGTGAGCCCCGCTATGGACCCCCTCCAGTTTGCTTATCGGCCGGGCATTGGGGTAGATGATGCCATCATCCATCTTCTGCACAGGGCTCTGTCTCACCTGGAGAAACCAGGGAACACAGTGAGAATAATGTTCTTTGACTTCTCCAGTGCTTTTAACACCATACAGCCCAGGTTATTGAGGGACAAGCTGGGCCTTGCTGGAGTGGACCACCACCTCTCCAACTGGATCCTAGACTACCTCACAAATCGACCTCAATACGTGAGAGCCCGAGACTGTGTGTCAGGTACCGTGATCTGTAATACGGGGGCACCTCAGGGTACAGTTCTCGCCCCTTTCCTCTTCACACTGTACACTGCAGATTTTAGGTGCAACTCATCCAGCTGCTACCTACAGAAGTATTCTGACGACTCTGCAATAGTGGGTCTCATCACAGATGATGATGATAGGGAGTACAGAGAACTGAACCAGGATTTTGTGGACTGGTGCCACCGGAACCACCTGAAGATTAACGCGGGGAAGACCAAGGAGATGGTGGTGGACTTCCGCCAAGGCAGATGCCCTCCAAATCCAGTGGACATCCTGGGGACGGGCATCGAGATTGTGAACACCTATAAGTACCTGGGTTTGCTCCTTAATAATAAGCTGGACTGGGCAGATCATATGGAGGCCCTGTACAGGAAGGGCCACAGCAGGCTCTACCTGCTTAGGAAACTGAGAGCCTTTGGAATCCGGGGGGCACTTCTTAGAACTTTCTTCAACTCGGTAGTGGCATCAGCCATCTTCTTTGGAGTGGCCTGCTGGGGGAGCAGTATATCAACCAGGGACAGAAATAAACTTGACAAGCTGATTAGAAGGGCCAGCTCTGTCCTGGGGAGCCCACTGGACCCAGTGCAGGTGGTGGGTGACAGAAGGATACTGTCTGTGGTGAGCTCCATGCAGAAGAAGAAGTCCCATCCCATGCATGAGACTGTGATCGCGCTGAGCAGTACTGTCAGTGACCGACTGCTCCACCCTTGGTGTGAGAAGGAGCGCTATCGGAAGTCTTTCCTCCCCACCGCGGTTAGGCTGTACAACCAACACCGACCTAAGCGGAGATCATTACACACAGAGAACTGAAATATCTCTCTGCCTGTTAAATCCCCCCCCCCCCCTCTGCTACGTCCTGTCTGTCTGTCTGCTATTAATGTAATGCCTCTCACCTTGGAATATTCCTGTACATGTTGTATTTGTATTTGTATCTGCTTATCTTTGCTGCTGTAACACACTGAATTTCCCCATTGTGGGACTATTAAAGGACTATTATTATTATTATTACAACTGGCAATAGAAAAATGGGAAAATAATAAATAAAGGACAAAGTCCTCAAAATCAGCTTCAAATTCTGCCTGAAATCAGCCTCCATTCATTTCAATGGGAGACAGACAATGATTTTTTTCCAACTGAAAAAAAAATGTACATCATCATCATCAATATAAATCATGCTCGATCTTCAGTTGGACTCTGCCTAAGAACTCAGATTAATTGGAGGTGAATACCTCCTGGCGGGTGAGGAATTTCACATGGAATTTGCAAATTCCATGGTGGATTCTGCAGCAGATTTGGTAAAGTGGAAAAATTCTGCTTCCCAATTCCTGAAGCAGAATATTTCAGCTTCTACAAATTCTGCCATATGAACAATTTCATAGCAGCAGTACTACCACAGGGACATTTAAAGAGGACCTTTCACTACCTCCCACCAACTCCAGTTCTTAGCATCTGTTAATAGGTGCCTCTCCATTGAATCCGGCAGAGTTAGAATTTTTCTCTAGCC
The DNA here is from genome assembly GCA_947044405.1 of Leptodactylus fallax. Taxonomy (NCBI): domain Eukaryota; kingdom Metazoa; phylum Chordata; class Amphibia; order Anura; family Leptodactylidae; genus Leptodactylus; species Leptodactylus fallax. Next base: position 2,517,403 of record CAMRHE010000219.1, on the reverse strand, counting down.
CCCACAATTCCCAAGCAATCACTGCTGTAAGTTCTTGTGCCTGGTACGCTACTTAGGCTCTCTACTGTCAGGTGGGAGGTGCCAGGCAGGAACAGACAAAGGAAAGTTCCAATCAGAAGCAGCTTCTGTCAGAGCTTAGAATTACACCTTTTCAGCCTGCTCCTGCCTGCACCACCTACCTAACAGTACAGAGCCTAAATAGCATATCAGGCACCAAAACTAACAGCACTGATTGTTCAGGAATGGTGGAGACTAGAGAAAAAAATTCCAACTGTGCCGGAATCAGTGGAACAGCACCTTATAAGTGATGGAAAGAGCTGGACATGGCAGAGGTTGTGAAAGGTCCCATTCATGCTAATGGGTTGTCTACATAGTGCAGGCAAAGACATGACAGGTCCTCCAGAGTGAGAGACGCTCTTTGTAACTACTCTCTACTCTGGCAAAGAGATGAGGATCCTGTGCAGAGGAACTTGCCTGTGAGAAGTCAGAATTCCCTAATAGTAAATCTGAAAATGGTTTTTCTTAATTGGAATCCCTTAAATCTATTTTTAAATTTGCTAATTTTGACGTTTTATAAGTTGTAAATATATTTACTAGTCTCTAAAATTGCAGATTGTCACATAAAAGCATCCGAAGTACCAGAAACACAAAGGGCATGGGTGAGTTTCTTAGATATAAACTTAGAATTAACTAAATTCACTACAAAAGCACAGGAGGCCGAGTAAATGGGAACTTCAAACTCACATTACACGGGCTGACGGGAGAAGCAAAAATGCACCTGAAAACGAATTGAAAAAAAAAAAATTGACTTCAGAGTTGGCAAAATGACACCGGGCACCGACTGCAGTCCATAAATCATAATACAGAACTGCATTAATTTTTTTTCCACACTAATCAGACGCGCACAAAACATTAACTGTATCTATGGCAGACAACAGAAAACATACTACGTGAAACGTTAGCAATATTTCCCCTGTAAAATTCACTTGGGCCCTTACTGCTACAACCAGGGCAGGGGCTCAGGGAGTTTGCAGGAACTCATAAGCAACAGTAACATAATCTAACTTGAAACTACCCTGGAAAATGTAAGAATGTGAAAAATGATCGTCCTATTTGCTTGGCAGGAGTAAAATCAACTTTTCTTCTGATTAGATTCAGGGCATGTGAGGTACTTCTCTTTTTTGCAAAGTAGGAAAAAAAAAATTATAAGGATTTTATGAAAAAGTTGCAACAAATAATTAGAATGTCCATATTCACATTAGGACTGGAAATCTTCTCCAGGAGGCCGCTATAGATGGCAGCATTGCTTTTATATCTATGATGCAAGAAGCTATATTGACTTTTTTTTGTACCCCTACCATTTGTTAAAGTAGAAGGAGCCTACCACCACCAAAATCTTGTGCCAAAGTGCAATTGAAATTGCTGTGGAGAAACCCTACTTTTATCCATATGCAAATGACCTGTTTGGTGAAACCTGGGACATGGCTAAGCCGGCCAAAACATAAGTCCTCACTTTATGGATTTCATGATCCTCAGTCTAAAGGGGTTTTCTCAGCTAAAAATATTGATGGCCTAACCTAAAAATAGGTCACCAATATAAGATCTGTTGGGTCTGACACCCGACACCCCATCCATCAGCTGTTTTCAGCAACTTATACACAGAGGATGGAGCAGGAAGCAGACAGGTGGACAAGTGGAAGGAGTTTACTTAGATTTAATCAATTTCAGGCAGATGGGCAGAGAAATCATGGGAGTGGAGGGAGGGAGAATTTCACTGGATACTGGACAGTTAACCACTGCCACTCATGTGGCCACAGCTGCCACTAGTCAGACATGTCCTGCAGCCTGGTCCATCACATTCCACTATACCCCACTGTTGTGTCAAGAAAACCCCGTGCCACTGCATCTTTCAATGCCAACGCCATTTTGATTTGACATCTACTCTTATGAAGTGATCATTTTTAATGGCTTTTTGTTTTGGAAAGCTACTTCTTGTTCATCAATTTTTACCTTGACACACAGCCACAAAGATTTCTCCAAACTAACAAGCCTCTAGTATTTAGAAGTCATCAAAATGGACTCATTTCTCTATAAAAGCATTGCTTTTTGCAATATAACCACCATGTGTGTTCTACACTATCTATAAAGCATAGTGTAGAACACTCTTAGGGTTCCTAGGAACCTATCTATAAAACATAGTGTAGAACACTGTCAGGGCTCCTAAGAACCTATCTATAAAACATAGTGTAGAACACTATTAGGGCTCCTAGGAACCTATCTATAAAACATAGTGTAGAACACTGTCAGGGCTCCTAGGAACCTATCTATAAAACATAGTGTAGAACACTGTCAGGGCTCCTAAGAACCTATCTATAAAACATAGTGTAGAACACTATTAGGGCTCCTAGGAACCTATCTATAAAACATAGTGTAGAACACTGTCAGGGCTCCTAAGAACCTATCTATAAAACATAGTGTAGAACACTATTAGGGCTCCTAGGAACCTATCTATAAAACATAGTGTAGAACACTGTCAGGGCTCCTAGGAAACTATCTATAAAACATAGTGTAGAATACTGTCAGGGCTCCTAGGAACCTATCTATAAAACATAGTGTAGAACACTGTCAGGGCTCCTAAGAACCTATCTATAAAACATAGTGTAGCACACTCTTAGGGCTCCTAGGAACCTATCTATAAAACATAGTGTAGAACACTGTCAGGGCTCCTAGGAACCTATCTATAAAACATAGTGTAGGACACTGTCAGGGCTCCTAGGAATCTATCTATAAAACATAGTGTAGAACACTGTCAGGGCTCCTAGGACTATATATCTATAAAACATAGTGTAGAACACTGTCAGGGCTCCTAGGAACCTATCTATAAAACATAGTGTATAACACTCTCAGGGCTCCTAAGAACCTATCTATAAAACATAGTGTAGAACACTATTAGGGCTCCTAGGAACCTATCTATAAAACATAGTGTAGAACACTGTCAGGGCTCCTAGGAAACTATCTATAAAACATAGTGTAGAATACTGTCAGGGCTCCTAGGAACCTATCTATAAAACATAGTGTAGAACACTGTCAGGGCTCCTAGGAACATATCTATAAAATATAGTGTACAACATTCTTAGGGCTCCTACGAACCTATCTATAAAACATAGTGTAGAATATTCTCAGGGCTCCTAGGAACCTATCTATAAAACATAGTGTAGTATACTCTTAGGGCTCCTAGGAAGGTATCTGTAACACATAGGGTAGACCATTATTAGGGTCCCTAGGAACCTATCTATAAAACATAGTGTAGACTAGTCTTAGGGCTCCTAGGAACCTATCTATAAAACATAGTGTAGAATAGTCTTAGGGCTCCTAGGAACCTATGTTTTATAGATAGGTTCCTAGGAGCCCTAAAAGTATTCTACACTATGTTTTATAGATAGGTACCTAGGAGCCCTAAGAGTGTTCTACACTATGTTTTATAGATAGGTACCTAGGAGTCCTAAGAGTATTCTACACTATGTTTTATAGATAGCTGCTGCATGGCGCAAAACAATAGCACACACAACACAGATTGGATTGTACACACAGAGATGGAGTTTATTTGAGGTATTGATTCATGCAACTACTACATGATGCAATACAGTATCATATAATACAGATTGGATTTATTTCAGCTATTGGCTCATGCAGCTGCTACATGGTACAGTACAGTACAGACTGGATTTATTTGAGCTATTGGCTCAGGCACCTAGTACATGGTGCAGTAGAGTAGCACACACAGTACATATTGGATTTGAATTGGACTCTGGTGCTTGGGCTCTCCACATGTCACATGACTACACACACAGTCTGTGCCTGGCTGCTCTAACAGTGTTGTATAAGACACACACCTCTGAGTTAGTCTTCTTTGTATCTCTTCTTCTCCAGATCCAAGTACACAAATCCTCAGGCCAGAACCTCAACACTATAACACCTGTGTATTATTTCTAATCTATCTCATTCTGACTATCTGAAACCCAATCAGTCTAATCTCTCCCCACAAAATGGACATCTTCTCCGTTAGCCTGGGCTTTTTATACTGTTATGCATCACCAGTGACCTTACAACTATAGGCCCTCATGACTGGCTGTGCAATGGTTTGTGATGGGTGAACTTGCGTGGTTTCTTAGGTCATTTGATTTTTCTGTTATGCTTTCCACATGGCGGCTGCCATTTAAGTTTGCACTAATAGAACCACAAAATGTTCAGATTTTCTCGAATCCAAATATTTTCAATAATTCAAAACAAACTGGTTTGCTCATCTGTATGTGCAGCATGTCAACTTTAGGCTGCAGACTTTCAGAATGAATGGAAAAGGTGTAAACTGCAATTAATGGAATTTTGCATTGAAATTTTGCATGATAACATTGGCACACTACAGATTTTCTTCAAGCAAATTCCATGCAGAGGTTTTAGAGCACTTCAGTCTTAGCAGAACATACAGTAGCCTAGCCGTCGTGAGAGTGAACCTGGCCTTGCAGAAGAGAACAATCCCTCTGGTCAGTGGGGAGAGTTGCGTTTATTTAACCAATGAATCCTTGTAATTGAGCAGCGCACAAGGCCGCAGCGCCATTATCTCCTGGCTGTACATCTTTCCATTGTGTAAGGTCATTAAATCACCGTCTGGGAAGGAGCTCGAGTTAATCGCCGGCACATGTGAACGCTCCTTATAAGAAGGGGTCATAGCCAGTTTTACACGGAGGAATATTTCTTCTAATTGTACCTATAATAGCCTCCTCACATTTAATGAGCGGCCCGAGCGGTGGAATAAATGAAGCTAAATAGTGCTCCAGAAAACTATAAAAACCGAACGGAGCTGGCAATGACAAGACTAACAGAACATGATGTATGTACAGGATATAGGTGATCCACTTCCACTGCCAGAGTCACATAGCTAGGCAAATAAACTATGCAAAGGTGACGATTCCGTGCAAAGTGGGCCATATTTAGTGTCACCCAGCTTTTCCAGGAACAGATGCCATTATTTATTTTTTAAGTTTTGAAAGAAGAGGAAAACAACAGGGCAGGGACTTTGTTACTGACAGGGTGAAGTGTTCCTTAAAGGAGTACTCCCATTTGGAACATTCCTGGCAGATCCATACATGTAACATAAATGTTACAGAGGTTTCTTATCTAGAGAATAGGAGCTTCCAAACCCCATCTTGTGGCTGCAGCAAGTGGAGGATATACTGCGTGTGTGTGGCTCTTTCCATTCGCTTCTTTCAAGAATGGCCGAGCAGGGAGGAAACAAGCTAAAACTTCCCAGTATGACTGAGCACTATATGGTGGTATTACGTGAGCTGTGTATGGCATCATTGTATCAGATAATTAAAAAAGTATTATATGGCTGTTCTATATTATTTGAGTACATAATGGTGTTACGTGGCTGCTTGTGTCATGCATATGGCAACATTATGTCAGATAATTGAGGAAGTTTTATATGGATATTCTATATTATTTGAGCACTATACAGTATCATGTGGCATGTATATGGCAGCATTATGCCAGATAATTTAAGGAAGTATTATGTGGATACTCTATATTATTGGAGAACTATGTGGTGGTATTATGTGGGATATATATGGCAGCATTACTTTGACACTATATGACAGTACCTCCGTGGGAGTAAGGCCCCATGTTATGGAAATGCACTTTTCCTTCTGCGGAAACGCAGCAGAAAAAAAACAAAACTCTGCGTTTTACAATACCAGCAAAGCGAATGAGATTTTGGCTAATTCAATCCACACATTGCAGAATACAAACTGCTACGGAAAAGCTGCGTTTTCAAAAATGAAAAACACAGCATGTCAATTTTACTTGTGGAAATGTTCTCGTTTTCCCTCTGGATTTAAATAAGGGAAGAAAAACACAGCAAAAACGCAATGATAAACTCTGCAGAAAAAAAATGCCATGCATTTGTGCTGCGTTTTTTCCCACAGCGTTTTTTAGCTGCATTCCACAACATGGTTCCTTAGTCTTAAAGGGGTTTCCTCCCAGCCTGACAACCATCTGATCTCTGCAGATCTGGCTCAGAGACCCCTTCTGATCAGCTAATTTCATTGGGGGACATTTTCCTGCAGCAGCCATTGTTATGTAGTATTACATGGTGGGTATTTATATAGTGTTGTGCGGTTGTCCTCAGGGGGTAGACAGCTCAGTTTTGGCATTTAGCTGACTGTTATCTAGGACTACTTCCAGCATGAGGCCATTACCTGACAGCAGCCACAAGTTTACAATACAAAACATGGATTATACCTGTGTTAGGAGCTATCTGAGTGACTCAGTGCATCCTAGTGCTATGGAATACCACCATTTATAGAAAGAGCTGCCTCTATTAATCCCTATCATTCAGCCCATGTATCCTCCTCATCATCACAGGATATTTAGATGGCACAAACAATACAAGCACTTACTGTGATGACTGAAGCTTTAGTCTCATAATACCAATAAGTGGTATGTACGCAAGTGCCAAGTGGAAGAGAACAGGATTAGACAGATTATACACATATTGTAATAGGAGGGACAGAACGGAGTCAGATAAACTCAGCCAGTCCTGTGCTGCTCTCCATCCTCATCTCATAGAAAATCTACAGATGGGACACATCTGTGACTATGCAGGATTTTATACGACGAGAGACTGATGCTAAATTCCATGATGTACAGGTAGAGGCCATCTCCCGTGCCAATAGTATGTTCCCGAAGCCCCAGACCGCAGCTGTCGAACTTGTGAGATCCATAAGGCAATAGAACAGAGAGCTCCCCTGCAAACCATCGTGACCCAGGAACCTTTAGAAATCGTCATGATAGACTATCTAATGGTGGGCCCATGCAATAGCGGACACCAGTATTGCCTCGTAATGGTGGATCACTTCACCAAATTTGCGGTGGTAACCGCCACCAAGGACCAGACAGCTGAGTCAGCAGCTCGTGCTCTGTGCCAAGATTTCATTCGAGTATATGGGTGCCCTAAACGCATCCACTCCGACCAGGGTGCCTGCTTTGAGGGACACGTAATGAAAGAAGTTCAACGTATCTACGGGATAAAGAAGTCGCACACGACTCCATACCACCCTCAGGGAAATGGGGCCTGTGAAAGATTCAACAGAACTCTGCTACAGATGCTGCGGACTCTGGAGGAAGACAAGAAGTTACAGTGGCCTCAGTTCTTGTCTGAAATGGTGTGGGCCTATAACAATCAGGTCCATTCTACAACGGGGTACTCTCCTTATACACTTCTCTTTGGGCGGTCTGGGCGAAGTGTAGGAAAATTACAGTTGGATGATGTGGATGGGTTCCCTCCGAGGGATCCAACCTCTTGGGTGCGGGCGCACCGGCAGAGACTTGAGACGATCCATCGATTGGTGCGGCAGCGCCTGCAAGAACATCCCCATCCTGATAAGACCCCAGTGCAAGAAGCACCATTGCAACCAGGCGACCTGGTGCTAGTTCGTGTCAAGAAACCCCAAGGGAAATTGGAAAGCCGATGGGAGGCTTTGCCGTATCGTGTTGTTGGCCGCAAGTATGCGAATGGGCCAGTGTACCAGGTCCAGAAAGAAGGAACTGATTGTGTTCGAGTACTTCACCGAAATATGTTGCGCCTGTGTCATTCTGAAGGGACAAATCATGATGGGCTTGCCAATGTGAATGAGCTCCCACAGTCAGAGAATGGAGGTGCGGAATGGGCCTCAGACGAGGAGGATGATTGTTGGCCGATCCCTGCTCCTGGGGATGTTCCACCTGTGACTACTGTATCTCCGGCCTGTGCCCCCTCTGGTGCGGAATCCGCTGGTCCTTCTCAGCCCATAGCTGCAGCACCCCATAATATACCACCGGTCCTCAGACGGACCACTAGGCCAAATGCTGGTATTCCCCCTGTTCGGTATGCGCAGGATGAGTTTATTTGGCCTGCCATGCATCGGTATACTACCACCCTGTGCATAAAAGTACAACCCTCTGGATATACAGTCATAGGCAGGGACTGCCAATCTTAAAGTGGGGGGGGAATATGTAAGAGACAGCCAATGTTGTCCTAAGCTTTATTTGTCTGTATAAACTGTTAATGTTGAATGTATTTCTGTGATTCTGTTCCTTTAAGACAGCAGCCATTGTAATTGTGACATGATGCTGGAGTGACTTCCCCCCTTTTATGTCAGCTTGCCTGTTCTGCAGACAGAATGTGAGCAGAGAAGCAGGAAGTGACGAGACAGAGAGCAGCAGCCATCTTAGCAAGTGTTGTATTGAACTGGTGTGGAGATTATTCTGTACAGCTAAGCTGTATCTTGGTCCAGAGACAAACTTATGAGAGACCGCCGTTAAACTGAAGTCCCCTGCTGCTGTAGGGCGTGTAGTAGGGGAGACTGACAAGGAGACTATGTGGGGAGAATGCCCTAATGATGACCTGATCGCTGCAAGTCCTGTTATACAGGTGGAAATGGAGGGTATTCCGGTTACCGGGATGATTGACACGGGTTCACAAATTGGCGTAGTCGGCAGGATCCGCTTACCAGAATGGACGGTGACGCACCCGTGTCAATCATCCCGGTAACCGGAATACCCTCCATTTCCACCTGTATAACTGGACTTGCATCCGTATACAGCTGGAACGGCAAGTGGTAATCAGCATATGCCAAGATTGGGGCTGTTGTCAGTGCATCCTTTAATGCCTGGAAGGCTTGTTCCTGTTCAGGTCCCCACTTCACGGACCGCTTCTTTGGACCACCGGATGTGCCTCGTAGGAGAGCATTAAGTGGTGCTGCTACCTTGGCAAAATCCTTAATAAACCGTCGATAGTAACCGGCTACTCCAAGGAACGCCCTCACTTCTCGCAGGGTAGTCGGTATTGGCCAATCTTGAACAGCCGCTATCTTGTCTCTTGATGGTCTCACCCCTTCTCCTGATACGCGGTGACCCAAGTAATCAATTTCAGATTGGAACAACCGACATTTACTGGGTTTCAATTTGAGCCCATGTTCCCGCAATCTTCGAAATACTTGCCCCAACTGGTTGCAGCTGAAGCCGACTGAAAGGGATGAGTGGACCGTAACTGTGTCCATGGGAGAAGATGAGGAACCCACCTCTGAATGGAATGGCCGTGCAATTCGAGAACAGATGAAGATGGATGCAAGTTCATGTTCTCTGGAATGTGTGCAGAAGGTAGATGAACTGTTGTGGGAGAACCGAGCCGCCTTTTCACGGTATGCTGAAGATTTTGGATGTACCACAGGGATCTACCATGAGATTCCCACAGGAGACACCCCTCCAATTAGAGAGCGCTACCGACAAATTCCTCCACAGTTGTATCAGGAAGTAAAAGAACTGTTAGCTAAGATGCTACAGGGTGGGATCATCCAAGAAAGCCAGAGTCCCTGGGCAGCTCCTGTGGTGTTAGTAAGAAAAAAAGATGGGTCCATCCGATTTTGCGTAGACTATCGGAAGTTAAACGCTTGCACCGTACGAGATTCCTACCCCTTGCCACGGATTGAGGAGTCCCTCTCAGCGCTGGGGAGAGCCCGGTACTTCTCCTCACTAGATCTGGCTAGTGGGTATTGGCAGGTGCCGATGGCCACAAAAGACAAGGAGAAGACGGCATTCATCTTGCCCATGGGACTATACGAATTTAACCGGATGCCCTTCGGGTTGACAAATGCATCCGGAACGTTTCAGCGGTTGATGGAGAAATGTCTCGGTGACTTCAACTTTGAGTTCACTCTCATCTACTTGGATGACATTATAGTGTATTCTGCGACCTTTGAAGACCATCTCCACCAGTTGGGGCAAGTATTTCGAAGATTGCGGGAACATGGGCTCAAATTGAAACCCAGTAAATGTCGGTTGTTCCAATCTGAAATTGATTACTTGGGTCACCGCGTATCAGGAGAAGGGGTGAGACCATCAAGAGACAAGATAGCGGCTGTTCAAGATTGGCCAATACCGACTACCCTGCGAGAAGTGAGGGCGTTCCTTGGAGTAGCCGGTTACTATCGACGGTTTATTAAGGATTTCGCCAAGGTAGCAGCACCACTTAATGCTCTCCTACGAGGCACATCCGGTGGTCCAAAGCACCGGTCCGTGAAGTGGGGACCTGAACAGGAACAAGCCTTCCAGGCATTAAAGGATGCACTGACAACAGCCCCAATCTTGGCATATGCTGATTACCACTTGCCGTTCCAGCTGTATACGGATGCAAGCCTGTATGGTCTTGGAGCAGTGCTTTCCCAGCTTCAGGATGGCCAGGAGAGGGTCATAGCGTACGGCAGCCGGTCTTTGAGAGATTCTGAAAGAAACCCCGAGAATTATAGTTCATTTAAGTTGGAGCTGTTGGCACTGGTATGGGCCATGACCGAGAAATTCTCTGAATATTTGACCGGTGCTGAAGTTTTAGTACTGACTGACAACAAACCACTAGCTCACCTGGAAAATGCCAAGCTCGGGGCGTTAGAGCAGAGGTGGATAGCCCGAATGACTAAGTTCAATTACCGCATTAAGTATCGGTCCAAGACAGAGAACCAGAATGCTGACGGGCTTTCTAGGGTAACCGCCCAGACTCCCACAGTAGACGTGGATCATGAGTTGGAGCATGTGGAGGTGCCCGACTTCAGCAGATTTTCACAGGCCTTGACCTCCACCAAGGACCAGACAGCTGAGTCAGCAGCTCGTGCTCTGTGCCAAGATTTCATTCGAGTATATGGGTGCCCTAAACGCATCCACTCCGACCAGGGTGCCTGCTTTGAGGGACACGTAATGAAAGAAGTTCAACGTATCTACGGGATAAAGAAGTCGCACACGACTCCATACCACCCTCAGGGAAATGGGGCCTGTGAAAGATTCAACAGAACTCTGCTACAGATGCTGCGGACTCTGGAGGAAGACAAGAAGTTACAGTGGCCTCAGTTCTTGTCTGAAATGGTGTGGGCCTATAACAATCAGGTCCATTCTACAACGGGGTACTCTCCTTATACACTTCTCTTTGGGCGGTCTGGGCGAAGTGTAGGAGAATTACAGTTGGATGATGTGGATGGGTTCCCTCCGAGGGATCCAACCTCTTGGGTGCGGGCGCACCGGCAGAGACTTGAGACGATCCATCGAACGGGTGCGTCACTGTCCATTCTGGTAAGCGGATCCTGCCGACTACGCCAATTTGTGAACCCGTGTCAATCATCCCGGTAACCGGAATACCCTCCATTTCCACCTGTATAACAGGACTTGCAGCGATCAGGTCATCATTAGGGCATTCTCCCCACATAGTCTCCTTGTCAGTCTCCCCTACTACACGCCCTACAGCAGCAGGGGACTTCAGTTTAACGGCGGTCTCTCATAAGTTTGTCGCTGCTCTGGACATCTAGCAGCAACGTGGCCCATCCGTCCACACTCCCAGCAGCGTATCTCCCGTCGTTCTGGCCATCTGTTTGGGCCCCTTCGGTAAGCCCCTTCGATTTCTCCTGAGCACTGCATTAACTGATTTGGACCCCTTCGGTAGGTCCTATCCTCATCCCTCCAGCGGGGTGGTGGGTGATTCTGATTTTCTGGGTATGGACGGCTCACCCTTTCACCTCCAGTTTTCTGGAAGTCTGCAATTTTCATAGAATGTTCATCACAACGGGTGTGCAAGTGTTCCATTTGCTCTTGCAGTTTCTGCATTACTGTGAGAATTTCTTTAACCATCCCCTTTTCTACTGTCTCTGAGCCAGAACTAGCCCCCTGTGACAAAGTAACTCCAACTGCGGTCTGGGGCTTCGGGAACATACTATTGGCACGGGAGATGGCCTCTACCTGTACATCATGGAATTTAGCATCAGTCTCTCGTCGTATAAAATCCTGCATAGTCACAGTTAAACTGCCGTCACGTATCCCCAGGACAAACTGGTCACGGAGAGTCCGATCAGGGTTACAGAAGGCTGGCGAGCCCCCCTCTTTCCTTCACTTGAATATCTCGGAGCAGTTCTTGTAGGGCATTTGCATATTGGGGAAGGCTTTCATTCTCCTGTTGTACCCTCTGGAAGAACCGAGCCTGCAGAGACCCCAGCAATGCAGTTTCTCCATAAATGGTTTCTAGAATCTGGACTACTTGCTCAAATGTCTGCCTTTGTTCAAATGGCCTCAATATCACCGTGGTCTTAGCATCCCCTTGTAATGTCAATATTGCTAGCTCTACTAGTACTTCTGGTGCGGTCTGGTACATTCGCTGTATCATTCGTATCTGTTCCACCCACATACTCACTGACATATTATTGCCATCAAATTTAGCTAACTAACTCATTATAGCCCCTGCTGGCATTCTTCCTCCAGCACCATTCTCCCGAACGGGTGCGTCACCGTCCATTCTGGTAAGCGGATCCTGCCGACTACGCCAATTTGTGAACCCGTGTCAATCATCCCGGTAACCGGAATACCCTCCATTTCCACCTGTATAACAGGACTTGCAGCGATCAGGTCATCATTAGGGCATTCTCCCCACATAGTCTCCTTGTCAGTCTCCCCTACTACACGCCCTACAGCAGCAGGGGACTTCAGTTTAACGGCGGTCTCTCATAAGTTTGTCTCTGGACCAAGATACAGCTTAGCTGTACAGAATAATCTCCACACCAGTTCAATACAACACTTGCTAAGATGGCTGCTGCTCTCTGTCTCGTCACTTCCTGCTTCTCTGCTCACATTCTGTCTGCAGAACAGGCAGGCTGACATAAAAGGGGGGGGAGTCACTCCAGCATCATGTCACAATTACAATGGCTGCTGTCTTAAAGGAACAGAATCACAGAAATACATTCAACATTAACAGTTTATACAGACAAATAAAGCTTAGGACAACATTGGCTGTCTCTTACATATTCCCCCCCACTTTAAGATTGGCAGTCCCTGCCTATGACTGTATATCCAGAGGGTTGTACTTTTATGCACAGGGTGGTAGTATACCGATGTATGGCAGGCCAAATAAACTCATCCTGCGCATACCGAACAGGGGGAATACCAGCATTTGGCCTAGTGGTCCGTCTGAGGACCGGTGGTATATTATGGGGTGCTGCAGCTATGGGCTGAGAAGGACCAGCGGATTCCGCACCAGAGGGGGCACAGGCCGGAGATACAGTAGTCACAGGTGGAACATCCCCAGGAGCAGGGATCGGCCAACAATCATCCTCCTCGTCTGAGGCCCATTCCGCACCTCCATTCTCTGACTGTGGGAGCTCATTCACATTGGCAAGCCCATCATGATTTGTCCCTTCAGAATGACACAGGCGCAACATATTTCGGTGAAGTACTCGAACACAATCAGTTCCTTCTTTCTGGACCTGGTACACTGGCCCATTCGCATACTTGCGGCCAACAACACGATACGGCAAAGCCTCCCATCGGCTTTCCAATTTCCCTTGGGGTTTCTTGACACGAACTAGCACCAGGTCGCCTGGTTGCAATGGTGCTTCTTGCACTGGGGTCTTATCAGGATGGGGATGTTCTTGCAGGCGCTGCCGCACCAATCGATGGATCGTCTCAAGTCTCTGCCGGTGCGCCCGCACCCAAGAGGTTGGATCCCTCGGAGGGAACCCATCCACATCATCCAACTGTAATTCTCCTACACTTCGCCCAGACCGCCCAAAGAGAAGTGTATAAGGAGAGTACCCCGTTGTAGAATGGACCTGATTGTTATAGGCCCACACCATTTCAGACAAGAACTGAGGCCACTGTAACTTCTTGTCTTCCTCCAGAGTCCGCAGCATCTGTAGCAGAGTTCTGTTGAATCTTTCACAGGCCCCATTTCCCTGAGGGTGGTATGGAGTCGTGTGCGACTTCTTTATCCCGTAGATACGTTGAACTTCTTTCATTACGTGTCCCTCAAAGCAGGCACCCTGGTCGGTATGCGCAGGATGAGTTTATTTGGCCTGCCATACATCGGTATACTACCACCCTGTGCATAAAAGTACAACCCTCTGGATATACAGTCATAGGCAGGGACTGCCAATCTTAAAGTGGGGGGGAATATGTAAGAGACAGCCAATGTTGTCCTAAGCTTTATTTGTCTGTATAAACTGTTAATGTTGAATGTATTTCTGTGATTCTGTTCCTTTAAGACAGCAGCCATTGTAATTGTGACATGATGCTGGAGTGACTTCCCCCCCCCTTTTATGTCAGCCTGCCTGTTCTGCAGACAGAATGTGAGCAGAGAAGCAGGAAGTGACGAGACAGAGAGCAGCAGCCATCTTAGCAAGTGTTGTATTGAACTGGTGTGGAGATTTTTCTGTACAGCTAAGCTGTATCTTGGTCCAGAGACAAACTTATGAGAGACCGCCGTTAAACTGAAGTCCCCTGCTGCTGTAGGGCGTGTAGTAGGGGAGACTGACAAGGAGACTATGTGGGGAGAATGCCCTAATGATGACCTGATCGCTGCAAGTCCTGTTATACAGGTGGAAATGGAGGGTATTCCGGTTACCGGGATGATTGACACGGGTGCGTCACCGTCCATTCTGGTAAGCGGATCCTGCCGACTACGCCAATTTGTGAACCCGTGTCTCCTACGCAGATGTGAATCCAGTCTTAAAGAGGACCTTTAATGTCCTCGGACATCGGTGGTATTATATACCACTAGAAAGCTGACAGTGTGCAGAATTCAGCACATTGTTATCTTGGCCAGTATGAGCCCCTCTGGCAGAGATATTGGTGGCGTTAGTTTCAGTACGGATATCCCTTCACTGTCAGAAAGGTGGGCCTTACAGCTCAGCATCATTGCTGGGTTGTGAGCAATGCCCCCCCGACAGCAATGTTTCCATAGCCTTGTATTGGAGGGGGCGCATTCCTCACAGCCCAGCGATGACGCTGAGCTGTAAGGCCTGCCCTTCTGACAGTGGAAGGGGTATCAGAAACTAATGGCACTGATATCTCTGATACAGGTTTCTCATACCAGAAAATCTGACAGTGCTTCCCTCTATATAATATAATACCGCCGATGACAGAGGACATGAAAGGTCCTCTTTAAGGCTACGGCCCCACATTGTGGAAACACAGCTTTTTTTTGTTGCAGATTTTGCTGCGATTTTTTGAGCCAAAGCCAAGAATGGCTACAAAAGGAATGGGAAATATATAGGATGTTCTTATACTTATACTTTCTGCTCAATCCACTCCTGGTTTGGGCTCAAAAAACCTCAGCAAAATCTGCAACAAAAAAAAGCTGCGTTTCCGCAACGTGGGGCCGTAGCCTAAATGTAGGAGTGCAGTCTAGCTAGGAAGACTTTGTTGTGATGGGTGTGGAAAAAACTCCATGAAAAAAAAATTACCTACAAAGTTTCTGCCAGGAACGACTCTCTAACCGTTTGGAAATCAGCACTGTGACAGATGTTCAATGCTATTAACATTCTTGGCCAAATCACACCTCTGGATTTAGACATTGGCGCCTCTCTCCTCCCAATAACTGCGCAGTGTAATAATTACGTGTAGATGACGAATCGATAGGCTGCGAGTACGAACAATACGTAGTGTATAACAATGCACTTTTGACCCCAGCATTGAGGATAAAATAAACAGCGAGTGCTCCTGCCAGCACATTCATTAGCTCGGCGCAGCGATCGCCCCTAATGCTCTCTAATCCCGTTAAGCTACACGGCTACTGCTGGGATACAGTGTTACTGTAAATAGGCAATTATGGTTTTATACAAACAATGAGTGTATTATAAAAATCAGGAATATTTCCTTGTAAAACGCTTTTCTGATTTCGTCTTGAAGACTCGGGACTTGGGAATTTTGTTATTTCACAAATAAAATGGGTTGCGCCACATTAACAAGTACAGAAGGTGCAAAGATACCATGTTGTGTACTTTAAAGCTAAGGGCACTAGAAAAACCCCTAAAGTGCAGACAGTAAAAATAGCGACTAATAAATTGTTAAAGAAGAGCTTTGGTAAAAGACACCCGAGTTCTCATCAAGACCTCCACCATAAACAGCAAAAGTAAAAACCATAAATAAAAAAAACATACTATAAACTTATATTCATGTATAAGTTTATGTCACCACAAATACGTTACGTGCAGATTTTGATGAAGCTTTTATCCCGTGAATGAAATCTGCAAAAAAAATCCACAACAAAAATTTACATATTTGTCAAGCTTCACGTGGAAAATGTCTGGAGAGTGTGAACGAGATGTGTAAGATCTTTACTTGCCTGATCCTGTATTTCACAGTGAATTTTATCTGCACAAATTCTCAGATAAGATAAGCAGCAATTCTGTTCCATATCCACGTATAGTAGCCTTACAGTGATGGAGACAAGATCAGCTTGCTGCCTTTGACACTGGCCCCGTGGATAAGCCAAACTTGTGGTTATCTGAACTTGGCAACCTATAACACTTGAACGGGAGTGGAGCTGCAGTAACCCATCCCAGTCACTATACAATGGACGGAGCAGACTGCTTCAGGTTACATCCAATGGGTAGTGCCAGCAGTTGCTGGGAATAGCTGATAGGGGAGGGTGTCGGGTGTTGGACCCTGCCAATCTGAAATGTATCAAAACAACCCCTTTAACAAAGTTAATGTGGGGCCTGGGGTTAAAAAGGTTTTCTAGCCTTACAACATTCATGACCTATATGTTGGTCATCAATAGAGAACTAGCATGGTCCAACACTCAGGGCTCACAAGCTATATGACCATTGAACGTGACGTCACATGGCCTGTGAAGTGAGAATACCACTGTTCATCCAAACAGCACGGTGGCTCAATGGTTAGCACTGCAGCCTTGCAGCGCTGGAGTCCTGGGTTCAAATCCCACCAAGGACAACATCTGCAAGGAGTTTGTATGTTCTCCCCGTGTTTGTGGGGGTTTCTTCCGGGTACTCCGGTTTCCTCCCACACTCCAAAGACAAAGTGGTAGGGAATATAGATTGTGAGCCCTATATGGGACAGTCTGTAAAGCGCTGCGGAATATGATCGTGCTATACAAGTAAGCATAATAAATAGCAAGGGTCCAGGCTGTCAGACCCCAGCAGATCTTCCATTGATGATCTAACCCAGCGGTCCCCAACCTTTTCTTCACCACGGCCCGGCAGGGGGCGGGGGCGTGCAGCAGTTTAGGGGCAGGGCTTTAATGATATGCGGTCGGGGTTATACATCAAACAGCGCTGTAGACCAGGGGGGTGCTGGCGGGACCTAGGTGTACAGCGCTGTAGACCAGGTCCCTGCCATTAGCTATGCCAGGAGCCACTACACTGTGGCCAGATTGCCAACCTGCCCCACATGATGTGTTGCGAGCCGAATCTACTGAGGCCAGCCCGCCACCCTGCAGACCTGTAAAAGACCCTCAATGGCCCAGTCCTGGTCTGTGGACCAGTGGTTGGGGAGCCCTGATCTAACCAAAGCATAGGCCATTAACCCTAAAATGGCAGGAAAATCTCTTTAAGATACCCTTAATTTAGACAAACATTTTGCTTTCTATGAAGTGCAACTGGGTCTTCATTCCATGGAAGAGTGGTGCATTTTACAAGTCACTATAATATTGCTTCTGAAATTTACAGAGTGCCCTGTCCCATTGCAGAAAGGTCATTTGTACTCCTAGTGATCAGAAGGAGGAATACGTGCTAAGTGCCTTACCCTGAGAACTCTTCTCCGCTAAATTTATCTATGCCAAGGCTTTATACCAGATTATATCTACACAGGCGACAAGACTCCAGGATCTCTCCCAGATGCCTGACATAGTATGATGCAGTCACCCCAGATTCCTTGAGCTTTTGGAGGAGAAGATGCGCCAACAAGAAATCTTGGATCTTAAAAGGATTCTCCACTTTAAACAATCCCTACTTAGTAGATGAGTGTCTTAACAATAACATGACTTGCAGAACTCCCAGCGATCGGATGAAATCTAGGAAGAAACCTGGAAGTAAGTGTTCAATTTCCCTGCAGTGCCACCACAGGGAAAAAGTAGTATTACACCGTGTTTCCAGTCTCTGTGAGCTAAATAGAAATGTCACCTGCACAGATACATTGTAACAAGTAGGACGGGGGGAGAGATTTATGCTATTCATGTGTCTGCTGTAGCTCACAGAGGATTGTCTAGACTGGATAAAATGTGGCATTTCACAAGATCAGAAGCAAAAGAAAACCAAACAGGAAATTCCTTTAAGTAAAGATCAAAGCGTTAGCAGCAGATTTTGGGTTAACACTTTATTTTCAGCCATTTTCCTAGAGTTTCTCTCCCCTTAGGATAAGTTCACATGAAACGTATACATGTTGGAAAATATGCAGAATTTACGGTAGCAGATTTTTACCAAATCTCATCCACATGCTGTGGAAAAATATATAGTGGAATCCACTTATAAATGGATTGGTGTTGTAGATTTTAAATCCATAGTGTGCCAATGTCGTGGAGTCTTATGCTAAGTTCACACTAGCGTTCATCACTCTCCGTCGTTCAGGTCTGCACCCGAAATACGGAAAACCCAGTCTACTAAAAAAGCAGATAACTGTGGACACCATAGACTATTAATAGGGTAAGTCGGGTTTCCATCGGTGTTATACTGAAACCGGCGGAGAGAAAAGTCCTCTGTGCAGAACTTTACTTTCCACCAATTTTAGACGGAATCTGCAGCAGTCACTCCTACGGAGGCTCCAATGCAGATGTGAACTTAGCCTTACAGTGGATTTTACCTTTTCAATGCATAGGGAGAAATCTGCGGCAAACTCATAGTAATCGTACTAGGAATTCTGCTTCAAGAATAGCAACATTCAGTGTCATATTTGTCACTGTGGTTATCATTCCCATATGGGCTTACCATTAGCCTTAGGACACACTGGCTGTACTCACCACCAGCTAACCCACGGCAATGCACAGTAGTGACATATCCACATACTGCAAGTAAAATCTGCAGCGCAAAGGTGACCTGTACCACATTATTAAAGGGGTTATCCAGAGAAAAGAACACTTCCCTGGTGGTAGGGGCAGTCAACAAATGCAGCCATACTCACCCCTCCTTCATGGCGGAGTGGCAGCTCCCCTTCTCCTCAACAGTCCTTGTTGATGGATGACATCACCGAATCTAGCCTCAACCAATCAATATGGCCTCTGTTTGGCTGAAACTGAAGTCAGTGATGTCACCCTGCAGAATCGGTAATATGGACTGGCGAAGAGAATGGGGTTGAGTCTAGAATGGGGTGGTTAAAATCAGGTGTGTCGTGGATCCAGTAGGTGGTGTTGCTTTGTTCGTGGGAGTGTTAGCTGTGACCACTGGCTCTGCCCACCGCACCGTCACAGGTAACACTCCCGGAGTTTTCACATTTTTAGGTGTTATATTGTTGAAGTAGAGGATAACTATGCCTCTCCTATATGCAACCCTAAGCCATGTGGTTTAACATGGACTCAGCGGATGAAGTCTCAGACTAACCATCACAGGAGGCAGCGCCACCTACTGGATCTACACCTGATTTACTGAGTGATTAGGGGTGAGTATGGCTGTGTTTGTTTTATCATCACTTTTTACTTTCTCTGTATAACACCTTTAATCCCATAGCATATCAATTATTGCCGCCAGTTTTACCAGCGGGCATTCATCCTTTGAAACATAAAGGCACTTTATGGGTATTTTACCATAACAACTTACAGGAAAACATGGCGGGAAATTAGCAGCGTGGACATCTTGGGTGTCCTTAGCCTTAGGGTGTATTTTTTTATAGTCTTATAAAATCATGGCAACAACTATAACGAAACTCTTCTATATACACAACAAAATTGAAAACAAAAATGTCAATGACTTATACAGCACAAAGAACCGATCATCCGTATGGGATGGAACTTATCGCGCCTTGTCAAGCAAAAGTACTGTAATGTAAAATGAATGCCGTTTGTTTACAGCTCGGTGAGATCTGGCAGATTGTCCGTGTTCTACAACATACACAACTCATTTTCTAGTCTACACGGCATAAGTGTAAAGTGTCCTCTCCTGCTGTAACGTATGTAACAAGCAGTAGTACGCTCCATGTAGGAGCCGGCCCGTTACACATGGCTTTCATTTCTGGGCTTCTGGTATACACATAGCACATCACTTAGACCAAATGAACTTTTAAATCAATAACATGTACGCCGAGCTTCAGTAGACTCGAGTAAATTCTTAAAAAATAAACATTTGTGTCAAAGATGAAAAATACAACCCCTGCCCGTATATTTTTTACATTATCCAAAAAGCTTTCATGTGCAGAAAACACTAAGGCCATTACTTTAAGACGCCAGTCAAAACGCGCTGGGCACACTTTCAAAAGTTCACATATTGAAAAAAAAAAAAAAAAAAAAAAAAAAAAAAAAAAAAAAAAGCTTCGAAACCCAGGATTGTTTGAGACGTTTTCGTCTAGTCGGCAAAACAGTGCGAGTCGTCCCCCCTCCCCCACCTCCAGCAATGAAAGAATTAATTATTATGAGCGAGACCTGGAAGGTTTATAAGGTACCTGTTGTTGTAAATGTGTCTTTGGAAATGTGTACATCAATAAATTGCTGCACGTCATAAAAATGACAAAGTCTTCAATGTTTCGGGGGGGGGGGGGCTTTGTGTATATAAAAGCGGTGTGTTAGGGAAGGACTATGGAGAGATGAATATGTGGTGGGGAGGGATTCTGGGAAGACAATGTCCTGGACCCACTGGCTATAAGGGCACATCATACTGTGTAGGAAAATACATTAGAGCTGGCTTTGCTTTACATAAAGTATATATTATAAGCTATTAACTGAAATATCACCATACGTACATGTTCATGCAATATTAAAGGAGAATTCCAGCTAGTTACTAAGAACTCATGATTTGTTCTTCCTAGCTGGGAGATCAGATACTTATGATTTATAACAATTCTTTGCGGTAAACAAAAATTACTTCTCAAAGCATCAGTTTTAGGTTTGCCTTGTGATGGGCTTCTGCATATACAAAGCAGCCAAACTGTGAAGGCAGAGTTTCAGCGTAAAGGGAACCTATTAGTAGTAAATTGGTTATACACCTAACCCCGATACCTTGTAGAGGTGAGTCTTCAGTTTCAACATATACCTCTATTATTCAGCTTCAGAGCCCCATTTGTATGTAAATCAAAGCTTTATTAATATGCAAATGAGGGGTAGTGCTTTGGGGGCGTGCTCTACGCTAGGTTCACATTAGCGTTGAGCTCTCTGTCTTTGGGTCTGCCGGGGGACCCTTACCCGATCACCAAAACAACAGTTACACACGGACACCTGCCGACCCCACTGACTATAATGGGTTCTGTCGGGGGTCCGACGTTTTTTAACTGAAAGCAGTGGAGAAAAAAAAAAGTCCTCAGTGCAGGACTTTTCTCTCCACCAACATTTGGTGCAAACCCAGCCTTACCTTGTCTCAGTTCTAGATTCTTAGTTTCTGTAAGCAAATCTGGTAAATCAGACAATGAGGCAGCGCTGCAGTACTTTAAGCTACCAATACACTTTGTACAGCGAGCAGCGAGTGAGCAGCGTGGCTACCAGCATGTATATAGTACTGCGCTGTCCTGTAGCTGCTGATCTGTGGGGTCCGGGGCACCTGACCCTTGTAGATCTCAGGATAGACCATCAATATTAGAAAGTGGATAACCCCTTTAAAGGCTCCATCACCGCACTATTACTGGTTTGGGAGACATTTAGACCTGACCCACCCTCCTTTAACCCTGGACATATAATTTGTCACGTCACCAAATTTTCATTGCTTGCTCTTCACTCATAGCAAGATCCCGACCGTCATAAGTAAGACCAGAAAGTAAATGTTGAATATGAGTCTTTGTGGAGCTCTGTGCTAAAAATTTCTGAAACTATGATCTACAAAAAAAAATTATTATTTAATACCCCTCCGATAAGAGCTGGACATGTGAGACACGTCTGCATTGGATGAATAGATTGTATCGGAGGATATACAGCCACAAAAAGCTACACAAAGAGTCAACGTTTGGTGGTCACATGACCTGCACTGGGGGGCAACTGGTCAGTCCTCAGGTAGAACGTACATTGATACTTGGTTTAGGCTTTCAAATGGGCCTGAAACCAAAGCAGAGGAAGCTGCGGTCCAGGGTAAACATCACCTGCCAATTTGCATGCCATGGTAAACTTTGTGGTGAGGAATCGAAGGGATTTATTAACACAGAGAAAACATCATTCAGCCGCTACCTGGGTCACAGAAAGTCAGATTATATCAATTCTGTTATGTTCAGCGAAGGGGGAAATGATGACGTTTATTAAGCTACAGGGTCTCGGGTTACCATGAAGAATGGCCTCGTTATATCATGACTAATAACCCGATAGACTAATTTGAGTAAAACAGTAGCACTATGGACTGACGCTGGCAGCGCTCCAAACCCATGGATGGATTTAATGTGGAGACTTAGGTGCAACTTCAGGATACATTGCATTAACTTACTGTGTGGAAAGCCCTATATGAAAAGAGAGGCTTTCACTCCGTCCCTTCCCAGCACAATTACACAGACTTTAAGCTCATTGTTTAAAGCGGCTGAAATACAGTGTATACTATGTGTTGTGTGAATACCGTACTAACGTGAATCCAGGTCAGTTACCTGAAGCAACAGGAGGCAATGCACACAGCTCAGATAGCGTATGGGGCACATAGGATCCTTACATCCCTTATTTATATTCCCCCAGTGGTTACAGTGTTATACTAGTTTAGACATATTACATGTACTGGATATTATAGATTTTTCTGGTTGTATCACTGGAGGTTTTATTGCTGGTTCAGTCCAGATGATTAATATAAAATTGATCCCAGAAAGGGGAGAAGGATAAAACTTGTAATAGGAGAACTAGATCTACAGGTGACACAAGAATCCTATTAAAACAAAATTCTCTTATTTAAGTTTCGAATAGAATTTAGTATAGTTTCCATACAGAATAAAAAAAAAAAATAAATAAAAAAAAAAAAATATATATATATATATATATATATATAGGTGATCTGTATCTTAGCAGATACAGTCTAAACAAAAGGCACAGTACATCAACATGATGTAAGGAAAACCAACCATCATATAGCATTAGGATGGTTAGAGGGTCTGTGTCTGAAAACCATGCCAGTTCTATTTACAATTAGCAGAATAGTGAGTGCAGCTCTGGAGTATAATACAGGATGTAACTCAGGAACAGTACAGGATAAGTAATGTAATGTACACACGTGGACAAAATTGTTGTTACCCCTCGTTTAATGAAAGATAAACCCACAATGGTCACAGAAACAACTTGAATCTGAGAAAAGTAATTTGCCAAACTACATGTTGACAAGCCACAAAGCATCTGGGAGAATGTCCTATGGACAGATGAGACAAAAATCGAAATTTTTGGCAAGGCACATCAGCTCTATGTTCACAGATGGAAAAATGAAGCATATCTTGAAAAGAACACTGTCCCTACTGTGAAACATGGAGGAGGATCTGTTATGTTCTGGGGCTGCTTTGCTGCATCTGGCACAGGGTGTCTTGAATCTGTGCAGGGTACAATGAAATCTCAAGACTATCAAGGGATTCTAGAGAGAAATGTGCTGCCCAGTGTCAGAAAGCTTGGTCTCAGTCGCAGGTCATGGGTCTTGCAACAGGATAATGACCCAAAACACACAGCTAAAAACACCCAAGAATGGCTAAGAGGAAAACATTGGACTATTCTGAAGTGGCCTTCTATGAGCCCCGACCTAAATCCTATTGCGCATCTTTGGAAGGAGCTGAAACATGCCGTCTGGAAAAGGCACCCTTCACACCCGAGACAACTGGAGCAGTTTGCTCATGAGGAGAGGCCAAAATACCTGGTGAGAGGTGCAGAAGTCTCATTGACAGTTACAGGAATCGTTTGATTGCAGGGATTGCCTCAAAAGGTTGTGCAACAAAATATTAAGTTAAGGGAACCATCATTTCTGTCCAGGCCTGTTTCATGAGTTTTCTTTTTTAAGAAATTCTGTTGAAGCCTGGTTGGAAAGCAGAGTCTGACTTTCATTTGTTCATTTTCATAGAATTTTTATATATTATTACTTTTGTTAGGTTCAAGTTATTTCTGTGACCATTGTGGGTTTTTCTCTCATTAAACGAGGGGTGCCAACAATTTTGTCCACGTGTGTATGTACACAGTGACTGCACCAGCAGAATAGTGAGTGCAGCTCTGGAGTATAATACAGGATGTAACTCAGGATCAGTACAGGATAAGTAATGTAATGTATGTACACAGTGACTGTACCAGCAGAATAGTGAGTGCAGCTCTGGAGTATAATACAGGATGTAACTCAGGATCAGTACAGGATAAGTAATGTAATGTATGTACACAGTGACTGCACCAGCAGAATAGTGAGTGCAGCTCTGGAGTATAATACAGGATGTAACTCAGGATCAGTACAGGATAAGTAATGTAATGTATGTACACAGTGACTGCACCAGCAGAATAGTGAGTGCAGCTCTGGAGTATAATACAGGATGTAAGTCAGGCTCAGTACAGGATAAGTAATGTAATGTATGTGCACAGTGACTGCTCCAGCAGAATAGTGAGTGCAGCTCTGGAGTATAATACAGGATGTAACTCAGGATCAGTACAGGATAAGTAATGTAATGTATTTACACAGTGACTGTACCAGCAGAATAGTGAGTGCAGCTCTGGAGTATAGTACAGGATGTAACTCAGGATCAGTACAGGATAAGTAATGTAATGTATGTACACAGTGACTGCACCAGCAGAATAGTGAGTGCAGCTCTGGAGTATAATACAGGATGTAACTCAGGATCAGTACAGGATAAGTAATGTAATGTATGTACACAGTGACTGCACCAGCAGAATAGTGAGTGCAGCTCTGGAGTATAATACAGGATGTAACTCAGGATCAGTACAGGATAAGTAATGTAATGTATTTACACAGTGACTGTACCAGCAGAATAGTGAGCGCAGCTCTGGAATATAACACAAGATGTAACTCAGAATTGGTAGAAAAAAGTAAAGCAATGTATTTAATGTACGCAGTTACTAAACCTTTTATGTCATATTGACAGATAGATAGACAGACAGACAAGACTAGTAGTAGCACTTTGTGAACATGACCCTAAATTATTCATGATAGCAGTGTTTCCCTGGAATCTAATATATATGTGAATGGTTGCCACCACAGAAAACATTGCCTAAGATTATATTTTCCCAAGGGAAAGGCAAAAAGAGATAGGCAATTGCTTCTGATTCCGTTCTCCTTTAAGCAGAACTGGCTCTATTACCTCAGGCACTTACAAAGCTAAATGCACTTAAGTCTCAAGTATGTAGTAATGTTTCTAATTAAATCACTTTGTGGTTATTTGCTGCCATCCACCTCAAAGCCTCCTGACATGATTCAGTGTTATGTGACATTGTTGGCAAGCCTCAGTAACTGGGAATGGCATGGTACAAACCTAATTATCTCATATCCAGCGAGAGGCTGAGGTCACTCATTGGGATGCGTAGGATATTAGATGTACACTTGCTGCTACTGTAACTCTTACATCCTAATATTTCATCTTGTCCATCACTCCTTACCAGCAGAGCTGGCCGGGGCGTAGTTTCCAGGGAATGAGCTGGTTATGTATGACGCTGCCCAGGACATTGAAAAACTAATAGTAAGAAGAAATGGAGCGCTGAAAATGTTATTTACATATTTGGAATTCCTAATAAAAGTATTTCTGCAGAGTATTCCTATAAGAGTACAGATGACCTCCCTAAGGAAGAGTTCTTATTATATGTTAAACCACAATCCAAGTTTTGCATATAAAAACAAAGCACTGTGTCTTTTCGGCCTTTGTCTTAAAAAAATATATATGATCAAATGTTCCCATACAAAAATTTTATATACAGCATAATGTAAATGTTGCCTTAAAGGGGTACTCCACTTTAGACAAACCCTTTTTGATAGGCAGGGTCCCCATGCCAATCACATGGTGCGGTGCTGCAGTCATCAGCAGTAATACTGCAGAAAATGCTTAATTCTCATCCACAGTGCCTCCACAGGTGAAATGAAGCATTGCACAATAACAATTAAAATCAATGGACTGCCCGTGTAATATACTCTGAATACCTTACAGAGTTTTAAAAAATGGGTTTTATAAATCAGACAACTTATTTAAAAGGGGTTGTACAGGTTTAAAAATGTACTTTAAAGTTGACAAAAACTTATACTCACCAGTTCAGTGCCCCACAGCTTCAGTTCTGCCACTCCAGTGGTCCTGGCTAGTCTGTGCTGACATGTCCTGCAGTGATGATGTCATGAATATCCATGTGATCCCTACAGCCGTCACATGCCATGCATGGCTGTTGGAAGAGTTTTCATGCTTGTATATCACGTCTTAAACTGGTGGGAACTGAACAGGTGAGTATAGGGGTTTGTTTTTTTACTTTTACTTGATCAATTTTCTTCAGTTTGGCAGTTTTATTTATTTATTTATTTAAAGTTCAGAATAACTCCTTTAGGATAAAGCCATAAGTTCCCAAACCCTTCTAAAGAGACATTGTGGGGAAAAATAAAGCAGTGAAAAATGCAATCCCAAAAATGCGTTGCGTTTCACTGACTTTCCAATGCATTTTGCATTTTTGCCTCCACTCATACAAGGAAAATGTGTTGGAAAGTAAAATGAACATGCAGAGTTTTTAAGAACACACACATTATTATTAAATGCTGTGTGTTCCGCAATGTGGGATCACATTAAATAAAATTGCATTTTTTCCCCATTGCATTTCCACGACAGCCAAAAATTGTCTGTTTCAGCAATGTGTGGCCTTAGGCTGAAGCCCCACACTGCGAAAACGCAGCGGCAAAAAACGCTGTGTTTTACAGTACCTGCAAAGTGAATGGGCTAACCCCATCCACACATTACAGGAAAAAAATCTACAGAGGAAAAGCTGCATTTTCAATTATACCTGTGGAAAAACTGGTATTTGCCGTATAGGTATAACAAGAGCAGAAAGTCAGCAGAGGAAAACTCTGCGTAAACGCATTAAAAAAGACGATGCAGAAAAAAATGCCATGTGTTTCCGCCATGTTTTTTTTCCACAGCGTTTTTTGGCTGCGTTTCGCTATTTGTGGCCTTAGCCTTAAGGAGGTTTCTCCATTATCCTAGGGCAGTGATGGCTAACCTTTTAAGCTCGGTGTGTCAAAATTCGCAAAAAAAACCTAGCTTAACTCAGGTTGCGTGTCACATCTACAAATATCCACAATTTTGTGATATTTGTAGCGCTAGTAAAAAAAAAAAAAAAAAGTTATATTTTTGATATATGTATTTGTATTATATGTATTTCTGGCCCATCACACAGTATATGATCCCCTTTTTCTGGCCCATCACACAGTATATGACCCCTTTTTTAAAGCCCATCACACAGTATATGACCCCGTTATCCTCCCACCACCACACAGAGTAGTGGCCGATACTTTTTACTCGTCTGTCCACGCTCCAGTCTTGGCCACCCTCTGCTGCTGCCTCCAGGGTGTGCTATTGCCAACGCTGACGAATGCCAGGACGCTTTACGTAGCGTCACAGCCTTCTTCAGCGTTGTGACATCAGTGTAGCGCCGCCTAGAGGAGGCAGCGGACGGCGGCCAGGACAGGAGCATGGACAGGTGAGTAAAATGTATCGGCAGCTGATTATTGTAACACACTATATAGCTGCCGATGTGTGTCACCCAAAATGGCATGTCACCTGTGACACGCATGTCAAAGGTTCGCCGTCACTGTCCTAGGACATGCAGAGAAAGATCTGTTTTATGGGGTATCACAACTGTTCTACACATGTGAGTCAGAATACATTCTGGATTATGTTACTGGTATCTACAATAAGAATCACTCTAATCGGTGACAAAGTAGTTTTGAGGGTTTTGAAAATGTATTTTTAATTTTTAAAAATCTCACGTCACCCATCTTGGGATCTCTCTAGTGAAGAGGAAAGGTAGAGAAGGAGGCACATATACATGGGCGCTATAAAAGGGCACTGAGAGGTACAGTGCAGATCTTGCAGCATGAAGATGAACCCTCTGCAGCTGAAAAATGGCTAAAAATACACTAATCTTCTTATATTGTAATCCATTTTAAAACCTGAACTATTGCAATGATTCATATATAATTCACTGCCGAACAAGGGATAGGAACTCCTTTCTGGAGGCGCTGAAGTGTCTCAGTCTTACACACAGCACACGTGTTCACAAGATGTGGAGAACACCATTCACAAAAGACTGGTTTGTTGGAATAAGAGACCAAGGAATTATCTTAGATCTTCAGATTAACCTTGTTCATGCATTTTCTCTAACGCAGACTCTGAACTATAATTTATTATTTTTCTTGAGCCAGTGACAGCAAAATAAAATGTAATTTCCGGCTCTCCATCATCAAAATGACATTTTCCTGAGGTTCATAATGTTATATGAGGAAGGCAGAAGCAAGGTGGGTAAGTACAATATAAATATGAAGATATATATTATATATATCGATCCATATACACACACAGTACTGTACAAAAGTTTTAGGCAGTTGGAGAATAAATGCTACAGAGTAAGAATGTTTTCAGAAACAGAAGGGTTAATAGTTTATTTTTGTCAATTAACAAAATGAAGTGAATGAACGAGAGAGAAATGTAAATCCCATCAATATTTGGTATGACCTTTGCCCTTTGGAGGAGGAGTCCTGGAAGTGATGATCCGGCCCCCACAGATATAGCCCTGATCTCATCATCATCCAGTCTGTCTAGGATGACATGAAGAGACAGAAGGATTGGAGCAAGCCTACATCCACAGAAGATCTGTGCTTAGCTCTCCAAGATGGCGGAAACAACCTCCCTGCCGAGCTCCTTCAAAAAGAAGGATTGAAGGAAGGCAAACAGTTTTTGAAGGAAAAATTAGACCGTGACATCATTGGTAGATTTTAATAACATTATCTACTCTTAAAGGAGTTTTCTGAGCTAAAAATATTGATAACCTACCAGATTGGTGGAGATCTGACTCTCCGCACCCCCTGACCAGCTGTTCTCAGTAGCTGATAGTGGATCACAAAGCAGACAGTTCTATGTCAGACCAGGTTGCTGCAGATCAGCTCCCATTTACTTGAATAGGAGCTAAGCAGCAATGACTCAGGTCAGCGGATCAATACGGGTGCCAGAAGTCAGACCCATTATCTGATAATGATAACCTATCCTTAGGCTCATCTTTTAAAAAGGGGTAGGTCATCAATATCAGATTTTCGTAGGCCGGACACCTGGAACCCCTACCCAGCTGATATCACAGTGCCAGAAGTAGCACTGTATACAGAACCGGGATTGTTAAGAGCACACTGCTTCATACACTGTGTAGTCACCCTGCTGGGATACTGCGCCTCAGCTCCTGCTTAAGTGAATTGGATCTGAGCTGCTATAACCATTACATAGTGTACAGAGCGGTGTTGTTCCAGCTCCATACACTCTGCTACTTCCAGCACCGCGGCTTCTCATATCAGGGGATCAGTTGATCCCACTGATCTGATACTGATGACCTATCCCATAATAACAGGTAATCAAAATCTAAGTGTCAGTATCACTAAGCATCAGCAGCTCCTGTAGACCAAGCCCATACAAGTACTGTATTACATGGACAGCCATACATGTGACATCAGCAGCTAATGTAGGAGAAAGCACAGCTGGATTTCCAGAAGCCAGACGCACTTACCGTAGGTGAGGTTCACATGGGGGAATTTGTAGTAGCTTCAGAAATGCAAAAGCAGATTTCTTACCCATGGAATTTACAAATTGCAAGTTCACATCTCTGTTGGAGACTCTGCCGCCGAAACTGCCAAAAATCGTCAGAGAGAAAAGTCCTGCATGGCGGACACCCGTGTGCAACCGCTAAAACAGCGGTTCGGCCCTTTGTCTTTTTGGTGCCCTTGGCAGGCAGACAAGCGCAGATGTGATCCTAGCCTCAGGCAGTATTTTTCGGCCTCCCATTTAATTCAATGGGAGTTCTTAGGCGGAATCCACCCGAAGATCAACCATGACGCTTATATCTTTTACTTGTTGAAAGAAAGTCAGCTAGAGGAAGAAAAGAATAAAACCCATCATCTGCCTCCCCTTGAATGTATAGAGACTGATATCAGGTGGAATTTGGAGCGGATTTTGAAGCAGAATCTACCCCAAAATCATCTCAAATTCCTTCGTATTGCCATATCTATGATCGCCAGATCATTCCGTTAAGGGGTTCATTATTATGAGACACCACCTTTAATTTCCAAGGGAAAGACAAAGAGAAACAACTCCTGACTGAGCAAACGTCAGATTTCCACATACAATTCCAAGCCTACAACTATTTTTTTTTAAAATGTAGCCAAATAATTGGTTGTACTCAAAGTCTAAATTTGACCTTAAATGACAGTATGAGCTCTGCTACATCTGTATGTCAAGCACCAAAAAACAGTACGTCCAGTATTAGATAAAAGCACATTATGAGATACAACAATGGACTCCGGGTCCCCGAGCTGCCGAATGTCGTTACACGGTAACGCAGAGAGGATAAGTGCGTGAGAAGGTGACGAGGCACCGCTGTAGGACTTGGATCTGTGCGTACGCCATGTCTCTGATGATAAAGCGCTCCCAGCCTTGTCAGCACGAAGCACAGATATCTGGTATCTCTCCATACAGAATACTCTGCTAATTGCCTCCCTGAAAACTCTCCTTGTCCTACATGTTTCCAAAATATTTTCTTTCCTGTTTCTCGTCATCTCTCCCCTGCAGAAGTAAGAGCGTACACAGAGCTGCCTGTTTGTTTCAGTTGCACTTGTGAATTAGAGGCACTTTCTAGCAATAACAAGCAGTGACCAATAAAGGGTCAGCTGGATCCTGATGTATTTAGCATTGGGATCTGGAGCCGCCGCTGGCCGTTGTCGTTTTTATATCTACCTCAATAACAGATTATAACACTCAGAATGCCATAATAGGTGTAGAAGTCGCTACCAGGCCCTGGACCTTGGAGGGGCTACAAAGATCCCTCTGCCACATAAAATATATCACTATTCTAAATGGCTCATAGTAGGTAAAATCTCCGTTACATATTTTGCACTGGGGCCCAGGAGTGGGTGTGAGGCTGGGATCACACTACGCCGCAAAATTGCATGCTTTTACCAGAAATTGCCACAGTTTTGTGATGCGGTTATTGGCCGCTCAATTTTGAAGCGTGGTAGAAATTGTGAATCACCCACCAGGTGGCGTTTGCTGCCGACAGCCCGCGAGCACTGTAATAATAGAAATATTTCTTCGGACTTTCACCCAATATTGTTCACACCAGCGATCATTTTGCAGTGGTATAAAAAATAATGTGGTGTGTATGGGGGCACCTTTCCTGCTTAACATTCGGTGTTGGGTGGTTCTGAACAAAACCATGGCGAATAACACATTCTGAAGTTTCTAAGGATGCTTCAAATTTCCCTCTCAAAGAATGAAAAATACGCAATATACTGTACAGTGAAATTACATTACTCGAGAATATGATAATTCAGAAACCTTTCACAAAGTCAGGGTCAGAATCAATTACGGTAATACATAATAATAGTAACTTTTTGCAAATTTGGTATTAAAATTTGACCATATTTTATTTTGGATGTTCTTCCTTGCAGGGGCATAAACTTAATAAAAGAACATAATTTATATGGTGCATTTCTGAGACCACAAAAACTATGAAAAACTATTTATTTATTTATTATGCTTACTTATATAGCGCCATCATATTCCGCAGCGCTTTACAGACATTGTCAGTCCCTGTCCCATATAGGGCTCACAATCTACATTCCCTATCAGTAGGTCTTTGGAATGTGGCAGGAAACCAGAGTACCCGGAGGAAACCCACGCAAACACGGGGAGAACATACAAACTCCTTGCAGATGTTGTCCCTGGCAGGATTCGAACCCAGGACTCCAGCGCTGCAGTGCTAACCACTGAGCCACCGTACATTTCTAAAATACTTCAAGTAAAATAAAAAAAAAATCACCCTAGTGTCTTGTACTTTGCAATTAGCAACAAAGGATCAAAAGCTGCATCTTATAAAGTGATGGCATATCGCTAGACTTTATGATCAGACCCTGATCTATCTGGTGTTGTGCTATCTGGTGTTGTGCTATCTGGGGTTGTGCTATCTGGGGTTGTGCTATCTGGGGTTGTGCTATCTGGGGTTGTGCTATCTGGGGTTGTGCTGTGGCACCTTCACAGTCTTTCCCTATACAAGTGGCCCTACACAGCTCAGGGCCAGATGTAATTCCCTGCATAGCCGGGTGGCTGGAGCACTGACGTGCAGGGAAAACCAGTGAGGATACAACACTGTTGAATCAGTGCAGAAGCCCCTTCATTGTCAGGAACAGTGATGGTCCTAGAGGTCGGAGGTCAACATAAAAAAAACAAACAAAAAAAAAAACTATATTGGTGGTTTCAGGTTCAAGACCCTGATTGTACAAGGGCCGAGATCAGGGATGTCCAACCTTTTGGCATCTCTGGACCACATTTGAAGAAGAGTTAGAGGGGTTGTGCTGGATAGGCATTAAAAGTGCCCCTAAATGAATGGAGTGTCAGTTCGCTTGCATGACTGGCACTTCGTTCACGTCTATGGAGTAGCGATAGCTGCTGGAGAATACAGTCCTGGAAGCCAGATAGTGATGAATGAAGCACCGGCTTTAGGGGGACTTTCGGTTACTCATTCTCCTGACAGCTAGGGGATCCAGCGGTCAGACACCTAATGGACACCCCTTTTAACTCCTGCACCACACATTTCTTACACATACACTAACGAAAACGGATAACCAAAAAAAAAAAAAAAAAGTGTATAATTTTCGTGATATCCATCACCATAGATGTGTAAGGCTTACCTGACTTCTAAGGCTACGTTCACATCTGAGCTGGAGTCTCCATTGGAGACTCTGTTGCAGAGTCTGCCGAAAATCCTGTGGACTTTTTCCTCTGCTGGTTTCATTTTAAAAACAACAGACCCCATTATAGTCAAAACCACTGTTTTAGCAGTCCACGTCTCTGAACAATGGAGAGACATTGCTAGTGTAAACCTAGCGTAAGTAACATTAAATGAAAAACATTGCAATGTTAGGTTGAACTATTATTGATATTTGCTGCCTCACCAAGTCACCACTGTTTGTACTTGGAAGCCGCGCACCACCATAAATGTGAAGCCACGCACACATAGGCATGGATACAAATAATGAAAGCATATATACATTTATCTTATGTGACATTGCAATACATTATCACAAAAAAAATGATAATGTATTAAGTAAGTTTACGATCTTGTTTTGGGCCGCATTCATAGCCATCCTGGGCCATGGGTTGGGCAGCCCTAGAGGATTCTTAGTTTGTCCCAAGTAAACATTACACTTATCAACATCTATGCAGGTAAAATAAGGAATTTTAAGTCTCACCCCTGGATTGACCACACACATGTTCAAACTTGCTGGGATTGTTTCTGAAAATTCGGGACCATGTCAGCAAATCTGGGTAAATTGGCAACTACGTAAACATTATATACTTTCTATGTCCTCCAATAATCCAGAACATCTGAGGGCCGGTTCACATCTGCGTTCGGATTCCGTTTGGGGAGTCCGCAAGCAGCACTTTCCTCTCCGCATGTTTTGTACAGAAACCGAGCGGAAACCACACGGACCCCATTATAGTCCATGGGGTCCGCAGGTTTCCTTAGGTAATCTGCTTTTCTATGCGTATAGGTTTCCGATCGGAGGGTCCCCAAGCGGACTCCTCGAATGGAATCCCAAACGTAGATGTGAACCAGCCCTTATAATGTATCACCAATGAGGCCCAATAAATGGCAGATTAATAGAATTGTATATAACCATTCTGGACACCATCACGGATTAGGAGCGTGCAGAGAATTTTTTTGCACATCGACACAGCTGTTTTTGTAAGTAAGTCTTCAGGCTTTATGTAAAAAGCATGCTGATAGTATTAATAAGAAAAGGAGCCAAAATGAGAAACAATTTCAGGACATGATGACTCAATAAATGATATTTAGGCTGTCTGTGGGGGCGAAATGCGTCTTTTTTTTTTTTTTCGCTCGTCCTGTAGTATTTTATCTGCAGACATGTAGTCATCATGAGAATGGTAATATAATATGCAGTGTATAAAACACGGCCAGTAACACAGGCTCCCAGCTGCTTTTGATCAGCTCCTTCTGTATAACAATGCCTGTTAACCTCCACAAGACACGTATATACTGAACATCTTACAGGTAATGGTAACCACATGGCACCGACCCTCTGAACTTTACGCTTAAATTATGGTGTGAAAAAAAAAAAAAAACCTGGCCAAACGTATTCTGTAAAACCTTCACAGCTTCTGTGGCACCATAACGCTTAATATATTTTCCAAGGGGAAAATCATTCATCTGGACACGTGTATTGGAAGGAATTTTTTTTTTTCTTTTCTGCAGGGTGGGAGAACAGAAGGGGAGGGGAGGGGAGGCTTGCAGTGCACTTTCAGGAATTAGTACCTGTGTAACACACAGCAGGTGTGGGCCCACAGTGTTATCTTATCTGGCCACTTCTAAGGGAGATGTCTATATGGGCTCACCAGTTTTCACCCTTTAAACCCCATAGGGAGATCTGGACTTTGCTGCGGAGAGACCACCAGGTCACTACGTCTTGGAGTGGTCCTGGTATAGGTGACAGCTAGACAAGGGCCAAGAGACATCAATGGGAAGCACGAGGACTCATTCAGACAGTGGTCAGGTACAGGCTGAGGTCAGAGATGGCAGAAGTCATGTAAGGTCCAGGTACAGGCAAGTGGTCAGGGCAGGCAGCGAAGGTGCAGAAGTCAGAAACAGGTAGTCAATAGTGGTTACACAAGCAAAGGTCATATACACAATAAAGCTGATCAGGAACACCATGCAGCAGGATGCTAACAAGCAAGGTACTTTTGCTCAGGCGCTCTTTGACCTGTGAATGTGCCTTAAATAAATACTGGTGGCTAGGGATTGCCAGGGAACATATTAGCTGGTGCCGAACGCAGAGGAGAAGGCTGGAGGAGGACGTTAACAGAAGGCATCAAGAGGTAAGCTGTTAAAGCTTTTTGGCCAACAGCTATTCCTCCTGACTCCCCCATACACATGCACACTTGGTTCAGCCAAGCATGCATGTGTTTTCAATGGGGAGAGTAGAAAAAGCCACTGCCGCCTTATCTTCTGTCAGAAGATAAGAAGCAGACATTAAAATGTAACGGTCCACTGTTTAAAGGTCCACTGTTTTTCCAGGAACACCACCACATCTGTCCATGGGTTGTGTTCGGTATTGCACTTCAGCTTAAACCAATTGAAAGGGATTGAGATGCAATACTAGACACAGCTTAAGGACAAATGTGACGTGGTTTCAGAAAAACAGAAAACCTTTTTTTCTAGTCCTGGAGAGCCCCTTTAACTCCATCCCGCTCTTTACTGTACTATTATGTCGTGCTGATTGCAAAGGAGCACGATTTACTGGTCTCTGCTGTATTACACCGGAATCTGCCGGAGCTGAAAAACACTTGGACTCTGGTGCTTTAATCCCCCCCAGATGTTGTGGTCAATAGTGATCACTGCATTTCAGTGGTTCGGGGGCAAGATCGCCCCCCTTCCACCCCTCGGATGCCCCGTGATGAGACTGCAGCTCTAAGGAGTGGTATAGAAGCCAGAAGGTCGAGCAATGGCTTCCAGATTGCCTATCCCTATTGCACATAGGAATACAATGTGCAATGTACTGCAATACAGAAGTATTGCAGTACATTTCACTGGGGATGAGTAGATCCCAGGTTCAAGTCCCATTGTGGGACAGGAAAAAGTCTGCACTATTCAAAAATAGTGTTCTTTAACCCGTATGGTACATGCTATAAATAATAATAATAATAATAATAATAAAAAAATACCGCAATGCACAAATGAATTTATTTTTGTCAACTAGGCACCCTCCAGAAAATAGCAATAAAAAGTGATCAAAAAGTTGGTACCAATAAAACTACAACTTGCCC
Organism: Leptodactylus fallax; assembly: GCA_947044405.1. Lineage (NCBI taxonomy): Eukaryota > Metazoa > Chordata > Amphibia > Anura > Leptodactylidae > Leptodactylus > Leptodactylus fallax. Next base: position 2,481,412 of record CAMRHE010000219.1, on the reverse strand, counting down.
CACCAATAAAGAGCCCTGACATATCTCCATCAACAAAACAGTAAAAAAAATTATAGGTGTCAGACTATGGTGACCCCAGGAATATCACTCAATCCCAAAAAATGAAGTTTTATTTCGTAAAGGCAGTAAAACATAATAAAACCAATTATGGTATCACCATACTCGTAGTGATCCAATGGACAGAGCTGCCATGTCATTTTTAATGCAGAGTGAATGTGGTAAAAGCAAAATACAAAAAATAATGATAGAACTGTAGTTTTTTTTTCACACAGACTCCCCAAAAACAATAATAAAAACATTTTGTGTACACCAAAATGGTTCCAAATAAAAGTACAACTCGTCATGCAAAAAATAAGCCCTCACAGAGCTATGTTGACAGAAAAATTTAAAAGTTAGGAATTTTGGAAGCCGGAGATGGAAAATATGAAAAAAGTTGCCGAACATCAACTCCCAAACTACCGTGTCCTTAAAGGAACTATTTTGGAATTATTCCAAATCACAGGTATTATATGTCAGAATAGACAAACCATTGGAGAAATTAAAGAGAAAAATTAAGTAATGTATAATAATAAATGTTTTATGTATATTACCAAAGGCATCAGGCTCATGGAGGCTCACAGCCATTAGGATATGCCTCAGGGCAAATAATACTACCATCATCAGACATCCTGCAGGCCCCCTCAGCACTGCACCAGCTTGGGAGAATTGCTGAATCACTTTCAAGAACAATGCTTGTTGTCAGTGAAGGGGGGGGGGGGAACTCAGCATAGCAAACTGCTACTAAAAAAAATCCTTGGATTTCTATCGTGGACTCTATCCCCATTGGATACATTTTGGATTTTTGTCAACCACATCAATGCTGCAAATTTCTCTCCTGCCCTGAGATTTTGCAACAATGCACCAGTGGAGTGAATTTGCTTTCTGTTCTGTATGGGTTTTTTTTTTTGTTTTGTTTATTGCATTGATTTTTTTAAATGTGAAAAACACAAAAGAAATAAAATTAACTAGATTTCTGCAGACACTGGGATGCATTACAAGAAGCAGGAATTCCTGTGTTTTCTTGAGTGTGAGGCGCTGGATATTAATTTTCCCCCAGCGCTGCCAAACAGAAACAATACTTGGCAATCTGACACTGGTGCTCTTAAGCATTAAACGTGTCAAGTCAGCTGCAAGGCTCTCCCCCATGTAAGACGGTACCACCCAGAAGCTCAAGTCAGCAAGGACGCACCTTGAAGCATGTAAATCTCCCTCCTAATAATGTACGAAGACTCTCGCAAAACTCAAGAATCCTTCCCAATATATACATGAGAGATGAGGCCGAGTCCAGGCAATCCTTTAATTTTACGCAGAAGGTTCCCTGTATATTTATACACTGGCAAAGTATGTTCTGAGCTTTACAGAGAAAACATAGGAGATTTTATCAGGACAAGAGAACAGAAAACACATGCATTCTATATCTGGAAATCAAAGTCCTGCTCTGCCAAATTAATCCATAAGAAAAGCGAGTTTAATGTGTAAGTCCGCTCGTGGAGGTCCCAGCTATGGAAATAAATAAAACCCTGTAAGGAGATTTACTGAGCGGTGTCTGAGCTTTGCCGGCTCTGAAAAGCTTCCTGCAATGAATAATAATTAATATTACGTATTCACAAAGTGGCCGCAGCTGACACAAGGCAGGAACTCGGTAATGACAATAGCAGACACGTGTGCTCATGGAGTTCAGATGCTTGTTTAGACTTTGGAGATGTTGTGCCAAATTCTTAGTCCTGCACATATCACGGCTCCAAATTCAACCTAGAACCTTACTTCATCTCCTCGTCTGGGAGGATCTTCTTACTAAAACACATCAGCATTTCCTTTTGATTGTATCACCGTATCTAAAGTACTGCATGAGCTTTGCAATTTACCATTTTGTGTACGCAACTCTTATGCAGACCAATGTGTCTCCATGGTAACAGACTACAAGCAAACTGTGTGTGTAGTCTGATCCTCCCAGTCATCTAAAACAGTGGTCCCCAACCTTTTTTCCACACGCAAGACCATTTTTCCATGGCCCGGCAGGGGGGTGGGCTTTGGTCATATGGGGGCAGGGTTATGGAAGGGGTTGAACTTTAGCAGCGCTATACACCAAACAGCACTGTAGACCAGGGGGTACTGGCGGGACCTCGGTGTACAGCGCTGTAGACCAGGTCCCCGCCAGACACTGTGGTCAGATCGCCGACCCGCCCCACATAATGTGCTGTGCCAGGAGCCGCGTGTACTGAGGCCAGCCCGCCACTCCGCAGACCGGCAAAAAACCCCAACTAAAGGATCGGAAAGATGGAACAGATGGAAGAATAACACATGGCTGCAGGATCAGACAACACAGGGTTTGTTTGTAGTCAGTACCACCCATGTGGACATACAAATTTGCACAGGAGCTGTACATAGAGAACTGCAGAATGTTATTTATTTTTAAGTGAAGTTATTTGTAAAATGGCTCTTTTTTTGTTTTGCAAAAAAAAATATGAATAATTAAATATAGCGCAGAGAGGGGTTTAGACAAGTGATTTCATTGAGTGGGAGGGGGCCCACTCCCAAGACCCTTGTCAGTTAGCAGAATGAAGGGGTTGTGGTGCTCGGGAGAATACTGTACCACATTCCCTACACTGTTTACACAGGTACAGTGCCATACATACAGTTGTGGCTGAGCCTGTTACTACAGCTCACTTTTATTTTCTTGGGATTAGCGTTCTGCCGGAGAGCCAATAAAATACTATAAGAATGTAGGCACATCCTGAATACAGTATGTGCACACAGCCTATTAAGGATGCTAATAGAAGCTCCGTGACCCCATAAATTTCATTAAGACCCAACAACAGAACATTGACTCAGTGGCAGAAACATTTGTTGCACATTGTTATGTAGCAAAAGGAACAACAAACTGCATGGTGAATTGGTCTCTGAACCCACAAATGTGTGCACACCCTGTTACTATAAAAGAACCTGCACAGATAAGGGCGTATGATAACATAGTATGTGTGTAGGTCCTGAAGCCAGAGGACAAGGATGCTAGGCTCATGAATAGCTATATGTGCCTGTAGTGTGTAACAAATTACAGGGCCTGGTTTGGGATCTGTATTTAGGGGTCTGGTTTTGAGTCAGAATTTATTTAGGAGGCCTTGGCCTGTATTTAGGGGGCTGGTCTGGGGTCTGTATTTATTTGGGGTTTTAGTATTTGTTTAATGAGGACTGGGAACTTATTGTTCATTGAATTTTGTGGCCTGTAGTTCTTTATGGGGTTTGGTCTGGGTGGGGGGGTTTTGTATTTTTCCTAAGGTTTGCATTGATATAGGGGTCTTATCTTGGCTCTGGATTAATTTAGGGATTTGATCTGGGGATTTATTTTGGGCTCTTGTCTGTGGTCTGCATTTATTTTGTGGTCTGATTCTGGGATCTGAATTTATGTGGGGTCTGAATTCATTTTGGGGACTGGTCTGTGGTCTGGATTTGTGTTGGTAGAGAGGATGCGAATGGCTTCACAAGCAACGTTGCTCAACCATAGATGGTCAGGCTGCTCTGCAACTCCTCCACCAATATTAGTGTATGGAGTCACACTGCAATCCTTGAGGATGCTGCGACTGAAACTTCTATTTGCAAAAACATTAAGCAGTGTTTGATTGTTATGCAACTATAAGTTGCGGCACTCTGGAGATCACAATGCGACTCCATTCACTGACATTAATGAAGGAGTCACAGGGTGACACGGTGAACATGGCTGTGTGACAGGAGTTGTGACCAAAAGTCACCGGGTAGCCTATGCCTAAATTCTGCAGATATCAGAAGAAGTTGTCATGGCAGTCTGAGCCACATGGAGAAGAACATTGGAGAGAACATCTACAATCAAAGGATATGCCGCCTGTAAGTCGATACCATTAGCGATGAGTAGACACGGTCAGGCTGGCTCACATCTGCATCAGGGTCTCCATTGGAGAAACAGCCGAAAATCGGGGGGAGAGAAGAGTACAGCACGTAGGAATTTTTCCAGTTTTGAATCAGTGGATACCATTATAGTCAATGGGGTCTAATGGTGTCCGTGTGTAACTGCGGTTGTAGTGGTCTGGCTCCCTGCGTTCGGGCCAACGGTGCTAGAGTGAACCTAGCGTCAGTGCAGCACTTTGACAAGTAAAATGGTAAGAATACCGGCACAGAAAGGTAGTCATTTCTATGGACACGAAGGTGGCAGAAAGGGTTCAAGTCTGGGGAAAAGCCCAGCACCCATGGTCTACATAATCTGACACTGCTTTGCTCCTGGAAAATCACGGAAGGTACCTAATGTGGAACAGTGGAGGTTCCAGGCATGTTCTGAAAAAAAAAAATATCTATTGCTACAAGAGAGCAACAGCTGGCTTGTTTAATTAAAGTGATAGCTACTGTATATCTAACTCAGATGGAAAACTACAGCTCCGTTCAACAGCTTGATTCATAGGGCTCCGCATGTTTAGTGAACAGCAGCGTTGACAAAAATAGATGTCGATTGGAAGTATACACTCGCTCAATGACCCATGCAGCTTGCTATTACATTTCAAGGGAGAATTTATATACAAAACTTTGTTTATGAAGTCGGAACAGGGTTCTACCTTAGAAGCCGCTCTGTAAAAATTGCAGCAGTGGCAGAAAGTAGAATTTACTCCTGGGTTTGATTAAACCCCAAAAACGCAAACGTGTTTTCGAAAAATAGCTGCCAAGATGATCCCGGCCAATTTTTACACCTGGAGTGAGGAGAGGAAAAAAAAAAGCCAAGTGAACTTTTCCTCACTCGGTTGCTGTCAAACGAAACGTGATGTCTTTCTCCTGTTTCTGCTTCTCCAATGAGAAGAAACGCTGAGCGATAAACCATTAACGTTCACGATAACATACGTTTTCTCTCTTTTACACTCCGTACACATGACCTTTCTGAAATATAAGCGCTCACGTATACCGCAGTATTTATGTTGTGTACCTGAATATATCACCACAGATATTCATGGTCCCGGACCGTACTTCGGTTTTCCTCGGACTTTACATAGAGGAAGACTTGAGGGTTTTGTAGACTCCATGCAAAAATAAATTGTGGTATGTTACACCATATGCTGTGTTATAGAGATACTAAATGGCAGCAACCACAGTGGCCACATTTATCAAGAGGGATGCACAAAGAAAGTGGAAAAAAATATGCCTCAAGTTGGCATATTTTTGGTGCATCTTTGAGCACCGCTCACTACTTTAGACAGTGGGGGGTGCCTTGGTCCACCAGATTTACTATAACTTGATATACCATAAATTTACGCCAGTCAGGCATATCTACAGGTGCTAGAGGCTTTTCAAGGAATCCATTAAGACCGGCATAAGAATCAGCAGTCTTAATAAATTCCCCCCAGTGCTGCGAGGTGAAGATTTAAGTTTTCTGGGACTATTACACTGAATGGCTATACTGTTTTTAGGATAAGCCATCAATATCAGATTGGCTAGGGTCTGGACTCCTCTCATACAGAGGTAGCAATGATATCAACCGGCCATGAAGCCTGAGGGGGACCAAAGATACCAGAATTATAGATAGTACATGGTAAGTGGGGTCCCCATTGCAGATTGTACATCTGGCCCAGGAGCTTGAAGGTACACCTCTGCAGTCAGCTAACTGAATGGCCCACAATACATGCATTTTATCATTTACCAGGAACAGCTCCACACTTCTGGTACAGGCCATGCTTGGTATTGCACCTCTCTGCATTTCAGTCCCATTCTAGTAAATTGTATTGAGCTGCAATACTAAGCACAGCCATTAGAAGCTAGCTGGCGCTTTCTGTGAAGTGGAACACACCACTGTGTAGATTGTGTATGACGACATGAAAAAGAACTCCGCTTGAGATCAAAACACATTTTGTGATAGTTATTATAGATACACACTCTTCTTAAGGTGGTGACACGCAACGTACTGGATATGGCAATAACCACATCCAACCCTCAGACCGGTGGCAGTTTCACTTCTGTGTCAGGGTGAGTTTATACAGAGCCTCACATTTACTAAGACGGATACACCACGAAAGTGGCCAAAAATGTGCCTCAATTTGTTGTATTTTTGGAGCACTGTGGCACATCTTAGCCCCTGCTCGCCACTTTTTCAGACAGTGGGTAGAGCAGGGTGGGAATGTAGGTGGACCAGGATAAGGACACCCCAGTCCTCAAGATTTACGATAACTCATGCCCAAAAACTGGCATGGTTATTCCACACATCTACCCCAGTCTCTGTCTGGCATAGATCTGCAACCAAGCACAACTACATGCGCTAGAACTAATAAGAGACCGGAGGAATTCTAGCAATTCTTACACTTGGTGGGGAATGAATTAAGACTGGCGTAAGAATCACCAGTCTTAATAAATTCCCCCTGGACTTTTTTGCTCAAGACATGCATGCAGATTTTATTACAGTTACGAGTTGCTAGCTAGCTAAAGGTGGTAATATGTAGCATGCAGGCTTTCATAGAGATCCGCTGCTGATTTTTCCAGATGGTAAATCATCAGCAGAGCCATCTATAAGACACCAGACTGAAGAAGGTGCTCCATGAAGTAATGTACCCTAGACATACAGCTTCCTGCCATTTTTATGAAGCTATGCAGTCAGCTATGGTTGCAGTTTTGTTGTGATTTTTAAAAAAAAAAAAATACGACAAACTGTGAAAAAAGCAACTAAATTAAATTCCTCCTTAAAAAGAAAAAAAAAAGGATCATGAGTAGTGAAGAGGTTGTGAACACTAGGGGTCACTGTATAAAGCGCAGACATATCTAGAATACTTGTAGCTTCCAATCAGGTGGATTAAACACAAAACCAAAGTCAGCTGTGACCACTTTGACTACATAATTCTTCTAACAAGCCGATCTTCCGAAACACACCAGCTCTGAAACCATCAAGTTTGTTTGAAATCAGATAAGGTGATGTTCTGCGGTATTCTGCGACAGGCTGCAGGGAACGTGCACAGTGAGCTCACAGCCTGCCACTGCCTCTCAGATGTCTGCTAATCTATGAGGTTTCACCTGGGCTTTCAATCCAAGGAACCTTCTGCAAATAAACCGAGAGAGCTGCTGAGAAACAGATCCTACTGAATACAGGACTCCAGAGTGACTAACTGCAAGCCCTGGGGTACAGCCCCAGCACCCTCACATACAGCTCAGGTCTCTAAATTAAAAATAATAAAAAATAAATAAATAATACAACACGCGTCATTTATAGAAATCTGCAAAATCACCTTTAAAAAAAAAAAGTAATAATAATACATTTCAAAAATTGGATAAAATAATTTTAAAAAAATAGTAACGTTTTCATTTTTTTAAATCTAATTAAAGCATAAAAGAAAGATGCCAGCTTTTACAGATTTATAGCATCTGTCCTCAGATCAGTTAGGCAGAGTTCACACTGTGTTTTGTCTTTTTTTTTTTTTTTTAAATGCATTTGTTTTTCAAAACCACATAAAACAATGCATGCGTTTTTTGTTTTTTTTTTTTGCAAAAATGCACCATGTGACCCCAGCCTTATGCTCCATGAGGACTACAAAGTGTGAGATGATAATTTTTTTTTTTTGATGGCTTAGGTAAAAAAAATTGAGAAATATTAGCTGTGGGGATTCCGCTATACATACCATAGAGGATGTCAATGGGACAGAATTATTAAAATGGTCTAAACCAATCACAACACAGCTTTCATTTCTCAGGAGCAGAATACTAAATGAAAGGTGTGCTGTGATTGGCTGCCACGGGAAATGAACACAGTTTTAGTTTTAGACCATTTTAATAAATCTTCCCCAGTGTGTCTGTTATGGGGGCCCTCGAGGCGATGGTTTGTTGCATCTGTTGCAGTCTGCATTTCAGCTATAGCTAGAGTTATAACTGATAGTGTATGAAGCTGAAACACTCTTCTAGGTGGTGTAAAACTGGAGACACAGCTATTTGAAGTGACACCCTCTTTGGCATTTGCTGTATCAGTATAGACTGGCAACACAGGCTGAATACAGGACAGATCTCCATAGCAGGGCTTAGCTATTACGCTGTTAGGGAGAACTTAAAGGGAGTCTATCACCTACCCCTGCCAAACTACTGTCATAGTAATGTACCCTCTACAAAGACAACTCCAAGCATATACCTTTGATATGTAGATTAGCCTGCTGTTTTTTTTTTACAAGTATGCAAATAAGCCTCACAAAGCACAGGGGGCGCTGACTTTTTTGCCAACGCCCATCCAGTCTTGTAGTTCGGCCCCCTCAGCAGCATCATCAGTTACAGAGCACTGCGCCAAATCCCACGCGTGCGCAGTACACTTGGACCGAACGCCATGACTGGTTGGGCATTATTTTGGATGACACTGCAGTGAGGCTCATTCGCATACCCGTAAAAAAAACGTTTTTACGATGAAAAGCAGACGAACCAGTGACAGAACACCATGTACACATAAGGAGGGTGGGGTGCTGTGCGTAAAAAGCGTGGACCTCACACGTCTGCGAATGCGCACGTGTGAATAAGGTCTAACTCAATATTTTTTGTTTGAGGAATAACACTGCAGATCTCTGAACACCAATGTACGATTGGATGAAAATGGTAATAAACATTATAAAAAACATCATGTGACAGCTATCTTTCATTCTATACTTTGTATAAGCCTATGTGAACTGCTTTCCCTGAGACAACAGAAATGTTACTATAATTTTTGTCATTGGTAAGTAATTATTGTTAGTATTTTGCATCAGGCTTTGTAAGCGAAAACCATAATCTATAATGGTAAGATTTGTATCTCTCTTCTGGTCCCACTCCTTGTGAATAAGGCCTTACACATACATAGGGTGATTTCCATGTGCACGAGTCCATGTAACATGCAGAATAAAATGCTACAGGTTGCTACCAATTGTACGCAGTCCTTATATGACCTGTAAAATGTTTCTGCATCCCAGCCAGCTCACATGTCGCAGAGCATTAAGCGTCAAATAAGAAACAGGAACATTCTGTCAAAATGACATTCTCTCTTTTTTGATCCTTCCACCTCGATGGAGACAACATCAATTTTTAAGCTGGTCTGTTGACATCTACTGCCAAATATAAGGCCCCGTATGCCTGCAGATAATTATAGAGCGCTCAGACAGAGCGAACCAGCGCTGATCTGCAAGCACTTCTCCACGCTCTTCACGCATCCTCCAGACTACTAGTCTTGGAAGGGGAAGGAGTATTTATCCAATTATAGCAGCCCTGTCTATGGCTCTTATGTGTAATTAGACAATGCAGATAATGGATAGGATCATAGCGTATGGATTAGGTTTCAGAAATACTCGAGTCAAGGCAACGTTCAGAAATACCATAAATTCTAAGTGCAGTAAAATGGACTCCCCTAGAGGAAGAAAAAAGGAGTCTACAAGCTTACATATAGCATAAATAACCTTTGGTCCGCCATTGCCGGGAATGATGTTGGATCTACAGAGCAATATACCATTGTGCACGTTCCTTTCTACTTTGTAACACCATGATGTACTTGATCAAATTGAATTAAAGAAGTTGAAAAAGAATTATTGAAAAAAATAAATAAATAAAATAAATAAAACAACAACATACTCACCTGACCCCGGTGCTCTGGTGACCTCCCAGCACGGTCCAGTCATTGGAGTGGAATTTCTCGAAGGCTGTGATGTCCCCAGGTCCCTCCCACTGTGGCTGCTAATTGGCCCCAGCAGTCATGTGACCAATGAGGCCAATCGGCGAACTTCATAGGCAGCGATGTCTCTGGGTCCCTTCCTTAGGCCACTGATTGGTCTCAGCGGTCACGTGCAGCGTACACTTCCTCCAGAAGACAACGAAGCTGCAGGACCGGACTGCACTGGGAGGCACCGGGGACAGGAGAGTATGTTTTGTTTTTTTAAATTCTTTTATCCTCCCCCGGCCTAATTAAAAAATAAAATTTTAGCCTGGACAGTCTTTTTAAGGACTCCAGTTTCTTATAGAACCAATACAATATTGCAACATGCTAGCAAACCCCTTGAAAGGCAGCAATTGACAACACAACCACTGGGTGGCCACACATAGATACATTAGATACACAATATCACAAAGGAACATTGTCTTGAAAAGCTAACCATCTTGTGAGACACATATATGGATATGTCTATCCAAAAGGAAAGGTGAGATAAATTTGGGCTTCAGTGGTTAAGGCTCCGTTGCAAGTATTTTTCTGCAATGTCTGGATGAGATTCGCTAGAATCCCATCCACTTTGCAGGGACTGTAAACGCCGCGTTTTTTGCCGCATTTCCTTCGCAGTCAAACTGCGGCATTTACACTACGTGGGGCCCCGGCCTTAAACACATAGACCCAGATTTACTAATAGTTAGACAGTCTGAGAATACAGCAGATATCTCAGTGGCTGATGCTGGATGATACATCTGGAAAACTTTACACTGTCTATTCTAAGTTTATACCACCTGTTCGATGGCTTACTTCGAGCCACAATTTTATCCACAATATTCGTACATTTCTAGCACATCATGGCACATTTAAGCCATGCCTTCGCCCCTTTTTCTCCAGAATCCACACCTCCTTCAGCAAAAGCAAATTTAGCCAAAAGTAGATGTGTCACATTTACCACAGTACCTAGTCCTAACCACAACAGTAATTCTGGGTCACAGTGTGAACATAAACCTCAGATATATACCGAAAGTGAACACCACAGAATTTCTGACCTATTTAGATGGTTTTAAATGGTGTTGCAAGTGTATCTGTAATTTATAATCTGTAATATTGTATCTAAAATATTGTCATTTCTGATAGTTTCCCCTTTGGACGATGGACTAGGTGCGTCGAAAGTCCATATAATGGTCATTCTCCAAGGAGAGCTAAGCCGATTCAATCTGAACCAAAAGGGACACAGTGCTCGGCTGGGTACTGACATTTTGTTTTTCACAGTCAGAGGGAGGTCTAAGTTATAACATGTCAGATGTTTTCTGAAATAAGTATTCAAGGAATGGGGGATAAGATGACGTTAAGCTAGGGCTCTCTCTTTGGTATCTACACCCTATGATCAAGGCACAAATAATAGTTTTACTTAAAAATACATTGTGTAACATAGGCTGAGCTCACGATTGGCTTTACTCTACCTGTTACTAAATGTAATCTTCAAGTACTTGTATAGAATAAAGTAGCAGCCACCAACATGGAAATGTATGACTTCCAATAGACAATGTGAAGACCAATAAAAAGAAAGGTTTATGAAGAATCAAATCAAAGCCAAGGAAAAATATAACTTGGGTTCAAGACCAAATATCCTACTATTTGAAGCCCAGTGATCTGCTGTTATATTTAGGAGAAACCATCAGCTTTTTAAGAAGAAATGAAGCATTACTTGATGTACTGTCCATGTAATACTCTCCAGACTCTCTGTAGTCAATCGCTAATAAAGGAGGGCCCTCATCTAAACAATCCCTTTAAAGTGGTTGTCCGCCAGGAAAAAATGTTTGCGAAAGGGATCACAGTGGGTTAAAAAAAAATGTGATGTGTCTCACTGATGGGCTACCCCTCCCAATACTTATTTGGTCCTTCTTGATCTCTACTTTTTTTGTCCCATCTCAACATATAGGAAGTGCCTGCTCAGTCAATCACTGGCCCAGCAGCGAGCCGCCTCAGCAGGAAGAGGAGACCATCTGGAACTCAATAAGCCTCAGTGTGGCAATGGCAGAGAATCGGTGAGGTATCTTCCTATATTTTATAACCCACTCCGAGACCTTTAGCAAAAACTTTTCTCTTTTGGACTTATGACCAACCATTTATTGTTAGGTTATAAGGCTGGAGTAAAGATAACAGTGGGATCTACCATCTGTGTCTACCAATAATAGACTTAAAAGGATTGTCCAGGGAGTTAAAATTACCTTAATTGATCCGACTGATTCTTCATGATAAACCCAGATGTTCCGACCTGGTTTCAACAGCTGGGTGACGTGATAGGAACCAGTCCCTGACTCCTGGGTCACTCCGCCCCCACCCTCCTCCCCTGATCTCACAGTTACCTGTGCTATGGGGGTTGGCTTTACTATACTTTACAACCCAGGGGTCGGGGGCTGGTTCTGATCACCATCAAGAGTCCACCGATTCAATTAAAGAAATTTTAACTCCCCAGACAACTCCTTTAATGGACAGAACATTTATCTAATATATCTAAAATATCAATGTTTATTTTACTACAATCGCAACGCAAGACTCTCTAAATAACACAGTATGTTCTCATCACTCAAGAACGACTATGGCTATCTATGTATCCACATACACACATGGACAAAATTGTTGGTACCCCTCGTTTAATGAAAGAAAAACCCACAATGGTCACAGAAATAACTTGAATCTGACAAAACTGGAATTTGCCAAACTACATGTTGAAAAGCCACAAAGCTTCTGGGAGAATGTCCTATGGACAGATGAGACAAAAATCAAAATTTTTGGCAAGGCACATCAGCTCTATGTTCACAAACGGAAAAATGAAGCATATCTTGAAAAGAACACTGTCCCTACTGTGAGACATGGAGGAGGCTCTGTTATGTTCTGGGGCTGCTTTGCTGCATCTGGCACACGGTGTCTTGAATCTGTGCAGGTTACAATGAAATCTCAAGATTATCAAGGGATTCTAGAGAGAAATGTGCTGCCCAGTGTCAGAAAGCTTGGTCTCAGTCGCAGGTCATGGGTCTTGCAACAGGATAATGACCCAAAACACACAGCTAAAAACACCCAAGAATGGCTAAGAGGAAAACATTGGACTATTCTGAAGTGGCCTTCTATGAGCCCTGACCTAAATCCTATTGAGCATCTTTGGATGGAGCTGAAACATGCCATCTGGAAAAGGCACCCTTCAAACCCGAGACAACTGGAGCAGTTTGCTCATGAGGAGTGGCCAAAATACCTGCTGAGAGGTGCAGAAGTCTCATTGACAGTTACAGGAATCGTTTGATTGCAGGGATTGTCTCAAAAGGTTGTGCAACAAAATATTAAGTTAAGGGAACCATCATTTCTGTCCAGGCCTGTTTCATGAGTTTTCTTTTTTAAAAAATTCTGTTGAAGCATGGTTGAAAAGCAATGTCTGACTTTCATTTGTTCATTTTCATAGAATTTTTATATATTATTACTTTTGTCAGATTCAAGTTATTTCTGTGACCATTGTGGGTTTTTCTTTTGTTAAACGAGGGGTAAACAACAATTTTGTCCACGTGTGTATATGTGTGACAGGTGTGCCACTACCATATCATACATGTACATGTGGTGTTCCATCAAGCTTACAGTAGGAGTTAACGGGATATTGCAGGGATTTGTCTCAGATGGTTTCTATGAACTTCTTTATCCCATTCATGTAAACACAGGGCAGGTTCCGGTTTGCCGAGTTGTGTATACACCAAGTGACTTAGTAGAAAGTCTTAATGTTTAGTTAGCCAGCAGATTGCTTCCATCCTGTGACTCATTAGCTCCCGGTGGTACCTCCACTTCCTTTATTTTATACAATCACAAATTCTATTAGTTTGTCTTATTTTGATAACCTCGCTAATTAATGTCCTGCACAGGAAACTTTATGAGTCTTTTAATGCAAGGCCCATAAAAAAGGGACTTATTTCAGTGACTCGGGTGGCAAGCGGGTCTGTTTGCAAATACCAGACAGAGGATGGAGCGGTGCCTGCTATTTTACCATTGTTTATCCCTCTGGATTATTTAAGTTAATGCAAGCAGTGTTTTCATTTTTAAATCGCCTCTTCTGGGGAATTTCAGAAATGTGGAAATTGAGTGTATAGTGTTACCGTCTGACAGGGGGGAAACGAGATGGAATTAGTGCAGGGGGCTAGCGGATCATATTTAAAGTACTGGTAGCAGGGACAGGATAATGAAATGGATTAGAGTAAAAAATGAACTTTAGATTGTGCACATGGAGTTGGATGAACACCACAGTATGTCACAGTTCTGCAGCCCAGGGGGAGGGGGGAGGGACAACCAAAAGGGGAAATTGATCTTGTGGTTGTGGGTGCTAATATGTGATGTGTGAGACCAGAAACCAGTGATCCGGAATGATACCTTCACTTTTTGCTACATGTTTTTTCTTCTGCACTTTTTTTTTTACCAGAGGTGTAACATGAAGTTGCAGCACTGGGGTCTTGGACAACATCTGCATGGAGTTTGTATGTTCTCCCTGCGTTTCTGTAGGTTTCCTCCAGGCACTCTGGTTTTCCCCCATATGCCAAAAATATACTGATAGGTAAACTGGCTTCCTGTAAAACAACTGACCCTTCTGGGTGTTGGGGATGAGCGTCTATATGACAGCCACTAAGTCCCCTACTCCACAACACTCTCTGCAGTTTGAGTCCTTAATGGGAGAAAGGCATATTACAAATGTTTGTCATTGTCACTGACTTAAAGGTCCTGGGACGTGTGCAACTGCACTCCTCAAGATACGCCCCTGCCTTTATCTTTTCCAATTTTAATGGGAAACGGCCTACCAAACTGCAGTCATAGCACCGTAGAGCTTTTATACGTGTATATTACAGCCATGCCATTGTTAAAATCTTTAGGTAGCCTGTTTTGCAGAACAGCTTAACACTGCCACTAGCTGGTACACTAATAACATGCCTAGGATCATCGAGGCGTTATCACAGTGCTACAGTCAGTGTTGGAAGCATGGCTATTCCTTGCTAATGGACAGACCCCTTACCTGTTCCAATCAGTGCAAGCAGGCAAATAGGGACGTCATCCACTCCATGCTTCCCTGCAATACTGCCTGATAAATACAGTTACGCTTTGAACAGTTCACTTTGGCAATACCTTGGACATTGGTGCATAGAATATTTTGGAGCCATTTAGTTATTATATTACACCGCATCAAACCCCTACCCACAAGTCTGATCAATTCCAGTGATATGCCTGAGCTCTGTTCACATCCACACATTTGGTTTAACAGAAACCATGATGCAGTGTTAGATCTCTCGTACAACTTATATTAATGGTACCCCATGGACCCCACTGAATTATAGGGTATATATGAATTATATGCGTTCTGCCAAGTCGTTCATCATTTTGATGGAATCTGTGACAAGAGCTTCTGACAGAGATATGAACAGAGACCAACAAGAGGGACCCATCAGCAGAAACAGGAGCTGAACCAATCTACTGTATTCAGGCTCCTAATGCTACCAGTGTCTGTACATCTACATGCCATAAGAACATTATACTAATAATTGCTCAGAATACAATGTAATAACTTGAAAGAATGAGTCTTTCCAGTACAAGAATAAAAAGATTTATTGCATTTATGTGGTTTTTTTTTGTTTTGTTTTTGAAGAGACAATGACTTACTTTTTTTTTTCAGTCATGCCATTATGCCAGCACAATCTTAAACAAATACTGTAAATAATATCTTGCCGGTCACCAAAATTGCCAAAATCCTTTTATACGTGTGTTTCTGAAGGACTAGTCGTTATCTTTGACATAGCAAAAACATGCATGGGGCAAACACCTCTGTGTTGGGAAATTGACAAGGGTACTGAACATTTCACCAGAAGTCATGTAGCCAAGATCATCACCCACTGTGGTTTTGTATATAAAATGTCCTGTTCAATCAATGACCTTAGCAGATATGTGCCATTCATCTACCGGTGATCGGCTGTGCCATTCGTCTACCAGTGATCGGCTGTGCCATTCATCTACCGGTGATCGGCTGGGTCATTCGTCTACAGCAATCAGCTGTGCCATTCGTCTACCGGTGATCGGCTGTGCCATTCGTCTAC
Source organism: Leptodactylus fallax (assembly GCA_947044405.1). Lineage (NCBI taxonomy): Eukaryota > Metazoa > Chordata > Amphibia > Anura > Leptodactylidae > Leptodactylus > Leptodactylus fallax. The sequence continues at coordinate 2,465,626 of CAMRHE010000219.1, read as the reverse complement.
CCGTGATCAGCTGTGCCATTCGTCTACCAGTGATCGGCTGTGCCATTCATCTACATCGATCGGCTGTGCCATTAGTCTACATCGATCGGCTGTGCCATTCGTCTACAGCGATCGGCTGTGCCATTCGTCTACAGCGATCGGCTGTGCCATTCCACTACAGCGATCGGCTGTGCCATTCCTCTACAGCGATCGGCTGTGCCATTCCTCTACAGCGATCGGCTGTGCCATTCGTCTACAGCGATCGGCTGTGCCATTCCTCTACAGCGATCGGCTGTGCCATTCCTCTACAGCGATCGGCTGTGCCATTCGTCTACAGCGATCGGCTGTGCCATTCGTCTACAGCGATCAGCTGTGCCATTCCTCTACAGCGATCGGCTGTGCCATTCGTCTACAGCGATCGGCTGTGCCATTCCTCTACAGCGATCGGCTGTGCCATTCCTCTACAGCGATCGGCTGTGCCATTCGTCTACAGCGATCGGCTGTGCCATTCCTCTACAGCGATCGGCTGTGCCATTCGTCTACAGCGATCGGCTGTGCCATTCCTCTACAGCGATCGGCTGTGCCATTCCTCTACAGCGATCGGCTGTGCCATTCGTCTACAGCGATCGGCTGTGCCATTCGTCTACAGCGATCGGCTGTGCCATTCCTCTACAGCGATCGGCTGTGCCATTCCTCTACAGCGATCGGCTGTGCCATTCGTCTACAGCGATCGGCTGTGCCATTCCTCTACAGCGATCGGCTGTGCCATTCGTCTACAGCGATCGGCTGTGCCATTCGTCTACAGCGATCGGCTGTGCCATTCCTCTACAGCGATCGGCTGTGCCATTCGTCTACAGCGATCGGCTGTGCCATTCGTCTACAGCGATCGGCTGTGCCATTCCTCTACAGCGATCGGCTGTGCCATTCCTCTACAGCGATCGGCTGTGCCATTCGTCTACAGCGATCGGCTGTGCCATTCCTCTACAGCGATCGGCTGTGCCATTCATCTACAGTGATCAGCTGCTGCGATCACACGAACAAAGAGTTGGGCATCATCTGCTCTAGACCAGTAGGGGAAAAAATGATGGTTCTGGAATGGAGGGATTGTAAAAGGTTGTATAATGTCTTTTTTTTTCTATTTCATACAGTTGCCTGTTTTTGGTCAACTTTAAAAAAATCTCAGATATCGCCACAAAAACCACCATACCAACCCAGCCCCGCAGTTAGATTGGTTAGGCTCACCTGAATCAAACAGTGCGTTCCTCTTGTGAATCAGTGTCTCCGTTGCTGAGATATCACTGTTTTTGTCAATATGCGAATGAGCATTTTGGAGCAATGGCAACGTTCTCATACTTCCAAAGAGCTAATTTGCATAGAGAGAAATGGTGTTACCGATTCACAAGGGGAAAACACCATTTGATTCACGTGACCCTAACCTATTTATCTGTGAATTAGGGTGATAGAGTGAAGAAATCAGGCGATACCTTTTAGAGGCTAACTGAGTATATTTATAAGTAAGCTTTCAGGAGTACTCGCTCCCTTCATCAGACATGGTGTGATACAAGAACTGAAAATTCACAGATTTTTATACACATGGTTTTCAAAGCATTTTAGAGTCCTTAAAATTAGGGTGATATGCTGGGTTCTGGTGACTGACTCCCTTTATAAATTAGCTTCCTTTATACAGTAGCCAACAGCAACCCTTGCACTGTGACAAGGCTAACGTATTAGGTGACAATTTGTCCTTACTGTAGGTCTCAGACTCCTGATTTTTTTTTCCATTCTGCTATATTTTATGTACTTTATTTTTGTTTATGACACTGGTATTAAAAAGAACTTGAAGTCCTCCTGAAGTCTGGGCTCCATGGGAAGAAACAAGAAACAGAAATATTATTATTTGTTATCTATCTAATTAAATCTTGAAATAGATTTACTTCCTTTCTTGCTTAAGAAATTCCTTCCTCTTCTCTTGATGTCCCATACTTTAATAAGAAAGTCTTGCATGGATCATGCCGAAGTCTCGTAACCAGAAGACCATGTATCTAGAGCTAGATCTTTACGACTATCTTTCCTATTCTTGGATCATTTCCCGTGTAAATCTCAAAGGCTTGATATTAGTAATAAATGTGAAAATGTTGTATTTTTGATGATACATTGATCAGACTACAATTGTGAAGGGACTATTGAGTCACGGGCTCATTCACAAACAGCTGTATGATTCTACATGACCTGGAAGATGAATAAGATGCTCAAATACATAAGACTGATGGTTAGGTGTACATGAAGTATACATAACGTCTCAATATTATTTTTCTACACTTCAACCTTTCCCATAAAACACTTGAGATGTTCCTTTGACTTCAATGAATCAAATATGTGCATGTATACAGACTTGAGGATGAGCGAAGTTTCAAAAATTCGATTCAGCAACTTCGCTGAATTTTCCGATACAATTCTATTCGATCCGAATTAAATTGCGGCGAATAAACAGCTATTTCCTGTCTGCAGAGAGACGGCCCCTTGGATGCCGTGATCATGTTACAGCTAACACCCTGCTCCATAACTGATCAGGGTTTTTAACACCTTGGATGCTGCGGTCAAACATGCCATGGGCGCTCGCGAAGAGGTTAAAGGAATGTTACATCACAGGGTTGGCTGCTGATTGGCTGCACGCATGGCATTGTGGGTGATCCCGCGTTTCCAGAGTTCCTTGCCCCATGTCCTAACATGTACAGCAGCCATTTTGAACAATATGTGATTCGTTACCACGAAGCGTGAGGAAATCCGGATTCGATGCGAATCAAATATTTCCTGAAATTCGTCAGTTTCGATTTGCTCATCTCTAATTGTAATATATTGAATTAGCATCATGAGAAATTGACAAAACTTGGGGACCCTTAGGTCACTGGTGGAAACTCTATCCAGATCCTCTAAGTAGTGAATGCCTTGCTTGGTGGTTTTGGTTTTTTTTTGTTTTTTTTTTTTCAAGGAGACATTGAATCATTACCACTGTTTACCAGGTAGACACTAGATATTAAGAGACTTATGTAAGGACAAGAAATTGTATCAAATTGAAAATAACCATTATTACTAGTGAAATGAGTTTTCAGGGGACTTTTTTTTGTTACAACTTACTGCCCATATGGGTTATTTTCGTGTTGAACGTCAGGCTTCTGGGGTGGTTCTGATACCAGGTCATGTGATCAGAACCAGCACCCAAATTCCCCCCACTCTTCATGTTTACTTTGGGCTGGCTTTACTATTACAATGATGTAGTCTGCCAGCCTCCATAGTACCAACACCAATGGATATGATCTTAATACTATCAGGCAGGGACACTACATGTATGAGAAGATAACCCGGGCCACAAAAAGGACATCATGGCTCGGTTTATAAGAATTCCTAGACTATAGAAAGTTCCTGTATTTATGGTCATATCCATTGGTTACCGATCAAGACAACAGATATCACCACTAAGATGGTAAGACAAAATCTTTAAAATTCTGCAAAATTTTTAATTATTTTTATTTCCAAAAATGTTTAAACTTTTGATTGTATGTAAATGTAAACATGGTTATGTTCATGGGGAAATCTCTTTAACTGTTACAAAATGACTGGAAACTCATGAGTGGTTTGTTCTTTTATCCCCCCTTGTGGTTTTCAGACAAAGAGGAAAAAAACCCCATGTAGAACAATAATGGATTCAGAGCAATAATGAGAGTGACCGCAATGTTGTCAAATTAGTGAACAGTGGTCTTTATTATTGGTGGTAAGCGTGCCTCTGCGGAGAGGATTGTTTTTGGCTGGGCTTGTGGGCAGACACCTGTTGAAACACTGCAACCTTGCAGCGGGGTCAGCTCCTGTCAAGTCTTGTTATCAATCCCACAGTGTTTCTTAGTGCTCTCCAGACAACCATTGTGCAAGAAGTCATTACTCTCTCTGCCCTGAGGGACAGTCATGTTACAGGGATATGATTTGTGTTACGACCCCACAAGAGAAGTGGCCTCATGATGTGCTCGGTAGAAGACTCAGAAAGAATAGCTAGCAACAATAAATCTTCTCTGCGGGAGCTAAGACTTAAGAAGCAGAGGAAGGAGAACATTAAAGGGAGTTAAAACACACAGGGCTTCTGGAGGGGCATACGTCAAACACAATGAGGTAATCAAAGGGAAACCTGGGAGTCTGGAGTTAGTCAGGAGGGCAATGATTGTTTCCTGATAGTCCACAATCACTGAAATACCTAGAGCGGCTGCACCTCTCTAAATACTCCGGGAAATCAAAGAGTTATTACAGAATGGATCAGCAATCAGATAATGGACGTCTGTATACAGGCCTGAAGCGAAGGATTCAGGCAGGAGAATGAAAAGGCCTCATTTCAATAAACATTATATAGGCTTGTACCTATAGCACATAGTAATAAAATCTATGCTAAAAACAGTCCATGAGGATAAGGCCCCATGTAGTGGAATGCAGCTAAAAAAAAAAAACTGCGGAAAACACTTTGTTACAGGTTATTCAATAAGAAATTATTATTATTATTCTAATTTTTTTATTTTTTTTTGTATTTCAAGCCATTTTATAATTTTCTCTCTTTTTTTTTTTTTTTTTTTTTAAACACAGCGTGCTCTGGGTATGTTGAGACTGTGGTTTAACGCGTTTCGTGCAAAAATCTGCACCACCTCTACCGTTGTGAACATTTGTTGCTCTCATCCATCATAGGATAAGAGCAACAGACTTTTACAACAAGAGAGTGATGGATGCAGATGGAATCCCCCCCTTTTCCCATCAGAGAAGTAAAAAAAAAAGAAGAAAGCTTCCATCATTTTTTTTTACATTAGGCTGAATGCAGACAGACACCAGAAAGAGGGGGCTACATCTGAATCCGATGACGGATGGGAGCAATGGACATTAATAACGGTAGTCTATGGGACTACCAAAGAAATCTAAGCTTTGTTCTCTGGCATCTACATCAGTTTTATAATGACTGAATCTCTATGGAGACCCCTAGCAATGAAAATCTTGTTAACTATTCTGTAAATAGGTGACAAGTTGTGGGACTACCCCTTTTAAAGAGGAGCTTTAACCCCTGGAGTGCTATATACCCTCACGGAGCCGTTGCTCCACTGAATCCCGCACTCTGTAGATGTTGTAGGTAGCTGCTGCCGATGCAGTGTGGCTACCAATATCCATGTACTGCCAAGTGGGAAGTCTCTGGGCACTGAAAAACACACCCTTGGCAGCAAAAGACAGTACAAGTGTACGTCAAGGAGCTGTTCTCACTAACCAGTGACCACCCACTTGACAGTACATGGATATTGGTAGCCAAGCTAATATTACTGGCCAATATCTGTGCAGTGCAATAAGCAGAGGTATATAGCACTCCCTTAACCCCTTAACTCCCTGAAGGACATATAGATTTTACTAGTTTTATGCTGGACTCTAAGAGCAGTCAACAACTAGGGGCAGGGGTGCTTGTGGGGATGTTGGGCAATGATGTTGAGATGATACAAATAAGCAGGTCACAATAACCAAAGATCAATAGCAGGAAGGCAGTCAGAGATGAGAAGTATTGGAGAAGATTGTAGCCAGAATAAACATCAGTGAGTCCAGCAAGGAAGGCACCAGGTGTAAAACCAAAGAGAAGTGAAGGTCAGGATGCCATAACAAGGGCCAGAAGAATACAATACAAGAAAGTGTAAGTAATCTGAAACACTAACTTTAGATTTAGGCAAGGTCTGGTCTCTATAGGTCTGCTGGCATATATATTTTTATAGCAGTTTTGTTCATGAAAAAATATCTATCCAATGGACTACAAAAACATGATCCAAATGGAGCCCAGCAACAGTATGGGGAACCATAAAAAGTATCATGGTCTTTGAACACATAGGTGTTAGTGAGCAGAGTACAACTACTCCCTCTGGGATTGTCCTGACCTGCTGAGATGCCACCAAACATGGAAGTGCATGGCAGCATTTTTTGCCCGTCCTATCGTTCCAGACTTAGAACTAGGCTTGTAATGTATGTTGAGCACAAGACATGGGATTGAAGGCACATGCAGATCTGATTTAAGAGCTTCCTCCTGTCCTAATCAGAGGTCAAAACAATGACTTACTAAAACGACTTTCACTTCCTCTACACCAAAGGCCTGTCTAGAGCCTGGAGGCAGTAGGTTAAAAAAGCAATTTGTCTGCCTGCTGTCCTGTCTCTTCTCCCTCATATCCCCCATCCACTTGCCTACTTCTTGTTTAGGGTTAGGAGATGTCACGGCAAAAGAGAACCCTGCATGAGAAATGTCTTCTACTTCCCTGCACAGGCTTAGCGGGTGATAGGTTAAGAAAACGTCTGCTATTTTATTTATCTAATCTGGATAGTACATAAACTCTTGGCTACAGGAAGCTCTACGAGTCTCCCTAGGAAAATAGAGAGGTCCGGTCACCGCTGACAGTGATAAAAGCTTTATGTTCAGATGATCACCTGCTTTGTGGAAGGACGTGAAATAGAAATTGTAAATCTGCATTGTGTGTGTGAACTGGTTTTTCCATGAACACATTCAGATCAATGGATAAATCGGGTCCGTGAAAAAAAATGCCTGAGCTGAGAAAAGATAGAGTATGTCCTATTTCACGGATAATGGATAGTGAGTGTCTGAATAGAACCTTATCCGCTTTATATCGTCACATAACAATGTAGAGTGCCACAGAAAAAATGGCTCACAGTGATGAGGTTTATTGCCGCTCCAAAGGGAGAAAGGCCCACCCCATCCAGATGGGTCCTGCAAGAGTCAAGGAATAGTGGTTTTTCTGCACCAAACTGTAGGAAATATCCATATGTGCCTCAGCCAGAAAGACTAACCTGCAGCCCCCCCCCCCCCATAGGCGGACCCCTGTCCATCTCGATACAACCATTTTTTATTTAATTCCCTCAGTGCATCTTTGGCTATGTTCACATAGTCTTTGCAGCCTATATCAGAATTATCAGATTTAGTGACAAAAATGGAGCATCATGCAGCACATTTTAGGACGTCAAAATGATGGAAACTGCATTGGAACTACAATATAAACCCATGGGGTCCGACCGTCACGTTGAGATCAGGCACAGAAGTCGTGGCAAATACAGTATTTGATCAGAGCCAGGGGCGTAACTATCAGGGTAGCAGCGGTAGCGGCTGCCACAGGGCCCGGGACATTACAGGGCCACGCGGGCCCCCGATGCTTTTTTTTTTTTTTTTTTTTTAATAGGCCGTTACCTGCTGGAGTAACCCCAGCAGGTAACGGGCCCTATATACTTACCAATCCCCAGGGTCCTGCTCGCGGCCATCTGCACTTCCCATTCTGTGGAGGTGACTGTGAGCAATAGCGGGGATCGGTAGGTAAGGCCACGGGCCGAACCCCACAATAACTGCTATCATTATACTCCGGGGTCTTTTCAGATCCCAGGAGTATAATAATTGGAGGCCCAGGGGATGTGAGGGAACATAAAAAACAATGTACTTACCTCTCCTACGCTTCGGGCCTGTTTGGTGACGTCCCAGACGTCAGCCGATGTCATTTTGCGTCGCGACGCCGGCCGGATCACGTGACGCCGGCCTGGTCGTCAGCGTTGAAGAAGGCTGAAGTAGCAGGGAGTGGATCGGAGAGAGGAACAGGTAAGTAGCATTGTTTTTTTATGTTTCTATCCTCCCCTGGGTCTCCGATCATTATACTCTGGGGTCTGAAAAGTTCTCAGAGTATAATAATTGTTCATGGGTGGGCCAGTACGGGGCATAATACTGTGTGCAGGGGCCACTATGGCACATAATAGTGTGCGCAGGAATGCGTTTTTTTGGGTGGGGTTGGAGGGGGTGGTCTGGGGGGCGGCGGTTGAGGGGGGGGGCCATGTAAAATGTTCGCCTTGAGGCCCAGCCATTCCTAGTTACGCCACTGATCAGAGCCTATTATTAGGAGGCAGATAGGAAGGATAAGAGCATTACATAATATTGGTTTCTCGTCAAAGCAAAAGTTGCTGATTTTTTTTGTAATTTTAGATGAAAATAAACTGTAAAGTAAAGCTAGCTGCAGAAGAGCACAGGGGGAGATTTACTAAGCAAAAGGCACAAACATGTTTGTATCAACTTGACAAGAAACGGTCTAACAAGCCTTATACCACACATATCAAGTGTTTTTGACACTTCTTAAATATGTTATTGACTTGTACAAAAAGGGGGCTGTGGCTTTGCTTAAGTTGTAACACTGTGTGTAATAAAATGTGTCAAAAATTGGTGCATTTTTCTGAGCCTACTACTACTAGGTGTAACATTAGATTAGACAGATTTACCACCCAGCATTAAACACTTTGATAAATCCCGAACATTTTAAGACTTTCTATTTTACAATCTGTCTTTTACACTGTATTAGTAAATCTGCCCATCTGTCTGCCTCCATTGCTGATATATCGCTGTTTTTGTCCAAATGAGTTTTTTGGAGCAATGAAGGTGTTGTCATTGATCCAAAGAGGTAAGCAGAACTGCAGTCATTGCTCCAAACAGATCATTTGCAAATTGACAAAAACAGCGATATGTCATGAATGGAGCTACTGATTTATAAGGGGAAAACACCATTTGATTCAGGTGACCTTAACCTATCTGTGGGGCTGTGTTGATATATGCTGGGTATTGGTGACCGACTTCCTTTGCACAAGGCCAGTCAGTGGTCACAACAGTTAGGTCTGTTAGGCAACTATTCTGTAGTCAATGAGGCAGGAAGTGATGTCATTTGACAGATGCAGATAGGATGACATAGCCTGAAGGAGAAAGGGGGCATCACACACAATAATAAGTGAAATCATGTTATATGGCATTTGGTACACAGGGGGCACAAGAATTAAGTGCTTAATTGTGGTATATTTATTTATTTTATGTATATTTTACAATTATTATAAGCCTCTGTTAGGGAAGACATGGATCAGACATATCAGATTTGCACATGCCCAATCCATTGTCCTACGACAGAGGTAGGTTTTCGGCAGAATATTGTCTTCCCCATTGAAATAAAAATGCACTTACAGTCAAGCATGCATGTTAGGCTGAGTTCACACAAATGTGTTAAAACTGTCCACCAACAAATTGTAGATTTTTATATTCCTCTGTGTGGTCTTTATGTATGTCCATGGACAAGATAAACTAGGAAGCCTTGGAAGACAACTGTTTCCAAGGAGTCGAGAAAACGGACTACAATAGTGCACACTGCAGTTTTTTACATGTAGACTCATGGTCCATGTGAATGGTGGCAAACAAGATCAGTTTCTGTAGTTTTTTTGGACGGTCACAAAAGTATGGTATACTGAGACAGAAACGGATCTTTTTTTTTTTTGTTTTGCATTGATGTCTATGTTAATGGATAGCTATTCAATTGCATCAGTTTTTTTTGCATCCATTAAATTATGTGCTAAGTGGATGTTAAAAAAAAAAAAAAACCTTATGTGAATAGAGCCTAAATTTGGGCTTATGTGAGTGGCTAGATTTACTTACAGTAGATAAAAAAAAAAAAAAGACACAATCTCATCGCAATGAAAAGAGTGATGCCATTTTTTCAACAAGAAGGATAAAAAATGATCAATGTGATAAATTCATTTTATTTCATCACATTGCCCACATGTTTGAAAGTTCCAGACAAATCCTTTAAGTACTTACCAGACCTAGCTGTCTGATACAGAAAAAGATAAAAACCCTCCACCCACAACTAGTAAACCTCAATGAACAGGAAAAAGTTACCAGATTGATAAGCTGAGTGTGAACAATGTCTTCCACCAGAACAGCCGTCTCCTGCAGGGGTCGTCGTGCATCACCAAGTGAGAACCTAAAATGTAATGTGAATAAAAATGTACAATTAACCACAATGAGTACAGGACAGACAGATACGAAACAAGGGCTGGTAAGTCAACATTACAAAGAATAAAAATCATATTTTTCTAACTCCATAATACAGATGTGTCTGGCCTTATCTGCCCTTGTACAGACATGAGGAAAGGTAATTGTGTCACAAGTATAACAGCTTTTTTTGTGATATTGTAGCACAAGGGGATACGCTATACCTGTATGTATAAATGTACAGCCACTTTCAAGGTTTTTATTAGAATACTGTAATATTATATTACATTTTCATTAGCTATTTGGTCCAGTGGATAGTAAAACAAAACCCAATGGGTGTCTGAAGTCAATATGCATTACAGAGGACCCCAAAAGTAAAGCCAACCTCATAATTTCCTCTGCTTTATAATTAAAGCTACCATTAACTGGTCATATTCAGATGAGATTGTCTTCTGATGGACCCCATAGCCAAGCCCTGTTACCCCATGCTTGCCCATGATATTTACCTATTTACCTCTCATGGACCAGTCCAGTCTTGACCATTTCCAGTTCCTTGGGCCCCAGTAGAAAGGCTATTAGTTGGTCTACCACAAAAGATATGTTTATCGGTCATGTGACCTCTTTGCAGCTCATTCTCATTGAAGGCAATGGGGCTGAGCTGCAATACGAAGCACAGTCACCATACGCTTACACCCTCTGCACCGCGAAGCCGTTTTTTCCCCATCAGAAACAAAGTCCTACATGTCCAACTTAGTTTCCAGCGAAAAAACGGCTTAGTGGCGCAGAGGGCGTAAGCGCACATCCGAGCATTGCTTTAAAAACCCATTCAAGTGAATGGGGTTTTAAGAGATGCGTCGCAAACCTTCCCCTATCCAGTGTCCATACAGTTTTCCAACATTTAGGTCGGATTCGCGGCGGACAGAGTGCCGCCACAAGTGTGAACCCACCCTTAGATATACGTAAGTTTGTTAAACCGGCCAATAATGGCAGAACCTATCAGTTATCTAATGTGTATGGGAGTGTCCTGAATCTCTCCTAATGGCAAGTAGAATGATCAAGCATATCAGACTTCAACATGCCCAATCTTTTTTTCCCCACAAGAAATAAGCCAATTGTATTGGCAAGAAAACCCACAAATGAGAGAATGGTACACACTACAAAGGAACCCAACAGACTATAACTCAACAGGGTCTGCCAGGTGTCAATGGCATCGTCATATAATAGATCCAGCAATGCACAAACAGATACCATGACTCAAGTTTGGACACAACCTAAGGATGATGATACCTGGGCTAAGTCACGATACATCCCCTTAACACCCCATTATTGGATTTGGATCTCATTGCATAATAACAAAATTTTGCAACTGATCACAGCTCCAGACGTTACAGATTATGGTGTGATGTCTAGACAAATGCTACAATTTACAAAGTATGCGGCTGACTGCATTTGCAGAAATACATAGAGACGGGTGAGGGAATCCCAGATCATCTGAACTACTGGGGCAGTGACACGTTCTTTGCCCACTTCCCCTTTGTTACTTAATATGTGATGTAAGTAGTTTTACATACTGTCAACTTACATCATGTGTTGTGTCTGGCTTAGTAAAATAAAGCTTACAGACATGTAATAACAGAACTTATTTTCCTCCATTATAACAATTTGTATCGCTGTACACAGATCACTCACAGCAGGGCTTCTCCCTCATAGGGCTTAGCATCTAATCTCCCCATTAGAGGCTGCATTCATACCTCCATAGGGCAGTCACATATCAAAGGGAGTCTGTCACAAGAACCCCAGTATGTCAGCCCAGCCCCACAGATAGATAGGTTAGGTCACCTGAATAAAACAATGTTTCCCCCCTTTGCCTCAGTTCCCGAGATATCTCTGTTTTTGTTAACAGGCAAATGGGCAATGTGGTTTTGGAGGAATGAGGGCAACGTTACTGCTCCAAAGAGGTAAGTGGCAACGCCCTCATTGCTCCAAAGAGCTCATTTGCATATTTAGAAAAACTGCCATATCTCTGCAACAGAGGCGGTTCATAAAGGGTAAATACAGTTTGATTTAGGTGACCCTAACCTGTCTGTCAGCGAGGCTGGATTGATATGCTGGTTCTGGTGACAGACTCCTTTTCATGAGGACCTTTCACCACCTCCACCAACTCCAGTTCTTATCATCCATTAGTAGGCGCCGCTCCACTGATTCCAGCACAGTTGGAATTTTCTTCTCTAGCCTCCAGTCAGTGCAGGTAATTTTGGTGCTCTGGGCCAGTGTCTCAGACCTCACTGCTGAAAATGCCAGATCTGAAATTCTATACATTTTGTCTACAGCAGCAACTGCAGCACAAGTAGGAGCACCTTATCTACCTCCAACAATTCCTCCAACAAGTTATTAGTAATTGGAATTTTCTCTCTAGCCCCCACCATTCCCGAGCAACAAGTGCAGTTAGTTTTGGTGCCTGATGTGCTATTTAAGCTCTGCAATGTCAGGAGGGCGGTGTCAGGCAGGGGGCGTGATTCAGAGCTCCAATCAGAGGCAACCAGTGTCAGAGCTCAGAATCACACCTCTTGTCTGTTCTTGCCCGACACCGCCCACCTGACAGTACAGAGACTAAATAGTATATCAGACCCCAAAACAAAGAGCATCGATTGTTCATAAACAGTGGGAGCTTAGAGAGAAAATTCCAACTGTGCAGGAATCGATGGAGCAGTGCCTAATAAATGATGCAAAGAACTGGACTTGGCGGAGGTGGTGAAAGACATGTAGGAGAAGCATTCCAGACACTCCCAAAAATAAAAGAAACACATTTGCAAACATTAAGGAGAAATTTACATTAAGGAAAAAGTCTACTCCACAAAACTGGCAGACAATTGGAGAATTATGGTGTATGTTGTGATTTGCACCACAGAGACATCACTTTGTTGTTTTTCTGTGCCGCTTTTTAAGATAGTAGGCAGAACAGCATGGGGATCAAGGTGGGCCAGGGCAGGGATGCCTTGGCCCGATAGGTTTGCAGGTTCGCAATTAGTTATACATGAAATCTAGGCCAGTCCCTACATAATACATAGGAAAATATTTTAGGCAGGTGTGAAAAAATTTGCACAGTAAGAATGCTTTCAGAAAAAAAGGTGTTAATAGTTTATTTTATTATTTTACAAAATGATAAAGTCCTGATCTCAACATCATCCAGTCTGTCTGGGATGACATGAAGAGACAGAAGGATTGGAGCAAGCCTACATCCACAGAAGATCTGTACTTAGTTCTCCAAGATGGCAGGAACAACCTCCCTGCCGAGTTCCTTCAAAAACTGTCCGCAAGTACCGAGAAGAACTGATGGAAGGCAAAGGTCACGCCAAATATTGATGGGATTTAGATTTCTTTTTTTCATGTACTTAATAGTTTATTTTTATTAATTAACAAAATTAACACTTCTATTTCGGGAAGCATTCTTACTTTGTTACACTTTTTTCCACACCCGAAACTTTTGTATGGTGCTGAATTTTTCTTTTTTCTTTTTTCAAACAGATAAAAAGTTTGAAATTGTGCTTCTCTTCTATTACTTCAAAAAGTTTGCTTCCATATTAGAGCCCCCAAGATGCAGCAGCTCTTCAGAAAACGTTGACTACTTAGAGGTGCTGACCTCTTATCTAAAGCGGCAGTCAAGACATTTTATGTCAATTACATATCACACTTATCTTTCCCACACTCCATCTGCCAACTCCTTCTCACGCTTTGAACACTTGTAGACATCAGCATGGTGGTTTTAAGCAGAAAAAAAAACGGAAAAAAAAAAAACCCACACAGACCAGGCCACAAGCGCTTCCTCTTGTTTCTCACAGGGACAAGTCTGACTCATATATGTTGACACTGCCCCTGTAAAGCGTTTGCCTGAGAATACCTCAATCACACCCAAATTTTTTTTTTTTTGGGTACTGTTTTGTTTGTGGTTAAGGTGCAAAACAAAATAATATAAGGTGACTTTCTCAGAACTGCATTTATTTCATATGAAGCTCGAGGAGCTCTGAAGGCTTGCACATGAGTCTAAGCAACAGACATGAGAATTCTCCAATCTGTTCAGATTGTATTCTTACACCTAGGAGGTAGGAATAGGGGCCACTACAAACGACCAAAATGCCCATCTCGGATGTGGTTTTGGCCTTTGGGCCCTTTTTGGGTGATGTTCAATAAATGTCCCGTTGTTTGTAATGTAAACAACATGACTAGCACTTTCTTCTGTCATGCTTGTTTACTGTTGAAACAGAATGCATGACTTTTTTCCAACAGAAAAGTAAAAAATCATGACGGAAGAAAGGTTCAGTTATGTTTTTTTTTTACATTAAAGTGAAGCAGACATCAGACGGGGTGGCTCCACCTGCATTAGTCACTCTACTACTGTTAATGCTTGTTGCTCTCATCCTATAACAGATAAGAGCAATGGACATGGCTCCATATTTCCCCCTTGCCTTGGGGCAACCTTTGATCCCACTTGCTCCTTCAAACCACAGATCTAAGCCGTAAAACCTCCTCCAACTCAAAAGTAGTTCTAGAATCCACTATTTTCTCAACCGGAAGATGCTAGTCCATACCCTCATCAACTCCTGCCAAGACTACGGCAACATCCTTCTTTGTGGTCTCCCATCGAACACTTTCCCTAGCCTCCTATTCACTGTTGCAGGTAAAATAATTCCAGTTTTCAGGGAAGGCTTCCTATAAGATTTTGGAGTGTGTCTGTGGGAATGTTTTGCTTCTTCATCCAGATGAGAATTTGGAAATAGAGTAAGACCAGCGTAACAAATGCCCTTCTTAATAAATATCAGATCACTAGTGACCTTTCCTGCATTATGCTCCTCAGAATTCGGTGTCCTCGCGCTGTAACTTTACATGGCCTGCTTTAGCTTTGTGGCTGAGTTGCTGCGGTTCATAAACGCTTCCACTTTTTAATAATAGCACTCACAGTTAATGGCGAAATATCTAAGAGGGAAGACATTTCAGGAACTGACTCGTTGCGGCAGTGACATCCTATTACAGCATCACGCTAGAATTCAGTGAGCTCCAGACAATTGGCCATTTTTTCACAATTGTTTGTAAAGGCGATTCCATGGCTAGGAGCTGGATTTAAAGACGACCTTTCATGTCCTCGCAGATCGGTGGTATTATATACCACTAGAAAGATGACAGTGTGCTGAATTCAGCTTTGCCAGTATGCACCCTGGTGTTAGGGATATCGGTGTCATTAGAGAGAGAGAGAGAGAGAGAGATATGACCGCGGCATCCAAGGGCTTCCGCCATTTTGCCGCCATCCGCCCAGCTCTCTGAAGACAGGAAATAGCTGTTTATTCGCCGTGAATTAATTCGGATCGAATAGAATCATATTGCGAAATTCGGCGAAGTTGCCGAATCGAATTTTTGAATACTTCACTCATCTTTAGACAGGACCTACTGCTCAGCATCATTGCTGGGCTGTAAGGAACACCCCCCCCCCCCATGGAAGAATAATGTTGGGGTTGGAGGGTGGCGTTCCACACAGCCCAGAGATGACGCTGAGCAGTAAGGCCCGCCCTTCTGACAGTGGAGGGATATCAGTGCCGATAGCACTAACACCAGGGCGCATACCGGCAAACATGATTTCAGCACAGTGTCACCTTTATAGAGGTATATAATACCACTGATCTACGAGGACATGAATGGTCTTCTTTAATACATGGGGGGAAATAAGACTGAAAGAAACATCTGAATTCAATTCAATTAAGAGCTGGGGAAACACTTTTCTCCATATAGTGTATGAAGGGAATGTCATTGCTTGTCTTGTGACAATCTGTGGAATATAAAGGCAGCAAGGGTTTGGGACAAATGGCAGGTCTTGTGGGGTGTCTTGGTATGTATTGGTAAGTAGCTACAAAAAGTGGTCCAAGAGAGGACAATCCGTCATTGGCATTCAAGGCTCATTGACACATGTGGGGAGGGTAGGCCAGCCCATCCGGTCAGATCCTGTAGAAAAGCTACTATAGTACAAATTGCTAAAAAAGTTACTGCTGGCTATGATAAAAGGCCATTGCTTGCTGTGTATAAGACGGCAATTTCAATGTCTTGGTAATTGTGTCCTTTATTGTTATTGGTTATTACATGCCATTACTAGTTGTGTCCACAGCCTTGGTAAGCACAGAAGAGGCCAGAACCTGGATGTGTACATAGAGACTATACAGGATCAGTAACTATACAGTAGTATGAGGAGGAGAGCACATGTACGGAGCCATGATGCAGTATACATCAGTCAGTATTCATGAAATCCTCAGTGTGGCGATAGCTCCATTTAACATCTGAGCAGCTGTAAAACAGCGTTTGTCACTTCTCGTCTGCTGTGTGGCTTTGCAGGGACAAGTCTGGAGTGAGGAGAGAAGGCCACTAAAACCCTTTGTAAATGTGGTTTGCGGTACAAAGACATGCAGGGTCAGAAAGCAATAAACACAGCAAACTAGTTTACAAGTGACACGATCGTCAGCAACTGTAAATGTTACATAATACAGAGAATGTCGCACCCTGGTCATGGCCTGTCTCTGGTATTGCAACTCAGTCTCATTCAAGTGAACAGATCTGGTGTGCAATACCAAAATATACAATAATGTAGCAGGATACGTGTTATCTGAATCACTTTAAATTACAATACCACTATATTTACTAGACTTAACACGTAAGGTTTTTACTGGAGGGCTGTGGAATCGAAGTTAGGACCAATTTTGGGTGAAGTTGTAAAAAAGTAACGGACTCCGGGTTCAAAATAAAATAATTATATTTTATTATATTATTGTATAATAATTAGATGTATAGTGTGTTCCATATGTACTTTCATAGGAATCACTAGATTTTTTATGAATTAGAGGATCTTTACTGCTTCTGTCTGACCATTTATGTAGGGGTCAGAAATGGAGCAGGAGTCTGAGTCAGGTTGTGGAAAAAAAAGGCACTAGAGTCAATGATTTTGCCTACAGCCCTGGTTTGTAGTGCTTAGGCTGATCAGATTGTGTGAGAACCACCTGCCACAACAAGTCAATCTCTGTATAGGTTATAGATATCCAAATTGCACAAAATATTTAACCATCAGGGCAGAATCATAGTCTGGATCTGGACTGGGGACAGCAGTGGTCCAGACCTTGCAGGCCTGCAATGCATCTTCGACAGATGGCCAGCCATCAGAGTCAGAACTACTACCTCAGCTCAGCTAAATAATGTCCCACGGTCGAATATCAAGACATTGTTCTCAATGTGTGAGGCAGCATCTGGAAGTGAGAAGAAACTAGGAGCGATAAGTTTCTATTTTTCTTTGTTGTAGGGTCTGAGTTAAAATTTTAGTTTGGGGTCTGAACTCATTTTAGTGGTCCGGTCTGGGGTCTGAATAAGTTTTTGTTTCAAAGGTATTTACTGAATTACAACAACTAAGTACAACACAGTCACATCACATCAAAATCAAAGAATCAAAAAATGACATAATGGAGGGATCAAGCAAGCAAGGTAATGCAAGATGTCAGAATACAAAGTACAAAGAAAACATGAAGGAAACAAAGAGAAATCAACCTAGGGTTGGGGAGGAGAAGAAGAGAATAACAGTGCTACCATGGGCTTGAGCAGCGAGGAGTGATACCTAAGGGTCTGCCTGAGGAAAGGGTTGGGGATGAGGGGGCACAATCCAGTAACAGGGCTAGAGTTGGAGACAGAATGGAAGACCTGGGATGTGAGACCTAGTAACCCAAGGAGTCCAGATCTTATCAAAAGTCGGATGGGTATCAGATATAACAGAATTAATTTTCTCGTGAAGCATAATGATATCGACCGGTCGCATAACCTAGGTCACAGAAAAAAGATTTTCTCCAGTTAGAGACAATGTCAATTTGGGCAGCCAACAAAATGTATTGCAGTTGCTTAAACTGAACGTACTTCAATGATGGGGGGTTTGAGGTTAAGAATCTAGATAGAAGCCTGGAAAGGGAAGGACTGTCCAAAAAGCTGTTGCGCAATCCTATGGATAGCAATGCAATAGCGTCTGGCATGGGGGCAGGTCCACCACACAGAGAGGGTAGTTCCTGAAGCATTACAAACCCTAAAATACAGGGGTGAGACAGAAGGAAAACAGCAATGAAGTCCAAAAGAGACCAAATACATGGAAAAGCCCCTTGTCACAGTAGCTGGTGTTCTCACTGTGTATGTATTGCTTGGTCAGAGCATTCACAAGTGATGCCGCCTACTGTATTACGGTGTGACACGGATTGGATTGAGCTGCACAAAATATATACCTCACAAGATCATATGTGGTTTTCTGCAAGTGGCTAATGAAATGCTGTAATCATTCTGCATTCTCCTGACCACTCAGTTGGGCAAACTCTGGCATATACAAAGCTCAGGAGGGGACCTAAACAGAAAAAAAAATACACAAAAATAATGTCTGCTCCATTAGTGCCTTTTCACATGACCGACTACATTGACACCCAAGATCCTGAAAAAAATAGAACAGGTTATATTTTTTCACAGCTTGGACTATTGGGACCTTTTCACGGGTCCGATTCACCTAGTGTGAACCCCAAAAAAAGGAGTGCTGCGAAATACACTGCTGAGTCTCACCTCGGTCCTGTGAATGAGGCATTACCCAGTGCTCCAAGCTTTAGAATGAAGTAGGTGGTCAGATTTTGGTATTTTGCACCAAAATGTGTGTGAAATCCACCCACAATCCACCTCCCATTAATTTCAAAGGAAAATCAGTACTGTATGCTGGTATTCCTGCTGAGGATTTATCCACTGCACTAAAAAACTCGACATAAAAAACTGCAAATAAAGCCATGGGTATCGGATACAGATTTCCAACTAAATCCACAGTGGCTTTTCCTCAAAGAACAAAGTGTTAATATATCGGGAGATTATTGCCTCCGCCATACTGTCACTGGGAGGGGGGCTGTCTAAACTACTGTCATCTATAACCACGTCAGTGGCTGGAATCCTAGTGAAAAATAATTCCAGAGCTAAATATAACTATCGGACACTAACAGATCCATCATAAATCCGTTAAACATCCCATTAACTTCAATGGGATTTGATCTGTTTTCTGTCAGTGTCCTTTTTTACCAAATCCATCAAAGGCCTGTTATTTTCGTGGACATAATAACACACAGTGCAGGACTTTTGTGTCCGTTCAAAATAAAGGACTTATGGCGGATGTTTTATTTTTTTTATTAATTTTACAATTCAAAAGTTTTATTGAATTTCAGAAATACAAAGTTAAAAAAAAAACGGACACAGATGTTAATGTCCGATATAATAGGCATAGTTTTTTTTGGTTTTTTTAACGGACCCTATTATAATAGACATCCAACAGTAATGTGAACACCCCCTTATAGGTTCGGGCTTCAAAATAAAATGATTATTTAAAAAAAAAAAAAATATTGACCTTTTATCATTAATTCAATGCATAGTTTGTTACATATTAACTTTCATAGGAATTAAATCAAATTAATTATTTTTCCCTGAATTAAAGGAGCTTTACTGCTTCTGTCTGATCATGGCTGTCAGCTATTTATGAAGACATCAGAGCAGGAGTCCGAGTCGGGCTGTGGAAAAATAGAGGAGTCAGAGGTTTGGCTTACCAACTCCACAGCCCAGATCCTGACATAATGGGACAGTTACATACAGTGGGGAAAAAAAGTATTTAGTCAGCCACCAATTGTGCAAGTTCTCCCACTTAAAAAGATGACGCCGGCCTGTAATTGTCATCATAGGTAGACCTCAACTATGAGAGACAAAATGAGAAAACAAATCCAGAAAATCGCATTGTTTGATTTTTAAAGAATTTATTTGCAAAATATGGTGGAAAATAATATTTGGTCAATAACAAAAGTTCATCTCAATACTTTGTTATATATCCTTTGTTGGCAATGACAGAGGTCAAACGTTTTCTGTAAGTCTTCACAAGGTTGGCACACACTGTTGCTGGTATGTTGGCCCATTCCTCCATGCAGATCTCCTCTAGAGCAGGGATGTTTTGGGGCTGTCGCTGGGCAACACGGACTTTCAACTCCCTCCAAAGGTTTTCTATGGGGTTGAGATCTGGAGACTGGCTAGGCCACTCCAGGACCTTGAAATGCTTCTTACGAAGCTACTCCTTCGTTGTCCTGGCGGTGTGCTTGGGATCATTGTCATGCTGAAAGACCCAGCCATGTTTTATCTTCAATGTCCTTGCTGATGGAAGGAGGCTTGCACTCAGAATCTCACGATACATGGCCCCATTCATTCTTTCATGTACACGGATCAGTCGTCCTGGTCCCTTTGCAGAGAAACAGTCCCAAAGCATGATGTTGCCACCCCCATGCTTCACAGTAGGTATGGTGTTCTTTGGATGCAACTCAGCATTCACTCTCCTCCAAACACGACGAGTTGTGTTTCTACCAAACAGTTCTACTTTGGTTTCATCTGACCATATGACATTCTCCCAATACTCTTCTGGAACATCCAAATGCTCTCTAGCAAACTTCAGATGGGCCCGGATATGTACTGGCTTAAGCAGGGGGACATGTCTGGCACTGCAGGATCTGAGTCCCTGGCAGCGTAGTGTGTTACTAACGGTAGCCTTTGTTACGTTAGTCCCAGCTTTCTGCAGGTCATTCACTAGGTCCCCCCATGTGGTTCTGGGATTTTTGCTCACCGTTCTTGTGATCATTTTGACCCCACGGGGTGGGATCTTGCGTGGAGCCCCTGATTGAGGGAGATTATCAGTGGTCTTGTATGTCTTCCATTTTCTAATTATTGCTCCCACAGTTGATTTCTTCACACCAAGCTGCTTGCCTATTACAGATTCAGTCTTCCCAGCCTGGTGCAGGTCTACAGTCATGGCCAAAAGTTTTGAGAATGATACAAATATTAATTTTTACAAAGTCTACTGCTTCAGTTTTTCTAATGGCAATTTGCATATACTCCAGAATGTTATAAAGAGCGATCAGCTTAACAGCAATTACTTGCAAAGTCAATATTTGCCTAGAAAATGAACTTTATCCCCCAAAACACATTTCAACATCATTGCAGCCCTGCCTTAAAAGGACCACCTAACATCGTTTCAGTGATTGCTCCATTAACACAGGTGTGGGTGTTGATGAGGACAGGGCTGGAGATCAATCTGTCATGATTAAGTAAGAATGACACCACTGGACACTTTAAAAGGAGGCTGGTGCTTGCCATCATTGTTTCTCTTCTGTTAACCATGGTTATCTCTAAAGAAACACGTGCAGTCATCATTGCACTGCACAAAAATGGCCTAACTGGGAAGAGTATTGCAGCTAGAAAGATTGCACCTCAGTCAACAATCTATCGCATCATCAAGAACTTCAAGGAGAGAGGTTCCATTGGTGCCAAAAAGGCTCCAGGGCGCCCAAGAAAGACCAGCAAGCGGCAGGACCGTCTCTTAAAAGTGTTTCAGCTGCGGGATCGGGCTACCAGCAGTGCAGAGCTTGCTGAGGAATGGCAGCAGGCAGGTGTGAGTGCATCTGCACACACTGTGAGGCGGAGACTCTTGGAGCAAGGCCTGGTCTCAAGGAGGGCAGCAAAGAAGCCACTTCTCTCCAGAAAAAAACATCAGGGACAGACTGATATTCTGCAAAAGGTACAGGGAGTGGACTGCTGAGGACTGGGGTAAAGTCATTTTCTCTGATGAATCCCCTTTTCGATTGTTTGGAACATCTGGAAAACAGCTTATTCGGAGAAGAAGAGGTGAGCGCTACCACCAGTCTTGTCTCATGCCAACTGTAAAGCATCCTGAAACCATTCATGTGTGGGGTTGCTTCTCAGCCAAGGGAATCGGCTCTCTCACAGTCTTACCTAAAAACACAGCCATGAATAAAGAATGGTACCAGAATGTCCTCCAAGAGCAACTTCTCCCAACCGTCCAAGAGCAGTTTGGCGCTCAACAATCCCTTTTCCAGCATGATGGAGCACCTTGCCATAAAGCAAAGGTGATAACTAAATGGCTCAGGGAACAAAACATAGAGATTTTGGGTCCATGGCCTGGAAACTTCCCAGATCTTAATCCCATTGAGAACTTGTGGTCAATCATCAAGAGACGGGTGGACAAACAAAAACCAACAAATTCAGACCAAATGAAAGCATTGATTCTGCAAGAATGGACTGCTATCAGTCAGGATTTGGTCAGTCAGGATGGTTGATTGAGAGCATGCCAGGGAGAATTGCAGAGGTCCTGAAGAAGAAGGGTCAACACTGCAAATATTGACTTGCTGCATTAACTCATTCTAACTGTCAATATAAGCTTCTGTTACTCATAATATGAATGCAATTATATTTCTGTATGTGATAAAAACATCTGACAAACACACATAAAAACCAGAGGGCAGCAGATCATGTGAAAATATAATATTTGTGTCATTCTCAAAACTTTTGGCCATGACTGTACAATTTTGTTTTCTGGTGTCCTTCCACAGCTCTTTGGTCTTCACCATAGTGGAGTTTGCAGTGTGACTGTTTGAGGTTGTGGACAGGTGTCTTTTATACTGATAACAATGTCATACAGGGGGGGAATTATTAAAAAAGGTGTGGGGGGGGGGGGGGGGGGTTTTAAAGGAGGAGTTGTTGGTGGGGGGGGGGAGGGAGTTTTTTTTTTTTTTTGGGGGCCAAATATTTTTTTTTCCCCATAATTTTGAAAAAAATTTTTTTAAAATCGGGGGAATTTGTTTTTTTGGGTTTTTTTTCTCATTTTGTCTCTCATAGTTGAGGTCTACCTATGATGACAATTACAGGCCGGCCTCATCTTTTTAAGTGGGAGAACTTGCACAATTGGTGGCTGACTAAATACTTTTTTTTCCCCACTGTATCCTATGTCTCAGCTTCTTGAGTATCACAAGGAGGGAAAGGGTATGCTGGGGTTAAGTGCAGACATAAATGGATATAAAGGTTTTACCATAAAAATCTAACCCAAAATAGGAATGTAAAAAAGGTCTAAATACTAATACAACTAGACATAAACGGTCCAATAAAAATAAGTTTTTGTCTTTTTGTGCAGTTTCACTCATGTCACGTCAGTGATACAGTATATTTTATCAGCATGGGAAGTGCTGTAAACATTAATGATTTGTACACAGCCATGCAGCTGCCAATGAGCGGATGAATAATGTGCTCCAGTTGTGTAATAAGTTCCATTTGCTCATTCACAAAGGGGCTTGCCGCTTTGATCAGGAAGCACACGAGACAATTATCCTCCGAGAAAAATCTGAACTGGACACTGATCACTCATTTTCTTTTCTGATGAGGAGACACACAAGACTCATCACCCACCCAACAAAGTGCCTCATTGAGAGCTGCAACCCCAGGCAGCGGGGGAAATTCATTTAAGGCCAACATGAAAAGGCACAAGTCTCAAGAGACTAACTTTGTGTATACACATTGAGGGTGTCGCTAACGCTACAAATGAATTCCTGGGATGTCGGGCTGTATCATCACAGAGCGGTGCGGGGGGTCTGTCACATAAACATTGTGATGATACCAATTCTCTATGCGCTTTTAATATCGCTCAAAAGTCATTTTTCAATTTAACTAATTAAACACAGGCTGACAATTTGGTGAAATCTCGCTCTGCGCTGCCGTCCCCTTCTGAAAGGAACATTCTCAGTTAACCTCTATGGCACCAGAGAAAAGCAAAATACCACAGTATAGGACAGACCCACCATCATGCACCATGTAATAGATCCTTAATGTGTAGACCAAATAACTGAAGAGCTCACCAATTATATTAAAGGCTACGCAGATGGTTTCTTTAAGGCGAAAACAAAACCCACAAAAATGTGGCGATTATTCTTTTTTGGATTCTTTGAACGGCTCAAGGGATCCGCTAAACTCCAGATAAACCCGCTATTATGGGTCTCCGTGCTCTGAGAATGGTCACCACCTCATTAATAAAATAAACAAACGTGTATTATATTAAAATTAACAAAAAAGTATGCTTGTCCATGGGCTGTGTTCACATGGATGAGGTCAAACTACAGTGTCAGCTACAACAGAAAAGAGGGAAAAGCAAAAGACCACCATGTTACATATTGTAGAATAGCTGACCTGCAGATTGATAGGTTAGGGTCAACTCAACGAAACGTTATCATCATATTGCAGTTTTTGTCAATATAGTGCAACGAAAGCCCCTTCCTCTGAATGACAGGGAAAGGCAGTGTATACATAATATCACCTAGCCCTGTCAATCAGAGGAAGAAGACGGGAGGAAGGTGGCACAGGACGGTGGGAGGCTTACCTCTATAGACCAAAGGCAACGCCCTTACTGCTCCAAAGAGCTCATTTCCATATTTGATGATGAAGAAAGCAACTCACAAGGGGAAAATACAGTTTTATCCAGGTGACCCTAAGGTTATATTTACATAAACGATGTTATCGGCCGTGTGATGGTCATTTTTTTTTTTTTTTTTGTTTCTTTTTTTTTTAACATCATGCGGCTGCATTAAAATCAATTTAATTTGGATGGGGCTATTCACATGACCAATTTTCTGATTACATTTCTACAGGCCCCTAACAAGTAATTTTATTACCGTTGCTATACAGTATTGACTGGGTTAGTAATAGGGGCACATACAGTTAAAACGGCCTGCGCGATGGCCTGGGCCAGCCATTGCTCTCCTGAACGACGAACACATTTACAATTATCAAGAGAAGAATGGCAGCTCATTGGCTACCAGGCCCTGCCAGTAACCAATCCGCACTTCCATCAGTACTTTCAGAAGTGCTTATAGGTTATCAGCTAGGATGGGGGCCAATGAGTGAGCTGTGAGTATGTTCCTCAGGATTCAATGCTCCTAGGGCTCCCCTCTCCTCTTGTGCGCCTGATATGGAGACGCATATTCATTGCTTACTCCCTGGGCCCTATTCTGTGTGGGAGCTAGGGACATTACACTGTATTGGGGGTCAATATACTGTGTGGAATATCCTGCATACAACCCTAGGTGGTAGCCTACATAAAGCACCTCAGAAGTTACTCCAG
Source organism: Leptodactylus fallax (assembly GCA_947044405.1). Taxonomy (NCBI): domain Eukaryota; kingdom Metazoa; phylum Chordata; class Amphibia; order Anura; family Leptodactylidae; genus Leptodactylus; species Leptodactylus fallax. Next base: position 2,440,784 of record CAMRHE010000219.1, on the reverse strand, counting down.
AGTGTTGTAATTTCCCTTGACACCTCTCCTTAGAGAGGGGGAATGCTCATTACACTGACTACAGATGGCAGCCATTTAAAGCCTGTCCCAGCCATATTGAAAAGAACAATGACACAGGGCTAGGTATTTAACCACAATTACCAAAAGTCAAATTCTGTTAAATACCAAAAAAGTCCTAGCGTATCTAAAGGAGGCCGATACAGCCAGACACACTGCATGTTGTACGATGGTTGAACTGGTGATGGACAAGCGAGGAAATGTGGTTTGAACATGATCTCCACCAGTCTGAGTGTTATTGTCTTCTGCCTACGCTGACTGGTAATACATGTTGAATCGCTGGAAATTATCCCATTTGTCCACTCAAGTTTGTGGTTGAACAGTCATCATATTCGTTGTCTCACTTCACAGCTTCTTTTCTGCCAGAAAAGTAGGTTTAGAAGCATGACTAACACTTCAGAAACAGGTTGTATAGTTTATTGAATAGCAGGAACCTCCAAACTTCAGACTTAAAAAGTATTTTTTCTGCACTAGAATACTTCAAAATGAGCGTTCACCTTAAAGGCGTTTTTTGGGATTTTTACATTGTTGACCGATATATTCATTTGATAGGTTATCAATTGAAGATTCTTGGAGAACCCCTGTGTTTGGAGCGGCAACCTCTGAAATCCGATTCCATTTTACAGGTGAGGTGACATCATGTTCATTAGTCACTGCTCAGTCCCATACCAAGCACAGTCACTGCAAATGGATGGTAAGCACTTAAAAGGCTGCAGCACTCGCAAACACTACAGCCTCCTATTAAAACAGTTGACTGGCGAAGGCCCAGGTGTTGGACCTCTGCCAATATAACTGATGATCTATCCTAAAGATAGGTCGTCTATTATAAAGCCTAGAAAGCCCCTTTAATCTGCCTTCTGGCAAGTTACTGGGACACGAAAACACCATTGTTGGCCAGTGTATGAGTTTTACAGTCCTGGTTTTCCAGGATTACAAAAAACATAGCTGAGTTATTCCAAAAACAGCACTTTACCTGGAATATGGAATCATTTTTTGATTGTGGCGGTCTGACTGCTGGTAAGAAGTTTATCCTGAGAAGGGTCTGCAGCACTAATTCAGTTTCCTCTCGGTTTTTCCCTGCATAAGAGCGGGGGCTATTCTCTGGGCAGTTAATTGGATCGGCTGCAGTTCCTTGCACAGCCAGGAGTGGCACTCTGCTGGAAGAAGCACTGTGTCATAGACGAGTACTGTTCATCATCAGTGAAATGTAGAGCACACTCTAGCGATTAACAGATCTGAAACTTGGCTCAGTTTTCATGAACTCAATTCTCCCATTGTTTTTTTTATAGACCCATTGACTTTCAGATGCCACACTGGAGCTCACTCAACTGTGGAAAAACATGAATCAGCACAGTCATGTCAATATAGTCTAAAAATTGGTGGGAGTCCAAGTAGTCAAGCCACCCACCAGCCATAAAGTAATGGCAAGTTCTAGCGATATGATATCACATTTTGAGATGTACTTACCTCTTTAATCCAGAGAGCTCACTATGCTGCCCTGACCCTTTGTTTTTGTTAAAGAGAAGGATCTCAGCTCACTGAACGCCATTCATTCTGGTTTCAAATATGTTTCAATTATGTGTTTTGAAGATTTAGGTGAAAAAATACATCAAAAGGGACAATTTTTATGGTAGGATAATTCATGTAGTTATCTCCTGATATGCAGTTCAGCACAGAAATACAGCAAAGCCAGGAACCACTCTAATGGCAACCTTACTGGTGGTCTATCAACCTTCCTGAAAACCAGAAATGCCTGTAGAAGATGTCTAAGAACCTGAGGCAAGCAGGCAACTCAATGGCCTTTTCTTAGTGGTACTTTTTAAAGAAGATAGTCAGTCTTTAGGAATAGTAGAAAAACTTTTCTACAAGTGGCCATGTAGGTGGCAGAGCTGTTTTGTAGCAACTACTACAGGGTCAGACTGTTCTGGAAACAATTTCATGAGAACATTGTGAAACCTAAAAGATAGGAAGTCACCTCAGGTAACGTCGTCAGGAAGGTCTTGTTTTTAGCTAACCACTCTGCAATCATGACCTGTGTAAATAAACTTCCCCAAACTGTTCTCCTTTAATCTTTTTCCCCCTTAACAAATAAAATAAAGACGCACTACTGCAATTTAGGGTAGAACAGAAGAATAAGAAAAATAAGGACAAAACGTTTAGGGTTTCAAAGCTCTCTGCACTTAGAACTAGCAGCTAGCAACAACAAAGGTAAAGACATCTGCACCGCATCCGTTTCCAATCACTACATTTTGGTTACTGACTTTGTACCAAGACGTGCTCTCCGGCTGCTGAGATCAGTATTAACACTACATCATCGAGGGGTAATTAAATCATTAGAGGTGAGCAGGAAGTCAAGGTAAAATGATGAAGAAAGGACCACCTAAAAAAAAAAAAAAAATTACATTTTTTTTTATTTTTTTATTAAGGATATGTTCACACATTGTGATTTCTAATTATAAAAGAAGCAGCAACCATGGGTATAACTACTAGGGTAGCAGACATAACAGTTTGGCTCTCTCTGGCTTATGCCATGGATTCCAGCGGTTACATGTTCTACCACTGAGACCAATGCTCTGCTACAGCCATCATCCAATGGATATCGTTGACACTCGACACACCCTATTGACTTCTAATGGGGTGTCTCTCAATTTTTCGGGACATATCCTTCACTTCAATGTGAAAAAGTAGTGTTAGGGCCTGTTCAGATGCCCATTGTTTTTATCTTCCTTGATGCCTCCAGGAAATCACAGAGGATCTCAAAATAAAAAATAAAAGCATGCAGTCCTAGGAAATCTCGGACTACACTGAACGTGCGTTTCCTATCCAGGGAAACAAATCAGAATCAGACTTGCTCAAACACTTTTTATTCGGGAGAATAGAGGCCATGAAAAAAAAAAATAGAAAGTATGTATGGAGTAGGGCTTGGCAATTAATAAAAATTAACCAAAACCAAACGTCAACCCAGATCATTGACGTGACTGTTATCTCGGTTATTGCAAAACTGGCGAGCTTCTACTTAAAGATTCATCCAAATCGGAACTGTGTTACTAACCTCCCCTGAGCTCCAGTGTGACTCCCTCTTCTCTTCCAGCCTTCTGACTGATGTCAGAGACTGCTGAGGCCTGAGCCGTCATGTGGGTCATATGGCATTGTGACCCGTACATCTATACATCACAACATCACGTGTCTGACATCAGGCAGAAGGCTCGAAGAGAACAGGGAGTCATAAGCGGAGCCCAGGAGAGGCGAGTGACATTGTTTTTTATGTTTTCTCACCTCCCATGAGCCTTCACTTATAATACTGTGGGGTCTGAATAGCATTTTGGTTCAGACGAGTTATTTATGAATGAAACAGCTGGGCAAACCTTGCAAGACAAATTTTGCAAGGTTCTCCCAACACATACTCATACCTTAAATGGGGAGTAACGTAAATAATCGCCTTTAATCATAATCGAGGTAAAATGCCCAATTAATCCCAATTTTGATGTAGCCAGCCCTAGTATGGATCCCATTTATTTCAATAGGTATATGAGCAGTCACATTCAGACTGCACAATAGTAGACAGGACAGAAGATCATCAGAATAGGCCTTTAGTATTTATTAATATCTGTCTTTTGTGATGACATCTTCAGGATACTTTTGAAAAATCTATCCATATTCGGAGGTTTTCTTGAGAGTTTCTAATTCCACCTATAAATAAAATAAAATTCTGTCTGTCTGTAGCCACCAATCACATTTTGTAATGTGTATTTCCAATTGTAAGTGACAGCTGTAGTCCAAGAAAATATTCAAGTAAAAATTGGTATTTCATATTGGTAATTTGTGCAACAAAATTGTAATCCCAGCCTTAGAAGGATCCCTTCTGATCCTGGTAATCAGTTGTAATCTGCAGAGTAGCTCAGCAGCAAGTTGTGAATTCCTTTGCAGAGTCACCACAGGGAAAAGAGGAATGACGTGGTGTTTCTTAATGGACAATATTCCAAGTACTCCACAGCAAAACCGTCAAATGCCAGTTCCGAAACAGACGTTCATCCAATTTCCAAAACATTCTCGGATATTTATTAGCATTGCTTAAATGAGCCATTAACGGTCAGTCGTCAGATTATTTATTAAAGGCAGAGACTTCATTTTGTTTTCTATGTAGTTATGTAATTATACAAGAAAAAACAGGAAGATGCATCAGAAAGACCTTCATTCATTCTGTGTCAGAGCTCGGTAATGAATAGATTGTGCCAAGGCCTCCATGTCAGATTCTTCTGTTGATTTTGACACCAAAAGACATAACTTTATTTCTTTCTTACTGTTCAGCAGCCTGAGCTGTCCATTGACACCATATGCAGCAATATGGTACGCCTAAGGTAGATACAATCTGTCCTAAAAATTATACAATATGACAGAAAGGGCAGGCTTCAATTTATTAGAAGACCAAACCATATTACTTATCATGCCATAAAGATCAGATGTTATATTGTAGTAAATGGGATTTATGAAAGCTTCAAGATCTATTGTTAGTAATTGTGTGCCAAGTTTACACCAGTGGCTTGAGAAAAAGCCCAAGACCACTGAGAAATATAATAGCTGTACTAGAAACATCTCCTAGAACTGCCTAAAATGATATATTTGTGTGTTGCACTGTTGTAGAGCGACTATCACCGCCATAAGTGAACAAGCCAAAAGACATTTGTTTTAGCATTAAACAATAAATTCTAAACAAAATTATAAATTCTACCATCCATGTCCATCTACATTCTTCTACATAGGAGACAGTATTATAGTAGTTATATTCTTCTACATAGGAGACAGTATTATAGTAGTTATATTCTTGTACATAGGGGCAGTATTATAGTAGTTATATTCTTGTACATAGGAGCAGTATTATAGTAGTTATATTCTTGTACATAGGGGCAGTATTATAGTAGTTATATTCTTGTACATAGGGGGCAGTATTATAGTAGTTATATTCTTGTACATAGGAGACAGTATTATAGTAGTTATATTCTTGTACATAGGGGCAGTATTATAGTAGTTATATTCTTGTACATAGGAGCAGTATTATAGTAGTTATATTCTTGTACATAGGGGCAGTATTATAGTAGTTATATTCTTGTACATAGGGGGCAGTATTATAGTAGTTATATTCTTGTACATAGGGGATAGTATTATAGTAGTTATATTCTTGTACATAGGGGGTAGTATTATAGTAGTTATATTCTTGTACATAGGAACAGTATTATAGTAGTTATATTCTTGTACATAGGAGCAGTATTATAGTAGTTATATTCTTGTACATAGGGGAAAGTATTATAGTAGTTATATTCTTCTACATAGGAGACAGTATTATAGTAGTTATATTCTTGTACATAGGAGCAGTATTATAGTAGTTATATTCTTGTACATAGGAGCAGTATTATAGTAGTTATATTCTTGTACATAGAGGGCAGTATTATAGTAGTTATATTCTTGTACATAGGAGCAGTATTATACTAGTTATATTCTTGTACATAGAAGGTAGTATTATAGTAGTTATATTCTTGTACATAGGAGCAGTATTATAGTAGTTATATTCTTGTACATAGGAGCAGTATTATACTAGTTATATTCTTGTACATAGAAGGTAGTATTATAGTAGTTCTATCCTTCTACATAGGAGACAGTATTATAGTAGTTATATTCTTGTACATAGGATACAGTATTATAGTAGTTATATTCTTGTACATAAGAGCAGTATTATAGTAGTTATATTCTTGTACATAGGAGCAGTATTATAGTAGTTATATTCTTCTACATAGGAGACAGTATTATAGTAGTTATATTCTTCTACATAGGATACAGTATTATAGTAGTTATATTCTTGTACATAAGAGCAGTATTATAGTAGTTATATTCTTGTACATAGGAGCAGTATTATAGTAGTTATATTCTTGTACATAGGAGCAGTATTATAGTAGTTATATTCTTGTACATAGGAGCAGTATTATAGTAGTTATGTTCTTGTACATAGGAAGCAGTATTATAGTAGTTCTATTCTTGTACATAGGAGCAGTATTATAGTAGTTATATTCTTGTATATAGGAGCAGTATTATACTAGTTATATTCTTGTACATAGGAGGTAGTATTATAGTAGTTATATTCTTGTACATAGGAGCAGTATTATAGTAGTTATATTCTTCTACATAGGAGACAGTATTATAGTAGTTATATTCTTGTACATAGGATACAGTATTATAGTAGTTATATTCTTGTACATAAGAGCAGTATTATAGTAGTTATATTCTTGTACATAGGAGCAGTATTATAGTAGTTATATTCTTGTACATAGGAGCAGTATTATAGTAGTTATATTCTTATACATAGGGGCAGTATTATAGTAGTTATATTCTTGTACATAGGAGTAGTATTATAGTAGTTCTATTCTTGTACATAGGAGCAGTATTATAGTAGTTCTATTCTTGTACATAGGAGCAGTATTATAGTAGTTATATTCTTGTACATAGGAGCAGTATTATAGTAGTTCTATTCTTGTACATAGGAGCAGTATTATAGTAGTTATATTCTTGTACATAGGAGGCAGTATTATAGTAGTTATATTCTTGTACATGGGAGGAAGTATTATAGTATTTATATTCCATTACAAAGAGACAGAATTATAGTAGTTATATATATATATATATATATATATATATATATATATATACTCCCACTAGGACGCCAGTTACACACGGACACTGGTGGACCGCACTGCCTATAATGGGGGTCTGCTGAGTGTTCGGCCATTCAAAACTAAAAGTGGTGCAGGTATGTGCAGGTCTTTTTTTCTGCACCGATTTTCTGCAGTCTCTGCGATAGAGTCTCCGATGCAGATGTGAACCCACTCTGAGGCAGTATTATAGAAGTTATATTCTAGTACATAGAGACAGAATTATAGCAGTTATATTTGTGTTCATAGGAGGGCAGTTATACACGTAACTGCTGTAGTAGATACTTAGTGTAGTTTGTCAGTCTAGCAGCTTATGAGTCTTATGAAGTAACAAGCACTTTTATAAACAAGATGTGTTGTCAGAGCAGTTACAATATTCCATTCGATTCTGGATTATTAGAATTTCTACATATTGTCATTATTTTCATTGTTACACTACATAGACAAATATTTTTTTATTTCAAAAGGGACTGAGCATATAAAAATAATGTTCTTGCAACTTGAATTAAGTGAGAAATAAGGATAGTGAAGTGAAACGTGTCTATCAGACAGCGAGCTGTTCAGCGTAATTAATAAGTCTTCCTCTATTCCTCTTTCCCACGACGCACACAGCAGAAGTCACATCATGACAATTGTTGTGTCTAGAATGGAGACTGGGAAAACACCAAGTAACTTTGGGTCACAAGCAGATAGGTTTACTCTCTGAGCAGAAAGGAAAATCTCCTGAGAGTCGTCTGCTGTCCTCAAAACAGACAGTTAGACGCAATGCACGGGCTGTGCTGACAGTGTTTACCCATGTAAATGAGGAAGTGGCTATTATCAAACATTAGCAGTATGTACCGAGTCTTCTGCCTTCCTTTGCACTGTTGTACTCTAGATAGACACTATACATGAGATCACTGGCATCATTAAAGTAGACCCTTCTGCAGTGTTCTCCCCATATTAAAGACAATGTGTTACCAAAAAATGACTTATTTTTTTAATCGTTTTATGTTAAACAAATTTTTAAAGAATTTTTGGTGAGGTTTTCAAATTTGTTCCATGATATTATCTATATATAAAACAAATTCTTAAAAATCCAGCACTTTCTACTGGGCCATATAATATGCTGAGACTTCCTGTTTTCTGTAGATTTCTTTGCAGCAGCCACCTCACTTACTAGCACATCACATATATGTAGATAAGACCCAGAATCCACCAGTCACAATAGAGGATTTCACAGCTTATCTACTCCCCTCCCTGCACAATGACCTCTGCGCAGGTCACAGAGCATGCTCAGACAACTCTCCGATACATGTGAGTAGGGCCCGCTAGAGAACATTGCGCTTATGGTCCTTCTACAGGAAACAGGAAGTCACAGAGTGTTTTATGCTTTGTGGTAAAAGTTGGAATTGCAAGATTTTTAGGATTTTTTTTTTTTTAATACAGCTATCAAATTGGAAAATTATAGACAAAATCACCAAAAATTCTTCAAAAAAATATGTTTAATATAAAACAGGATTTAAACAATAGGACATTTCCTGGCGGCACATTCCCTTTAAGGTTCATTTTTATCTGTATGTCTGCAATGGTTATCAGATAACCTTTTTTTTTTCTGGTGGTTTAGTTGCTTGTAGTTTATAGCCATTCTGTCTCTTCCTGTGACAAAATGCATCTTAATGTGCACTGATATCACAAGTAAAGCTGGAGCATAACGTATGGAGGATACAGCAGCAGATATTTCAAGATACTATAAAAACCCTGTAAATGAATACTAAACAGATATTCTATACAAGATACAACTCTGTTAGCCTTTGTAAAGGTATATATAAGAGTTCTTTTAGTCTTTATGGAGGGGGCAGATGAACAACATAATATAAGAAAGACTAAATATGCCAATAAATGAGCATTAGATTAAAATATGTCTCCAGCTAGATCCAGAACTGTTACTAGCAAAGTGACTTACTTGTATCTCTCAGTTCTTTTAGCTTCTGGGCCTACAAGCCTAAGAACTACAATTCAAGTGGAAACTGTCAGAAGGTAATATGAAGTTCCTATTGGTGCATGCATCAATGGGATGAGGGATGATAATATTTTTACAATTGTGCCTTTATCACAATTACTTGGTAAAGGGGTTGTCCAGGGAGTCTTTTTTTAACTTACTTTCTCCGGGTTTTTTTTGGATGCTGTACTAGGGGTTCCAGGTTGGTTCCAACCCCTGTGTTAGGTGACTGGAACCCGCACCCAGGTCACTCCGCCTCCTCTCCCTTTTTCACCACTACTCTCTGGACAACCCGTTTCATTTTCTTGTTCGGTGTATTGGCAGTTTTACGCCGTGACTCCAGTTCAGCTTCATTGTCTAATGGGAGTCTGAGGATGGCCAACAGTTATCTCTCTAGATCCCCCCCAATACACATGTTTGATTGGTTTGACTGGGTGTGCATGTGTGCTCAGTAGCAAAAAGGGAGTGAGTTTCTGCCAGACACATTCTGGTGGTCATCTCCTCTCCCCAAGGACAAGAGGAAGGGGCAATTGATTTGCAAATGACCAATATTTATCACTCCTAACATTTAGCATCACGGGAGTGTTGGGAGGCCCAATATCTTATCTAAAACGTATATCCAGCTTAAAGGGATTACCTGATGCAAACTTTTATCTAAAAAAACACTTCATTAATCCCCTGCTACTTGATATTGCCTGGGTACTCTGCTGGTCTCTTGTTCCTGAGCCCTCAAGACACACAGGAAAGGTTGCTCAGCCATCCACTTGGTGAGGTGGGTCACAAAGATGACTAATGATTGGTTGTGCAGCCATTTCCTGCATTTTGAGAAGGACAACAAAATATAGACCAACTGGGTACCAAGACAACATCAGAATGGGGAATTTGAGAAGTGAGTATTGCTGTTTTTTTCCCTTTTAAATTTTTTTTTTACCCACCAGACAATCCCTTCTTGGTAGGATGAAGTCCACTTTCTGTCTCACCAGAGGCTGAGGCTACTACTTCATCCCTCTCTTGTGTTTGACACTGCAGCTCTGTTTGTCCCGATTAGCTGCTGTATAATAGCACAAGCTCATCAGAAATCCATTGACTAGATAGCTGATCTCCAGCAAGGGCAGAAAGACTATAAACTATAAGCAACGAAACCCCCAGTAAGAGACAGGTACCTGTAATATATATCATGGGGAGAGAAAGCTTCAAGAAAGTGTGGAGGAGAATCCAAGTAGTCAATATAAATGCCCTTTGCTAGTCAATATCGTGTATTACTTTATCTCTCTTTTATAGAAAGAAAAGATCTATAACTAATGACATGCCATGTATATAATGGCATGTACAGGTAACATCAGCACCAGCTACACTCATCATGTCCTGCAAATCTCAGTCCTCAAAAGACTACACTACAAAATGGATAAAACACAAGCCATTTGCTGAAAAGTAGAGAGCAGGTTTTGCATAATTCAGACAGCTGCCATCTGCTTTAAACTGACAGGTCCAATGAAAGCCACATCCTCCGCCGCAGCCTGCAGGCACCTGGTCTCACTGTCGACACAGGATGACAAAAAGCTCTGAATTTGTTAGTCTCGCTAGGGCATCCTTTCCGATTTGTTTATCTCATTTTCGTCCTTCCTGTGTTATGCTAGGTACAGTAACAGAATGCAAAAACTTTTAATGCTGTCATTAGAAGGAGGAGGTTTTAAAGGGGCCTTAAGGTTTTACTCTCTCATTTTATAGGTTTTGACTGTAAATAGGAGAAATAGTTTCTCCAACAAATACATGTCTATACACTTTAAAGTCGCAGAAATGGTGAGTGAACATGTAGAAAAGCTGAAGGAGGATGGCTTACTTGCTCATCGGGCAATGCTTTGGATATTATGTCAATTTTCAAGCTGTTCTCTTCGAAAATAGATTTATACAATGTAGGCACTGTATACAAAGAGTGCATAGTACTCATATATAGAACAGCCATATAATGATACACACATACTGTAGATTCCAGCAGTCACTGCAACCATTCTAGTGGACCAATAATAGATGACTATATAAATACAATACAGATATAAAGAGAGGAAGAAAAGAGAGAAAGAAGAAAGAAAGGATAGATGAATGGAAGGGGGGAATCAAGGAGGAAGGAAAAAAAAGAAGGAAAGAAAAAAGAAGGAAGGATAGGATAGGAAGGATGGAGGGTAGGAAAGAAAAAGGAAGGGAAGGATGCTAACAAAGAAAGGAGGGAAGAAGGATAAGAAGGAAGGAAAAAAAAGGAGGATAGAAGGGAAGGATGATAAAAAGGAAGGAAGTACGGAATAGATTCTAAGAACTAACTTATCAATGTGACAAATGTGCCCATACAGATTACTGAAATGTTAGGACAATGTGACTGCCTTATACCAGGAGAGAAACCAGGATCGGACAAAATAACATGGAACCTTCTAGTAGATAACTGGCTGAAGTGTCTAGCTGTGACTTCTCTCCCCTTCCTCTGTTAAATATGTCTAAAGGGGGGAATCATTAGAGAAAATAACTTTACCCTAGTCTTCTGCAGTCCAATGCCTGTACTCCCTGAAGAAAGTCATTCCATTATTGTTTTTCTTGGAAAGAAGTGGCTTCTGGAAGCCTGACTGTCCAGAGAAGAAAAGGTGAGCACTATCATGAGTCCTGTGTCAGGCCAACAGTAAAGCATCCTGAGACCGTTCATGTGTGGGGTGTCTTTGCATCCAAGGGAGTGGGCTCACTCACATTTTTACCAAAGAACACTGCCATGAATAAAAAATGCTACCTAAACATCCTCCAAAAGCAACTTATCCCAACCCTCCAGGAACCATATGGCGATATCATGTCACAAGGCAAAACGGATAACTAAGCCAGGAAACTCCCCAGATCTCATCCCATGGAGAACCTGTTGTCAATCCTGATATCCAGCATGATAACTTGTTCTGTGGAAATCAACAAAGGACAGATCAAAAAATACATGAGCACAGAGAACTTTATATACTGATTGTAGCAGAGTTAACCAAACTTCTGCAATTGGTTAAAGTTTGGTTAAACTGCAGCAGCGCGATATCTTATCATAGAAGACAACTAATTATAGAAGTTTGTTTTATAGATATATATATATATATATATATATATACATACACACACACATAGCCAGGCAATAAATAGAGAAAAACATGGCCACATATGGAGCTGTTACTGGGAGTATTAAATCAGCAATCCCTCTTTTCCTAATCATTAGACAATCCCTATAAGATTGTAACGTGCTATAAATACACTTCTATGTCTTATGTTTCTTCTTTTATTTCTAACACTTCAAAAGATTTTGAGGGATTGCACACCACTATAATATCACATAAAATCTGACATTTATTGCAGTAAAATAACATACACTATTCTGCATGTACAAGCAAAAGCAATAAATTGACACTGCCAGGAGGAGGGAGTGAAATAAACCTATATAACCGTGGTATGACGTTCCTGAACATACCGTTCTGGCACATCTTACACATAAAGCCATCCATCTCAGGGTGCATGGCAGATGTTATGTATAAACAGGTTATATGAAGATCTGAAAACAAGAACATGTCCTTCTAAACCGTAGGTGTCAGGTCTAACAAACTAGCCTTTACCCCCTCTGAATTTGTATCCTGTTTTTCTTCTCATCTGACCATCGTACTGATACGTCTAAAAGGCTGCAAAACCACAAGCAGTGCAAAACGGTACGAGTACAATAACAAAATAAACAATACTGTAAAGGAAAAAAAAAAAGCACCTAAATATCTCAATTTTTTTTTACCAAGTTTGCAGTATAAAAGATGATGAAAAACACAAGAATCGCTTGAGTTTCTGCAATGCTAGCAAAAATAAAAAAGCAAAATTCAAAATATTATTTTAGCTGTCGAGAACAACGTTTTGCATGTGTAAGTATATTATCACGTGGTTTTCCCGCTGCTTGTAATTTAGGATGTGTAAGGCAACGGGCTCGGAAAGCAATCTACCAGTTCTTTTAAGCCCATAGTAAAGAAAAATGAAACAGACAAAATGAGGTGAGAGGGAAGCAAGAAAAACAAAGAAATGGGCAAAGCAAATAGATGGCAAAGGCAGGTAAAGTTCTAGTAAGCAGTAGATGGTCTGGGTATGAATGGAGATATTCTGAGGTCTCGGCAGAGAATAAATTAAAATTAAATTAAACTTTCAAGAAGGTGACAAGGACAACTGTTTGACACCTCGGCTCGAACATAAGCCAACGGCTTCCTTTATCGCCTCAGACTGCTCCTCTGCTCTACATGATATTTGTACTCAGTACAGATGATGGAGGGCTGAGTTTCTTTACCTTCTCGGCAAACATTTAAGGTCATGGGCAGCAATAAAATTGCTGATAAGGCAGAGGTAACATCTGTTCACCAGCAAAAGCATGGACGCTGCTAGAGACTGTGATGTGGGGCAACTTATTCAATGACTGGGGAAGGGTTAAATGGAATGACCTATTTTGTAAACCATGTTCTTGTGTTAAATTTTATTTTTAAAGAATTTTGGATATTAAAAAAAAAAAAAAATCAATAGAAAAAATTAGTACTCATTTTAAATATAGTTATTTCACTATATTTAAAAATAAGTACTAATTTCTGCAATTTTCACTCTGGTCACTAAACCTAATAATAGACTGACAATTGCCAATTCTGTCGGGTTTTTCTTTGCAGCAGTCACCTCATTTACATTATAGAGAAGAGGTGTTACCTTCTATTGTAATTCTATCTAAATACAACCCCCATAGTAATTCATGAATGCATCCACTACTGAAAATAGATGATGTCACAGGTTTTCTCCTCCTCTTTGCTGAACAGACTATAGCTTTAGCTCAATAATTAGCGCTAAAAAGTTTAATTTTACTCATAGATGTGGGATGGTAAGAAAGGAATCCAAGCACAAGATAGGTAAAGCATTCAAGCTTAACCGATTTGTGTTTCCACTTACGCTAGGTTCACACTAATGTTCAACTTTCTGTTCTTTGGGTCTGCTTGGGTATCTGCAAAATGGTAAGCTAACCCACTTAAAAAGCGATTGCTTTAGTCTATGAGACTTTTCTCTCCGCAATTTTTAAGCGGGTTTGGGGAGAGAAACTGCGAACGTAGTTCAGGCACAGGTGTGAAGCTAGCCTTAGGGTACATTTAAGCTGCCCCCACAGTTACTACAATGCCTTTGGCCAGGATAAAGGGATTCTCCGAGATCATATATGGTCAAAAGGAGGGAATTGTACAAAATATCAAAATAGCCAACATTAACCAGTTGTATCCACACGGGTAGACTTAAGCACTCATTGTTTACATCGATTATGCTTCCATCTGCACAAATGACCATTACTGGCCTCAGTGATTTTGTGAGGTCACTTCATTTGACTTTCTGGGATAAGCTGTTATGTGTGTACTTGAGGAGTAACATTATTTCTGCTCATTATATGACTTCTATTCTGCAGATTACATTTAGCAGTTTTCCCCTCTGCAAGTTCTATCTGTGGTTTGTAGTTCTCTCTGAGCTGCTGGGTGTAGACTAGATGTCATACACTGTTCTCTGTAGCAGAGAAGAAAATGCTCTAAAACAGTCTCACCCTCAGAAAAAAAACAAGAATATGCTGGACATATATAAAAAAATACTGACATGTACTGATGTAAATATAGTGTTTTGGTTGTGATAAACAGTTCCTACTTAGCTCCAGCATCCACTAAGTGCCTTTCTGCTGCATAACCCTCCCTTTCCCCTCTCCAAAGACTCCTATTGACGTGTAATCTGAGTCACGTCACCTGCAGTCTATCCATCTTGAGACGAAAGAAAAACTTGGTTTATTAGAGGGGGAGCAAGAAAATATGCATTTCTCTCTAATATATTGTTTCTTATACTCGCCTGTACTATTTATTTATGTAAAGTTTGCCAAAATGACAGTGGCTAGTTAAAGAGACTCCATCACCAACATCCAGCACTTCAACCCAGCACTGCAAAAAGATTGATTCAGGTGACCCTAACCTAACGGAGTGTTCCCCAATGCTTCTGTTGCTGAGATATTGTCTTTTTGTCAATATGAACTCTTGACAATGAACTCTTTAGAGCAATTGCGGTATTACTATTGCACCAAAGAGGTAAGTAACAACACCCTTGTTGCTCCAAAGAGTTGATTTGCATATTGTGAAAAAGGTGACATCTTGACAATGGAGGCATGGAGTCAGAAGGAGGAAGACACTGTTTGATTCAGGTGACCCTTACCTATGCCTGTGGTGCTGGTTTGATATGCTGGGCTCTAGTGACAAAGGAAATAACACAGAACAATGCAGATTAGGTTCCTTTATATTTTACGTGGTTTTAGCTTACAATCTCTGCAAATCACTACCAAAGACTGATATATGAAAAGGCCTAAAAAAAAAAACCTCTAAACTGCTATAAACTAGGGGAGAACCTGGCAGCAAGTGCTCAATTCCCCCCACAGTGCCACCCCGTAGGAGAAATCAGAAATATTCAGTTTATAAAATCCATGGGCTGTCCATGTAACACAGTCACCCTGGGTCCTTCAGAAGAAGCGATGCCTTCCATAGCCGCTCAAACAGGGACCCACCCCCTATGAACTCAGAGTTCCCTAATAATGTGTTTGGAAACATGTATTCTAAACCAGACAACCCCTTTAAGTAATTATTTCATCAAGCCTTATAGTAGTATTAACACAGCTAAAACAGCACTTTTTTTTTTTCCCTGTGACATTCGGTTTGGCCAAGAATGTAACCTTCTCCTCTGCCACAATGAGGTGTTAGAAAAATAGGGAACTACCAGTAACCATCCAGTCAAAGTTCCACAGCCAATTCCAGGGTTGTTTTGACAAATATTTAATGGTTTCATAAAGTCACCCAACTTTGTCAGTCACTAATTTTTCCCCTCCCGAGTCATATATCCTCAATGTTATTAGTGTAATTTAAGCCCCTAATGCTTTAAATCCCACCCTCTGCTTTCGTCTGAACACCAGGTCTTTAAAAAAATCCCTTTATTAATGCTTAAATGGCCAACAATGTCAGTACCAATTTAGCTGCACAATATCCACGTTCAGCAGATGAAATATTTTTAGTAGTCATTCTTGGCTCTCGCATAAAGCCCAAACACAGGGAGGGACAGATCCTGAATAAACGAAGACAGCGCACACTTGTTTTGGACACCAGTATTAGCCCAATATTAATGTTTTCCTTGCTTATTTTAGGCTGTAGCTTGTTACACCTTCTGTCACTGGGCGATGACAAATTTACTCAACTCGTCCATGTCGGTCTCAGAACATTGCCAGCCAACCACATCAGTCGCTAGGATGTGAAGGCAACCGGCTCTGTTCTGCACAGCTTCTAATTAATTTGCCCATGTTATATTGGTTGAGGTTTTTTATGTTTCCTTGGGTACACACCGATCACGTATGTTCTGGTGACTAATGAGAATTGCGTTTTCTTCCCGGCTTGATTTTCTCAAATGCAGGAATTGAAGACTTGTTTAACACTTCTGTTTTCCTGGTAAACTACATGCCTTCTCCCAATGTCAGCAGATCTTGTTAATGTTCAAAGGCCGTAATTTATTGACGGGTAGGAAGTTACGACTGACGCCAGGTCAATGATACTCTGGTCAAAGTAGCCATGTTTAGATAACTTAAAGAAGCGCTCCAGTATTTTTTGATTATTATTATTATTCTTATTAATTGTGGCATGTTCATTTTTTTGCATTTTTTCAAGCATCAGAGAAAGTACTCCCTCTTCATTGTCTAGCCATGCTGCATTGCTCGTACTACAATTACCAAGATGGCCTTCTGATAAGACTGGGTACACATGTGCGTCGAAAACTCAGATGAAAAAATCCTGATAACTCAACTTTTTCGTCCAGCAGTTATAAAGGGGTCCCTCTGGCTCCATGTGTGTCTGTCGTAGAATTGATCCATTTTTCTGTTACTCTGATGGATTACTCTGTCTAGGGGTGGATCAGGTTCCTGTTTCTATTTTAGAAAATACTTTGAATAAGGAACGAATTTGTTCTGAAACGCGTCAGTTAGTAAGATAAATTCCTTTGATTGATGGCGACTTACATATTACCAATTTTTTCCTTTTTTGTATGAGAACAATAAAAGTTAAGTTTTAACAATTTAATTGGGACACTCCTGGATTGCTGGATCTCTCTTTGATCTTCTTGTTTCTATTTTAGGTCGGAATTGATTAGGAGGCTGGCAGAAACAACACAGAAGTCAATGGGGGGTTCTAACTGGTAATGATCCATCAAACCCATCACAACATATGATAACTGATCTTTCTTATCTATAATGAACGCAATAAAAACAGAAGCCTTGACTCCAGTGCAGTGTGAACAGAGCCTTGCTAGTCAAAGACAACCTTTTTGCGTTCCATAGCATGTCAAAATTTGTGTTTTGTGAGTCATTTTAGATAGTATTCTCATTCTATCAATATTGATGGCGCTTGTGACTCTTTGACTCTCTATTTAGCCTAATTCAATCCTGCAATTATAATCAAAATTAAAAAGTAAAAGGATCACAATCATCCAAAGTATATGGCTCTTGGTCCTATTAAACTATAAACTATTCAGGCTCTCACTTATGATACTGCTTTATAATAGTTGGGTGCCAGACTCTGGTAGTCAACCTTCACGTCACTCTAGAATATTCCAACAGAAAGAAATAAGTCAGCCCTATAAGCTGAAGGTGATACTGTATCAATTCCTACAATCTTTATTGATCCATGTTGCACAGGACTGTACTCTGAAAAAGTAGCAACATTTTGTTCGCCAACTTTTTTATCAGGCTTAGCAATACCATTATCTTAACACTTAAGCAACTAAACCGGACAAAAATTGATTCCTGAAACACTGCTCCTCGTTCAGTGGTGTCATGTTCGGCACAGATCAATAAAGCTTATGCGAAATTAATACCACCAGCCAGTTGGAGTGCTGACCCATTTTTTCTTGCATTGTTCAGCTAGTTTGGTTAGTGAGGTTAAATGCAAACACTCACCCAAAGTTTTGATTCTGATAATACAATGCATAATGTGATAGGGGTATTTCTGATATAAGTATATTTTCAGGTATAGTCCTGCACGTATCGTATTTATTAAAGCAATACACAACTAGCACTGTACGACTTGTAGTCCTGATCCGAAATCATCCATGACACCCACTAACCTGTGCGGTACAAAGCAAAGATTTCACAAGAGTTTCAGCTGGGCCAAAATGGATCTGAGCACACAGCCACAAAGTAAACCTCAACACATACAGATGTCTTCGCACTTACCTTTGCTTGGCTCCAATTTCTGACAAAACCCAATTTGATACAATATCATGACAAGTTAGCAGAACCTTTGACAGGCTGCAATTCACATCCCACAAAAAGACTCATATAGAATAGACATCTTAAGACAGAAAATTACAAAAATCATGTTTTTTTCCAGAGCTGGTTCATCTTGCACCATACATCTTGGGATATGTCAACAGCTCTTTCCAGATATTGTGAGTCACTGTCTCATATAGGGCTCACAATCTAAATTCCTTATCAGTATGTCTTTGGCGTATGGAAGGAAACTGGAGTACCCGGAAGAAACCCACGCAAACATGGGGAGAACATACAGACTCCTTGCATACAAGAAAACTCTAAAAATCTTCTAAACCAACGGCCCTAAACAAAATCTTCCAAAACCTCTACATACAACATCTCTATACCAGATTAGGCTTTACGACAAGATGATATGGGTTTTAACTAGAGCACTCAATTTAGCATTAACCAAAACTCTGTTTAGAAGCAATGTTCAGATTTCACTGCAAAAACTTGAACCGAAGACATCGGAAATGCCTGGGTTTTCTGTAAGACTCCAAAAATAATCTGGTTGTAAAAGTTATTTCCCAACAAACTAGAATCTGCTCCATCAGCTTCCGGGTATAAACGTTATGCCACCACAACCTTCTGGACATCCTCTCATCATGGGCCACAGGACAATAAAAATAGTACATGGAGTCTAGGAGAGAAAATAGAAGCCGTCCATGATGGAAAAAAGGAGGTCAAATCAAATTAAAACAGACTATTTGTTATCCTATTAGCTTGTGCCACGGCCACCGAGGAGAACTTGCTTACTTTCTGTGCTGTAAATATAGGGCAGTGGTTTGTAACCCATAGGACTCCAACTTTCGGTTGTAAAACCACAACTCCTAGTATGTTGGGAATTCTAGTTCTTCAACAGCTAGAGAGACATTAGTTGCAGGCCAGTGATATTGGGGGGATAGAGGTAGTAGTCACAGCCAAATGGGGGGCACAAAGAGCACCTCAATAAAAATACTGGCGTCACATGTAAGAGAAATCCTTATGTTATTTGCACAGCGACGTAAATACAAATCAATAGAGTGACCTCATACAAATTTGTAACATACACGGTGCACGGAGATGGAAAGTCCAGGCATACAACTTTTGCATTAGGGGCCTGGGGGCTTCAAGCTGGTCAGGTTTTCTTTTTCCATCCACTCAGATGGATCCTGCAGGTATGGACGCTCCTTGACAACATATCATTAAAACCAAAAGATTTCCAAAATTCACAAAATTTGTATCGGGTTTGATTCCATTGAATCCGCTGTCACATTCCACGTGGTCCAAGTAAATTTGGTTCAAATCAAAAAATCCCCGATTGCCCTGAAAAGATGTGTACAACACTCTGAGATCTCCTAGGACTTTATTCAACCCCTTTAGAGACTACATTAGTAATATGAAAGTGACAGCAACATATATGGCTAGAGTATAGGGATGGTAGCTGGTTATAACAGCCAGCCTGTTTAGTAACACTGCACTGTCAGATTTATTATGCTTTTTAAAATCTAAGATCTGTAAAATAGCAACAGCCATTCTGAGCAATTCGTTCGGGATTAATCCAACAAGTTTTCCTTTTGCCGAAATCTAAAACATTTGGGAAAATTCTAAATTTGATTGTAATTTATCAATTCGCTCACCTGACACCATTTTTTTCTCCTTTGAAATTACAGTAGGCAGAGTACAGCATAGTAGACAATACTAGGGAGATCTCTTTTCTGTAGTGTATATTAGATAGTGTATATTAGATAGAATTTGAATAGTCATGTGCATAAAGTGCGACTGCACACTGTGAGCAAACCAGTCACAAGGAATGAGAAGCTTTCCTGCATGTCCTGCAGACTATACTCAGAGACTGCAGTGTTTGTCCCATTCTCAGAGTACAGACTGCTGTAGCGTACAGACTCTCTAGCTTCCTTTTCCCACCAGGCCCCCTATCTGTTAGACAATGGATTAGCTTGTATAATAAACCTGATGCACAGACTGCCCAAAATTGACACCATCTATTGGTTGGCCTATTTTATGCCAACATTTTACACCAAAATTTTGGTGCAATTTTGGCAAATAACGTTACATGTCAAGCCAGCAGAGCTGTAGAAGCAGAGTCTGTTTTGGGTGGATTTGGGGTAAAAAAAAATGCTAACTACGACTTTTATTGATATTGAATAAATAATTTAATGTATAGTTTGTTACATATTTACTTCCATAGGAATACAATCAATGTTCAATGAATTAGAGGATCTTTACTGTTCCTGTCTCACCATGGCTATCATTTATGAAGAAGTCATAAGGAGGAGTCCACTGTGAGAAATCAAGACTGTATATTTGAAGGAGTTTTGTCGTAAAGACATCTCCTGTCTACACGACTTATTAGGGACATCATAGAGGTGGTCCCTATTTTTGAGCCAGATTAGGGAGCCACTCTGTACAAGCAGCTACTGTTCTGGTGGACATAGGCCATCCATGTACTGCATGGACAGATATTCATCTGGATAGCCACCATGTAATATTACTTCCCCCTGCAGCTGCTTGCTGAGGTTGACAGGAGTGATATTCAGGTTGGATGAGCTGATTGGTTTAGAAACCATATTTTTAATGCTGAGGCCCCATATTGCATAAACGCAGCTTTTTTTTTTTTGCAGATTTTGTTGCAGTTTTTTTTAGCTAAAGCCAGGAGTGAATTGAGCAGAAGGTAGAAGTATAAGAACTTCCTATATATGTCCCATTCCTTCTGCAGCCATTCTTGGCTTTGGCTCAAAAACAAGCAGCAAAATCTGCAACAAAAAAAGCTGCGTTTCAGCAACGTGGGGCCTCAGCCTAAAGGTGTTTTGTCTGCCGAGATAGCCCTTTAACCAAAAAAATACAGTACTAATTTTGAGCACCACATGGAAATATAAGACCACAAATGCTGTTACAAATTGAACTTTTCCAGTTTTTCATGCAGTCATATGTATGGGCTATATCTGGTAGTGAATCGGACTAAGCTGTAATTCCAGTTACAGCCATCGACAAGAATGGTGCTATTGCTGGTGTACATCTCCTATAACCTCAGTAAAAACGGGCTTTACAAAAAAAAAAAGAAAAGAAAAGTGCGCTGTACTGACGTGACCTACAAATGTCATTTATTCTTCAGAAACTTTCTTCGCTTAATCATTTTTCTGACTAAGCACTTAAGGCTCCTTCACAATCACCTAGTGTATTTATAGAGTTTATTTATACAATGTACGCCTGATACATTCCTACTGCACATTTGCAAAAGATGAATGTTTTTTTGACAGTGTCAGTGATTTGCTGTGACATTAACCAGCACACGGCGAGTTCTACAAAGAGAAAGGTGGGGAGGGGAATCCCCCAGATTCCTGGATCGAGTTGCGGCACAAAGCTGTCCCGAGCTCGACTTTCAATCACTGTAGAGGAACTGCATGTTACGTGTGGTTATAGAAATCCACACATCAATCCTTTTAGACCTGAGCCACCAGATGGTTTTCACTTTGACCCTGGCAAGCTGCATGGTTCAGCCACAACTAAGGAGGTTAGTCTAAAATTACATAACAAGCTCAAGGTACTTGGCAACAGAGATGACCTATCTGGGCTTAACATAGGGAAAAAAAGATATATTATAAATGTGAAATACAGAGCATCGCAATCACGGGTGCCGCAGTACCATCAGCCGACAAGTGACCACATGAAAGTCGACAGTACATTCAATGGATCCTGGACTGCTAAACAACTGGTAAATGGGCCAAGTTTTTATCATGGGAGGTCAAGAATTACTTCTGTATAAAAAGGATAGTAATACAATGTCATATAGAGAAAGTGTTCAGTTCGATACTAACGCCTTCTGAACCAGTAAAAGGAATTATCTGGTTTGGACAACCCATGGTCTATAGCCGCTTCTACCAGTGACTAGCTCACTGTTGGGGGGGACCCATTACTGGAACCACACAAGGGCTCTGTTCACACTTCCTTTTTGCTTCATGTTTGGTGTATATGCACTGGAAAGGCTCCTTATACACTTGCTAACTGTATCAATAGGTTACCATGAATGTAAGAGAATTGCCAGCACATGTCTGAAGCGCGGGGGATAGCACTGGTGTCTTGGTGTCCTAGGTTGAAATCCAACAACATCCGCAGAGTCTCCATGATCTCGATGTGTTTGTATGAGTTTCCTTCCACAATCCAAAGACATACTGATAGGGAATTTAGATTGTGAGCCCTATATGGGATAGTGACTGTAGATAATATGTTGGTGCTATACATGTGGAAGAGAAATAAATACATATACAGGAAAGTAAAGTTTGTTGCACTCTTCTATAGAATACAGAAGGACAAGGGAACAAAACATACTGCATATACTTACAATGGGGGTCAATGCTGCCATAAGCCACTGTATATCTGTAGTGGCTTGCATTGGGGAATACTCTCAATATATATCTTCGACAAAAGTGTAATTTTCTACTTTTGCACTTTTACAACCATGGACACATCTAAATGCAAGTGTGATACAACATCATGAAACCTTTACATTCATGACTTAAAAAAAGGTTGTCCAGGATAAATTATTTTTTTACAAACTAGGCAGGTGCACAAAAAACAAAAACATGCTGACCCTTCCGTGGTGCTCCGGTGTCCTCATACCACGGTCCAGTCCTGCTGCTCTGATGTCTTCTTGCGGCGGAGGTCCTCGCCAGCTTTGACTTCCTGGTTCCCTTTCCTTAGGCCGCTGATTGGCCACGGTGATGTGACTACTGAGGCCAATCAGCGTCCTCCGCAGCCTAAG
The DNA here is from genome assembly GCA_947044405.1 of Leptodactylus fallax. Lineage (NCBI taxonomy): Eukaryota > Metazoa > Chordata > Amphibia > Anura > Leptodactylidae > Leptodactylus > Leptodactylus fallax. The sequence goes on along the minus strand of CAMRHE010000219.1, from coordinate 2,417,916 downwards.
GAAAGGACCCAGGGACGTCACAGGTAGCCAGGTGTGGAGAGGACTTCCACCGGGAAAAAACATCCGAGCGGCAGGACCGGACAATGCTGGGAGGCACCGGGGACCGGTGAGTATGTTTTTTTTTTTTATTTGTTTGTTTGTCTGTCTTTTTCGCTACCCCGGACAAAAAATTATCCTGGACAACCCCTTTAATTACTATGCTGAACTAATTATCCTTCAATACGTTTAGCAAGGTATAATAATTTCTTACAGGGTCACCCCACCCAAATGTAAAGTTTCCCATATGTTCATACAGGCTCATTTTTGTGCTTCTTTTATCACTAGATATCCGATCCATCACACTTAGACGTTGTATTATTATGACAGTGATTCACATTATCTTTATGAGTCAATGGAGATTAATCTGTCACTTCTAGAGGAACTGAACTTCCTGTAGGATTACATAGATTGCTCCACACAGCCCAACAGATTATACATGTAAAATCTCTTAAAGAGTTACTATCACATCAGAAAATATGACCTAGGAACATGTCATGAGTTGATTGGTGGGGTTTAAGGTGCTTGGGCCCCACAAGTTGCTGAAACAAATGGGCAGATGTGACCAGCTGAGCGCTGTGCCCGGCTTCAACTTATCAGCTGCTCACATCTGGAGGACTTATTGACTAACTTTCCATTGACAATCGAGGAGAGCTGGTGCAGTGCAGTGCTTCCCACCTCCAGGACCCCGCCAGATCAAAACTTCTGATATGTCAATACATGTCAAATGTTCTCTGAAATTACATTTAGGGTCCGTTCTGATGTTGGTAAATGAAAAGTTATTTGAGGTGGACACCCTTGGACTACTCTTCATTTTCAACCCCCAGCTCCCCATGGCAGAATGCTGAAAGTATTGACAGTCCATCACGCCTTTCCGGACTTGAACTTTTTCACATTTTGTCACCTTACAACCATAAACTTAAATGTATTTTATTGAGATTGTAAATGATAGACTAACACAAAGTAGCAGATAATTGTGAGGTGGAAGGAAAATGATACATGGTTTTCACAATTTTAATCAAATAAAAATCTGAAAAGTGTGACATGCAAAAGTATTCGGCCGCCCCATATCAATACTTTGTAGAGCCACCTTTCGCTGCAATTACAGCTGCAAGCCTTTTGTGGTCTGTCTCTACCTGCTTTGCACATCTAGAGACTGAGATATATGCCCATTCTTCTTTGCAAAATAGCTCAATCTCAGCCAGATTGGATGGAGCGTCTGTGAACAGCAATTTTCATGTCTTGCCACAGATGCTCAATGGGATTTAGGTCTGGACTGTGACTGGGCCATTCTAACACATGAATATTCTTTAATCTAAGCCATTCCACTGTAGCTCTGGCTGTATGTTTAGGGTCATTGTCTTGCTGGAAGGTGAATCTCCTTCCCAGTCTCAAGTCTTCTGCAGCCTCCAATAGGTATTCTTCCAGGATTGCCCTATATTTAGCTCCATCCATCTTCCTATCAACTCTGACCAGCTTCCCTGTCCCTGCTGAAGAAAAGCCTCCCCCAGCATGATGCTGCCCCCTATGTGTCACAGTGGGGATGGAGTGTTCAGGGTGATGAGCAGGGTTACTTTTCCGCCACACATAGCGCTTTGCATTTAGGCCAAAAAGTTCAACTTTGGTCTCCTATGACCAGAGCACCTTCTTCCACATGTTTGCTGTGTCTCCTATAAGGCTTGTGGCAAACTGCAAATGGCACTTCTTATGTCAGATTTGTGGAGTGCACGACTTATAGTTGTCCTTTGGACAGATTCTCCCACCTCAGCTGTGGATTTCTGCAGCTCCTCCAGAGTTACCATGGGCCTCTCGGCTGCTTCTCTGACCAGTGCTCTCCTTGCTTGATCTGTTAGTTTAGGTGGACGGCCATGTCTTGGTAGGTTTGCAGTTGTAGAATACTTTTTCCATTTTTGGATGATGGATTGAACAGTGCTCCATGGGATGCTCAAAGCTTGGGATATGTTTTTATAACCTAACCCTGCTTTAAACTTCTCCACAACTTTATCCTTGACCTGTCTGGTGAGTTCCTTGGTCTTCATTATGCTGTTTGTTCACTAGTGTTCTCTAACAAACCACTGAGGCCTTTACAGAAGCTGTATTTATACTGAGACTAAATTTCACACAGCTGGACTCTATTAACTTATTAAGTGACTTCTGAAGGAAATTGATTGCGCTGGATTTTATTTAGGGGTATCATAGTACAGGGGGCTGAATACTTTTGCACATCACACTTGTCAGATTTCTATTTGATTACAATTTTAAAAACCATGCATCTTTTTCCTTCCACTTCACAATTATCTGCTACTTTGTGTTGGCTATCACTTAAAATCTCAATAAAATACATTTAAGTTTGTGGTTGTAAAGTGACAAAGTGAGAAAAAGTTCAAGGGGTATGGAAACTTTTGCAAGCCACTGTAGGTTCAGAAGAATGGGCCGAATCAGCAGAGAGTCTTAAGCCTTGGACTCCGTGGCTATTCCGAATCAGTAGCAATATCAAACAGGAGGTTTTTTTTTTTCCAACATTCCTGGTCCGATCTCTGCCTCCCACTAAAAACAATGGGAAGCAAAAACAGGACAGAATCTGCCACTGATTTTGGGGATGAAACAGTGAGGCACACATTAGGTGCAAGTTCCTTTCCTGTGCTTCAAGACCCGATCTGTGCCTCACCTGCCACATTGTGCGAATTTGGGCCATGCTGGGCAGGCCAAGGCATCCAAACCTCGTCCCGACAGATTTATTAGAACTCAACAGTTTTCTGGCGTGAGTTACAATGAAAATCTACACCAGTTCCTAACTGGTGTAGACTTCCATTCTGGCCACAGGCATTTCATAAATCCTTCGGTCCCTGCACCAGTCGGACCGTTTATTAAGACTGGTGTACGACATGCCAGTCCTAATAAATTTGCACCAGTGTGTCAAAGGTATACATCATTAAGATTTCCACTTCAAGGCTCTAACGTCTGCTACTTTATTGTCGAATGTTCCACTCTTTTAGTCTTCATAAGGTGAACGAAGGGCCTATAGATTTGTTAGTAGTAAACATAAGAAGCTTTTCCTGGCATGGATTTGAAAAGTAGAGTTCAAGTGTGCCATCTTAATAAGGAATATCAAAGGAAATGTGTCTAATAAAAAGCTGCATGAAATGAAAAAATCACAGTAGCAGATTGAAACATGGTATTGTAAATGCTGAACACTATTGGGTCTTCTTTGGAGTCTGTTTATTTACCTAAAATAACCGGCTCTAATAAACTGTCAGAACAGATCTTTATATCTTCTCACTTGATTGGTTTACATTTAGTCCAAGATTCTTGTTTAAAGATATACCTTGTTGTCTGTGCAAACTGCCCTCGCTAAAGTAAACGGACTGTGGAGAAGAGCTGTCTGTACTCAGGAAAGCACAGTGGTTGTCTAAAAATGTATCCATGTTATTCCACGTTGAGGTGACAGTTGCAGACAGTCAAGTGTTTATAGAAGGCTAACTTTATCGGGACCATCAAATCTGAAAAAATTTGAGTCGGAAACTCTTGGTGTGCACAGAAAGATTGCAGTATACAAGGATCTGCTGTAATCCTCTGTCTTGGTCAAGGGTCCTACTCACAAGATTGACAGCTACTCAAGCCAGTAAGTGTTCTAGTAATCATACATAATCTCAACGGGATGTTTTATTTATGATTTTTCCACTTGGCAACACCAGGCCAGATTTCAATTATTTTAACACATTAAAGAATTTTTTTTTTTTTTAATCTAAAACTGTGTGGTCAATCTTAATGGATTTTTTTAAATTGCTGTATGAGAAAGAGGAGATATAAAGAAAGGAAAATAGGAAGAAGATAAGGTGGAAAGGCAAATATTAAAGGGTAGATATAAATGGAGAGCAAGCAGATGTAAAGATGGAGGTAAAGAGGTAAAGACAATAATGTCAAAACTAAAGAAGAGAGTCATATTAGGAGAGATCATAATTTACTGGAATCATTGTCAACTTCTATCAAATGTCAAGTTAAAAATAACAAAGTAACCTAGTTTCAACGTGGTGCATGTTAAAATCCAGAAAGAAAAAAAAAAAAAAAACACACTCATTGATGGCAGATCTCTTGGTGCAATTGGTTTGTTAAGAACGGAGCATATTGCAGAACATATGCAAAAATCAACATGATAGGACTTACTTAAAGAGGACCTTTCACCACCTCCAACAAGTTCAACTCTTTACATGTAATAGCTGCAGCTCCACTGATTACAGAACAGTTGGAATTTTCTCTCTAGCCCCCACTGTTCCTGAGCAATCGGTGCTCTTAGTTTGGTGCCTGATATACTATTTAGGCTCTGTATTGTCAGGTAGGCAGTGTCAGGCAGGAGCAGACAAGGGGTGTGGTTCTGAGCTCTGACACTGGCTGCCTCTGATTGGAGCTCTGAATCACGCCCCCTGCCTGACACTGCCCTTTTAACATTACAGTGCTGAAATAGCACGTCAGGCACCAAAACTAACAGCACTTGTTGCTCGGGAACGGTGGGGGCTAGAGAGAAAATTCCAATCACTAATAACTTGAATTGTTGGAGGTGGATAAGGTGCTACTGCTTGTCCTGCAGTTGCTGCTGTAGACAAAATGTACAGAATTTCAGATCTAGAATTTTCAGCAGATCACTGGGGTTTTAGCACTGAGGTCTGAGACACTGGCCCAGCGTTACTATTGTGGATACAACTAGGCACTGGCCTAAACACGGCGTACCTATGGCACATCTTGGCACTTCTAATTTGGGCTAATTTGCACCAAAATAGTGTTGTAAAATTCTAGTACAAAGTAAGCCAACTAAAGGGTGGTATAAATGCAGACTAGGCAGTCTGAAGATACTCCAGATTTATCATCTGGCACAAGCCTAAATTTGCACTGTTTAGCTAGTAGTAAATCTGGGCCACAGTGTTAGCATTCTAGAAACTGCCCATCTCAGACTTATCATGGAATATGGTCATACATCTGTTAAATGAGTAACGCAGGAAGAAATAAAGCTTACTAATGTATTCCCTGCACTGGATAAACTTTATTTCTAACATATGGCCCCAGTCATTAACTTTGCAGGGTGCAGCAGAGTGCCAAAGGTTTCACTTTGTTGTCTACCCTGTGGCATGTGATGTCACCGACTCTGCTCTACTCGGGCTGCAGGCTTATAGAGTAGAGCAGAGTCGGCCATGTGACCATGAGTCGGAGCAGCAGCAGGGAAGCCAAAGGAACAAGATTTTTGACCTCCATTTCTGAGCTCTGCATAAGTTATATATCACAAATAAAGCTTATTCACTGCAGAAATGCAGTGCCATGCTTCTTTTTCCCCATTTCCATTCATACTAGGCCTATAGTGTATGTCAGAGGTCTATATTAGGAATATTCTTTAACTTATAACTCCTAGCATGCCCTTGTATAACCGTAGAGTGGTATATATTGGCCACAATCCAATAAAAAAGTATACCCATATGGTGATGTGTACCTTTTGGTGTCTCACCATATCACCCTGATAAAGGCCAAAAGAACATACTTTTGGCTTCCATCGAGGAAATATAAGCCTATAGCTCCATTTAAGTGAATCAGCTCACTAAACTTCAAAACGTATTGCATACACATTTTAGAAAAAATGAGAATAAAATAAAATCTAGGCCATTACATGGTTTTTGAGGGTAATTCAGTTCCTCTGAGACGACTATCAGCCTTACAAACAATTCATATTATATGTCGGCAGACACGAGCCAGAAATAGAGCATCGAGCCATGATGTTTGGTCTCAAGCCGCAGTTCAGATCACAAAGCCACACGTACTTCATTGAAAAACGGTTTCCAAAATAAAGCTGTAGCACTAAATACATCAGTCGAAAAATAAATTCATCAAATGGCCACCCATCTCTAATCCCAGAATTTGTGGGATTGTCTGTTTGTTTTATTCCAGAATGCTCCGTTTTCTTTCTGCAGCTCGACTGTTTCTCCCTTCCAGTTGGAATCGCCAATTGCTCAGAAGTGTTTTGAATTTTAATAGAACCGATTTACTTAAGAAAAACCTCAGGCGGTCTTTTAAGTCTTCACCTTGCCACAAGGATTCTTGGCCTGTTTGTATTTATTTTACTACGAATTAGACTTTTTTTTTTCCTCTCTCCGACCTAGAACACAGTTTGAACACCAAGAAATAAAAATGTTGCTAATTTTCATTCAAGGTTAATGTTTAATGTGATTGACTGTAAAAGTGTAACCTTAACTACAAGCATGAATTCCTTCTTACATACATAATGGTGCAGATTCATTTCCTAGTATACCAAGGTAGTTACCGGGGATCTATTTTATTGATGCAGAGCACCAAATCCCTTGTTTCCTTCTGAAACAAACATAGAGCTAATGATCAAATATTGTCTGCCTGCAATCACCACTAGGGGGAGCTTACTAAAGAGGAATTATAGGATGTAATTATAGATCTGAAAGCGGTAACACCCTACATACAGTGCTGGCCAAAAGTATTGGCACCCCTGCAATTCTGTCAGATAATACTCAATTTCTTCCAGAAAATGATTGCAATTACAAATGCTTTGGTAATAATATCTTCATTTAATTTGTCTTCAATGGAAAACCACAAAAAGAATTGTCAAAAAGCCAAATTGGATATAATTCCACACCAAACATAAAAAAGGGGGTGGACAAAAGTATTGGCACCCTTTGAAAAATCATGTGATGCTTCTCTAATTTGTGTAATTAACAGCACCTGTTACTTACCTGTGGCACATAACAGGTGGTGGCAATAACTAAATCACACTTGCAGCCAGTTGAAATGGATTAAAGTTGACTCAACCTCTGTCCTGTGTCCTTGTGTGTACCACATTGAGCATGGAGAAAAGAAAGAAGACCAAAGAACTGTCTGAGGACTTGAGAAGCAAAATTGTGAGGAAGCATGAGCAATCTCAAGGCTACAAGTCCATCTCCAAAGACCTGAATGTTCCTGTGTCTACCGTGCGCAGTGTCATCAAGAAGTTTAAAGCCCATGGCACTGTGGCTAACCTCCCTAGATGTGGACGGAAAAGAAAAATTGACGAGAGACTTCAACGAAAGATTGTGCGGATGGTTGCTAAAGAACCTCGACTAACATCCAAACAAGTTCTAGCTGCCCTGCAGTCCGAGGGTACAACAGTGTCAACCCGTACTATCCGTCGGCGTCTGAATGAAAAGGGACTCTATGGTAGGATACCCAGGAAGACCCCACTTCTGACCCAGAGACATAAAAAAGCCAAAACTTACCTGAGAAAGCCAAAAACTTTTTGGAAGAATGTTCTCTGGTCAGATGAGACAAAAGTAGAGCTTTTTGGGAAAAGGCATCAACATAGAGTTTACAGGAAAAAAAAAGAGGCCTTCAAAGAAAAGAACACGGTCCCTACAGTCAAACATGGCGGAGGTTCCCTGATGTTTTGGGGTTGCTTTGCTGCCTCTGGCACTGGACTGCTTGACCGTGTGCATGGTATTATGAAGTCTGAAGACTACCAACAAATTTTGCAGCATAATGTAGGGCCCAGTGTGAGAAAGCTGGGTCTCCCTCAGAGGTCATGGGTCTTCCAGCAGGACAATGACCCAAAACACACTTCAAAAAGCACTAGAAAATGGTTTGAGAGAAAGCACTGGAGACTTCTAAAGTGGCCAGCAATGAGTCCAGACCTGAATCCCATAGAACACCTGTGGAGAGATCTCAAAATGGCAGTTTGGAGAAGGCACCCTTCAAATCTCAGGGACCTGGAGAAATTTGCCAAAGAAGAATGGTCTAAAATTCCAGCAGAGCATTGTAAGAAACTCATTGATGGTTACCGGAAGCGGTTGTTCGCAATTATTTTGTCTAAAGGTTGTGCTACCAAGTATTAGGCTGAGGGTGCCAATACTTTTGTCCGGCCCATTTTTGGAGTTTTGTGTAAAATGATCAATGATTTGACTTTTTTTTCATTCTATTTTGTGTTTTTTCATTGCAAGCAAAATAAATGAAGATATTATTACCAAAGCATTTGTGATTGCAATCATTTTCTGGAAGAAATTGAGTATTATCTGACAGCATTGCAGGGGTGCCAATACTTTTGGCCAGCACTGTAATTCATGTCTGTGATCTGAAGAGCCTTGTACTTCATCACCATGTCATGTTTACTTGACCCCTTAAGGCTAAGGCCCAATGTGGCGTCTCGTAGCAAAAAAGCGCTGCGGGAAAAACCACGGCGGCAACGTTTCCTCTGTGGACTTTTTGGTTCAATTATACCTATAGGGAGACAGCCGGCGTTTCCGTAGGTATAATTGACATGTTGTGATTTCCAAAACTGTGACTGTTTTGGAGATCGCAGCGTTTCCGCTGCGTGTATTTTATTATAAGGTGCATTTTGAGGTGGTTTTTGACCTCAAAAGTCCACCTGAAAAAAAACCTCTATGTAAACATACCCTAACGCCGTTTTTTTCAAAAAGGAGAACAAAGTAGGAAAACCCCTTAAATAATTACCGGGATCCTTGGGGACAAAACCATGATAATAAAAAATAAAATAATAAAAGGGTCAAGCTGAATGTATCTATAGACCCAACCACCATATTATATAATAACCCGTTCCCACTACAGACATTTTTCATTTTTACAATTTTTTGTGTTTTATTCCTTGCCTTCCAAAAGCCGTAACTTTGTTAAAGAAAATGTATATAGTTTTTGTTATTGTTTAAGACCTTTACAAAAAAAATTAAAAATTTGTTATACTCTTCTGTAAGTTTTTTATGTTTCTTGGTATGGCGGTGTGCAAGGTGGCTTTTTTGTAGGACAAGATGTAGTTTTTATTTATACCATTTTTGGTGAATGACCAATGTTTTGATCACCTCCCCTCAAGTTTTTACTGCTACTCCGAATGGGATACGTAACATTTTAATGCATTTATGTTTGTTTATTTATTTATACATTCTAGGGAAAGGGGGTGAATTGAATATGAAATGAGATATATATATATATATATATATATATATATATATATATATATATATATATATATATATATATATATATATATATATATATATACTATATATATAGATATATATAGATATATACATATAGATATATATCTATATATATAGATATATATCTATATATCTATATATAGATATATATACACACACACACACACACACACGTGGACAAAATTGTTGGTACCCCTCGTTTAATGAAAGAAAAACACACAATGGTCACAGAAATAACTTAAAATAACTTAAAAAGCCAGACTGGAATTTGCCAAACTACATGTTGACAAGCCACAAAGCTTCTGGGAGAATGTCCTATGGACAGATGAGACAAAAATCTAAATTTTTGGCAAGGCACATCAGCTCTATGTTCACAGACGGAAAAATGAAGGATATCTTGAAAAGAACACTGTCCCTACTGTGAAACATGGAGGAGGCTCTGTTATGTTCTGGGGCTGCTTTGCTGCATCTGGCACAGGGTGTCTTGAATCTGTGCAGGGTACAAGGAAATCTCAAGACTATCAAGGGATTCTAAAGAGAAATGTGCTGCCCATTTTTTTATTTTTTTTTTTTTTTTTTTGAACCTGTGATCGTGATATGATTTTTAGCATAGAATATAAGACAATGATAAAATCCCTGGTATAACTATTGAAAGCTATCACAGACAAGCTTCATTATACAGTCACACAAGCACACCCTCAATCCATTCACAAGGAGGGCTTAGGGGGACTTTTGATCCCCAGTCCTCTTTATCACATGGGACCCGATGATCAAGCCCCCAAGCAATCGGATGCTTATCCCCTGTTCTGTGGATAGGGGATAAGTGCCCATAATAGGACAACCCCTTTAAGTTCAGTTCATTATTAAAGGGGTTTTCCAGCCTCAAATCGAATTTCCATACAGATGACGTATTCACAGGATAGGTCATCAGTATGTGATCTTTTGGAGTCTGACACCCGGACCCCGCACAGATCATCTGCTCTATCAGCCTCCTGGTAATAGGAGTTGTGCAGCAGTCCCATCCACTGAATAGCTGTAGTTCCGATGCAGCGCTGCTCCTATTACTTGAATAAGAACAGTTCTGCATGCGGCACCTGCCCACTAGCAGCTTCTTGTACCCAGAGACTGGCAGAACAGATGATCTGTACAGGGTCTGGGTGCCGGACCCCAACAGATCACATACTGATGTCCTATCCCGAGGATAGGTCATCGGTATGAGAATTCAATTTGGGGCCGGACAACCCCTTTAAGTTCAATATATTAGCTCCTCTAGAGATGACTTAATTTAACCAATGAGTAAGGGCACCATATTATTGTAACAGGCATGCTATCCTATTAACTAAACAGCAAAATTGTGTTAGGCACAAAAAAAAAAAGCGCTGCTTATGTAATAGCAGAGCTTGAGGAATATAACGGACACATAGTTTAAGAGTCCAAGGAGAGTGCCCATCCCCACCTGCACCCTCAGCTGGCTGCAATGTACCTGCATACACAGCAGTCCCTGGATCACTGATAGGAGGCGGCAAGGAGAGGTAGGGAATAATCCCCTCACCTTGCGCTGCTCCTCCAAGCAATGACTCATGGCCGTCTGCTGTGTTTCTGGCCACACACACCACCCAGATACAGTATAATAAGTGAGTGCGGTAATTAATGCTATGCTTGGAGTAAGGCAGCCTATTAGGGACATCATTCCGTCAGTGGAAGGCAATAGGCCTTAGATTAAGAATGAATGCAGCTTCTGGTAATAGACAAAAAGCGGTCTTCAGAAAAGAACTGCAACCAATCTAAAAATACTGTCCCACAGCTGTTTAAAATTTATTTTTTTAGACCATAGCAACACTGTTTGGTTGTTTCCAATTTTTAAAACCACAAATAGTAAAAGTGTACTCAGTCTACTGCAAACATAAATAGCAAATGCACGCTTCAGCACTTTTAAAAGGATATGGAAATTGGCAACAAAAATGCAGTTCATGTCGAAAATTTACGAGGGCCCTGCCATATTTCGAGAGAAATACAATCAGGTAAAAATTAGGAAGATCTCTACCAGCTGGGTGGCATTTTTTGTGTTTTTATACTTACATTTTTCCTAACTGAAAGACTCTTATTATACATTTTCTGGCTCTCGATAAAATAGGCCAATGGTACCTTCGCTTTGACCGCAATATTGCTAGTTATGTTTAACTTCTACAAACATCTTTCACCTTAGATATCCTCTGGAATCACAATCTTAGACTCTAAATTCTCGAAGACATGTTACAGAAGCTCCGGCTAAATTAATCTCTTTTAAAGCTCTAAGGTTTGTTGCACAAATTATGTTTAGTATCATGTTCCTTCCCAAAATCCCCAAGCAGCATCTATCCCGTTTACGGAGGCAGCCGGAGCTTTAGCCATATGTGCACTGAGCAAGTTTATATCTCAAAACATATCCCGGATTTCTGCATGAAAGACCCCAGGATATGTTACTCAAGCAGCAGAGACGTTGGCTGGATGTTTACATTGCTTTATCACCCCCTCCTTACCACTTGAAGGAACACTTTCGGTTCTGTATCACCATAGATTTAGCACGCTCACACACATACTATCCCAGGTTTTGTGGTTACTACATCTTACCTATGGTGCTTTAAGCACTGTCCAGCCCTTAGTCAAGGTTCTGATGTGAAGCCAATGGGAAAAGGATTTGAATCACTTTGCTTGCCTCTCCATTTACCATCTGCCAATTTCTGCTGGGTCCTTTTCAAAAATTTTATAGACTTCTAATACTAATTCAACGCCAGGCTCATCCTGGACCATCCTAATGCCGTGTTATGAGACTCATTGCCAATACCGTATTCCAGGAATGGCTAACAGTGAGACTTCCTATGCTCATAAATCGTAACTGATGACTTTCTTTGACATGTAATACACAGAACCTGAACATCTTAACTGCAGACTATTCCACAGTTTAGAGGAAAATTTCCATGGTAAAAAATATAGTAATTTGAAAAAAGTTGTAAATGAGCCAATACGTAAAAAGAGAAGGACATAACCATATGTGCGGGACATCAAACCGCCACCTAGGATGGAGAGTCGCTCTACCAGAGTGGATTCAGCACAGGTGGACTGGAGTTAGCCATGTATTGCATAGGCAACTTTTCATCTGAATGATTTCCATGTAATGTCTGGTCGGCTAAGGCTTTCCCTGGTAAAAGCAGATGATTTTGCCGGGCGATGCCAGGACCTGGACCTCTTTAGGTTTACCTCTGAATGTCATTTTAAAGATTAGATACGCACCATCATTTTGTAAGTACCTTCTTTATCATACTTGTTCTAAATGACTGTCTATATACGAATCCAGAGCTGTGGCCTTGCAGTGCGGGAATTCTAGGATCCAATATGACCAAGGACAACATCTGCAAGGAGTCTGTAAGCTCTCCTTGGCTTTGTGCGTGAGTTTCCTCCGAGTACTGCAGTTTCCTCCCACACTCCAAAGACATACTGATAGGGAATTTAGATGGTGAGCTCTATATGGGTCAGTGACTGACAATGTCTGTACAGTACTGTGGAATAGGATGGTGCCATACAAGTAAAAGAAATAAAATAATCCAGAGCTGCATTCACAATTCTGCAAGTTGTTTTTAGAAGAAGTGTTGACAGACATACCTCTAATAACTAATAAAATTATAGGAATGTTAAGAAGACTACAGAATTGTTAAAGAGGACCTTTCACATCCTCATCAATGTGCGGATGAATTAAACTTACAGTCAGCTTTCCCGTATATGCCCCGATGCTGGAGATACAAGTATCATTAATTTCGGCACCTATATCTCCCCACTGTCAAAAGGACGAGCCTTACAGCATAGAGTCATCGCTGGGCGGTAAGGAACGCCCTCCCTGACAGTACAAGGCTATCAAAGAGTACTGTCAGGTACTGAATTCAGTGCACTGTCGGCTTTCTAGCAATATATAATACCGCACATCGATGAGGACATGAAAGGTCCTCTTTACTGCAGCCTTGGAGTATATATAGATTATAGTAAAGTTGATGAGCCTGCCTGCCTTGATCCAGAGCCACTTTCTTGGGGACAAATGGGGCGATGCAAAATGGCATATCTGTTGCGCAATATAAGCTCCACATCTACACGTGTCACGCCTGGTATTTTTGGTGTAGTTGGGATAGTAAATTCCTTCTAATGTGCATGAGATTTCAGTGTTAACAGCTAAACACCAGGGGTCATAGATGATCAATATGGCAGGTTCATTTTAAGAAGGGAATTACCAATCGGGACAAATCATTAAAGGCTTGTTATGGTCTTTAAAACCTTATATGTGCTACAGTGAAGAATTGGGACATTCTAGGGTCGGGGGACTAGCAACTGAGGAAAGCTCCATGTGGCTTAAAGGTTTAGTATATTATGTTTAAGGAGCGACAAGGATAAGGAAAATCCAAGTATTCCAGAAAAGCAAAAAAAGCTCACTCTAATGGGGATACAGTACCAACGGAATGAAGAACGGGCAATAAACACACCATGAACAGGCGCTGTATTCACAACACCCCTTTTCACCCCATTAATTGGCCAACAAACACATACATTTATATTCTCACTACAGACCATGCCAGTGAAAATGGCTCCCAAACTCCCCCGCTCTTCAAAATAGAAATATTTGTACAAAGTTCATAAAACGACTTTTATACCCTATAATACAAAATGCTGTGTACTATGCTATTTCTTTTTAACATTCTTGGCTTATGATTTTCTCAGTCAAGGATCATAATCTGCTAGGTATGCAAATTTTATTTTTAGCCGGGTAAAGAGGAGACTATGAAACAACATGGCTGTAAAGCTCTATGCCGGCTCTATTTTTATTCATAAATACAGCTCACCGCAATTTCAATCATGGATGTCTTGTGCTTATATATTTAGCCCTGATCAATAAAGCTAATGGAGGAGGAGGGTCTAGTTAAGTATAGGGCAATAAAACTTACATAAAACATGCCTGAAAGACCTACAGCAGTGGATTTCATCAAGTCACCAACAAAAATTAACATCAACTCATTCATATCTACTGCACTACGAAGACCATACATTCTGGATTTTAAGGGTTTTTTCCACTACTAGAAATTATTGCCTATGACAAGGATAGGCAATAACGCCTTGATCAGTGGTGGTCCGACTGCTGGGAACCCCAGTGATCTTCAGGCTCCGTCACAGCAACAGTTTCAGCCACCCATGGTGCAAGGAACTGCAACAAAGCTCCATTGAGTTGAATAGAGTTGTGTTGCAGCTTTATGCAGAGACAAAAGTGTCAATGTTTCGGGAAAAAAAAGCCAAAGAGACTTCAACCCATTCACAGGATTGATAGGGGAACAAGAGATCAGACACTCACAGAAAATGACCATAGTTAGTGGGTTGAAAAAAGATCCAAGTCCACCAATGTCAACCATTTTATACTTATAAACCTAATCTGATATTCCATAACTCGAAAAGCTGGTAATATCCCTTAAATGACACAGATAAAGCTGTATAGTGTGCTCCTATAAAATGACTGAAGTCAAACAACAATGAACTATATCCAATATCAAACTTAGTATGGGAGATTTACTAATAATGTCTAAAAGTTATACAGTGCAAAGTTAGAGTAGACAGTCTTAAATTTAGACTATGCCCACTCTTGACTAAGCAACACCCTTTACGGTACAAGCTGGAATACTGCGTAAAACACTTGAATTACGGGGTACAAGGCATGTTAGACAAATTTGCTGCTGTCCATGCTGGGCATTCTCTCTCCGAAATGGTTGTCCAGTCTTAATGATATCCCTGCTTCTTTCACTAGGGATTCAGCAGAAGCTGTACTGTATTCTACTACGCAAGCACAGTTAAGGCCCGGTTCACATCTGCGTTCGGGTTTCTGTTCGGGGAGTACGCTTAGGGACCCCCCCCGAATGGAAACCTATACGCATAAAAAGAGGTTTACCTGGGAAACCCGCGGACCCCATAGACTAAAATGGGATCAGTGTGGTTTCTGCTCAGTTTCTGCACGAAGCAAGCGAAGAGGAAAGTGCTGCAGGTCCCCAAGCGGACTCCCCGAACGGAAACCCGAACGCATATGTGAACCGGGCCTAAAAGAGCAAACTCGAATCACATGCCCAGATATATATACACGTTAAACACCAGGGGGTGCTAATACAAGAGAATTGAAATATCTTTCTTAAATAATAACACTTTACAAAATGACTGTAAAACGCAGATTGAGTTTACTTAGTGCCATTTGTATTAATAGTACAAACCTTTTAACTTTCTTAGCAGTTTGTGCTAAGGATTAGACCAGATCGGTAGGATTAGGCCAGTCATTAGGGTCAGTCTTCATTACCCTTGCCTAACTGAGCTTTGGGTGCCTATGACCCCATCCCCAGTTCAGTGGCTGTGCTTCCTTAAGCACCTTTTGGCAAGTATTGTAATTACCAGTGTATACCAGGAACATGCCATAAGACCTACTGTTTCGGAGATGCTCTGACCCAGTCATTTAGCCTTAACAATTTGGCCCTTGTCAATAACACACATGTCCATTCTTCTTGCGTCAAACACATCAAATTCAAAGTCAATGTAAGAACTTAAGGGCCGTTATTCATTGGCCCATATAAGCGTGCTGCCAGCAGGGATTTCACTTGTAATTGAAACATTTACTGATCATTGGCTGCTACCTGTTACTATGCATGTGGTAACCCCCAAAAATGTGCAGCCCATAACAAGTACCAGCCTATAATCAATTACACCAGAATTATCACAAACTTATATTTATTTGTGTTTTTTAAAGGTGTCATCTCATGCCACACACATTGAGCCAAGAAGAAAGCAACAGAAGGCCACATCTGATGTAAGGTGCTAAAACGGTCTCCGAAGATGAATATAGAAGTGGCCTTGTTATCCATATCCGTGAGAGAAGTCATCTTAACGTTCTGCTAATTAGAAAACAACCTATGGGTAACATGTTCTGTCAGAAGGTTTAGATAATAGCCTCAGATATCCTCAAATCCTGGCAAAAATGAATGCATCTTATAGGAAACTAGTATTCCCCATTTAGCCAGGCTATATGATACAATCGTATTTGCTCCAACAAAGCAGACCTGGACAAGCACCTCCTGGATCTGAGGACGAAATTTTTCCGATTGGGATACAAACCAAAAGTGACGGACAACCAATTAAACAAAGCGGCAGCCATTAACAGAGACAGTCTGCACACATATAAAGAGACCCAGAAAGAAGCCCCTAGTTGTCACTTACAACCCACAACTGGAGATCCCACGAAGGATTGCCAAGGAGCTCCAACCTGTGCTACATAAGGACAACAGACTCAAGGACATATTTCCAGTCCCCCCTCTCCTTTGCTTTCGACAACCACCAAACCTGAGGTGTATTATTGTCCGGAGTGCCCTGAAGGCCCCAACTGAAAATGGCACCTCACCTTGCCTACACAAAAGGTGCATGACCTGCAAGCACACCGCTGACAGTGTACCTGTCCCACAGTCACAACAGGTGCACAGAATTAGGGGGACATTTTCCTGCAGGTCTTCCAATGTGGTGTACCTCATAATGTGTGTGCAATGTCCCACCACAGGCCTCTATGTGTGGGAAACAGGGCAGAGACTTAGTCAGCGAATGAACTCACACAGATCCAATATTAATAACAGCAGAACAGATCTCCCAGTGGCCGCACATTTCTCCGGAGAAAACCACTCTACTGAAGATTTGGGGGTTGTGGTTTTAATGGGACATTTTAAGACGCAGAAGGAGATGAAAGAATGGGAATACAAGTTTATGCAAAAATTTCAAACTCTGCAATTTGGACTCAATATTCATGCCAGCTTCATGTCACACTATGTATGACCTGTGAGGGTCACAAATCACCTCCTGATAGCAAACAGATCCCTCTGTCACGCACCACAACTTTCCAGATTGTTTATTATATTATTATATTATTATTATTATAAGGACTCTAAGATCCTTTGAAGGTCCATGTCTGTAGGGTATAAAAAAATCTGTGAATTTTCAGTTTGTTGTATAACACCATGTCTGATGAAGGGAACTAGTATTTCCGAAAGCTTATTATAGTATATATGCTATACTAAATATACACAGTTAGCCTGATTTCTTCACTCTTCCAAGAAAACATTTTAAGTAAAGAATACAAAGAATAATCGTCAGTTTAGTGCCCATTGGTATAAGTGTAATAACCCAATCAATACTGGCTATTAGCAAGAACGAGGAGAACAATTAGGAAACAACATAATAGCACAATTCAGTAAACAGAGCCCTAGGCTTCTGTAATCTTCTGCTTCAGACTGAAGTCTTAACATCACCACTTCTTGTAATTGCTGACATGACATTACTCAGTGTACATTCATTACTTCTAGAAGCTTGGTCCATGTCCTGTTGGGTTGGCTAGCATGACAGTCTTTCCAATGAGTAATCCAATTTTTACATAAAAAGTAAACCTGGTCTATTGAAAATAGTAACAAAAATCTGGATCAATTTATGTTGAATAATATTATATTGTCCTGGGGCAAAACTGAAAGTGCCAAGTCTCCTCTATGTCCAAGACTTCTGCATGTCTACTTTTCTAATGTGAAAAGTAAAAAGGGACATTTGCTCAGCATTGAGATATTGCTATTTTTGCAACACTTTAGAAAAATCCTAAAAAAATAGATCCAATAAGAACACTGTCTAATATATTAGAATAGGTCATTATGAGGGATTAAACATTCCTCCTTGCAGGACTTTTCTCTCCGCCGATTTTAGGCAGATTCAGCGGCAGAGTCTCCAACAGTAGTGTGAATCCAGCCTTACACAGTCCTCACCCTATGTACATCTACAGTGAATGTATTTGCAGTTTTTTTTTGGCATATTAAAGAGGTTCTCCCTACTTGTTACAAGCATTGCTTCTACAATAAGCTGATGTTATGCTTCACTCCTCTTTTATCGCCCGCTTCTCTAATACCGCTCACCCTGGCCTCCTCTTATGCTCTCCTCTGGGATGCAGCCGGCCTCCAGCTTCACAGAACGATAGTAATAGTCATAAATGTGCAGAATGGCTGATTTTTGATGCGCCAGTGCTAAGGTCCACTGACCTAAGCCTACTGTAAGCCCTTAGGCCCCGATTTATTTAAAGAAACCCTTACCCACCACTGTTGGCGTAAGGAGAGCTTCTGTCCAGATATTCTGATATTGACATGTCTTGTTTCTGGCCACGTCTGTCTGCTATCTGCTTGTATTCCACCATAAAGGTACTCCACCTGCCCTGACCTCTGTATGACAGACCATCGCTGACACAAATCAGTGTCTCATACAAATCAATCATTACTAGCAGAGAATACTAGGGATTCCCTATGGAAAAGTCCACATCTTCTAGCAGAATTGCTAGGGAACAGAACTCATAGGTTCCCTGATTCATCGCAAAACCAAATCTAGGTCCACACAATCTATGGCAAGTCCCATGACATTAGGACACAGGTTGTCCCACTGCTGGGCCCCCACCTATAATCTGTGGGGAAACCTGGCAGTGTAAAGTATCACTGAAGAACCACAAATTAAGCATTACACAGCCCCCGTTTAGTCGATTGGATGTCCATGAAATACATAGAAGTTTTTGGTCCTCCATAGAGAGGCACGCTTTGCAGTCACTGTCCACAATGGCTAGTAGATGAGGGTCCTGAACAAGACTCTCCATTTTTTTTAACCCAGAAGTCACTAATAGGGTATTTATATGTGTTTTCTAAATCAGTAAACGTTGTTAATATTTTATATTCTATAATGTAACAGAATCTGTGGATGCTCAATATTTATATGTTTTAGATTTCTATAATCTTGCTCTAGAATAAAAGCTGTTCTGTGAAATATTTCCAAGTTTTATCCACCATTAAGTCAGTGGAGAAGATTTATCAATAAAGTCATATTGTAGGATGCATGAATGAATGTAGGAGTAAGGCCGGTTGCAGACGTGCAGCAACCGGCCTGCTGTGAATGTCGGGAATGTCCCCACGTGCCGTCCATGCAAGGGCCGTGCTTCTGTGGCTCCTTGCATTTAATGAATAGGAGCCATGGAAGTAAGGGCTGCAAAATAGGACAGGAATAGGACCTGTTCTATCTGATATCGCCCTGCACACGGGACTGTGAAATTCACGGTCGTGTGTACGGGCCCATAGAAAAGAATGGGTCAGTGTGCTCTCCATAAAATACACAGATAGCACACTGGCCCACAGCACAGTAGTCTGCAACTGGCCTAAGGCCTTATTCACACAACAGTGAAAAGCGGTCACTTTTTTGACTGACCATCAAAAAAACTGACATGTTCTAGGTTTGCCTGTTTTCACAGACACACAGAATAGAAATCAATGGATCCATTTTTAACTGATGTAATACGGATTGCCGCCTGTGTTACACCTGTCAAGAACAGATCAGTGGGTTGAGTCAGAAAACAAAGACCAATGAAATGTATCAGTTTTTTTCACTCACCGTTAAAATCTGATGCAAAGCGGATGATATTTGGCCAATGCAAACTGTAACACATAACAGACGCAATACAGCCATTGAAAAGACATGTATGGCCATTTTTAACAGACGTTAGATCTATCAAAAATATCACTGCGTGAATAAGACCTTAGATTGCAGCAAAGTTCTTAAACATACTCCATGTCTTTCACTGCTATTCTCTTAATATATCCCCTATATATTTTCACAACAGAAAATTCAACTGAGCAAATTATTTTCATAGCAGTTTTTTGTTTTAATTATTAAAACCAGAAAGTGCAATTATCACGTTTTTTCTAATTAGTTTTTATTTTCTTATCGTAATACTTTCTGTATATGATTATGGGGGCGGCCATCTTGCCCGAGCTTCTCCTCCGTTCTATTAACAGAATTTAGTGATCTGCTTTACAGTATAATCATGGCCATAGGCTGCAATAGTCTGGAGCTGACTCATTGAGGTCTACAGTAGAGTTTTCTAGGCATACTCTGCGCAGAGAGCTGTGAAATCAGTAGTGGATTCAATGATGGGTTAGTGGTGTTATCTATAGAGGTGATGTAAAATGAGGTAACTACTAGAGATGAGCGAATCGATTCTGCAGAAGTGGAATTCGATCCGAATTTCAGGAAATCTTCGATTCTCCACAATTCAGGATTTCCTGATGCTTCGTGGTAACGAATATTTAATAAGGACCTTTGTGACATCAGACGGTCACATGATGTTCTCTAGTGATGTGATTGGGTAGGCGTGTCTTTGCTTGTTAGCAGATCCTTCCACATGGATAAAAGTTGCCCGTGCTAGGGGGAGAGAGAAACATGACCGCAGCATCCAAGGGCTTCCGCCATTTTGCCGCCCACCTTGGCTCTCTGCAGCCCGGAAATAGCTGTTTATTCGCCGCGAAGTAATTCGGATCAAAGCAATTTTTTTGGGAACTTCGAATCAAACTGCCGAATCGAACTTTTAAGAAATTCACTCATCTCTAGTAACTGCTGCAAAGAAAACCTTTACAGAACTGGGGAGTGTCGGGCTATTATTAGGCTTAACAGCCAGAGTGAAAATTGCAGGATATAAATAAATAAAATGGATAGGGACATAGAAAAAAATTTAAAAAAACACCACCAAAATGTATTGAAAAGTACATTTAACATGAAAATGGGTTTTTAAAAATAGGTCATTTTCTGGTGATCTACTCTTTTGTAAAGATCATTCTAAATGTGGGAAAGCGCGGCGTTACAAATGGGTGTCATTTCAGATGACTACCTCCTTGAAGATTTCTCGGTGAGGTACACAGCATGTTTCCAATATACATGCAGCGTTTTAATTCTGTTCCTATTAAAAGCACACAGGGATTAGATACAAGCTTGTGGGTTCGCTGTACTGAAAAGCTTTACAGAAAACGTTCGCCATTAATTCTTCCTTCAAACCGTGTTTCACAGAAGCTGCTCAGTCACTCGAGGTTACAACCTTGCCAAGGAATCTTAAAATTAGGTGATAATAGGAGCAGTTTTCAGGATAAAAAAACCCTTGTTATAATTACAAGATATTCCATTTTTTGCTGGGCTGATTAAATGAATCATGCAGAAATATGAGAAATATGTACAGCAAAACCCTAATGATGGGCACATCAAAGAGCCAAGATTTATTGCCCAAGATGGCATAGGATAAAAACAAAATATTTAATGTGCCTCCAGATGCCTACCACAGTGTAACTGCATTGCCTCGGTATGCTCATCCAGCACCAGATATTACTAAACGATTTACAACATGTACAGAGAAGCCGAGGCTTTCTGCAATTAAACAGAAGCCGCCATGTGGAGAATATTAAGAGTCCTTTTCACTCGGTAGCATCCCATGTAAAACTAAAAGCGTCTATTCCTCCATAGCACACAGGCTCCTTTCATGCAACGTACATTTATCTGAGGGGTGAAGAAAGATGTGTGGTCTTCACATAGCTCTTCAAAGCTGGTGTGAAAACTCAATCGCTTTTAAAAGGGTTTATCTCCTCCATTTAACACGTTTTCCAGTAAAAAAAAAAAAAAAAAAAACAACTATAGTCACTGCAACGCAAAATGTAGGCAAGTTAAAGGACATTGCATTGCATCCGCATAGAGGAACATAAATGAAATTTGCAATAAAAAAAAATCTGAAAAAACTCAAAAGAATTTCATCTTTTTTCAATATTTTTTTAAAAATGTGCAAAGAAAATTAACGGGACCTCATTTATTTGTGATTTTTTTTTTAATCTAATAAAAATAAAAAGAAAAGAAATGAGAAGATAAAAATCAATTAAATTAGCCACTAAAAAATAAAAATTTGCATTTGTAGAATTAAACTAAATATGTACATATGTAAATATTTATATGCAGTAGGGCTGGGGGATTATGACAAATCGAGATTAAATGAAAATTTTACTTTGATTACAATCAATAATTTTAGAGTTTTTTTTTTTTTTTTTAATACAAGTCACGGTATTCTATTTAAAGGTCATTGAATTTAGGTGTTGGTTATTCACATAACAGCAATCCTGATTGGATAGTGTACAGTTAGTGGCACAGTTTTTAGCCAATGGAAGTCATCAGTGCACAATAATTGAAATAATGAATGCGAACAAAATCAAGTCGATTAGTTGAGCTTACTTTCCTCTTCGGTTGTTTTGTGATTAGTTGCTCAGCCCTAAAAGGTGGTGAACATTTGAGAAAAACTTTAGCACTAGAAATTTACTAAAAGTTTGAGTTATCTGTCAGACACTCCCAAGACACAAAGCTGCGGCCAAATTGGACAAAATTAGTATATTCCATTTTAAAAAAATGTCACGCTTATTTAGGAAGTTAAATTTCATGGTTGTTTTCTACTTTATCAGAAGAAAATTTATTTGACCGCATTTTGCATTTTTTTTTTTTTTTTAACTTGGGTTAATCTAGAAAAATAATTGAGCACAGTATTATGACAAATTTCAATTCAAAAACATCAACTATATTCTTTACTTGATAACTTCTTAGATAAACCTCATTCGCCTGCTAGTGACTGTGCAAAAGTACAATTAATACATATGTAAAATGAAATAATAAATGATTAATTTCCTTTAGAGAAATACATCTATAAAAAAAAAAAAAAAAGTTACTATTCAAATAATTTGTACAAATAATAGATTTCTTGTAAGAATAGTTACAACAGGTTAAAAGAAAAAAATGCAGGGTGAATAACAGGCAAATACAGTATCCTGGATTGTACGTTACAAAGTACTTTCAAGCTAATTACTATAGCATGCTTATCGAGTGTAACCTGAGGGTTCAGCCTTTGAAAGACAGACAAATTACATGCAGCCCTTCCTTGTCAGTGACTGCTCTGGAGAGCCCTGCAGCGCGGAAGAAAATCATGTAACAAGAGCAAATAATTAAGCACGTCTTGTACAGTCTACTGTACAAATGACAGAACACATGTTCATCAGCAAAAATCCGGTGGCTGGACGGATTACCATTCATGAGAATCCATCACTTTAACATGTTTATCTGGGGATGAACACACACTCACTCCCTGATGTTACATGATCTTCTTGAGTAGACATTGTTTAAGTGTCTAGTTCCCGGTAGACATCGGCCTGATTGAATAATGCTGTGTTTTATCCCCTTGAGTTTTCTAATATTCCCATTAGTCCTCTTAAATCCAAGCTAAATATACTCAATGTAACCAATCTTTCCATGTAGCTCGCACCTGAAAAACCACTAATTATTTTTCTTACTCCAAGCTGTTCTTTGGTAAGACTTTAGGCCTCTCAAGGGCCGATGGAGTCGGCTACAAGTCAGTAAGACTAACAATCCTGCATCTTCCGTGGCAGGAGTAACATCTTCTTTAAAAAGGACTTTTTGTAAGTCACATAGGGTTTTTGAAGGTTTAGTAAATCACAAATGGGATGTTACTACCAGCTCACTTACATTGTAATTCTGCTATCTATTTCAGTCCTGAGCAGTAGTTGCAACATCTTTTCACTTCACAATAACTTATAGCTTTAGCACATAAGAAACTTTATATACTGACTCATGGGGAGAAAACTGCATCCTATAAAAATTGGGAATTCACTGTGCACTCAAGAACCAGTACTGCATTTAGAGATCTCATGACTGCAGACTTACTTTTGTGTTCATGTCTGTCATGGATGTGACTGAAAAGGGCATGGCCGCTTATTATTTTACATATGTTCTGGCTCTGACATAATATAAGGACACAGAAGTCCAGTAAAGGACTACCCCATGAGTTTGGAGTCAGTCATTTACCACCAAGTCATCTTACAGATAGTATGTCCTATGTATTCAATGATAGCAATAAAGAGAACAATGCAATTAAAGGTGTATATATGTCCTGCATCAATAGTTTAGAGTCATTTCTTCTGATGAACCCATGGGACCCCAGTCCAACACTGGATATAAGTATATTACTATTTTACAAGTGCTTGGAAACTCTCTATGTAACGGTCTGCGCCCGATGTCGCGCACTTTCAGCATATTCTGCCTCTAGCTTGGCTCTTGTGCACACTGTGTGTTCCCTGACTCCCCAGGCTGCTGTGTGTTCTGTTGCTGCACCTGGGTCAGCCCATAGGCTTGGCGAGTTCACCTATGAGCCATCCTCAGCCAATCCCTGCCTGCCGCCACCTATTTTAGCCTGCTCTGTAATCTGTCTGGCTGAGATATATGCAATATGTATGTATGTGTCTGGCTGAGCAATGTTCTATACATATTCTATATAATTTATGTGCGTGTGTGTCTGGCTGAGCAATGTGGGTATTGTTCAGTTCCTTGCTTCTGTTTTGGTCTGTGTCTGTCTAGTCTGTTCCTGTATACCTGTAGCCCTTGGGCTTTCTCTAGAATAGATCTGGTACACCTATAACCTCCAGGCTTTCTGCAATATATATCCTGTGTTCCTGTAGCCTCCGGGCTTTCTGTTATAGATCCTGATTCCTGTAGGTTTCTTGTGTTGTACCCGGCTTCAGTTTTAGCCTGTTCCAGTCTGTGCTGGTTTTAATCTGTGTACACACTCTGCGGTTTTATGCACCACAGTTCTGTCCGCCAGGTCAGCTACCAAACTGGGAACACCTCAGGAGGTAGAGGCCTGGTGGACTCCCAGCAAAGTCCAGACCAAGCAATAGGGTTAAAGGGTGAAAACCGGAAAGTCTGCTGGGAGAACGCCCTTAGAGGCGACCCCAAGCCAAACTGGTTTGGCAGCAGGGCGCGTCCACTATCCACTGTCTGTCACACTCTACATACAGACCCTACATCAATTTAAGTGCAGCACTGATTTCATCATTAACATGTCTGAATCTATTTCTTACTGTTGGGTTCATCTTTATGCCTACATTTCCAAAAATCTGTAAATTTGGGATAAGTATTACCCATAAAGGTCACGTCAAGGTCAACATCTTCTCATAGGCTTTTATATCCTATAGTATTTAGTAAAATGAAGAGCACTTAATACTTTTTACTGCTTTATTTGCATGTTTGTGAAGTGAATATCCGATTCCTCTAAAAGTGTGCCATCCATGCAACATTTATCTTGCTAATGTATCTAGCAATCTATATACAACCAGTGCAATGATACAGTGCTTGTATTTTTCCCACCATCAGGGGCTCCATCATGTAATAATTTTCACCATATGGCTTTCTATTATACTGACCCTTGTTTGTCTTCTAAACAGCGGAAAAATAAATGTTGATCCCTGCTGGGCAGGATGAAATAAAAGTAATAACTGCATCCAGACTGTTGTGAGGAAACAGCTGACTGTCATGGCTGGGATCCTGACACACCACCGGCATGATACTGTCAGAAGGCCTCTACACTCTGGTCCAGGCACCTTATAGAGGGCCAGTGTCACATGGCTTATGGAATCCAGCATGTAAGTAAAAAAGTAGAGATTGGGACTCATTGCCAACATGATGAAGATCCACGAATGATAGAGGCTTTTTTGCAGTCGCTTCGCAGTTTTATAGAAGTTTTCCCATCTCAGGGTTTCACCTGCTCTCCTGTCCTCTCTCCCCTTCACTTCCTGGCTTTAGTAACAAATTGGTAGGTGGGCTTAGCTTATGTGATGGACAGTTCACGCCAGCAGTGTACTCCTGAGACCACTGTTATTTCTGGATTTACATATAGAGAAAACAGAGGCACTGATCAAGGCACTGCTCTAGTGCATCAGGGCTCAGTAGTTAAGTGCGCTTTCAATAACTTACAGACTGCTCTATTAGCCATCGATCACAGTGAGAAGGAGAGTAAAAGTGGCTTGGAACATGGACTGATGTCACCAGCCTGGACACTGCTATTAGACAGCAGAGGTGGTCTGTAACCTAGGCAACGAGCTGTAAACACTGAATATATATTCAGCAGTGGAACCAGATAGATAGAGCAATGCACTGGGGGTAAAAAAAAGAAACCTCAGTTTGCTTTAAGTGTAGCGCCCATTTCAATGACACTTTTTTTTCCTTTTCCTATTGTGTTGGGGTGAACAGTTTTGTAATATACTTTATTAATCTATCAAACTTCCTATTAATAGAAAGCAGGCTGTAAGTTTCCCATTATCAATTCTCTAACTAAGCATTGAGAAAAACGATTCTGGTATCATAAGAAAGATGAGATCCTCAGCTAGCTATAGCAGAATCTGAGATATCACTACACAGTCAGGAATTTCCACTTAAAGAGGTTGTCCAGGCTAAATAATATTTTCTAATTAGGCTGGGGGAGGTGAAAAAACAAAACATACCTGTCCATGTTGCTCCAGTGTCCTCCCAGGGCGGTCTGGTCTTGCAGCTCGGCTGCCTTCTTGCTGTTGAATTTCTCGGCGGCTGTGATGTCTCCGGTTCCCTTCTTGAGGTCTCAGCTGTCATGTACTTCCACCGGAAGACAACAATGGAGCTGAAGAAAGGGACCACACGGGGAGGCGCCGGAGCACCAGGCACAGGTGAGGGTGGTTTTATTTTTTTCACCTTACCCAGCCTAATTAATAAATACAATTTTAGCCTGGAGAACCCCTTTATTATGTAGCAGTTCATGCTGCATATAAAATCATATTCCCGACTGTGTTTTTCACTAGCGATATTTCAGATTCTGTTATAGCTTGGCATCATATAGATTCTTAAAGCTTGGCACCATATGAAAGCAGAGAACCTTATCTTTCTTATGATACCATTTTTCTAGGTAGTATAAAACTGAAGATACAGCTATTTGAAGTGATCACCCCCCCCCCCCCTTGGGTAAATGCTTCAGCTCTCCATATTTACAATATTACTGTGTAGAGATTCTCCTTTGCAACAGCTCAGTTCAGTTAGAGGGCTGCTAAGGAGAATGTTACAGCCTATTTTATAATAAAAAAGAATTTAGATACGGTAATAAAGTAGATTGCAAAAATAGTCACCAAACACCCCCCTGATACAATAGTGGGGGGAAAAAAATAAAGTGGGAGTTATACTTTAAGCTACAACTTTAAATATGATCCTGCAGATGGAAATACCACTTTAATGAGAGGAACAACTGCAAGAATCAAAATCAGAATTACATCTCCTGGTAACTGAAAGATCACTGCTAAAATAGTCAACTTATTTCCATGTGTTAGAGACAGAACAGACTACAGAACAGAAAATTGCAGGTTTTACTA
The DNA here is from genome assembly GCA_947044405.1 of Leptodactylus fallax. Taxonomy (NCBI): domain Eukaryota; kingdom Metazoa; phylum Chordata; class Amphibia; order Anura; family Leptodactylidae; genus Leptodactylus; species Leptodactylus fallax. The sequence goes on along the minus strand of CAMRHE010000219.1, from coordinate 2,390,759 downwards.
ACAAAAAAATAAACCAATTCAATGCGGTAGAGTTCACGAACATATATATATATGACTTATAACGTGAAGGCATAAAACTATTGTATAAAATACCATTTAGGACATGATTCTACAAAATGGAAGTATTACAATCCCTGTTTTATGGCAGAACCAGGTTATGTTCTCAAATATACTTAATAGGAAACAAGCTATAAAATAGAGTCCTCCTCCACAATAGAGGTGTACTTTAGGGTAGGTGCCAACTAAGGCAATGCTACATATTTGGAAATCACAAAAGCTATGCTTACTGACAATGATATAAAGAGGATGGGGTGCAGTGTAAATGTAGCTGGGGTGTTTATCATGCAGGTTTAAAGATTCAAAAATTAATAAATAAAAGTTTTAATGTCTCCAGTGTTGCGACTGAGTTAGCCCCTTCATGTACAGAGCCCTGGGTTCTCAGCATCCAATGAGGGCACCGATAGAGTCATGACTTACAGTAGGAGGGCAGGGCTGGGAAGAGTTCGGTGCAGAGCCAGGAGCTTTGCACATTATGGGGCCGCCTCCCGGGCACCTAAAACTGCAGGGCTGGTGACATTAAAATGTATATTTCTGTATCTAGTAGTTTTGAGGGTCAAAACTGCAGACAAACTCCCTTTAAAGGGCATTGCCCACTTTTAACAAGGTTTTTTGTCTTAGTAGGGTCCTCAGACATTAAGAGGGTATCTCTGCTGACATTACCATCAAAAATCTGCACGGTAGCCTGGTATCAATTGCTCAAATTTTCTACAGTGCCACCACAAGGCAAAAGCATACATGGCCATGTATTATGCAGATGTCCATAGCTGCCTCCACAGCAGAGAACATGTACAAAAATGAAATCACTGCACTTGCCTGCTCACTAACATGACTGAAGTCCATAGAGTAGATGTAATCTCAATGTGCAGGTCCTCCACAGTGTACAAATAATATTAGTGTCCTAACCAGGAGCTCATGTTCCTAGGGAATGCTTGTCTGTAGCAAGAATTTATTATTAAGTCTTTCAGAAGCCCCATGTGTCCTCACTTGCACTGTAATTCTCTATGAAAAGTCCAGAGGGAGTTGAAGACTGAGCATTCACGATTTATGGATTCTGGTGACAGTCGCCAAAGAACATTGCAATAAATCAGCTAGCAAGTATGCCAACTAGCGGGGATCAGAATCACAAAATAGATAGTTTATGTTTATATATTCTGCAATAATGATCGTTTTTTTTTGCTTTGAAATGACAATTTAGAGGTTACAGTCTAACGAGCTGAAATGAGCCACGGAGTTCTCATTGGATACAACACATATTCTATTCATAGGATAGGAAATGAGTGCCTGATCACTGGGTGTCTTACCAGTGCGTCCCCCAGGGATCAGGAGAATGGGGGTTCCCCGGTGTGAATGGAGCAGTAATGCCTATGTGTGACCATTCCTCCATTCAGTTGTAGTCAGTCAGTGTCAGGGACCCCAGGTGACAGACTAAAAACCCTGTATGGTACTTTCAACATGGTGAATCCATTTCCACCCCTCTGGTTTTCTGTCGTGGCTTTCACTTGCTGACTTGGCTCAGATGAATGGGCCTAGTCAGAGGAGTGGTATGGGCCTAGTCAGAGGAGTGGTATGGGCCTAGTCAGGAGAGTGGTATGGGCCTAGTCAGTGGAGTGGTATGGGCCTAGTCAGGGGAGTGGTATAGGGCTAGTCAGAGGAGTGGTATAGGGCTAGTCAGGGGAGTGGTATGGGCCTAGTCAGGGGAGTGGTATGGGCCTAGTCAGGGGAGTGGTATGGGCCTAGTCAGAGGATTGGTATGGGCCTGGTCAGAGGAGTGGTATGGGCCTAGTCAGGGGAGTGGTATGGGCCTGGTCAGAGGAGTGGTATGGGCCTGGTCAGAGGAGTGGTATAGGGCTAGTCAGGGGAGTGGTATGGGCCTAGTCAGGGGAGTGGTATGGGCCTAGTCAGGGGAGCGGTATGGGCCTAGTCAGGGGAGCGGTATGGGCCTAGTCAGGGGAGTGGTATGGGCCTAGTCAGGGGAGTGGTATGGGCCTAGTCAGTGGAGTGGTATGGGCCTAGTCAGGGGAGTGGTATAGGCCTAGTCAGGGGAGTGGTATGGGCCTAGTCAGGGGAGTGGTATGGGCCTAGTCAGGGGAGCGGTATGGGCCTAGTCAGGGGAGCGGTATGGGCCTAGTCAGGGGAGCGGTATGGGCCTAGTCAGTGGAGTGGTATGGGCCTAGTCAGGGGAGTGGTATGGGCCTAGTCAGTGGAGTGGTATGGGCCTAGTCAGGGGAGTGGTATGGGCCTAGACAGAGGAGTGGTATGGGCCCAGTCAGAGGAGTGGTATGGGCCTAGTCAGTGGAGCGGTATGGGCCCAGTCAGTGGAGTGTTTCAAAGCTCTGTGGCTGAAACAGCTGCAGAGTCCAAAGCCAAATTGAGCAGGACTCTTATGTTTTCTGTGTCCTGCTTTGCTCTCTGCCTCCAATGAATACGATAGAAGGCAGATTCAGGGCAAAAATTCAGTGCTGATTTAAAAGCATAATCTGCCTCAAAATCAGCAACATGTGAACATATCCTAAGCGTTACATTATAAAGTGTGACCTCCACACAAGTCATACTGTATACTCCTATATTACCATCTTGTTGACTCACAGGGTACGGGAGGTCTCTAAAGTGAATGTGAACAAATAAGATAAAGGAAAGCAAACAAGTTGCAAGCAGCCGGGCATAATTTTATACCACGTTTAATCATTTCTTGCTGTCTTTTATGACTCTATATGGACTGCATTATGGGAAATGTAATTCACACATGCTGTTTTTCATTCAGAGGAAAATACAGATGAGGCTACAGTATGCAGCGAGCCAAATCTTCATTCAGATCCAGGATCCATGGACGCCACTGTAATTGAGAGACATTCCCTACCAGATAACTATAGACTTTCATTTTCCTTTCAAATAATAGCTCTTCCGAAACGGTTCCAAGGAAAACATTCTATGTTCTTTAACTTACAAGCTTACAGCCTTGAGCTGAATTTCCTACAGATTACACAGTTTCTTGCTTTCATTTGCCAGAGTACAGTTTATAGACACACATTGCTCAAAGCTTTTAAACATGTAAGCTTGTTTCACAATATTTCCGTTCAAATGCTTTCTGTCTAATGAAACTCAATGTAAGGCAATAAAGACGCACTTTTTTTTTTTCGCCGGCTACACTTGGAAACCTCTCCCTCTCGGGTAGCAATGGATATCCTTTGATCTCGCACAAAAGGAATTAGGAAATATTAGTGTTTTCTAAGGAGATCTGCATTGTCTCACTGAGACGAGATGTTAATTTATTAACCTCTCACTGCACATACATGACATCAGCAGGACCTCGGTCTGTAAATGTGTTTTTAGTGGTAAATGTGAATGAGGCTTATTAACCATAGATCTAGGTTACATTTAGGGTGCTGACACGGGATGTACCTGATGTAACTATAGCTGCATCCAGTCCATGGGTCGCCAATGAATTTGCTTTTCTGTAAGTGAAACATTGCCTCATTTCAGCCGTTTTATTACTCACCATGCATGTCACATCGCCAGTAATGACATACAAATGAGATTAAATTGGTGTTTCACTTAGGCTCCGGGGATTGAATGTGGCTATAGCAACATCGGACACATCTTGTTTCATCGCCCTTTTCAGACTCAAGGCACCCCTGGAAAAAATAATTTCCTTTGGGCACCCACATCAAATAATTCTTACCAAAATACTAAAAAACATCCTAAGACAGGGTTCACACTACCGTTGATGTCCGTTCTGATAGTGTCCATTAAAAAAAAGAAAAACAAAAAAGAAAACGTATCATAACGTATCGACGCCTATCATAACAGACATTAACAGACACTAACTGATGCTAATATGTCCGTTTTTTTAACTGATCCAATTAATGGATTAGTTAAAAAAAACGGACACATTAGCATCAGTTAGCATCAGTTAGTGTCTGTTTTTTAACACTGTCCGTTTTTTTTTTTCCTGCTTTCTGAGCATGCGCAGGAAAAAAACGGACATAAATTAACGGACAGTAACTGATGGCTATAAGTTCGTTACCCATAGACTTCAATGTAAAAAAAATAACGGACACTTGCTGTCTGTCAAGAATCCATTTTTTTCAAACGGACAAAAAGTCCTTCATGTAGGATTTTTTTGTCCGCGAAAAAAAACGGACTTCTGACGGATTTGGTGTAAACAGACACAAACGGACCCAATATAAAAACCTATTGAAATGAATGGAAATTTCTGACGGTTCAGCTAGTGTCCGATGCTAAAATCTTGTAACAACAATAGCAACGGACACTACTGACGGTCACCAACGGTAGTGTGAACGCCCCCTAAGGACACAGAAGATGATGGCATGTCGTCAGCTTCCCAATCAGAGTGTTGAAACACCCTGGTGGGTTCCCAAGGCGCCCCTGTTGGGAATCACTGCCCTAAGGGGTTATTCATATGGAAATCATTTTTGGGGGATTCTGCCTCAAAATTGTTTTCTTTTTGCAGAACGTTGATAAAAAAAAAAGAAAAAAAGCACACTGCTTAGGGTGGGTTCACAGTTGCGCTGGCAGTCTGTCCGCTGCGAATCCAACCTAAATGTCGGAAAACTGGATAGGGAAAGGTTTGCAATGCTTTGCTTAAAAACCCATTCACTTCTATACACGCTCTGCGCCGCGAATCGTTTTTTTCGTCGGACACAAAGTCCTGCATGTCCGTCGCAAACCTTACCCTATCCAGTTTTCCGATTTTAGGTCGGATTCGCGGCGGACGAAGTTTCAGCGCAAGTGTGAACACACCCTTAATCTTACCATGGATTCCACAGCCAATTCATCTGCAGAACCCATGGTGTGAGGCTCACGCTGATTGTATTTAAGGCTTATCAGTGAGCAAACACACAGGCCAGAATTTGGAGAGGATTCTGAGGTGGGAGACCTCTTCAAATTTCTCTGTGTGAACCTGCCCAAAGTATACATAATCGTATACATAATGGTTTCTATCAGCGAAAGAACTTTACACAATAAATTGCTGCTTGTTCACTTTCTTCCCAGAATGCAACTTTACGTGCAAAAATGTCCCGGTATTCCCTTTGAAATATATACTAGATGAAACAATATGGTGTATACTTTTAGTACTGCTGCTCAAACGCCAAACACAGTTCACAGCTCTGTCTTCAGGTCAGAGACCTCGACTCCCAACACCTCACGATGAGGAACAGTTCGTCTTCAGCCACGATATCACACTTCTATTGGAAGTACCATGGCCGAAGACGAACTGTTCCTAAACATGAGGTGTTGGGAGTCGAGGTCTCTGACCTGAAGTGGAAGCTGTGAACGGTGTTTGAGCACTATCAGTATACACTATTTTACAAATGGGTTTACTTTTAGAATTTAACGTTATAAATGAATAGACAGAGAAAGGCACCAAAGTGTTATGGCAAGAATTTCTAGCACCTTTGAAATAAGAAGATTTTAACGTGAGTGGTCAGTATACGGGACACAGCTAGACAAGTAATAGTGAAGTTGGAGACTTCACCATCGCTCCCAGCTAGGTTCATGGTTGTTATTACAACAAAACTCCATACTAGTGAATTGGATTGTGTTGGCAATCCTCTACAGTGTCCGACTTCGTAAAGCTAAAAAAGCAACTGCCCCCTCTTTTTTCAGCATTGGTTGTGTGATCAGATCACTCAGTGAGGAGAAATATTAGTAATATCACATTAGCTCTCTTACTGCCAGGGGTTTTGACAAAAACGAAAACTCATTTTAAACCCTCATAGGTTCTTGAGTATATTTATCTGAAAGTACTTGTGAGGTTTTAAAAATGTCACCCAGCACACTTTACATTCACGGACAACCATTTTGCAATTTTACAACAAAAATAAAAAAATTTAAAACTATCCTCCCTAGGTAAGTTCCGCACTCCCACCCCACTGTCCACATGGTATAAAAGAAAATCAGACCAGGCCACCTTCTTCCATTGCTCCAAGGCCCAGTTCTGGTGCTCATGTGACCATTACAGACACTTTGGTATTTGGCAAGTGTCAGCATGGGCTGCGGCAGTGGTTAGCATTGTAGCTTTGCTGCGTTGGACTCCTGGGGTGGAATCCAGCCAGAGACAGCATCTGTAAGGAGTCTGCGTGGGTTTCCTCCGGGTACTCCGGCTTCCTCCCATACTCCAGAGACATACTGATAGGGAATTTAGATTGCAAGACGTATATGGGACAGTGTTGACAATGTCTGTAAAGCGCTGCGGAATATGATGGCGCTATATAAGTAATCACAATAACTAAATAATAAGCTCCACATGCAAAAAATTTATATGCACAGCGCTCTCTTTCTGTTACCGCCAGTAAAACCTTTTCAGGCGGGCTAGCCTCTGATCTCTAAGGACATCTATGAGCCTTTGGCAACAACAGCCCTGTTAGATTCATGAGCTGCCCTTTCCTAAACCACTTTTGATAGGTGCTGAGCACTACACTGAGTATCAGGAATAACCCACAAGCCTATACTTTTGGAGATACTCGGGCAAGTCGCTTAGCCCTCCCGCTTGGTCCTTGTTAAACGTTGCTGAAATCCTCATGCTTGCCCATTCTATTCCTGACTCTAGCACTTCAACTTTAAAAATAGACTGTTCACTTGCTGCCTAATAAATTCTACCCCTTGACAGGACTCATGTTACAAGATAATCATTGGTATTCACCTTGTCTCATCTTGTGGTTTAGGGTTTTTGGTTATTTGGTATATATGTACATTTCTTCAAAAAAACATCAAAATTAAGAAACCAAAAATCTTGTGATCCAGATGGCGTGAAGGGGTACGGCTCCTCATCTCCTCACAAATTTATTAAAAACGGTTTCTCTTTAACTGGCAAAAGGGAACATCTGATAACAAGAAAAAGTATTAAGGTTACACACCCCTGGGGTCAGTAGAAGGCAGTACAGGGGAAAGAATGACAAAAACGCCTTCTCATTACTCCTTGCGGCCTCACTTTCCCTTCTGCTTTCCCATACATGGAACCTAAACCACTGATTTATTTTTTAAGATGTAATAGTGCTACTAATGGGGAAAATAACAAAAAAAAAAAAAAAATACTCACCACATCTCTCCATACTCAAAAATATGCTGCGGCTGCCGACACTGAAATATCTCTCTCTGGTCTAGTCCTTCGGTCCCAGGAGGAACAGGTCTGGTTTTCGGTATAGAGGCCCCCCCGGCCGACATCAACAGTGTCGTCTATTTGTGAATGCTGCAGCCAGTCATGGCCTCTGCAGTAACCGCATCACAAGCGGGACGTGACTGCTGCGACGTGCAGCTTGTAAAGAGATCACCACTGAGACCTGTGATTGGATGAAGCAGTCGCTGGCACAAAAACCTGGGGGGCCTGTAACTGCAAGAATTGGAGAAAACGGTGATTAATGTTTTTTTTTTTTGTTATTATTATTACTTTTTCTTATTGTTATTGGCACCATCGGCTACCCTATTACATCATAAAAAAGCTTGCCTGATTCAAGGGTTAGTCCCTATTATTTTGGTGCTGCATCACATTTTAAGATTTCCCTGCACAGTGACGCCACAATGAATAAGGAAATCTTACAATTCTCTGCACAGTTGGGTGGTCGGGAGCACCACAGTGCAAGAGTAGACTGTGAAGGGGACACTTTACTAAATCACCATTGTGACCCCTTCATTTTCAGCACCAGTGGAGGTACCAAAGTTTGGACTGTTAACAATAAAAATGGGACTGCAAATTCTAGCAACAAATGTCATTTTATAAGATGGAACAAACCCTTTAAGACAACCCCATATGCAGAAAACCATGATATATGGGGTATATGGGTGTACTACAGAGCAGGCGGGCCCACTTCTCCATTACACCCATGTAAGGATGTACAGTAGAGCATTAGTAAAGGGGCTGTCTGATCTTCATCTACGAGCTGCGACAAATCGGTCTGAACAACATTTTGTAAATGAAATAAACACTAAAAATAAACATTCTGTGAAAAACATGTCAATTATATAGAGAACTTCTCCAAAGAATACACAACTATATATTTTACTAAACAGCAACATATATACATTTAGCAGTAACGTGGCAGGGGCAGGTTACTCACTCTCATAACACAGCTGTGTCACCTCACTTCAACTTCTCAACAGCAGTAAATCGTGGATTAGCACCGCTTAACTACTAATTGAATGGATGTGGCAGTCCTGCCTCTGCTAGGTACATTTCAGACTATATAGAAGGAGGAAGGAAAAGGCCACCTAAAAAGCAGGTAGAGAACTGTACAATAGGGAAAATTGCGATCAGCTTATCCAAGGGATACAAGTAACAAGTTCCTGGGAATCTTGACTGGGCTATTTACTTCTATAGGAAATGGAATTAGTCGGGAAAAAAATTGGACTTTTCGTCTACGAACTGTAACTGCACAGTGGTATCAAAAGCCATTGGAAATGTAGAGTTAAAGTTCTGTAAAACAATGTAGTTTCATGTCCTCACAGATCGGCTGTATTATATACTGCTAAGGGACAAGAATCTCTCACATTGAGGAGAGCACCAGTGAAGGTGTGTAGAGTTTGAATTGCCTTTTGCCCTCTACTAAGAATCTACATATCACAAGGCATTACGGGAAAGGAGCTGGGAGCTCATGCGCCCTCTGTTGGATGTAACAGATCCTCAATTTGCTTTTGACTCACCGAGTCTTGAGACACTGACTCGGTGAGTCAAAAGCAAATTGAGGATCTGTTACATCCAACAGAGGGCGTATGAGCTCCCAGCTCCTTTCCCATAATGCTTTATATACTGCTAGAAAGCTGACTTTCAGCTTTGCCGGTATGCACCCAGAGATAACCGCACCAATATGCCTCCATTATTAGAGAGGCGGACCTTACAGCCTAGCGTCATCGCAGGACTGTGAGGTACACCTCCCTGACTGTACTCATCCATAGCCCTATTCTATCAGGAGCGGCATACTTGATACTAGGCGGTAACGCCCACCCTTCTGACAGTGGAGGGATATCGGTGCCGAAAGTCACCAATGCATAATATTATTAAATGTATGTCCCAAAATATTATATGGTATCCCGATCAAAATCACATGAGGACCTGTAAATAAATGGGAAAAACTGTGGCAGAAAATATATCCAGTGACACGGATTAATGCAGTCCAAGTTATTCAATACGCTCTGTAAGGCATCTCTAATCTATACATGTGCTTCTTTTCTGAGGTTCTGTACAGTCTTGTACCTTCTGTTAGCTGCAGCTGCTTTTCTCAGCCTGTGGGAGGATCAGCTTGCTGGTCGGTTTCTAACCCTAGTTGTTAATCGAAGACCCTTTACCAATTGTAATGTAACATGAACATGATCTCAACACTCCCTCTTGGACTACAAGATTTCAGAAGGAACACTTTCCATGCTCTTAATGGAGAAGTTCAGCATTGTCTGGGAAAGCAGGATACAGGACTTGTACTTTATTCACACCAATGGAATTTAAAATTATTTTTCCCCACTGTGACTCCAACTCCGTACTGGCGTGGATCACACATTGGTGACCACCGCCAAGAACAATACTACAGTACTCAATCAATCCTGACATAGTTAGAAATATAAATAGGCGAACATTGTGAAATCTCCTGTACAACTTCAAGAACATGAAGTCCGCACAAGCACAAAAAGCATCGATGACCCTTATACAAAGGTCAGATAGATCCAAGTAAAATTTAAATTAGGAGAAATGAATAATCAAAAAGGGTAAATAATATAGGCCATAGGACATCTGCCCAGACCCCACTCTCTCCTGAACAGTCCAACAAGCACCATCTCTCATGCATCTTCCCGCTCTCTTCTGAAAACACTTTTTGTGCTCTCACCGTCCCACAAGTTTTCTATCCCCTACCATTTTGTGTCTTGGAAACCCCCATGAACTTATCTATGTCTGCTCTGGACCAATGGTTGATGATATAAGGTTTCCATTTCCTAAAGAAGTTTCAAGTTTAAGACTCCTTATGCCTTTCTACCTCTATTCTTTCTGAGGCCTGGGTTACATCTACGTTCGGGTTTCCGTTCGTGGAGTCTTCTTGGGGACCCACCGAACGGAAACCTATACGCATAAAAAAGCGGTTTACTTGGGAAACCCGCGGACCCCATAGATTATAATGCTTGCAGCACTTTCCTCTCCGCATGCTTCGTGCGGAAACCGAGCGGAAAGCACAATGACCCCATTATAGTCTATGGGATCCGCAGGTTTCCCAAGTAAACCGCTTTTTTTATGCGTATAGGTTTCCATTCGGGGGATCCCCAAGCGGACTCCCTTAACGGAAACCCGAACACAGATTTGAACCGGTCTAAACTGTTTAACCTCTGCAAGAGATCTAACAATTCTGACTCAACTTAATTGTTTTGCCTGCAATGACTCACCCTATGCACGGTGACATCTGCTTAACCCCTAATAAATGCCCCTAAATTAGCACAATTTGCCATACATATTTAGATGTATTACCTTATATTTTATGCTTACTTGCAAACCCCACACTGTGAATTAAGTCAAGAAAATAGTGTCAAAAGGACAGAGACAGAGTATAAAAAGTATAGTAAACTTTTGCCTTGTATAAATTGAAGTTTGATCTGGCCAATAACTGGTTAAAAGCCGAAATATTTGCTGCAGCCAATGAGTCTGACAGTAAATTAAGGCGAAGGCCAAAACAGTGAGCAATGCTTATAAACCATAATTGCTATGGAATAAAACATGAGGACTTTGACAAGAATAAAAATCTCCCAAATCCTGGAGTTCTAATAATAAAGAGGTAGCAATCCTGCAAAATAGATTTTCTGCAGAAAAAAAAATTTAAAAAAAAAAAAAAAAAACTCCATTCCAATCGAATGTCTAAACTCTGGATAACAACCAACTTTTCTACAAGATAATTATATGTGGAGGTTAAAACTAACTTCATGTGCGTGCTCCATACTTTGAGAGTTTGAGCTTTTTTTTTTCTTCTTCATCTGTCCAAAATATGACAAAATTAAAAAAATAAAATACAATTTAATGCTAACAAAACGTGATATGTATTTCCCGTATTAGTGGCGGTGATATGAAACGAAAATTTTCAGTGAATGCTTTAATATTTTTATACATGGATGCATTATAGCAAGCTCAAAGGGTTAGTCAGATGTGACAGCAATTACATATATATATATATATATATATATATGCAATTATAATTACATATGATTAAAAAAGAACTATTTTCTATTATATGTAATTAAAATTTTATATATATATATATATAATTAAATATATATTTTTTATTATTGCAACATTTAAAAGTGTAATTAAAAAATACAATAAAAAACCTGATCCTTAGCAAAAAAAAAAAATTCCCAGGACAATTCTTCTCATTATTCTCTTGCTTAGAAAGCATCTATTTCTGAGGAAGAAAAAAAAAATGACATAGAAAAATAGGTGTTGCTTTCCTTAATGGGGTAAATTTAGAACTTACATTTAAGACAGTAGCTATCTAGAACAACAGACAAATACCATATAAGTGTGGGGTTACACAGGGGTTGCAGCGGGATAGCCAAGGAAAAATCTGCAAATTACAGTAGCCGTGTTATGGATCGGATTTAAATGTCTTGTGATGCGTGTTTGGAACACGCAGCATGTGCAGTATTGCATGTTCGGCTGCAGTTTTGAACCTTTGAAAGTTAGGACAAGCCTATTGGAGACTGCAACTAAAAGCAAAAAAATAAAAAAAACTCCAAAAACAATAGTCTGCTTAGTAGCAAAAGACTATAGGTGTAGGATGATGTATATTGGGCTTTTTTTCCCTCATTCAGGATGGCTTCACAGAGGTTTTCTAAAGCTGGATGTGAAAATGATACAAAAAAAGAGTCCATACACCCTATACTAGAATTAGACTAGATCTAGATCATATCATTTAGCTGTCAGCTGCACAGGGGAGAGAACTCTTTAAGGCGAAGGCTCCACGTTGTGGAAACGCAGCTTTTGCTGCGATTTTTTGAGCCAAAGTCAGGAGTGGATTTAACAGAAGGAAACCATCTAAGAGCTTCCTTTATATTTTCCAATCCTTTTTAAGCCACTCCTGACTTTGGCTCAAAAAAACGCAGCAAAATCTGCAACAAAAAAACACTGAATTTCCGCAACGTGGGGCTTTAGCATTAAATAGCTTTTTCTATTTAGCACAAGACAAATCTATAGTCAAGGCTTTGATGGAACAGGAAGAAAACTAAGAGTAGACCAGTACCGAACAGCCTCGGCTTCTGGACAAGTTCATGTCTGAGTTCCACTTCTTGATGGAAAGTATAAGAAGCATAAAGAAAGCTAAGGAGTGCCAGACTCCCAGCAGGCTGTGTTTTCTAGTCTGGCAAGCAGATGCCGTTTTGAAGGCTATATAAATGGCCTGTAGTAACAATAGGTTTCTCATTCTCTCTCTTTTTTTTTTAAGAAACACAGGCACATAGGATAAATACAACTAGGCCTAGGCACTAGCACACGTATGTATGGGCTGGTTTGGAAGGAGTCTTAGATATACAGGAACATTTTAACAAGGAGCAGGTGAGTGGGCATGGCTTAGGATAAGTTTGCCTTCTCTAATGTAAGCATGTAAGAAGCTTTCCATTCTCTTGCCGTGATCTTCAAAAGAATCAAAAACTGAGACAACTCTTTAAAGCATACCTGTCATTTCAGATAACTTTTCAAGATATGGTGCCATGTGTGTAACTGCCGTACACTACACACAGTATGTAGAGGAGAATCTACTCTATAACTCTCTCATTTTAACAGCTGCAGGACTATGCAGAACATATGTAGAGAAGTACTGGTCTGTACAGATGTGAGTAAAGTACTTTGGCTGTGATAGTTTTTGTTTAGGTCTAGCATCAGATTGAGCCGGTCTTTCTCTTCTCTTTCTGCTCACTCTCCATAGACATCTATAGACATGAGTTGTCCGAGTCAGGAGACCTGCAGTCAGTCTCGAGACGGCTAAAACAGTCATTTTCAGAGTGAAAGGCAGTTTAGCAGAGGTGAGGGGCGCAGGTAAAGAGCCTGATAATAGCAGAAAGGCAAAAAGAGGCATTTTTCTGTGATTAAGATTACAAAATTTTTTTACAATCGCCTGTACCATACATTTATGTAAAGTTTAAATCGATATTAATTAAATCATTTCTTTAAAAAATAAAATAAAATAAATACTATTCTTGCAGAATTATTCAGGGGATAAATAAATAATGTTCCGCTTCACTGATTATATAAAATCCTTTCACATTGTGAACATAAATTTAAAAAGTTTTTAATTTTCTTCCTGTGAAAGATGGAAACTGCTATTTTATGATTTTAACCTTCCTCCTGCACGAGAGGTGTGCAAAATACTTGAGGTAAAACTGTTAATCTGGGACTAGCCTATAAAGCAGCTCAAGTAACAGGACTTAGACAGATCTGTTTGAAGTGAGCAGTGTTAGAAAGGGCAGCAAGTGCCCACAGATGTAGTCACCACAAATTCCTCCCCCTCCAATGTCAATAGAACAGAGAGAAGTGTAGAGCTTCAATGCTCACATTCAGCCTTGTGTGTGTTAATTCAACAAATTGCTGGCCTTCCAGTGCATTCTCGCCTGTGCCGATTGGGTCACGTGGACCCCCAAAGACAATAAACTTTTGACCCCTGAAAATCACCTTGTAATGGACTACATTACATTCATGTTTGCAGTGTCTTGTAAAACATCATAACATTGCAAAGTTGATGTACAGGACTTTCTACCTTCAAGGTGTCTTCCTCTAGAAGTTGCATGCTGTAGATGATGATGACTATGTCAGCCGATAATAGGGCTGGGCAATTAATTGAAAAATAACCAAAACCGACCATCAATCTGGTTAACTTACGTGATTTTGTATGTCTGTTGTTTCAGTTCGATTAAACCTGCAGTTTAGTTTGCACCAAAGACGTCCGAACCAGAACTCCTATTAACATACTCTGAGGTCTCTTCGGACCCCCAGAGTTTAATTAGCAGAGGCCCATGGGAGATGAGCAAATATAAAAAAAAACAAAAAAAAAATAAAAAAAAACAACAACATCGCTAACACACCTCCCCTGGGCTCTAGTACAGGTCCTCGTGCTCTTCAGGCCTCTTGAATGATGACCGGGACCGCTGAGGCCTGCGATTGGTCACACCTCCTGTAGACTCCTGTGCCCCACAACGGTAATCTACTGTTGTGGGGCAGAGTAGATTATGAGGTTGATTATGAGGTCGGATTATAATGGGACAAATAGGCAATAGGCAACATATTTCCCCTTATTATAAGCTGTACCTAGGAGTGTGGTCACTGGGTGGGGCTTTATATAATTATCATTAATCGAGGTAAAATGCCCATTTAATCGCAATTTTGGTTTAGGTCATAATCCCCCAGCCCTAGCTGCTCATTAAACAAATCATCATGTTTTTCTGGAGTTTACCTTCACAATCTTTCCGTCAAGTAGAGTCAGGAAGGACTCACGCACCTGGAATGAAATCTACGCTATTCAGGAACTGGTTTAGATTTCAGGTATAACTCAGGAACGTTTTCTATAGTGAGTTATAGTAAATCTGACATGTGAAGGCACCCCCCACCCTTGCCCACCTTTGGTTCTGACCGCTTTTATAAAAAATCGGTAGTGGAGCACATAATGTGGAAACTCGCTCACCACAACCACCAATCCTTGGTGCAAAGAAGGACTGTGCACAAAGATGAGCCACATCTACACCAGAAAACTGACCTATATGATTTAGTAAATCCTCCCCCTATTTTTAAGAAAAACATTTGATTTGAGAATTTCCTTTTTTTTATTACAATTTTATTTTATTTTATGCAATTTAAACCGAAACACAAAAAAAATTGGAATTCTCAAAGCTTAAAGAGTTGAAAGTCATGAATGTCAGGACAGTTTGATCTCCATTTACAACCTGACGCAAAGGAAATAAGAGGGCAAAGTTCTCTCATTTTTTTTCTCAACAGTCGTGGAGGATTGGAATGACAAAAAGTCATTACATGATAATAACATACAGACGTCAGAGGAGACAAGGAGCCTGAAGGAAGTGATGTTCCATGGCCAGAAGATCCGAACAGGAAAAACAGGTGAGTATGATGGGCTGGGGGGGGATAGTATTGGTGAAGAGAATGGGGAAAGGGAACATCACCAGTAAATATACATTTTTGTTAAAGTAAGTAAGTTAGAAGATAGGCAGGGGGAGGGTGTTTAGCTTAGGGTAAAAGTATTGTTTTATCCCAGACAACCCCTTTAAGAAGAGAAAGTAGAGCCCAATATCATAGTCCTGGACAACTCCTTAGAATTACTGCTCATGTTATATTGACTCCAGTGATGAAATAGTGCAGAAAACAAAGCATGGCCTTTAGGCTTTCAAGTTTTTTTTTATTTCCAAAAGTGAATGTCCTACTGTAGTATTAACAATAACCCATATTATTACATCTTGGAGGGTCAGTCTATTTTTGCCAATAAAGCATCCCCAGGAGAAAGTAGTTTGTTTTCTTCTGCAGAAGAGACAGAGGCCACAATGAGATGAGAAATAAATGTTGCCAGTAAAATGACGTCACAGTAACCACACGCTGCTGGAAGGGTCAAGAATCGCTTCTGTTCCAAACACATAAACCTGGGAACTGCATAAAGTGACAGATCTCCACCCTATTTTAGTAGTTCTGGAGACACAAAACATACTAAACATGGTAGAGATATATGGGTTTTATGAATATCTGACCACACATATGCCTAGAAATAATGAGGAGGATTGAAGCGATGGGTTTGGTGGTTCTAATGTCCAGCATTCAGCTGTTATCACCAGGGAAATCTGTGTGCGGTCACTCATCTCCCCCACAGCAACCATTAGTTGGTTAACATAGTAGTCAAGAAATGGGCCACCCGCCACAAATGGGCAGCCGGTGACACTGCAGCTTTCGTTTTTTAAGGTCAGGCTACTATCCATCAATCATTCTCGATCTCAGGCTGTCTATTAAAAAGACATACATAACATACAATAAGAGGAGAATATTTCCAAAAGCTCAATACAAGATAAGGGTGGGTTCACACCTGCGCTTCAGTCCGTCCGTTGCCAATCCGAGTGAAAATCTCGGCGAACGGGATTGGCATCGGATACAGACCGGTCAGCGACGCATTGGTTAAAAACCCATTCATTTGAATGGGTTTTTAAAGCAATGCGAGGATGTCCGATTGCACCCTCTGCGCTGCGAATCCTTTTTTTTTCGTCAGAAACAAAGTCGGACATGCAGGACTTCGTGTCCGACGAAAAAAAAAAAACGGCTTTGCAGCGCAGAGGGTGCAATCGGACACCCTCGCATTGCTTTAAAAACCCATTCAAATGAATGGGTTTTTAACCAATGCGTTTGCTGACCTGTCTGTATCCGATGCCAATCCCGTTCGTCAAGATTTTCACTCGGATTGGCAACGGACGGACTGGAACGCAGGTGTGAACCCACCCTCAGTTACATAAACTTACACATTAGAGAAAAGTCAGCGCAATGTGTAGAGGGGCCTTCCGGTTCCCCCAAAAGATAAGCAACTTGAAGATGTGTCTGGCAGCGGCTTCATTCGTTCTCCCCAATGAACACATATACACACTCTCCAGACTCCATAGTATAAAAAGCGAAGGCCCATGGGAGGTGAGCAAACATAAGAACACGGTTACTCACCTCTGCTGGGCTCCGGCACTGGTCTTTGTCCTATTCCGGGCTCCTGAATAAGGTCAGGGGACCACTGACACAAAAGATGCAAGAGTGACGTCAGTAAGGCGTTACCACATTTGCGTCAGGTGACAGCTGAGGCCCAATACCAGGCCTCAGTTGTCCCTGATGTCATTCAGAAGACCTGAAGAGGATCATAAGCAGTTCTGGTTTGAGAGTTTTTGGTCTGAATGAAACCGCCGGGTGAACCTCTCGAGGCTAATCTCAAAGTTCACCCAACACACACTCCAAAAGGGGCGTGGTTGTAAAGGAGGCATGACCTAAATAATTGCTCGTTAATTGTAATTAAGATAAAATGCCTGATTAATCGTGATTTTGATTCAGGTTATAATCTCCCTGTCGTAGTGTACGGGCACCTTAACTATTCTCCTTCTATTGTATATTTGCCAACTACTTAAAGCAACAACTCTTTGATAGGACAACAAGTCTCAAAGCCTTGAACTTCAATGCTAAACATTAAAGTTGAGCGTACATATTGCCATTTCAGTAACAAGGATATATATATTATGGTGTTGATGCACCACCCTCAAACATCTTATGATCCTAGATAAAAATCCATTCAGAATGTTACACACACACACAGAAAAAAAAAAAAATCAATGATGACAGCTTTTTCATGAAAGTATTTGCTATGCAATGAAACAGGCCAAACAATGGAGCTTTTTGGTTTTACCAATTGGCACAATTCTGAAAATGTTAATGCAATGCTAGGTAGACTGCAAATATAGATATTGTTCACCAGAGAGAGCAGGCAGTCACCTGGGGATAGGAAACAGTCATCTTATTTACTGCTTTCTCCTGTTTATGTACTTTGTAAGTGTTGTTGACTTGTGTATAATTATACAGGCCAGACATGGATCAGACAACTCACAATTCCTACTAAGGAGCGATTTTATTACATTCATAATATTATTTTCTATATTGAGTCTACATTACTCTGTAATTTGTATAACTGTTTAAAATATCTTACATACTCTAAGAAAAAAAAAAAAAAAAAAAAAAAACAGATAACGATGAAAAATTGACCCAAAAATGTACCCATTTACTGAGTGAAATGTAACAAACAGTCATTTTAGCTAACCAATGACCCTGACATTACATGGAGTGACAACTTTCAGCTGATAAATCTTCACCTATGAACAATCTCCCCTTGATAGGATGTTCCCAACCAAATAATTCATCCTATGCCCAGTGCCATCTTATGTTAGAAGTACAAACATCCTTTGTCATTTCCATTTCTTATGTAAATATTTTTTTCTTATACCTAATCTTTACAATTGTACTGTAGATCCTTCAGCCATTTAGAGAGGACCTATCACCACCTCCATAAACTCCAACTCTTTAGATCCTTCAATATACAGTGAAACCTCTATGAGACGACAACCCAAAATTGCATTAAAAAGTGGTCTTCTAGGGAGTGGTCTTTTCAAAGACGATGGCTAGTATGGAAAACGGAAAATTTGTCACAGAAAATGTAAACCAGGTAAAGAGGTCCTCTAAAAGAGATAGAATTTATACTTGGTTCACAACAGCGTTTGGGTTTCAGTCCTTCGGGTCTGCATGCGGAACGGAAAGTCGGAAACCCTGTCTGCTTAAAAGGCGGTTACACGCAGAAGCGTTGTTTTTATACTGAAACCGGAAAAGAGAAAAATCCTTCTTGCAGGACTTTTCTCTTCGCCGATTTTAATCAGAATCTGGAACGGAGTCTCTACAGAGACTCGAATGCTAGTGTGAACCTAGCGTTAAGAGAGATTCTGGAGAAATTGTTTTTTCTTTCTAGACCCCACACCCATTGAGCAATATACAAATTAGGTACGCTGTGAGGTGGGTGGTCCTAGACTGGTCCAGCTCAGAGACCACCCTGCTGACAGTAGAGAGCCCGAATAGCATATTGGGTGCTGACACTAACAGAAATGACTACTCAGAAATGGTGCAGACTAGAAAAAAAAATTTCAACTGTGTCGAGATCAGTGGAGCGGTGACTATTGAGGGATGCAAAGAGTTAGAGTTGGCGGAGGTGATGAAAGGTCCTCTCTAAAGTGCACCTGTGAAAGATTTCAGTAAGATGGTTAACGTGTGCTTGGGTAGTTTCTAGTGTGAATTCTCATATGTCAACTTTTGAGAGGGTTATATTAAAAAAATAAGGTTTGATGCTAGATTATACCGGGACCTTTTTTATTTTTATTTTTTGCTGCAAGTTTTGCCGCAAATCTACATCAAACGCTACATGTGTTACAGATAGATCTCATTTTAGGCATTGAACAGGATGAAAACTCGAGAGGGTAAAAAAAATAAATAAAAAATTACAACATATTCACAGCATGCCCTCAATTCTGCAACATGTGAATTTGCCCATATGTTTTGTGTTCTTCTATTCTGTGAATGAAAGAGCAGAGGGGCATCAAAATGTGCTCCCTAATATAATAGCTTAAGCCTGCCTAGCTTTCATGTGGTAAAGAAATTCAACGTTTATTACCCGCTCCCACTAGAAAGAGAATTAACACAGCAATGTATTAACAATATTGTCCCACAAAAATTTAAGCTGAGGAGCTACACATGATTTAATTATTAAATGATGATTATAGTAATAAAAGTAATTAAGAAATGAAACATTAATATTGTATTAATATAAATCACAATTCCAATAAAGTAATTATTATCGTAATCTAAAAATGTATTTATTAAAATATATTTTAAGGCAAAACCTTGTCAAAAAAGTGAAATAATAATAATATAAAAGTAACTAACCACAAAAACTGTAGAAGAAAGGAATAAAGGGCAGCATGTTCAGGCAGGACACAGTTTTCCATTGGAAACACATCCACTTTACATTATTTTCCATATGTATAATAAAAAATAAGTTGGATACCTAATTGTGTATGATTAAAGGTCTTACGCCTTTTTTTTTTTTTTTTTTTTTTTAAACATGTAATTGACATCATTAAAAGGGTATTTTCTATATTTTTTTTCACCAGGTTTGAACAATAAAGCTCTCTCTCTCTCTCTCATATATATATATATATATATATATATATATATATATATATATATATATATCTATATAGAGAAATATATATAGATATAGATATATAGAGATATATATACCTCTAAAAATGAGAAAACATAGCTTAAAGCTACAGTATCATAATGTTCTACGGCCACCCAAGTACAGTAAAAATGTATAAAACAAAAAAAAAAAAAAAAAAGTTACAATTTAATGTAGCCTGACCACACACAGATTGTGGCAATGTATATATGTATATTAAGGGAAATTGTACAACAATGTAAGGGAACATAAATGTTGAATGTGTGCCATTTCCTGACTGATAGCTTTCAGGAAGGTTTAAAACTATAAAATTACAGGGGTGAGGGGGAACAATCCAGCAGCTGAAAAAAGTGACAGACGTACAAATAAACAAAAATGATTTACAAAATATTCCTTTTGGGATTTAAATTATTCTGGAAAAATCTTCAAAAACGTTTATCAATTTTTTTTTTCCCCCAGTCTATTTTATTATTGCCAAGGAGTTAATAAATGACAAGTAATAATTTTAAGTAACTACAGAAATGCAGAGTCTCCGGCGCTGGTCTGGAAATAAAACAAGTACTAGGAGAAGACTAATTAAAATAATGTGTAAAAATGTTATGTACAAAATAAAATTCTGCTGTGGCCGAAATATTACATTAAAATGAAATAAGAGCCTAGACATTCTGTTTTATTTATTATATTATTCTGTAAGGGGAAAAACAGTGAAATTTATGGGAGAAGGAAAAGTTTGTGGAGTCACAATATTCATTACCTAACGGATGCGAGTTTTCACAAAGTACACAAATTAAAGCTGATATAGGAAGCTTAGCCTTTATGGTATGTTCGGTGTAGACCAAGTCTACAAATAGTGGCTTCTGTATAATGGAGAATGTTTTATGGTAAAGGATTTTCATGTTTTAGCTTATTACACGGCACTTTTTTTTCTATACCCGCCTTAAATTTTTTTACTTTCATGACACTAAACAAACAGTTGTTGTTAGCTAAAACATACCTATACAGAGAGCCTATTTATGCTCATTTTAAGAGGAAATATGGCACCTTCGGAATATGAAAGAAAAAAAAGCAGGCTAATGCACAAGAGTAGAATAAAAATACAGCATCATTTAAAACATAAAAAAAAATAAAATACTAAAATATCATGCAAGCTAAATGGTTTGATTTTGAATTTAAA
Source organism: Leptodactylus fallax (assembly GCA_947044405.1). Classification (NCBI taxonomy): domain Eukaryota; kingdom Metazoa; phylum Chordata; class Amphibia; order Anura; family Leptodactylidae; genus Leptodactylus; species Leptodactylus fallax. The sequence continues at coordinate 2,369,759 of CAMRHE010000219.1, read as the reverse complement.
AAAAATTATTCAAATAATTAAAGGATAAAATAAAATAGAAGTTGTCTTTAATACGAGGTTGAATATTCCATACTATAGTCATTATTGAAGAAGGACAAGAGTCTATACTACTTGTAGAAGAATCAGTATCTGCAGCGGCTTGGATGACACACAGGCAGCGCAGAGAATCATTTCTAATACATTCATGTCTGGCACAAGACTGGCGTTTACTGAAGATCTTTCTAATGTCTCATGCTGTTTTCATTAAGGGAAACTGCAGAGCCGAGGCAGAAGTATAACCATGTAAATAGATGAAGTGGTAAAAAAAAAAAAAAAAGTGTCATCTCTAGGAAAGAACAATTATTGAATTTATTAGAATAGATAATAATGGTGGATAATAGACAATTAGATGAGATACATAACTTTAGACAAATATAGTAATAAATAAAACTGCAGCCGGTCTCTCATGCTATAGTGGATTAAGTACATCGTACATCTGCAATACAAAGCGAGCTCTGAATAAATCTTGCATCCTCCATGCACTCTAAGAACACCAAACCACAGTAACACGTTCCTTCAAAGCTCTAAATAGTTTTAATAAAATGTGAGAGATGGAGAAAAAAAACAGAAAAAAAAAAAAAATGAAGATATAATGTAATATGGCTAGAGATAACCTAATGTACTGTCAAAAGAAATCTATAATGCTGTATACTATAGATTAGTCTCTGTTCACACTTCATTTGAGACTTCCATACTGTAAACGTCAGGAAGATTTACCAGCGCATGCCACCCTATATTATCTGCTGTTTTAGTTGTGTCCCACACCGAGCCTGATCTGTGCTGCTAGTGGTATACAACCCACTAGAGTTGAGCGAATCGAAGCTGCAGAATTGGAATTCGATCCGAATTTCAGGAAATATCCGATTCGCATTGAATCCGAATTTCCTCACGCTTCGTGGTAACGATTCGCATTTAGTTCAAAATGGCTGCTGTACATATTAGGACATGGGGCAAGGAACTCTGGGAACGTGGGATCATCCACAATGCCATGTGTGCAGCCAATCAGCAGCCAGCCCTGTGATGTCACATCCCTTTAACCCCTTCGCGAGCGCACACGGCATGTTTGACCGTTGCATCCAAGGTGTTAAATACCCCCGATCGGTTATGGAGCAGGGTGTTAGCTGTAACTGACACCTAACACCCTGACCCATAACCGATCCGAGGTTTTAACGCCTTGGTTGCCGCGGTCAAACATGACCGCGGCATCCAAGGGGTTCCACCATTTTGCCGCCCACCCTGGCTCTCTGCAGCCAATAAATAGCTGTTTTTGTTAAGCAATTCGCCGCGATTTAATTTGGATCGAATAGAATCGTATAGCAAAATTTGGCGAAATTGCCGAATCGAATTTTTGAATACTTTGCTCATCTCTACAACCCACCTTCTCACCATGCAGCTAGCTGCACTGTTCAGGCTTCAAACAGGTCTAGGATAAGCCTGAACCCTCACCTATCATTGGCCAGGACTCTATATACTTTATACTGAGGGATGGATTGTTACCATTGTAACATACAAAAACTCACCTCAGCTACATGCTGCACATACCACTAAGACACTACTTGACTTAGTATTGTGCTTTGGTTTCCTGAATATTATAGGGGTTATCTGGTTTCTAAGATGGACGACCAATCCTTAGGACAGGCCATCAATAGTAGATCTTAGGAGGGTCCTACTCTTTATTTCTGCTCAAACTAAGCAGTAAAATATGCAACAAAATAGGCAGCTTTTCTGCAACATGTGACCTCGGTCTTAGTGTGCAGTAGCACTGCTCACACTGTATGCCGCTGTATCGGCAGCACTATTAGAAAATAAATAAATAAATAAAAAACACATGGTATGAAGATTTTCCAGATGTGTCTGCATAGAAAGCCTTCATTTTCGACTGGTAGGGGGTCTGACTTGGCACCCCTGTCTATCAACTGGAGAGGCTGTAGTTCTTGTGCGAGTATTGTGATTGGTTCATTGTGATACACTGCCCCTGCTTAGAACACTACACTTTTCCTAGAGTCTGCTCTGGGTATTGCATCACTGACCCGTGAATGAAGGGACACTACAATACTCAGAACAGCCCCTACTAAAAGCATAACAGAGGGTGTAACCAAAGTAAAAGATGAGCTCACACAGCTGACAGGTAAAGGTACCAAGAGTTGGACCCCAATGATCTAAAACGGAAGGCCGTCAATTTGAAAGTCGAAAGTTAGATATTCTCTATAAAAGAATATCAATATCTAATTATTGCAGACAAAATAATCACTGCTAATATATAAAGAAATATATATATTGATGTAATATGGCTACAAATACTAATACCTTACATAGAGTTACAATATGACTGCCAGCATCAAGCTCTGCTAACCTCAAATCAGGAATCTTTTATGGTACTGGAGAGGATTATCAAACTTCAGAAACCAACCTGCGATAAGGCAGTCTGGGGTTTTGAGTGTGAAAGTTTTTCAGCCCTTTGGGCAGGAGTTTGCTGTGTGGTTACAGATGAAGAATTCTCGTATATTCATTGTGGTGAAGAAAGAAACCAAAAGCAGGATTACCTCGTCTAACAGGATGAGGCAGAAGCATCTTGTCAAAATCTTTACATGGTCTTCGGGAATGAGACGCGTAACTTAGTCTCTCCACTCACATCTGAACTGTACTGTCTTGAGTGCTTTAAGTATATAGTATTAACAGAAATGTAAGAAACTTATATGTGCATATCTATTAGATTTGCATTAAGAATAGACATACCTAAAGAAAGTGACTTCTGTCCACAGTGAGGGCAAGTTTATAAAGGCGTAATTTTTATGGCAGAATCTGTTGCAAAAATTCTGCCACCCATTTATTTTAATGGGAGGCAGGAAAAAAAAAAAAAAAGTGTCCGCCCGATCTATAGGTGGATCTTACTAAACCCTTCCACTGAAGTGAATGGGAATTGAAAGTCTTAGTAACACCGGAGGGACCATTTCTGTGGATGCTGCATGGTAGGACCTACTGCAAAATCTGCAATGTGCACTTACTCTGAAGATGTGGATAGTCACAATGCGATCACATGGTATCACTGTGGAATGGAACAGAGAATGATAACGGACGAATAAAGCACTCAGTAACGGAGGCTCAGTGGTTAGTACTGCAGCCTTACAGCGCTGGAGTCCTGGGTTCGTATCCTGCCAAGGACAACATCTGCCAGGAGCTTGTATGTTCTCCCCGTGTTTGCGTGGGTTTCCTCCGGGTACTCCGGTTTCCTCCCACACTCCAAAGACCTACAGATAGGGAATGTAGATTGTGAGTCCTATATGGGACAGTGACTGCCAATGTCTGTAAAGCGCTGCGGAATATGATGGCGCTATATAAGTAAGCATAATAAATAATAAATAAATAAAACGTTTCATGGCCATTACGAACAGGGAAAAATATTAACATTTTTCTAGAGTGCTGCCTTAAGGGAAGACTTATTCTTAGCAGTCTGCTAAAGTTCTATGCACTGTGTTTTGATAGTCCCGTGGCTACTTACAGTCATATGAAAAAGTTTGGGCACCCCTATTAATCTTAATCATTTTTAGTTCTAAATATTTGGGTGTTTGCAACAGCCATTTCAATTTGATATATCTAATAACTGATGGACACAGTAATATTTCAGGATTGAAATGAGGTTTATTGTACTAACAGAAAATGTGCAATATGCATTAAACCAAAATTTGACCGATGCAAAAGTATGGGCACCTCAACAGAAAAGTGACATTAATATTTAGTAGATCCTCCTTTTGCAAAAATAACAGCCTCTAGTCGCTTCCTGTAGCTTTTAATCAGTTCCTGGATCCTGGATGAAGGTATTTTTGACCATTCCTCTATACAAAACAATTCCAGTTCAGTTAAGTTTGATGGTCGCCGAGCATGGACAGCCCGCTTCAAATTATCCCACAGATGTTCAATGATATTCAGGTCTGGGGATTGGGATGGCCATTCCAGAACATTGTAATTGTTCCTCTGCATGAATGCCTGAGTAGATTTGGAGCTGTGTTTTGGATCATTGTCTTGCTGAAATATCCATCCCCAGCGTAACTTCAAATTCGTCACTGATTCTTGTACATTATTCTCAAGAATCTGCTGATACTGAGTTGAATCCATGCAACCCTCAACTTTAACAAGATTCCCGGTGCCGGCATTGGCCACACAGCCCCAAAGCATGATGGAACCTCCACCAAATTTTACAGTGGGTAGCAAGTGTTTTTCTTGGAATGCTGTGTTTTTTGGACGCCATGCATAACGCCTTTTTGTATGACCAAACAACTCAATCTTTGTTTCATCAGTCCACAGGACCTTCTTCTAAAATGAAGCTGGCTTGTCCAAATGTTCTTTTGCATACCTCAGGCGACTCTGTTTGTGGCGTGCTTTCAGAAACGGCTTCTTTCGCATCACTCTCCCATACAGCTTCTCCTTGTGCAAAGTGTGCTGTATTGTTGACCGATGCACAGTGACACCATCTGCAGCAAGATGATGCTGCAGCTCTTTGGAGGTGGTCTGTAGATTGTCCTTGACTGTTCTCACCATTCTTCTTCTCTGCCTTTCTGATATTTTTCTTGGCCTGCCACTTCTGGGCTTAACAAGAACTGTCCCTGTGGTCTTCCATTTCCTTACTATGTTCCTCACAGTGGAAACTGACAGGTTAAATCTCTGAGACAACTTTTTGTATCCTTCCCCTGAACAACTATGTTGAACAATCTTTGTTTTCAGATCATTTGAGAGTTGTTTTGAGGAGCCCATGATGCCACTCTTCAGAGGAGATTCAAATAGGAGAACAACTTGCAATTGGCCACCTTAAATACCTTTTCTCATGATTGGATACACCTGGCTATGAAGTTCAAAGCTCAGTGAGGTTACAAAACCAATTTTGTGCTTCAGTAAGTCAGTAAAAAGTAGTTAGGAGTATTCAAATCAATAAAATGATAAGGGTACCTAAATTTTTGCACCGGTCAAATTTTGGTTTAATGCATATTGCACATTTTCTGTTAGTACAATAAACCTCATTTCAATCCTGAAATATTATTGTGTCCATCAGTTATTAGATATATCAAATTGAAATGGCTGTTGCAAACACCCAAATATTTAGAACTAAAAATGATTAAGATTAATAGGGGTGCCCAAACTTTTTCATATGACTGTATATCGGCTGATCGTTAGGGCTGCTGGGTGTCAGCTGAGTGGTTAGCACCGTTGCCTTGCAATGTTGGGAGTCCTAGGTTCGAATCTGACCAAGGAAAACATCTACAGTACAGACCAAAAGTTTGGACACACCTTCTCATTCCAAGAGTTTTCTGTATTTTCATGACTATAAAAATTGTAGATTCACACTGAAGGCATCAAAACTATGAATTAACACATGTGGAATTATATACTTTACAAAAAAGTGTGAAACAACTGAAAATATGTCTTATATTCTAGGTTCTTCAAAGTAGCCACCTTTTGCTTTGATTACTGCTTTGCACACTCTTGGCATTCTCTTGATGAGCTTCAAGAGGTAGTCACCTGAAATGGTCTTCCAACAGTGTTGAAGGAGTTCCCAGAGATGCTTAGCACTTGTTGGCCCTTTTGCCATCACTCTGCGGTCCAGCTCACCCCAAACCATCTCGATTGGGTTCAGGTCTGGTGACTGTGGAGGCCAGGTCATCTGGCGTAGCACCCCATCACTCTCCTTCTTGGTCAAATAGCCCTTACACAGTCTGGGGGTGTGTTTGGGGTCATTGCCCTGTTGAAAAATAAATGATGGTCCAACTAAACGCAAACCGGATGGAATAGCATGCCGCTGCAAGATGCTGTGGTAACCATGCTGGTTCAGTATTCCTTCAATTTTGAATAAATCCCCAACAGTGTCACCAGCAAAGCACCCCCACACCATCACACCTCCTCCTCCATGCTTCACGGTGAGAACCAGGCATGTAGAGTCCATTTGTTCACCTTTTCTGAGTCGCACAAAGACACGGTGGATCTCAAATTTGGACTCATCAGACCAAAGCACAGATTTCCACAGGTATAATGTCCATTCCTTGTGTTCTTTAGCCCAAACAAGTCTCTTCTGCTTGTTGCCTGTCCTTAGCAGTGGTTTCCTAGCAGCTATTTTACCATGAAGGCCTGCTGCACACAGTCTCCTCTTAACAGTTGTAGAGATGTGTCTGCTGCTAGAACTCTGTGTGGCATTGACCTGGTCTCTAATCTGAGCTGCTGTTAACCTGCGATTTTTGAGGCTGGTGACTCGGATGAACTTATCCTCCACAGCAGAGGTGACTCTTGGTCTTCCTTTCCTGGGGCGGTCCTCATGTGAGCCAGTTTCTTTGTAGCGCTTGATGGTTTTGGCCACTGCACTTGGGGACACTTTCAAAGTTTTCCCAATTTTTCGGACTGACTGACCTTCATTTCTTAAATATGATATGTGTGTCACAAGATGAGCAGCTTTTAAAAACAATACCATTTTGTGATATTTTGCCAAACGATGTTTATCCTCTATGTGTCTATGTATGGTCACGCAATGGTTGTTTTCTAGTCAGTCCCCATACTGTATTTAATTTGTTTCATTAGAGATTGATGTCCTTACCCTTTTTGGGTCTATATTTCAAAAATATACTCAGAAAAATAACACAACTGGGCATCAGACATATAAAAATTAATCTTTTATCTTATCAGGTAATAGGACGGACTTGAATTGTTACTCACTGGCTCCTCCACGTCCATCCAAGGATACTAATTTCACCTGTACATTTACAAATCAGGCAGGACAGCAGAAATACTCTACTATCCCTGTGACTAAAATTCAAGGTATGGGCATTGGATCATGGGAAAGCAGGGACTTCAAAGGGATCTTCGGAGTAATATCACCTGGGGCATTATGGACCTTTAGGAAACAAAATTGATGCTAAAAATGTTACCTAGTGCTAGCAAATATATATATATATATATATATATATATATATATATATATACAGTACAGACCAAAAGTTTGGACACACCTTCTCATTCCAAGAGTTTTCTGTATTTTCATGACTATAAAAATTGTAGATTCACACTGAAGGCATCAAAACTATGAATTAACACATGTGGAATTATATACTTAACAAAAAAGTGTGAAACAACTGAAAATATGTCTTATATTCTAGGTTCTTCAAAGTAGCCACCTTTTGCTTTGATTACTGCTTTGCACACTCTTGGCATTCTCTTGATGAGCTTCAAAAGGTAGTCACCTGAAATGGTTTTCACTTCACAGGTGTGCCCTGTGAGGTTTAATAAGTGGGATTTCTTGCCTTATAAATGGGGTTGGGACCATCAGTTGTGTTGTTCAGAAGTCAGGTGGATACACAGCTGATAGTCCTACTGAATGGAGTGTTAGAATTTGTATTATGGCAAGAAAAAAGCAGCTAAGTAAAGAAAAACGAGTGGCCATCATTACTTTAAGAAATGAAGGTCAGTCAGTGTGAAAAATTGGGAAAACATTGAAAGTGTCCCCAAGTGCAGTGGCCAAAACCATCAAGAGCTACATAGAAACTGGCTCACATGAGGACCGCCCCAGGAAAGGAAGACCAAGAGTCACCTCTGCTGCGGAGGATAGGTTCATCCGAGTCACCAGCCTCAGAAATCGCAGGTTAACAGCAGCTCAGATTAGAGAGCAGGTCAATGCCACACAGAGTTCTAGCAGCAGACACATCTCTACAACAACTGTTAAGAGGAGACTGTGTGCAGCAGGCCTTCATGGTAAAATAGCTGCTAGGAAACCACTGCTAAGGACAGGCAACAAGCAGAAGAGACTTGTTTGGGCTAAAGAACACAAGGAATGGACATTAGACCTGTGGAAATCTGTGCTTTGGTCTGATGAGTCCAAATTTGAGATCTTTGGTTCCAACCACCATGTCTTTGTGCGACGCAGAAAAGGTGAACGAATGGACTCTACATGCCTGGTTCCCGCCGTGAAGCATGGAGGAGGAGGTGTGATGGTGTGGGGGTGCTTTGCTGGTGACACTGTTGGGGATTTATTCAAAATTGAAGGAATACTGAACCAGCATGGTTACCACAGCATCTTGCAGCGGCATGCTATTCCATCCAGTTTGCGTTTAGTTGGACCATCATTTATTTTTCAACAGGACAATGACCCCAAACACAGCTCCAGACTGTGTAAGGGCTATTTGACCAAGAAGGAGAGTGATGGGGTGCTACGCCAGATGACCTGGCCTCCACAGTCACCAGACCTGAACCCAATTGAGATGGTTTGGGGTGAGCTGGACGGCAGAGTGAAGGCAAAAGGGCCAACAAGTGCTAAGCATCTCTGGGAACTCCTTCAAGACTGTTGGAAGACCATTTCAGGTGACTACCTCTTGAAGCTCATCAAGAGAATGCCAAGAGTGTGCAAAGCAGTAATCAAAGCAAAAGGTGGCTACTTTGAAGAACCTAGAATATAAGACATATTTTCAGTTGTTTCACACTTTTTTGTTAAGTATATAATTCCACATGTGTTAATTCATAGTTTTGATGCCTTCAGTGTGAATCTACAATTTTTATAGTCATGAAAATACAGAAAACTCTTGGAATGAGAAGGTGTGTCCAAACTTTTGGTCTTTACTGTACATCATCTTCTCCCTGTGTTTGTGAGAGTTTCCTTTGGGTACTCAGGTTACTTCCGACACTCACATCTTTGGCAACAGGTATACTGCTTCTGCCTTTAGCGGTATTAGGTGTGTTTTGGCACTATATTTAGTCAATCACGTATTAAAATGAAGCCACTTGAAGAGAAGTTGACCTTTATTAGCCATATATCTCTGATCCCTGGTAATGAGCAGAAAAAAAATGTTGTATTACACTCCATGCCTATTTCATTTGTTAGATACATACTTCAAGTCTGCCACAACATGAGAAACTCTTTACGATGGCTCACAGTTCTGGGTCATAGATCAAGAACCTATGTCAATCTATAAGTCCATCATAAGCCCTATGCCCCCGTGGAATGGCCTTTTGGAAATTCAGATACCGGAATACCAGAACAATGATCGACACAGTTGAGTTAAACTATCTAAGACAGGATAAATATAATATATTTTTTGTAAAAATATTAAAAAATCGACAAGTATGTGCACTCCTAATATATTAATGGTGATGCTAAAGTATGCATTTTATATAACAATTGAACAAGACACCAGAAATATAACCTCTAGGAAACTGACAAGTTCAGTTAAAGCTATGTACAGACAATTTCCATAAACTATCTAGAAGGACTAGATAAATAACCGGGGTCAGAAGGCCAATGACTCAAGAAGAATTACATCTGGCGAAAAATCATTCAAATATTCACTTTTATTGAATATATTTTTACAACAAGTCTTTGCCGTATTTGTCTACAGAACCACTGACAAACCCTAAAGTGCTGCAACCTGTCCAACAGTAATTCTTCTGAAAACATGGTGCGGTTCCACACAACCTCCATCCTAGAATCTGCTCCTACTAGGATGCCAGAACTGTAGGTGAACTCATTTCAATGACTGTGAAGAGTCACACTGTAAAAATACTACTTTAGGGAGAGTTAGAGATTTTTTTTTTTTTTTTTTTGGCAAACCCATCACCATGAAAATGTGCTCCAATCTGCAGGCAGCATGTTATAGAGCAGGAGGAGCTGAGCAGATAGCTATATAGTTTAATGGAAAAAAATAATAATTAAAACTAATTATATTTTTTCTCTTTCTATGCTTAAAAATAGTTGTCTAGTTATGGGGGCTCTTTTTGTATGCACAAATATACATGGAGGGTTGTCAATAACTATGTAGAAAGCCATGGGCTTTCTCTACTATTGCAGCTTATTCACAAATTAATGGGGCTTAATAGCAACAGCATGGACAACCCATGGACAGATGTTTCTGAAAAAAAACAGATTATTTTGTCTAATCCTGGACAAATCCCTTTAAGGCCGGGGGCCCCATATGTTGCAAAAATGTAGCGTTTTGACCACGGCAAAAAAAAAAAAAAAAAACGCTACATTTTAGAGTACCTGCAAACTGGATGAGATTCTGGCTAATCCCATCCACAAATTGCAGAAAAAAATCTGCAGAGAAGCTGCGTTTTCAAAGACACCCCCACTTCTGAAAATCGCAGCATGTCAATTATACCTACAGAAATGCTGGCATTTTCCGTATAGGTATAATAGGAGCAGAGAGTCCACAGAGAAAAACTCTGCGAATTCGCAAAGAAAAACCCTTCCGGAAAAAAAACCCGCTAAATCGTGTTTTTTTCCACAGCATTTTTTTGCTCGCTAGGTGGGGCCTTAGCCTAAAGGTCAAAGCTAGGGGCCTTTAATAGGAATATAAATGTACATTTGTGGCCACAAATGCAGAGATAATCATTATTTTCATGGATAGGCAAACAATATGGCAAGTGCACTGGGGGGGAGGTTGGGGCTGATGTGAGAGACTTCCTTACAGACATCTGTGACGCAGGCAGAGGATGAAAGTGTCATTCACTGCTAAAGGGAAGGCGAGTGGAGGGTAATTGGGATGTGACTCCATGGGAGAGCCAAAGCACTTGCAGCTGTCTGTAGATAAATCTGGTAAGTCAGGCCCACCCTCGATGCACTTGCAGGTTGATCTGCATATCCATAAAATGATGATTTCTCTGCATTGCTTAACTGGTTTATGGCCACAAAGGTGTGTATGGGCCCTTAATAGGAGTACACCCATAACACTATTAGTGGTTTAGGAGACATTTTGGACCTGACAGACACCCTTTAAATAGTGGTCCTAAAACTGGAGAACCTACACACCAAGTAGGTTTAAAAGGAGGACACATCAAAGACCTGGTAATTTTACCAGACTTCCCCACGGTCAATGCTGAATTTAAAAAAAAAAAAAAAAAGTAGGATGCACCCCAACTTGGTTTTACGTAAGAAAGCTTTCACTACTAATGAAAGTTTTTTTTTGTTGTTGTTATCAAGGTATTGAAAGCACTGCTGTTCCCCAGACCAGCATGGACCTCAGTGGTGTTGTTTCGCCGCCAGGTGCTATGTTTGTGGATCCCTCCCTTGGTTGTACTGCTGTTCCACAAAAAACCCTTGCCAGATTCTAGAGTTTCTCCACCCATAGGTTAGATTTTGAATGCCCACTCATGCCTGGCCTGGGCAATAAGCCAGAATTGTGAAATCTATGTTAGCCCCGCCACAGAGTCTGAAATATTCCTTGCCACCAGCTATGATCAACAGTTTCTTAATTGTAATACTAAATAGAAGAAAGTTAAATCTTCGGCTCACCGTATTCATATGCCAATTAATTCCATAGAAAATGTATCATAGGATGCAGAGAACACTGTCCGGAGTTCGTTGAAGCAGAATATTAGGAAAATAGAAAACAAAAGCCGGTTCCAGCATCCAAAAATTTTAATAAAATATAACTTTTAATTCATATAAAATTTTAAAAAAAGTAACAACAGTTACATGAGAAGAGGCTCCGTAACCAAGCCTACGCGTTTCAGGGCGTCTAGCCCCTTAGTCATGGCTGAGGGGCTAGACACCCTGAAACGCATAGGCTTCGTTACGGTCCTCTTCGCATGTAACTGTTTCTTAAATGTAGTCAATAGTTGGGTGGTAGGATGAGGAAGCTTGCATCAAACACATCCAACTCATTGTGCCAGGTGTGCCAGGTCACTGAACCTTAATTTAAGTGAAAACAAGAAGATTTTGATTAAAATCGAGAATGTCCCATAAATGAGGACATAAAAAAAAATCTAGATTTTACTTTTTGGCAAATTCTTCCACCCTAGCATAGCTATTTTTTCTTCTTTTCATCCTTATCCTTTCCATCCTTATTCTGGAGGTGACTTTTAGTCCTGTACCAAACTGGCAGGCCAACTACATGCATACGCTCAGAAGATGTGCAAACAACGTATACCCCCAACCACAGATGGATTTGCATGCTGCCTCTAGATTCCATTGACCTATTCTTAGTTAACGTTCAGGTCTCCTTCCCCTATCTCACACTTACTTTTATCAAAATCCTGTGGGTTATAATTTTATTGTAAAACTCTTATACAGAATTTGCCAAAAAAAATACATACATAAATACCAAAATGTACTGAATGTGAAAGATCAAAATCCAAAAATATAAGATCTTCTTCAATATGAACTAAATCAGCCACGTGGGAGCGGTGGCGGCCAGCCAAGCCTGATATAAAAATGTGAAAATGAGGATTGGCAAGTGGATGGCTCTTTATATTTCTCTTCCACACATTGTTGTGATATTGAAAACGACGGCTTACAAAGACTTTCCTCCAAATACCAATAAACACATCCATCACATGTGTAATCCAGTCTTTTGAAATTCTAGAGTCCTGTTGATTTAACTGGGAAAGTTGTCACAAATTAAATCCTGTAACATAAGTACCTGGCACCAGAAACTTTCTGCAACCGAACCCTAGAAGAGCGGCATGATCAGCAGCACAGAATGTAAACAAACTTTAGATGAACGAGTCGCCCACAATAATCACATGATTGTATTTCTCTAAGGAGGAGACACTGAAATTGTAACGTCTCCGTTTCATCAGCTCACATCCCAGACAGATTGTGCTTGCTTAAACTCTCTACTTACCAGCTCTACGAATCTTGAAAGCTGAAAACACAAGGGTGTTATGAATGTGGGGTACGACAGTAATGTGCTTCAAACAACAGCGAGGTCTACGATAACAAATACAAACTCATCTGGTTAACTACAATGCAGCACCATTGGCAAATAGTTTGGGGACAAGAAAGCGGAGGTCACATAGTTTTCATTACCTCGTCGTTGTCATACATGAAAAGTGTCAGTGTCTTTCAATGACCAAGTAAACTATAGGGGGTTTTACAAAAAGCAGATAAAAAGGGCTCAGACTGGGATAGTAAAATATAAGAAGTGATACTTCCTCACTGCCCCTGCAGCCTCTGTACAGATGCTTACCAGGTCCCTGCTGGTCTCTACTTCTTGGTCCTGTCTCGACACAGGAAGTGCTAGGAAATCACAGATAATGACTGGCTGCACTGGTAACCTGCCATAGTCAGTGACTGGTTGAGCGAGCATTTCCTGTGTGCTAAGTATAAGTGAGTAGGGACCTTGAAAGGGTTGGCCGGGAATCCGGGAATCCACGCAGTGGGGAATCTTTATTCATTCTTTTTTTTTTTTTTTTTTTTTTTTTTTTACCCTATAAGCACTTTCCATTGTTTTCCTTTTAGACAACCTCTTCAATGGATAACTTATTATTATTTATTTATTTATTTATTTATTATGCTTACTTATATAGCGCCATCATATTCCGCAGCGCTTTACAGACATTGTGGTCACTGTCCCATATAGGGCTCACAATCTATATTCCCTATCAGTATGTCTTTGGAATACCTCTTTTAAATGACATATAGAATATTCCAGTTCCAAATCTAGATCTAAATCTAAGAATTGCAAAAACCTTGACAATATTTTAAATATATTGAATTGCATTTTAATTATATATTTTATTGACAGTTCAGACAAAGTTAAAGGTAGTCTGTCACTAGAAGCCAGTGATAGCTTTCTCTGTATGCACACTCATACATGGAGGGTTGTCAGTCACTATGTAGCATACTACCTGTCAATCAGACTACATTTTCATGGTGACAGTAGATAGGTTAAGGTCACTTGAATCAAACAGTGTGTTTTTCTCGCTGCCTCCATTGCCAAGATATCACAGTTTTTGTCAATATACAAATGAGCTCTTTGGAGGAATGAGGGCATTACCATTGCTCCAAAGAGGTAAGCGACAACGCCCTAATTGCTTCAAATAGCTCATTTGCATATTGACTAAAACCACGATATCACAGCAACAAAGGCGCCGATCTGCAAAGCTGGGTTGATATGCTGCCAAAAAAAACTCCCTTTAAATAAAAACTGTGCATTACGGGAGCTCATATGGCAATAAACACCATCAAGTCACATGACTGAAGGAGGACTCTGGAACTTAAAGAGGAACTTTCATATCCTCAGGCACATGCTGTTTTACATACCGCCAGAAAGCAGACAGCGTGCTGAATTCAGCGTACTGTTGGCTTTCCCGTCATGTGCCCCGGGGCTGGAGATATCGGTGCCGTTAGTTTCGGCACTGATCTCTGCCCTTTGCCAGAAGGGTGTTCCTGACAGTCTAGCTGGGCTGTGAGAAAGGCCCCCTCTGACCGTACTCCTCCATAGCCTTGTACTGTCAGAGGGGGCCTTCCTTACCGCCCAGCGATGACGCTGAGCTGTGAGGAACGCTCCCCCAGTACAAGTCTATGGACGAGTACAGTCAGGGGGGCTGCATAGTGAACAGGGCTGAGACGAAATACAACATAAAACATGTAGACAGGTGTGGCGCTGTTTCTAAGAGAAGGCAGCCCCAGTTTTCTAATTGTGCAAGACCTCATTAATAACTATACCTGGCCCAATGATAGTTGGTGAAATGCTTTACCAATTATTTTTTTTATGCAATCAAGTACTTGAAAGGAATAAACAGGAAACAACCAAAATATATCTAAAACATAAAGCTAAATTACTCAATTTAGATAGAAATCAGTAATTTGAATTGCTGACTTTTTAATATTAAATTGGAATTATATTTGACATTTGTGACAATACAAATATGTACTTACCACATAGATTATCGCTGACAACTACCGGGCAAAACTAGATACTGATATTTGGTGTATGGTCTGACTCTTTGTGTTAAATATACCCAGGTTATATTTTTCTACAATATTTTTATTCTATTTTCCTTTTATTCTACTATATTTTTCTATATATTTTTACAAACTTACTGAATGAACACAAATTGGTTAAACCCTAAAGTTGCAAAAAAATGAAACTACCTAAAAGTAATTTTTTTTTTTCCAGACAACAAAAATACAATGCATATACAATGGTGTATAATAACTTCTATATGTATTTTATATACACACACCTACATAATAAACACTCGCACTAGACTGAAAATCCATAGACCGGCATATACGTACTCACATACAAATCATTATCTTCATAGTTCATATTGTCATATTGTCTCACAAAGTAACTCTTGTAAATTGAATTTGCTGCCTCCTCAACTCTTTTGTGGTTTCTGATGTGTTTTACTTGCATGAGAGTCAAGTTTCACCGTTCCCCCAGTTCAGAGGCTGTGTGCAGCAAGGGTGCAGAGGCATACGATTTCCTCAATATAAAAGTCAATATGAAATTATAACTGTGAAACACTACATTCAATAAATCAGAAATCTGCCAGGGCAGTCGACAATTAGGAGGAGCTACTCGACAGGGCTTACATGGGAACTGCAGCCTAATGAGACCATCCCCACACTCCTGTTTCTCCCCTCCTGACTTTATCCTGTGAAGGCTGGGTGGTCTTCGCCGACTTGCAGCCCTCACTGAGCTTGTAAATATCTTTTGCTAAGAGGTGGAACTTTTTGGTTTTCCCCTTCCTTGGACAAAGGATCCAAATTCTGGTCTTCTTGTTGCATAACCGCTGCTTGCATCCAAGCAGTTCATATTTCCTGGCCTTTAAACAAACAGGATCATTATAGTACTTCCCAAGTCTTTCCCTGGCAGCGGCATCTGACTACTCATCTGCCTAATCAATTCATGTGCTGTTGGGCTTCTCTGAAAGGGTGCCACAGGCCTTGCTACATGCTCATCCAATTCAAACAAGATGTATTTATTAAAGTGGTTGCTACAAATGCCTCAAGAACCATGGCAGTCCTGTGCAGAGCCCTAAACATAACGGCTTAAAAGACTCCGGTACTGTCAGCAAAACATGAAGTTGGCATCGGCCTCCTTCGTTAAGACTTATTATACAGTGCACTAAAGGCATTACAGATATTCCCTCACAGCTGTACTCATTAAATAGCTGCTGTTCGCTGGGCATGTGCAATGCATTTTATGTTCCAATACGAAATCGAAACATTTTTGTACATCTTTTTGAAACGTTTTATTTAACCCCACAGCGGGAGCTTGGAAGGGTTGTCCAATAGTGAACACAATGGGGATTCAATTGCTTGAATATGTGACTGTGGTTGCTAGACTGAAGGTTATGTCGGAGATGCATGGTGCTTGCTTTACCAAAAAATGCTGCTATGAAAACACTTTTGTATATTAATATATCGCTGACATCAGTGTGGGGATCAGAGTGGCTGGTGCCCACTAGTCAGACACTGATGTCAACCATATATCAGTATACCAATCTGTTTTCATAGCAGCATTTTATGGTAAAGTAAGAACCATGCATCTCCGACATAACCTTCAAAGAGGAGTAGCAGTCCAGCAACCACAGTCACGTGTTCGAGCAATCGAGTCCATATTGTGTTCACTTTTGGACAAACCTTCAACGCTCAGTGATCAGACTGCTGGTGCTGTAATAGATTCGAAGGAATATTCTGTAATTCTTCCTAAAACATTGTCAGTGCTTCAGAGATAGGTGGCTATTGTCTGATAACTGAGGGTCCGACTGTTAGAAATGTTTGTTGCTCCAGTCAAATGGATTGGTAGGTTGTTGTGATCACTAGGGATAGAGACGTATCACCTATGTATTCTGTGGACAGGCGATAAGCCCTAGGGTCAGGAGGGTTGCTGTTCATTCCAGACAGCCCCTTTATCCTGTATTAGTGGCACCCACATTGGTGAGAAGGTGACTATTTCATAAGGTAACCACTGCAGTAGTCTGGTAACTGCAAACCTGGCTCCCAAAATCCCTATCAATGGTAACCCTGACCAGTCAGACATGTATTACAATAGTAACATTCAGCCATGCACTACTAATCCGCCAATGCTGGAACCATTCATTCTGTGTATACGACTCCCATTTTTTTTTTTTTTTGTACAATTGATTTAATACATATTTTTTCTCAGTATATAAAGTAGTAATGCAACATACAACATGCAAATCAATAGTATTAAATAGCTATAAAAGACACAGTAAATACAATAAAGGAGTAGCGGTATCAGTAGTCCAAAATTGTTGGGATCGCTCCTCAAAGAATGGCATAAATGCCAACAAGCAGTATACTTAGATATGTGGCCAACTAACAAAAGGTAGGAAAGAAAATTGAAAAATGGAATAGCATGTGAGAGGAAGGAAAGAGGGAAGGGGAGTCAGGTGTGGGTTTGGGGTTCACATGGGGTGGTCCTGGTTGGCTGTGTTAAAAGGAGCAATTGATCACTGTATGGAGAGCAGGGATCTACTCAAGGAGGATAGAAGAGCATAATCTATCCATGTAGATCAAATCCTTAGACCCTTTTGTGCCGGTCCGAAAAGAAGAACATTTCTCAACAATCATGTACCAGTTTAGTTTCAAAAGGTAGAATTCCAAAGCGGAGGCTATAGTTTTTGTAGCTAGATAAAAAAAGGAACTCAATCTACAAGAGTTTTGGGGGACATTCTCCATCTGCTTTTTCAATAAGGCCTCCCAGGGGTCCTTTTGTATATTGAATCCAGTTACCAATAGTATGACGTAGTAAGCTTGTATCCAAAGTCATTTGACTTTAGGACAGGACCAACAGGTATGGATCATGACTCCTGGTGAAGGGAAACCCCTCTAACAGTTACTTGGTGCCCACGCTGTACTGAGTACAAATTGAATAAAGAAAGTAATTTTCTAACATGGGGTTATTCTGGGTGCTTTTGTAGGTTGCTTCCCAGATCTGGCACCATTGTTAGTCAGTAATACTGAAGCCTGTCATGTGACTCCCTTCTATCCGAGCAGGGATAACCTTCATAAGACCTCCCCTTTGTTTAAGTCTTTATTTAAATATGTTTCAAACATGAAAAAGAGATCAAAAACAACCACAGTAAAGATCATCTTGCATCAATTGAAGAAGTACTTCCACAAGTTTGGCTAGGCCGACAGCACAATCCTACAGTATACCCATCGATGACATATTTAAAACATATGCCATCAAACTTTTGTCGTCAGAAAACCACAATAAAAAATACAATTACTGAAATAAAATATTTAATAAGGCAGTAAGCAAAGAAAAGATGCCATAGTAGTTCATTAAGATAACAGACACGTCTATTCAATAAAAATATAAGACAAAATAAATATTGCGACCATAAAAAAAGAAATAAAACTGAAAATGACAGCAGAATGAAATACAGTAGAAGAAAGTCACATTAGGAAACTCATCAGGAACGGTCGATCTTTATCAAGAAGCCCAGTAAAATAACTTTTATCGGAAGAAACCCTGGCAAGATACCAGCAAGGCTAGATGAAAGACAACTGCGGAGCCACAGACCCAAACTGCCTTGTCTCACCAGAAGTCTGAGGTTGTTTACTGTATACTTTTTTCCCCGTAAGCCACAACAATGGCATTTTACAGACTGAACATTCTACTTGGAGCTGGAAGAGCCAAAGTTCTGTCAGAAAATGTTCACAATCAGAGAACCCTCCTAGGAGGCAAAATCCAAAGACGCATTTCTATATTAAATATTCTACGCACTGTGCGTGTATCAATATATCACCAGTCTGACTGTAGGTAGATAGAAAGTGATGGGTAAGGAGGCTTTCTGACTTTAGGTAGTTTGCGTGGACACTGGATGTTGGATATATTTACTCTTTTACTACTGTAATGGTTTGTTCACATCAGCGATACACGTACGAGGGCTGATAGTGGAAAACTGGATGTGGACGTTTGGATTTCATGGTTGTGATCTGTCAGTAGTTCAGATCAACCAACTTTAGGGAAAAAATTCTATAATTTACAGAGTTCTATATGTGAAAAACAGCACATGAATGGCACTGTGTGTGGTTAATGGACCCATAGGGGGAGAATTATTATGTAGGGCCGGGCGATTAAAACCTAAATCACAATCTCGATGAATTCAACATTTTAACCAGTACAATTAAAGGGGTTTTCCCATGAATATAATCATATCCGGATTTGTAGAAAATTAAAAGTTAAACATTTTTGCAAATATAAGTAGTTAAAAATTCTGCAGAGTTTTAAAGATTTTCTCTAACAAATCTTAATGGTCACAAGGCATTATGGGAAAAGGAGCTGGGAGCTCATGCGCCCTCTGTTGGATGTAACAGATCCTCAATTTGCTTTTGACTCACTGAGTCTTGAGACAGCAAATGGGATTTTAGCCAAGCCAGTTTCACTTATCTGCATACAGCACCGTTTCGGGATTTTTGTCCCTCATCAGTGCAGAGCAAAGTGAACTGGCTGGCTTTGTGGGAGGCAATGAGTGACTTACGGACGGGAACATCAGTGAAGGTGTGTAGAGTTTTGAACTGCCATTCCCATAATGCCTTGTGATATGTAGATGCTTAGTAGAGGGCAAAAGGCAATTCAAAACTCTACACACCTTCACTGGTGCCCTCCTCAAGGAGAGATGTTCCTGTCCGTAATCTTAATGGTGACAGTCTTTTGTCTTGACTGTTTGCCAATAGATACGACCACGAATGCAGGAACTTTCTATGGTCTGGGACTTGTCAGGAACCAAGCTATGATTTTCTTATTGTAGCTGGGTTATCAGGCAGGGACACTACATGTATCAGAAGATATCCCAGCCACAATAAGGAAATTATGGCTGATGTTCTGACCTTAGAAAGGTCCTGCATTCATGGTCGTATCCACTGACAACTGATCAAGACAATGACCACTTGTGGCAACAAGATATTTATTTAATTTATTTATTTATTATGCTTACTTATATAGCGCCATCATATTCCGCAGTGCTTTACAGACATTGACAGTCACTGTCCCATATAGGGCTCACAATCTACATTCCCTATCAGTAGGTCTTTGGAGTGTGGGAGGAAACCGGAGTACCCGGAGGAAACGCACGCAAACATGGCGAGAACATACAAACTCCTTGCAGATGTTGTCCTTGGCAGGATTCGAACCCAGGACTCCAGCACTGCAAGGCTGCAGTGCTAACCACTGAGCCACCTTGCTGCCCCAAGAAAATCTTTAAAACTCTGCAATATGTTTAATTACTTAGATTTGCAAAAATGTTTAACTTTTAACTATCTATACATTTAAAATGGTTATGCTCGTGGGAATACCCCTTTAATGAAAGATTTTCTAACACTTCCGCTGTTAAAATGCCACGAAGAGGCTTCTGTCCCTTTGTTCTCCGGATTGGCAAGGTTCTTCAGAAGTCAGACGCCTACTAATCCTTATTTTATGGCCTATCCCTATAAATCATCAACTATATCACACTCAATCCTAATTTTAATGGGACACAGCCTTCTCCTCTAATAGCAAAGTAATTTCCGAAGACCAACATGTACGTTTTTTTTTGTTTATATTCTTAAGAAAGAACATTCTGTGTAAAGAAAAAAGAAACCGACCACAGTTTCACAGTACACTGCTTTACAAACCTGTAATTGACATTTTTCTGGATTCGTTTATGTTACCTATTTTCATCCAACCAGAAAACAGCAACAGTGTGGTCGAAAAAAACAAAATGCATGCCCTATTGCCGAATAATATGGAGGTATCATGTTGTTCCTGGCACTCTCATCCTCTTTGTAGGTGGGAATGAAAATAAAAGTCTCTTTTACAGTACTGTGCCACAAGCAGAAGCCACTCTCCATTTGGGTTGGGTCTATGTTCTTATTGTTAAGATTCTTTCCTGTTCTTGACGTTGCTTGTGCATATAGGAAAAAACAGCTGACGATACAATCTATGACCAAAAAGTGGAGCGCTTCCAGTTAAAGGGGTGATCCTATTTTATAATGTTATGACAGGTGAGTAAAACATGCTAGAACACTATGACTAATGGTGGGGTCTGACCCCAGCTGATAAGAGCAAAGCAAAACCTCTTTCTGGCTGTGCTGTAGTTCTGGGTATTCTGGATTGGTGCAGGCCATCACTTACTATAGTGGGAAAACCCTTTCTGTGCACTGGAGTCACTTCATAGATGTTCTTATGTTCAACATGCTTTTCCTTAAATCATCAATATTATTTCTGCTCCTATCAGGCTTTTTCCCTACACTCCTTCCTCTGCTAATACAACTTTCACTGTGAAAATCCCTGCTCTACCAGTTTCGAGACAGACAATATAGAAGTCTATGGAACAATGAGCATGGAAAGCAGGAGATTACAAAAGAAACCCAGGCTCAGACTAATCTTGGAGCTGAATAACAGTCTATCCCAACCAAAACCTTTACTCACATCAATACATGTCAGTACTTCTCTATATATGTCCTGCTGGTGGTGGGCATGTTTGTGAATAAGAGGCAGTTATAGAACAGACTCAATCCACCAGCTCAGAGACGACTATAAATGACAGGGGAAACTGTTAAAAACTGCAGAATACAAGTAATACAATGATCAGCTATAGTGTCATTCTTCATATACACACATAGCAACTTACCCTGAAAAGTCACATGAAACAACAGGTACACTTTCACCCTATGTACTGCATTATATCTACAATGAAAAACTGAAGCATAAATTACAAAACACATACCCCTAGCTTGACCTGCTACAGGCTTAAAACTTGCATCCTATGTCAATTTCTACTGCAGATTTGTTCTGCAGCTTGTGGAATAGATATAGGGAAATGTCATACACTGCTGGTATTGTCATAGGCTGCTTTTCTGAAATCATTTCTCCACAATATATAAATATACCCTAATACTGTATGTTAAACAGAGTTCTTAAAGACAGTTCTGCAAATGTCCCAAATATCTGAATTGCAGATATCCATGCAAATGCTCATGTAAACTTACCAACAAACTTTTTGATGTATCATATATAAGATTGGTAACACCCTTATAATTTTTCTTAGCCACTGTACCTCTATATGTGTATAAAGGGATAAAAGTTTTTCTCACCAATTTAAAAGAAAGTGCTAAATCCCACTACATGCTATATTATGGAAGCATTCACCCTTAAAACAATTACTTTAAGGCTAAGGCCACACGTAGCGAGCCGCAGTCGGAAACGCATCACATTTTCTTTCCGCAGCGATTTTTACAGAAAGTCCTCTGACTTTTCCTCTGCAGACTTTCTGCCTCTATTATACCTATACGGAAACAGTCAGCGTTTCCATAGGTATAAGTGACATGCTGCGATTTACAGAAACAACAGGTTTTGAAATCACAGCATTTCTCTCGCGGATATTTTTCTGCAGTGTGTGAATGGTATTAGCCAGAACCCCATTCAGTTTGCAGGCACTGTAAAACGCCACTTTTTTGCCGCAGAAAAAAAACGTTGCATTTTCGCAACGTGGGGCCATGGCCTAAAGGGGTTTTCTGGCCCCAAATTTATTTTTCATACTGATGACCTATCCACAGGATCTGTGGGGGTCTGACAACCAGACTACACAGAGAGAAGCTGTTGCAGCAGCCTTCGGCTTCAGGGAGCTGCTAGTAAACTGGAAGCATGCACAGGGTCTCTCCTATACAAGTAATAGGAGCAGTGCAGCAGCCCTGTCTACTGTATAGTGGTGCTTCCAGGGAACTGCAGCGCTTCTCCTATTACTTGAATATGAGTGGGGTTGCATGCATTGCCATCCCCTAGCAGCTCCCGACACCTGCAGCAACTGCTGATCTGTGCAGGTCCCACAAAGAAGACATACTGTGGATAGGTGGATAGGTCATCAGTATAAAAAAAATTATTTGGGGCCAGAAAACCCCTTTAAGAGAAAAATATGGTGCTGTATGAAGGTAGCACACAAGAGTACAGTGAATACCTATGGTTATGTACTGCTATACAGAACTGCAGGGACTCAGTGATCCATCACTCAGGTCCACTAGGCCTTAATCTCCCCCAAAAATATTGTCTTGAGTGAGACTGAAACCATTCATATAGTCACGGCATTAACAAATTAAATTGAAGAGCATAATTTCTCTTACAATGTCACACAGCAGCACTGACCACTTACAAAGTGAAGGACAGCACCCACGCATCACCATGTGTGCAGTTACTTGACTATAGCAGCCCACTTTATGAAGCTTCAGACACACAGTTCTAGTGCTGAAGTCAATTCTAGAGTCAGTATGGCACACTGTAGCGAGTAATAAAACAAAGAATATTTTATAAGATACACTTCAGTACTCGGCAGCCCTGTTTGTGCCTTTGCAAGGGCTCCCAGTTTACGACTGAATTGTTGTTACTCCTCGATGACTTCACTTCACCATAATAGCAGCTAGGGTTGAGCGGGCAGATCTAGCAGATCAGAAATCTCACAAGCTGACTTGTAGGAAGGTAGCATTCTACAGTATGACCGTATCATGACTAAATTCCCAAAGCTCTGCAGTATAACCCATGTTTTTCATTTTATATACCCATTTGGAATGAGTGTGACAAACACCCCAACTCAATTAGGTGGGATGTCCACAAAAAACCCCGTATTCTAGCTCTAGATATCACACTGGTGCAAACATTAAGGTTCCTAGCATTCATGCCCTGAGCTGCCAGATTGGCTAGGTGGCTTTGGTTACTGCACAGCAACTCTTGGCTGGCCTTTTTAAGCTATTCCCTAATAAAATTTGTACAGCAGCTTCAATCAGTGTCATTTACACTTGGAGTGTTCTTGGTCTGCAGGTTCTCATACTTTTACCCCCAAACCTAGGATACACTAGTTTGACATCTAACCTACTAAAGGTAGATGTCCTCCCACCAGCTGATGACATGACAAACCCATTTGTCTTGCATTATTAGAACGCTGACTTTCCCATTTTCCTATGGGATGCCTTCCTTTAAACTTCATAGATGGCATGCTACTAGCACCGCCCACTGGAAACATCTCCAAAGATAACTCAGAGCCCCTTTCTTCTCCAAAACTTATCTCCCTTTTTTTTTTCTACCCATCCTCTTCCGCTTCCCTCCTCACCCCTGCTTGTTAGGTGTGGTATGGGTATCGGTTAGGTATGGGCAGCACGGTGGCTCAGTGGTTAGCACTGTTGCCTTGCAACACTGGAGTCCTGGGTTCAAATCCTGCCAAGGACAACATCTGCAAGGAGTTTGTATGTTCTCCCTGTGTTTGCGTGGGTTTCCTCCCACACTCTAAGAACATACTGATAGGGAATGTAGATTGTGAGCCCTATATGGGACAGTGACTGACAATGTCTGCAAAGCGCTGCGGAATATGATGGCAATATATATATATATATATATATATATATATATATATATATATATGGTAAGTGTGCGCTTTCACAGCATGTTATTGTTAAAATTGTGTAAAATGTTTTAATAAAGACAAAAAAAATCTGTCATTTGGCAAAAATAATTTTTTTTAAAAAAATTGATTTAAAAAAAAAACAAAAACAAATGGATTATTGAATGTTATTTGAAGCAAAAACATCTGATAATCCAGTCCTTGTCAGGCCCAGTTGATAGCTGAATAGCAGCATCCTCTACATATTGAGCTCACCGATTGGCTGCGATATACCGATGATTCTTATCTGCCATAAATTTCAGAATTTCCATATGTTTATTTTTACTAACTCCCATTTTACTTTCTGTAGGGTATGGAAAGGTTGCTGATTTTTTAATAGACTTGGAGAAAAAGCCCTCTTTTCATCGTATGTGCCGATGAATTATTACCAGTTGGACTCATGTACAGAAGCTCTCTGACACAGTTTACCCAACAGTATTACAGTAGGAATAATATTGTTTCTCTCTCCTCTGCTCCCACATCAGAAGCTGACCTGCTGTGCACTGGCCATGAAAAAAAAAAGTGTCCGACCCCTCCTCTCCCAAGGTGACTTCATGTGAGCGTTTTACCCAACTGTGTTTGCAAATTGCACTTGGATCATGGTAGAAAAAAAAAAAAAGAAACAGAATAAAGGATCGCATTTTTAATACAACATTACAGGATATGAATTATAAATGGCATGCTTTTCATATGATTAGAGGAAGGCTTGTACATGCCGGTGTCCACATGCTGTGAATGCACACAGAGCGCCCGTAACACGTACATTTAAGGCTATATTGTGGTTTCCAGCTGGATGTGAGTTTTGCTCATTTAACATTTTCCATGTTTTTAATAAGAAAAAAAAAATGAACTCATCCAGATTTATCTCTATTCAATAGTTCTTGCACTCCATTACACCTCGCAACTATACAGGATTTATACAGCACCAAATGGGAACTGTTAGTGTACATGACCTTCAGATTAAAAATTTACATTTTAACCCCAAATTCTGTCGCTATCACTTTGTTGGCATCAGATCTTGATTCCATATTATACTGCAGAGTTCTGTGCTAGATTATCCAACCTTCAGGATTATTTATACCGGATTAAAGGAATTCCACTGTCAGTTTCACAGACTCATACATCAACAATATATATATATATATATATATATATATATATATATATATATATATATAATTCCTATTATGCTGTATATGATTGCTGGCAAACTGGACTGCTTTTCTTCTCTCTCTAGATATATATATATATACATACATATATATATATATATATATATATATATATATATATATAACACACACACACACTCTCTCTCTCTCTCTCTCTCTCTCTCTCTCTCTCTCTCTCTCTCTATATATATATATACACACACACACACACATATATATATATATATATATATATATATATATATATATATAAAACAAACAAATGAAATTTGTCTCCCCATCGCCCCCATTCTGCTTTAATATATTAACCCTTTCAAGTCAACACTAAATATTTGGCTTATACAACTAATAAGTTACCATTTTGAGGCACATATACTTTTGCACATAAAAAAGTCAATAAAAATTATTTGACATACAATAAAAGGACACATATAGTATGTAAGGTTGTGACATTTATGGGAATTTAAATACGTAGGAGTTATGCTAATGTGTGTTTCTATAAAAATAACATGAATGTTTTTATTCTAATTTTATATTCACAATTTTTTTAAACAATACTTAAGTGATATATTAAAATAACAAAAAAATAAATACATAAATAAATAAATAATAATAATAATAATAAACACATGGTGGGACTGTCACTTAACATGTTTAGTATTACATTATACTGGCATACTTACAAGTGTATCTCAATAAATTAGAATATCTTTGAAACATTTCTTTCTTTCAGTAATTAAATTAAAAAGTGACCTCCTATATTTTCTAGATTCTTTACACACAGAGTGTTCTATTTCAAATGTTTTATTTCTGTAAATGATGATTATGGATTACAGGTAATGAAAACCCAAATCTAAGAAAATTAGAATATTGTTAAAAAGTTCAGTATTGTAAATTCAGTGTCACCTGCCAAGGTTTCCTAAGCCTTTACATGGTCCCTCAGTCTGGTTCAGCAGGACACACAATCATGGAAGACGCTGATTATGGATTGTATTACTGAATCACTGAAATGTATGAACGGTTCAAAGATATTCTAATTTATTGAGATGCACCTGTATGCACATTAATATATGTACTTACAACTTGTATGTCTTAACACACTTTTTACTATAGACAGTCCTGGGAAGCTTTATCTGGTCCCAGCCATTATTACTGTAAAGGGATCCCGCTTGCACAGGCTTTCATTGTGCCATTGTCAGGATCACCCACTACAGCAGTACATGCATAAGCACAGTGGCAACACAACTATCTGATGCCCTTGATGTACTAATACATCAAGGCATGGAAAGGGGTGAAAAAAAATTCTGTACAATCCTTATACCCGCTGACAGATCCCACACACTTGTACCACCTAAAGGGTCGCATAGTATTTTTTAAAAAAATTGAGACCTTTCTTCTTGGACTTTAAGTATTTCATAATTTATTAGGGAAATGTACACATATTGATCTATTAGGGCTGGGCAATTAATCGAAAACTAACCAAAATCAAAGTAAGCTCAATTAATGGATGTGAACTTGCTCACATGGATTATTTCAATTATTTTGCACACTGACACTGGCTAAAGGATATGTCACTCACTGTACGCTATCCTATCAGGATGGCTGGTATGTGAATAAACAAAACCAAAATCCAGTGGCATATAGATAGGAAGCGTGGCTTGTAATAAGGAGGAGTGTCCTTAAATAACCATTCATTAATCGCAGTCAAGGTAAAAATGGTCAATTAATTGTGATTTTGATTTGGGTGATCATAATCACCCAGTCCTACGATCTACACAGTAATGTGATTCTTTTAGGCTATATATTTATTTGGTTAAATTAATTATATAAACCTGACAAAATTAAAAGATGGGAAAAAGATGGCAACTTCCCTGGGCCAGGTGTCCTATTACTACATGAGGACCTTGAAATTTTTAAAGTGAGTGCGGCCATTCTAATGACCCAAGAATATTTGGCTATTATGAGGCCCATCAGGTATGCGTTATGATGTCTGCCATTTTGCCCAACGCAAAATCCTGTATGCAGGATTCATTTTTTATGGAATCTGAAACATAGCATAACTTAGTATTTGGTGAAAGAAAAAAAAAAAAATTTACGTTTCCAAAAATGTTTATTCCAATATTTCTATTATATGTACCTATAAATGAAAAAAAAATCTAAATAATAATAGTATTATTATTATTATTATTATTAACAAATAGTAATATTATTAATAATATTAAATCATAACAATAATAATATTATTAATAATATTACTATTTGTTAATAATAATAATAATAATAATAATACTATGTATATACAAAAAAATTGGGTTTGGGTTCACTGCCCTGGGTTCATATCTAGCTTGTATGGAGGCCAATAAACATCACTGAGCAATATAGTCATCAGGTGACTAGTCACATGACGATGACCAATTTCACTTAAAAGAAAGGAACATTGTAATAGTGACCGAAACGATATTGTTCTACCATTTGGAGTCTCGTGTGAAGGAAAGGATCACACATTTCTCAGATTTATTAGCATGTACATGTAGAATGAATATGACTATTATTAAGGCTGATAGCAGATCATCTTCTAGTCAGAAGCCTGAACAAAGACATTAGTAACTGCCTGACCTTCACAATATAATAACTGTTGACCAATTGTGATAAATCACTGAAAAGATGGACTGTTGTGTCAAAGAGTCACAAAATATCAGCGGCCTCAACAAAGAGCCAAGTCGATTACGACAAATGCGACTTTTTTTTTAGTTACTGATAAATATTCTAAAATTGACTATAACCAAAAAATGGTCTTTTGTTAGCTAAATAAATAAAAACAAGTCTATTAAGCGGATGAGCTCACTACTCTGAGTAGTCCACTGACAGATACGGCATAGAGGACTCCTCTGAGAACCATTAGCAGCATCAGCTGCTTCTTTCTGTATTGTTCAGTGTTGCCTATAGCGGACATAATAAGGTTGGGTTTTTCAGCAAGCCCACAGCTGAGGGTCCATTTACATGGACAGGTAAATTGTCTATAACAAGTGTCAATAAAGCAGGCTGATAGGTGCTCACATAATATTTATACTTATAGTACTGTGTAAAAGATTTAGGCATGGATAGGGAAAAAAATGCAGTAATGTAAGAATGCTTTAAAAAATATATAAGTTAATAGTTTATTTTTGCAGATTAACAGAATTAAGAAATGTAAATCCCCTCCATATATGGTGTGACCTTTGCCCTTTGGAGGAGGAGTCCTGGAAGTGATGATCCGGCCCCCACAGATATAGCCCTGATCTCATCATCATCCAGTCTGTCTGGGATCACATGAAGAGACAGAAGGATTGGAGCAAGCCTACATCCACAGAAGATCTGTGCTTAGTTCTCCAAGATGGCGGGGACAACCTCCCTGCCGAGTTCCTTAAAAAACTGTCTGCAAGTACCGAGAAGAACTGATGGAAGGTAAAGGGCAAAGGTCACACCAAATATTGATGGGATTTACATTTCTCTTTCCTTCATTCACTTCATTTTGTGAACAAAAAAAAAAAACACAACATTAAACACTTCTATTTCTGAAAGCATTCTTACTTTCTGCCAGTTGTTTATAGTGTCGACAACAGTATACAGTCGACCACCAACTCCTGCCCAGTGTGGACGATCTTGTAAGGAGGGAGGTCACTCCACAATCTAAGACTTGAGCCTATTATAGCGGGCAGTGGAATGCTCATTGAGCCAACAGGTATTCCTGCCAACTCCCCACACACATGCATGCTAGGTCAATTATGCATGCGTTCTCAATAAGGAGAGGGGGAAAAGCAGCTGCCAGAAACCCTTGGTCTCTTACAAATAGAAACGTATCAGGCATTTTGACATCCAGCATTCCCTACTACTGGAGCACAGCTGGGACAACCCAACATACATTAGCTCTAATGGCTTGACCAATGGTAATGAGTCAATTAACAGACTGACTCCCATTTTAAAAAGAGGCTGCCTCGACAAGAGAATCCCTTTAAAAAGTTCTTTCCATCCTGGCCAAGATGAGTATTAGCTGGCTACATGTCCAGGCACCTGACTGGTTATGGAAACAGTCAATTGGCTTTGCTCTACATTGTGCTATGCCATTTCCATAGCTCCAATTCATCTCTCTACAAGTTACAGAAACGGCATAGAGCAGCATTGCTCGGATGTTTCAGTAAGCGCTGGCCTAGTGATTGGGACTAAACCTTTAAATAAATAAAAAATCAGTAAAGATAAAATGTAAATGAATAATATTATTCCAATGATGACTTTAGAGTTCTTTTGTGAAAGACTTGGGTGAAATATTCCTATTTATGCATACCGTCTCTGAAAATACAAGATGGCCCTCCACCAAGGTATGCTGCACCACTTTGTTGGCCAGCTGACATTGGCCTGACTATGAAAAGCATGGTTATGTTTGATTGAGAGGTAGTCCCATGCTAAGATGCCATTTCTGTGGTAATACTGTCTTATTAAATAAATACTTCTGTACATACCACCCAACTTGTCGACATGTTACGTTTGCCGCAGACAGATTCTTCCCTTTGGTGTTTTTTTTTCCAGTTGCCTTTAATACTAATGAATATGGATAAGTGTAAGAAAATAGAATCGTTTCCTCTTATCTACACTGTCTCCAGAAAATAACCTTCCTCTTGCCCACCTCACAGCATGTTGGTCAAACACTTGTAACCAGCAAAAGGAACATTTAAATGTTTGAAGGCTAGAAGTCAAAATACGAGGAATAAGAGTGTCAGTGTTTAATGGCTAAGAATGGGATAAAGTTTAATGGAAGAAAAATAATGTCCAAGAAACATCGAAACGGTTTTCCTATAAATTGCTATGGCAAGGCATTAATCATCCAGAGCTGTAGTGACTTATATGGGGGAGCTTTATGTCACAACAGGAGTACCCAAAGTAAATCCATACACTGACATACTACAGATGGTTCCTTTAACATAGCAAATCTAAAACCTAATTATAATTTACACTAAAATACTATAAAACAATAAATATATGAACCCTTTGGGTTGACAACCATATACCTACAGCATAGTCATGGCTGTGGAGTCACAGAAAGACTCCAACTTTTTCAAAAAGGATTCACGTATATTAAAGAGGTTGTGCGGGGAGAATTTATTCATGTACCTGATCCCAGGATGCTTTTGATGGACCCAGAAGTTCTGACAACGTCATGACCTCCAGGTCATGTGATCGGAAGCAGCGTTCGACTCCCCAGGTCTCTCTGTCCCCAATCTCACAGGTTATTAACTACCTGTGCTATGGGGGCTGGCTTCACTTCAAGGACATACTGATAGGGAATTTAGATTGCGCGCTCTACTTGGGACAGTGAGCGATGACAATCTCTGTAAAATGGTGCAGTATATGTTGCTGCTAAATAAGCAAGCAAAATAAATAAATAAAAAGGTAACATCAGACTTTTCATCACCATCATGTAAATCATCAGGCTAGTTAGAATTATATTTATTAGCATATGATTTCTGTGTAAAGCCCACCTTACTGACTTCACACTCCTGTCTATAGTACTCAAACATTTTTTTTTTATCCTTCCTCCTCTGTTCCTCAGATCCTGTCCTCTCCATCTAGAAGTTACACTGCACTCCTTGCACTTAGTATCTGTTTATTCACAGATACCGGCTGGTGACGGCTCATACAGCTTCAGTTACACAACCTTTTCTATTAAAAGATGGCTGGACCATTGTAGCAAACAAGCCCTCTGACCTCTTGTGTCCCCCCTGTCTCCTCATAGAATGTAAGCTCTTGTGAGCAGGGCCCTCACTCCTATTGTTTGATATGTTATTTCTTTGTCACAGCGTAATGTCTCATATTGTCTGTTCATGTGTCCTCTGATTTGTAAAGTGCTACGGAATATGTTGGCGTTAAATAAATAAAGTTATTGTTATTATTATTATTATTACCACCACCTTCATAATAACCAGTTTTTTATACCAATCTGAACTTTGGCAGATTGGTATGATAGATTATCATATTGCCACCCAAGAAACCAGCCGTGACATTAAGTTACTGAACGTCTTATTTTTTTTATCAGAATTTTTGAAAAGATGCCACTAGCTATTGAAAAATCCTGACAAAGACGAGTATCACTTTTCTCAAAAACTGAAATCTAAGCAGACTCCAGGCTCACTAAACCCACACACAAAACTTCAGACAAAAAAAAAAAAAAAGAGCAAGTCACTTGTTATTAATAACATAAAGCAAATCACCCAAAAGTATGAATCACCAAGACAAATGGAGGGTAAGGCCACGCTGCGGAGTTCTGCAAGCGACGAGAACAATCTCTCATTGCATTAGGATCAGCAGCTGTTACAGTGTGAAGGAAGTGTCCGAGAGGCACATAGAAAGTACATGCATTAGGGTGTACACAAAACCATCAAACTTTCTATCTTTGTATTATTTCTGATAGATATTCATCAGTAAATATTTATATTTCAGTCACAAATATAATGGATTGATATTTTCTAACCTGCTGTGTCAGGTGTTATATACCTTAGAAGCTTCAATATCGATAATGCTTTTTTAACCCTCTTTTATACAGTATTATTATACTTTTGAGAAAATCTTAAAATGAGAACGATAAAAAAAATTAAACATTTGACATCCCCATTAAAAGATCTACATATCGTACATTGAAATACATTTAGTTTTCACATGATTACTGTCAATTACATTGAGTATTCGATGCATGAATCAGGTCTAAAAATAATGTTTTTATTAAAAAAAAAAAAAATTAATAAACATGCCTAAAAAGAAAAATGCAAACAAATCCAATAAAGCACTACCAAAAATATCCTGTTAAAATTCCAGGAAATAATAACACTCTCATTAATATAATTATCAAATAAAACAAAAGCAAAAAGAATTTGTAAAAGTGGTTAAAATAAATTAACTTCAGTAGCGTAGAAAGAAAAGTAGCCTTGTGTGGCAAATAGAACAAAAAAATATCCACAGGAGATGTCTGCAGGTAGAGGAGTGGGAGAATGAGGGTAGCTTTACTCAGGCACCACCAGCAGAGGCAGCGAGCAGGGGTGGCCATCTCCCCCGTTCAATGAAGGTCTATGTATAGTAGTTACTGAACTACTGAGTATAAGGTAGAGATGTTATAGCGTGGTGACTGCAGGATCATCACATGAAATGAAGATCAAGCAATATTCTTCTCGTGAATATAATCTTTCCTATATTCACAGTCAAACCCATTTCTTTTATTACAATATGTCAATACACCTTTATAGGGGTGGTATTATGACGCAAATAATGTTCATAGGAGTCTTACATTAGGTTCACACTTGCACCTATCCATTGTTTGGATCAGTCGGAGGACCCACACAACGGAGAGGCGGACAGCTAAAACAGCGGTAAGACATGGAGTCCGACGGACCCCATTGACTATAATGGGATCTGTCAGGGGTCCATCCTTTTAAAACAAACCGTCGGAGGAAAAAGTAAGAGGATGTGCACCTAGCCTTAGACATATTGGTCCATGAAACCTTCCTCCAAATCTATGATTTCGAGTTTTGTTGTTTCACTTTGTTATATGTGTTTCTATACTGCAAATTTCTATTACCCCGCACCCGCTTATTAACAGCTCTACATACAGTTATGAGAAAGACAAAGTTCTCTTTGAATTCTGTGTAACACATATCAGGGTATAAGAAGGTTTTAAAGGGGTTATTCAGGTTCCAAAAATTATCTACAAATACATCCACAGCAGTGCTAAATCCTCACTGTTCCCTTGTGCAGCCTTTGCTTGACTTTATATTACTTGCTGCTCCTTGTATCACTGTTATTTACATGCAGAGAATCTGTGGACAAACTACATTGCCCATGATTCATCTGCCTGCTCTCACTTTCTGTGTACCCCTGCCTTCTCCACTGCAATGAAATCACAGGTAATAAATCAATCCCACATTCAAGGTCATGTGCAGCTGTGATGTTTCATTTGCTGCTCAGAGGGGGAGAGAGATAAACAGAGAGTGTATAGAGTCTAAATAACAAACCAGGCACCAAAACTAACAGCTACGATTGCTCAGGAACAGTGGGGGCTATAAAAAAAATTTCCAACTGTGCCAGAATCAGTGGAGGAGCACCTATTAATTGATGTAAAGAGCTGGACTTGAGGGAGGTGGTGAAATGTCCTCTTTAACTCATGCTGTTGTTCTTTTTAGAAAGAAAGGGCTTAGTCCTGCCAACCCTTCCACACAAGCCATACTTGTTCAGTGTTTTTCTAATTTCTACTGTCATGAACTTGAACATTTGACATGGATAGAGAAGCAACTGTTGCTGCCTAACATCATTTCTGATGTCTTTCCTCCTTGGCATTGTGTGCTCCAGACCAGCAAACTGGCAAAATTGCTTTTATAAGATGTGATCACATTAATTGATAATCAATTAGCAAGGGCATTTGATTAGCAGCATCTGGCTACTACTTACCCTCTCATTTCCTATGGAAGCAGTAAGAGTGTACTTAAAGGGGTTGTCAAGGCAAAAATGGAAAACCCCTTTAAGTTTTACATAGGCTGAGGGCAATGAAAAAAAATAAAAAAATTCATACTCGCCTTTCCACGGTGCTCCGGTGCCTCCCAGTGCGGTTGGGTCTTCTCGGTCCCGTGCTGACGTGTGTCGGAAGTCCCAGCCACAAGTGACTGCTAAGGCCAATCAGCGGCCTCTGCAAAGGGCATGCAATATCATTACCTGTGACATCACAGGTCTCTACCTGAGGCCTCAGTGAACGGTTTCACTTTGAAAAGATGCCGGAGAAGAAGGACAGGAACGTGCCGGGCAGACACTGAAGCATCGGGGACAGGCGAGTATGGATTTTTTATTTATTTTTTTCACCTCCCCTGATTGACCAGGCATTAAAAAAAAATGCCTGGGCAACCTCTTATACTTAAATGATATATATATATATTTTTCATTTACATACTTCTAACAAACAAACAAAAAAAAATCTTGCACCTGATATTAAGAGAACCGAAAACATATACAATATATTGAAAATGATCAGTAGAATACTGATAATATTGTCAAAAATACAAAAAAGGTAGTGTCTGGTGCATGGTGGTCATTCTTTTTATATATAGCTAAGTAAAATGCATCTTATATTTACCTATAATGTGCAAATGTGTTTTAATCATAGAAAACGGTCTCTCTAGACTAAAAGATATTTAGAACCCCACTTATACAATCAAAAGACCTTTCTAGGTAAGAAAGCCTTTATTGTAGTTCTTCACATCAACCCACCGCAGACATTCTCCAAGCAGCAAAATTTCTTTTTCAGCAGACATCCATTTAAAAGAATCATAGTTAATTGGTATCTAGCAAATTTAGAGAACATGATTTACTGAGGTTATGCTGATTGCATCAAACCAGGAGATGCAATTTCATTGTAAAAGCCAAACAATAAAAATAGGAAAAAAACAAACAAAAATCAAGTAGTAAAGTTGTACTTTTATTTTGTATATCATTCTAAAAGGAAAGGAGAAACATATCCAGTTGACTGACTATATGCTACAAAAACAAAAAAATATCCATGATGGTCAGGAAATCACAGCAGGTCTGTTTCATACAAAAACCTGGCTACCTCTGTAAAGGTTGAGGAATGGGCAACAATATAGCTAGTCCAAGTCCGCTGGAGTGTAAGCTGTTCTTTACTTTGCAACACTCTGCTTTGGTTAAGTAAAAAAGGATCCCAAAAGGAGTACCCCTGTATGAAGTCTATATGCCTCCGTGTTTGCGTGGGTTTCCTCCCACACTCCAAAGACATACTGATAGGGAATGTAGCTTGTGAGACCTATATGGGACAGTGACCACAATGTCTGTAAAGCGCTGTGGAATATGATGGTGCTATACAAGTAAGCATAATAAATAAATAAATGGAGGAAGAGAGAGACCCAACGAGACAATCACATAGGTTGTCTAAAGACTGTTCACATCTGAAAAGTGACTTTTTCATGTAACCAACCCCACCCCTCCCCAAAACTTGTTATGCTGTGTGTGAATGAGTTGATGTGCCAACCGTGCTAAAAGCCCAGGTACCAGATGTGACAATGAAGGTTAGCCATAGGTTTGTGGAGATCAGAATAGGCACCTTTGATGTGTATACTGATGGTCACCAATCCAGTAGAGGTTATCTTTAGGAATAAAGAAAAGCCTGCAAAAAAATGGGGAGGGGGGCAGAGGGGAGCTTAAAAGAAAGAAGCATAAAGTAAAATTTGGATCCTGATGTACCGCTGATGTATTGTAGATTGAGTGGTTGTGAAACTATCTTAGGAACTATTTCCTAATAACTACTTTAAAGAGATTTACTGTCTGCACAAGCTGAACTTATTTTCCATATCTCCTAATAGGCAATGCCAACAAATTGCTAGAGGTTTCTGCAGGCCGGCAATCGGCTCATCACCAAAGCCGATAAACAAAAAGGGGTTGTGTCCTGGGAGGAGGATCCCTTTAAAACCCCTTTAGCATTAACATTTGATGGGGTAATCCCTTGAAAAACATTTATCATCATCCACAGATAACAGCTGATGATAAATGTAAGATTGCAGGGGCTCTACCATTGGGACCGACTTACAACTCCTTTCACCACCAAGTCCAGCAGACTCTGCTCCACAGATTCCTGCATATGTTTTTTTTTTTCTGTAGCCCCCCCACCATTCCCCAGCAATAAGTGCTGTTAGTTTTGGTGCCTCATACAGTGCCTTGCGAAAGTATTCGGCCCCCTTGAACTTTTCAACCTTTTGCCACATTTCAGGCTTCAAACATAAGGATATAAAATTTTAATTTATTTGGTGAAGAATCAACAACAAGTGGGACACAATCGTGAAGTGGAATGAAATTTATTGGATATTTTAAACTTTTGTAAAAAATAAAAAACTGAAGAGTGGGGCGTGCCAAATTATTCGACGCCCTTAAGTTAATACTTTGTAGCGCCACCTTTTGCTGCGATTACAGCTGCAAGTCGCTTGGGGTATGTCTCTATCAGTTTTGCACATCAAGAGACTGAAATTCTTGCCCATTCTTCCTTGGAAAAAAGCTGGAGCTCAGTGAGGTCGGATGGAGAGCGTTTGTGAACAGCAGTTTTCAGCTCTTTCCACAGATTCTCGATTCGATTCAGGTCTGGACTTTGACTTGGCCATTCTAACACCTGGATACGTTTATTTGTGAACCATTCCATTGTAGATTTTGCTTTATGTTTGGGATCATTGTCTTGGAAGATAAATCTCCGTCCCAGTCTCAGGTCTTTTGCAGACTCCAACAGGTTTTCTTCCAGAATGGTCCTGTATTTGGCTCCATCCATCTTCCCATCAATTTTAACCATCTTCCCTGTCCCTGCTGAAGAAAAGCAGGCCCAAACCATGATGCTGCCACCACCATGTTTGACAGTGGGGATGGTATGTTCAGGGTGATGAGCTGTGTTGCTTTTACGCCAAACATATCGTTTTGCATTGTGGCCAAAAAGTTGGATTTTGGTTTCATCTGACCAGAGCACCTTCTTCCACACGTTTGGTGTGTCTCCCAGGTGGCTTGTGGCAAACTTTAAACAAGACTTTTTATGGATATCTTTGAGAAATGGCTTTCTTCTTGCCACTCTTCCATAAAGGCCAGATTTGTGCAGTGTACGACTGATTGTTGTCCTATGGACAGACTCTCCCACCTCAGCTGTAGATCTCTGCAGTTCATCCAGAGTGATCATGGGCCTCTTGGCTGCATCTCTGATCAGTCTTCTTCTTGTTTGAGATGAAAGTTTAGAGGGACGGCCGGGTCTTGGTAGATTTGCAGTGGTCTGATATTCCTTCCATTTCAATATGATCGCTTGCACAGTGCTCCTTGGGATGTTTAAAGTTTGGGAAATCTTTTTGTATCAAAATCCGGCTTTAAACTTCTCCACAACAGTATCACGGACCTGCCTGGTGTGTTCCTTGGTCTTCATGATGCTCTCTGCGCTTTAAACAGAACCCTGAGACTATCACAGAGCAGGTGCATTTATACGGAGACTTGATTACACACAGGTGGATTATATTTATCATCAGTCATTTAGGACAAGATTGGATCATTCAGAGATCCTCACTGAACTTCTGGAGTGAGTTTGCTGCACTGAAAGTAAAGGGGCCGAATAATTGTACGCCCCACTTTTCAGTTTTTTATTTTTTACAAAAGTTTAAAATAACCAATAAATTTCGTTCCACTTCACAATTGTGTCCCACTTGTTGATTCTTCACCAAAAAATTAAAATTTTATATCCTTATGTTTGAAGCCTGAAATGTGGCAAAAGTTTGAAAAGTTCAAGAGGAGCGAATACTTTCGCAAGGCACTGTATGTCATTTAGGCTCTCTACTGTCAGGTGGGCGGTGTCAGGCAGGAGCAGACAAGGGTCCACCTCAGACTGGAGCTATGAATCACACTCCCTTGCCTGCTCCTGCCTGGACACAACCCACCTGAAAGTAGAGAGCCTAATTAGCATAATCAGGCACCAAAACTAACTAAACTGATTGCTCTGGAATGCTGGGGGGGGGGGGGCTACAGAAAATATTGTAATTGAGTTGGAATTAGTGAAGAAGCGCCTATTAACAGATACTAAGAACTAGAGTTATTTGAAGTGGTGAACACCGCTCTTTGAGGTCTGTAGACACTTGGTGCAATGACAAGAAAGTTGGCTCATAACCCCCAATCTAGAGATCAAGGGGGCTCCCACTGATCATACTTTTAAATTACCTATACTAAGGAAGGAAGAACCTCTTTAAAGTGTAACTCCAGAAAGAAACTAAAAACTCAGCTTAGAGTAATGGAGTTAAAGGGAACTTGTGAGGTGGATTTGGGACACTAAATCATTCACAGGTCCTTACAGACGGGGTGTTTAGTGTCCCAAATCGCCTTCATTTAAATCCACCCATGCCTGCATTAAAAAAAAAATAAACCTTTATACTTACCTAGAGATGAGTCCAATGAGTCTTAATCGGACTCATCTTTGGTGCTCCTGGAGCATGCGCAGTACTTCATTTAAACATAGGATGTACACCCCGGCTTCACTGCACAAGTGCTAGAGGTACGATGCAAGGTCCCGAAGTTGAGGTGTACTCCTCTGGCTTCACTAAAAAACTGCGCCGATGCGAGGAGTACAATGAGAGGGTGAGTATAAAGCTTTTTTTTATTTTTATTGCAGACACTGTTGGCTTTACAACAAGGCGATTTGGGACACTAAACCCCCGATCCATAAGGGCCTGTAGGTGGTTTAGTGTCCCAAATGGCCCTGACAAATTCCCTTTAAGTGCCAAAATTTAAATTTCCTGAATGAAGTAATTCTGGAGATTCTAACCGTCAACCTGACAAGTGAACAGTGTTACCCAGAAAGCTTCTATCCAATTATCCGTTGTTTTCCTCCTTCTTCCCTTTACTCTAATTAGAAAATGTATCTGTATCCAACCTCATGTGAGGCTGGATATAGATACATTTTGTAATGTAAGTCTATGCAGATGACAGGGGAAATGGAGGAGGCCAGTGCTGAAAAATTACAAATTTATTGCCTCATCCTGTGCAGTGGTAGAGCATTATCCTACTAGATATAGTAGAGCAAAAGAGCTCTCACACTCACAGTGTAGCAGAGCTTAGCAGCTACAGTATATATATATATATATATATATATATATATATATATAGTGTGTGTGTGTGTGTGTGTGTGTGTGTGTGTGTGTGTGTGTCTTTTCCACTAGCATCCTCCTCCTCCTCCACATGTTTCCATGTTAGAAGTAATAACCAGCCTGATAAACTGTAAGCAAAGCAGTTTTCTTTCATAAAATGCATTACAAAAATTCTTATGTTTTATAAATGGTGAAACTGCATCCCCACAAATTCAAAACAGTAAACAGAAACTTCTATCATGGTTATTGCTGATCATTAGACAGACTCCTGTCACACAGTTATAATGGAGAAGATAACAGTGCAGATTCCCGGACAGTATACATATAGCCTCATAAATGGTTTAGAAGAATACAGGACGAAGGATAATTACACTCTCCTCCCAGCAGGCAGAGATGGTACTGGCTCTAGCAGACCATATGATAAGGCATGATGTGACACCGAACATAGCATAGAGGAAGAAAAGCAGGATAAAAAAAACTTAAAGTTGAGATGGTGTCTGACCAGAAGCAGACTAGAGGCTAAACTACATGGAAGTGGAAAGACCATACACAAAAGTCCAGTGTGTGGTTTTGTTTTGTTTTTAAAAAAAGAAATTGACGGATTAACACTAAAATGCTGGCGAGTTTCAGAGGAAACATAGTGATGGGCATCAGGAGAAGTTTTCACCTGACTGTTACCCTCTAGATTTTCACCACTTGACTTAAAAGTGGGTTAACTGGGTTAAAAAAGTTTCTCCTTATTTGCATATAGGTAAAGACCTGTCAATCAAGCCTAATCAGATGAGGAGGCATAGGGGAGCCGCCCAGCAGACGCTTCTCCTATTAGGTTTTGCATTTTCAGACATTTTCTCTAAAACTCAGAGTAAAAAGAAGTTGTTTGTCATTTCATGTTGCTGTGTTCATGGCAGCATGAAACTAATAACAGGTTCCCTTTAAAGGGGATCTATCGTTGGGGATATGCATTTTAAACTAAGGACACGTCGGAATAGCCTTTAGAAAGGCTATTCTACTCCTACCTTTGGTTCAGTCCTCAACGCCTCCGTTTTTATAAATAAATCGCTTTTTCCATCTATGCAAATGTGGTTTAGAGGGCACAGGGGGCGTTCCCCTTGTGCTCCGAGCACAGCTTCGTCATGACATGAATTCCACCTCCTGGGCCGTTGCATCACGTCCCCTGCGATGTCCTCCTAGCTTGTGTAGGAATAGAATAAAGATGGCCGACGAGCTTACGCTGTCGGCTCTGCGCATCCTCGCAGTCATGACAAAGCTGTGCTCGGAGCACTCTCTGAGCCCCATCAGCATAGATGGAAAAAGCAATTTATTTAAAAAACGGCAGCATTCAGGACTGAGCCAAAGGTAGGAGAAGAATAGCCTTTCTAAAGGCTATTCTGACGTGTCCTTAGTTTAAAATGCATATCCCCAATGATAGAATCCCCTTTAAAGTTGTACTGCTAAAAGGTTTCAAAACCAAACTTCTGCCCTTGTGATAGGCAAGTCCATAAAGTACCTGACATTAACCCTTTGTGTTTTCAATGACTTTTGTCAGGGATAAGGATGCTGCCTTCAGTTTACAAGTTAATTTAGCAGCAAAAAAAAACAACTTTAAAAATAGGGAAGATTTTTGATCTAAAATGATCCAAAATCCATAAACCGCCTTTTTTCACTTTCCACTGTTTAGAAGTGAAAATTAATCAATCATCCGCTTACAAATATTATGTAAGAACCTAGAAGAGGTTAACTTACAAAGAGAAAAAGTTCACCTAAGGTACTAGAGAAAAAAAAAAACAACTTTTAATATGCAACTGCTAATCTAAAAATACGTACAAGATGTGTAAGTTGGCTATGAACGTGCCAAAAAAGCGAGGAAAAA
This sequence comes from Leptodactylus fallax, assembly GCA_947044405.1. Taxonomy (NCBI): domain Eukaryota; kingdom Metazoa; phylum Chordata; class Amphibia; order Anura; family Leptodactylidae; genus Leptodactylus; species Leptodactylus fallax. The sequence goes on along the minus strand of CAMRHE010000219.1, from coordinate 2,328,870 downwards.
AATACCTGTCAGGGCAGTTATCACACCATGTCTAATTGATTACAAATGTTTGAAGGTCCATGCCATAAATCACCACTTTAATTCCACATTAACCTCTCACCATCATCCACACTCCCCACCCCCTTCTACTGAACAGGGTTGATGTCTCAATGAAAAAAAAAAATCTGATTCCACCAGCATGTCTCCATGAGTTTCTAAACCAATTCACAGCAAAGCCATTAAATATAACACTTCCTCTTTGATTAGTCGCCTAATAATTTTCTCTGACCCTTGACATAACTCCCTTGTTGTATCAGGAACCATAAAATATTAAGACACACACCAACTAAAAATAAGCCTACAATGACTATTTTAAAGACTGTGTGTGGCCTTGCCCATATATTTTTGGCAAGTTGCTTATTCTCCGACCACAGCTATATTCATCCAAGAGCAGTGGCACTGGAGAGTCTCTGTCTCACCTGTCAAAGCTGAGGAACGTTCCCTCTGAAGACCACCAAGAGTCCGTGGACCCGGTCCATAGTTCTACCGCAGTTAGCTCTGATAAGCTTCTACTAACAAGGGAATAAACTGCTTAAGCAGAGCAAAAGGAAGCTTACATCGGGACATGTAGCTATCATTTTACAACAATCACTTCATAAGTATATGCCATATCTGCTATGAGCATCTTTAGCAAACATTTTTTAAAAATCCGATGACCTAATTTACCTTTTTTATACATGTAGGAATATTTTAGGGCATACTTTACTGTGTTATAATACTCTATTATGGGAGTATTATAGAATTTAGAAATTAATAGAAAGAGGAAGGTCAGATGCCAAACTGATAATGTATTATAATGGACAAAGATAAAGCTAAGTAATAAATATTTTTAAAGGTACTATGCACAATATATATGACTTAAGAGAGAATATATATTTTATTTTTTTTTTTTTTTTTTTATTTTAATCACTGTGAATTACAGCTAATTCAACTAACCAGCTCTCACATGTAGTACATATATAATATTAGACTAAGTTGGTAAATTGTACGCTCAACTAATCACAGAGTCGGAGAGTGGAAAAATACAGTGGTTGGAATCAGAAGTTTGGTTTACCGACGGGCCTTGTCACATATAAGCAATCTCTTGGGATGTGGAAAGGCCTTAATTTTGCGTAGATTTATAAGGAACCAATTATTTATTTATTATGCTTACTTATATAACACCATCATATTCCACAGCACTTTACAGACATTGCTAGTCACTGTCCCATATAGGGCTCACAATCTACATTCCCTATCAGTATGTCTTTGGAGAGTGGGAGGAAACTGGATTAAATATTCTGAACGACAAAATTTTGACTATGGGTATATTTAAATTTTTTTTTTTAAATATACCAGCTACAAAATGAATTTTATGACATTTTTTTTTCAAAATTTATGTTCTCCCCCCCCCCCCCCTTAACCAGGGTTCTACTACAGGCACATATCAGGTAATCCAACTATGTACTAATTTTATAGTAATAAAGAAAATTACGTAAAGCCATTACTGAAATACTCAACAATCTCAGAAATATTCCCAGACAGAAATATTTAACCCTACTCATCACAATTACAAGGCACTATAATTTGGACGATTTTCATTACTACAATTTACACTGATTGTACCCACGGGGTGATTACGGAAAATACTGTTCTCAGTATAACAGAGCCAAATAATTACTGCCTACTACAATCTAATAAATATAATGCTTAAACAATATACTACTGAGAATATAGATAGGACATAACCACCAGACAGGATGAAATGTATAGCAGAAAAGCTAAAACGCTAAGATGTCTTCAGTCTCTTTGTCATGGACATTTACACAGGTGAGTTGTCATTGTCCTGAGAATTGCCAATTAATGTATTTTTTTTTTTATTTATATATAAAATCACAGAGAATATTTTCTATTTAATGCTTGCCTACACAAAAAAAAAAAATCTGTACAACAGTCCCCCCACACCACGAGAAGAAAAAAATAAAAAGTACTATTTCAGAAATTACCAATTTCCCTGCAAAAGTCACTAGGGGCCAATATAAATCATATCAGTAGCAGAGAAATAAAGGTCTCCATTATGCACATTTTCACACATCTACTGTACTCTGTGTGATATACTCTTACACATAAGGAAAATATATGCCTAGGTAGAAAGAGGGTCATTTTATAAGGTAGAGCTGCACTCACTCGGTAGCAAAGTATCTGTGAATAAAAACAATCAAAACAATGAAATGTCTAACTTGACATTGTAAAGAGGAGAATTTTTTTTTCCTTTTTTTTTTTTTTTTTTTTTAAATTTTACAAGCTCTGAAACTTTGATATCAAGGAGTTAAGAACACACAACAGTCATGCATGTGTTTCCATTTATACAAAGAGCCAGAAACCATTTCATAGGCCTTGAAAATATCACAATCATATTTAAATAGCTATTATCTTAATATCCAGACAGCCAGAAAGAGGTGAGAAAATGTCAGAGCACATACAATACAGGTCTTTAAAAAAAATTTAAAAAAAATTACAAATATCTAGTTTCCAATTTCGCCTGAAAAAGAACCTTATTATAAGATCAACTTTTCAAGATCGCTGTGACATATAGAAATTAATTTGGATTTTGTTTAATTTTTTTTTAATGATAGGATCTGAAAATGAGCTCATGAGGTCAGATAAAGCATACAAAATGAAGAAGTAAGGAAATGGACCTCATAGAAGATTATATACAGTACTGGACAAACGTTTACATAGGTATATCGTATAAATTATAAGAAAGGAAAAAGTTACAGGATCTAATGAATCAAGTCAACGTCTGTGATGACGGAGCCTGATGGCGTGATCCCAGCAGAGGATTAGTAGGTTCTTATTATCATAAGCCAAGTTTATCGTATGATGCTTTTGCTATTCTATTAACCCGTTGCATGAACAAGAGGATCGAAGAACCTTCTTTGGTAGTAAGAAAAGAGGCAGGAAAAACTTTACCTAGGTTAAATCGACAAACAATGTGATCTACTAAAATATATGGCTAAAAATAATTCCTTCATACTGTATACTGAACCAACTTCAAGATACAGAATAGATTTCTCTACTAAATTTTTGGATTTTCTTATTTTGTTTAAGCTTTACAAATTACAACATGGATAAAAGATAATAAATATTAATAAAAAGTGCCAACAATCTTAAAACAAACATACCTTTAAAGAAATAACAAGCCTTAGTAACGCTGATAAACCCAGCTTGTGACCATCAGACTTCTTCAGTATTTATAGCATAGCAGCTCAATTTGATGAACTTCTTGAAGAAATGAACTTGAATGAAAATAGAATTCGATGATTTATTTAAGACATTTTTTCTTTTGCAAATGACTCCTACAAAGCTCAGTCTGAAGACTTCTAGGCTGTAAAACGTGCAATTTAAGGACACAGAGAAACCATGCAATTAACACAAAGTGCTATTTTGGAAGGCTTGGAATTTGACGGCGTGCATTTGCTTCAAGAGTAAATGAATAAAGTATAAAAAAAAAAAATTAAAAATCTGATTTTGTGGATGAAAAATCCATAGGATGCCAATAACTGTCTCACCACAGACCACCAGTGAACTAATACAGGGGTGTTTAGATCTGATTAGCAAATACTTTATGTGATATGAATTATTATTACTAAATGCAGAAATCTGGATTTTATAAGAACACTCAGTAAAACATGCAAGTAGTATTTAGGCTTTGTCAACGGGACTGTAATGCCTTTCGAAATTTTCAATTTTGCATTTTTTTGCAAAAATATGAGTAGATAAATATTGCTTCAAAGGGGATATATTTTAAGTATTGAAGAAAATACTATCTGCACATAGATAGACAGACCGATAGATAGATAGATAGATAGATAGATAGATAGATAGATAGATAGATAGATAGATAGATAGATCGATCGATCTATATATTAGGGTATAGTAATTTTTTTATGTAAATGGAGAAGTCATTCAATTCACTTCTTGTAAACTTATTAGAAGTTATAAAGATAATGATATATCAGAATTTAGTAGCTTTTAAGGCCCTTTTACATGGACTGATGAACGCTCATTCCTGACCACTGCCCCATTGAAACATGGCCAACAAACAAGCACAATTGTCAACTGATCCCATCTGCCATGCAAGCCTAAAAATCATTGACATATTGCAAACAATATGGGGTATCATACTGACAACTGCTTGTCCCCATACAGTTTACACTAGATAGTGTAAAAAGTCATCTGACTTGTTATATTGTGGACTGGTTCTTGTTATGACCAGGCCATGACAAACACAATGGATCAGCCCATATAAAAAGGAAGTTTATTAAAATGTCGGGTTATTTTACTAACTCCAAAATATCCTCTTCATACGTATTTTGGTGTGTTTTTTTTTCTCAAAATTTGATTTTTATTAGAATACGTAATAAAAAAAAAAAATTGAGCGATCAATGGAGTTGTGCACAATAGACTCTGAAAAGATAAAAGATGGTACTAGTGCATAACAATGTCTTGCTTGAAAAAAAGGGTGCGAGGCGTAAAGAGTGATCTACACTACCACCTAATCTACAAACCCAGGTGAATAATATCTATTCCAGTAAAATCTGGTAGAAATTTTCCACTCCACCCACCATTATATTTTCCTAGATAGTCTCATCTTGTTTGGCCAACTCTACTGAATACAAAGTCTAGTATTAACCATTATAACTCCTACGGGAGAGACCCATAAAAGGCTGTTCTTGATCACCCAAATGGAGAGTAAATAGAGGAATATTATCCATGGAAGTTTCTGAGACATGACTGAAATTTTCCAAAATGATTGCCAATGCAACTGGGTAGCTGGACAAATCCACCGACCCAGTAGCGTCATAATTCTAAGGGAACGGGCACTGCTCTGGCAGGTGAACAATAGAAAAATAATGCAAAATTGGTAGAAATTATTTAATGCTATAAAACAAAACTCAGAAACAGCTTTTGTACCTACCTAAACAAGAGAGAAGAATTCCCTTGTCACGATTCGCCCCCAAAACACATTAAACACTAGGTTTAAATTTTGCCCGGACTGTTCCTTCAAGGCGGGGAATGCCCACAGCAGTCACTAAAATGCAGTCAAGTCACTTTGAGCACTAATAAGTTTTCAGAACGGACTGTCACATTTTTGACTGAAGAGCATAACAGTAGCACATGTGTGAGAGCACACAGAGTATGCACAGATTAGCCATGCTGACCGCTATCTACATGAGCATCAGATCTGGATCATGGAGCTATGGAAGGAGGAGGCCTGGTCTAATGAACGTTTTCTTTCACATCATGGGTGCTTAAGAATAGACTGGAGTGGTTTAAATCAGGTGCGTCATGGACCCAGTAGGTGGTGCTGCCTTGGCTTTGGGAGTATTAGCTCTGCCCGCCAGCCTTTCACAGCTAACACACCCGGACCCTTGGCATTTTTGGATGTTCCATTGTTGAAGTAGAGGATATTCATGCCTCTCTTATATGCAACCCTAACCCGCCTGGTTTGATGTGGACACAGCAGGTGGTGCCTCATATAGGAGGATGTGGGGTGGCTATGCAAAATTCAGCGTCTAGTTTTAAGGTTATGGCTGATTGATCCATGTTGTTATTATAGGTTTTTTTGTTACGACCCATTTACACATAACAGTCACTGCTGTGATCTGAAGTTTTGAGCATTCACACCGTTCACATAATGTCAATGTGCAAATCTATCAATGACATATGATATAATTGTCCATACACACATTATATGATATGGGTGACATTTCCCTTCTGTACTATTAGTCTAACCGAATATTCAAGCAAAATTACTCATGGTGGGTACAATAGTTGTAAATATCCATATTATGGTTTTAGAAAATTCCAACTGTGGTTAGTGTAAAAAAAAATGTGCAACTTCTAAACAGGTAACTTTTTTAGCATCTGTGTAGAACGTGGCTTGATTTATAGCAAGCCGACTGCATTGACACCCTCATCCCCTTCGGAAAGGAAAAAAAAAAAAAAAAGACTAGATATAATTTATCCACTGTCGGTTGCCAGGGAGAGAATATTATTTTTCTAGAAGATAATGATAGACCTGGTTTTGCTGCAGAACATGAAAGAGAGCTACATTATACAGTATGTGTGAAATTAAATTTGCTAAATTACGGTACGAAGAAGTTACCCGAGACGGCAACTTATCTCAGTTCATTATTATGTCACCACAGAAAGCGATGTGTATTGTAAATGGAAATATATATACACACAAATATATATATATATATATATATTTATATCTGTCTCAGGACACATCGGCCTTGTGTAGCTTTTACAGCATTAAAAAAGCCTTTTTACAATTACATGTTTAAAAGGAGTTCTCCACCTAGACTTAGGCTCTATTCACACTACCAAAGATCAAAGCCGAGTGCAGTCTGTGAAAAAGGAGAACATGCTCTAATTTTTGACGAATTGGAAACACGGCTCCATTTTCACGGACATGACTCTCTCATTGAAAGTCAATATGGCAGATTTATTAAAATGTCTTAAAGAAAAACCAACCAATCACAGTGCAGCTTTCACTTTACAGTAGCAGAATACAAAATGAAAACCACACTGTGATTGGTTGCTATAGGCCACTAAGTCAATTTTGTTTTGTTTTTTTAGACATTTTTAACAAAACTTCCCCACAGTCGTGAAAAAAAAAAAAAAAAAAGTTTAGAATTTAGTTGCTATGGTTAGTCTATCAAACCACAAAAGGGTTGTCAATTACCATATCCCAAGCAACCAGTCTCTTTTATGCCTAAAACAAAATTGTCCCTGACCTGAGAGCAGACAAGGATTACCTGGCAGGAATAAAGTGACTCATATCCTGTTCTCTTATTAACCATATTTTTGTAAAAAATAAATAATACATTTATTGAATAGTACAGTTACAAAAACTACACCCCAAAAAAGACAAGAAGCAAGAAAGAGCCCCCACATTACATAGACCTCTTCCCCCATGGAAAGATGGCATAAATGTGCCCAGGGGGAAAACATAAAACACTAAATAATCCACTAAAGCATGAAAAATAAAAATTAAAAAAACAACTACTGTTGTACCAATAAAAAATCAGAATTATATAGAATAGCGAATAAATCATATGACTATAATACTGACATAATACCCATGGCAAAGGAAAAGTCATATTCCAAATAGATCCAAAATTTATAAAGTTCCAAGCTTTCGCCTCAGCCATGTCTTGGGGTATCAATGCAAGTGAGGGGCACAGAAAACCTTGGCGCACATTTCACTTGAAAGCAAATGTAGTCAGGAGGAAAGCTACAACATCAGGACCCCGCACCATCACCTGTTTCAGATCCAGTTAGGCTCCTAAACGCTCTGCACCTACTACTTGAATCAGCTGATCGGTGGTGGTCTGGGTGTTGGACCCCCATTGATCAGATGCTGACGGTCAATCCTGTGGATAGGTTATTAGTATAAAAAAAAAAAAAAACCTTTAAGACTGTCAACTGAACCTCCAAGGTTTGTCTCTTTCTTTATACCCCATAATTGATGAATGGTTACAAGGAGATGGATGAGAAGATTTTTACAAAAGGCTGTAAAAGTCTGCTTCCAGGACCTTTCCCTCTGCATATTTTAAGCGGAATGGAAGATGGAGTCCCGAATGGTCACACAACGCTAGTGTGACCATAGCCTTAGGAGACCCTAACCTATCTATCAGCAGGGACGGGTTGATATGCCGAGTTAAGGTGACAGACTGCCTTGAAAAAAAGCAGGTAACAGAATGGTCTATTGCTGAAATCCTTAAACTCGGTGGTCCCACAAAGTAAAGGGAGAAGGACCTTTGTCACTGCAGCCAGGCTGAACGCAGGAGAGACTGGTGACTGTCAGCACTCGCATTCACTTCAATAAGAGCGCCAGAGATAGCCGAGTGCTGTACTTCAGATATGTCTGGTGCTCCCATTGAAGTGAATAAGAGCACCGATCGCCATCAGTCCTTTCAGCCTGGGTGCAGTCAGTGGTGTCTTCATATGTTGTAGAGAGGCCTTTGCCCCCCCCACCCGAGGCTCCAGGGCCCGGTAGCAATTGCTACCTTTGCTCCCCCTATAGCTATGCCCCAGTTGGTACCTCTGTTCTCATCTGCTCTACAAGTTCACTTACAGTACTTTAAGTACAGTACTTTAAGTGTGTCAGTCCGCAGTTTCCACCAGAGATAAAAGCTAAAAACAGTGGGTGAGAGAATCTGGACCCAGAGTTATTAGCTTGTCATTAGCACACCTTCATGTGACGGCTAAGTCCACATCTTGGTTTTGCACGAGGCATATGTCAGGAGTATTTGACGTTTACCTCCCACGTGTCCAAAGACCTCCACTGCACCCCAGCCTATACCAAAAGAGTGCATACTTTGGGACTCTATAAATTTTTTTCACCGTATAGTAAAAAAAAAAAATAGTCTGCTACACTTTGTGAGGATTTTGTAATGGTTTTACCATACAGTACATTTGTTTCCTCCGTTTCCTCTGCATATTAAACCATTTCTCTGATAGGTAATTTTATTTTATTAAACACACAGTTTAGAATGGTTTACAACAATAAAATAAGCAATACTAACCAATTCTCTGTTGCTACTGTTATAATGCTACCCGGGGTCACAACCTCCTGGCCCCTCTCAACGCACAGGAAAATACCATTTAAGCCATTCAATGGCTGCATCGGTGACCCACCTGAGCCAGTCACTGACTGAGCCACATTTACTGTATGCCGAGGACCAGGAAGTAGAGACTGGTGGAGGACCAAGGCAGCATCGCAACGAGACTAGCACGGGATCGGTGAGTTGAATATCACTTTTATTTTTTTTTAATTTTACCATTACCTACATATGCATAAAGAGTGCACACTGCATAGCTATATATATATATATATATATATATATATATATATATACACACACACGCACACATAGTGGTGTATATATAGCAATACATAAAGCATCCCCACTTTTGTCCAGCTCACGCAAGCAAAAGTTGTAGTGACCACATGTAGAAGTATATTGTTGGATCAATGGGATGCAAGGAAGTGCTGGCAGCAGTGAGTACAGCAATACCAGGTCCAGCACACCTTTGATAATAATAGAAGTGGAGTGTTTAAGGCTATTAAACAGGAATACTGATATTTTTTTAGGCAAACACCACCTTTAGTCATCGCATAATATATAGTATCCCAAAGGCAGTATTTTCCCAAAACGCAGGAGTGCTCGTGTGTGTATGTTGCTTTAATTGACTCAAATAAACTACGTGCTTTTATTGGATCAAATGGAATGTCCCCCTGCTAAGATATATATAATATATATATATATATATATATATAACAGTATCTATATGATGGACTGTCCAGATGGGTCCTCATTTCATGCCAGCTTTTGAATTTACCCCAAAAATATTAAAAGGAAAAAAAAAAAAAAAAGAAGAAGATCTAAGTACTATTGTAGACAATGACATAAAAAAAAAAACAATATTTAGACTAAAAAGAGCTTACTAAGACAAAAAGAAGAAGAATACGCAAGATCTCTTCCCCTCGCTAACCACTCCAAAGTTAGATTCACGGGTGACTGCTAAACCTGGCCTACATTACCAGAACATTGTACAGCAACAACACCCAGAGCTGCTGATTCTGAGCAATGTGACCAGAATTACATCTTTTTCTTCTGCCGGGGCATCAGAGCTCACAAAGACAGACGTGAATGAAGCTCTGCAGAGGAACATCAATGCTAGCACTTCTGTGACAGCCAATTAAACAGTTAGCAACCAGACGCAGATGAAAGGTTAAAAAAATTACAATGAGTTACAGATTCTGACGTTCAGAAAGACAAGAAGCAAAAGAAAAAAGAAAAAACACCCAAAACCATCTTTTGCAAATCCAAAGCAGACCTTGGTTCACAGTAGACCCCAAAAGAAAGAAGTGTATTATTTATTCTACTAGTAAAATCTCTGCTCCTGCCCGGAACGATTACCCCGGCTGTGGTGCCAGTTTGGTTTTCTAGAGACAATAATAAAGCAGGGGGAAGTAACATGGCACGAGGGGGTAAGCCCTGAGCAGAATATGGTAGAACATTGCTTCTGTGTTCCATATGCTTTTTAGCTGTACAGGAGTTTGAGCTCATGCTGAATTTGTACTCTCTCCAATTCCTCATGAGTCAGAAAAATTAAAAAGCTATATCCTTCTGGATGCCAGGAAAGGCCTTACCACGATCCTTTTGTCAAAATAAAAAAAAAAAAAAAAAAAAAAGGGGGGAGAGAGAGAGAGAGAGAAAGCCACAGACGAAGGCTGTCCCACTTTGAGAACTCTGATGTCATCAACCACATGATTTTGCCTCTCCAGTAACATTGCTTGCAGAAAAAAGGAGTTTTAAAAGCTTTTGCTTTTTTGGATTGTGTGAATGCTTCATTCGCCTCACAAACAACCACAGAACCACAAGTGCGGTGCAAACTTTCTCCAGGAGGACAGCACGGAGCCTTTGGTTTTTAAATGGTTAATCTCCGCAGGTCACTACCAGTCTTCAAGACCATCATTGTCAGTAAGTGCTCTTCAACCACATTCGGTGTGGTAATAATAGTCTGTCATTTTGGGTCAAGCTTGGGGACTTAGGGTTAACGTGTAATGTAAGGAAAGGCTACTGGTCTCCTTGTCATAGGCCGGTATTAAGGTCCCGCTATCCTGTATTTGCAGTTTGAAGCTTCGAAGGGATTTTACAAAACAGGACGTACAAAAATACACAAGGCACCTGTCGGGCACCGAGCAGGAGATCGTACGGGTCAGCTATGGCGTCGAACAGTCTATTCAGTTCTGTGACACCGTGTCAGCAAAACTTCTTTTGGGGTAAGTGCCTCATCTGATCTTTTATGCATTGCTATTCATTGACAGGTTGAAGGTATATAGTGTGGGGGGAGGGGGAGGGATAACAGATTCGGCGGAAAACTGCAGGCCGTAGGTAGCGCAGAACCCATTGTATCCAAGTGACCCATGACAGCAGAGACAGCTACACACACACACATTCTTCTACAAATAGGTGCTTCAAAAATATCCACATACCTGTTGTACAAAAAATGCTGAAATGACAGGAGCTGCGCTGGAAGAAGTGTGCCAGGTGAAGCACCTGGAAAGCTCCTTAAATGCAGGGAGGGCATAGTTCTGCACAGAGCAGAGTCTATTAAGTCACCTAAACATTTCAGCAAGCAGCTCACTTTAATTCCCGTCCTATTTCCAGGCACCCCACTGTTTAAAGGAAATTAGTAAAAATAGGACTTAACCGCAGAGGCCCTAAAACACATCACTAGATTTGATGCACTGTGAGCTGAGCTGCTATTTGGCAAGACCACTTATAAACTCAGAGCCTGCAGTACACGGCTATACGTGAAACCTGCTCCTCCATACATTCAATGTACCAAAGCACAAGTTTCTCACCGGGACAGAAGGAGCAATCCCTCTCCCAGTAGCTGCAGCTACTCGCTGCCAACTGACCCTCCTTTCCAGGATAGTAAACACAGATGTCTGCATGTAACCGTGTAAAGGATCAGAAAAGCGAGCTGCAAGCCCCACAGATATCCACCACATACACATATACAATGACGCTGCAAAATAGCGGCTCCTGTAGGGAAAAAGGCAAGTTTTTAACATTTTCAAAGTATACAAAGCGCAGCTCTTGTCATTCCAAAATATACAGATCTGTGATTTCTAATGCACATGACTCCTATATCTAAGACACATTACACGTCAGTATATATACTATATAATCTATCCTTCCAAAAAGTGCAGACTTTTCCAAACATCCATCTTTCCAAAAAAATCTGTCTTTTTATCCAGTCATCTACAAAACGTGTGTATTTTAAAAATATATACATATAAAACACTATAGATATACATTATGTATTCCTCGATTGATCCATGCACCCATCTATTCACTCATTTATCTATCCATCCATATCTCAATTTATCTATCAATATATCCGTTTATCTAGCCATCCATATATTCATCCACCCATTTATCTATCCATCTCTCTCATATATATATATATATATATATATATCTATATCCATCCATCCAGCCATTATTGGTCTATCCATCCATATGTCCTTTTACCCATCTACCAATCCATATATCCATCCATATATCTATCCATCCATTCATCCATCAATCCATCCATATATTTATTTATAAATTCACCCATTTACCTATCCATCCATCCATATATCTATTTATGTAGCAATATATCCATCCATCTTTTTGTCCATCTATTTGTTATAAAACATACAGATCTGCTATTCCAATTGCTCATGGATCTATAACTAATAGACATGAAATGTTCAGAGACCTTTCCATATTATCCAGCTACCAATACCTATTTTCTCTATGGACCCATCTATATTCATATCAACCCGTACTACATATATATCTTCCCTTTTCAATACTATCCAGTATCTATTATAACATAAGTACAAGTCCAGGCCAGTGAGCGGACACAGCAGTGTTCTATGCCCAGGCGAATATCAATCCTAAGACATATCTCTATTCATCCCATGTGAAATACCCTGACACAATGACACGACAGATGAGCACTTACAGCATTTTCTGTATCCACTCCATGATGAGATGCTTGGATTAGGCCAAACAGGATTTTTTTTTTTTTCACTTAATAAAAATGAAAGCCGTGTGATGCGACTATTACCTTGTGAGATAAATGCCTGGTGGTGCGGAGACTTCTCAGCCCTCCTACTACACTGCTTTTCAATTGGTCGCCTAAAAGCACATTTGAATAAGTGTGTACAAGGTCTACAAACCAGCCACAATAGACAATGGAGGCCGATGCCCCTGTGGTCACACTTGTCGTCATTTTTAGACTTTTTAACAATAAATTCCTTCAACGCAATTTCGAAAGAATGCTAAACTCACAGAATTTAGATGAAATAGTGAGATTCAAGAAATCTCTGTTAAGCTATAAAGGGATGACACACGGTCACAATATTAAAAAACACTATAAAAATTCAATTTAAAATTGTTTAAAATTGTAATTTTTATAGTTAAAAAGTTTTAAAAAACTTAGTAGAGTAACATGAATGAATCACTGCATAGAGGGTAGCCAGACCACATGATCCCTCTGTTTAGAAGAGGAAACACAGTTTACATGTACAGGGATCGTTTCTTCTTAGTTTTCTTCAACTTCCACAAGAGATTAAGTGGAATTCAGCTGGCTAAAATGATCATAACATGCAGGGATGTCAGATTACCTCCCCTTGTCAGGGGTCACTAAGCAGATAGCGCATTTCCTATGGGATGACAGATTTGGATACATGACTTGTACCCCATTCTCAGAAGAAGCACTACATTATTATATCATTTTTATTATTTTATCACTATACATTCTATATCTTTCTTTATCTATGTATGTGCTAAGGAAGATGTTGGTTGTATTCAGTATATAGGAGGAAAGCGAGTTTACATATACGGTGTATATTTATATATAGTGTGCAAATATATATATATATATACACACACACACACAAACCTATATACAAACACGCACATACACATAGTGATATATATATATATATATACACACACACTTTATATAAACACATACTGTATGTGTATATTATGTCTAGATAGACAGTTACATAGGAACACATTTATTTTATATATAGCTGTAGCTACCACCAACTCCACTGATGCAGCAAGAACCAACTGACCAACGCAGCACTCTACGGAGTTATTATAGAATGCACAGAATATCTGTGTAGCACGTCAGCAATGGCGGTGCAAATAGTATAGCATGTACAGATGTAGCGTGCTGAACATTTGTCTGGCGAGTCCTAAAATTGTATAGTAGTTTAGTGTGTACATATGTTATACACTATATAGTATGATGTGTACTATATAGTATGTACATATGTTATACACTATGTAGTATGATGTGTACTGTATAGTATGTACATGTTATACACTATGTAGTATGATGTGTACTGTATAGTATGTACATATGTTATACACTATATAGTATGATGTGTACTCTATAGTATGTACATGTTATACACTATGTAGTATGATGTGTACTCTATAGTATGTACATATGTTATACACTATGTAGTATGATGTGTACTGTATAGTATGTACATATGTTATACACTATATAGTATGATGTGTACTGTATAGTATGTACATATGTTATACACTATATAGTATGATGTGTACTCTATAGTATGTACATGTTATACACTATGTAGTATGATGTGTACTCTATAGTATGTACATATGTTATACACTATGTAGTATGATGTGTACTGTATACTATGTACATATGTTATACACTATATAGTATGATGTGTACTATATAGTATGTACATGTTATACACTATGTAGTATGATGTGTACTCTATAGTATATACATATGTTATACACTATATAGTATGATGTGTACTGTATAGTATGTACATGTTATACACTATGTAGTATGATGTGTACTGTATAGTATGTACATATGTTATACACTATATAGTATGATGTGTACTATATAGTATGTACATGTTATACACTATATAGTATGATGTGTACTGTATAGTATAGTATGTACATATGTTATACACTATGTAGTATAATGTGTACTGTGTAGTATGTACATATGTTATACACTATATGTGATGTACATATTTTATGCACATATTTGTTCACACACATATACATTTTATAAATACTTTACAGACTGTGTGTGAGTGTGTATATATAACACATTTTATGTGCATGTATGAGTGTGAATATATAAATATACAGATGTAGCAGAGTTAACCTGAACTTCTGCATTTGGTTAACCTGCTGCAGCGTGATATCTTTTCATTGGTTTTTGTTGTCTTCTGTGATAAGATATCGCACTGCAGCAGTTTAACCAGTTGCAGAGGTTCGGGTTAACTCTGCTACATCTGTACATGTACTCCAGCATATAGATCTATTTTCCCCCTACGAGACTACAGTCCTAAACCCTTACAAATTGTTCCATCTTGTGTGAACTCAAAGATTAGTGGCTTCAAACAAGGCCACTTGTGAGATGAAAGTGTAACTTCCCAGTCTGACCGGTGTATATTTTTCCTGCCTGTCAGGCCTTTTAAATCTGAGACTTGAGTTTATTTTCCTTATAGCAATTGGACTAATTGTTGGGCCTACTTCTGAAAAGGAGATTGTATCTGATGTATCAGGCATGTTTGTCTACAGCCACAATTTATACGGAACCTGCTCACCTTAGGTAGGCCTGGGCACAAGTGTTTAAGCATGTGTGGAAAGATCAGCTTGTGAAGCAGGCCACAGGGGTGCTAAATATACTTGTGGACATTTATTTTATTGATTCCTGTGCAATGGAAAAGTAGATATTGGATTAAGGCTCATCAAAAAGTGACAAACATTCAAAAAATAAATTGGAAATTAAACATTTTATATAAAGTGATTTTTTTTTTTCTTCTAAAAAGAATAAATTTGATTATTTTTGTTAATGAAACAAGGAATTCGGTTTAGAAACCTACAAATTGCTCTGAAGAACATTGAGAGATCAATTCTCACAAATGGGATCTGCAGTACAATGAATCAGGGTTGGGACATGACACATATGTAATTTACCTACCTACGTACATGTTACCCCATACTTATCCATTCATCTATTACCCATCTACATATTATCTCACTATTATCTACTGTATGAATGTACTCCTTTCTATCTATCTTGTACGCTTGTATCTAATCTCATATCTATCCATCTATACAAAACTAGCAATATACTTTGGAGTGCTCATTTGGACAACAGCTATCTTGCACAACTCTCACATACACATGCACACTCGGCTCAGTGGATGTGTACTGAACTGGACAAGAGGAGCAAGCCGCTTGCAGACGCCTCAGGTGGCGGTCTATCTCCTTGACAAGAAAAGGATGGGGCAATTGATATTAAACTGCCCAGTCCTTATCGCCCCTAACATCTGTTGTTGGGGAGAGATTGTTGGCTTGTCTAATGTGTATGGCTAGCTTAATATCTATCTATCTATCTATCTATCTATCTATCTAAGAGTTAGCCTGATATCAATGTAATATATATATAGATATATTTCTATGCAATATCTATTCATGCATGTTTCTCTAACCTATTTTCTACCAATTTATTTTACCATCTGTCACTTAGTGTATTTCCTTTCTAAGTACTAAAAATGTCCATAAATGTATGCCTCTATCTATCCATCTATCTCATATCTATCTATCTCTTATCTATAGCTGCAGCTATTCCATATTATAGTGTGCACATACACAATAATAGAAAATAGCAGTAACTCTAACAAAGTCACCCTGAAACAACACTCCAGTGTAATGATTGATAGGGCACCACATGGATTGTGGGACATTCAGGAAGAATAATAAAATAGGTTGACAAATAAGTCTAGAACCGCACTTCACAGGTTGCATATAAGATAACATTCAGGGAAGAAAAGCCAAGGCTGGAATGGTTAGATTTCTGCGGAATTTAAGTACATTTAAACAGGAAATCAAAATATTAAATCACTAGCTTTCACATTTTTTAACTGCCAGAGTAACCCAAACAAGATATATATCCTCACAGTATGGGTCCCAGCAGAAGGAACAATTATGAACCTTGGTGTAGGATTGCATGTTCTGTTAAATCTGTATAATCCAAAAAATTACTAATAAATAGTGACAGGAAATTTTGTAATTTATATAGAATGTATAAATCTGGAATTCACAATTTATATGGGAAACAACATCTGTTTTATTAAGCGTGTCTGTAAATGTAGGCAGTATACTACTGAGCATCTCTTTAAAAAAATGTTGGGTAATTCTATTGTTAATGTTCCTGCAGCCCATTAAAATCTTATAAAAAATTAAATGGGATTTAAAAAGTTTAAAATATTAGTTTCAAAAATTCAAGACCAGACAATAAGACGATAACCCTTTGATATTACAGATTATTCTCCAAGCTTGAAGTGGTGGTTAAATCTGGGTAAAATATCTGCACCATCTACAATATAGTGGAGCTGTATTTGGTACTAAAACGAGTGACAGACGGTACTGAATCCATCACTGTAAAAGCAGATCAAAAATATCAGTAAATAAGTGAAAGGTTAGGGTGTAATATTGTGACATCCATGTTACTGAGCCAAATAAATCTCGCTGAATAGATCATTTACAAATCAGCCTCGCAGAACTTCAATCCCCCTCACAGCCACACTAAACAATTAAAAGCATTTTTCTGCTGCCTCAGAATACATGTGCTTTTAATTTTTATAACATCGGTGGTCTCCAAATAATGTATTGAAGCAGAGCGGAAAAAAAAAAAAAAGCAGACACAGCTCGTAAGTGTAATTTGTATTCCTCTAAAATACTGTAACTCGCGTAAACAAAAAAGGATTTTTAATACTGTGCAAACAAATTGAGTCATCCAAACACCACAACTATATAAATCAGCAAAAGACAACAAGGTCTACAGCGAACACAAACACACAACGTAAAAGATAAGTCAAATGTGAATGGATGATATTAATAGGTGCCCGGCATGAGGCTGATCGATCCTAAATATACCCAGTTCTCATAGGCTCTCAGGGACTACGTTTATTTGCCACATTTTTGTGTGGAAGAAGTTTATGACCAAAAAATAAAGAATAAAAACATACACAATATTAATAGTAATATAAACTCAGTATAAGGGAAATTCCCCAACAGGTAGGATCCAATTAAATTATTATTAATATATATTGTACCTTTCAAAAAAATGCTGAGAGAAAAATGTTTGTTTTTTTAAAAATTGTGTAAATTTTTACCGTGGAAAAGATCCTTCTGACATTTGTGTAAAGGTCAAGCAAAAGTAGGTATTTTCATATTTTATTTCATCCTATCCCCAACCTTGGCGTGTTCCCTGATTAAAGAGATTATATATTTTTTGTGATGTTATATAGGGAACTTTTAAAAGAGCATAGAAGATTTTTTTTTCTACTACACTGTAAGAGAACCCTTCAGTATTATACCTGAACCCCTATACACACTTATCATATATGACTCTGTACAAACACAGAATACTTAGGAGAGTGTTCTAGAACTTTGCAATGTAGTTTGGAATAGATGTCCCTATTTGATCCCCATGTGAAGATCTCAGACCACGGCTGTGACCATGTGCTATATTATTTACGTCTGCATCAGACACTCCGTCATAAGCTTCTGTTGCAGATTCTGTCATATCTGAAACACCAATTCTGCATTCAGTGCTAGTTTTCTTGCTGAAAAGAAGTAATAATAATAATACATTTTATTTATATAGCGCCAACATATTCCACAGCACTGTACAATTTGTAGGGTTCAAGTACAGATAGAAAAGATACATTACAAAGAAATAGTCAATTCTTACAATGGGACTGAGGGCCCTGCTCGCAAGAGCTTACAATCTATGAGAAGGACACTGCAAAGGAACCAGGTGGTCTAGATGATGTCATTACGTCCATCAGGCACCACTGGTATCTGCCATGTGGTGAACAGGCAGAGCATTGCAGCTTCTGTTATAAGTAGGAGGTCGCAATTCACATGTGAAGAGAGACTTATGCAGCACAGTCCATGGTTATGATCTATATAGACTTGAGTCCCTAAACGACACTGTATGAACGGACATGGGTGAGCCCTCACAGCACCTGGTACATGAGATCTTCTATTGAATAGGATGGTTAGAAAGAGCTAAAAGTAGGTACACAACTATACCCTTAATATCTACAGAGAGAGCCTGCACAGGAACATTTATTCTAGGCAGGGGTGGATGTGCTAGAGGTAAGACCCCCTTATCTAAAAAAACTTTTGCAAACAACCACTTTCAACAAAATGTCCAGATAGGACTTGACGCAATACACAGAGAACGTGTTGTCAATTTTAGGGGGAATTTACAGATCTATTTAACATGGCAGAAGAAACGTCATTTTATAGATGAGAAGCCTCTTTCATCAGTATGAGAATGTATCACACCAACATGAAAATGTTCTTGATTTTCAGAAATCATGACAATGGATAGGGGATAAGTGTCAGATCGCTGGGGGTCCAACCTCTGGGACCTCCAGTGATCAGGAGAATGGGAGACCCAAAAGTCCCCCTGCATCCTCCATGTGAGTAAACACCAGTGCATTGGCGCTTCATTCACATGGAGGACTGAGAGTCTTTTGGACTCCTGTTTTTCTGATCATTGCGGATGCCAGTGGTCATTTTCCCAGCGATCTGACACTTACTCCCTATCCTTTGTCTGTAAAGAAAAAAACCCCTTTAAAAGGGTTGTTGAGCACAGACAAAATTAAGAAGGAGACAGCTTACCATATTACAAAATAATAAAAGTAGACAAACACAACTTACTGATCCCCACTTGTTCCCATTCCAAGGCTTCTCAATCCACCGGTCTCTGCATTTTTTGATCTAGAGATGAGAACCCAAAAATGACATGTGATCACCGCAACCAACTGCGGCCATTGCAGTAATATGTCCGTGTCTAAAGCAGAAACTTCAGAGACCAGCAGGGGACCAAAGCCTTAGAATCAGAGTCGCACGGGAGCGGTAAGGTGAGGGGGGATTTCTTTTATCATAGAACATTATAAGACTTATTCAATTTAATTTTCTCTGGGTTGGATAAACTCCTTTAAATGTATCACATGGAAGGAAAGAAAGAACTTTTTATTAATAAACTTGTTACAATCATGGAATTCAGTTAACAAATATGTATTTAGCTTACTTGTATAGTTACATATTATGCAGAAAACATTCAGGATATTAATTTAATTAGCAAGATAATAATTATACACAAAGTCTTAGAAATTAGCCTCTTGAAGAGGGCCGGACTGTCCATACATCCTTTGCATCTCTGGCATTGACAGATAACCCTGCAATTTTATAGGATCAGAGTTTTCTTTTTGGAAACTACATTTTTTTTTCTCTTTTCCTCAAAGTAGACCAGACATCCTTCCTACTAACCACAGAGACCCTGCACGCGACACCTTCATAGCCACCAAAAGTTTAGTCAACCAGATATTGTATCCACATATGGCTTCTGTACGGTATTAGTATTCCTGTAGATGTGCTTCAGGCTTTCTGACCTGAACGTTGCCAATTCAATCTCAGAATAGCATATTATTTTATAAGAGAATTCAATGTGATGTGAATAAATAAGGTTCCATTAAATTGTTGTCTTACTTCAGAGAATATTACTTAAGACAATTAAGACATAGGACAAGGAAAACAGAAAGAGTCAAAGCCAATCTGGCAGTACGTGACAACACTACAGGTGTCTTTATGCACCTTGACCATCTTTATAATACGACTTATTGCAATCTCTACATGCAAATACTTGTACATAACCACTTTAGATGGTATCAAACCCACAGCATCCACTTTAGTCCTAAACAGGGGCAATCCTAAGAGAAATAAATCACCAAATTGTACACATTATCAAAGCAGGCAAACCCTCCCTAAAGCACAAAACATAGTACAATTCAATGCTTATTCATCTACCTATCTAATGAATACCGAACATCTCATGTATAGGTCATATCTTATTTACCTATATCTATGAAGTAACATCAGTTTATCTGTCTGCCTCAATCTGTACAGAAATAAGATTTCCATTTATCTACAAGTCTCTCTTTTCATCCGCATACACATCTGCAGAAATTCCCCAAGATTGCCGTCTTATGTTCTCCACTTTTCAGCTAGTGTAGCGTTAATACAGAGAGCAGGCTTCCTTCAGAAAACATGGTTTCTTCTACAAATAAATACAAGTCTTGCTAGTCGAGGAGCAAAATGGTTCACTCCGGGAGAATGTAAACGATGAAAAGGGAAAAAAAAAAAAAAGATAGTAGGAGGACAGCTAGAGGAAGGATGAGGAGAATCTAGAGAGGAAAAGTATGTGACATGATCTTTATACAACGCAAGTAATGGACTCGTATTATGAATTATAATGGAAATAATGGACACAATAGGGATTGTCAGG
This sequence comes from Leptodactylus fallax, assembly GCA_947044405.1. Taxonomy (NCBI): domain Eukaryota; kingdom Metazoa; phylum Chordata; class Amphibia; order Anura; family Leptodactylidae; genus Leptodactylus; species Leptodactylus fallax. The sequence continues at coordinate 2,307,816 of CAMRHE010000219.1, read as the reverse complement.
TATTCATTAAACACAAAAATTCTAAAAATTATTATCCCGACATCAAAACTGTATTCACCTCTCAGAAAATTAGGAAATACTTCTATAGAAAAAAAAAAAAAAAGATACTTAACAGTCTATTAGAAACCAGTGAAATGAACCATATTACAGGTATATTCTCTCCTGGAAGAAAAGCTTTATATTGTCATAGAAAAGAAGACAATTTCACATTATTGCATGTCGACAGAAACGTAAAAATCTCATTAAAAAAATAAAAACATTACAGCTCCATACACACGACTGTGTGCTGTGTCAATGGGCTAGCCATGTTTTCATCTGCTAGCACCCTGACCCATTATTTTCTTATGGTCGTGCCCTGTATTATAAAAGGTCCTTCATCCAGGGGAGGGAAAAACTCAGGACAGGTCCTATTCCTGTCTGTTTTGTGGCCTGGGCTCACTGGTCACAGGACAACTCATGGATATTATTCATGTGCCACCTACCTTCTCTCACTAAGCCATATATACTCATGTGCATGTCGCCTAAACCAGTCATATGGCTATGAAGTATGACCACAAAATTCCTTTTGTATGGTATTACTGATCTGTACAACTTGGAAATTGTATAAAGTTGTAATACACCTACATGCATGAGCTATAGGGCAGGGTTCACACATGCCTTTCTTGCCAAATTTTTGCTGTGGTTTTTGAGACGTGATCAGGATCTTCTATTTTTGTATTAAAAAAAATGTATCAAAAATGGAAAGTATGAACCCAGTCCTTTACGTCTTTGCCCCCCCCTAAAAAAAAAAAAAAAATAATGCAATTGGATCCTAAGAAGATGATCTAGAAGTCATTTATACCCCCCTAAAAGCCGTGATAAAAATTACTCTTCTACAAAAAGAAAAAAAAAATTAGCCTTAAAAACAAAATTTCCAAGAAATAATCATTATATCATGGTAAATGTTTTGACAAAATCATAAAAATTTGTGGGATGGGGGGAAAAAAAGATAAAAACTTTCTCAGAGAGCTGCCCAAGTGAACCACAAGGTGTGGACAGGCCCCATTTCAATAAACCTAGTTGTAATACAAGGGACGCCAGCAATCTTTCTAAACACAGATGTAGGTGTAGAAGAATTCATATTCACAGACGTTTCAATGGCTGAGCCTGTGGCTTTTATCCCAGTCCTTCTGTCAGCATCTGATTTATCTCACAGACCCAAAAGGTCTTTTACTGAAATTCAACACAGGAGCCAATATTCCATTCATGAAAGACCGGCGATTGTGAAAACCGCTCATTTCTCTAGGACTACCAGAGTCAATTAATATGCATATGCCTCAGTAAGACGGCAGCTTGTGTGTATAAGAAATGTTCTCATTATGCAAATTGTGAATCATTCTGAGCTGGCGTAATTAAAGCCTCATGTCATGTAATCTAAGGTTTTGTTGCCTGCAAACTGAGGGTTATGTAATGTTTGTAATGTTTTACCCTTAAAGGGCATGATCCCCATACGTCCGCCTTTCCAAATTCCCAATACAGCTAGCCATACACGTCCCCTACAATGACATGCAGTATTACATGACACCCATTCTTGCTGGTGACTCTCCACAACCTTCTAGGACACCCAAATATCTTCATGAGTCAGTTCCCTTAAAGGGGTTTTCCGGGATCACTAAAAAAAAAAAATCCAACAAGGGTTGGGAGTGGGGTAAATATAAAATAAAGTGATACTCACCTACCCTCTCTGTCCTCTCTTCGAGTGTCACATTCCCTGTTTGAGCCTGTGCAGGCACTAGTCAAGCCATAAGCACAGAGGCACAATCACTGACCTCAGGAATCACTTAATAATAGCCGGTGATGTATCAGCACTGACATCACCGGCAGCCATCAGGAGACCGCTGAGACTGGCTGCAGGTGTCACCGAGCCTCTGCACTTGCAGGCCGCAGGTGTCACCGAGCCTCTGCACTTCCAGGCCGCAGGTGTCACCGAGCCTCTGCACTTCGAGGCCGCAGGTGTCACCGAGCCTCTGCACTTCCAGGCCGCAGGTGTCACCGAGCCTCTGCACTTCCAGGCCGCAGGTGTCACCGAGCCTCTGCACTTCCAGGCCGCAGGTGTCACCGAGCCTCTACACTTCCAGGCCGCAGGTGTCACCGAGCCTCTGCACTTCCAGGCCGCAGGTGTCACCGAGCCTCTGCACTTCCAGGCCGCAGGTGTCACCGAGCCTCTGCACTTCCAGGCCGCAGGTGTCACCGAGCCTCTGCACTTCCAGGCCGCAGGTGTCACCGAGCCTCTGCACTTCCAGGCCGCAGGTGTCACCGAGCCTCTGCACTTCCAGGCCGCAGGTGTCAGCGAGCCTCTGCACTTCCAGGCCGCAGGTGTCAGTGAGCCTCTGCACTTCCAGGCCGCAGGTGTCACCGAGCCTCTGCACTTCCAGGCCGCAGGTGTCACCGAGCCTCTGCACTTCTGACCCAAATCAGCTTTTGCTTCAACATTACACAATGACAACGGATGTGTCCATTATACTGGCAATTTTAATGAACCTTCACAATAAGGGACACTAAAAACTGTAGAGTGAAAGTAGCTTAAGTGAAAAAGCACATTAAAGGGGTTATCCAGTTTCTCCGATTGATGGCCTATCCTTAAAACAAGATAGGCCATCAATATTAGATCTGCGCTGCTCATTCGTCGTACAAACTGTAGCGGCGACTGGAAGTACCGCAGCGCTAGTAAACAGGTTTCAGCAAAATGTTGTACTTGCACGGTAATCATAGTTGCATCTCTGCATAAAAGATGATCTTCAACCTCGGCCTTTTAAAACTATTAGTACTAGTCTGGGGAGAAGCTAACACTCAGGAACACTATACAAGTGGCCTACTCAGTTGTCATTGATAATCCCCATGCAATAGATCCTTCCTCATGCTGTTAGAAAAGAGAATGTGTACATTTCTCAAGATATCAGGATGGACAGAGTCTAGGTCAGCAAGACATCTGCTTATGTACGGTGATTCAAGTCACTCGTTAATGTGGTTCCACATATGCATTTTTATACCAGTCTTTAATACATCCACTTTATTCAATATTGTGGTAAAAGACTCCTGGGAGCGTCCACTCCATTATATGTCAAGAGGAAGAATAGATCTTTAGAAGAGAAGCATTCTCTAAGGAAATCTATCAGGATCCAATGCTCCTTTGGATAGAAATAGAGTTACAGAACAGTGCAACGTAATGTGATGGAGCCTAGCGCACTGTCAAAAAGTTTTTACAAAAGGATAAAAAAGCCAAAATCTTTACAGTACGTAATAGTAGAGAAAGGAGTAAAACAATACTTTAGACCTTTCACATTGAATGCAAGATCTATGCCAATGACTCACATTTGACCTTACACTTACAGAAACCTTGAGGAGCTTTGTATTATAAACCGCGGCGTTGGGCAAGACTAGTAGTTCTTGCAGAATGCCCTTCACTACACGCTTACATTACCATCAGTCCATTCACTAAAGTTTAATAATAAGTTCATTTCCAGTCCAACACGGGCAGGATTACAAGTGAGCTCAGCAGTTATTAGCTGCCACACACATACACAAAATTATAACTGTGACAACAATTCGGGACCAATTACGACCCCAGAAACTAGACGAAGAAAAACACACATTTTTCATAAATCCTAATAAATGATCAGTTTTCTAAAACAACCCGTCTTTTCCAAAAATAGCAAGCTTGTCTGAAAGTCTCAGCAAATTGCATTCATTAATATCCACAGATTTTAGACACCCATACAGTTTTTTTTTTTGTTTCCTTTTTTTTCTACATTATTTTTATAGCCGAGGGATAAGATTTCAGTCTCTCGTACGAATGCCGTCCCCTTACAACTTTGTAGGACTAGCTGTTACACATTTAATACCCAGTAAAACCTCACAAATCCATAAGAAACAAGTATGAAAGGACATTCCGCAAGGCAAAACATTCAGGGACAGCGAAAAAGCAGCCGGTCATTATCACGTCTTCCTGATAATGGGCGACATTACTCATAGGCGGAGGGTGATTTAAAAGCCATTAGTACAAGAGGATGGACGCCGGATTTATTCTTAATGTTAGGTTTGCAATAGGCTCTGTATGCCACAAGTGAAAAATGTTCTGTGTTCCTATAAAAGAGCAGATTTCCCCCCCCCCCTAATTGCTACCTACCTGAGTTTAACCAATATTATGAACCTCCATTAAACTATGAAGCCTTTACTACACTCCACCCTATGTATGTTATATAAACATCCTCTAAGCCAAGTATTTCAACTGTTATAAAGAAGTGTTAAAACGAGGGTAACTGTAATAGGATTTAATAGGGTAAGGTGCCAAAACAAAGGAAGCCATATAGTGGAGAGTAGTAGCACAAAAAGTGTGGGGAGGTGAGGAGAGGGGGAAAACATTCAGACTTATAGAAAGGAGGGGGCATAGCTGCAGAAATTCAGCTCTATGCTAGCAGGACAGCAACCACTCACAAGTATTGTGAAACAAAGCATTCCCATATTTCATTATATAAGCATGCCACATCCTCGCTTATTTACACAGGGCAACAATCATCTAATACCCAGGGCTGTGGAGTTTTTAGGCCAAACCACAGAATCAGATTCCTTCCTTACTCTAACTCGTGCTCTGACTCCGACTCCTTCATGTATGCCTGGCAGCCGTGGTCAGTCAGGAGCAGTAAAGCTCCTCTAGTCATTAAAAAGGTAGTAAATATGTAACAAGCTATACATCTAATTATTACACAATATAAATAATTATTGAATTATTAAAGTAATTAATCATTTTATTTTGAAGCCGGAGTCAGTAACCTTTTCGCAACTCAACAGCCCTGCTAATAACCGTTCATTGTCCCATGTAAACCTGTCCAGACAGCGATCAATAATTCGCTTTATTTTTGTGGACCACATCTAATATGATCCCTTAAAGTTAATTGATAGTTGGGGAATGAAGGATTGTACGAATGAGCACTTATATCGAAACCCTATGAGAAGTACAGCATGAAAATATAATGGAATAGACACAAATTGAAAACCCCTAATAGACTGATCTCATCTCTATCCGATTATCTGTCAGATATCTACGTCTATCAGATTATCTACCTACTGGATTTCTATCCCTTGTCTATGTTCATACATGGCAGATTTGTACAAAAGAACAATACAATACAAGTGAATGGGGTTTTACTAAACCCTATTGAATAAATCAGCAGAGAATTAGAGCATGCTGCAAATTGCCTTATAGGAGGGACATCAAGCCACAGTTTTAACCCTTTGCTATGCAGATTTGCAGTAACAATGTAGTAGTGCAATACAGCACACAGGCTAAATACAATACTTGTATATCCCATTAGGTTAAACACTAAAGAAGCATCAGCCCTGTATTCAATACACTAAAGGCTGAATAAACAAGATAGATGATAGATGATATACCTTTATATGGGATTCCATCATTGTAATGTTATGCCTAAGAATTCCTTTCATTAGGGCAGAGCCTTGGAGGGGAAAATAGACTTGTCTACCCATATAACAATAATTCTGAAACATCCCTTAATAATTCGGCACTGTAATGTTCCTCTGTTATTCCGCTTAGAAATGTATGAATAAATGGACAACTGGGTGTTAGTAGTTTGGCACATATCCCTATACAGACAGACACTGTCCAATCAGTGCTGACCTTGTAGGGACACACCACTCTTGACAAGGAGAATGATAACGCCCAGTTGTCAACTTATTTATAAATTTCTGGGAGGAATATTACAAATTATAAGAAAAGATGCTCCAGATTTGTAATTTACTAAAACACACACGTCAGGAGAGGCGACAGGTCCTCATGACTGAACCAGATTTCCCCTTCAGAGCCGAGAAGTTACAATGTATTCCAATCTAACAATTTAATAAGATTTCTTTACATACTTTATAAAAATAAGAGCGTGTTGTGTGTCGAGGGGGGTATTCAATGTAATGGAGCACATGCTCTTGGTCTACATGGGAGTTAAATCGAAAACCACAGTCAATTTGTAGCCTCCAAGATTCTGATCACCCTCCCACACATTAAGAATAATAGTCCATCCTTTTAAAGAAAGCTGGGAGGTAAGGTCCCTGTATGTGTTACCTCCTAGCCGTCCCTACTTGTGTTTACACACTCAGCCAAAAAGCACAGCCCCCGTGTGCTAATTTGCTGTCCGCATCATTATTTTCTTTCTATTCAAGTGGCGTGAGGCTGCAAATATTTTCAGAAAGCGTGCCCGGCTTTATAGGGCCCTGGTTATAGGTACTTCAACGTGGGTGGCAAGTGAAGGAGGTCTGCCCAAGGACCACAATGCAACTATATGCTTTATTGCACAAAGATTCCTTTTTATAGATACTCAGACTGTATTACTTTCTTCCTTCGATGTTTCACAGTCATGTTAACCCCTTTGCTCCCTTGTGGCTTACAAATCGATCGTTTCAACGTACATGCATCAATTCTCCGCTTACAAGTGCTTTTGGAAATTCCATTACTTTTAATATTTGTTAAGTGTGCACTTTGGAAGTATAAGAGAAGGAGCATTCAGAAGAGGATGCAGAGAACTCTGCTTACTTGGGGTCAGAAAATTAAGATGTTGACAGCATTACATGAACGACATGAAGCTGTGTGACTATCGCATAGCATGTTCGCATCAAATGCAAGTCAACATCAAGCTGTGCACAAAATTGATCATTTTCCAAGACATTAGTTCAAGGTTTGAGACACCTGGGAACCATGCGGATCAGATGTGTGAAGAGACTGTAGGGTTCAAATGAGCACTGCGGCCTAGTCACTGAAAACCAAGAACAGCACTGTACATTGTACATTACCCCACTTGAGGCTGAGGTGCCATGTTGCAGAAACACCATGGCAAAAAACACGGCATTTTACAGTACCTGCAAAGTGGATGGCTAATCCCATCCGCACATTGCAGAAAAAAAATCTGCAGAGGAAAACCCTTATAGAGCAGTCACATGGTCCATGGGAAGCTGTAGTCTGGAGAGATTCATTGACTTCTATGGGAGTGTTATGGGATAGGGGTCACTGTACAGGGAGGAAGGGGAGCTGTGACCATCCCTTATGATGAACAGTGGCTCCTGTGCTATCTGTGTATATATATATATATATATATATATATATATATATATATGTGCGTGTGTGTATTACCTTTCATTGTAATGCTGCCTGTGATGGTGATAAGGTGACTGTTGAGAAGTGATCTCCAATGGGGAAGAAGTCCCAGCCTATTATGAGGCTCAATGGCAAAAGATTTTATTTATTTATTTTTTTTAAATAAAAGAGTGACATAGAAAAAAAAATACATTAAAATAATATTATAAAGATTAATTTAAATAAGCAATTTAAAAAGAATTAAAAAATGGCTTCCTATTTCAATCACAATTCTACGTTAACATACTCTTAAAAAAAATATAAATATATATATATATATATATATATATATATATATCTACACACACACACTCACACACACATTCTGTCACTTTTCAGCTGGTGCTGTGTACACTGGGGCAGGATCAACCATTACCCCATCAGAAAGCAGGGTTACAATAAAAAAAACACAATAACTAACTCTGGAGAGAGACATCATGATGACATCACACCACTGACAAGCAGTAATGGGGACAGCTCACCTCCTACTTCCTGCACAGTAACCTCTATACATGTCACTGAGCATGCCCACTACATACACTCGTAAAAGCGTTCTTCTATCCAAGTGTCTGCTGTAAAGCAAAATTCTTATACTGCTCAAGCAAGATGTCTGTCCATAATAATGAAAATAGAGCACAACATATTCCCATATATTATAATTCAAAAACACAAAAAGATTTGACTATGCGAATAGCTGCATAATGTTTTAGGTCTTTTATTCTTCTATAGTATGTGATATTCTGTTATATGACTTCGGGGGGGATGAAACGTAAGCGTAAGCATAACAAGTATTTCCAGACTGTCACTTTTTAGAGAGTCACTTTTTTTTTATATAGTCAGTTTGTTTGAACCATTTCCCATCCACAGGGTCGGTCAGGAATCCCGTGACAACACCAGATATCAATAGGTCTGTGTGTCCAGCATTACCACCCAGTAGTACACAGAAGAGCTGTTGAACGGAAAAATGATGATGCTCCACCGCACTTCCTGAATAGAAAATACTGCTGAGTGGACACTTCTAGTGCAAAAATATATATATTACCTGTGTAGATTTTAAATAATGACAGATCAATTTAAGAAATAGGACATTTCTATGAAAAAAAACAAGTGATCAATTTAATCTAAATTACTCAATGTCACGTTTTTATTTTGTCAGCTGAAAATAATGCAAAAAAGACCACGGGCTTAGAGCTGCATTTTAAGACATATGGAATATCAATCACCAAATAGACCTGGGATGATAGGGCATTGATGAAATGTAATAACAAATATACAATAGACAAGCAGCCCCCCATACTTGTTGGGGGTAGTGAAGACGCTATGTACAGTTACTTGTTGTTTCCCTATTGCCATGTTGGCCAGTCAGGAAATGGGCTCACATGATGACTTCCAGATTTGTAGAGTTAACAACAAAGTTGAAATCTGTTCAGGAAAAAAAAAAAGTCCTTATTCAATGACCCAAGCAAAGCAGATCATAAATGTGATGCATCAAACTAGTAAAAAAGTCCTCACTATATTCATGACTCTTATCAATCTACCAAGCTATGGTAAACCCAGTCAACTGTTCACGACATGTACTTAGGTTTGCAATGCTTGGATTATATATCACTGTTCAGAGAGCTCTACAACTGAGCTATATATTACTTAGTGAATGGCAGATGGGACTGTTAAATGGAGATCTAATATCAGAAAATTCCTATGGCTCATTTATAAAGCTAAGGGCAGGTAACATAGGATCCACCATTGATAATAAGCCATAGGGACAAGTTCAATTTCTCCTGTCTCCACCTGCAAAGAGACTACGGTATAGGACAGTGCAAGTTTACCACACTTTCCCATATACTTGGTTTTCTTATGTCCCGGTGCCTGCTCTAAAACAAATCTCTGAGACTAGACTACTACATTAATAGTTGCAAAAAGAAAATATAATAAAAAATAAATAAAATAATAATAATAATAATTATATATATATATATATAGATATATATAGATATATATATATATATAAAATTTGAAACTAAAAAAAGACAGAATGGCAAAATAGTAGAGTAAAACATTTGTCCTAAGAATATTTTAAGTGAACCATTCCCTTGCCTTATTCATGGTGCCTATCCAAAGCAACATGAAAAAAACATTTGTACAAAGTTCTTCTGAGATATTTGACAGGGTAGAGAAATGTATAGGAAAATTTGGCCACATTATATGCTATTTAATAACGGGTGGTCAGAGGGCAAAGCTTCATGGTGGTAACTGGCTTCTTCCAGCTTCACTCATGAACCTTACCCTGGTGAGGGAGAGCGATGTGAATGTGAACCGGCCATAATAATATTAGCTTTTATTTTCTACAATGTATTTTAGCCAAGCACAAAGCACAGCAGTAGACTCTGCGGTCTCGATTAGTGCAAATGTGTTTGATCAAAATGTTTCTTTCAGTCAATGCTCATTATTTCATTGAGGTTTTGCACAGCTAATGCTACCAAATTAAACAGAGCGTTCCTTTTTTTATTCTGTGGCTTTTTTTTTTGCTTTTTTTAACTTATTGCAAAAAAAATTGCAACTCGAAACATCTCACATTAGAACTATAATCAGTTACTGCTGACTGTGGCTGTTTGTTAGCAGAAATAAAGCAAAGTGATGACTATGCCCCGTGCTATTCTACCCATAAATATGCGGCTTCATCACTCTTAAAACAAGCATAGAATGATAGACAAATGCATCATTCATTGTGAGAACTTATTGTTCCGCAAAGTATCTTGGGGCAGTCATGTTAGTGAGCACTGGGGAAAAACTGGAGCTCAGGAAAGGATGAAGCGTACGTGATCTTCGGCATACCACACTATGTATGCATTGTAATCTACGTAAATACAAATAAAGTTATCAATTGTTTAATTGAATCCTAGGACATCCCAAATCTAATGTTCATTTACCTTTCAAAAGTCTAGTGAAATTGTACATATGGATAAAAATGGCAGAGAAAGTCAATAAGGTATGCCTAGGCCGTTTTCATTTTTTTTTTCTATCTGCTTTTTTTTTTTTCTATTTCAGCAGATCTGAAATGAAAATAATTTCAACCAGACAATAATTAGTCATATTAATAATTAAAATTAAATGTTTATTTTTTTCAAAATACACATTTTCTAAGAATATATATATATATATATATATATATATATATATAATTTATTTGTATATGATATATTTATATATAAATATATCATATATAATTGTACTATTTTTATCTTTTAAATTTTATTAACTTAAGTTTTAGACTGACATAATGCTAAAACGTATAAACTAAAGTCTTAGTCAGATCTCAATTGGTGCCAACATGTTCACAACATTAGAAAGAAGATAATATAACATATAATATAACATGTCTTAAAAACTAACCAGAACAGAATAACATTTAACTCTTTGAAAGTGCATTGTAATATAATATGTAAAACATGGATTCCACAGAAGACAAACAAAGCCCTGCTACATTTGTAAGTGTACAGTGACTGTGTGCCGTAATAATAGTGGACAAATGCTGTATAAAAATAGGCTGCACGAAAGGATAAATTTCCGACACGTCTAACATTAATATCCCTAACTATTCAAAAATTGAAAAGCTACGTAATATGGAGGATTTATATAAAAAGAAAAAAAAGAAAAGTAATATATTTTAAGAAGAAAGTTTAACATTTAATATCCCATATTCCCCTTAAAGGACCACAGGGGTTAACAACACTGGAAAAGACAGGCACCTTTCCTGATTCTTCATATTAAAAAAAAAAAAAAGTTTATTTTAGGTTACATTGAGAGAAAAAAAAAAAATTGCATCAACCAGTTTTTGTAAGTGCCAGAAACAACACTCAGGGTAGTAATTCAGTCAGCTGAAACAGAAATGCAAGATATTGAAAATATTAAATCAACATGCTCGATGTGAGGTGTCACTTGGAAATAATTTAATTTTTTTTTTCTTCGACTATATGCCTCTACTGTGCAAAAGAAACTTAATAAAAAGGAGCCATAAGTACACTTTACATTAAAAAAAAAAAAAAAAAATAAAAATAAGGGTGTAAATCTTGTACGGCGAGGTGTAACAGAGCAATGAAACCTTACCTTTAATGCACATATTGGATTAATGCACATGAAAATAACATGGCTGGGTTGTACATTTTCAGAACTGTTGCTAGATGGAAATCAGAACAGCCACTTGACTCAGTGACTTCTGGATTTAAGCCTTTACACGAGGTGGCAATGAAATCACGGTTTAAGGCAGAAAATTATTTTTGATACATTTTTCTGTTCAGTCCTAACTCCTGAGGGTTGGGTCAGATTTACATACCAGAGGTAAGAATGTAGTCTTGTGGAGAATTCTAAAAAGCTCTCTTTCCTATATCTCTATAAAATGGCAATAAAAAATTGACACTATAACTTCGTCATGTGAGACTTGTAAGCTCAGGTTCATGCATTTTGCAAAGCGGCTTTTATTTTGCTGCAGTCCTGAAGGATGTATCAATGGCAGCCCACCACCCCCTTCCCCCCCTCCTGCAGAACTGATAGCATCTTGTAAAATAAATAGATATGTGTATGGTTCTTGCATACACTGAGGAAACTCTTAACAAATTCTTTTCACTGCACTGTAATGATTTGAAGGAGCAGGCCATGCGCAAATTAAACAAGGGCCTACCTGTTCTAGCTATGCTTAGGACCGAGGCCAAGTCATTTTTTTTTATTGATTTAACCTTTACAGGAATGTCACACATCCTCAATATGAAGCCCTTCGACGTATTTAAAAACGTGATACACCTTGGCCCAAGCACGGCGCAAATTATTTACACAGAGACTATCCCCAAAGCACTGTCATCTGGATACCGTACAAATATACCACCAGGTGTGCAGGATTCAGAAGACGGAACAAAACGATGGGTGATTTATTCCTGTAAAATTCAGATCATTTTGTAAAGCCAGACCTCAAAAATTCTGTATAATAAAAAATAAAATAAATCTGGAAAAAAAAAAACAATTGTTACCTGCAGGTACCAGCAACCTTATACGTGTCCTCTAGAAGAGTCCCTTGACAAGAAGCTGATCACAAAGTGACATTCTGTTGGGACTCCAAGAGATCAGCTGTGATCTGTGGGGAAACCTAGAAGTAACTGTGTAAGACCCCCTATTAACTCAAAATTCACTAATCGGGTATATGAAAATTTTTTTCTAAACCAGACAATCATCTGGCTTAATACATTGTATTATTGCATCACCGATACTGTGGGTGTGAATTGTTCTACATTAACATTAGTTATGTAAGTCAGTAAAGTCCCCTGAGGGGTGGCCCTTATGAGCCATGTAACGCATAGGGGCTAACAGGTAATACATATGAGGCAGTTTTTGTGGGTGCCGCCCTTGTAAGAACGGGAGTTAGATTTTCAGGGGTCAGGGCCAGTGACTGCAGGGCTGGAATAGGAACTGTAAAGACATGCTCTGAACGGACCTGACTACTCCTGTGTGTCCCCATGACCTAAAACCAAGTTGTGGGTAAGATCCAACTAATACTACAATATCAGTATATGCAAAGATTGTATTATAGTGGGCTAAGTATATATACGTTTAATAAAAGTACTGAAGTAAAAGTTATATTTTGTATTATTCTGTGACAATTTGATTTGTGGTGACAATACACACAGAGCCCAAGACTGGGACGAGTGTATTAAGATGTTTTTTTTCACTGAATTACCAGCAATAAGTCATCAGCAATGATATAGTTTTTGTCATCTGTTATAATGACTTACTTTTGCAAGTCACCCAAGTACAAAGTAGTATTTAAGCGCTGGAGTACCAACTTTTAAGATTAGTCAATATTAGTGGACTACATAGTGTCACTATTATATTATTAGTGACCGATTATATAGCAATTCTCTAAAGAAACCGGAACATGGAATGTCTCAACAAAAAAGACTGAGCCCCATTCTCTAAGGACAAGCTACTTTACATTGGAATCTGTTGCCTGCTAACAGATATTTAAGTGGTTATCCAAGCATGAATATTGATGGCCTATACATTAATATCAGATTAGTGACGGTCCCACATCCAGCACCCCCACAGATCAGCGAAGTACACCGTGCAGTGGCTGTGCAGCTCTGTTTCTATCCAAGTGAATGGGAGCTGAGCTACTATCTAGTAGGGCTGTGGAGTCGGTAGGCCAAACCACCAACTCAGACTCCACTCCATTTTTCAACAGACCGACTCTGACTCGTTCACTCGACCAAATTCTCTAAAAAAAAGTATATTGCAAAATGTTTAAAATGTAAAAACAGTACTGTATTTTAGTACAGTAGGACAAACTGATGCAGCATAATATTAAAATGGTTTTACTTGTTGTATAAAATAGGTGTGAATTGTTAGATACCACATCGAGTCGCAGAGTTTAGTCTGTCCTGACAGCCGCTCGTTAGCAATTAAAGTAAAGGAGAAAATTTATTAAGACTGGTATATCGTACACCAGTCCTCATATAGGGCCCGACCAGTACAGGGAATGAGAGATTTATGAAGAGGTTGGTAGCTCTTTATAAATCAGTTGAACATGCCTGCCCCAGAATGGAGATCTACCCCAGAGACCTGCCCACATTTACAAATTGTGCCAAATGTGTGCCATAATATTGTCCCTACCCACAGGAAAACTAGCGGAGAGGGATTGATGAATTCCCCCCACTGTGTCACCAGAAAATGACAATGAAAAATGATCACTCTCGTGTCCCCTGGAAATCCAGAGCTGCCTCTCCTCCGATTCGCCCGGTGTCCATTTACATACAAATAAAAGGACACCAAGAAGACCGGAGGAGAGGCAGCGCTGGATTCCTGGTGAACACATATTTGTTTTGTTATTTTATGTAATTTCCATTTTATGTGGATTTTCCAGATCTCAGGGTTGCCATGTCCCTAACCACTGTGATCTGGAAGGGATACTTGTATGTCCTGCCATTTTCAATCTGGCCATTAAGCCTAAAACTAATCTGACAAGCCTTGCTGACTCTATAGGAGATGCTAGTAGTATAATGTTGTACCATGTTAGCCATAGAAAGTAGTGGAAGAGTGAAGAAATCAGGCAATAACTTTTAGAGGATAACTGAGAATATTTGATAAGTAAGCTTTCGGAAGTCTAGCTCCCTTCATCAGACATGGTGTCAGGAGATGAGCAGTCCTCTCATTTACATCACAAATAGTATTACAACAGCAGATAACACCACCATTGACCCATCACTGAATCCCCTACTGACAATAGATGATGTCACAGCTGATCTTCTCCCCCCTTCCTGTATAGCGCATACCTAGAAAACTGTCCCATAGACCTCAATGACTCTGCTACAGACTATTACTGCCTGTGGCCATGACTATGCTGTAAAGCATATCACTAAATGCTGTTAACAGAGCAGAGAAGAAGCTCGGGCAAGATGGCCGCCCCCCATAATCATGAACAAAAAATAGAATTTAAAAAAAATCTACAATCAGAAAATAAAAAGAGATCAGCTAAAGACTGTGATGGGACACATTTCTTTGACAAGAGGAATAGTAACATGCAGCTGTTTATAAATTTCTAGGAAGAATGACAGAGGAACGACACAACATACAGTTATAATAAAAGAATGGTTAGGAAACATGAGCGACAAGCATGCAATGTTATCTAAAACAATTTATCCTCAAAGTACTGAGCTCCCAAAACATGTCAATGAAGCCTACACTGCATTATATCCATTTCCAAAAAAAAAATTGTACCAGGAATGTGATTCAGTGCTCAGGACACACAGTACTTCCAATAGGAAGCAGCAAGGCTCCGAGGGGCAGTAAATGTATCCCGTAGTTTACAATGTCACATAATCAATCCTTTTATCCGCACAACACCCGAGCACTACCGGAGTGTCACATTTGCCTTTCACAATCCCTCCATTTGTATGGATCAGAAAGAAAACATCTCAGCAAGCCAGAAAAGACATAAAAGATAAGCGGTAGTAGCAGCGGCTAGTATTTATTAGTGGGTTCTCAGGGACTTTGTTCCTAGTCGGCTCCTCTGAGGACGTGTGACCGCTAGTGAATGTTATATGTATAGAATAAGACTATTGAACAGCAGATGGCTAGGGTGACTGACTGTCCATTGTATTGATCGGAACCTACATTTGCAGTAAGGGGTGTGAATACTTTTGTAAACACCATAAGTTTATTATTCAGAGGATGAAAAAGTAGAACCCATTCCTTTACTTTCCATACATTATTACAATAGCTCTTTGTCATACAAGTAAGGCACTGGTAATGTACCCATAACAGCTACGGGACAGCCCAGAGTGACAAGCAAGTGAAGGCCTCTACACTGCAGGGGTGTCAACATTACTGTATAATGAACTTCTATAAATATTAATGGATATGTACGCCTGGTTCTGCAGTCGTGTGTTACTCCACTCCCTCTAAACCCTCTTCTTGCTATCTTAAAACAGGGTGTAGAGTTGAGGTGAGTTTTGCAGTTGGATAAACTCAGGCTTCGATTTAAGATACATTTTAAGGGGTATTGCCCTTAGATCAAACTTTTTCTTACCACTGAATAGCCAGTGCCAAAAACACGGTTTTGGCTGATCAGAGCTGATACTGTGCCAACCATGCAGGATGCTGGTTCCAATCATGTGATCATGGGGGTCGAAACCAGTCTGGAATCCCCAAGTACAGAATGGAGGAAGTAAAATAAGACTCCCCGGTAGGGCTGGGATTATGACCTAAATAAAAATCACGATTAAATTAGGCATTTTACCTTGTTTACTATTAATTAAAGCCACAGCCTTTTTAAAGTAGGAGAATATGTTGGGGCGAACCTTGCGAGGTTCGCCAAGCGATTTCATTCGGAACCAGAACTGCTGTCGTTATACTCTGGGGTCTTTCCAGATCCCAGAGTATAATTAGAGGAGGCCCATGGGTGACCAAACATAAAAAACAGTGTTACTCACCTCCCCTGTGCTCCAGCACTGCTCCTGGTCCTCTGCAAGCCTCCTGACTGACATCTAGCACCACTGAGGCTTGTGACTGGGACTGACATCATTCAGGAGGCCTGAAGAAGATGAAGACCAGCGCTGGAGCACAGGGAGGTGGGTAACACTGTTTTTTATGTTTGACCACCTCCCACCTCCTCCACTAATTATATTCTGGGGTCTCTTTAGAGACCTCATCGTACAATAGCAGTTCCATTTTGAACGTTTTTCTGACTAAACAAAACTGCAGGTAACAGCTCACGAATACTGTAATAAACTAAATAAACTGTGCACAAAATAACATTGATTATGTGGACTGAATAGTCGGTTTTGGTTATTTTTCAATTAACTGTCTATCCCTACTCACTGGACGACCCCTTTTACTACCTAGGTCTTTGGATTTTTCCAGCCCAGTCGTACTGGTGATAAGTTTACAGGGGTGGCAGTGCTCAGACAAATGCTGTAGCATTGGTTAGATGGGTCTGTCTGTCTGCACACTGTTTACTTAATAGCAACGGTGCAGGATAGTGCATTGCAGCTTTGCTCCATCCTAGTGAGTGGGATAACACTGCAATACCCAGAACAATGGCTACATGACACATTGGTAGACAAACAATGTAAACAATAAAAAGGCCACAGCACTTGCTCCAGCACAACACCCCTTCAGTGGGGGGCGTTAGAGTCAGGCTCTCTCAAGTCTGCCCTAACAATAGGCCATCAATGTACTTATCCCAGAAGACCTGTTTTTAAGGAAAAATCTCCCTATGGAACCAGAGGTACAGGATGGATTTCTACAGACACCCGAGTGCCATGGCCCCTTGAAACAGCTGATTGGGGGCGAGGCTGAGAATTGGACCCCCACTGATCTGATATTGATAGCTTATCCTAATGATGCGCCATTATATAGTGATCCCAGGACATCCCTTAAAAATAATATTGTATGCTATATTACTGGGTGCAGCACTGTGGCTCGGTGGTTAGCACTGATACTATGCAGCCTGGGTTGATTCTTGAGTCCGGGGTTTGAAGGACAACATCTGCAAGGAGTTTGTATGTTCTCCCCGAGTTTGCTTGGGATTCCTCCTACACTCCAAAGATATACTGATAGGGACTTTAGGTTGAGAGTCCTACTTGGGACAGTGATGACAATATCTCTGTAAAGCAATGCAGAATATGGCACATGGATGGCCTAGAGATCTGCAATGCATACCTACAGGGACTCTGCGTGCTGCCATAGCTATACACATAAAAATGTGGCGGGGGTTTCACACAAAACCTAGTTATTTCACAGTATGTTCCGGGAATAACAGAGAGGGCTGAGCCAACCTTGCTTTCTAACTTGTTAACAAAAGTTTGATGAAAGCTTACCAGATTTCTTTACATAATCCTTGTACAGTTGGGCCAGCCAAGGTTCTTGCACGTCCAGGCTTCCTTTGAGAAATACATACCAAACTAATTCAAGGTTGTGTTATAGGACCATATGTTTGCATTCCTTGAAGAATGAACAAGCCACACTATTTATCCATATATTAACTGTAATCACTTACCTAATGTGTTTTTGCATGCTCTTAATTTTTTGGAAATTGTTAACATGCAGAGTTTAGGGTAAGCCGGCCTGTTATGGATCGTGGCCCACAACAAAAGTGAATGTTCAGCGCTCACCAAAATTTGCAGCTAATGAAGAACAATAGTGTTTAACCCTTATGTCCTTACAGGGACTTTTTGCTTTAAATCTTTTCTCTATAAAGAAAGATTGTTAGGACTTTGCCAAGGTTGTAAACCCATGTGAAGTCAGTAGCCAGTGACAAATTTTGCTTTGTTTTGGCATTCTGCCATGGGAAGCCAGAGGGCTGGAAAATGAAGAGGACTCGAGGCGGATGTCTGTCTCAAATTCCTCTTCATTTTCGGCTGTGTGAACGTCCCCTTATCTACTCAGGTACACAGGCAATACAATTATATATCCATCTATGCTGATTATACATATGTACTCACTTATCTATGAATCAGGGATGTGGGGTCATGTGGAGTCAGGGTCAGGAAAAAAAAAGTTACTGACTCCACCTGGAAAATAAAATGATTTTTACTTATATTATACAATGATTACGAATGTATAGTTAGATGTGTGTTTTATCACATATTTACTTTCATAGGAATCACTGGCTTTTAATGAATTAGAGGAGCTTTACCATGGCTGTCAGCCACTTATGAAGGAGTCAGAGCAGGAGTCAGATCCATAGTTGGGATATGGAAAAAGTGATCTACCAATTCCACACCCCTGATATGAATAATATAAGAGAGAGAGAAATATATATAATATATAAACACACATATATTATATATATATATATATATATATATATATATGTTTTTGTTCTTTTACATATGTGTGTTTCTACGATATATACAGTATTTTGCAAACCCTATTTTAGCTGTCTAAAAAGTCATATCTACTGCAAACAAAAAGTTTGTGTGTGTGCACGTGTGTATATCCCTTATATTTGGAGGTAGAGTTGTCACTATCGAACCAGAGAAAATCAATAGGTTTAACCGATTGCCTCTTAAATAGTATCAAAAGAGAATCTAAAATCCGCTGCATCATGCATATAATAATATGAGACCCCACAATATGTCAGGTAGACCATCAAAAACAAAAATCTCTCACTTCTGCATATAATTTTAAGTAACTATTACCTTGAACTGATCTTAGATCAAGTCTTATTTTATTCATGTATACAGCGCCATCTTATTCTATGGTGCTATACAGAGATTGTCATCCTTTACACTAGTCCCTTTCCCCCATGTGATGTAGAATTATCATTATGTTTTTGGAGTGTGGGGAGGAAAAGGGGGCACACAGAGAAAACCAACACAAAAACCAGAGAATCTACAACTTCCAGGCCAATGCTGCCCTTGGTTGGATCCCCAGGATGGCAAAGTAACGGTGACATCACTTATAGCCATGTAAAATTATTCTGTGAGGTTGTAATTTGTGGACATATTTCAGTGTATGGAGAATGATCATCAGACAGATTTGTTACATCAACATTAGGAAGTAGCTGGTGTAATTTTGATTGAATGCAGCTCTGGATGTAAAGGGAGAGGATTCAAGAATAAGACAAGAAGAAAAGCAAAGTAGTTTCAAAGATACATGAAAAAATATATGATGTTCAAAAGGTTAGATTTGCTTTAAAGTGATCTTAGATGTCCACTGGTTTCTATTTCAAGGCAGATGGGTGGAGGAGAAAACATACAGTATCCTTGCTTTCTTCCTTCCTACAAGTTTTTCCTACTATTTCTTGGTTAAGGGTCCCGAAAAATACTCCTAGCTCCTGGACAGGGTTACAATGAGCTGTTGGTGTATGTGGCACACAATGGCCCTACAAGCCCATATATGAAGCTTATCTGCGGCTTCGCGAAGTGTTAGTTAATGCAATAATACTCAGTAACATTCTCCCAGGCATTAGATAGAATACATCAACCACATGTCAAGCCAAATCCAGAGCTACTGGCAAACACAAAGAGCTTTACGAACTCTGCAAAGGTAAAAATCTCAGTCGTAGGGTTTGACGATGTGTTAAGAGTGAATTATGACCCATCTTCAATCCAAAAACCATATCCCTGTGGCCTGGCCATAAACATCTTGAAAAGAAAACCACCTGTGTGCACTCGACTCAGCTCCGCTGGAAACAGGTGGAACAGATTGTAAATGATTTCACCCCAGCGGGCCTATCAGCGTTTGTATGAATCATGCCTTAATAGTTTTCTGTATTATAGAATTTCCTCTTTGCATTAACAAGAGGAGATCCGAGTGTGTTATCCCTTAAGCACAGGATAGCAGTTACACAACATTTATTTGCCGAGACTGGGGAAGAATTGCTTACGGCTTAACTCCTTCACCGCTGCTGGACAGCAAAGTAACGGGTTAGAAAAATGTATAAAGCAAATGTGTTGTCATGTAAAACTATTATTAACCCGGATGTCAATAATAGTTTTAATTATTAGAAAAATAAAAACTAGTAAGATACAAAGTAGTATTTTTTAATATTTCCATGAACATTTTCAGAATTATTAATGTACTAGAGAGAGAGGCGTGAACAGATGGCGGATAAACAGAATAGAGAGACATCTAAATGGGTTGTCCTGCCACAGACACAGGGTAAAAAAAATAAGGGTATGGAACTTTTGGGACCTCTTAGTGTCCAGCGGAAATGTGTTAGGTAACCTGGCAGCTAGTGCTCAATTTCCCTGTAATGCCCCCAGAGGTTAAATAAAGAAGTGCATGGTACCCATTAAAACAAAAAATTTTGTAACCGATTTCCATCCTCAATGTAGGGTCTGAAATGGGTGATGTCCCTCTACTAGCTCAGAATTATTATTATTATTATTATTATTATTATTAGTATTATTTATTTATATAGCACCATTAATTCCATGGTGCTTTACATTATTATATTAATTCAATGGTGCGTTACATTATTATATTAATTCTGTTGTGCTGTACATTATTATATTAATTCCATGGTGCTTTACATTTGGGTTTACATGCGGTACACAAAATATACAAGACAAGTATAATACTAAGAGTGACCAACTGGCACAGTGGGATAGAGGGCCCTGCCCACAAGGGCTTACAGTCTATGAATGCCCCAATAGGGTTTCCAAAAATGAGCTTTTGAAAAACTGACAACCCCTTTAAAAAAAAACAAAAAAAAAAAAATAGGGGGGCAGACTTATTAAGACTGCTGCGAGACATGCCAGAATTATTAAGATGCCCTGGCCACTTAATAATTCTGGCACATTCTGAAGGGGTCCCGTGTTCCTGTCAGGAGCTGGTGTCATTTTTGGTATAAGTCACGCCACTTTTCTGGAACGAGTTACAGTAAATGTGATGGGCTGAGGTATCTCATCCCCAGCCGGCCTAGATTTCAACCCATCTTAAAAAGTGTTGAATGGGGCAAAAAAAAAAAAAAAAGTAATTATTAAATATTAATTATTATTAATAATAATAATACTAATAATAATCCTTTAATAGTCCCACCACGGGGAAATTCGGTGTGTTACAGCAGCAAGGATATGTAAATGCAAGATAAGAAATACAAATACACATACAACATATACAAAACGTTCCAAGGTAGAGGCTTCCCATTGATAGTAGACAGACAAATAGAAAGGTACGGTAAAGAAGTATCAGGGGGAGGGGGGGGGGGAAGATATCACAACAGAAAGAAATTTCAATTCTCTGTATGGCCTGATCTCCGCTTAGGTCGGTGTTGGTTGTACAGCCTGACCGCAGCGGGGAGGAAAGACTTCCGATAGCGCTCCTTCTCACACCTAGGGTGAAGTAAGGCGCAGATCATAGCCTTGCGACTTAGGTGCTTCACTACTATCCAGTTTTTAGGCTTGAGGTTTATTGAATATTACACTAAAAATCATACAAGCTCTTCACGAGAATGAAAACTGAAGATGGATTTCCCTTGGGAACGCTCGGCAGCCCCACCGTTTGTTAAGGGGGCTGTAGAAATCCCGAAAGTTCCCATAAGTCAAAAAGTGACACAGCCTTTTCAATCTGTTGACGGTTGGGGATGTTGAGTTTTCAAGCCCCGCCATTCTAATATGGATGACCTCTAAGGACAGGCCATCAATTTTGTAGTTACCTTGACATTTTTATAGTTTGACTCCATAGCTTTATTTAAATGACAGGTATTTTATTTCTTATCCTGATCTCATGTATTAAGCTTGCGGTAGTCTACACATAGATGTGAAATGCAGCAACCATTAGAAAAGTTTAGCCAGACACTGACATGACTAGTAAATGCTGATTCACGACTACTGCTGCCAGGACTAAACAGAGAAACAAACTTTTGTCTGATGGGATCTGAATATATTGACGCAGAGCTGAAAAATATAAAAGGTTTTTATATAACCCAATGTCTCTGAGTCATGAAAGGTTTTACAGTGCTCTGTGAGTATGGCAGGACGACAAAAGCTAAATAAAGGAAAATAATTTACACATTGTCCTGTCTACAGACACTATAGACTCTGTAAGGGGTCGTTACAAAATGCCTTTCTTCGGAGGTTATGGGTCATTTTAATAAGACATGACAGAAACACTAATTGGAATCTGAAAGACGTAACTTCAACCACAAAGCTGTAAAAGCTGGACAAGCTAAATGCAAGGTATTAACAACTAAGGCACGTCACGTCACTGTGGCAGAGCTGAACATGGGCCTGTGTGATTAGTAAAGGCCTTCAGGTAATTTCTACCTATTACAATATCCCCATTATGTAGATGCTACACTGCTAACAAGTATACGGTGGATGTTAGTAACCTGTTGTAATGGGTGAAGGTCTAGAATTTTTGAGAGGTTTTTCTTAAATCGTTGCATCTTGACCTGACAAACACACACAGAGGTGCATTTGAGTCCATGAAAAAGAATATAAATCTGTTTGGGTCTGTGGACTCGGAGTCAGTTTTGAGCGGAGTAGAAGTCGAAAAAAAAAAAAAAGTTACCAACTTTGACTTCAAAATATAATGATTTTCATTTGAATAGCGATTATAGAATTATTAATATTGTATAATTCGATGTATAGTTTATTACATATTTAACCAATATATGAGAAGAAAAAAAAAGACATAGACCGCACATTCCAATCTTATACATCGATCATGTGCTTCTCAGCAAAATCTACAAACACAGAACATGAGCTACTTAGTATACATATTGATCACACCATGTGAACAGATCATAAAAAAAGTTCACCTTGCCATATGGGCTCAGTCAAAGGACCTGTTGAGACCTGTTCACACGTTGCAGTCCTTTGACTGACACCACATGGTAAGGTGAACTAGTTTTTCATAAATTAAGAGGATCTTTACTGCCTCTGTCTGACCATCCGGCATTTATGAAGGAGTCAGAGTTGGTTTGTGGAAAAACAGAGGAGGTGGAGGTTCGGTGATTTTACCTACCTGCTCCACAGCTCTGTTTCATTTTTGCTAAAATTTGAGCTGAATGTCAATGAGAATCACTTCTTCACGGCTACTTAAAGTGTACCTCCAATTATAAAACAATTTGCCACAAGTGAATAGTAGAGGTGAATATAAGAAACTTTGTAATATATCTTATTAAAGTAATATGTTGTCTTCTCCACTGTCTACATATTAGTCTGTTAAGAGGGGAAGGGAGAGGAAGAGCCTGCTGGAAAAGGAAATAATTGCTGCTGCTACACTCTGCTACTCTGTGTTCTTTTTAACATTGCTATGTTTGTAGATAAGAGGCTACAAGTACACAGAATGAGGCAATAAATGAATTACCCACCCAGCTGCAGCCTCCTACTCCATCCCTCCCTTCTCCATAAAGCTCTGTGTGTGAAGCTGGTGACAAATCTAATGTAAAGAAGCAGTCAGACTGAAGATAAGGCACAGGAAACAGCTTAATAAGTAGAGAAGAAAACAGATCTCCTCAATAAGATATATTATAAATTTTCATATAGTCGCCTGCACTATTCATTTATGAAAAGTCGTTTATAACTGGGGGTACACTTCCCAAAGGGTCAGGTTCAAACAATGCAGTATAGTTGAGCCTTAGAGTAAAGGTGTTTTTCCTTAGCACAGCACTCCGTTATTTCTGGCACTCCCATAGAGAATGAATTGAGCAGCACTGCACATGCTCAGCCTGCTGCGCCATCACAACAGAACTCCCGTTCTTGGGATTGGTGATGGTCTCAGAAGCCGGACCCCCACCAATCAGCAAGTTACCCTCTATCCTATTGATGTGGATAGCTTCAAGTCTTGGTACAACACCTTTAAGATCTCTATACACAACTTTAAAAAAAATAAATAAATAAATAAATTGAGCAACCATTAAATTTTAGCTTAAAATGGGACTAGAGTGGGATGTTCTGTACTATGCAGCATGCACTGTACATGCTCGCTCTCACGGACTACAGGCCGTATCCAGTGGCAACTGATCTCAAGCGCTGCAAGGAAAAAGGGGATTGCTTTAGGCTTTTTTTTTCTAGTGACCTATACAATTTGACTAAATACTTTCAATGGGTGAAAATGACATTTTCCAAAGTACTTTTATATGAAATATTATTGTTGTATGAATACCCCTTTAAGTCACATTAAGGGATGTTATGGCTACACAGGTTCATAAACTTTTACAGACAATAAACCCTACTTATAAATAGGACATTTCCAGGACCTGACCCCATACAATCTAATCCACTAACACCAAACAGAACTACAAATCACATTTGCACATTCTACACCATTATGAGAAATTCCTAATATTTCACAAGTTTACTTCAAAATCAGCTGGAAACAAAACACACAATGATGATTCGTGGTCAACAGGAACTTACAGAGCCTTCACGTACAAGACCTGAGAGTGTGTGACAGGACAGTCTATTCCTTCCAGACATGAGTAATGAGACGCCCTATCCTCAGATAACTTGAGTGATGCACACACATTCTCTGCGTTATTCTGAGCAGTCATGGCCACACTGATAATTACGCAGGATTCTGCCTGTCGGAACACATGCATTGCAACACGATGTCTCCTCAGCCATAGTGTACAATTACTGAGGTATGTAAGGTCGCTCCTAACTACAATGGGGCCGTGTCATACCCTCACATTCACCTGGTAAGCCAGAATATTTGTTTCCTGCTACCAGCGCAATATGCTGCTGTGCTTTAAAAAAAAAAAAATGCAATTTCCAAAAATTTTATCTGTGACTTTGTACGCATTTTGCGATCCCTGTTGACAACTCTGTACATTGTTGTTTTTGCATTTTTCTCCTTTGGTAACATTTTTGATCAATCTTCCATTGGCCTTAAAGGGGTAATCCACTTTTCTGAAGCTATCCCCATGCCATAGTATAGGAGATAACTTGCAGATCGGTGGGGATCTAGTTGCTCAGACCTCCACTGATCATTCAGAATGGGGCCCAAAACATCCCTGTTCTCCTGGAGTGAAGGTTGGAGCGCACTGCTCCATTCATTTCATTGCAAGCGCTGGAGCCTGAAGTAAAGTCCTTGGCTATCTCCAGCGCTTTCATTGAAATGAATGGAGCATTGCGCATCCATACTGAACTTTCTCCATTTAGAAGGAGACCCAATACGCCCCCATTCTCCTGATCTGCTGAGACCCCACTGATCTGCAAATTCACTTCATAAAATGGGAACACACTTTTTGCATATTCCTTCAATTCAGCCAGTACATGCCAGCATACCGTGACTCTATGGATCACTAAACCAATGAGGTCCCCTACTAAACCCATTGTTAAACCCCATGCTAATCTGCCATTGACAAATACAGTCCTTTAGATTATTTAACAAATGTCAAAGTGACGGCCAGTTCACATCTGCGTTCGGACCATTCCGTTCCCTCTCTACATGAAAAATGCAGAGAGAAAAGTCCTGCAAGCAGCACTTTTCTCTCTGCATTTTTCGTGCAGAAACCGAGAGGAAACCACACGGACCCCATTATAGTCTATGGGGTCCACCGGTTTCCTAAGGTAACCACTTTTTTATGCGGATTAGATTTCTGTTCGGGGGTCTCCAAGTGGACTCCCCGAATGGAAACCCATGTGCAGATGTGAACTGGGCCTGACGTGGCGACTCTCATATGATGAATGTGAGGCACTTACAGGCCTACCATGTAAATTACTGGTTTATGGTAGAAAAATCTCATGCCAAGCTGAAAAATATGAACATAGTGTAACCCTGCAATTACATAGAATTCCACATTCTAATTAATAGTCCTAAATGTTTCGTAATTACCCAGAAAATCACCATTATCAGCAAATTTCAAAGGACAAAAAAAATCTAACATGTACCTCCAATTATACCAAAAAAGTACATGTTGTAGGATTTACGTTCAGCTAATACTGCAGGAAGGCACGGTCATGTCTGTGCTGTATGCCGCTCACAACATGACACATGGGCTTTTCTTCTTGGCTCCAGCAGGTTGTACCAAGTGAGAAGCACAGCTCCTGTGAGGTAAACATTACGGGGAGCCGGGCTGCCTGGAAACAGCTGATCAGTGGGGGCCCTGCTGTCAGACCCTCACAGATCTATCATTGATGGCCTATCCTAGAGATAGGCCATCAATATTAGAAAGTGGATGACTCCTTCAATACTCAATGTCACCTACCCCTTTCAAACGGAGTTCATAAAATATTACAATATATAACTTCAAACCAGTATGGAAAAAGTTACATTGACTAAGATACAACAACTTGCACCAAAACATTGTCATTTTTATGTCAGAAATTAAACCAACACATAGGAGGTGTAGGCTTAGAGTAGACAGTCTGATAATGGGACAGAATTATAATCCAACATCAGCCACTGTCTGGACAGTATTAGTAATCCTGATCTGTTGTCTCTAACAATATTTTCATGAAATTGCATTCCCAAAAGTCATTGCAATATGATGGTTTTACAATGACTGAGCAAAGTTCTCAGAACACAATGGTGTAAGCCATTGATCCCACATATGTTCTAATTTTTTTTTTTTTTTAGGACCAACACGTAGTCAGGCAACTTTTTTTTTTTTTAAACAGAGGACTTTTCACATCTTCTAGAGCATCTTTTCTTAGAACTGCTCTTCCTCTGCTAAATCTACTAGAAAATGAACAGATAGACAATTTGGTGTTACCATTCCCTTGTCAAAGAGGTGTGACCCTAAACGGTCTGCCACCGTCAGCAATGACTAGTCAGGGTCACCCCTCATCTGGTAACTAGCTGTCGATTTATATGTTGAAGGGAATTCATCAACAGAAGATGACTTATTGATATCCTGAGTTTTCATGAAAAGTTGAAATATGTGCATACATAAGCCTTCATACATGGTGTCCTATTAGTTTTTCTGCTGCTAATAAACAGATTATGGATGAAACACATTTTGTATTTTGCATTTCTGTCCCAGGCTGTGGGGGTATACAATAAGGAGCAGTCTGCTTCCCCTCCCCTATCCATTACTGATACGTTTCTGCCATAAATAACTATAAAATTGCAAACAAATACCTGAGCAAAGTCCAAGTGACCATAATATCCAGGAAGGCCAATACAGGGCAACCAAGCACATAAAATACAAGAAAAAAAAACCTATGAGCAGAGTCTGTAAATAATACCCCACCTGTAATAACACAAGCAGCCAGAAGTAGATACAAGTACATAGAAGACTTTTCTTAGGGCCGGTTCACATCTGCGTTCGGTTTACGTACAGGGGAGTCCGCTTGGGAACCTCCCGAACGGAAACCAATACGCAGAGAGAAGCGGTTTACATAAGAAGACCTGCGGACCCCATAGACTATAATGGGGTCTGTGTGTGTGTGGTTTCCGCTCAGTTTCCGCATGTTTTGTGTGGAAGCATGCGGAGAGGAAAGTGCTGCTTGCAGCACTTTTCTCTCCGCATGTTTCGTGCGGAGACCGAGCGGAAACCACACGGACCCCATTATAGTCTATGGGGTCCGCAGGTTTCCTTATGTAAACCGCTTCTCTCTGTGTATAGGTTTCCGTTTGGGGGCCCCAAGCGGACTCCCCTGTACGGAAACCGAACGCAGATGTGAATCGGCCCTTACATTGTAAACTGTGAGATTTGAAGAATCCTCAGTCTTTTCAACACAGCAACAGATGGCAGACATGTCAGTGCAGGCTGTGAGCAGAATCAGCCCTTCCCCTCTCCCTGCACTATGTGAACGGAAAAAAAGGACGGCCCCTACACTCACTGAGATAAGCAAGACGGCATGGAATGTGTCTAGGGAAAGACTTACTTAGTAACAAAGGAGTGAACAGCAAATTAGCTAGAAGTAGGACACCTAGTGGCAGAGACTTTATAGAGGTTTTCCAGGCAGAAAGCAGCCATATGTTTAATTAAAGTACATATTTTGGTCCAGAATCACATGCTCTATGAAAACAGTTGGTTGAAAGTTAGTGGCCATTTAAATCAATCTTTTTTATGTTAAACATATTTAAGATTTTTTTTTCCATGTCATCTATAAATGAAAAAAACAAAACAAAAAAAACCATTAAATCCTACACTACAGTTTTCACTCTGGCCAATAAGCCTAACAACGACACTTGCCAATTGTGTAGGGGTTTTCTTTGCAGAAGCCACCTCATTTAAATCACAAGGCAGACAGGATTACAACAGAAGATAACACCACTGACACATCAGACAAGAGATGTTACATCTACTCCCCCTCCCTGCACAGAGTATGTCTAGAAAACTCTCCCATAGACTTCAGTAAGCCCAGACTATTGCTGCTTTTGGCCATGTCTATGTTGTAAAGCATATCACTACATGCTGTTAAACACAGCAGAGGAAAAGCTCAGGCAAGATGGCAATCCTCATAAAAGTACAGAAAATAGAATAAAAAATAAATAAATAAATCTACAAACCCTAAAAACAGATTAGAAAAAAAAAGACATATTTTACTATCTGATTTTACTAATAATAAAAAAAATGTATTGGCACAGAGATCCAGAATCTGGTTGGGGTGAATGTCAGAAAGTAAATCCCATCTCAATTCCTTCTTCTGCTGCCTCTTTTTATCAAATTTTATCAAATTTTATTAATGCATCGGAGACATTTATTTTCTTCGATATCATATAATAATAATAATAGGAAACAATACTGACACGACCAGGACTTCAACCCAACTTTTAATCAGAAAATAATAAGAATGTAGACAATTATTAATGATTTCCCGGGGCCTTTCCTTTTTTACTCATTTCAAGTTTTTATTTTAAGAAGAACGGGAGAAGCAGCTGCCAAATACACACTTAAATATACACTTTTTTTTCCCCTTTTTTAATGATCCGAACAAGAACATTTGTCCTGGCAGCTGTCTGCCACAGCTCGGTTACAAGTTCACTATTTTCTACTTCTTAAAACTAAAAGGAAACGTTGTCTGAACAGTTTCAAGATTTCCAATGTTCCTAACAATCATGCCTATCCCTAGCTGAGGATTAGTGACCCTTCTGAAGCCGCATCTAGCAACCAAACCATTTGAGGAAGTAAAGTCTGCCCTGACTTTCACTAGAGGCTGAAGACCCTCCAGTCATATTCTTTGCGTCAGCGAGTAGAGCACGAGAACTCCTAAGGGACACAGTCGTCTATGGAAGATCTGTGATATTTATCCGGTCTAAAAAAACTGTATAGTCAGGAAATACCAAAGAATAAATGACTTTTGGAAACTTCCAGGTTTTTCATGGCAATAAATAAAGACCCTAGGATAGCATGCGGTCAGATTACAGAGGACAGTGAATGGAAGACTTACTATATCTACAGCAGACCTTTCTATATCCATCTTACATTAGATAAATGGGTTGATTTTCCTGGGTACATATTGACTGTATCACTACCAGCAGATTTGCAGGTTTACATTTTCTTGATGGCTTGTGTTGGATTTATGTCAGACAATGGTTAACTGCTACAGTAACAGCATACATATGGTTTAATACTTCAAGAATTACCTACCTTTGGTGGAAATTTGGCTTCTAGCAATCAACCTACACCACTAGTCTCGTCACTAGTGTCCAGATGACTACTATTTGAGTACACGTATCAGTAAGCAAAGTAATAACAGACCCCATGCATACGACCGAGTGTGCCATCCGATGTGGGGCAGAATTTGCATAGGAATGCACTTGGATCACATCTGAATGCATTCCATTATACCATTCATGTCTATGGGGGTTTGGGATCCACTCTATTCCAATGACGAGAAGCGGGATAGTACCTGCTCTCTAATTATCCATGTTATTGGAACAGATTGAATCCAAAGCCCCCATTGAGTGAATGCACTCAGATGTCACCCCAAGGTCATCCTAGTATATTCTGCTGCATACTCAGCTCCACATCAGAAGCACACTAGGTTGTGAGCATGGGGTCTTAGTTAATAACATTGAGGCAGTAACCAATATACGCCTTCGGGATTCTAAATATTAAAGGGGTTGCACCAAGTTATAAAGTTATCCCCTATTAACAGAATAGAGGAGAACTTCATGATCAGTGGGGCCTCGACCACTGGGACTTGGCTATTTCTGACACTCCCATAGAGAATGAATGGAGCAGCAGGGCCCATGTTCAGCCAGCCTCTCCATCAGGATGGGAGCACAGAAGCCCCATTCTCAGAGTCGGTGGAGGTCTCCGCAGTTGGACCCCCACCAATCATGAAGATAATCCCTTTCCTATCGATATAGGATAACTTCATAACTTGGTACAACCCTTTCAAGAATATATCCCATCGCCAGATTCTAAGAACATAGTTTTTAGTGCTTTTAATTCAGCCTAATATCCTGCAATGTTAACCCAGAGGAAACAAGAAAAAAAAAAACCTATACGGGGCAAGAGCCAATTTTCCTTATCTTAGAGGAAAGAATTCCTTCCAGCCAAATCTGGCTTGAGAATAAATCCCTGGATCACCCACTTATCTCCAAAAATATACTGGTATATAGAATTCCCCATTGTTAGAGTTGCTTCCCTACACATAAATAGATCACAGGAGATATGTGTGTATTGACCTTTGATACAGTACATAGTTATTGGGTCCCCTGATTTTTTTTCTCTTTCTGTAGATTAAATAACCCTTATTTTTATAATCTCTCTGGGTACTGGACACTGGAACTCACTCAAGACCTGCTACGTCTTCCTTGTGCACTGGTGCACCACACCACATAATATTCCAGGTGTGGTCTGACTAGTAATTCATATAGTGACAGATCTGCAGTATGATCTTGTCATGAGAGCATATACCCTTCTGATTCACCCCATGATCATTCACCCTTATTTGCCTTGGCAGCAGCTGCCTGACACTGATTGCTCAGTTAAGACTGCTGTACATTAATATCACTAAGTCATTTTTCTGCCTCTACAGTAATGAATATTTGTTTTACAATACACTGCCACTCCAAGTTTGGGCCCCTGTCACTTAGGCCTCATGCACACATGTACTTATGTGCAGTGTACGGGACAGTAAAAACAGCACGGATGACGGACGAATTGTTATCCATGACTTTCACTGACCCATTCATTGAAATGAATGGACCGAGCCGCACATGCTTCTAAATTGTTATTTCAAAGTGAATGCAATTATAAAAAGAATGATTATGTTACTAAACCAGAGAAAGCTAATGTTGTAGCTGCACCTCATAAACTCCTCCGATGTTCAAGGTTTTCAGTGTTAATGTATCCTTTTTAACCAACTCAATATGGGAAAAAGGAAGTGACAAATATTAATGATTGCAGCTATTACACATCCAACTATTGCTTTCCACAACATATTATAAGAATATACACATAAAACAGAAAACTCACATCATGCTCTGGAGTTCAGGGACAAAACTGGTCAACTTTCCTGCTCCCTTCCCAGAAGATGTAGTGGACGATGAGGACATGGTGTTGGAAGATGCAGTGCTGAGGCTCATCTATAACAGATAAAAGAAGAGTGATCGTCACTATTTGATTATAAAGCAACCTGCTATAAACACATATAAGACAAAGGGGCAGCTTCCCTGGCTATAGAAGTTAGCAGCTGCAGCTCTCCAGCCTCACAAATGGACAACCAAAAATAGTGTGGAACCCTGCTGCAGTGTACTCCCTCTTGACTCTCCCATACACATGAATGCTCAGTTAGGTTAACCATGCATGTGTGTTCAATGGAGTGAGGAGCAGCAACTTATTTTCTATGGAATGAAATTGGGCATGTTTAAATCCAACCAGTTGATCCTTTTGCCCCCCCAACATCCATTCAGGCAGAGTTACATACACATTAGATAGTCAACCATCCCAGCCAAAATCAGAGAGATTGGTCAACTTTTCCGTAATGTGTATGGCAACCTGAAAGTCTTATTTCCACAATTCCACTTTTATTTATGTTTTCGCACAAGATAGGGGATAAGTGTCTGATCACGGGGGGGGGGTCCAACCGCTAAAACTCCTAGCAATCAGGAGAGCGGGGGTTATGCCCCATGCCAATGGACAGCTGGGGCATATGCTTGTCCAGCACAGCATTCACTTCTAAGGAGCTTCCAGGATGGCAATCTTCTGTCTGTAGAAATAAATGGAGTGGTGGCCAAGCATATGCCCCAGCGCACCACCACTTCATTCCCAGGAAGGAGGAGAAACCCATTCTCATAGTTATTCGGGGTTTCAGCAGTAGGTTTCCCAAAATCAGATATGTTATTATAAGAAAATCTCTTAAAAACACACAGAGATTTCCTGTTTATGTTTTTTTCAGTTATATTTTTCCGTCCCTATCCTGGGATTTCTTGTCATTTTCGTAAATTCATATATATAAGGAAGCGACCTATTTGACCTTTATAACTCAGCCATTGGGTGTTGGTGCCCTACATTGAGGGTTTACACATGGGAAATTTGTTGTCTTTACTTAAATGGGGGATGATAACAATCCATGCCTGGTTGATGCTAGAATGGAGTAGTAATAATAATAATAATAATAATAAAAAAGGTTCTCCCTGGTGTGTGATCTGGCACCTGTCACAGCTAGCAAACCCTCAAGCTCAGAATTTGATGCTGAAGCGTGGTCCAAATCACAGTAACAAATGATGCCTCTCCTAAATATAATCCTATCACATGCTGTGACGTAGACACTCTGGGTGGAGCCTACTACTAAGTCAAACATGGTGGCATTAACAAGGAGAACCTGCTTTAAGGTTTCATGCACATCACCATATTCCGTCCGGGAAACGCGGTCCTTCTGTAGGCTGTATTTCCCAGACTGACCACGGCCTAGTCAGTTATAATGCAGTGAGTTTCTGAAAGGCCCGATTTATAGCTTTATGTCAGTTTAGTACAAGGGGGGTCAAGCTGTTTGGGAACTCAATGTATTATAACTATGATGCAGTGAGTTCCATGCACACGGCCATGGTCAATCTGGGAAATACAGCCCACACAAGAATCAGGTTTCCCAGATGAGTGAATGAAACCTTAAAGGTAGTCTGCCAGCAGGACCGAGCCCCACAGACAGATAGGTTAAGGTCGCTTGAATGAAACAGTGTTTTCTCTATGAATCCGTACCTCTGTTGCCAAGATATGTTTTTGTCAATATGCAAATGACCTCTATGGAGCAACAAGGGCATTGCCGATTACCTGTTTGAATCTTGACAACGCCATCATTGCTCCAAATAGCTAATTTACATATTGATAAAAACAGCGATATCTCAGCAATGGAGGCACCGGATACACAAGGGAACAGACTACCTTTAAGGGGTTTTTTTTATGGATTTATTAACTGATGACTTATCCTTGTATAGGTCATCAATTACAGATCAGTGGGAGGCCCAACTCCTGGAATCGCACAGATCAGCTGTCTGACGCGGCAGCGAAGCTCTCTAAGCACCGCTCCCACTTCACCAGCCATAGGATGTCAAATTCATCAGTCACATGGCCTGTTTGCAACACAGTCCCATTAAAGTCAATAATTGTGATGCCCAGCGCAGCCACTATACAAATATATGTAACAAAAAGACTGTAGCCCTCATCTGAATGATTAGTAGGGGACCCAGGTGTTGGGCACTTGGCGATTTTCAATTGATGACCTATCCAAAGATTGATCATCCATTATTAAGAGGGGTTGTATGTTTCATTTTTTTAAAATTATTTAACACTGCTGCTAGTGGGCCATAAACATAAACCTGTACTCAACCCTCCCCGGGCACCCATTTCTAGCAGCGGCATCTCTGTTTGTCTGTATACAGGTCCCCAGACTATGTGCGTCAGGTGACTGCTGCAGCCAATCACAGGCCTCAGCGGTCACATGATGTTTACAAAGAGGTCACTGCTGAGACCTGTGATTGGCTTTAGCGGTCCCTTCGCACAAATAGGACCTCACTAGTGACATTAGCTAAGGGACCTGTATACGGATAAACTAAACTGCTGGCACTGGAAAGAGGCGCAGGAAGAAACCAGTAGGGATTTGTTATGTTTATGGCCCTACTAACAGAAGTAGTAAATAATAAAAAAAAAAAATTACACTGACAAGCCCTATAAGTCTGGAAAACTACCTTTACCTATTCCATTCTAGAACATACTACACTTGATTCAGAAATAACCCCACTCATATATGATGAACAGTTTAATAGAAATGTAACAAATATGCCAAGCTTCCCATTCCAGGAGCTCTGGGCACATCTGCTGCATTACATGACATTACTTCTGGCACCAAGTGCATGCATAGAAACAATTGCAGCTGTAGTAGAGCTGAGCTTGCCATGTTTCACTACTCAGTGCATCCCAGTTGCCCGGAGGACTGCACGTAAACTTTCTTTAGACACAAAGCATGAGCACTAGAGCTCTGCTAGATCCTAAATCAGTCCCTGCACAGATAATAGGGGAATACTGAAGTTTATTAGACAGTATGCAGATCACATGTCCCCGGCAGCTGCAGACAGCCCCTCTGTGGTGACATGAGGATGCAGACGCTCTGCATTCACTTACCGCCTCTACTTAGTTCCCTTATTAGACAGTGAGCCAGTTGTGCAGGAGATCTACTGTATGTGCTGCTCTCTGCAACCTGCCCATATGGACAGCCAGCTGCCCTCAACAAACATGGCCGGGAGCTTTGGTTCCCTAGCTAAACATGGCCTCCGGGAACCTATCAGAATCGCGGAGAGTTCTAGCTTCCTCCGTTCTGTTACGGTGGGCGGGGAGGGTCAAACCTCTTGAGTGCAAATTAGTTATTTGTTGCTGAGGACGCTGCGACTTGTACTGAGTGTAGCTAGAAGCGTCCTGCAGAGAGTGGAGCTTGTTCACATTGGTTTGCTGACACTTATATATTATTGACAACAATCACTAACTACAGTGATAGTAATCCGCTTATAGTATGCTTTACCCATCTGGACCGGGTTCACACGTTGACGTTTTTTTCCTACTGTTTTTTTTCCAGTAAATAAAGGGATATGTATGTTGTAAGGAGTTTTGCCTTTTGTATTCTGAAAAATTTCAAGTCTTGTTTTTATCTTTATTTTTTTTTCTCTTTGTGGTCTATTATTTCAGCTGAAAAAAATACACATTATACTAAATTGTATTTGTGGCTCAACTGCATTAAAACAGATGTCACGGGATGTGGGGCTGGGGGCTATAGAACAGAGGGGTCATATAGCTGGGGAAGGAGTTTGGCCTAGGGTCTGTATAAATGAGGGGGGTCTTGTCTGCAGTCTATAGTGATGGGGGTTTCTGATATGAAGTATGTATAGCTGGGGAGGAGGGGTGGTTTAGGGTCTGTATAGCTTGGGGGTGTCTGCTATGTAGTCTATAGACGCTGGTCTGATCTTGGGTCTGTATTGATGGGGAGGTGCCTGTATATATTGTATGGCGGGTTCTGGTCTGGGATCGGAATTGATGGGGGGTTTTTGATATAGGGTTTGTATAGCTGGGTGAGTCCGGTCTGGGGTCTGTATTGATGGGGACGTGTCTGGGGTCCGTATATATGAAGGGGTCTCTATAGCTAGGTATCTGGTGTCTGGTCTGCAGTATATAGGTGTAGTATTGGTCAATGTCTGTATATTTGAGAGGGTCTGTATTGATGGGGGGGTGCCTGTATATATGAGGGGTCTGTATTGATGGGGGGTGCCTGTATATATGAGAGGGTCTGTATTGATGGGGGGGGTGTCTGTATATATGAGGGGTCTGTATTGATGGGGGGGGTGTCTGTATATATGAGGGGTCTGTATTGATGGGGGGTGCCTGTATATATGAGAGGGTCTGTATTGATGGGGGGGTGTCTGTATATATGAGGGGTCTGTATTGATGGGGGGTGTCTGTATATATGAGGGGGTCTGTATTGATGAGGGGGGTGCCTGTATATATGAGGGGTCTGTATTGATGGGGGGTGCCCGTATATATGAGGGGGTCTGTATTGATGGGGAGTGCCCGTATATATGAGGGGTCTGTATTGATGGGGAGTGCCCGTATATATGAGGGGGTCTGTATTGATGGGGGGTGCCCGTATATATGAGGGGGTCTGTATTGATGGGGGGTGCCCGTATATATGAGGGGGTCTGTATTGATGGGGGGTGCCTGTATATATGAGGGGTCTGTATTGATGGGGGGTGCCTGTATATATGAGGGGGTCTGTATTGATGGGGGGTGCCTGTATATATGAGGGGGTCTGTATTGATGGTGGGTGCCTGTATATATGAGGGGTCTGTATTGATGGGGGGTGCCCGTATATATGAGGGGTCTGTATTGATGGGGGGTGCCTGTATATATGAGAGGGTCTGTATTGATGGGGAGTGCCCGTATATATGAGGGGGTCTGTATTGATGGGGGGTGCCCGTATATATGAGGGGGTCTGTATTGATGGGGGGTGCCCGTATATATGAGGGGGTCTGTATTGATGGGGAGTGCCTGTATATATGAGGGGGTCTGTATTGATGGGGGGTGTCTGTATATATGAGGGGGTCTGTATTGATGGGGGGTGCCTGTATATATGAGGGGGTCTGTATTGATGGGGGGTGCCCGTATATATGAGGGGGTCTGTATTGATGGGGGGTGTCTGTATATATGAGGGGGTCTGTATTGATGGGGGTGCCTGTATATATGAGGGGTCTGTATTGATGGGGGGTGCCCGTATATATGAGGGGGTCTGTATTGATGGGGGGTGCCTGTATATATGAGGGGTCTGTATTGATGGGGAGTGCCTGTATATATGAGAGGGTCTGTATTGATGGGGAGTGCCCGTATATATGAGGGGGTCTGTATTGATGGGGGGTGCCCGTATATATGAGGGGGTCTGTATTGATGGGGGGTGCCCGTATATATGAGGGGTCTGTATTGATGGGGGGTGCCTGTATATATGAGGGGGTCTGTATTGATGGGGGGTGCCTGTATATATGAGGGGTCTGTATTGATGGGGGGTGCCTGTATATATGAGGGGGTCTGTATTGATGAGGGGGGTGCCTGTATATATGAGGGGGTCTGTATTGATGGGTAGTGCCTGTATATATGAGGGGTCTGTATTGATGGGTAGTGCCTGTATATATGAGGGGGTCTGTATTGATGAGGGGGGTGCCTGTATATATGAGGGGATCTGTATTGATGAGGGGTGCCTGTATATATGAGGGGTCTGTATTGATGGGGGGTGCCTGTATATATGAGGGGGTCTGTATTGATGGGGGGTGCCCATATATATGAGAGGGTCTGTATTGATGGGGGTGCCTGTATATATGAGAGGGTCTGTATTGATGGGGGGTGCCTGTATATATGAGGGGGTCTGTATATATGAGGGGTCTGTATTGATGGGGGGTGCCTGTATATATGAGGGGTCTGTATTGATGGGGGGTGCCTGTATATATGAGGGGTCTGTATTGATGGGGGGTGCCTGTATATATGAGGGGGTCTGTATTGATGGGGGGTGCCTGTATATATGAGGGGTCTGTATTGATGGGGAGTGCCCGTATATATGAGGGGTCTGTATTGATGGGGGGTGCCTGTATATATGAGGGGGTCTGTATTGATGGGGGGTGCCTGTATATTTGAGGGGTCTGTATTGATGGGGGGTGCCTGTATATATGAGGGGTCTGTATTGATGGGGGGTGCCCGTATATATGAGGGGGTCTGTATTGATGGGGGGTGCCTGTATATATGAGAGGGTCTGTATTGATGGGGGGGTGCCTGTATATATGAGAGGGTCTGTATTGATGGGGGGTGCCTGTATATATGAGGGGGTCTGTATTGATGGGGGGTGCCCGTATATATGAGGGGGTCTGTATTGATGGGGGGGTGCCCGTATATATGAGGGGGGTCTGTATTGATGGGGGGTGCCCGTATATATGAGGGGGTCTGTATTGATGGGGGGGTGCCTGTATATATGAGGGGGTCCTCTTTATATGAGGGGGTCTGTATTGATGGGGAGATAGGCCTATAGGAGTCTGGTCTTGCAGCATGCATAGAGGGGGTCTAGTCTGCAGTTTGTATATAGTGAGGTCTGTTATGTGATCTGTATTTATATAGGAGGTTCGGTGAGTGGACTCTTTTCATTTTGTTATATGATGAAGGTATTAATATGTTTGATTTGTATTGCCATACACTGAGTGCGTATTCTGTATAACTGGGTCCGTCATAGGAAATAAAAATGTTCTGTTTTCACAATATGTCTGATGACTCTTCTGAAAAGTTGGCAAGTGTGGGAAATGTGATGACAACTGATGACCGACTAAGGATAAGTCATCAGTATAATAATCCTGGAAAACTACTTTAGGCTTTTTCCGCAGTGTTTTTCACACAAAGTCTGCAGAGTATTCCTCTGAAGACTTTCTGCCCCTATTATACCTATATGGAAAACACCAGCATTTCCGTAGATATAATTGACATGCTTCGATTTTCAAAAACGCTTGAGATTTTCCGCTGCTGATTTTTTTCTGCAATGTGTGGATGGGATGAGCCAGAATCCCATCCACTTTGTAGGTACTGTAATAGTGCAGCGTTTTTTGCCGCAGTGTTTCCGCACCGTGTAGCCCCGGCCTTAGGCTAAATTTTGTGGAAATGCAGCTAAAAACCACTGTAGAAAAAAATATACAGTATAAACAATACAGAAAAATTGCACTTATACTATATTTTTGAAGGATCTAACAGCCATTAATGTACATTTTTGACGTTTTCCCATTTTGATAGCCAAGTGGAAAAAATATTGATAATTTTAGGCTACGGCCGCACGTTGTGGAAACGCAGCTTTTTTTGTTGCAGATTTTGCTGCGGTTGTAAATCCAAAGCCAGGAGTGGTTTACAAAAGGAATGGGAAATATATAGGAAGTTCTTATACTTCTACCTGCTGCTAAAGCCACTCCTGGCTTTGGCTCAAAAAACCGCAGAAAAATCTGCAACAAAAAAAAGCTGTGTTTCCGCAACGTGGGGCTGTAACCTTAATTGGTCTTTTTGACCCAACCCACTATCTGTTTATAACTGACGTAAAACCCATGACAGTCTGTTTTACATCAGTAAAAATGGATCCAGTGATTCCTATTGGGTCCGTATGGTCGTAAAAAAACAGACAAACATGGCCCTTTTTTTGACAGAGCATTTTTAACAGCTGTCAAAAAAACTGACATGCTCTATCTTTGTGAATAGAGCGAGCTGTGGCAATACACCCATTGACATCCATGGGTTTAATAACCAATGTTACACATCCATTATTCACTCTCATGTGAATAAGTCCCTTCCGAGGACTTAAACAGGCCAACACAGCCATTTTTCACTGATGTTAGAAAAACGGCTGTGTGAATAAGGCCTAAGATATAATACCGCACCCACAGATGTCTATGTATACTTCTGTGATGAGTCTTACAAAAGAACAAAATGGTGTCGTGCTCCAGACACAACGCATTACAGAAGTATTCTATCCTGCATTGTTTTTATTACGCTGTTTTATTTCTTGAAAATGAATAAATGTTCCTACAGAATTTACGATTTACTACTATATATATATAAAAAAAAAAAGTTTCACTGATGTATGAAGCAAAACAAAGGATTATTCCCATATAAAAGTAAGAGGAATGTAAACGTATTTTCATTAAATCGCCTTCCCAGCAATGAATGTGGATGGAGCACGTATAACAGGGTGGCCTCATAATGACCAAGGACTGATTCAGCCCATTTTAGATCTGCATCCCGCAGCCCAACAAAAATGTTCCAGTAAAAGGATTGTGCTCTACAGCAAAGTGCGGGGAGTCAATGTAGTGAAAGAATTTTTCGTTTTCTTCATACAGCCACAAGGGAAACCTCTAAACTATGTAATTAAAGTCTTAAGCCTGGCAGCACCAAACATTTTTGTAGTGTAAATGGGCAGTCTAGGTGGGCCAGATGGCCCCTATCTAATGTCTGCCTCTGTGTCTCCAGTCGTGTACATTGAAAAAGACCTCTATTCCCTGCAAGATACATGATCCATTCATCAAACACGAGAACAATTTGCAGAGAGTCTATCTTCATTTTATAAGAAAATGGAAAAAAAAAAGTCACAATTCTATCATTTGTTTGTCGACATTAAGCCAGATTGGACAAAATTGGCCAGGAATTAAGATTGTGTTGAACATTGCGGAGCTCTTTACATATGTGATAATATACATGCTTGGATATTATAAAGTAACCCATAACTGGAAGGATCAGCGATGGGTCCTGTGCAAAAAAATTAATAAACTGTCCATTGGGGCCAGCATCAGCACAAGGTAAACCTGGGAAGATGGGGATTTGGGGGGGGGGGGGGAACGACAATCTAGATAAAACATGTCAAGCCCTGAATAATGAAGACAGAGGGTTGTCTGTGACTGTGTTGCCCAACGGCCCGCATACACATGGAGCCGGCCCTGACCACCAACTTAATGCCAAAGCTTTTACATGCCACAGTCTACAATGGTTTCATTGTAGGATCTCTGTGCTAAAGTGTGAAGTGTTCTCTTTAGTTGTTTCATTCAAAATAATTTTATTATGCCAACCATCAATATATACTGTCATTACACGGCTAAAAACAATGTTTTGGGTTTTCTTTGGTCATGTGTCAGAGTGCCCTTTGGGCCCGCTTGTGAAATTGGTCATTGTCAGCCATATTATTGTTCATCAAGTGTGGCGGACTTGACATGACTATGGATTGGCTCCCTGTAATAATACGACGATGCATTTATCGCTGTAGACATCCTCTGACAGGCACCAGGTGAAGTTTACAAATTAAAAAGGGTTAGGCTAGGTTTCCATCTGTGCCGGGCTCTCCGTAGTTTGGGTCCTGACTTTCCTCCAACAGCAGATGGTGGGGTAAGAGTGGGGGAGAGGCAAATTGGGCAGGTTCATTTTAAAGGGAGTCTATCAGCAGTAAATTGGTTATAAACCTAATCCCAGTACCTGGGAATCTAGAACTGAGACCATAAAGCCCAGACAAGCTAAGGGGCGCCCACAAAGCACTCCCCCCTCACTGGCATATGAATAAAACAATTTACAAGAGTGTGAAAAAGCTGCAGCTCAGAGTCTTGCACTGCTGGTTTTGAACCTGCAGCAGGTCAATTTCTCAAGCTTGACAGCGAACTACTCACATGGTGAAAACCCATTGCAAAAACCAGTAAAAAAGGCTGCATTTTAGGCCAAGGCCCCACGTAGCAGGCCGCAGGAATAAAGCACTGCGGACTTTCTTCTTCCACTATACCTATAGGTCTGTACGTATACTTGACATGCTACGGCAGTTTTGGAAATCGCAGCACGCCTGCTGCGTGTATTTTTCCGCAAGGTGTGGATGGGATCACTAGAATCCCATTAACCTTGCAGTGACTGTAAAACCGTGACTTTTATGCCACGTGGGGCCTTACAGTGTCAGCAAAGTGAATGACATTTTATTTATTTTCATCCCCACATTATGGAAAAAAAAAGTTGCAGAAAACACATTTTCAAAAATGCACTGATATAAAATCTGGACCAGCATAAACATGTGTGAATGTGGCCTGTTAGAACAAAAACATGAATGCTTCCCTTTACAGAAAGCAAGCAGAGCTTTTGTAAAGGATGAGAAAAAGATACAAAGAATATTAGAAAGTTGCATAAAGTTACATCGTGCACTGTTTATGGTGCTGTCACACAAATGTTTTTTTCTTGCATTTTTAACGTGTTTTTTTTTTTTTTTTTTTTTTACTGTGAAAAATGCCATTAAACACGCCATGACCAGATGTTTCATTTCTTA
Organism: Leptodactylus fallax; assembly: GCA_947044405.1. Taxonomy (NCBI): domain Eukaryota; kingdom Metazoa; phylum Chordata; class Amphibia; order Anura; family Leptodactylidae; genus Leptodactylus; species Leptodactylus fallax. The sequence goes on along the minus strand of CAMRHE010000219.1, from coordinate 2,265,960 downwards.
ATGTTTTTTTTTTTGTTTTCCTTTTTGCCCTTTTTTTCAAAATGCAGCAAGCTCTGGCGTTTTTTTTTTGTTTGTTTCTGGTGTTTTTCTGTTTTTTATAAGGCTGTATTAAAGGGGTTTTCCGGGCAAAATATCTTTTTTTTAAAAAAGGTCTGTTAGTGCTATTAAAGGGTTAATAAGTGCACCCAAATACCTTTAGTAGTGTTTTGAGTGATTTCTGTGTTTCTCTGGGAGTTCCTGGCATCTTCTGCATTTGTTTACATGTTGTAGCTTCCTGCTGCCTTAGGTAATGCAATGCATTATGGTAGTTGTAGGCTTGTTGTAGCTATCCTGCCCACTACTAGCCCTTCCCAACTAACTCAGCCCACCCCCCTACCCCATTATACCTACCTGTGTTCTTCCTGTCCAGACTTCGTTCTGTGGGGAATGGCTCCTCCTCTTCTTTAATTCTGCCAGCGCCTGTACAGCACTCCCAGCACTGCGCTGTAGCCTTCCCCGGCCTTGCGCTGTAGCCGACACTACATCTCTACTGCGCAGACGTGGGCGGCTCCCTTGGGCTCCCACGGTTGTGCAATAGAGATGGAGCATCGACTACAGCGCAAGGCCGGGACGGCGACTCTTTGCGCACGCGCAGGCAGACGTCACAGAAGGAGGAAGAGCCATTTCCTGCAGGAGGAAGTCTGGAAGGAAGAGAGGTAAGTATGATGGAGTGGGGGGAGTAGTAGTGACTTATTGTTTCCGGAAACGGGTAAACAGATCATCACCGGATAATCAGAAAATGTCCCTGGGCCGGTAACATGATTGCCCCAGGGATATGGGTAACTATACATTTTTTCTGAATTATATAATTTAGAAAGTAGGCGGGGGAAGAGTGTTTAAATTAGTGTAGGAATTTTTATTTACCCCGGACAACCCCTTTAATACAACCACAAAAAAAAAAAAAAACATATGTGGGGCATTTCTTCTCATGAATACCTCATGGGTCTATAAGGGATCCATGACAACAGACAAATATAAGATAAGTCATCACATGGTCATTTTTCACATTCGTGTTAATAAGGCGTTATAGGAAAAAAACGCAGTAAAATACTGTGCAAACAAAAAATGCCAAAAGGAAAAAAATGCCTTTAAAACATAAAGCATTCAATATTGGCATTTTTTAAGAAAAACAAGCAAAACTATGTGTGAAGGTAGCCCAAAACCTTATTTACAGAAAAACTAAACAGCCACTTAATATCAGATTTCAGTTTCATTCGTGCCCTGAATATTTTGGTACTGTAAGACCACCTGAGCCCTTTGCACATAGACATGACATTATCCCCGTCCAGGAATCGAAGCTTTGTGAATATGCGCCCAGTCATTTGGAAACTTCTCCAAAACAACCGTATGTTTTCAAACAGGTTGAATTGCAAACATGATTTTTTTTTTTTTCTTTTTTTAAATTGCGAACGTCATTTCAGAATAACATACTTGTAGAAATTCCACGCCACTTGTTTTACACACACCTGGCAAAACTCAAATCGCTCCTAACCCAAATGCAGGACAAGACTATCCCCGACTATAGAAGACTTTAATTAACCAATATATATTTTCTCTCTAATCAAGGCCAAGTCAAAACATCTTTAAGTTATTTCATCCCAGACAAATTAAAGTAGCTGGGAGCAGACCGGCAGTCTGGTAAGAACGAGGCGAAATATCGAATCGTATAACAGAGAGCTTTCTGAAAACTGGAAGAAAACTGCAGAACTATCTTATAAATGAGATCTTTCAGTGGCATTTTCAGCAGAATTAGAAACATGAAAATAAAAAGCACACAACTGTACTCACATCGCTTTGATCAACATTCACGTCCAATCACATAATGTGCTCCGAGGAGGCTAAGGAGGTATTTTAGAGGGATAGCATGGATCTTAAAGGGTTTACACCGTGCCTTTTATAACACAAAATTAAGAAGACCTCACACGTATTCTGAGACCACAGAGACAGTGCAGTGTAATACAGGGTCCGGCTGTCGGCAGAATCCGCACAGGGAAATTAATAAACAGGATGTTATTAGAATGATACCTCTGGCTGCTGTGGAAAGCTTAGGCATAGATTATGTATAGAACGTCTTGTATCTGATGAGTTAGCTGAGACTAGATTTAGGGATGCTCAGGTATAGTAGTTGTGGGTGGTCAAAATGGCTAGTCATCCCGAGCCCCCCAGCGTTGTGTCGGACTGGGATACACTTGGCCCATCCATCAGCTAAGCAGAAAGAGGTCATATTGACTATGCTTTTAAAACTGTGGTACTCACGCAGCACACAGAGGTCATATCACTAGGATTAAAGCTAGCTATGCTTATTAATAATATAAATAATAATAATAACTTCATTTATATAGCGCCAACATATTCCGCAGCACTTTACAAATCAGAGGACACATGAACAGACAATATGAGACATTACAATGTGACAAAGAAATAAACATATCAAACAATAGGAGTGAGGGCCCTGCTCACAAGAGCTTACATTCTATGAGGAGATAGGGGGAGGTCAGAGGGCTTGTTTGCTACCATGGTCCATACATATATACATGTATGAGTGAATTGGCAAACCATCTAATGTCTATGGGGTCTCACACCTCTCTTTCTCTCAATAGGAGTAAAGGATCGGACATGTTAAATTTCAACTGCCCAACCCTTTTGTTCTCAGGGAGATAAGCAGCCATCTGACGTGTCTAGAAGCGGCTTTCTCTCTGTTCCCCATTTAAAACATATACATACTCATTCGAAACAAGTGTGCATGTGTTTTGTAAAAGAAAAGGGTGATAGACCCCATCAGTAATATACATCTCTGTGCAAAATTTTAAGGCAGGCATGGAACAAATGCTGCAACTTAAGAAACAGAAGTGTTAATAGCTTATTTTTGTCAAGTACCAAAGAGAAATGTAAATTCCATCAATATTTGGTGTGACCTTTGCCCTTTGCCTTCCATCAGTTCTTCTCAGTACTTGAAGACAGATTTTGAAGGAGCTCGGCAGGGAGGTTGTTTCCGCCATCTTGGAGAACTAAGCACAGGTCTTCTGTGGATGTAGGCTTTCTCCAATCCTTCTGTCTCTTCATGTCATCCCAGACAGACTGGATGATGTTGAGACCAGGGGGGGGGGGGGGCGTATCATCACTTTCAGGACTCCTCCTCCAAAGGGCAGCACACCAAATGGGATTTAGATTTAATTTTGATTCATTTACTTAACCACTTCAGTACCGGGCCAATTTCTGGTTGAGGACCAGACACATTTTCGGGTTTTTTTGTATGTGCGGTTTTGAGGGCTGTAACATTTTTATCATTTGTGTTATTCAACTAATTTCTGTTTCTTTATTCGGTGACACATAGGGCTTTATTTTTATGTTGTTTTTATTTTTGCATGCGTTTCCATTTTTTTTCTATCTGGGAAAATCTAAACAAAAGAGGAGGGAAAACCTGTCTGTTTTTCACTTTTCATTTTTTTTTTTATTTAATAACACAAAGTGCTACTAAAAAACTTTATAAAATAGCTTTCCTCTTCATTACGGTAATTTTTATTTTGTATTGTATCGTCAGGGTGGGGCTATAACCTTTAATAATGGCGTTTTATTGGCGTATTTTTTTTTTTAATTATTATTTTATTTACATTTTTTACATTTTCTATTAATTTTTTTTAATTTACATTGTGTCCCTATAAGGTCATAATAGACCTTATGGGGACATCTGATCACTTTTTTTTTTTTTTTTTGGGAAGGCTGATTTCCCATGTAACTGGGGCTGGTACATTTAGCCCCAGTTGCAGGGGGAATACAGCCTCCTGCACATTACTACAGAGCTGATATGGGTCCTGTAGGACCCAGCAGCTCTTACAGACGCTGATCCCGGCAGATCACATGACCGCCGAGTCAGAGGGGAGCCGGAAGATGGCTCCCAGCGCCCATAGTACCCATAGCCCATAGTAATAAACCTTCCCTGCCTTCTCTCTGGGAGCTCCGGCTGAAGTTACAGCCGGCTCCCTGCTTCAGTAGCTGCACGATTTTGTGCAACTAATGAGTTCTGCTTGAACGTATCGTTACGTCCTTGAAGAACAAGGTAACCACCTTCCGGACGTAAAAACCCAATGGGTGGTCCGGAAGTGGTTACATTTCTTAATTGGCAAAAATAAACTATTAACCCTTCTATTTCTGAAAGCATTCTTAGCAGCATTTTTTCACACCTCCTTAAAACATTGGGATATTATGTTATTCATTGACCACAATATTAAAGAAAAAATATACCACCCTCTATATGTTTTTTTGTTTTGTATAATCTGCTGTATAAAAATAAGTATTATGAACACAATATACAGGTGTATCTCAATAAATTAGAATATCTTTGAAACGTTCATTCATTTCAGTAATTCAGTAATAAAATCCATAATCAGCGTCTTCCATGATTGTGTGTCCTACTGAACCAGACTGAGGGACCATTTAAGGCTTAGGAAACCTTGGCCGGTGACACTGAATTTACAATACTGAACTTTTTTACAATATTCTAATTTTCTTAGATTTGGGTTTTCATTACCTGTAATCCATCATCAACATTTACAGAAATAAAACACTTGAAATAGAAGACTCTGTGTGTAAAGAATCTAGAAAATATAGGAGGTCACTTTTTTAATTTAATTACTGAAATAAATAAACGTTTCAAAGATATTCTAATTTATCGCGATGCACCTGTATGACACCAATGTGAACAGAGGCTAAACTTGGCCAGACAATTCTCCCACCAAAAGAAAAGTATATCATGCACCATAAACAATATTATTTTAATACTAGCGTTAAGGACTGTCACCTATATAACCTAAGTATTGGCAAATATATTCACATTTATGTTTCTAAAGGACCTTTCCCACGACCAATGACCGACCACAAAATGCTTGTTTGTTGGCTAATTGTATCTGTCTGGTCGACACCACATTCCCCTGAAACCAGGCTTTAATGCATCAGGGGCATATGTGGGATCATGTAAAGGAGGTGACTCAGGCCGTAATTTCTTTGTATTCAGCCATGTCCCTAACCCCACTCATTTCCCGTTGGTCCTCCAAGTCCCTTTGTTCCTCCACACAGTCATAGTGTCCTTCCAGATGCACCACACAGTATAATGCCCACTTAGTGGATCCACACAACATTTAATTCCCCTTTGTGTCCCAACAGTATATTGACCCTCACACCGTATAATACCCTTTAGTGGCCCCACACAGTTTAATACTGCCTTAGTATCCTCCACAGCAAAACGCCCTCTTAATGTCCCCCATACAGAACCCTTGCCATAAATAGATAGACAAACAACATATATATATATATATATATATATATATATATACACAGCTAGAAATGAAGGATGTCACTGGGACCAAAATCCAGGCCTGTGCAAAATCTAGCAGGATTTTTAACAGTGAAATCACCCCCTTGTGTATACCCCGGCATTGTTTTTTCATTTCATCTGTGTGGTCCTAGGGGAGAAAAGTGCTGTAAAATTTGCTATTATTTATTATTTTTCCTATAAATAAAATACCCATGAATGTGACCCCTTTCAAGATAAAGAAAATGCATTTTTTTTATAGTAAGTACATCCATTCTCTGTCGTTATGTGTGTCATTACTTGCCAACAAATCTCCTGTACTGACAAATTTTCCAACTGCAGTGTGAACACAGCCTAAGGCTGGGGCCCCAAGTAGCTTAAACACCGCTACGTTTTACAGTACCTGCAAAGTGGATTTAAATGAATGGAACTTCTGTACGACCAGGCGCTCTAGAAGGAACTAGGATGCAAAATAGTTTTTCGAGATCAGTGGGCACCCCAGCTGGGTCCCCCACTGATAAGCAAGTTACTTGTCCTAACTGGAATATCCCTTTAGACTGGAGCCCAATGTTGCAAAAACGCTGTGTTTTACAGTCCCTGCAAAGTGAATGAGACTCTAGCTAATCCCATCCACACATTGCATAAAAATATCCACAGCAGACATACTGCGATTTCAGAAACTGTCGCATTTTTGTAAATCGCAGAATGTCATGTAAAAACAGAAAGTCTACAGAAGAAAAGTGCTTTTTGGCTGCAGCTCGCTATGCAGGGCCTTAACCTAAAACACAATGGGGATGAAGAGTTCAGTGCAGCCAAAGATAGATATGAGATAGATAGATAGATAGCTACAGTGCTGGCCAAAAGTATTGGCAGATAATACTCAATTTCTTCCAGAAAATGATTGCAATCACAAATGCTTTGGTAATAATATCTTCATTTAATTTGTCTTCAATGGAAAACCACAAAAAGAATTGTCAAAAAGCCAAATTGGATATAATTCCACACCAAACATAAAAAAGGGGGTGGACAAAAGTATTGGCACCCTTTGAAAAATCAGGTGATGCTTCTCTAATTTGTGTAATTAACAGCACCTGTTACTTACACGTGGCACATAACAGGTGGTGGCAATAACTAAATCACACTTGCAGCCAGTTGAAATGGATTAAAGTTGACTCGACCTCTGTCCTGTGTCCTTGTGTGTACCACATTGAGCATGGAGAAAAGAAAGAAGACCAAAGAACTGTCTGAGGACTTGAGAAGCAAAATTGTGAGGAAGCATGAGCAATCTCAAGGCTACAAGTCTATCTCCAAAGACCTGAATGTTCCTGTGTCTGCCGTGCTCAGTGTCATCAAGAAGTTTAAAGCCCATGGCACTGTGGCTAACCTCCCTAGATGTGGACGGAAAAGAAAAATTGACGAGAGATTTCAACAAAAGATTGTGCGGATGGTGGCTAAAGAACCTCGACTAACATCCAAACAAGTTCTAGCTGCCCTGCAGTCCGAGGGTACAACAGTGTCAACCCGTACTATCCGTCGGCATCTGAATGAAAAGGGACTCTATGGTAGGATATCCAGGAAGACCCCACTTCTGACCCAGAGACATAAAAAAGCCAGGCTGGAGTTTGCCAAAACTTACCTGAGAAAGCCAAAAACTTTTTGGAAGAATGTTCTCTGGTCAGATGAGACAAAAGTAGAGCTTTTTGGGAAAAAGGCATCAACATAGAGTTTACAGGAAAAAAAAAGAGGCCTTCAAAGAAAAGAACACGGTCCCTACAGTCAAACATGGCGGAGGTTCCCTGATGTTTTGGGGTTGCTTTGCTGCCTCTGGCACTGGACTGCTTGACCGTGTGCATGGCATTATGAAGTCTGAAGACTACCAACAAATTTTGCAGCATAATGTAGGGCCCAGTGTGAGATAGACAGATAGATAGATAGATATGAGATAGATATTCTGGATATGTTCACACAGAGTTTTTCAGAGCAGATTTTTAGGCTTTTTTCTTTTATTTTTTACTCAGAAAATGCCTAAAATCTGACTCCCTTTCATTTCAGTGAGAGGCAGTGACAGATTTTTTTTTTCAGCTACTAGAAAAGTGTCCTGTGCACCTGAAACTCCCATTGAAATGAACTGAAGGCAGAAGAAAACTCTGAAGTGTTTATTGAGGCATTTTTTATTTTTTTTAGTAAAAAATGCTTCAAACAACACTGACTTTGAGAGAAAAAAGCTTAAAAAATGTGTTTCAAAAACCTGAAGCAGATTTTTTTTCTGCCTGGCAGATTCTGTAGCAGAAAAAAAAATCTTCTACTGCCTCCAATGGGATTGCAGATTCTGAGGCAGAAAACACCTCAAAGTGTGTTCCAAAAGCTGTGAGAACAACAAGCAGCATGTCTTATCCTGATGTATTGTATGTCAGATCCTATAGAAAGGCAGGTCATTTGGCAACTACATGGCTATATATTCACCTAGCTATATAAAACTATGCTATATATATGATATATAAGAGCTCTATGACTAGATTATGCCTAGAGATGACTATAACACCGCTTAGTATTGTGGCTCTCTATGTGATGTCATACCTCCTTCTAGTGACTCCTCTCCCTCACTATCTGCACTATCTCGCCTCACAGAAGTTCCCGCCTTTTCCTCCACCCAATAGGACAGTGGTGACGTCACATGAGTAGGTTTACCTCAGACCTTCCTCCCGCTTTTCTCTGGGGTTGGCTGAAGGCTCACCTCATAGTAATGGCTCATAATGTGGGGAAAGTGTGAAGGAAAAGGACGGCACAACCTGCAGTGTGTGAGAAAGCATATGTGTGTGTATCTCATAGATAGCTACCCATGTAGCTTTTTACTATCTATCATCATCTACCAATTATATAGCTTTATCGTTCTCTCTGTAGTTATCCTCAGTGTCTATCTATCTATCTCATCGCTATCTATCTATCTGTAAGTCTGTCTGTGTAGTTAATATCTCTCTATCTATGATATATTTCATCTATGTCTTTCTCTACCTATCTATTTTTATGATCTATTTCATTATTTATTTTCTATTTATCAAATATCCAGATCTGATATTTTATTATATTTTATTACCATATCTACCTATCCACTTCATTATTTATCTACCTATCTTCTCTATTATCTATCTCTCTATCTATCTATCTAGCTATTTGATTATCTATCAATTTATCTACTTGATTATATATACACAGTACAGACCAAAAGTTTGGACACACCTTCTCATTCCAAGAGTTTTCTGTATTTTCATGACTATAAAAATTGTAGATTCACACTGAAGGCATCAAAACTATGAATTAACACATGTGGAATTATATACTTAACAAAAAAGTGTGAAACAACTGAAAATATGTCTTATATTCTAGGTTCTTCAAAGTAGCCACCTTTTGCTTTGATTACTGCTTTGCACACTCTTGGCATTTATATCCTGTATATATCCTAGCTACTTCAGTATCTATTTATCTACTTCATTGTTTATCTATCTCATATCTATCTATCTTATATCTATATCTATTTATCTATCTCATATCTAGCTATCTCAATCTCATATCTATCCATCTCATATCTATCTACCTTTCTCATACCCATCTATCTATCTCATATCTATCTATCATCTATCTCATATCTATCCATCCATCTAGGTTTTTATTTATTTATCTATCTATAGATCTGCTAAATGGATGATAAAAATGTAATTACGATGCAATGCAAAGTGTATATACGCATGTTCTGGACAGCTGTAGGTTGGGCCCCGGCACCATCTCCTCTTGGGGGGGCCAAAGGAGACCTAGCCCGACACTATAGAGATATATATATATATATATATATATATATATATATATATATTTGCAGTGTGCTATAAATTCCTCTGTATACATGAATATAATTATCACTATATACACGCAGTTAATGTATTTATTTGCCTTCAGCCGCCGTCCCTGCAGCGTGGAACATTTGGGGATATGTATGTATACAGGACTCACCTTCTAGAATTCAGCTTTTTATAACTTCAGCTCTGAAATAGGTTTCTATGAAAAGGTTATATGTAAAAAAAAGAGAGCGTATAAATATATAAAAGCAGCATTGCCACCCAAAATGTATCAATATTTAAATACTCATTACAGATTTGGAAGTGGTTTGGAGTGGTATGTTTTCCTCCTCTAAAATAAACTCGTTACACTGTCTACTATATTCCCGCTATGCTATATTTATGTTTTTGCCAGATGAAAATATCAAGTCCTACTATTTATTTAAATAGCGCGCTTTTTCCCCTGTGGGTCTACAGTATACGCCTTAAAGGGATATGATGACTGTAAATAAATGTATATATTTATATGTATATCTTCAGATTTCCTGCAGTTTTTGTGGGATCCGTCCCTCAGGTAGATGCGTGGTCATTATAAGAATATATTTCCCAGAGCTCCACAGCAAAAAAGCTTCTCACGTCGAATGCCTGCTTAGATCTGCAGGGATTCGACGTCCACGGACCATCTGTTTTAGGCCCCACATAGCGAACTGCAGCTAAAAATCACAGCGGTAAAAAAAAAATGCAGCGGAAACACATCACGCTTTGTGTTTTTGCTGCGTTTTTCTCTGCGTTTTTTATTCCCTTATTAAATCTATAGGGAAAATGTGAGAGTTTCCGCAGGTAAAATTGACATGCTGCGTTTTTGAAAAACACAGTTTTTCCGCATTATTATTTTCCTGCAATGTGTGAATGGGATTAGCCAGAATCTCATTGACTTCTGGTACTGTAAAATGCAGCATTTTTTTCTGCTGTGTTTCCGCAACATGGGGCCTTAGCCTTAAGAGGCTACAGTGCGGCCGTTTCAGCTTCAAAGACTTTGATGTCACGTTCATCAGTCACATGGCCTGTTTGCAGCTCAGACCCATTTAGGTGAATGGGATTGACCTGCAATACCGAGCACAACTGCTATAAAATGTACGGCACCGTGCCTGGTAGCCAATTTGTTTCTGGAAAACCCTTTGAAGCTAAGGCCACAACTAGCGAGCCGCAGCCATAAAGTGCTGTGGAAAAACTGCAGCGGAAACGAATCTCGTGTTTTTCTGCAGCGATTTTCACAGAAGAATTTTCCTCTGCGGACTTTCTGTCCCTATTATACCTATATGGAAAATGCCAGGTATAATTAATATGCTGCAGTTTACAAAAACAATGGTTTTTGAAATCGCAGCATTTCCGCTACAGATATTTTTCTGCAGTGTGTGGATGAGATTATCTAGAATGCCATCCACTTTGCAGGTACTGTAAAACGTCACAGTTTTGCCATGGCGTTTCTGCTGTGGCGAAATCCCGGCGTTTATGCTTCGTGGGGCCCCGGCCTTAGGCTAAGACCACACACTGTGAGTTCACAGTGATAATGTCCCTAGTTTGCATCCTGTGGCATCCTTTTGCCCACGGCAAAACCAGCCGAAATCAGGTTTCACCAGCAGTTTCTCATACAAATAGCTTGCGCGAAATCCGCAGCCGAACACACAGCGTTAATTGATAAACTGCATGCTTAAAACCCGCAAGACACTTTGTGCTATGGGATTTTTCCTGCAGTGTGTGGATGGGATTTGTTAAAATCCACTGCACTTGTACTGTACTTCACAGCAGGTTACTTGTAGCATGTGGCCTGATCTTTAAAGGAGTAATCCAGTTAGAATAAGTTACCCCCTATTTGCACCCCAATTCCGAATAGAGCGCCTGGTCATACGGTGTACACCAAGCTATAAATTTGTATAGGAACCACTGGAGATAGCCGAATGCTTACTCAGCTATCTCTGGTGGTCCCCATTTAAATTAATGGAGCTGTCACTGATGTATGACCAGACGCTCCGGAAGGAACTGAGATGCAAAACAGTTCTCGAGATCAGAGGGCGTCCCAGCTGGGACCTCCACTGATAAGCAAGTTACTTGTTCTAACTGAAATATCCCTTTGGCCTGGGCCCGACGTGAAAACGTAGCGTTTGTGCCGCAGTAGAAACGCTGTGGGAAAAAAACGCTGGATTTTACAATACCAGAAAAGTAGATGAGATTCTGGCTACTCACATCCACACATTGCAGAAAAAAATCCGCTGTATTCACACGTGATGGTTATGTTGCAGTTGTGCCACGTTTTGCCTTTATCCACGTTTTGCTAAAATGCATGTTTCAAACAGTTTTGACAGATCTATTGTGTGATGGATTCCATTGAAGTTTTTCAATTTTAGGCCCGATTCACATCTGCGCATGGGTTTCCGTTCGGGGAGTCCGCTTGCGTTGATGTGAACCAGGCCTTATACTGGGTTCCCATTTTTGTCAAAGTCCTGCCTGAATGGACTCCAACACTGTGTGAACACAGCATGACATACTACGGCTTTTTATGCTTAGTTACTTTGTGGCAGTATTTATGTAAACTTTGTATCATTGTTTGTGTGTTGTTACCATAAAGCTTTTCTCTATAAATTGTTACATTTACTTGGAATTCATATGTTCATACAACATGAACTATTTCCTAGGAAAAAAAAAAACTTGGTCATGTGACTGCCTTTTCTCAGTTCTGAATGAAATGCTTCAGTCCCCACTGGCAGCTCAGGGGTTACACAATCAGCTCTTTCATTTAATTTGTCCTTGTATGTCCTTCCAATTTGTGAACATTTACAGCACTGAAGTTCGCAAGAGAGGTTTTAAAATAGAAGATCATTTGTGGGTTTTCCCTCATACTGAATAAGCTGTGTGTGGCGAACTGCGGAGCAGTCATGTTGTGTTAAAATCACCGCTTGCTTCATACTGTTCTGTTTTTTAACCCTTATCGTAGGCCTGAAGTACATGGCTTACGCCACGTTTATTGTCATTTACACATTTTTCACACTTACGATGAATAATGGGACTGCCCGATTTATCAAAGATCTACTCCATTTTTTGTTGAAAAATATTTATGTAAACCAGTCATAAGGTGTAGCAAAAATTTTCCCAAAATGGCTGCATGCTTCAGTAAGGCTAAGGCCCCACAAAGCAGGTCGCAGTCAAAAAGCGCTGAGGGAAAGTCCGCAGCGGAAACGCATCACAGTTTTTCCCGCAGCGCATTTCACAGAAAGTCCGCTTTCAGTATACCTATATGGAAACCACCAGCATTTCCGTAGGTATAATTGACATGCTGCGATTTGCAAAAACGGAAGCATTTTTCGAATTGCAGCTTTTTCGCTGCAGATTATTTTCTGAATTGTGTGGATGGGATTAGCCAGAATCCCATTCACTTTGCAGGGACTGTAAATTGTCGCGAATTTTGCCTCAACGTTTACACTATGTGTGGCCCTGGCCTTAGAGAGGTTATTCAGGTTCAGAAAACATGACTACTCTCTTTCAGAAAAAGCTACACTTCCTCTTCACAGGAAGTGACATCATGTTTTTTTAAGGGAAGGTGAACAGAAATAGCAATTTTTAGATACTTTTTTATTTTTATGGTTTTAATCTGATTCAGCTAAAATAGTGTAATCGTTTTTACCTTAGGTAGTCAAAGATGCAACAATCTCTATTATGTGTTTTTATTATTCTGTTTTTTTATTTGTTTTTATTTTTAATCATCAATTAAATGTGTATAGGTAAAAATATGATTTCTTTGTGTGTTATATTTTATTTTTATTTTTAGATTTTTAAAGTTATTTTCATTAAACAATTTTTTCCAACTGAATGTCCAAACTCTTGGTTGCTTATATACTACTCTGCAATACTTTTATGTTTCAATGTGCTATACGTGTCAGTTTAACCTAGCCAGCCTATTACACCCAGACTTTGGCAGGACCTAATAGGTATCTGCAAATGGCAAACCCAAAGATCAATGTTAGGCTTGTAGCTAGCATGGCAACCCCTTAGCATCCCGCACTTGCATTGCCAGGGATGATAGAGGGAACCTCCTAGCTTCTTAGATGCCACAATTACCATTGACCACAGTATCTAAGTGGATAAACTACCCAGATCGGATTTGTCTCTGGTCTTGGCAGTTGCAGCAAGAACCTGGCTGTATTTAACAGCTAGCTACTTGCTGGTTTCAAGTAAACTGGCAGCACCTGCACAATCTGAATGATGGATATATCCTTCATTAACTAGGTAGCCCCCGCTCATGAATGGTATATCAATCATGTGTCATTATGGTGCTTAATATAGTTGCTTAGTCAGCAAGCCAATGCACTTCTGCAAACCCAATTGAATTGAATGGGACAGTCACAGAAATGTTTACAGCAAATGTGTCACATGTCAATTCACCCTTTGTTCTTTTTTTGTGTGCTGAGATTTAAAAAAAAATATTTTTTTTGCATAATCTGCACATTTTGCCTTGCTGTTTTCCCTGCAGATTCTTTTGGAAAATCTCACATCGTGATTTTGCAGTACAGATAATGTACTCTTTTATGTCGCAGTACAGGGATAAACACAGTGATGTCACAGTAGAGGGATAATAATCATAATGATGTCACAGTACAGGGATAATACACAGTGATGTCACAGTACAGATATAATACACACAGTGATGTCACAGTATAGGGATAATATACATAGTGATGTCACAGTAGAGGGATAATAATCATAGTGATGTCACAGTACAGGGATAATACACAGTGATGTCACAGTACAGATATAATACACACAGTGATGTCACAGTATAGGGATAATATACATAGTGATGTCACAGTACAGGGATAATACACAGTGATGTCACAGTACAGATATAATACACACAGTGATGTCACAGTATAGGGATAATATACATAGTGATGTCACAGTAGAGGGATAATACACAGTGATGTCACAGTACAGATATAATAAACACAGTGATGTCACAGTATAGGGATAACACACACAGTGATGTCACAGTACAGGGATAATACACACAGTGATGTCACAGTACAGGGATAACACACACAAACACATATATAAAGACCACTGTGTACACTGTTATATCACAGCATAGACATTATGATGTACCAGTAAAGAAATGAAGGCACATTTATCTGCTACAGGGTCCTTAGTTGTTGGACCCTGTAGCAGCTGCTGTCATCTACCCTGATAGTTAAACCCTTGCTTGTGTAAATTTATTGTTAAACAATAGCTATTTTTTGGTATCGGTTTTATGTTAATTTTCTTATATGTATACTATATACAGCAGTGTTGTAACTAGGAATGGCTGAGCCCCAAGGCAAACATTTGATATGGGCCCCCCAAACCCCCGCCCCCGCACAAACCGCATTCCTGCACACACTATTATGCCCCATAGTGGTCCCTGCACACAGTATTATGCCCCATTGTGGACCACCCATGAATAATTATTATACTCTGGGGTCTGAAAAGACCCCAGAGTATAATGATCGGAGACCCAGGGGTGAATACAAACACAAAAAACAATGTTACTTACCTCTCCCTGGCTCCGGCACAATCCCTGCTACTTTCGGCCCTCTTCAATGTTGGACCAGACGTCCCGTGAGCCAGGTCGGCGTCGCAATGCATAATGACGCCGGCCTGGCCCATGTGATGTCTGAGGTAAGTAACAGCGTTTTTTATATGTTCCCTCGCTTCCCCTGGGGCTGAAAAGACCCCAGAGTATAATGATAGTAGTTTTTGTGGGGTTCGCGGGCCCGCGGCCTTACTTACCGATCCCCGCTCCTGCTCACAGCCACCTCCACTTTCGCAGAATGGGAAGCGTAGGAGGCCGTGAGCGGGAGCGGGGATTGGTAGTAAATAGGGCCCGTTATCTGCTGGGGTTACTCCAGCAGGTAACGGCCTATTAAAAAAAAAAAAAAAAAAAAAGCATCAGGGGCCCGTCGGGCCCCCTAATGTCCCGAGCCCTGTGGCAGCTGCTCCCGCTGCTACCCCGGTATTTATGCCACTGATATACATTCAGCCATCATCATTTTAGACTTGCTGTATATGTGTCTTGGGTACTGCTGTTCTACTAGGAGCTAAATTCTTCAATCTTTGGTCAGATGGAAAATAATAAGTAATATTACAGCCCAATGATATTCTTTAGAAGTATGATTAATACCAACTACAACCATCATAATCATGAGTAGTCACAACGTCACATGATCCTTAGTCATCACAGTAACAGCCACAATGGCTGGAAATTGTACTAAACAAGGAGAAAGTTGTGTGAGTTAAACATGAGTTTATCACACGGCAGCCCCAGGATTTTGGTTCCAACTTGGGTTAGTAGGTAGGTAAGATCATGAAATATTTTCCATTTTTTGCATTTGCTACATAGCAAAGTGGGAGGAATATAATCTGAGGATAACTAAGGCCCCACATACAGTATATAGGGGAAATTTTATGCAAGTGCAAAAAATTCTAGTGCGCTGGAATAGTTAATTTCTGATCTTTGGCACTGTGTGGAATACATATGTACATATGGAGGATTGTCATCCCCTGATGAGTCATCTGAAATTCAGACTATGATGTGAAAGGTAGTGTCTAGTCTGACAATAAACCCATGGTGATGCTTCAAGGAGTCTTGGACAAATTTTCTTTATTAGCCAGAAGTAGAAATAGAGGAACTTGTCTATTGCAATTGGACCACATTACTTTATACCATGGGAATAGGGGAAGAGGAAGCCACAGCTGGTCCCACTTCTTCCTCACACAACAAAGAGACATCAGACAAAGCAACACAGTCCAGACCAATCTAGTCTAGCAGAAGTCATACATAGATGCTGTAATAAGAACACACAGTAAATGAATCAAATGCCAATACATTTCCCTCTGCTTGTACCTGTGAAGGCCCCTCTTTACGCTCAATTGGGCTTTAAACAATTTCTTATTACCTAAAAAGGATGCTGCTCCTCTTCCTTGTCTCCTTTAGGCATTATAATGGAACATGTACTTTTGCAACCGTGATATAGCCTTGTTTTCTATATGTGAAGAGGAGGTTGTTTGTGAACTTTTTTATTTTTGCACAACACAGTCCAGTAGTCCTTTAGGTCAAGCAGTCTCCTAACCCGCTGCAAGCTCAAGTTTAGTTTAGAACAATATGGTCCATAATTTTCAGGCAGCAAATGTGAAATATCCCATATTTGGCATTCATTATACTGGCCAGCAGTAAGGCTTCATGTACAGGACTGCAGGTCCAAATTGTATGAATGCATAATACGGTGACCTTAGACATGTAAAGAATACCTAAACTTTAAAACAAATGTTCTAACAGAATTAGTGTCATGAATAATTTTTGTAATATTTAAAATAAAATTTTGTTAACAGATTTTGGCTCCTTTCTGTGAAATCCTTCCCAGAAATCCACTTTTTGTCTCTTCTATATTCTTTCCTCGGTTATTGGCAGCAGAAATCCTCTCTGCTTTTGGCACAGGGCGGTACAGGTGTAATATATAGAAGCTGAGGCTGGAGGGGTAGTCCCTTAAAACACCTTCAAATGGCCTCCTGACTGCCATTCTTTGTCACTCATAGGGAACCTATGTGTGTTGTACTGCGATACTATGTATTGTAGTACATCGAACTGGGGATTTAAGATCCTAGGTTCAAGTACCCTTGCGGAAAAGCTTAAAATATCTATACTGTAAGTCTTTTGACGTTAGAAGTTTAAAGTTTTTTTTTTTTAAGGGGTTTTCTCGTAAAAGACATTTATGGCATATCCACAGGATATGTCATAAATGTATGATAGATGTGGGTCGCATCTCTGGGACCCGCACCTACATTCACTTCCATGGGATTTATGAGAACAGCATTGCTCAGAGCTACGCTGTTTCAGTACAGCCCGACCTTAGCTGAAAGTCTTCCCAGTGAGGTTACGGCCAGGTAAGTAGCAGGGCTACTAGTGTATGTATTCATACAATGTAGGTCCACATAGATCCATTATGTGGCTCTTTGTAGTAGCTACAGTATGGGCCATATCTATAACATGGTTATGAGTATCAGACTTGACAAATGTTTTTATTTGACATTATTATATAGCAGTTGTATTTCTACATATCTATGGAGTGAAGCACAAGGCCCAAGTCCTTTCAAACTTACGTTATAAACGTCTTTATGTAGAATTTCCTTGTACTTTTCTTGTTTACTTTTCATTTTCTGTGTTTCCTTTGAGTTTTCCATTGCTATAAACTACTCTAAGCTTTTGTTTTGTATGACTTCCTGAGCAGAGTTTATAAACACGTAGCAATTCCAGAACAAAATGTAGGACTCGGCAATTAGGCTGTTAATTAGGAACACGCAAACAAGCATTAATTGTAATGAATTAGCATCAGGCACGTCTTACACACAAGTTCTGCTTGGTAGGATTCCATGGTTGTATGATCAGATATTTAAAGGGGTTGTCCAATGGGTGAAATGCAATACCTTACCAATCCCTCACTTCTCCCTTTGCAGCCCTGCCTAGGTCTTCCACTGGTCTCTACTTCCTGTTCCCTCTCGACACACAGGAAAGGCATCTCAGCCAATAACTGTCTAAAGATGGCCGCCATTGCGATTATCTAAGCAGTCATTTCCTATGTGTTAAGAGGAACCAAGAAACAGAGACTGGGGACTCAAGCAGCACTAGAATGGGATCAGTGAGGTGAATACTTCTTTTCTATTATCTAACCGTTGTAAATATTTGCCAAAAATGTATCTTACTGGAAAACGCCTCTACTGGGTGCTGCAGGTCTTGTTAAATTGGATTTTATTTTCGTTTTTGGACTCCAATACAGACTTTGCTCTCACCTCGATAGCTATGTGCCATAAATGTCTGACCACTGGAATTCACAATGTCCTAGGAATGGAGATACCCGCTCTCCTTACCCACAGAAAAGTTGCTGTGTTTGCATTGTTACCCATATTTGAATTGACGGAGGTAGGTCTACTATCTGTGTGTGTATGGGTCTATGACCCAGCAAATCAAAAGAGCAACTTGCAAGCAAGAATAACACACGTATGTTTCGCTCCTCACGTATGTTTCTTAAGAGTACCAGTATCATTGCTGGTACTAGAGTTTAGCAACATCCATTACAATAGAATACAGCCAGTGAATGTCAGCTCACTTACTGTAACTCCATCCACTTCTCCTAAAGACTTTAGAGCCTGCCATATCAACCCAGCCCTGCAGATAAATGGGTTTGGGTCACCTGAATTATTCAGCGTTTTCCATTTGTGTATCGTTGTCTACGTTGCTGTGATATTGCTGTTTTTGTCAATATACAAATGAGCTCATAGGAGCAAAGAAGACGTGGATGCTTACCTCTTTGAAACGTCCTCGTTGCTCCAAAGAACTTATTCGCATATTGACAAAACAGCAATATCTCAGCAAGGGAGGCACTTACATGTTCAGGTTTTGGCATGCAGTTTTTGAACCCAAATCCAGAAATAGATTGAAAAAAAGAGGCGATGTAAAACCTGCCCTTTATACTTTCTCTTCATTTATGAGCTACAACTGATTTTGGCTTCAGATACTGAACGTATAAACGGACCCTAGGCTTACACAGCGGAATTTGGTGCTGAATTTGAGGAAAATTCTACCTCAACATCTGCTCCAATTTCCGCCTGAAACCAGCCTTCATTGATTTCAGTGGGAGGGAGATGCTAAAGTTTTCTCTAACTGATTTTTTCAGCTAGTGGAAAAAATAAGCATCATGTTCAGTCTAAGGCTACGGCCCCACATTGCGGAAACGCAGCATTTTTTGTTGCAGATTTTGCTGCGTTTTTTTTGAGCCAAAGCCAGGAGTGGATTAAGCAGCAGGTAGAAGTATAAGAACTTCCTATATATTCTGCATTCCTTTTGTAGGCATTCTTGGTTTTAGCTAAAAAAAAACGCAGCAAAATCTCCAACAAAAAAAGCTGCGTTTCCGCAACGTGGGGCCTCAGCCTTAAGGTGGATTCCACATAACAACTCCCATTAAAGTGAATCAGAGGCAGAAAAATTCCTCCTGGTTGGTACGGATTTTGGTTAACAGAAAAATTCAGCTTCAAATTCCTGAAGCAGAATTTTTCAGCTAGGAAAAATACTGCCGTGGGAACATGCCCTAGGCGCCAATTACATGTTGGAAAATGAAGAGGAATTTGAGGCGGAAATCCACTTCAGATTCCTTCTCATGTTGCGGCCCACAGCGGAAGGCCAATGCAGGGCATCGATATATTCCATCATGTCTTCACGGGTGAATGGATGGGGAGTCTCCATGAGTGAATCAGCCTCAGAATCCACGGCAAGATTGAACTGGATGCTTATTTTTTCAGCGTCCTGCTGTGATCTCTGCCTCCCATTGAAAACAATCTGAAGCAAGATGAGGGCGAAATCTTCTGCTTTCTACCCAAAAATGGGCAGCAAATTCTGCCATATACGGAGCCTTACATAACACCCATTCATATGAACACACAGCCATATCATACGTGGTTATGGCTCTCACATCTGGCTCATATAGGGATTTAGAGCAGAGACTGTGCACTATGACACCTAATAGATGGGGCTGGAGAGTGACCACCTGTGGGCGCTCAGTTCCTCTTTCAGATAATGGGACCCTCACCAATCAGACTAAGTCAATAAACCTAATAAAATATGCCTTTTAGAGTTGTAGTTTAGTGGGGGGGGTCTATCTGTACATCAGGGGTCCACAGTACACACCTTCTAGCAGAACAATCACTTTCATGTATCTGATCTTAATTGACTGCAACTGTCAGCAGATTATATAGATAATTACATACATCAATTTACGGTAGAGACGGCCTCCCACAGACATAATCTACCTATTGTAAATCAGCTTACTTCATGTCTGCTGCAAGGACATTGTGCTCTGTCTGACCGAGTATTGTCAAAGCAAGACGTATAGTTTTCAAATATCACACGTACCGCAAATATATGTATCACCATGACGTACACTACAGTACAAGCACACAGAAGATTCCTGCAATGTCAAGTAAATACTGAAATAATTACAAGGTACTATTTGTTGCAGACGTTACCTCTTCAGAACCAATTATGTTTTAGTTGGAAACCTAGAAGTAATGCCATTTTTTAGAGCATAGCCCCATCTCTATAGAAGCTATATGTGGCTTTAGGCTTCATGCTGCTTATTTTTTGGCAGCTCCTGTGCAACCATCACATTAGGATAGGTCATCAGTTAAAGATCATCAGGGGTCTGACCCGCGGGTCCCCGACCGATCAGCTGTTTGAAGAGGCTGCAGTGTGAGTGTGAGCTCTGCCGCCTCTACACTACTTACCAAGCACAGCACCGTACATTTGTTTTGTGGCTGTGCTTGGTATTGCAGCTCATTCCATTCATTTGTATGTGACTGAGCTGCGATCGAGCCATGTGACCTATGAATATGACATCCCATGGTCTGAGAAGTGGATGTGGCACTCAGGGAGGGCCACTACTGCTTTAATCAGCTGATCTGTGTGGGTCCCGGATGTCAGACCCCCACTGATCTTAAAGTTAAACAGTCACTGAAAACCCCTTTAGGCTAGCGTAAGTTTTTCCCACCGCGCTTTTCACAGAAAGTTGGCAGAGGTTTCCTCTGCCGACTTTCTGCTTCAATTATACCTATAGGGAAACCTCCGGCATTTCAGTGGGTATAATTGACATGCTGTGATTTCCAAAAACACAACGGTTTTGGAAATGGCAGCATTTCCGCTGCGCGCATTTTTCAGTGACTGTAAAACACCGTGGTTTTTGCCGCTGTGTTTCCGTCGCAGCCAAACCAGGGCGTTTGTGCCACATGGGGGCCCCGGCCTTAAGAGTCAACTTGTGGTTGTAGAAACAACAATCCTATGGTTTTCACAATACATTTAGGAACAGAAATTGTGCAAGTTGTGAACCTGACAAGATGTCTAATCTGACACGCAACATTCCTCAGGAAAGATGCTTGTGAGGTTCACATGTGAATGGGGTTTAGTTTTGCTTTGTTTACCTGTTTAGAAGCTCTCTTTATCCTCGGAAATAATAAAATGCGGAATGTACAGATAATAGGACTTTTCTGGGTTCAATTTGTTTAATTTGCTGGCAGGGAGATCAGACATGATAAAGGAATGTAGGATTTGTAGTCACAGCAATGCTTTTTCCTTTTTATCATTTTGAGGTGACTTGTTTCTTCAGGGAGAACACATCCAAGAGGGGATTAAGATCTTATGCAAAATACAAAAGCAGACATTAAGGAAGACAAGGAGTATGCAGCATGGACAACATGTGCCATAACCCTGGGCTATTTCTGTACGCTCAGCTTGCTTATAGCACTAGAATTTAA
Source organism: Leptodactylus fallax (assembly GCA_947044405.1). Taxonomy (NCBI): domain Eukaryota; kingdom Metazoa; phylum Chordata; class Amphibia; order Anura; family Leptodactylidae; genus Leptodactylus; species Leptodactylus fallax. Next base: position 2,244,405 of record CAMRHE010000219.1, on the reverse strand, counting down.
AGAGCAAGTGCAACATTGCATGAAAATTCCCCAACCTGTTCAGATCCATATATTATGGATATATATTATGGATATGGTCCATATGGGGTAATATTATAATAGTGTGGACGGCTATGCCACAAATATATGTACATATGTTTATGCTCTCACACCAGACACTCCAGACAACACACAAGAGCCTGATATTTCCTGCATTCTGAAGCTATTTCACTAGCTTTGCTGTGTAGACTGGGAGAGAGTTAGAAATGTCATCTATTTATGTATATAGGGCAGGAATTTAGAAAGGTCTAGTTGCGTATACATGTATATATACAGTACAGACCAAAGGTTTGGACACACCTTCTCATTCCAAGAGTTTTCTGTATTTTCATGACTATAAAAATTGTAGATTCACACTGAAGGCATCAAAACTATGAATTAACACATGTGGAATTATATACTTAAGAAAAAAGTGTGAAACAACTGAAAATATGTCTTATATTCTAGGTTCTTCAAAGTAGCAACCTTTTGCTTTGATTACTGCTTTGCACACTCTTGGCATTCTCTTGATGAGCTTCAAGAGGTAGTCACCTGAAATGGTTTTCCAACAGTCTTGAAGGAGTTCCCAGAGATGCTTAGCACTTGTTGGCCCTTTTGCCTTCACTCTGCGGTCCAGCTCACCCCAAACCATCTGGATTGGGTTCAGGTCTGGTGACTCTGGAGGCCAGGTCATCTGGCGTAGCACCCCATCACTCTCCTTCTTGGTCAAATAGCCCTTACACAGTCTGGAGGTGTGTTTGGGGTCATTGTCCTGTTGAAAAATAAATGATGGTCCAACTAAACACAAACCGGATGGAATAGCATGCAAGATGCTGTGGTAACCATGCTGGTTCAGTATTCCTTCAATTTTGAATAAATCCCCAACAGTGTCACAGGCAAAGCACCCCCCCACACCATCACACCTCCTCCTCCATGCTTCACGGTGGGAACCAGGCATGTAGAGTCCATTCGTTCACCTTTTCTGCGTCGCACAAAGACACGGTGGTTGGAACCAAAGATCTCAAATTTGGACTCATCAGACCAAAGCACAGATTTCCACAGGTCTGATGTCCATTCCTTGTGTTCTTTAGCCCAAACAAGTCTCTTCTGCTTGTTGCCTGTCCTTAGCAGTGGTTTCCTAGCAGCTATTTTACCATGAAGGCCTGCTGCACACAGTCTCCTCTTAACAGTTGTTGTAAAGATGTGTCTGCTGCTAGAACTCTGTGTGGCATTGACCTGGTCTTTAATCTGAGCTGCTGTTAACCTGCGATTTCTGAGGCTGGTGACTCGGATGAACTTATCCTCCGCAGCAGAGGTGACTCTTGGTCTTCCTTTCCTGGGACGGTCCTCATGTGAGCCAGTGTCTTTGTAGCGCTTGATGGTTTTGGCCACTGCACTTGGGGACACTTTCAAAGTTTTCCCAATTTTTCGGACTGACTGACCTTCATTTCTTAAAGTAATGATGGCCACTCGTTTTTTTTTAACTTAGCTGCTTTTTTCTTGCCATAATACAAATTCTAACACTCCATTCAGTAGGACTATCAGCTGTGTATCCACCTGACTTCTGAACAACACAACTGATGGTCCCAACCCCATTTATAAGACAAGAAATCCCACTTATTAAACCTGACAGGGCACACCTGTGAAGTGAAAACCATTTCAGGTGACTACCTCTTGAAGCTCATCAAGAGAATGCCAAGAGTGTGCAAAGCAGTAATCAAAGCAAAAGGTGGCTACTTTGAAGAACCTAGAATATAAGACATATTTTCAGTTGTTTCACACTTTTTTGTTAAGTATATAATTCCACATGTGTTAATTCATAGTTTTGATGCCTTCAGTGTGAATCTACAATTTTTATAGTCATGAAAATACAGAAAACTCTTGGAATGAGAAGGTGTGTCCAAACTTTTGGTCTGTACTGTATTACATGAATGCAATTTTTTGCAGTAATAATGACCATTTAATATGTATTAAGGTGTCCTGCCAAGTAACTGATGCTGAGCATTAAGCTTATTATGTGCTTTAGGCCGGAGCCCCACGTGGCCTAAACGCCATGGTTTGCCCGCAGAAAAAAAAACGCGGCATTTTACAATCACAGCAAAGTGGATGGGAATGGATTCTAGCGAATCCCATCCCCACTTTGCGTGAAAATATGCTCAGCGGACACGCTGTGATTTCCAAAACCGTTGCGGTTTTGGAAATAGCAGCATGTCAATTATACCTACAGAAACGCAGGTGGTTTCCCTATAGGTATAATCGAATCAGAAAGTAAGGAGCAGAGGAAACCTCTGAACTTTCTGTGAAAAGTGCTGTGGGAAAAACCACAATGCGTTTCCGACGTGGTTTTTCCCGCAGAGCTTTTTTTTGCTGCGGAACGCTACGTGGGGCCTTAGTTTTAGACATGTTTTGTACATCACCCGACAATGGATCCTGACCCAGAGGGAATGGGTGTGGCCTAGCAGAAATGAGGTGCGGCTTAACCTGTGCCAAAAGTGCGCTAAACAATTTTGGAGCTTGGTAAAACAACCAAAACATGAAGTAGATAAAAGATGCACCAAATTTACCATCCCGCATGAGCTATTATGAAACATTTGCTGCATCTTTAGAATGTTCAGTCTAAGTTTACAATATCTTACACTTTAGACAGGTTTAGTAAATCTGCCCATATATTCTATAGATTTACATCTAAGGTGAAACTAATATTAAAAACAGTATATGGTTGCTGTAAAATAGCCTAAGTTAGTTTCACAATACTGAGAACAAAGCCTTAGACTGGGGCTACACTGTGACTATAGCTGTGACTTCTGTTCATCCTTGCTTGCTTTTTGCAAGTCGCAGTCACAGCAACATGGGGGATGCAGTGTGACCCCATTCACTTGCAATAGCGCAGATGTCGCAGAGTTCCAGCCCCGCTCTAAAGTCCATTTACACTTCTCCATGTTGTGAGGGCTGAAAACTTGTTCAAGATGGGACAGGATGCCTTTTTTTGAAAATAAAAATATCACAGGTTATGGGAACTAGAATTTATAGGGTAGGATATTTATCCAGGGATTTAGTGTGATTGCCACATTTGGAATAGCTCCATACCTATAGTCCAAAATTAGTCAGGGTCCAAAATTAAACAAAGGTGAGTGCTGCACTTTAGCAATGAAAACACCTATATGAACCACAAAGCACAACATAAAATTTAAATACTTGTATCATTGCTATTAGATTGTAAGCTCTTGTGAGCAGGGCCCTCAGTCCCAGTGTGTGAATTGACTATTTCTTTGTAATGTATCTTTTTTGTCAGTACTTGAACCCTACAAATTGTACAGTGCTGCGGAATATGTTGGCGCTATATAAATAAAAAAATATTATTAATTAACAATCAAATATTTATTTATTTGATTTTTAGTTATACAAAAAAATGCTACATGTATTTATATTTTATTTAATGTTGTGCTGTGTGGTACATATAAGTGTTTTCATATTTGGAATAGAGAAGGGGGCCATTGGTGTTCGTCTCTGAGGGTTTGTTTTTTTTTGCCTTCCCCTGGATCAACATGGTAGGTTTATAGATTGGACTTGATGGACTTTATCCAACCTTATCAACTATGTTTGCTAATTGTTATAATCCCTCACCCAAAATCATAAACTGTATTAACATCTTACTGTATGTACAAGGACCTATTGTGAGAAATGACCATTCTCTATAAGGATGATTAGTATGTATGACTTTTTGACTATTGACTATTGTATTTTTCTCAGGCTGATGTTTTATTGCCTTTCCCTGAGATGGAAGAGTAGGAAAGTATCCACCCCTAATCCCTAATGGGATTTATTGCTCCAATGCAATCTAAGATACAAATATATATATATACTAATAAATGTTTTTTCATGAATATAAATTACCAACAAACTCCATGTAGCCTGATCCTGCAGTCATGTCTTATTCCCTAGTACCCTTTGCCTTCTACTTGCCTCTTCCACTGTCTGTATGAAACCAAGAAAAGGGAATAGAGTATTGCAGGACTGCATACAAGCTACACACAGATTTGTTTGCACTGTGTACAACTAGACAAATAGGTCTAGAATGGCCCCAAGATCCCATTCACCTAGGCACATAAGTGTGTACATTAGCTGCAGGTAAAGAGCGGTTGGACATATTTAAAGGGGATATCTAATGAAAAGCAATTATCAACTATCCACAGGATCGGTGATAAATGTATGAGCACTGAGACCTCCACCAATCACTAGAATGGCCCCATGACCTTGTTCTGAAGAATGGCACAGTGGTCACACATTCATAGTGTATAGGACTGATGGAGATGGCCATGTATGGCACTCGTCTACACCAAATCCCATATAATATAACCAGGAGCCAGGCAGATATGAGAGCATTATGCTGGGTCTGGGAGATTTGCCCACTGTTTTGGGACACTGGGAAATCAGTCCTTTTTGTGGGAGCCTCCTGGACTTTTTCTGGAGAGTAGGCAAATTTGTTTCAAGTCCTCCAGAACATGAGCTCAGGACCCTCATACTGAAGACCAGTAGTATTTACTATTTTTTATTTTATAGACATTAGAATAATACAATCTATTGTATCCTACAATCTACATATCCTTCATCCTTTTTATAGACATTCCTTTTTATTGGAGGAGGTTAAAGGGTTAAACGTCTTTATCATCACCGTCCTTATTTTTGGAATTGCAAATAGACATATATTCTTCAAACAAATATTCCAGGAGTTGCAGCATTGAACCAGAGAGAGAAATAAGCCATCCCCCCCTTCCCTGGCCTATAGGAAGTTGTGATTTGTATATCTCCACGCTCTGTGCACAGCTCAGGAGAGCAACTTTGCTTATATATCACTTTTTTCCTTGCAAAGCGAGCTAGAATTAATGAACGGAACTGTATCCGTAATATGTGCTGAAGGCAAATGTAACACTGAGCATCGCATGGATGCAATGCAAATGCTAAAAACAACAGAGACAGCCCCTTCCCTGTGCAATAAGGTGACTGCAGGCTGTTCTAGCCCGTATACACCTGACAATTATGCTTAATACAATATCAACAAGGAGTGCCATAATAATAATTAGACGGGCCATTTCAATTACCTGCATTAAGCAATGGGAAAAATATTTGTGCAGTACAGCGATAGGTTAATAATGCCTGGAATGTTTTTGTATTACCCTACAGAAACACAAAACAGGGATTGTCATGTACAAAGAAGTGTGTGTAGTCAGGATCGATGATTGGGCAGGTAATAAGGAGATAAGATACTAAAGTATGGTAATAGTCTGTTTGAATTAGTTTTAACCCCTTTCCGCCGATAACTTTTTTTTTTATTTTCGTTTTTGTTTCCCCACCTCCCAAACCCCATAATTTTTTTATTTTTCCGTTCACAGAGCCATATGAGGTCTTACTGTTTGCAGGACAAATTGTTTTTCATAATGGTGCCATTTATTATTATGTACAATGTACTGGGAAGCTGGAAAAAAAACATCAGAATGGGGTGGAATTGGAGAAAAAGTACATTTGTGCGAGTTTCTTACGGGCTTTGTTTTTACAACATGCAGCCAAAATGACATGTCACCTGTATTCTATATTTCAGTACGATCAAATTTATATAGTTTTATTTACATTTTAACCCCTTAACAAAAATCCAAAACTTTGCAACAAAAAAGTTTTCTTAAAGTCGCCATAACCTTTTTGGCGGGACCACGTGTACTTTTTAGTTATACCATTTTGGGGAATTGCTATTGCTTTGATCACTTTTTATTCAAATTTTTATCAGAGGCGAAACAGTGAAAAAACAGCGGTTTGGCACTTTTGATTTTTATTCCTGCTACAGTGTTCTCCGTATGGGAAAAATATTTTTATAGGTTTGTAGACCTGGTGTTTTCAGACACCGGGATACCTAATGTGTGTTTCACAGTATTTAAGTACTTTTATATATGTTCTAGGGAAAGGGAGGGGGGTGATTTGAATTTTTAATTTTTTTTTTTTTTTTTTTTTTTTTTTTTTTTTTTTAGGGGTCTGATCACTAATGCAATGCATTACAATGCTAATACAAATGAATAGCAGACAAGCCTGGGAGCCTTGAATAGGCTACCAGCTGTCATGGCAACAGCAGGCCGGCTATAACGGCTGCTCAGCTCCTCAGCAGCCGCCATATTTAAATACCCGACATCCATCGTACTATTTCGGCGGATGTCGGAACAGGGTTAAAGGGATTCTATCATTAAAAAAATCATTTTTTAACTAACTAGACTATTCTTCTCCTACCTTTATTTTTCAGGTCTGCGTCGCCGTTTTTGAGTTTTGTCTTCTTTCTTCGTTATTCAAATCGGTCTTCAGAAAGCACAGGGGGCGTTCCCGCTGTGCTTAAAGCGCAGGCTTGTCATAGGTTTACAGCGTCGCCTCTGTCTTCTGCTCCTGATGCGTCTCCTCCTCTTCACTCCTCTTCTTACACGAGACCACCACAAAATGGCCGATGGAACCGCATGTTTTTTGGCTGCGGTCGCTACATGGGATCTTAGCCTAAGGTTGAGGTTCCACATTGTGGAAACGCAGCTTTTTTTGTTGCAGATTTTGCTGTGTTTTTTTGAGCCAAAGTCAAGAAAGGTTACAAAAGGAATGGGAAATATCTAGGAGGTTCTTATACTTCTACCTTCTGCTCAATCCTCTCCTGGTTTTGGCTCAAAAAAGCACAGTAAAATCTGCAACAAAAAAAAGCTGCGTCTCTGCAATGTGGAGTCTTAACCCGGATGTGCAGGAGTTACTTGATGTAACAATAGACATTAGAGAAATATCTTATCCTGGTTGTTCAACTCTTTAGATGCCACAGCTCCAGGTCCCAATGCAAGATCTCTCAATGCAGCCTCCTACCTGCCATGAGGGACATAACTTAAGGAGATGCAGCGGGTCCTAGGAGGCCCAAAAGCTATTTCTACCCAGTATGAGGAGGCCATAATTTCCAGGGCTGGCAGTCTTATTTGGACAGCTAAAGGTTAACATAGGCCCCCAGGTCTGACCAATAAAATTGCCTGTTTGGTCATACCTTAGGCTGCTTTCACACAACGCTATCCCTACTAGGACCCATAGTAAGTAAGCCATATTTTTCAGACCACAGGTCCGGCAGGTCACTGCATCATATCTCATACAGTGTGTGCCATTCACAGGGCTGTAGTCGGACTGGGAAATCACGGATTGTGTTCCCCAAATTGTAGGTGCAAAAATTCGTGCCAGTTTTTTAGCCAATCTATTGGACATCATTTTTACAATGGATAAAAAGCTAACATAATAAGTTAAAAAAAAAGAGATCAGAACAGTGTACAAAAAAACTATCATAATAAAAAAATAAAAATCTACATATTTCTTATCCCTATAATGTCACAAAAAGTAACCCAAATGGTAAATTCTATATTGCACCTTACAATATAACATAGAAAGTACTACTCATCCTGCAAAAAACAAGCTTTGTACCTCATACACCTGAATTATTGGGATGAGAGGAAACTAGAAAAAACAATGTGTCTTATTCCTTAAGGAGTTAATAAACAACAATATATGAGTCTATATAAAACTGCAAAGAAAATCCGATCTGTAAAGTGTACATTGCTGTGGAAACTATATCTCACGGCTCATCTCATGGTGGTCTCCAGACACTGTATTGCTTTTATTTCCTATTTTTTTAAGACCATGTTGTACTGTTGTGAATCCCCTGCAGTGGTCTGCTTCCTGTGTTTCCATTATTCACACGCTCTGCTCCGATGTAAGTAGTGGAGGCAGATAGAGAAGGAAAGGAAACATGACATTGCTATGAACTGGAGCTCCACCTGCACCGTCTGGGACTGTATCACACAGCCTTATAGATTACCAGACACCGATTGACTTTACACCTGACCACCGCCAAAATAAGTGCTATTGACTAGAAACACATGAGGATATAAGAGTATGGTGATTTTGCTCTCACACTGGGGTCTGTCATGTGAGGGTGCATAAAGGTGCAGCATGTGTCCAGCGTACACGATCTGTATGAAGATATGGTATCAGACACCATGTAATAATATATGGCAGTATATTGACTAATGCGATTAGTCATCTTATAGAAAAGGGTATGTTCACACGTGCAGATTTGTTGCAGAAATGTCTGTAGCTGTTCCATATGTGGTTGAGGTTTGCAAAAATTTGTGCACGTGCTGCAGAAATGGGTTTTCATTTGTAGAAATTCATACAAGAAATCTGTCCTGTGTAAACATACCCTAAAATATTCTGTCCAGTGACCGATCCGTTGTAGCATCCAAAATTATACACCCAGGGGGTAATTCTGCACGTGACTTTTTATATATACTCTATTAGGTTGTGGCCCCACGTTGCGGAAACGCAGCTTCTTTTGCTGCAAATTTTGCTGCGGTTCTTGAGCCAAAGCCAAGAATGGCTACAGAAGGAATGGAACTTAAGAAGTTCTTATACTTCTACCTTCTGCTCAATCCACTCCTTGCTTTGACTCAAAAAACTGCAACAAAAGAAGCTGCGTTTCCACTACGTGGGGCCTCAGCCTTATATAGGAATGTGCAGCATGTAATAGAATTTGTGGACACGGTAAATGGGCACTATGATAAAAATCAAAATGGCGTCCCTATTATGATGCTACATTTGGCCACCCGGGACATAAAGCACTGCTGTTTGTTTCTGCATCCACACCCATATCCCCCTTGCTTGTTAAAGGGAATATCCTTAGGATAGGTCATCAGTCGAAAAAAAAATTTTTTTTGCTGTGTTTTTTGAGCCAAAGCCAGGAGTGGAGTAAGCAGAAGGGAGACAATATAAGAACTTCCTATATATTTCCCATTCCTCTTGTCACCTAAAGGCTCAAAAAACTGCAACAAAAAAAGAGTTTTTTCCGAAACGTGGGGCCTCAGCCTAACCCTATATTCATACAACAGTGAGAATTATCCGCGGATACCACCTTCACCTTGGTAGTATCCATCCTTTCTCCAAGTGTCCCATAGCCACAGCATGGTCTGCCTGTATGATACTGTATACAGTGCTGGCCAAAAGTATTGGCACCCCTGCAATTCTGTCAGATAATACTCAATTTCTTCCAGAAAATGATTGCAAATGCTTTGGTAATAATATCTTCATTTATTTTGCTTGCAATGAAAAAACACAAGAGAATGAAAAAAAAAGTCAAATCATTGATCATTTTACACAAAACTCCAAAAATGGGCCAGACAAAAGTATTGGCACCCTCAGCCTAATACTTGGTAGCACAACCTTTAGACAAAATAACTGCGAACAACCGCTTCCGGTAACCATCAATGAGTTTCTTACAATGCTCTGCTGGAATTTTAGACCATTCTTCTTTGGCAAATTTCTCCAGGTCCCTGAGATGTGAAGGGTGCCTTCTCCAAACTGCCATTTTGAGATCTCTCCACAGGTGTTCTATGGGATTCAGGTCTGGACTCATTGCTGGCCACTTTAGAAGTCTCCAGTGCTTTCTCTCAAACCATTTTCTAGTGCTTTTTGAAGTGTGTTTTGGGTCATTGTCCTGCTGGAAGACCCATGACCTCTGAGGGAGACCCAGCTTTCTCACACTGGGCCCTACATTATGCTGCAAAATTTGTTGGTAGTCTTCAGACTTCATAATACCATGCACAAGGTCAAGCAGTCCAGTGCCAGAGGCAGCAAAGCAACCCCAAAACATCAGGGAACCTCCGCCATGTTTGACTGTAGGGACCGTGTTCTTTTCTTTGGAGGCCTCTTTTTTTTTTCCTGTAAACTCTATGTTGATGCCTTTTCCCAAAAAGCTCTACTTTTGTCTCATCTGACCAGAGAACATTCTTCCAAAAAGTTTTTGGCTTTCTCAGGTAAGTTTTGGCAAACTCCAGCCTGGCTTTTTTATGTCTCTGGGTCAGAAGTGGGGTCTTCCTGGGTATCCTACCATAGAGTCCCTTTTCATTCAGACGCCGACGGATAGTACGGGTTGACACTGTTGTACCCTCGGACTGCAGGGCAGCTAGAACTTGTTTGGATGTTAGTGGAGGTTCTTTAGCCACCATCCGCACACTCTTTCGTTGAAATCTCTTGTCAATTTTTCTTTTCCGTCCACATCTAGGGAGGTTAGCCACAGTGCCATGGGCTTTAAACTTCTTGATGACACTGCGCACGGTAGACACAGGAACATTCAGGTCTTTGGAGATGGACTTGTAGCCTTGAGATTGCTCATGCTTCGTCACAATTTTGCTTCTCGAGTCCTCAGACAGTTCTTTGGACTTCTTTCTTTTCTCCATGCTCAATGTGGTACACACAAGGACACAGGACAGAGGTTTAGTCAATTTTAATCCATTTCAACTGGCTGCAAGTGTGATTTAGTTATTGCCACCACCTGTTATGTGCCACAGGTAAGTAACAGGTGCTGTTAATTACACAAATTAGAGAAGCATCACATGATTTTTCAAAGGGTGCCAATACTTTTGTCCACCCCCTTTTTTATGTTTGGTGTGGAATTATATCCAATTTGGCTTTTTGACAATTCTTTTTGTGATTTTCCATTGATGACAAATTAAATGAAGATATTATTACCAAAGCATTTGTGATTGCAATCATTTTCTGGAAGAAATTGAGTATTATCTGACAGAATTGCAGGGGTGCCAATACTTTTGGCCAGCACTGTATATGTCCCAGTCCTGCAGGGAATATGTGGCGGGATAAACCTTTGTAATTGCATTCATTACTATAATAGAAAATATTATTATTAATGTTAATAATAGTAAAATAAATACTACCGCATGGAATAGACCGAGCCCTGAAATCTAATGACCCTTTTTCTTGGCACAGGCGGCACATTATTAGCTCATTGTTTTATTATTATCAACATGTTTTCTTATAAAAGATATAATGCAATGAATAAACAGAGCAGTAATAGCCGTATGGGGACGGAGAATGAGAATATCACATGAGAAGCCAATGCTGATGAATATGGGATCCCGTCACATTGTGTAACACTTCACCCTTCACGCCCCGGCTCGGGTACACTGTGTAGCATCGGCTGTGTGCAGGCATGAGAACACAGGCCGTCTCAGTTCTGGACTCATTCATTCCAGTTGCCTGAGTTGGGCGAGAGCTCTCCCCTGTGACGGAAAAGTTAATTTTTGTAAAACTTTATTCTAACAGCGGATGGAGACTAGGCCGGCAGGAAAATGACGGCTTTCGTTCTAGATTAACCCCTTAACACAACACATCCATTGTGATCTATAGCTCCAGAAACTTTTTCTTCTATTAACATGTCTTACATACCATAAACAACCATTAGCTACATTATTCTCCATATGCACAGAAAATAAAAGATAGCAAAGAACCCAAAATCCACTATTTTCCATATTACTACTACATATTAAAGATGATGTATAGCTTATAGCAGCTGTACATATATAAAATATACCAGAGGCAAGATGGTTATATACAGAAGATGCCCAGGTTACCCGGATCTGTATATAACCATCTTCTATCTGGTATATAATTGTATATGTACAGCTGGTATAAATTATACATCTTCTTGTATATAGTGACCATGCTGGTATAACCTGGGTATCTCCTGTATATAATTATATATGTACAGCTGGTATAACCTGGGTACATACTGTATATAATTATATATGTACAGCTGGTATAACCTGGGTATCTCTTGTATATAATTATATATGTACAGCTGGTATAACCTGGATATCTCCTGTATATAATTATATATGTACAGCTGGTATAACCTGGGTATCTCCTGTATATAATTATATATGTACAGCTGGTATAACCTGGATATCTCCTGTATATAATTATATATGTACAACTGGTATAAGTTATACATCTTCTTGTATATAGTGACCATGCTGGTATAACCTGGGTATATACTGTATATAATTATATATGTACAGCTGGTATAAGTTATACATCTTCTTGTATATAGTGACCATGCTGGTATAACCTGGGTATATACTGTATATAATTATATATGTACAGCTGCTATAAGTTATACATCTTCTTGTATATAGTGATATGGACCATGCTGGTATAACCTGGGTATCTCCTGTATATAATTCTATATGTACAGCTGGTATAAGTTATACATCTTCTTGTATATAGTGACCATGCTGGTATACGCTCAGCATATTTTATATATAACTATATGTAGAGCTGGTACAAGTTATACATCTAATATACAGGTGATCTATTTGGCTTTTGTTTCAAGAATAGGTGGAGCATAACCTAATGTTATTTATGGGATAGTAACAGGGTATTAGAAGAATATAATTCTGACTACACAAGTAGGGGATGTAGAGCATTAGGTTCTAACCCAATCTTCAGCAGTTCATCATCTGGGTTGGGTTCTCCAGGATTAGAAAAACCTGGTTGCTTTGTTCTAGAAAGAGCGCCACACTAGTTTATGGGTTATTTCTAGTATTGCAGCTTAACGCTATTTTAATGAATGGGTTTGGAATACCACACATAACCTTTATGCGAGGTTCACACCTGCGTTCGGGTTTCCGAAGCCCCATCCCAGAACGGAAACCTAATCTGCTTTAAAAAGCAGTTAACTTTGGAAACCTGCAGACCCCATAGACTATAATGGGGTCCACTAGGTTTCTGTCCAAAAAGGGTGCTTGCAGGACTTTTCTCTCCACATTTTTAAATCGGAATGTGGAACAGATTTCCCAGGCGGAGACCGGGCGCAAGTGTGAACCTAGCCTTAGACAGGTGTGGTGCTGTTTGTGGAAGAAAGCAGCCATGTTTGACTAATCCTGGTCAACCCCTTTAAGGGCACAACTGGAATCTGTCTTATCCTTCCACCCAACTTGTCAATACCTCTAAAATAAAGATATTTCAAATAAATTTATTTTCAGAAAGATGTAAATTATTTGAAACCTACAACTGAAAATGACTTCTCTGCTGCCAGGATGATTTACCCTTTATCTACTGTCAGCACTATACCACTATGCTGTCATGTCTGACACTGGGTTACTAGGGATAAGTTGTCTATAACCACAGTATTATCATTAGCATACTTGCCATGTTTGCTTTCCATTTTGTCCAGGACATTTTGGATGCCACCCATTGTGTCCAGAAAAGTCTGTATTTACCCATGTGGCATAATCCTGTATCTTTGTGGCCTGGTTCAAGGGACAGTCCAGTGAATATTAGCGCACCTATTGGTATGAAAATCTGCCAATGTGTAATGGTTTCCATTATAGACGATAACAACATGTGTGTGAACATAGACGTACCAAAACTGTATATATTGAGCAAACCATTATATTGATAAAAGATAATCCAAAATGATAGGCGCCAATACCAATTTAGTGGTAGGGGTGCAATATGTACAACAGCCCCTTGGTCCCCATGTATGAAGGACCCAAAAGGAAGCTGGGCTTAGAGGGAAAGGGATGTAGATTGGCGAAAAGGGCACACGACTGAGGCGAAGGCCCCACATAGCGGGCCGCAGCAAAAAAGTGCAGCGGGAAAAACCGTGGTGGCAACGCATCATGGTTTTTCCTGCAGCGCTTTTCACAGAAAGACCACAGAGATTTCCTCTGCAGACTTTCTACATTCATTATATCTATAGGGAAACCGACGGCGTTTCTGTAGCTATAATTGACATGCTGCGATTTCCAGTTTTGGAAATTGCAGCGTGTCCGCTGCACATATTTTTCCGCAAGGTGTGGATGGGATTTGCTAGTCACCTTGTAGTGACTGTAAAACGCTGCGGTTTGGCCTTAAAGGATTTGACACGTGGGGCCCCGGCCTTAAAGGGTTTGTCCCAGACAATATGGATTGGATACTGATCATCAGTATGTGATCGGTGGGGTCCGACAACCAGACCCCACACCAATCTTCTGCTAGAAGCAATATACAGGTATAAGAAGAGATATGGGAGAAGAGGTTGCAGCACCACCTCTATAGATGTATCATCTAGCATCAGCCACTGTGATAAATCTGGCACATTTTTATACTATAAAAATTATTCATTCTATAAATCAGTCAGGATTAGTAAATATGCCCTATTATTACTGGTATTATTATGTTATATATATATATATTTTTTTTAAATTTGTACTTACTTAAAACTAATATTTATTTGTGACTTTAAAATTGCTAAATGAATTCTATCCTGCGAGCTCAGGCTACCTGCAGCATGTTCACGTGTTCCCCTAGTGGTGGTACCACAGCATAGCCCCTGGATCACCTGAGAGCTGAAACTTGGCCATGTATCTAGTAAAAGTCCTTCAGGTTGAGGCCCCACGTAGCGGAAAGGCAGCTTTTTTTGTTGCAGATTTTGTCAATAATGGCTACAAAAGGAATGGGGAATATATAGGAAGTTCTTATACTTCTCCCTTCTTCTCAGTCCATTCCTGACTTTGGCTCAAAAAACCGCAACAAAATCTGCAACAAAAAAAGCTGCTTTTCTGCAACGTGGGGCCTCAGCCTAAAAAAGGAATTTATTACCTCTTCAGACATATCTGTTTTAGTGAATACTTGTATCCCCCATAACAGAACAATTCTGGGGCATCTTCTCCTATAATTACGCGTTGTGTGCCGTTCCTCAGTTATTCCGCCTGGAAATGTATAAATATATATTATATACTAAGACTATGTCTAGTCTTGCCAGTTGAGGTTGTGTCCCAGCGCAATCTGACGCTATCCAATCAGTACTGACAGCATCTGTGTAGGGACACACCCCTTTGTCAAAGGGATTCGTAGAGCCCTGTTAATTCATTCCTAAATATTCAGGAGGAGTAACAGCCATGCAGAGTTATGAGAAGGTTGACAGATTATTTCATGGGAAAGTAGACAGATTCTCTTTAATATGGCATCCGATAATCCAGAAAATCTTTTAGTATTTTTTTTTAATTTTGAGGGTTTTTTTTTGTTTTTTAAGAGTACCTTTCACCACCTCCACCTCTTTGCATAACCCAACAGGCACTGCCGCACTGATTTCACAGCAGCTGCAATTTTTTCTCTAGTCTCCACAGTGCCCAATATGCTAATTATTATACTGTCAGGTGGGAAGTCCTGGGCTGGAGCAGATAGTCTGGGACCACCCACCTGACAGTAGAGAGACTAATTAACATATTGGTCACTGAACCTAACATCACCCATTGTTCAGGAGTGGTGGAGGCTACCGACAAAATTCCAACTGTGCCGGAATCCGTGGTGGGGCATATGTCAGGGTTGGGGGGTCGTTGTATAGACTTTTCTATGGGACTGATGGAGACAGCGGACTACAGTGCCATGATCACGCTCTACTACCACCTTATTCACACTACACCTCACTGCGACCATGCTCAGGATTCCATACTAGTGACTGAGAGTCCCAGTACTGGAACATGACCTGACTGTGCTGTACTCTACATGATCCTTTATACTGCAATTTATTAAACCCAAATCAAGCCTACCATGGTCCTAATGGTTGGTAAGGGGTCCATGACTTCGTCTGCCAGGGGCCACAGATCGCTGTCACTACTGTCACTCTGTCCCTGGATACAGCTCCTTATACACAGTCTCCACTACTCACGTATCACACTGCACCGCCACTACAGCCTTCTTATTACATATACAGTGTATCAGTGCACAGCATATAGACATAAGACATAGACAACTCAATATAACCCTTGCATCACCACAACTACAAATGCAGCAATGGGTCGCTTCCCAAACAGGCAGAAAAGGACCTCCAGGCACATGAAGGGTTACAGGTAGACAGGCTGTAATAGCATGCGGGGAGTCAGTATACTCTTACCTCTGTATACTGACTGCACTGTCCAGTACAGCTCCGGGTGACGACACTATATACCTCCGCAGAATAGCAATATGTCTGTATATATATATTTGCATGAGTTTTGTTTTTTTTATGATTAATGACTCCCTGCTTGTTGTGGAACTACAATTCCCAGTACGACAGCAAAGCTGCAAACCATCAGCCTAAACTCGGTTTTGTGATTCCACAACCCATGATGATATTCCATTATAAAACCTGACATCATACTTGTATAATGACATCATCGTCCTCTATACAAACAATGACATCATCACGTTTAGTTGACCCCTGCAGTGCTGACCAACTCTTTCCTATTCCTCTATAGAACATCTATGTTTTTGGCTATATGAAAAAACAGTGACCCCTGCTGTTGTCACAGACTGGATATGTTGGGAGTTGTAGTTTTAACAAGAGAGCCGCGGGTTTCCATCACGGAGTCCCGTTCAATTAACCCCTACAGTGCCAGCCAGTCAATGAAATGCAATAGGATGGGAGATGCAGGGAGCGGAAGTTTCCATTCCTGCATCCCATTGTCAATAACCCCTGCAGTGCCAGTTCCCAAAGCAATATTAGAGATGCTGGGAGTTGTAGTCCCATAACAGCTAGAGGGTTACAGGCTGGAGATCCCCAGCAATGACCTCGACCATCGTCATGGTCTCCCTTCCAATTAACCCCTGCAATGCCAGCTAGTTATTAATTAAAATCTAAGGTAATATCGCAGGCACAAAGATGGGAGCTGCTGGGAGTTGTAGTCTTAGCTAGAGAGCTACAGGTTTCCCTCATGACATACCGTCCAATTAACCCTAGTCAATGAAGGATAATAGGATTGGAGATGCTGGGAGTTGTAGTCTTAGAGAGCCATCAAGGCAGCCAGTCGTAATTAACCTCTGCAGTGCCTTCTAGCCAATCAAATGCAGTACGTTCGGAGATGCTAGGCATTGTAGTTCCACAGCAGCTAGAGGATCACAGGATGAAGAGTCTGTATGGTGACCTCATCTGCTTCGTGGCATCCCATCCAATTAACCCCTGCAGCGGGGGCTCGTCAATGCCATAGGATTGGAGATGTTGGGAGTTGTAGTTTCCCTGGATGGAGATACCTGTACAGTGACCTTATCTGCCATCAAATTAACCCCTGTAGTGCCAGCTAGTTACACAGTGAAGTGTAATGTAATGTAAGGCTGCCGGCACAACGTTGGGAGATGCTGGGAGTTGTAGCTGCACAGTAGCTAAAGGGTCACAGGTTGGAGACTCTTGTACTATGTACTATTAACTGCTTCAGCGCTGGTCAGTTTATCACTGCAGTTCAACCTAACATTATATATTATAGCCTATGCATTCTAAATATGAGGTATAGCCCCCCCCCCCAAAAAAAAAAAAAAAAAAAAAACTTGAGCACTAGCCATAGCCCCCCTCCCTGCTTCAGACTTAGTACAGCACAGGGCACAGTAGATTTCCCCCAAATCTCCCAGCAGCTTTTCATAGGCCCTTTATCTGCAGTGGGAGGGCAGCACCACTACTATTGGGTACAGAAAATGCTTCTTTTTATAAGATCTGCCCTTTTTTTTTGGTAACATAGAGACAAACAAGCAGAGGCGTCCTGTGAGCCCGGGCAGCTGCTGCTTGTTCTTCCTCCTTGTGTGTTTCCTTGTAGCTGGTGCTGAGCTCAGGGCATGGGGGCAGCAGCAGTGTGGGCAGCCCTCCTGTGTCAGGACACCACGTGTCTGCTGTGTGGCTCCTAGACTGCTCTGTCTGCACAGGACTCACTATATAAACCGCAAACCCCTAATCATTTACAAAGCCAGCCTCCTGCACAAAAAAGAGCTGCTCCTCCGGCACCGCGGCTGCTGCTGCGGCTCCTCCTGCGTCTTTTTTTTTTTTTACTCTCCTGTTGCTGCCTTCATGGAGAAATCCTGACAGATCTTCAGAAGACAAGAAGTTCTTATCACTATTATAGAGGAGATCAGAGAAGAGCTGGAGGAGACTGCACTGACCCTGGATACAGCAGATAAGACTGGGGTGCAGGGGTCTCTAAGGACATTGCACTGGCTACTGACACATCCCTGTAGATGGGGGGGCTATAGACAGAAGCTTCCTGTAGGGGGGGCTCATTCATATTAATCAGGGACTTTCTGCAATACAGGGAGGGGGAGGGGAGGGGGTCACCAGACATAACCCATGTGCAGATTGTTAGAAGGTTACAGATAGGTAGAGGGGCTGCTGCTGCTGCTGTTAGATGACATACTGTATGTAGTACAGGAGCGGGGCTGAGACTGTACACACCTACCGGACCTGCGCTCCTGACACGCGACTTCTTAAGCTGAGGGATCCGCTAAGAAAACCTGATCTCAAGCAGAGGGGTCCATTAATACAAGAACTAACCTCCAGCCAAGGGATCCGCTAATAAGAACTGATCTCCAGCTAAGGGATCCACCAATACAAGAACTGATCTCCACCACAGAGGAGTCCTTTAATGCAAGAACTGATCTCCAGCCAAGGGATCCGCTAATAAGAACTGATCCCCAAGCCAAGGGATCCGCTAATAAGAACTGATCTCCAGCCAAGGGATCCCTTCATCCATCAGCTGATCCAAGAGGGATTTCCATCCATCACCTGATCCTGTCATGCATAGACTGCTCTCCATCACAAGATCCTTGTGATCTGACCTCCCCGACTACATCTCATCATCCATCCCGACTTGGACTCCAGTACCAGCCGCGATCCTCCTCTGCAGCCAGTGCACACAGGGATCCTGTAATCCTGCGGGATCCCCCCCCCCGCCCATCCTGAGCCACCTTGCACCCCCAGTCCCCTGAGCTCACCACCAGCTATCATGTATTAGTAATGCAGTGAGTGATCTGTTAACCCCCTCACTGCTGTCACATATTGGGGTGCCACTGCGCCCCCCGCTTCTCTTCCTTTCCCCCCCTCATCACCCTGACAATAACCCCCGGCTGTTGTGATGCGTATTCCCGTAGATCCCAGCACCAGCCGGAGGTTCAGCCCGCCCTCCAGCAGCCTGCAGCCCGGCAAGATGAGCGACGTGAGCCCGGTGCCCGGCGGCCCGCAACAGCCCCAGCCCCAAACCCAGCAGCAGCAGCAGGAAGCGGCGCTCCCGGTGCCCAGGCTGCGGGCGCACGACAACCGCACCATGGTGGAGATCATCGCCGACCACCCGGCCGAGCTAGTGCGGACTGACAGCCCCAACTTCCTGTGCTCAGTGCTGCCCTCTCACTGGCGCTGCAACAAGACCCTGCCGGTCGCCTTCAAGGTGGGTGCTGCATGTGTCTGCATGGGGCTCCGGGGAATGGGGGTGCAGTGATGTGTATACGTGCCAAAGAGCTAGCACTCCAGATACAGAAAGTTATGTCTGACTAATGTAGGCTATTATTATTATGGCTCCAGGGGTTTTCTGACTAGTCAGCTGTCTGGAGGGCTCCGCTCTTCTACTACTACTACTACTACTACTACTACTACTACTACTACTACTACTACTACTACTACTACTACTACATGTTGCTGCTTCTTTCTCTCCGCTTCTTCTAGTGTAGCACTGTCAGGCCAGGGTGTCACTGCCACTTTCCCTAGTTAGCTACAGAGTAACAGCTGGAGCCCACATAGTAGCATGCAGCTCAATGCAGTCATGTGGACCGGGGCTCAATGCTTAAAGTCAATCAGTAGCCCTGGAAAAAGTCGCAGTGTAGCCCTGGCCTTATAACCTGGGGTGTATACATTGTAATAATATACACCAACATTCTGGTATCTACATATGTAACTCATACACACCTGTCTGATACATAGTAATACACAATAATAGATAATATGTAATACACTCTAACAGTGTGCCTGGTATCTATCTACAGTATCTATGTGTCTCATATCTATCTATCTATCTCATATCTATCTATCTAATATCTATTTATCTAAAGTGTATGTCTGTCTCATATCAATCTATCACTCAGTAACAGACTGATATATAATACACATTAACATCCCAATATGTACAGTATATGTAACACAATGTATTACAATGTTATTATAGAACTTTCCACTTGTATCACTGCAGATGCAAAGTGCTAACCCCAGAAGGGTCTATTTGCTTGTGTAGTTTCTGACTTTATTCACTTTCAGATATGTCTGTCTATTTCATGTTCCTCTTTTTTTTTATCCATCTCTCTGTCATCTGCCAGATATCTACTTTATTTTTCATCTATCATATATATTTCTCTCTTTATCTATCTTATCTATTTATGCTACATATCTCTCTATCTCTCATATTTCTCTATCATCTATCTCATATCTCTCTATCTCCTATCTATCTGAGTCATATCTATCTCTCTATCTTTTTTTCTATCATCTATCCTTTTGCTTTGGCAGTGGAATAGTTAATCCTGCTCGTCTATGTCTTCCTGCTTTATGATTGGAGCCAAGTATTTTAATTTACAGTAAATATCCCCAGAGGGGTTTCTGCATTAACTCAGTGATGCAGCAGAATGTTTCTCCAGGGGGCACATGTATAACACTACATTTATTTCTGCAACAAGCTAGCAGGATGGAAATTTCTATGGGGGAAACATATAGACATTAGGATCAGTTCTGTGCTTGCTATGTACATGGGGGCACAGTCCAGGATGCATTCACCTTCATATCTGCCTTATCTTATATCTGCACAAGACATTTTACATAAACCTATTGGTACCAGTGATTTGGACAAATAGCCAAATAGAAAAGCTAGAAGCTTTATCAGTAATAGCGGTGACAGTATCATTTCCTTAGGTCCAAACCCATTAGTTAACTTTTTTCTATTTTAAAGAAAATTTCAACTTTTTACTATTTACTTTTTAAGCACATATTTCATTCACTCAGTTCTTTATTTTATGTGTGTCCACAAAAGTAAGAACAACTAAGGGAATCCTGTATATTACGTAGTGTATATTATTATCTATAATTATTACTATTAATAATATTTATTTTTAGTAATATTTGTTGCAATTGTGTTTAGAATGTAAGTTAAAATATTTATTAAAGTGACAGCTTATATATCATAAAAATATAGGATAATTCTAATACTAAAAGCTATAAAACTCTAGTAAGATATATATAGTATTTTGCAAAAATAATCTTGTAAATTACCAATGTACATGTCATTTAGTTATAACTGTGCTTTCCAAAAATATTAGTCATTTAGTTAACAATATTAATATAAAAAGTAAATATGATAAAAATTGTAATTTTGTAAATCTTATGAGACAGGTTAATATAGGTATTTTGTTTGCATTAAAACCAGCTATCTAATCCATATCCTGCATGTTCTTTTACAATCCTTAAAATGCAAGTTAAATTAAATAGAATAAAAAAAAAAAAAAAAAAGCACAACCAATTTCAAAGCAAATTTTTTTGTTTATGCTAAATAATTCAGCTGAGCGGGTGTTTGTGGGCAGCGGTTACTGGAGAATTATTTATTAAGGCCTGGCTACTGTAGCAGTGGCAAACTACCGGTCTGTAAAACAATGAATCCCTTCTACGCAGCCTCAGTGAGTTCTAAGAATTTATATGAGTCACACGTGAAAATTTACAGAACAGAAAACGTGACAAAAGTCATTTTTGAAATTTTTGTCCCTGACCTACTTTAGGCAATTTTTTTTTCTTTTCAATTTTAAAAAAAAAAAATTTCACATTTTAGTTTTAACCCGAATTTCCAGACTTTGTAGATGCTCTAAAGTCATCCGGTTCGATTTAATATAGGAAAACATTTTTGAAAAACAGTGAAAAAATACAAAAAATATATATGGGCAACATTTGTCAATATAAGAAAACATAACAATGTCCATTTAGCTTTTGTTAGCATTTATAGTATTGCTTTTTAATCAATATAACTACATATTTGTATTCTCCAAAAGACTCATATTTCACTTTTTTATTCCTATTTTGTCTTACAATATTTTTAGAACGTTTTCCCCTGAAAATAAAAAAAATCACAGTTCATATTTATTCATTTACTTATTGTTTTATTACAATTTATTTTAGCATGTTTATATGTTTTTACATATTTTAATGTGTATTTTTATGCTCTATTGACCTTGGGGCAGGTGCGATATTTTATTGCTTCCTTTTCAATTTATTCTACGCTTACCTTATGAAAGTCCTATAAAGCTTACCGTATGTAGCTAAACCAATTCAGACAGACATCCATCCAGTTTTTTATGCGTTTTTTTGTTTGTGTAAACTAGGACTGCCTTTGGCTAAAAATAAAACACAACAAAGACTGTATGTGTGAATCCAGCCTAATAGTAGTAGTTTATGGGATTGTTTATTCTCTCTTTTTATGATAGTGGTATTGCTTTATTATTAGACTTTTTGACATTTTTATGCTGTCGTACACAGCTGTACACCAGAACTGGTTTGTAAGGTCTTAACTGGATTCAGATTCATCATCTCACGATGTATGACGCTATGGCCAAGTTATTGGGATAACCTGATAATTAAATGGTTAAAATACATATAAAAATTTTTCATTATCAATTTTGTAGACCATTTTTAGTATTGTATTTTGTTTGAGTCACAGTGCGCTCAGGGATATCAGCATTTCATTTGCATACCCTATTGTCACATTCATGGCAAATTGACATCATTATTATTAAACTTCATTTTGACATTTTATACTATTATTGTATATTTTTTTTACATAATTTCATATTAAGTATGACACATACAATCAAAAATATAATATAATTATATGTTAAATTATATATATATATATATATATTTTTTTTTATTATTGCCCATGTCCTTTTCTATAATAACATTAGAGGGGTTCTCCGGTAATCCAAAATTATGAGATTACTTATTGCACACCCATCTGTATACTGACCCTATAGACACACATTATACATAACCTTGTTAAATATGGTTACCACCTTTCCAAATTTGAGGACGGTATGTAAGATGATGGATCTGTGGGCCAGTATAATAAAAAATAGACACATCCATGCTCATTTTTAGAGCTGGAAGTGCTTACAGGTTATTGTGATTGTATATGTTATTATATACTGCTTGTATGTTCATGTTAAGATATGAGTCATGGACATAAATTACTTGTCTGTTTGATTCATTTTTAGCTTTTACTACATGTTTATACATTTTTGTCTAAATTGCCCAGAACAATAAGTTGATAGCCCGGGGGTCAATATATTGTATATAAACAATCACACTCATCTGTATACAGCACAAGCCTTGAAATTCCTACTTGGGGACTGAATTGCGTTAGAGAGTTTCAACCTTCGCTGTTCCATCTGTAAACGTTTATTTTCTGCCATTATTATATGTAGATAATAAAGATTAGTGCCTTGAGCTTCCTCTTAGTAAATGTTGGATCCCATTTGTCCACTCCAGGAGTTACCTTGACTTTTTAGAGCCCCAGCAATGACACTTTCCATATCAATAATAAAAAAAAACTCAAAAAGTTAGAGGCCGGTAGCAAGTTTTTAGATGAATTGGCTTCCCTGGCTACATGAATTTGGACCATTCTAATGTGGATGAGGAAAAATCATGACCCGATTTGGCTTTTACTGTAGTTCTAGTAAAAAGATTGTAGAGATTGGCTCAAAGTCTCAGATCAGCTCCTGTTGTTTTCACTTGGTAAATCACAGTTTGTTTAGTATTGTGGGCAGATGGGTACGTAGGTGTGCGGAGGGGAGGATGTAGGGTTAATCTGTAGATATTCCATGTGTGATATGTTATCTACTGTGCTTTTTACTGATCGGTGTATGGCTGTGGCTGCGGTTGGGTGTTGGGATTAAACTGGTTGGATGCTTACCCCTTGACTAGAGCAAATCTGTACAAATTTGATTTGTGAAGGCCAAATTTCCTATTATGGAGCCATATTTCTAGAAAATAAAACAATGGCCGCTGAAATATGTTAAACAGATTCCTACTTCAGCATCCATTGGGGGAAATACGCCTGCCAGGAAGACGCCAATGACACACATTTTTATTAAGCTTGATTTACAGGCAATACCAATACATTATATACACACAAAAATGGAATATAATATTGTAGTATATAAATAACCTCTTAGGCCTTGTCTACATTAGTGCTTTTGTTTACTGTTTATGATATATGGATCCCGTTAATTTCTTTGCTATTTATAGAGCTCAAATTTGTCAGACTTTAATTTTTACAGAGCCCCCAAAATTCAGTCCAAAATTTTATTTATTTATTTTTTGGTTATTGCCTTATTTATACAGGGAAATAGGATACTGGATCGATAAACACAGATCTACAATTGTCTATTTCATTTAAGTAAAAAAAAAATGCATATGGAAATGACCACCCAAAAATCTTCTGAAGGGGTGGTCCTCTCAATGAACCAGCCAATATACATAGGATATAAGGAAACTTAGGAAATATTCGGTCTCGATCAGGGGTGGTCATCTCAAACAGATCGTTTTGCAATTATTTTCTTTTAATTTAAAGGGACCCTGGGAGTTTTACATGTTGTAATCTTATGAAATATTGTCTGTTTTCTGGGGGTAGTGTTACTTCTTGTGGAGCTCTAGATGGGGTAGGGAGTTACAGGCAGTGCTTCTTGGGA